>JAYESA010000001.1:144889855-146313148 GCA_036927795.1 Iris macrosiphon | reverse complement strand
CGCACTTTTTGCATAGGACGGTATTGTTATGTATATTTTGACATGATATGATACTACGACAATATAGACAACATAATACTATTTTTTGGGATATCCAAGTTTCCTTGTCAACCAACACATGCTTTTTGGTCACAAAGGAGCGTACACCATGTATTAATATACTGTTGTCAACTCCTGTTACGGTATTAGGAAGTTGAGACGTTTCTTCCCTCTACTAGGCATTCCAGTCCCTCTCAGAATGCTGAAATTTTCAGTATGATAAAATATCCACGAGAGGAGGACATGTACACATAAGAAAGGAGAAAGTTCTAATTTTTTTTTTTTTAAATGTCTGACATAATGTTTAAAATTTTGTGTACGCTGTATTATATATCTTTTGAATATACTATTCTCCAACTCCCACTATTTATAAATAAAAAAATAATACGCTATCTTGATTCGATTCAGTGATCTTCCGTCATCCAGTCAGAATTATGTTTTTTTTCGATAACTACAAAGGTTATTCGAGTTTGTCAAAACTTTTTTTATTTAAGCACTTAAATATTATTGGAGTTAGATGGCCAGTGAAGATAATGCAGTTATTAGTTCCACCATTTAAAGTCAATCACCATAGGTTCCAACTTTGATTCCTTTCAGGAAATACATGCATACATCGCAGTCACTGAAGCTCTTGTTGGGAGTTTAAATGTAGCAGAATGATGAGCACAATGTGTTGGTTGAGAAGTAGTACTGTCATAATCAATACTAACCGAAATTCTAGACCACTAACTAACGGTAGCAGTGATATATGGAATTAATAAATGGTAGACTTTAGTATTAATTTTGAGATATATGCTTAGCTGTCAGTGTGCCTCTTTCATCGACGTCCTCATACCTTGGGTTTAGGTCTCGGGCATACTTAATTTTATCGAGTAACTATGTATCTATCACTAGTTATGTGTGGGAAAGTCCAATATATATCATTAATATGGACGTGCATTCAACGCATGTAAAATAGTTGTTAATTTTTTTAAACTATAAATATTATTGTAATAACCAAAAAAATTACTTTGTTAAGTTAAATCGTATGTAATGTTCGAGATCTAAGTATCTATCCTGCACCAATTCGTTGAAATACTAACTTAACAAGCAAGTCAATAATTTAGGATTATCTATTGGGTACTATAAATAGTTATTGAATCATTTTTATTAAATTTTACCATAAAACTGTGACAGTTTTACTTGGATCTCAACATCGATCTGACTTGAGCGTCAGAGTGACGACACCTTATAAAAATTATTCTGTCCCTCTTACGTGTGTTCATCTACGCAACTGAAAAATAAGAAGTCATCAGGATCGAAGAAAGGAAGAAAAAAAGGGATCAATTGATTCAATTTCCAACAAAATCCAGAGTTTCCTGGTTTTTATCATCATATGCTATAGAACTACTTTGCAAGCTATTATTTTCAGAAAATAATTATTAATATGAAAAGAAGGACCTCTTCCGTAATTCTTCGACCAAGTCATATCGTTTTGTTTGGTCAGTTGGTCACATAATTAATCTAATCGCTTGATCTTATATCTATAAATGTTGGGTTAAGTTTCTATTCTACCCTACCCATCCTTCCCTGTTCCAAAATTTTATAGCATACGGTCTTACCTAATTCTGCATCAGCTGGTATTGCCCAAGTCAAAGTACAGGTACATCTGACCAGCAAACACTTGAGCACAATCTTGTAAAATATTAGTATATTTGATCATCTTGGTTATATGATGTCAAGTAACATCTTTTATATATATATATATATATATATATATATATATATATATATATATATATATATATATATATATATATATTTCAGAAATTTGATAAGAAAAAAAAAGAAAAGAAGTGTTACCGGTCTCCTGGGAAGTCGTGCACGAAGCAATGCCCTAAGAGTTGATCTGAGGTCTATGTGCAGACGTTTTTCGGAAGCTCCTAGTGATAAGGATAAAATCTCCTGACTACCGGGTTCTCTTCGTTGCACACAACTCGGAGAGAGAGACCGAACTTAGCTCTGCCCAGAACAAGAATTTAGAGAACATAATGTGGTTCGAGGAAGAATGAGAGAAAGAGATTTCACGTAGGAGAATTTTCTGTAGGAAGAATTGAGAAGAGAACCTCAACAAATATATAGGGAGAGAACCAAGCCTTCACTACAGATAAGATAATACATGCTATTAATCCAGGTGTTGAAAAAGAAAAAATGTGGAAAATAAATTTGGCATGTAAACGGAGCTGTCACATATTTAAAATGTGGAAAATGAACCTGGACATAGGGATTAATAAATGTCCAACGTTCAAAAATTGAATGAGTCAAAACGGTTCAAAAATAAAGGGGAGCAAAAAAATTTTTAAATCCCAGCCCGAACTCGAAGAGTAAATTGGATCGACATTTGACGCCGCAGGTGTGGGCACGTACCCGCACCCGTTACGCGCGTCGAACCGAACTGAACCGAGCCAGGCCTGACGGCGAGCGTGTGTGGCCCAAGGGGTTCCCTACACAACATCTTAAGAAGGCAATGAAGAAGAACTAATATATACATACAATGGAGAAGAGGTCCAACTGATGTAGGACTAAAGCAAAAGGAGGAAGTTGAGCTTTTGCTCACATGTGTATGGTCATATATACACAACCAACAATCCCCCCCCAAAGGTCAAGTTCCGAAATAGAAGTGACAAAGAAATTAAAAGTAAAAAATTTCTGGACAGGTATATACTATGCATAAATGAGATGGACTACAACCTTGAATCTCACTTAGTGACTATTATCTTTGTCTGAAGAATTGCTTGATAGACTATGCCTTGAATCAGACTTCTTGTACCAGATTCAGAAAATAGCACACATAGTACGCTAGAGGTTCTGGGTTTAACGGGTGGCGCTATTGGTTGGTCATGCGCACTTATTCCAAATTTATGAGAGTTGTCTGGGATCGCTCTGTCCCATAGTCGCGGCCTTCATGACCTCTCATATAGGTTAAGTCCTTAAGGGTTGGTGATAGGTGTCAACCCCACATATCAGCTTGGACCTATTAAGAGTTTTAAAACTCATCCTAACTATATCACTCAGGAACACTGTCACCATAGGGATGGAAAATCATTGTACACATGTACAGCCACTTGGGCATTATTGTAATGGGCTTTTAATCTCGGGTTAGTGTTCCATAAAAGTCATCTAAGTCCAACTTGTTCCTACCCATTGAACTGGCTTCTTGGGATCTCCAATCAGACTTGGTTGGGTTGCCACTACTGGTGACTTTACTTATGGGCTTAACCCCATCCCCCTCGATGATTCTAGGACCAAAGTCATAGAAAGACCATTCGTCAAGCGGTCTGCAAGGTTCCTTTCTAGCTTTATATAGTCAATAACCACATATTTGCCCAATAGACTCTTTATAGACTTGAAGCGCAGCTGCATGTGCCTGTTCATCTTAGCATTCACAGAATCATGCTTTAGTAGTTCTATAACAGATTTATTATCATAATTTATAGAAATTGCAGGAATATGACTAATAGAAACATGTATATGCATAATAAGGTTTCTTAGCCATTCGACTTCTATACATGTAGTGTCCAAGGCTATAATTTCGGAGTCTATTGTACTTCTAGCTATGATAGTTTGTTTACAAGAGCCCCAAGAGATTGAAGCTCCTCATAGAGTGAAAACATATCCAATAGTAGATTTTACATCATGTGGGTCAGTTACCCAGTTTACATCTGAACAACCTTCTATGATATCAGGATGTCTAGTATAATGCAGCATATAATCTAGAGTACCCCTAAGATATCTAAATATTCTTTCTAATGCTGTCCAATATAACTGATTTGGGTTACTAGTATATCTACTTAGTCTCCCAATAACATACAATATTAGGTCTAGTCCTGTTTGATATATACATGAGAGAACCTATCATCTGTGAATATTTGTGTTGTTCCATGGAGAACCCTCATTCTTCTTGAGCACAACACTAATGTCATAAGGAGTAAGGGCAGGTTTCTTACCAAAATACTCAAATTTTCTTAACATTTTCTCGATAGTGTGTGCTAAGGATAGAGTATAGCTCTCCTTGTATTTGGACAGTTGCATGCCTAGAATCAAGTTGGCTTCACCTAGATCTTTCATATCAAACTGACTGGATAAATAGTCCTTGGTATTAATTATCAATTCCAGTGATGATCCAAGAATAATGATGCCATCTACATACAAACATAAGATGACACAACTTTCATCTAAAATTTTGGAGTATATACATTTGTCATACTCATTTGGCACGAAACCATATTCTGAGATGACTATGTCAAATTTGTTGTGCCATTGCTTGGGAGCTTGCTTTAGGCCATAAAGAGATTTAACTAATCTGCAAACTTTCTTTTCTTGGCCTTTAGCAATGAAACCTTCGGGTTGCTCCATGTAGATTTCTTCCTCTAGGCCCCCATTTAAAAATGCTATCTTTACATCCATTTGATGGATTAGCATATTATGAACGGATGCTAAGGCTAGAAGGGTTCTGATAGAGGTGATCCTAGCTACAGGTGCATAGGTATCGAAATAATCTAATCCATTTTTCTGGGTAAAATCTTTGGCTACTAATCTAGCATTGTATTTCTCTATAGTACCATCGGCTCTAAGTTTCTTCTTGAATATCCACTTATAACCTATGGGTTTACTACCTAAAGGTAGGTCTGCTAGAAATCAAGTACTGTTCTCCATGATGGAGTTATACTTGTCATATCCCGGTCCCGCAGGGCCGTTCGTCCTCGCTTTGGTCCCTACGGAACCGATCGTCCTCGCACGGACGTGATGCCATGCAAGCCTAAAATGCGCTTGCACAAGGCCAAACCTTTGATACAAGGGCAAGTAAGCTATTCAATACTGAAGCAGCGGCACATAACATTTGCAAAAAAGTAAAGAACACAATGGCATAAGAAAATATGCTCTTTTATTGATATACACAAGTGTTACAAGTGGCACATGGCCGAGGTTACAATTCGCTCAAGCACTCTATCTCTCGATTACAATGACACCATTCCATACATTATTGTTTGTGGTATTAAACGAAAGAATGAAAGTGTATTTCAATGACGGGGCTTATACGAAATCCGCGCCCTTTGGTTTATAAACAAACTTGTATAATTTAATCCTATACGAGGATGTGGGACTACAATTTATTTAATCTGGGTATAAATTACTATAGGTGTCTGATCTGCAGTCGATCACTTTAGCCCTTGGACCACACGATGTTGAAGAAGTGCCGTGGAAGACAGGTAGCAGCTTCGAAGGTTGCAAATGAGGGTTGATGCACGATGCCAAAGTCGTCGATCCCTACTCTTTGCCTGAGCTCTGGACTCTCTCTCTCTCTCTTGACCTCCGGTTCGATCTTTCTGGAAAGTTCGACCTTGTTCGATCCTTCTTTCAAAGTTTCGACCTTGTTCGATCTTCAAGTTTGAAGTTTTTTGACCTTTTCCCCCATTGATAGGGGTCTCTATTTATAGAGTTATGGTGACAGTGACCACTCCGTCGGTATAAAAACCGAGGAGTGGAAAGTACAGCACCCTTTTACACAACGGTTAAAATAATCAATGCCTAAGTATAGATGACGTTTTGAGTGAGCATGTGACGCGTGTCCAACTAAGGGGACAAAACGTGTATATCTGTTGTGAAGATCACGGCATAGAAGCCACGTAGGTAGGTATCCCTTGTGTAGAAGAGGTTGGCGTAGAAGCCAAATGACTGTCACCCTGGCGTAGAAGCCAAATAGGCATAGAAGCCGAGTAGACGTAGAAGCCGAATGGGCATAGAAGCCGAGTAGGCGTAGAAGCCGAATGGTCGTAGAGACTGAGTGGGCGTTTGAAGCCGAATGGGCGTAGAAGCCGAATGAGCACAGATCTTGAATGGGCGTAGAAGCCGCTGCGTACCGTGCCAGAGTGCTGATGTGGACGTCTTAGCCGAAATTACGGCTTTTGAAGATATAATCAAATCTCTTGCAGAGATTTGCCACCATCTTGTGCATTAAATGCGGATGCGTGTTTTGAAGGTCTGCAGCCCTTCTGTGCATCCGTCACAGAGACGTGCCTCGAGAGAAACTGTCACCGCTCTGTGCAATTAGATGTAGAGACGTGCCTCGAGCCCCGTACAAAGTGCAGCTTTTGACGTAGCAGGCGGTTTGTCTACTGCGGAGCGTAAAACAGCTCATGTTTGCCTGTGTAAAACAAGACAGTGTATCCCCTTGTATGTGAAAGAGCAGTTTATGCTGAGGGGACGTCAGTAAACGACGGTTCGGTAATATTTTAACCAAATCCTCTACATTAAATACAAAGATCCGCCATCATACTGTGGCACGCGTCCCGAGGGGTCTGTCATCGTTTCTAGCCATCGTCTGAGTAGCCGTACAGCACTTTTTGTCAGGAGTCAGAGGTCAGGTTCACTGCGTGACTTGACAGGTTCATTTTGGGGAAGACGAAGCGTTCCTCGTACGCTTTAACGCTGCTTTGAGAGCGGATGAGTTTTACGCCATGGTGGCGATGAAGAACCCTGTTTACGCTGGAGCGGCCTGGACGTACTGCACTTACGCGGATGGTCCTTTGAGCTTGTACTTCACGTTGTGTTTAGCGGAGAAAGCTCTGCTTGTACGCTTGATGGCTCTGAAGGCCTCTGTTTATGCTGCTCTGCATCAGTATGCTGCGTAGCTCCTCCCAGCATATTTTTTATGCTTCTACAAGACCCCCTTCAAAGCTTTTAAATTCCTCGGAATTTGAAACGCTTTGAATGAAGCATGAACGGCCCCTCGTAACTCGAAACGTTTCTGAATGGAGCGTTGAAACGGTCGATGCGGACTTTATGGCAGATTTATTGGGGACCGCTGTGATCTCTTTCGCCTATAAAAAGGCTGGGGGGGTTAACCTGTTCTCCCCACATTCCCATCACCATGCAGAGATGATCGCCGGAGTTCGTCGGGTCGACCTGAGGAAGAAGGAGATCATGTTCTTCCAGCATGTGGGGAGACAAAAAAGACGGCGTCTTCGAGCAAGTATCCACTGCAACGATGGATCATGGAAGGATATCCTAGCCTCCCTTGCTCGGGATAATCAGCAACTTTGTATGGCGTTTGCCCAAGAGAGAGGAAGGGTCGTATTTGACCACACCGCTTGCAAGTGGTGTCTTCTCCCGTTGCCTCCGGTGATGAGAGTCAGACATACTTGCTCTGTCCCAGCTTGAGCGGCGCACGGAGCATGGAATCTGCATAATTTATGCAGGCCCAGCTCTGTATCCTTCCGCCGATGATCATTGCCATGTCAGTCAGTTTGCTGGAACTGACTGACTGCTGGAGAAGATGGATTAAGAATTGAAGCCCAGCAAGAACCTGTCAGAACAGCTTCTGGGCGATCTTCAGACGACGAGGGGGTATCTTTTTTGTAGACGGAGTTTCCCTCAGATGTAATCATGAAAAATAGAGAAAAACCCTTGTAGATTGGATTTTCCTCATATGTAATCATGATTTTAATTTTTAATAAAATCGTCTTCTTCATATGATCATCTTGCCATACGTTGCTGTGAAGTCTGAATATGTGTAGCTTTGACACGTCTGATTCTTTACGCCAACTCTGATAAGAAGAGTATTAGGCCCTGTCCTTTACGCGTAGCGAATAGTCCATAGAACGCTGTTAAGCATTTTTGAACATTTAGAACTGTCCTGTTGCTAGGACTGAGGGACCGCGTAGAGCTCTGAACTGCTGCTTCTGATGAGCAAAATTTTTTTTCAGACTTCGTCTTCAAGAATAATCTCTCGAAACTCCCTTGGAACATGGTTGAGGATTTGGCTGTCAAACTGAGTTGTCATCTTGATAGACGAGATATTCAGACTGGAGTCTGGATGAACCTCCAATTTTGGACCCAAAAAGAGTAATTTCTTAATGTTTGAACTCTGTATGTTTCGGGTACTTGGGATATTTTGGGGTCAAGAACCAGTATCTTCTGTGTGAACTCTTTGCAATTGACCGCTTCGGGGACTGTTCGGATATGCGGAAAGTCGTGGAGCGTGAAATCATCAGTCTGTAGCCTCTGGGCGTAAAACACCATCGAGCGTGAAATCGTAGACTTGGAATTCCTGAGCATGAAGTCGTAGGTTTGTAGCCTCTCGAGCATAAAAGCTACCGAGCACAAAGGCATCCGGGCGAAAAACTATAGACTTATAGCTGTCGAACGTAAAGCCGTAGATTCGTAGCTGTCGAGCGTAGAAAGCTCCTTTAGCGTAGGACTGGAGATCTGTAGCCTGTGAGCGTAGAACACCATCGAGCGTGAAATCATAGACTTGTGGTTCCTGAGCGTGAAGTCGTAGGTTTGTTGCCTCTCGAGCATAAAAGCTACCGAGCACGAAGGCATCCGGGCGTAAAACTATAGACTTATAGCTGTCGAACGTAAAGCCGTAGATTCGTAGCTGTCGAGCGTAGAAAGCTCCTTTAGCGTAGGACTGGAGATCTGTAGCCTGTGAGCGTAGAACACCATCGAGCGTGAAATCGTAGACTTGTGGTTCCTGAGCGTGAAGTCGTAGGTTTGTTGCCTCTCGAGCATAAAAGCTACCGAGCACAAAGGCATCCGGACGTAAAACCATAGACTTATAGCTGTCGAACGTAAAGCCGTAGATTTGTAGCTGTCGAGCGTAGAAAGCTCCTTTAGCGTAGAACTGTAGATCTGTAGCTCCTGAAAAGAAAATTTCTCCGAACGTAAAGTTTGCGGATCTGTTGCTTCTGAGCGTAGACTGAGCGCCACCGAGCGTGAGATCATCGATTTGGTATCTGTTGAGCGTAAAGTCGTAGGTTTGTTGCCTCTCGAGCATAAAAGCTACCGAGCACAAAGGCATCCGGACGAAAAACCATAGACTTATAGCTTGCGAGCGTAAAACCGTAGATCTATTGCTGTCGAGCGTAGAAAGCTCCTTTAACGTAGAAACCGCTGAACCGTCTTGCACGAAAAACTT
Source organism: Iris macrosiphon (assembly GCA_036927795.1). NCBI lineage: Eukaryota > Viridiplantae > Streptophyta > Magnoliopsida > Asparagales > Iridaceae > Iris > Iris macrosiphon. The sequence goes on along the minus strand of JAYESA010000001.1, from coordinate 146,304,150 downwards.
TTCGAATTTTGCTGATTGTCCGTCTTTTGAGAGTAGTGGGCTGACGTAGCATCCAATCATAACCACCTATTAATTGTGAGATTTGGTTAGGGTCTCGAGGAGTCCGTCCGAGGATTCGAGGAGTTGACTCGAACTCTACATATATCCCAAGCCTTTGAGAGAAAAACTTTTTATCTGTCTTCTGCGAAAGAGAGCTTTCGACTGTTCGAGTTTTTCTTCGTTCCTTCTCCGAGCACTTCGAGTCTTCAGAAATGGCGCCGAAATAAATCCCCTCCACTAAGGGAAAGAGCATAGGTTCTTATTCTCCTTCTCCTGCCCCAGCGAGAGAGTCTTCGGTCGGACAAGGTGAACTTCCTTCTGAGCGAAGTATCCCACCGACGAGCAGCGCACCCGGTCTTAGAGGTAGAGCCTTTGGGGTGACAAAAACGACAAAAAATCCTTCGCACACGTTGAACGTGACCGCGCTAGGTCGTCTTCTATGCTGATAGCCTCTTTGAGGAAGATGATGCACGGAGGCATTTTCATCTTTTACGCCCATATTTCTAATGTGCCAGCGTAAAAACTCCATATTTTCGTAGTTCCGAGCGTAAAAGCTCTGGCTACCGAAAATTGGCGTATATCGTAAAATTTGAGTTTTACGCTTGTGGAGGGGACTTCCGGCGTAAAATAACCAAATTTGTACAATCCTGGCATAGAGCACAGACTGTCGTTTCTTTGGTCTGTATGTTTGTGCAAGATTTGTAAGGACATATTTTCCTTCCACTTTTGCAGTTGATTTGGGTGAGTCTCCACTGGCCGAGGTGATGGATTCCGCTGCCGGGATGCTGCACTCGAACTATCTGGAGGATTTGTCCCACGTGGCATTTCCCATCTCCGAACCCCAGTATCCTGAGGGAAGGAGATTTTTGATATCGGCTCAGGGCGAGCGGACGCTGCTGAATATGATCAACGGAGAGCCCCTGACCTATGTTGACGGGGAGCAGTACATAAAGCTGGCTTTCCTCTTTGGGGACATGATTGACAAACAGTCCCAAACGAAGTCCAAGAGGGAACCCTGGGTTTTTTCTGCCAGGAATTTGGTCTTGTATCTGCCAACGATGCCGAGAAATTATCCCATCTCGGCTTTCTTCCATACGACGCATCCCAGGAGGATGTCGTGGACGTTGACTCCCGATCTTCACGGCAAGCCGGGGAAGATCTTTCATCTGAAAGGGACTGACCAGGGGTCGTTTGTCAGCCGCCCTTCCGGCGTTGTGATGCTGTTCAGGGGACTGTGCCCGGGCAGTGTCCCGAGTGAAGACAGCTCAGTGATCCAGCCGGTCCAATTGCCGACCTTCTGCAACGATTTTATGGGACGAGGTGGGGTATATCCCAAGGAGAATCCTCGGTGCAATGGGTGGATCACCCCAACAAACCTTCGATGGACTTGCCTAGTTAACTGGGCCTTGAAGCACTTTCGGAGAGAGCTGGAGGGCATTGGACTGTATGCCGCTGTGAGTGCGACGAGTGTTGGGTTGTCTCCCAACCCTAATTTGTTCTTGGCACTGATGGAGCGATACATTTCGCTCACTGGGACCTTCGCCACTCCACTGGGGGAGCTGGGATTGGCCCTCTATGAGATGGCAGTTGTCTCGAGACTGCCGATGGGGGATACCCCATATGAAGAGTATGTTCCCACCAACCGGGAGTTGGGGGACTTGGACGCTCGGGTGGCAAAAGTATATCAGGAGCTGATGTGTCAATACTTCGCGTGCACCGCTTTTTATAACGAGCCTTCTGATTTGGCTCACACCACCAAGTGGATGTCCTACCTCTTCTTCCACCGAGCCAGGGCCGCCAAGTCAGAGAAAGTCTCGGGGGGCAAGAATGAGCCCATGAACTGTTTGGGCGTGCTCAGTGCCCAAGTCGTCAAGGATCTTATGGAGGAGGCTAAAGCTCCAGATCAGATTCTCGTTGAGGGGGTAGGAAAGTATCCCGAAGGCACTAAGGCCTATAGTTACTTGAGGCGCTGCCGCAGGCCTCTGTCTAAAGAAGCCCAGCTGGCCGGTTTTCTCTCGATATGGCTGCGTTGAGTAGTAGTGCCTGATACTGCGTCCGCGGACCGCATTCACCGGAACATCCTGTGGCCGGCAGTGCGTCTGGTGTTCGGGGCAAGACTGGGCTTGCTTCCTGCCATGGTGTGCCATATACAGGCTGGCCTGAGAGCTATGACTGATGGGTTGCTCGTCGATGAAGCTCGGCGTGAGAGTTTTCCCCGGGTGGAATTACCATACCTGTACTTGATGGGATGGTTAATTCTCCACAATCCCCGGGTGATGTCTCCCGGCTCTGGTAGCAACTCGGGGGGTAACTTCTTACTGAACTACAAGGTCTCTCCCTGGAATGTGAACACAACTTTAGACTGTCGGCTGGTATTGAACCTCAGTCATGGCTGGAAGCTCCTCTGTACTCCCCCTCCTGTACATCACAATCAATCAGGGATGAGGCTTGAGGATTCAGGTGGAGAGAAGACCGATCTTTCTCCGGAAGCTTTTAATTGGTTGGTCTATATTAGACCCTCCCATCTGCTGTACAGGAGCGAAGACCATTGCTTCTTCGAGACCTACTTGCCTAGTCGGTTCGCCAGGCAGTTTGGGTACGATCAGTTGCACGTGGGCAATGCCGTCACCAGCTTCAGGTCCATGGACGGACTCATTGATGGAGCCAGAGGGTGGCAATATTTTATCATGGGTTGCACGGGAGCAATCTTCATTGTGCCGGTCGTTACAACCTCCACGGAGCTCTGCATTCTCCAATCTTACGCCCAGTTCTATGTGGCGATTAATACCTTCCATCGCGATTTTGACATGCGTGGAAGCTTCAGGGTGCCTTCTCCCAAGCCTGGGGGAAGAGTTGAAGTCCCCTCGGTTTCTTCTGACGAGAGTGAGGAGCCTGGCACTCCGGATGAGCCTCTGGTGTCGGTGCCGAGGTGTGAAGTGCCTCCGCCTGCGGGGGCTTTGGTAGTCTCTTCTGGGAAGCGACGGGCTTCTGCCACTAAGGAAGCTTCTCTTCGTAAGAGAAGGAAGGAGACGGTTGCTCGTCCTCTCCATATTCTTGGTATTGAGGCTCCTGGGAGTGAGCCTGCATCTCCCCATATCAGGGATGATTCTTTGGCTGGAGGTTTCTCGCCTTTTAGAGAGGGACCTTCTACAGTTCCGGCCGGCGGCGCCGGAGAATCTTCGCTAGAGGTCGCTGTCGTTGCTACTGCTCCAGGTAGTGGAACGAGATTGCCTGTGTGGCCGCGGCAGATGGGAGAATCTTTCCCTAGACCAGCAACGGATAAAACTCTCGCTGTGTCAGCGAGCACGCCTAGCGAGATTCCAGTTGACGAACCTCGACTGCGTCTTGGTGAAGGCTTGGAAGAACTCCGGGCGATGTCGGTCGGCCCACCTCCTTCTCCAGGTATGATAGTTCCAATTGCGTCTTTAAGGCGTGGTTTAGCTACATCGGCTGCAGATGCGCCATATATACCGTTGGCTCCGGATAAATATCGTCTTTATGTCTCCCTTTAGAAAGATTACCATCATATTGATATCAACTTTCTGGTCCTTTTCTCAGGGGATGGCGTCCACGGGGAGTACATCGTTGAAGCACCTTCTGGCTCTGCTCCGGCTCCTGGCGATGATACGGAGGCTTTCGACTTCGAGGAGAAAATACCTTCGGGGGCCAGCTCGCCTGGAGTGGTTTTGTCATTTCGAGAGGAGGACGAACCCGTCATCGTGACTTCGCCTCTCGCGAGTATGCTGATGACTTCGACCGTCGTCGTTGAACCTCCTTCGGTCGCACCACCCGTCGAGGCGGCGACTGTGGCCACTTCGTCTGCAATCATTCCCGGAGGGGGACTTGCTAATATCGCGGCCACTCATGGCGTTCAATCGGATCTAGTTGCGCTGACCGAGCAACATACCAGCCTCTTTTACACCGGTTTGAAAATGATGATATCAATGGTGTTGGCAAAGAGTCTAGATTTCGAGCGCCTGAAGAAGACTTCTCAGTTTTCGATCGGGGCTGTCAGGGAGTTCGGCGATCCTGGGGTAGCTGACGCCCTGGAGGCGGTGGTTAATGGTTTAGAGCAACCCATTAACGAATACTTACAGCTGACTCGGGGCAGCTTTGATGCTGAGGTCCAGGCCAGATACGACCTCATGACTGTACGGCTTTCTACACAGCTGGAAAGCCTAGACAACTCCATCAAAACATATAAGCTGGAGATGGATAAAAGAAAAGCTGTCGTGGAAGAGGCTCTCGCTCTTGAGACGAAGCTCCGATCCGAGCACGAAGGGAACGCAGCGAGGGCCCGCAAGCTGAAGGAAAAACTCGCTCTGGCAGAGGAGTGGGCTTCTCAGTCGTTGGCAGGTCTAGATGTAGCGACTGGTCGACTGAGCGCAGCACGACGGGATTTGGAGCGTGCTGAAGCTGCCCGTACGGGCTCTCTTCGGGCAAGGGCTGAGTTGACCCTTACGAACAATCCCGAGGCAAAACTGAGTAAATGCGAGTTTTTCCTAGATCGTGTCACTTTCCTTGGACACGTTATCTCAGGAGATGGCATTTCGGTAGATCCAGCGAAGATTTCGTCAGTAGAAACGTGGCCGACCCCTACCAACGTCTCAGAGGTGAGAAGTTTCTTAGGACTTGTCGGATATTACCGGAGGTTCGTAGAGAACTTTGCAAGGATCGCGGAGCCGATGACTCGCTTGACCCGCAAGGAGCAGGAGTTTATCTGGTCAGAGGAGTGTCAGATAGCATTCGATGAGCTAAAAAATTGTCTGACTATGGAACCTATCTTGACCATACCTTCTGGACCCGGAGGATTCGTGATCTATAGTGATGCATCCGGAAAAGGATTAGGATGCGTCTTGATGCAACATGGGAAGGTTGTAGCCTACGCCTCTAGACAACTAAGGACCCATGAGAAGAACTACCCCACTCACGACCTGGAACTTGCGGCAATCATCTTTGCCTTGAAGCTTTGGAGACACTATCTATACGGAGAACGAGTAGAGATATTCACTTATCACAAAAGCCTAAAGTACGTCTACACCCAGAAGGACTTGAACCTGAGACAAAGACGTTGGCTCGAGGTGATGTCAGACTTTGAGATTAAACTGCAATACCATCCAGAAAAGGCCAACGTAGTAGCTGATGCGTTAAGCAGAAGACCCATGGCATTCTTCTTGACTACCCAACAACATCTGTTAAAAGATCTAGAGCAGATGGGTATAGAGGTCATTATGCCACGAACTGACAGCCAGTTGTCAAACTACCAATTGCAGTCAACATTGGTCGAAAGAATTAAAGCTGCCCTACCAACAGATGCCAGATTCCATAGGCTTCAACAAAGAACCGAGGCCAGAATACAGACAGGATTGCGCATACACGAGGATGGGACATTAAGATGTGGATATCGTCTCTATGTCCCAAATGGAGAACTTCGTCAAGAGCTGATGTCAGAAGCACACAGCTCAACATACTCTATTCATCCAGGAGGTACAAAGATGTATAGAGACCTGAGACAGTACTATTGGTGGCATGGAATGAAGAGAGAAATAGCACGCTTTGTGGCCAAGTGCCTGGTGTGTCAGCAAGTCAAGGCTGAGCATCAGAGATCTGCAGGATTACTCCAACCACTTCCAATACCTGAGTGGAAATGGGAGCACATCACTATGGACTTGTTACAAGCTTTTCCAGTAGTCATAATGGTCGTAATGCGGTATGGGTAATCATAGATCGACTCACCAAGGCTGTCCACTTTTTACCATTCAGAGTTGGGCAATCTACAGAAGCCTTAGCAGATATGTATATGAAAGAGATCGTGCGACTACATGGAGTTCCAGTCAGTATAGTGTCTGACAGGGATACAAGGTTCACATCTTACTTTTGATGAAGTATGCAAGAGAGTCTTGGTACCCGCCTAAAGTTCAGTATATTGTATCACCCGCAGACAGATGGCCAGTCCGAACGCACTATTCAGACACTGGAAGATATGTTGAGAGCATGCATGCTTAATTTCAGTAGATCGTGGGAAGACCATTTATATTTGGTCAATTTTTTCTACAACAATAGCTATCAAGAGAGCATTCAAATGGCTCCCTATGAAGCATTATATGGTAGGAAATATTGTTCCCCAGTATATTAGAGTGATGTGAGAGAAAGGCAAATTCTAGGACCAGAGCTGGTTGTTCAAACAGTCGAGACAGTCAAAAAAATACAAGGAAACTTGCGAGCAACACAAGACAGACAAAAACAATGGGCAAACCTTCATCGTCGTCCCTTGGAATTTAAAGAAGGCGATCATGTCTTCTTGAAGATATCTTCCACCAGAGGCACCATTCGATTCGAAGGACGCGGCAAGTTGAGTCCAAGATACATTGGACCATTTAACGTGCTAGAAAAAGTCAGAGAAGTGTCATATTGACTTGCGCTACCACCTTCATTTGAAGGAGTTCATGACATATTTCATGTGTCACAACTCAGGCAGTATGTGGCAGACAGCTGTCATGTCCTCGACCATTCAAAAATTACCATTGGGCCGAGCTTGTCATATCAAGAGCAACCCGTGGAAATCCTTGATCGTCGAGAGAAAGTATTAAGGAACCAGTCCATTCCCTTGGTCCGCGTGGCATGGAAGCATGGCGCACCAGAAGAATCCACTCGGGAATGCGAGGACGACATGCGCAAATGTTATCCAAACCTGTTCACAGAACAAGGTATAAGATTACCATGTTAATTTATATCTTCTACCATTCTTACTTTCTACCATGACTTAGTTTTAATTTCGAGGACAAAATTTTTATAAGTTGGGTAGAATGTAAAACTCCTGATCCTGAAAACTATATTAATTATTTAACTATATTAATTATATGCTAAATAGAAAGAATAGATTTTATTAGATTTTATTTTGAGGTATTTAAGCACTTAGAAAATTTTTGGAGCCATTATACAGTTTTCCTAAATTTATTCCATGTAGGATACCCTTTGGACAATTGCTATATATTTATTTAAAATAGAAGTTTTCTATTAGGATCTCAAAACCTACCCGTTTGAACCCTACCTGTTTGAACCCTACCCGGACCCATTAGGAGTTGAGAAATATCAACAGCAGAAGCAAAAACCAATTTGGCCTTGCTTTGATCCTTTACTCGTGTAAGCCGCTCATTCCACCGTTTCTTAAACACCATTATTACTAAACACCCCTCAGCCGAAAACCAAGACCAAAGAAAGAAAGGAAACCAGCAGCAGTTTTTTGGAAACCACTAAAATAACTAAGCAAACCCCCGCGTAAAACCGACTATCTCCCCGCGCGCGTAAACCAACTTCATCTCCGCCCGCGTAAACCAACTCCAAACCCCCCACCGCCTCTTTGTATTTGTTTACTATTAAACTCTCCCAAAATCAAAACCAAGAAAGAAAACCAACAGCAGCAGTGGTTTTGAAACCGCTAATAACTAAAATACCCCACCGCGTAACCGACTCTAAATCCCTATATATATTCTATGCATTGCACCCCAACCCTAACTTCATTTCTTCTTTCACTAAAACTTAGAACACTGCTGTAGACGCTTGCACCATTACTCGGCAAGTATACCTTGCCAAATTTTACTGTTTAAATTATAAACTGTTGTTTGTGATCTTGTTGCAATATACATATAACTGTACACGCTCGAGATTGACTCGGACGTGATCGACAAAAATCTGTCGATACATAGTGTAACAGACTTAGACATTAGCAGACTCACCTATAGATACGAGGGTATTCTGATATCCTCCTAGACCTGACACTTGTATACACATCACAATTGAAATTTATCTTGGTATACGGGTTCGTATACTCGATTAGCTACCGGTGCGTGAGACACACATCACGGTTTAGCACGTAATAAGGATATCTAGAAAATTGTGACTTGGCATATAGTTACATGGTATGCACGTTGTGTATACGACTTGTATACCCGCATTGGGCGGGAAAGACAGCTAGTAGGCGTATGGGACACCCACCTCCTTGACGTTATACCTTCGGATACCATGCTCCTCGGAGATGGACGATTGCAGAGTGCCCATATTTCTGGGGGCATATGTGGCATATACTAGCCAGTTACGACGATTGGTGAATTAAGTTAGCATATATCTAGCCTACACTTTCCCATACGTACTATGAGGTCTTCATATTGTATTCACTTAGATGGTTAAGCTCACCCTTTATTTATTCAGTATTTATATATGGCATGCTTTTATGTATCTTGTTATGTCCCACTGTCACGTCCCAGTCCCAAAATACGTAGGACTATGAATACGTAACACGCCCAACAGTATGTATACGAACTCCAATATTTGGAAACCGTATACACACGTACGTTGTTCATGAATATACAATTCATCCGTGGTAATATACTATTATAACAAGTCACACACAATCTATATCTTATCCACATCACACATAATAAGTAGGAATAAAGAGCTGAATAATCACTTAATATCAATGATGAGTATTTAGTCTGATAGTCGGGTGGAAACAAATCTACTACAAAACGACTATACTGAAGTAGCAACAAAATCTCTAAAACAGCGGTAATAAAATCACAGATACTCCGAAGGTAAGACCTTCTCAGTCTGGTAAGTAGTGTCCGGTCCAGGTCCGTACTCCTGCGGGTATTCCTGCTCGTCCATAACTGGAAAGGGATCAGGTCCTCAGAGGAACATAACAAGATACATAGAACCATGTCATAAAGTAAATATTGAATAAATAAAAAGGGTGTGCAAACCATCTAAGTGAATGCAATTTGAGGACTGCTTAGTATGTAGGAAAAGTGTAGGCTAGACATATATTGACGTAATTCGCCAATCGTCGTGACTGACTAGTATATGCCACATATGTCCCCATACAAGGGCACTTTGTAATCGTCCATCTCCGAGGAGCATGGTATCTGTAATATATAAACGTCCGTATCACTCCTCGAGTGCGGTATCTGTATAGAGGAAGTAGGTGTCCCATACGCCTGCTAGAAGTCCTCCCCGCCCAATGTAGATATACAAGTCGTAAACACGATATGGATATCACGTACTATGATGCAAGTCTCCATAAACAACTAAACTAAATTCGTTACACGTGTTGCTCACACCGATGGCCAGTCGAGTATGAGGTACGCGTCCCTACATGAACTCACTCTGTGACGTGAAATGATACGTATCAAGGCCTGAAAAGTCATACCGATAACTCCACACTTTAGGTGAGTTCACTAGACACTAGGTCAAACACAAGTCCTAATGTCAACGCATTCGTTGACTGCACCCGAGTCTCTCTCGGACGCGCACAGTTATATAAAATAAACATGCAATAATTAATTCAAAATTTAAATAGTACAACAAGGCAAGGTATAGTTGCCGAGCAAGAGATCCGTATACTGCACGTCCAAAACTGTGTTTATATTTTGTGTAAGGAGAAGTGGGTTAGGGTTTGGAAGAGTTGTAAAATATATAGGGATAAGGAGGCAGTGGGGAAACTTAGGGATTAAGAATTACTGTTGCTGCTGCTGCTTTCATTGGTTTAGGTTTTGGTTGGTCTGCCATTGGTTTAGGTTTCGGTTGAGGAGTGTTTAATAATTTTAGTGTTTAAGGGGCGATGGAATGAGAAGCTTACACACGTGGGAAAGCAAAGCAAAGTAAAATTGGGTTTTGCTTCTGCTGCTGATATTTTCTTCACCTAATAGGTTAGGGTTTGGGTTTTACGCGCGGAGAAGTATACGCGGGTGTGAAAGAAAGAGTTTACGCGGGGGAGAAAAAAGATAGGGGTGGTTTTGTTACTGCTGCTACTGCTGTTTACGCGTGGTTGATAGGAAAGAATACGCGGGGTGATTAACGGGTTTGGGCTAAGGGTTGCGGGTTAGGGTTTGGGTTTGGGTTTGATAACCAATAGGAATTATATATATATACACACATATATATTCATAGAAAATTCTAAGAATTATATCGGTGCACACCATTAAGCTAACAACTGTCCAAAGAGTCTCTTACATGGAATAAATTAGGAAAAATTTATAATGGCTTCATAAGTCCTGTACAACATCTCAAATAAAGATTTAAATAAAATCTATTCTCTCTATTTAGCTCATAACTACTATAAATAAATTAAATAATAGAGAAATACGGTTTTCAGGATTAGGGATCTTACACCCACTGAGGACCTGGTTCTCTTCCAGATTTAGATAAGGCGTACTATCCCACGGTATACGGACCTGGGCAGGAAACGAGGTATGCATCTGAGGAGGAGCTAGAGGTGCTGCCATCAAAGTCCCCTGATCTTTGGTAGACTCATCATCTAGAGCTGGAGCCTCTTTATCTAGATAGACGATGCTCTAGACATGCTATATTTCAGCACTTTTATCTTAGCTTTTGTAGTGGGTTTGTTCCCACCAGACATATCTGGCTTGTACTATGATATTTCAGACTCAGCGCTTATATTCCAGCACTTACAGTATTCCTTGATATTTTGTGGATAAGATATAGATTGTGTGTGACTTGCTGTGATAGTATATTACCACTGGTAGATTTGGATATTCATGTAAAACGTACGTGTGTATATGATTTTCATATATTGGAGTCCGTATACATACGGCTGGGCGTGTTACGTATTCCTAGTCCTACGTATTTTGGGACTGGGGCGTGACAGTCCAAGTAGTATTTCCACAACTTTAAAGCAAAAATGACTACTTCCAACTCTAAGTCATGGGTAGGATAATTCTTCTCATGTGGCATAATTGTCTGGAAGCATAAGTAATCACCTTCCCGTTCTGCTGCAACACACATCCCAAACCCTTACCCGAAGCATCACTATATATAAAAAATTCTTATGTCCCCCGATGGCAACATCAACACTGGAGCTGTAGACAACCTCTTCTTCAGCTCCTCAAAGACGGCCTGGCACTCCTCAGTCCAGACGAACTCCACGTCCTTTCTAGTCATCCTAGTCATTGGCTCTGCAATATTGGAGAAATCCTGAACAAATCTTCGATAATAGCCTGCCAATCCAATAAAACTCCTGATCTCTGTCACTAAACTCAGGATAGACCATGTCTCAACTGCTGAAATCTTCTTCGGGTCCACTGAGATCCCGTCTCTTGTAATCACATGCCCGAGAAATTTAACCTTATCAAGAAAGAACTTACACTTTGAAAGCTTGCCATACAACTTATCTTTCCTGAGAGTCTCCAGAACTATCCTCAGGTGCTTCTCATGCTCCTCCGGGGTCTTCGAATATATCAATCTATCATCAATGAAGACCAAAACAAAATAATCCAGGTACTGATGAAATACCTTATTCATTAGGTTTATGAATACCGTCGAGGCATTGGCCAACCCAAACGACATCACCAAGAACTCGAACTGCCCATTCTGAGTCCTGAAAGCTGTCTTCGGAATGTCTTTCTTCTTCACTTTTACCTGGTGGTACCCCGACCTCAAGTCTATCTTGGAGAATACCTTCGCTCCGTTCAACTGATCAAACAGATCATCAATCCGCGATAACGTGTATTTATTCTTGATAGTGAGGTTGTTGAGAGACCTGTAGTCGATACATATACGTATCGACCCATCCTTCTTCGATACAAATAATACCAGATTACCCCACGATGATAAACTGGAGCAGATGAAGCCCTTGTCCTGTAACTCATCCACTTGCTTCTTCAACTCTACTGATTCGCTGTTGTTTACCCTATAGACGTGCTGTGATATCAACTCTGCGCCTGGCACTAAGTCTATAGATAACTCCACATCTCTGTCTGGTGGCAACCCCGATAACTCCTCTGGAAAGACGTCCACATACTCTGCAATCAACGTATGTGGCAGCTTCTGCTCTTCTACCATAGGTCCACCGAAGTCTCCCTTGCTCCGCTCTGCTGCTCCTCTGACGAACTCAAAATCTAGCTCTCCTGACGTCTAAAATAAAACTCTTCTTCCACAACAATCAATACTAGCATGGTACCTATTCAACCAATCCATCCCGAGTACTATATCGTAGCTCAGAAGTAGCATTACGAGTAGACACGCGCTCAACTCTCGGCCTTCCAAAGAAACTCTCTGATCCCTGTAAACATCACTGACCAGGATAATGTCACCCTGGTCGTGATCTTGCAAGTTCTCGCCAACGGTTCAGTCTTAAGATGATGCTTTAAAGCAAAAGATACAGATATAAAACTATGTGAAGCACCAGAATCAAATAAAGCAGGAACTGGAAAAGAATCAAGATAGACTGAACCTGAAATGACATCTCTAATTGGCTCCTCCTCCTCGACGGTCAAGGCGAAAGCTTGCCCCTGCTCCGCACCTCTCTGCTGGTGCTGGTGCTGTATGAACCTCTGTTGCTGTATCGGCAATAGAGGTCCTCTCTGTTGTCCCGCTGGTGGTCTCACGGGTGATCTCTGTGCCTGGGCCCCACCCTAAGCTGGACGAGCTAGAGCTCTAGGACAAGCCCTCAACTGGTGGTCTCCAGATCCGCAGAACAAACACTGGCCCAATCTCATCCTACATACATCTCATCCATGTCCCGGCTTCTTGCAGAATGGGCAAGAAATAACTGGTCTCTGAATCTGGTGCGCTTATTGTACTGGTGCTCTAGCTGGTGTGGGAAACTGCTGTCTCGGCTGCTGGAAGTGTCTCTGATGCTGCTACTAAAAATGAGGCTGCTTTGTTGGGCCGTACTACTACTAGCTCCTGAAGGATCCTTCATCCTCTTGGAGCCAAGCTCCAAATTATCCTCTATCTGCTGTGCCTGTGCTAGGATCTCCTCAAATGTAGTGGTGCGATGACCGCTAGTATGGGATTTGATCTCCCTGTTGAAACCCTTTCTGAAATTTTGGGCCTTTCCCCAGGAATTTTGTCCCTCCACAAAGTGACCCAATCTACAAAACTCCGCTGCATACTCGTCTACCGTCATATTGCCCTGGACGAGATACTGAAACTGGCTCTCTAGAGATGTCAGAGCCACATCTAGGAAGAACTTTTCCTTGAAAAGCTTCTTGAAAGCTTTCCAAGTAAGTCCTGACTTGAGATCCTGGGGTCCGTCCTGAACCAAGTCAATGCGATGTCAAACATAATGCTCCCTGCGGCCTCTACCTGCAACCTCTCTGGAATCTGCGTCAGCCACAGGTTTCTCTCAATATTTTTGATCCAATCATCAGCATAAATAATTCCCTCGGTGCCTTTAAATTCCTTCGCCCCCATCCTCTTGAAGTCTATGATAGTCCCCAGCCTCGGCTGCTGCGGGGTGAACTGAGGTGGAGCTAACTGTAGCTGGAATAAGGCAACTCTCTCGACTGTGGCGAGTGCAAGCTGGTGGGCATTCTCAATGCCCTGCCTTATAACCTCTGACTGGCGCTGCTGGGCCTCTATCATCTGCTGAAAGAGCACAAATACCTGCATCTGATCAACTGCGGGTGGTGGAGGTGGAAGCTCCTCTGAAGTTGTTGGCACTGTCCTCTGTACCGGAGGTGGAGCACCCCCGAAAGCTGCTGCAAAAATATCCACCTGGACTGGTGAAGTGGACCTCGGAACTGAAGCTGCTGGAACAATGTCTGCTGGTGCTACCCTCAGAGATGACAAAATGACCGACCTCGCTGACACTGCGTCCGAGCGCTGGGAACGCGTCTTCGGCAATATCCTGAAGATAGACTGAGACAAAGAAATCAATATTGAGTAAAATACGATATCATCAAAGAAGGACATAATTATTCAAAGTAAAGCAAGCATTCAGATAGATAAGGATAGCAAAACAAATATTTTGAAATATTTTCTAGTTGTGATTGAGTATACTCTCAGCCTATATCCTATATCCTAAAGCAGGCTCATAGCAGTATCTCAGACTTAGAGTACTACTCCGATATCGCACTTGTTGCGACTCTGGACCTGCATGGGCCACCACTAAAAATGTGTCATGACCCGCACCAGGAATAAGGGCACGAGTAGTCATCAACGCCCAGCCTACGCTGCAGCATTGGCGGTAGAACGTTGTTTGGTCAATATAACTATCTACACATCTCGCACAATATATATAATATGGTACCTGTCATGCTATCTCAACTCCAAAAGGAGGAACAATATGGTATATGATAATGATAAATAATACTCAATCACAATATAAAACTAAAGGAGGATGAAAGCACGATATAGAATAAAAAAGAGAAAATAAGAGTCATAATACATCCACAAGTCAAATCCATAAGTCTAGACATAGCCACTCCAAAAATAATATATATATGCCATGAGTCTAGAAATGAGACTAATACAATATCCAAAATGTATAACTAATCCTCCTGAGACACTGGCACTAGGTCCTCCTGCTCTAGGGGAGAATCCTCTAATGGCTCATCGTCCTACGACCCATAATAAGTGGGACACTGATCCACAAGCCAATTATCTGAAAAATATATCCAGTCAGGATTGGAGCAAAGTATATACCTCTGAAAGCGGTTCTAAATACATAATAGAGCATATATAACAAATAATAGAAAAGAATACAAGATAACTAGCAATAGAAAATAGAATAAACTAGAGTGAACAGTATAAAACCCCTAATTTTAAAACCCTATTAATTATTTTAATTAATTATTTAATTTAATTGCATTATTTTGTAGTATATTAGAAAAATATAAATTGATTGAATTTAATTATTAGGTAAAGATGCATTTATAATTTGTAGAGCAAAACTATTAATTTATCTTATTTTATTTTATGTAGGAAGTCTTATAGAAGAATGAAAGATTATTTTTATATACTAATATAATTTTCTGGAATTTATTTTACCATATATATATATATATATATATATATATATATATATATATATATATATATATATATATATATATATATATATATATATATATATATATATATATATATGGTAAAATAACCCGCCTAAGCTAAAAGATAAAGAAAAGAAAGAAAAGAAAAATAAATAAAAATAACCTAAACCCTAACCCGCCTAAGCTACCCCGCTGCCAGGAAATCCCCCAGCCCGCTGCTAAACCCCGAGACCCGCGGAAACAACCCCCCATTCTCTCATCATCTCCTCTACTATATATATATATATATATATATATATAGTATCATTATGAAAACCCTAACCCTAAACCCTTACTCTAACCTAGCTCCGCAGACCTCCACGACAACGCCGTCGTCGGAGCCCAGCACCGCCGCGACCTGCGTCCGCGACCAGCGTCCGCGACCAGCGTCCGCGCAGAAATTGACTGCGACGACCCCGACTTCCCACGCTGATTCCCGCTTCATCTCGCGACCGAATTCTAATCCGTCTTCACCGGTATATTCACGACCTATCCCTCTTCCAACTCTGTAACTTAGTTTCCATCATACAACGTTAAATCCTAGGTAAAAATTGAGGCCAAGTTAAAGAAAAACCAAGTCCTTTAACTTCAGAAAACTGATTGCGAGGACCCATGTTTAAGGACCAATATCTTCATCCACATACATCCAAACTTAAAAATTCTTTTTGCTATGTGAAGACCATATAACCAAGATTATTTTTTATTAATTACATTATTTTATTTGGTGTTATATGCAGAAATAAATTAGGTTGAAAACCCATAAAAACTTGTTATTAAAACCTTCAAAATTTACGATACGGAGCGCTCCCCACCAAACTGGATCGCCCCGTCGCATACCAATTGCACCAAAAGATGCGTATGGCATATCCTGATGTGTAAAATTTCATGGAAACTGATTTGGACGCGTGTGCGCATCGGAATCAACCCGTATCCGTAAAAAGTCCCTGTATCGCAATTTTTATAAAATATCGCACCATTTAGTGTACGCTCGTCAAAATGTGACAAAACTTGCACCATTGGATTCGTGGTATCACGCTGGTCCTGTGACCCAAGTTATACGCAATTTTGAGACAGTTGACCAAGCCGCCTATTTGCGGGCCGCACGGTTGACTTTTAGGACAAATTTGTGTTCGGCTCACCGGAATCCAAAATTGGACATACCGTTGAGTTCGTACTAATGTTTAGAATTTGTTTGACCTATAATTTATTCCATTTAGAGACCTTTACCCCTGCCACAGTTTTTGGTGCAAAGTGGCCCACATGTGGACCCGTTTTGATCTAAAATTACCGTTTTGCCCCTATATCCAAATTGGACGAAAGGGTAGTATTTTCTGGCTATCTCACTTATTCTGGAAATATTGATGATATTTATTTCAGCATCCGGAGATGTTTATTCTGATACCATAGTTTCTAATTTATTGTGCCTGATATCTAGACGCTTATACTTTATAGTTTTCTTGCCAGGCAAGATATCTTGCCAAATTGCTTATAGTACTTTGCATGCTTATTATATTCTATATATTTATTGCATGTGTGTTTTCTTTTTATCATAATTATATACTATATATATGTTGACACACACTTGACACATAGTATCATGGGAGGGGAGGACAATCAGTAGGCGTATGGGCTATAACCACTCTGGTAAACCGTAGTAACTAGCACACACTATGGTAGTCGTATCCGATAGTCGCTACCCTCTCGGTATGTCGGCTGATGGAGTCACGATGATCGCTACCCTCGCGGTATGACGGCTGATGATGTCCCTGACGTGTGTGTGAGTTGTGAGATTAGATAGAGTAGCCTACCCATGTCCATACGTCGAAAAGTTGTCCTCATTATGCATTCATATAGATTCTCTTGTACAGCATACTTATGTATTTTCTACCTATTATACATGTTTACTGTATTCAAATTGGCATGCTTCTATGTATCTTGTTACGTCCCTCTGAGGACCTGGTCCCTTTCCAGGTGTAAACGATCATGACTATTTGCAGGAGCACGAATCAGGACTTGCTACTTCGTTATCTTTCGAGGAGATCTTTCCTTCGAGCCTCTTTGATCATTAGATGATACTCTTATTGTGGTAACTTTTATATCCTAGTTTGGTAGTGGATTTATCTCCACCTGACTACTTGTTCTTATCAAGTACCTTATACTTGATTTAGTTATATAGTTGATTGGTTATTCATTTATATTTGATTCTATGGATGAGATCTAGTTATGCCATGTGACTTGTGATAATATATATACCACATGTGAGTTAATATTCATATTACAGTGTACGTGTGTATTATGGTATCCATATATTGGAGTTGCCATATACATACGGCTGGCATGCTTACGTATTCCTAGCCCTACGTATTTTGGGACCGGGGCATGATAAACAGGTAATGTACTGGAATAAAAAACATGCAATATGAATAGCTGCAAATAAATATAAATATATAAAACTAGCTAATGTGCGATGGAGTACAAGTTCGTTATGTGATCAGTTTAGGTTAAACACGAATACAATATGGTAACTCGATTACACGTGCGATATGTAATCGACATATACACGAATACACTTGGGCATGATCACATAATCAACTCCTATTCTCCCGTCCTTAACCAATACTCATGGATCCAATTATGACATGTTACGAACACGAATATGGGCATACTGAACACGAGCAGTGTGTGAACACGAAGTACACGATAATCAATACCCGATACACACGATAAAATACATATGAAGGAGTACCCGTTGAACATGGTAGGGGGATAACATCCCATGACATGATCCATTAAGTACCAGTTCATGTAGCCACTGTGTCGGAATCCAGTATACGGTTCTATAACATGCAATATATACATTATCATGAAATAAAAGCTAACAGAGAGATATACTCGCCTCTGGTCCTGAGCAAATGGTGTATCTTGATATCCAAGTTGGTGTCACACAATCCTATTTGAGAAAGATTATGTTAAATGGTGTAATGAATAAGAATTAAGTTAAACAATTCACTAATATATTTTCTAGGTCGATTCCAGGTAAACTAGGACCAACTAGGTTCAAACTAAGGTTTTGGTCTCTAACTAACTAAAACTAGCTAAACTAGGTTTGAGATCACCTCTTTAAATGTATGTATTCCTATCTGTTTCTTCTCTTCAATAGTCCACTACGAAGATGCCTCTTCATTGAACTCTACGTCCCTGCTCACAACAACTGAACTCGTTTTTGGATTAAATATTTTTATCCCTTGATTTTATCACTGTAACCAATGAAAATACATTTCTCACATTTCTCATCAAATTTTCTCCTTATCTCTTTTGGAACATGGGCATATGCAACACACCCAAATACTCGAAGACTCTCTTGTAAACCTCCTGATTTTCAGGAATTTTTAATATGGATTTTTTTACAATTTTCTGTAATTTTTGGAATTAAAACTAAGGTATTTTATGATTAAATAATTTTTAATTGCTGTTAACTAATATTAAAATATTATAAAAATAATATTTTATGGTGTAAAATAAAAAACTAGACATAGGATAATTTTTCGGAAATTTATTGGACCCCGGAAGCATTTTTAAAGCCCTAAAAACTAAGTAGAAATAAACCGAATTAAACCCTAGAAATAAACCCGGTTCAATTGAACCAAACCAACCCAAACCAACCCAGCCCGGTTCAACTGAACCGAACCCAACCTTAGCAGGTCGGGTCGGATCTAAACCCGGATCTGAAACCCGACTACCCGAACCCGCACCTAAACTTAACGAATCCGGGTCTAACCCGCTACCCGCTGACCCGACCCGACCCAAACCCGTTAAACCCAAGTCGGAATCCTGATCGGATTCACTGTTCCGACGCCCCTATTTAACCCCCAATGTCGGAACCTTAAATCCCCTCTTCCTTTCTCCGCCCAGCGCCCCCGCTCCGGTCACCCCGACCGCCTGAACCCTAGCCCTAGCCCTCGCCTTCCCCCTCCGTCATCTTCCTCCGCCCTGAATCCCAGCCCCGCTCCGCCTTTCCCCGACCCCGCAGCCGCTCGACCCGAACCCGCTGCCCTGCCCTAGCCCCGACCGCCTTTCCTCCTCCTTCCTCCGCCATGAGCCCCGCTGCCCTGCCCAGCCCAGCACCACCACCATCACCCTCTAGCCCGGCCGCCCTCTCCCCGCTCCGCCTCGATGCCCTAGACACCCTCAGCGTCGTGCCTAGCCCGACCCCGCACATGCCTCCGGCGAGCTTCCCCCGAGCCCAGTACAGCCGCGAGCCTCTCCCCGGCCGCCTTGAGCCGATGAGCCTCCGCCTGAGCCGCTTCCGACGAGCTCCAGCCGTCTCCGCCCTCCTCCGGTGAAGCCACGGCCATCGCCGGCCGCCCCAGCCACCGGAACCCTAGCAGAACCCTAACCCTAGGCTGTGGACACTGTGCACTGTGTCGTGTCCAGACGACTCGCGGACACGGGAATTTCAGTTTCCACGGAGCCCTGTTCAGGTAACCCGTTCTCTCTCCTCGTTGCTCCATTTTCTGTTCCGTCAGTTGTGATGCATAGGCTGTGTGACCCTCTCGATGCCCGTGCAACCCTCTCGGTGCGTCGCATCATGTGGCGATCGTGAACCGCGATCCAAAAATAGAAAAAATAATGTCCTGTTTTACCCCGGAACTGAGTGCGCCCCGCCAAACGGGACGACTTGGTCCCGTGCGGTATTCAGCAAAATATGCGCGCCATTGATACGGACCTGTGGAATTTCGCATAAGTTGATTTGGATGTGCGTGCACACCAAAATCAACGCGTATCCGCCGACAACGTCCCGTATCCGCCTGTTCTAGAATACGTTGTAACTTTGTGTACACCCGTCGGATCGAAACGAAACTTGCGCCATCGGACTCGTAGCAATACGCTGGTCCTGTGACCCAAGTTTGGTTCGATTCGGAGAACGTTGACAAAATCGCGTATCGTGTGCCCCAAGGCTCCACTTGACGGACGATTTTGTGATCGGCTTATCGGAATTCAGTTATTGAAGTTTTATTGGGTTCGTATTATCGTTCTGGACTTGTTGACACTAAGTTTGATGAATTTGGAGACCTTTGACCCTGATACGATTTTCGGTGCAAAGCGGCCCACATATGGACCCCGCTTTGACCAGAAACTATCATTTTTGCCCCTGTGTCCAAATTGGACTTAAGGACAGGCGTTTCTACCTATTTGATATTTTTTGAACCTGATTGTGATATTTATTTCAGCAACCGGAGGAGTACCTGCAAATCATACTGAGACCAGTGCTACAGTTGGAGCCAGAACCACAGACAAGTGTACCTTGTCATAATTGCAGTATATTGATTCATATTATTCTCTTGTTTTATTCATTGTTGTACATGCTTGACCTAGGACCGTGTGACTTAGCGTCCGATTAATAGTCGGGTACCAACACCGTACGCAGACTTGTGTAACATCATCTAGAGATGGATATCGTGACCCTTTACATTCTCGTACTTGTCTCATCAAGTACATCATAACCCAGGACACTTGACACTATTCATGAGACAGAATCTTCCTGAGATATTCATGGTGATTCTGTATAGAATACAAAATTTATGACATAGACATTATATTCATAAACATTATATGACTTGTTGCATTAGTTTTGATCTTGCATGTCATGGACATGAGACGTATGATTACATTGGATGGGGAGAGACACACAGGCTACAGGCTGATTTATATATATATTTATTATGGTGAGGCCTTAGACTCTATATCAGAGCTAGGCACTCTACTAGTGAGATATTATTGTGAGGCCTTAGACTCTACATTAGAGCTAGGCACTCGACTTGTGTTATCACTGCTACCGGCTCCCCGATACAGAGCTTGTAGTGGTCTCAGCCTGTGTTTTAGTGATGCTCTCATCTTGCATTTCACTTAGCTAGTTATTTAGTACTACCCTATTTACTTATTTATTTTTTGCACTGCATTATTATGGCTTGAGTTATTTTGTACCTTGCTATGTCCCCTGAGGACCTGAATCCGGATTATGTCCCCAGGATTTGCAGCCGAGATCTATCCCGAGGTATACGGGACAGGAGCATTAGCAGGAGCAGGAGAAGTACCAGATCCATTAGACGAGTGATCCCTGAGGGTATCTTCTGAGTATATACTGTTTTTCTACTCAGTATTTGCGGTGGTTATCTTTATTATTGTATCTTGACAGATGTATCAGACTCATTATCGGGTTATTTTCCGAGTTTATATTTTATTGAGATTGATCTTGCTTTATGATTATGATATTGTTGTATTCATTTCTGTGGATGAGATTAGTCTATCTAGACCCTTATTGTTGTATTACAGCTTAAGTACGCCCCGATGGATCCATTAAATTGGGTTTGTCCATCGGTGTGTGCTGCTGGCCATTGCCATATGTCCAGTCCTTCGATATTTTGGGACTGGGGCGTGACATGGTTTTTGTGGTGGCCCATGCAGGTCTACGAGAATATTGTCTCGGTTACGTTACTGTACCGAGCAAGCCTGCAAATAGGACTAGGGTATAGGATCTCATCCACAATTGACTATGATTCATCTTCCTCCTATCTGTTCTATTTGAACAATCGTATCCTGCTTGATTCCTGTACTTCCTTAATAGTTCTTTGAGTATAGCCTTCTACTCGAATATAGGAACCCATGTTATTAGGATGATAATTAGGGTAGCATACCTATTAAGAATACAACGAGAATATAGACACACCACTAAGTTTAGAATATCTAGTGAACCCTAGAATTCCTTATCTCTAGAGGTGGTTTACCATTACCCCCTGATGTATTATAAAGACTTGGGAGTAGTATAGACACTACTAGAGTTAGTTAGAAGTTTACCATAATGGTTGACCCCAGTCTTGAGGAACCAATAGAAATCCGAGATCGAATGTTAGGACGGAACCTAATGTGCATAGTGAGATAGTGTTAAGATATAGGTTCTTGTCTTATTATTAGTAGACAGCACCTCAGGAAGACTAGAGGAATATAATCAACATTTTCCCCTCTTCAGTATGCCTCGAACATAGCAACTAGTACCCCACTGCCCTTTAGAAAACTATGATGCTATCTAGAGCCCATATTTTAAATTTCATATATTGTTCCTCTGCGGCTTTAACGTTCACTAATTGCGTGACGAATAAATTATCTTCTTCTTTTCTTCATCTTTCAACTCGTGCCACTTGATACCTCTAATTATAGACCAAGTGATTGTATTCTATGATAGGATATATAGTTTGCTATAGTTATAGTTATAATCTTGAAATTTTAAATTATGTACCTTGTAGTTAGAACCTGATAGTTGAGTTGTTCAATTAGATTGTGATGATTACCCCTAGTTGTAGACCACGTAATTTGTACCCCTACCTCGATACAAGTTAGATCCCTTTCCCCTTAACGGCTAGTAACTCTTCTATTCTTACCATGATACTTGTTCTGTAAGCACTATGACTAAGACTTAAGACGACCATGACCTATGTAATATAGGAAGATACCCTAATAAGTACCAAGACCCCTTCTCGTAGACCTTAACAGGAGCTTCTATGGTATCCTTAAGACAATTATAATAGTAGTTCAATTGTTATAAGTTATGTAGTATACCTCACACCCTAGTATCACATAGTCTTTTGACCTGTTATTGAAGTGTAACTGAATGACATTAATTGTATACTAGCATAAGACGACAGTGTTTGTTCAGACAACAGAATTTAGAGGCCCATGCCCTAATTGGTCGATTAGAGACTTAGACAAGGAGTTGTATGATAACTGTAGAGATAGTAGAGTCTTTATTATTATTGCTTATTTTGTTTTTGCCTTTTGTGAACTTGAATTAATTTGTACCTCCTTTCATCATCATCTAGCATACTTATATTTGTTGTACTACCTTGACTTATGTTGCTAATATAGCCTAGTTTTACAAGCTTACTCTTCTATCGAGCTTGATCATGATATATGTATTAGTGGGTTAACACACTGATACATTTCAGAATCAGTGTACTGCGGTCTGATCAACCATAGTGCGCTTGGTTCGCCCCTTCGCATAACTATCGTACGTGGATTGAGATATATAGTGATTAGTAGACGAATGTACTTGCCCTCTAGATATGTCTGAGTATATCGTATCTTCTACATAACTGTACCGATGCGAGCATGTGAATAAGAATTACCAAATTATGATTTCAATCCACAACTGTCTTAACAAATCCCATTCGAATTCTTTAAAGGCCTTGATCCCGATACTTCTATTCTATTACCTCCCCCTTGAACTCTTTATTATTGATCTCCGTCTTCCCTTATTTCGGAAAGACGAAACCTCGTGCTTGGTATAAGTTTGATATATAGACAGTACTAGATATACCCCACAGGCCGGTCGCATTGTTGATGACCATTTTATAAATGATTAAGGGAATATCATAGGTGATATATTTGGTGTTAAAGACTTGAGGATTCAATAACATGATTAAATAATTTGGGGCATAGCTTTCTTAGATGTATAGCCTTAGATGATAGATGGGTAAATTCTAAGTTGGGTAGAGACCGCAATGTTCACTTGAGAGGAATTCTTTAGCCTGTAATCAAGTGAGATTTGATAGAGAGACCCCTACCCTATTTTAATTTCGAGGATGAAATTATTTTAAGTTGGGTAGATTGTAAACCCCCTGATTTTCAGAAATTTTTAATATGGATTTTTTCACAATTTTCTGTAATTTTTTAGGATTTTCTGGAAATAAAACTAAGGTATTTTATGATTAAATGATTTTTAGTTACTGTTAATTAATATTAAAATATTATTAAAATAATATTTTATGGTGTAAAATGAAAAACTAGACATAGGATAATTTTTCGGGAATTTATTGGACCCCGAAAGCATTTTTAAAGCCCTAAAAACTAAGTAGAAATAAACCGAACTAAACCCTAAAAATAAACCCGGTTCAATTGAACCAAATCAACCCAAACCAACCCAGACCTGGTTCAACTGAACCGAACCCAACCTTAGCGGGTCGGGTCGGATCTAAACCCGGATCCGAAACCCGACTACCCGAACCCGCACCTAAACTTAACGAATCCGGGTCTAACCCGCTACCCGCTGACCCGACCCGACCCAAACCCATTAAACCCAAGTCGGAATACTTATCGGATTCACTGTTCTGACGCCCCTATTTAACCCCCGATGCCGGAACCCTAAATCCCCTCTTCCTTTTTCCGCCCAGCGCCCCCGCTCCGGTCACCCCGACCGCCTGAACCCTAGCCCTAGCCCTCGCCTTCCCCCTCCGTCATCTTCCTCCGCCCTGAATCCCAGCCCCGCTCCGCCTTTCCCCGACCCCGCAGCCGCTCGACCCGAACCCGCTGCCCTGCCCTAGCCCCAACCGCCTTTCCTCCTCCTTCCTCCGCCACGAGCCCCGCTGCCCTGCCCAGCCCAGCACCACCACCATCACCCTCTAGCCCGGCTGCCCTCTCCCCGCTCCACCTCGATGCCCTAGCCACCCTCATCGCCATGCCCAGCCCGACCCCGTACATGCCTCCGGTGAGCTTCCCCCGAGCCCAGTACAGCCGCGAGTCTCTCCCCGGCCGCCTCGAGCCGACGAGCCTCCGCCTGAGCAGCTTCCGAAGAGCTCCAGCCATCTCCGCCCTCCTTCGGTGAAGCCATGGCCATCGCCGGCCGCCCCAGCCACCGGAACACTAGCAGAACCCTAACCCTAGGCTGTGGACACTGTGCACTGTGTCGTGTCCAAACGACTCGCGTACACGGGAATTTCAGTTTCCACGGAGCCTTGTTCAGGTAACCCGTTCTCTCTCCTCGTTGCTCCATTTTCTGTTCCGTCAGTTGTGATGCATAGGCTGTGTGACCCTCTCGATGCCCGTGCAACCCGCTCGGTGCGTCGCGTCCTGTGGCGATCGCGAACCGCGATCCAAAAATAGGAAAAATAACGTCCTGTTTCACCCTGGAACTGAGTGCGCCCCGCCAAACGGGACGACTTGGTCGCGTGCGGTCTTCACTAAAACGTGCGCGCCATTGATACGGACGTACGGGATTTCGCAGAAGTTGATTTGAATGTGCGTGCACACCGAAATTAACGCGTATCCACCGACAACGTCCCGTATCTACATGTTCTGGAACACGTTGTAACTTTGTGTACACCCGTCGGATCGAAACGAAATTTGCGTCATCAGACTCGTAGCAATACGCTGGTCCTGTGACCCAAGTTTGGTTCGATTCGAAGAACGTTGACAAAATCGCGTATCGTGTGCCCCACGGCTCCACTTGACGGGCGATTTTGTGATCGGCTCATCAGAATTCAGTTCTGGAAGGTCCGTTGGGTTCGTATCATCGTTCTGGACTTGTTGACACTAAGTTTGACGAATTTGGAGACCTTTGACCTTGGCATGGTTTTCGGTGCAAAGCGGCCCACATATGGACCCCGCTTTGACCAGAAACTGTCATTTTTGCCCCTGTGTCCAAATTGGACTTAAGGACAGGCGTTTTTACCTATTTGATATTTTTTGAATCTGATCGTGATGTTTATTTCAGCAACCAGAGGAGTACCTGCAAATCATACTGAGACCAGAGCTACAGTTGGAGCCAGAACCATAGGCAAGTGTACCTTGCCATAATTACAGTATATTGATTCATATTATTCTCTTATTTTATTCATTGTTGTACATGCTTGACCTAGGACCGTGTGACTTACTTAGCGTCCGATTAATAGTCGGGTGCCAACACCGTACGTGGAGTTGTGTAACGTCATCTAGAGATGAATATCGTGACCCTTTACATTCTCGTACTTGTCTCATCAAGTACATCATAACCCAGGACACTTGACACTATTCATGAGACAGAATCTTTCTGAGATATTCATGGTGATTCTGTATAGAATACAGATTTTATGACATAGATATATATATTCATAGACATTATATGACTTATTGTATTAGTTTTGATCTTGCATGTTATGGACATGAGACGTGTGATTACATTGGGTGGGGAGAGACACACAGGCTACAGGCTGATTTATATATATATTTATTATGGTGAGACCTTAGACTCTATATCAGAGCTAGGCACTCTACTAGTGAGATATTATTATGAGGCCTTAGACTCTACATTAGAGCTAGGAACTCTACTAGTGTTATTACTGCTACCGGCTCCCGGACACAGAGCTTGTAGTGGTCTCAGCCTGAGTTTTAGTGATGCTCTCATCTTACATTTTACTTAGCTGGTTATTTAGTACTACCCTATTTACTCATTTATTTTCTGCACTGCGTTATTATGGCTTGAGTTATTTTGTACCTTGCTATGTCCCCTGAGGACCTGGATCCGGATTATATCCCCAGGATTTGCAGCCGAGATCTATCCCGAGATATACGGGACAGGAGCATTAGCAGGAGCAGGAGCAGTACCAGATCCATTAGACGAGTGATCCCTGAGGGTATCTTCTGAGTATATACTGTTTTCCTACTCAGTATTTGCGGTGGTTATCTTTATTCTTGTATCTTGATAGATGTATCAGACTCATTATCGGGTTATTTTCTGAGTTTATATTTTATTGAGATTGATCTTGCTTTATGATTCTTATATTGTTGTATTCATTTCTGTGGATGAGATTAGTCTATCTAGACCCTTATTGTTGTATTACAGCTTAAGTACGTCCCGATGGATCCATTAAATTGGGTTTGTCCATCGATGTGTGCTGCTGGCCATTGCCACGTGTCCAGTCCTTCGATATTTTAGGACTGGGGCGAGACATCTCTACATTTGGTTTATAACCGCTCCAAGCTTCCTCATGTGTCATATTTTGCACACTCTTTGTAAGACACATGTTCAAAAGATAAACATAACGTGTAACAGATTTCGCCCAAAAATCTTTAGGTAAATTCTTACCTTTCAAAATGCTTCAAGCTATTTCAATAATAGTTCTATTCTTCCTTTCAGAGACTTCATTTTGTTGAGGTGAATAGCTAGCTGTAACTTGGTGTTTAATTCCATTTTCTTTGCTAAAATCAACAAATAAATTAGAGGTATATTCCCCGTCTCTGTCTGTTCTTAGCGTCTTTAAAGAACAACCACTTTGTTTTTCAACATAAACTCTGAACTCTTTAAACACTTCAAAGGCTTCAAATTTTTGCTTTAGAAAATAAATCCAAGTTTTTCTACTGTAATCATCTATGAAAGTTTACCTCCATGTGATACAATCTCTATTGGCCCGCATATATCCGAGTGCACAAGCTCCAATTTATTTCTGTCCCTTCGTGACCTTCCAACTGGAAAATAATTCTTGTGCTACTTTCCAAGAATACAACCTTCACATAGCTGATTAGTACATTCAAGCAAAGGTAGGCCAGTAACCATATTCTTCTAAGACAATAATTTTAGTCCATCGAAGTTAAGAAGACCAAACTGAAAATGCCATAACCATTTTTTGTCTAGGACAATCGCACTAAAAGAAATAACTTTCAGTTTCAATGACAGTGGAAACAAGCGATTTTTAGTCATCTTTACTATAGCAACTAGCTCATTTTGCCGATTCTCAATTGTGCACACTCCATTATCAATAATGATTTTATGTCCCTTTTCAGAAAGCTGACCCATACTCAATGAATTCCAATATAAGCTAGGAACATATAAACATAAGATATATAATCTTCAGAACCATTTTTCAATCGTATGAGAATTTTACCTTTTCCCATAATTGAAACATTAGATTTGTTTCCAAAGTTTACTTCCCCACGTTCATATTCATCTAAGTGGGAGAATAGCTCTTTCTTCGATCAAAATAATCAGAAATGCTTTCAGAATTATTCATATGAATAGTTTCAAATTCACCTCGTAAAGTTTGCAGTCTTACACTCTTCACCTTCTTATCACCTTTGTAGGATTTCTGCAGAAGATCCCACGCTTCCTTAGATGTCGTTGCACTTGAGATTCTTTCAAACACAATCTCGTCTACAACTTGATAGAGAAAGAATAGCGCCTTTTTGTCCTTCTTTCTATTTTCTCTCAAACAATCCTTCTGGACTTGAGAGAGGACTTCATGTGCTCTTTGATCGGCCGGTTCAACGTGCACATGGGGGGGGGGGGGGAGGGGGGCTCCAGCCCACCCCAACCGATGCTTGGATCCACCCTTGGAGCTTGTGTTAGAGTTGTTTTGGCTTTACTTTGGAAGCAACCCATGTGATTCAATAAAGGCAACTCCTTTTTTTAGTCCCACATGGGATTCTCCTTTTCATATATTGCTTTATCCCTCTTAGTAGGTAAGTGAGTTTTGTGGGGGATAGGCTAGACCTTATCCAACCCACGAGCGGGTGCACGATTTAATGCACGATTTTACGCATTTATTAGTCGTGCAGTTAGCACTTTGCACGGTTGCACGCCGCGGAACGGACATGGGTACAAAGGTAATTTCATAACTTATTTTATTTTTATTTTTTATTTTTGTTGGTTTGGTCTGGTGAGTTGCTGGTCTTTCGCGGAACCGTTCTCACGTAATCCTGTTACAGAAAGAGTAGAAAATGTTACGTGAGAGATATATCCAGAACACGATCCTGGGATCTTAGAAACGAAATCTATTTTTTCTCTTCTCTCTCTCTCTCTCTCTCTCGCTCTCTGTTCTGAACGAAAAGGAAAATCGTACAGAGACGAAAAAGAAAAGAAAACCACCAGAACCTAAATTCCTCCAAAAACTCCTTCGTCCAATCTCTCTTCTTCGGGCACGGCTGTGATCGTTCGTGGGATTCGCCACCGGGTGCACGGCGTAGTGGATCAAAGGGATTCGTTGTATCTCGGGAATAGATCGACAGGAACTCGCTGCACTGTTCGTGGGGGCAAAATTCTATTCTAAAGACATCGTGTAACGTGCCTCGAATCCTCTACATATAATTTTACATCTTTCAATTTGCATTCTTTAGGAATTTTTTCAACAATCTTAGAATAGAATTTCTTAGCTTCTATCTACTTTCTGTTTTCTATTTGTGAAAATTCTTATCTGCATAATGAACACCACCGTAGAAGAACTGTTCACCAATTTTCATAACTCCTCCAAACCGGAGAAGTTTGATGGCCTGAACTTTAAGAGAAGGCAGGGTAGGATGACCTACTGGCTGACTTGCTTGAAATTGTTTAAGGTTCTCAAAAAGCCAAAAATCCTACCTGACTTACACGAACCTGCCAGGACCTATGAATTAGAGTCCTATAATGAGACAGACTTTATCTGTCATGGTAAAATTCTCAGTTGTCTTTCTGACACGCTCTATGATATATATTGCACTACCTTTACGTCCAGAGAGCTTTGGGAAGCTCTCGATAAAAAATACTCCAATGAAGGAGCGGGTTCTGAGATTTACATTGTAGACAGATTTTTAGAGTTTAAAATTGTAGATGAAAAGTCTGTTGTTGAACAGACTAATACCCTTCAGACTATCATACATGAAATGTCTCAGAAAGACATGACATTTGCTGATAAGTTTTTTATTGCTGCCTTCATTAATAAACTTCTCCCGTCTTGGAAAGAATTTGTTCATATCCTTCCGTATTGAGGAAGAAGGTAGAACTAGAGACAAGGAACCTCTAAGTACTGAATTCGAGGCAAAGTTATACATTGTTGAAACCAAGGGAAAGCCTAAGGGCCAACCCCATCAACAGAGAAACAACCCCCATAATAGGAACCCTGCAAAGAAATAGTTTCTTAAGCCAAAAGCTGTGATTGGAAAAGATAACAGACCTAAGCGAAAATGTTACAACTGTGGTAAGCCTTGTCACTTTGCTAGGCAATGCCGCCACAGGAAGAAGGGTCAGAAATTTTAGAATCCTGATCGTCAAACTCTTGCAGACCCTCATGTTGTTCCACAGGCTCATGTTATCATAGCCGGACTGAATCTGTCGGTACCGATGATCAGAGGTTTGTAACCGTATGTTCTATTTTTGAGTCCTCGTATCAGCCTACTGACTGATGGGTTGATACATGGGCAAATATCCATGTATGACCTAATATTGATTCTTTTTCCTCCTACCGACAGGTTGAGGAAGGCGAATCATAAGCTATGGGAAACTCGAGTGCTGCCAGAGCATGGAAAGGGAAGAGTGAACCTCAAGTTATCTTCGGACAAGATTCTTCCTTTGCATAATGTGCAGCACGTACCGGACGTCAACAAGAACTTAATTTCTGGTTATTTGCTAAATAAACTTGGTTACAAACTTGTATTTGAGTCTGATCGATTTGCAATCTCCCTAAACGGCAACTTTATTGGGAAAGGCTATGTATGTGGGAGTCTGTTTAAACTTTCTGTGGACATGCCTTGCAGTACTTTAAATTTCTTTTTAAATAATATTGCATCTATTTCTACTTCTGATTCAAATGCTCTCTTTTATAATACTGAAAGTTGTGATGTATGGCATAGTCATTTGGGACGTTAATTTTAACTCTTTAAAGAGAATGTATAAGTTGCAATTTATTTCTAAGATTGACATGAGCATGAATGAAAAATGTGAGATATGTACACAAGCCAAACAGTCCAGAATTTTTTTTTCATTCTGTTGAAAGGAGTTCTCAGCTATTGGAGCTTATTCACAACGATATTTGTTAATTGAACGGTATTCTTACTCGTAGTGGTAAACGATATTTTATTACTTTTATAGATGATTATTCAAAATACTGCCATGTTTACTTTCTTATAACTAAAAATGAAGCTTTTGGTAAGTTTGTATCTTTTAAAGCTGAAGTTGAAAACCAGCTTAAAAAGAAAATTAAAATTCTTAGGTCTGATCGTGGGGGTGAATACACCTCTGCTGAGTTTGACTCTTTTTGTGAATTGCATGGCATTATACATGAGGTAACTGCTCCTTATGCTCATCAACAGAATGTGGTAGCAGAAAGAAAAAAATAGAACTTTTCTTGATATGATTAATGCTATGTTAGGTAGCTCTGGTTTATCTGATAATTTGTGGGGGGGGGGGGAGCCCTTCTTTCTGCATGTTATATTTTAAATAAAGTTCCTTTCAAAAAGACTGATAAGACCCCTTATGAACTTTGGAAAGGTAAAAAGCCATCTTTGAAATATTTTAAAGTGTGGGTGTCATGCTAAAGTTTTTGTCCCTCCTACTAAGAAAAGAAAATTGGGACCCAAGACCGTAGATTGTGTATTTTTGGGTTATGCCCAAAATAGTATTGCTTATAGATTTCTTGTAATTAAGAGTGAGGTAAATGGTATTGATGCTAACACAGTCATGGAATCTAGGGATGCTATATTTTTTGAAAATATTTTTCATTGAAAAATAGAATTCCTAGATCTTATATTTCTACACAAGTCCCTGATGTAACCTCTAGTTCACAACAAGAGGAGACTATCCCAGTAGAACCCAGGAGAAGTAAAAGAACAAGACGAGAACCAGACCTAGGTGAAGGTTTTTTTCACCTACCTTATTGAAGAGGACCTTATATCTTTTCAAGGGGCTATGTCCTCAATTGATTCCTTATTTTGGAAAGAGGTCATAAATAGTGAAATAGATTCTATTATATCAAATAGAACTTGGGATTTGATTAACCTTCCTGTAGGTTGTAAATCAATAGGTTGCAAATGGATCTTCAGAAAGAAGTTAAGACCTGATGGGTCTATTAAGAAATTCAAAGCCAGGTTTGTAGCTAAAGGGTTCAAACAAAGAGAAGGGGTAGACTTTTTTGACACTTACTCTCATGTTACTAGAATTGTCATAATTAGGATGTTAATAGCTATTGTATCTGTTCATAAACTGTTTATTCATCAAATGGATATAAAAACTGCATTTCTGAATGGAGATTTACAGGAAGAGATCTATATGGAACAACCTGAAGGGTTTGTTGTTCCAGGGCAAGAACGTAAGGTATGCAAATTAATTAAATCTCTCTATGGGCTGAAACAAGCGTCAAAGCAATGGCATGATAAATTTGATAAGGTAATTCTATCATATGGTTTTGCTATTAATGATTCTGATAAATGTGTATATAGCAAAACTGTTGGTAGCTCTTGTGTAATATTATGCCTGTATGTTGATGACATTCTTATTTTTGGTACTAACATGGATATTATTTATGATATCAAATTATTCCTGTCTCAAAATTTTGATATGAAAGATTTAGGACCTGCTGATGTAATTTTAGGACTTAAATTAAGTCGCACTTCTGAGGGAATTGGTATCTCCCAATCTCACTATATAGAAAAGGTTCTAAAAAGATTTAACTATTTTGATTCTAAACCTGTAAGCACTCCATATGATGCAAGTATCATGTTGAAGAAGAATAAAGGAGACAGTGTGGCTCAATTGAAGTATTCTCAGCAAATCGGATGCCTGAACTATATTGCTAATCGTACCAGACCTGATATTTTCTACTCAGTAGGAAAGCTTAGTCGGTATACTAGCAATCCGAATAGTTCACATTGGACTGCCTTAGAACGGGTAATGAGATACCTAAAGGGCACGATATCCCATGGATTATTCTATGGAGGACACCCATCTGTATTAGAAGGGTATAATGATGCAAACTGGATCTCTGATACAGATGAGACAAAAGCCACAAGTGGATATGTATTCACATTGGATGGAGATGCTATTACGTGGAACTCTACCAGGCAGACCTGTATTTCTAGATCTACTATGGAGACAGAATTTATAGCTCTTGACCTCACCAGTGAGTAAGCAGACTGGCTTAGGAATCTGGTAACGGATATTCCTCTGTGCAGCAAACCAGTTAATGCTATCCCTGTACACTGTGACAGCCAAGCTGCAATAGCAAAGGCTCAAAGGACAAGTTATAATAGAAAATCTAAACATTTACGTCTGAGGTACAATTGGGTGAAGCAATTGCAATCCAGTGGAGTAATTGTAATTGACTTCGTCAGATCAAAGAACAATCTAGCAGATCCTCTAACTAAAGGGCTCTCAAGGAGACTAGTGTTGGAGACGGCAAGAGGAATGGGTTTAAAGTCCATAAATTGAGTCACCTCAAAGGCAACCCGACCTTCGATTGGAAGAACCAAGAAAATGTTCAATGGGTAACAACAAAATTGATGTATGACTGGAAACACTATATGATAGTAATTGTAAATTGTAAAGAACCATTCCTCTACTGTATAGTGTTGATCTGCAATAAATAAAATGGTGATTGTAAAATCTTAATGAATCTGTGGCTTGTAAAATATGGTATATAAATTACAGAATACCTAGAAAGATTCACCTATTTAAGAGTGAAAGTGGGGCCGTTTTCTATGGGAACTCGGGCTGTTCTCTAGAGCTCTTAAGAAATCAAGATAACACATGGCCGAAAAGTGCACAACTGCTAATTTGATCAAATGCCTACAATATGGTTGTGTGTATTTTGAGTCTGTACAAATGATATCCTAAGTTCAAGACTTATGTCACTTTGGTCTGTATAGATGAGATGTATAACACTAAGGGGAGGTTCAAGTCTGGAAGACACCTCCTCTGATACACAGTGTGATTGTCCATATCTTGTTTTTCTTCCTATATGTCATATCGTGCTATACCTTCTTTGTTCTCTTATTGAATTATGTGGGGGATTGTTAGAGTTGTTTTGGCTTTACTTTGAAAGCTACCCATGTTATTCAATAAAGCAACTCCTTTTTTTTAGTCCCACATGGGAAAGGAGAAGTCATTCTCCTTTCCATATATTGCTTTATCCCTCTTAGTGGGTAAGTGGGTTTTGTGGGGGATGAGTTATATCTCATCCAACCCGCGAGCGGGTGCTCGATTTAATGCCATTTTTACGCGTTTATTAGTCGCACACTTTGCACGCTTGCGCGCCGCGAAACTGACATGGGTACAAAGGTAATTTCATAACTTATTTTATTTTTATTTTTTATTTCCGTTGGTTTGGTCTGGTGAGTTGCTGGTCTTCCGCAGAAAGAGTGAAAAAGATTACATGAGAGATATATCCAGGACACGATCCTGAGATCTTAGAATCAGAATCTGTTTTTTCTCTTTTCTCTCTCTCTCGCTCTCTGTTCGGAACGAAAAGAAAAATCGTACAGAGACGAAAAAGAAAAAAAACCCACAAAAACCTAAATTCCTCCAAAAACTCCTTCGTCCAATCTCTCTACTTTGGGCAAGGCTGTGATCGTTCGTGGGATTCGCCACCGAGTGCACGGTGCAGTGGATCGAAGGGATTCATTATATCTCGGAAATAGATCGCCAGGAACCCGCTGCACTGTTCGTGGGGACAAAATTCTTTTCTAAGGACAGCGTTTAACGTGTCTCGAATCCTCTACATATTTTCTGTCTTTAATTTTACATCTTTCAATTATTCTTTAGAAATTTTTCCAACAGCTTGTAGGGTGATGAACCATCTTTTCTCCGGTGTTTTGTATCTCCCACTTACCATTTCCTTAATTTTAATTAAAAAATTGGTCAAAAAAGAAATAATAAACTTGGCGAAACCTCAAAGTGGAAAAGACCATTTCCTGTTTGAGATTTTTCGAGTACTAAATCTCAAATTGGGGCGTGTTTACCTTCTTTTTTTTTTTCCTTTTTTTTTCTTTTCTTCATCAACTATCTACATTCAAAAATCACAAAAAATATACAAAATAGAATTAATTAAAAAATGCCGCAAATATAAGTATAATAAGAAATCAAAATAATATGTTAGCAATGGCAAAATATCTTTGGTTGATAAATGTATGAAAACATTTCAATTAACAAAAGGAAAGAACTTTGATGATCGAGGGATTGAAAATTGAACAAAAATAGAAATTTAGAAAGAGACCCATATTTCTCGGAAGAGAAAAAACAAGGAATGTCAAAGGTTTCTTATCCTGTTGCTTGTAATCCATCTGTAAAATCAACATTCGAAGTCTATATATATTATCTTTACATATGCCCCAGTCAAATGTATCCTATTTTTATATAAGTCCCTTTAAACTTATTATTTACCCAAAAATCCCCCGAGTCACTAACCTCTATATTAACAAGACCTCTAAGTAAACTCCCGCTAGATTAAACCTTTCAATATTTTACTGAAGGAAGGATAAGGAGGGATAGATTGGCCTTCCTTATTTCTTTTAGGCCTTATCCAAAAAAAAAAAAATTGACCCACAAAGGTATTTGGAAATGACTCCGTGAACTTGAGAACTTCCTAAGGAAAAAGATGTGAGGTGGATTTGGGCCACGTTGGTTCACAAAATTATATTCTTAAAAAAGTAGAGTTATTTTTTTTCTTCTATGTTTGAATGTGCATAAAGGCAAGGAAGAGGAAATGGAAGTGATTCTTAAGAGTCTGCTTGACAACTATAGCAGTAACGGTTATGAGATATTTTTAAAGTACCGGTTATGAACGGTTGTGAGAGATCCGATTTTTAGTGATTTTAAGTGCCGGCTTTTAAACCAATCCAATCTATACTTGGTAAGGAGCGATTTTGAAAGACTTTTACAAGAATAAATGAAATAAAATTAATAAAATCGTTCAAAATCCACCGATTTGCAGTGTTTATAAAGCCATCCAAAATTAAATTACACCGATTTTGGGAAGAATTTTGAGCCGACGAAAACCAGGGCCTCATAAAAATTACCAAGCAGGAATTTTCATAAACTGTCGGTTCAAAAATATCCCGAAACCGATAAAAACACCGTTACCAAGCATACCCTAAAGTAAAGAAAAATATGTGGGAAAATGGTTTTCCCTGCCCATTCAAGGATTTACTTTTGTCACACTAAAAATTTACTTTTTCTTTCAATTTTTTTGGCATTTCCAAATACCGAAAATTGATAGGAATATCAATTTCCTAAAGCAAAGAAAATAAGTAAGGAATTGATTTCTTCATTTCCTTTCTTTTCTTTTCCGCGAACCAAACGAGGCCAGGAGATAGGGGCAGATCCAGTACAGAGCCAGGGTGGGCTCCAGCCCACAAAAAAAAAAAAAACTCGTTCTTTTTTTCCGTATATATTTTAATTTTTTGTATATGAATTAGTCCACCTCTTGTTCATCCTAATTCATAGTTGTCTATTCCAGTTTCAATTTTCGGATCCGCCCCTGCCTGCCCAGGGGAGTTAAATGCAAAACGCCTATAAGAGGGAGGGTAGTTGGAGAATTGTGCAGCTTTCCATCTCTATCCTTTATCCCTTTCCATTGTTGGAGAAGTGCCCCAGCTCATAATCTATAAAGACCCATCCATCTGTAGTAGTCCTCCTTCCAACCATTAATCCTCGCATTTAAAGCTCCTCTTCCTTGTCATACATTTCTTCTTCTTGAAAGAGAGAGAATGGGTGGGAAGGAGGAGAACTCATCAATGAGTAATGGTAATGGTAATGGTAATGGAATGAGTGAGAGATCACTGGAAGAAGGGAGCAGATCAAGAGAAAGTGAGGCTCATGAGAACGGATATGGAACTACTTCTTCTGCTAAGAGAGGCTGTGCTTGCAACCTTTCTGTTCATTTCTTGCAGAAGGTACGTGAGACCACAATTCTATCTTCAATCATTAGTTCAAATCTAGCCATCTGCACAAATACCAATACGACACAACATGATATAGATAAAAAATAAGATCACGATGTACATATTTGATTAATTTGGACTTAGATTGTGGTGAGCTATCAACTTTTGACACAATAAAAAAAAAATATATATATATATATATATATATATATATATATATATATATATCCTAGAGTAGCTCCAAGAGTTACTATTTTTTAAAAACTCGATATTGAAAATTCGTTGGATTACATGTCTTGATCTTTTTAAAGACCTAAACAAAACCAAAAAAAAAAATATATATAAGTACACTTTTAAGAACCTAAACCGAAAAAATAAGTCCACGTGTCGTAACCATATTTGCAGGTTCTTATTTTGAGTTTCTATTTGAGTTTCTCTACAATTTAATATCTTGAACTGTTATACTCGGTCGGTTAACCCCGCGGCTGCGGTCACCCCAAAGGCAAGCTATTGTACTGTTTGGAATGTCTGTGTCGTGTCCACTACTTGTCGACACAATGCGCCACGTGCACGGTACTGAATTTTGGTGTGTCTTTGCTTGGTAGAATTACATGATGAAACTTTTTCAGAGAAGCATTAGTTAAGTATATTACCCATACATCACTGTTATGGTGTTTCAATTTTCATTTCCCTCTTTTAGGATCTTACTTTTAGGAAAATTCTTCTTTTTGTTCTCATGTTGGAGCAATCTGGTAGGCACGACTTCATTGTCATGTGACTCACATGGATGGCCAAGCTAAATTTAGTTTAGTAGAAGATCTTGACCTTTCCTTTAACTACTTTGACCAGTGTTTTAAAAGTCGGACAGGTCGGTTCAACTGGTTGAATCATAAACCGATAACTTTTTTGGTCCGATTCAATGTTGATCCACTATTTTTTTTTCAAAAAGCGGTCGTAAATAAATATTTTTGTAAAAATTAGTGTCCATAAGAAATTGAACTTTGACCACTTAGATTAATCCAGTGGTTGTTGAACCGGTTTGACCTAATCCAATGTCTTGTTCAGATCGATCTCCGGACCGATTTTCAAAACACTGCCTTTGACTTTAAGCTGATCGGAAAAAAAAAACAATTACAGTAGCAAATTCTGGTGATCTCCATTCCCTTTGTTTTAAAGACCATTACATCATCTGTTACAAATAGTAGCTGTCCGACTACCTATCCTATCTATTTGTACTTTCACATTAGAAAGAGTAATGATATGGCTACACGATGATGTACATAGTTTCTTACGTAATTGTCTTTTTAATTAGCAAATCGTAACAAATTAAAGAATGTACAATAGTTTCTCAACCAATTGGAATTTAATAACTAAATTCTTGATTTGGTATACCTTCAAAACTAGCTCCCCAAAGATATATATATATATATATATATATATATATATATAATATATATAACCTTGTAATCAACATTTACGTTCATCCATGAATTTACCTTGGTTTAACACGTTTCATACCAGCCAGACTTAATAAAGTAAGGCAAATTATAAGGGCACTACCATATTTACTTGGGGCTAGTCCAGAATTGGGACTAGCCCACTAAAGAGAAACTTTTACTTATACTAATCCAACATTTTACTCATACTAGCCCACTACTTCCAAACCCTCCCAAACCCTCCCCACCCGACCGGAGCCCTCCCCCCCTCCCGCCGTCCTCCTCCGCCTCCTCGCCCGTCCTCCACCGCAGCCTCCCGTCGCCGCGCCTCCCGTTGTCGTCGCCGTCAAAATCAAAAAAGAAAATGAAAAAATAGAAGAACTGTCAAAATTGGACATATATGTTGATTTTTAGGACTGTCAAAATTTTGACAGTCCTACCAATTGGAAGTACTGTCAAAATTTTGACAGTCCTAAAAATTCAACATATATTTTTAGGACTGTCAAACTTTTGACAGTCCTACCAATTGGAAGGACTGTCAAAATTTTGACAGTCCTACAAATTGGTAGGACTGTCAAAATTTTGACAGTCCTAAATTTTTTTTTTCTGTTAATTTATTTTTGTTAATTGTTGGGGGGACCAATTTCAAAATATCCTTAAAATTTCTATCCTTAAAATTTGTTAAAGTATTATGTTATTTAAAATAGTAAATTTATTATTGGTACATTAAATATTTTGTAAAATTTTTTTTTTACCAAAAGTAAAATTTGGAGGTCGAAACATCGTTTTTTTTGCGATTCTAAAAATTTGGAAAGTCCGTCAAACGGTGAAACGGTTTATCCCGAAGTACTTTTCCATACGGTCATTTTGGCTC
Organism: Iris macrosiphon; assembly: GCA_036927795.1. Taxonomy (NCBI): domain Eukaryota; kingdom Viridiplantae; phylum Streptophyta; class Magnoliopsida; order Asparagales; family Iridaceae; genus Iris; species Iris macrosiphon. The sequence continues at coordinate 146,265,544 of JAYESA010000001.1, read as the reverse complement.
AAACTGGAGCTTGTTTCGATCTCCCAGTCAAAAGTTATGATACTTTAAAGTTTTATATTTTATATTTTTGCCTGTAATATATACGTCTTATTTCGGATGAAAATTCTCTCTACACGAATTGTGTTACTCTCGTTGAAAACATACAAATAGACCTATTGTGTGATGAAAAACGATTTGAAAACAAATAGTTATGGCCGTTTGAAGTCTGATCGACGGCAGACGTAATATTCGTACGGTAGATTTTTTTTTTTTTTTTCAATGATAACATATTCTATTTTGGATGTTAAACTAAATAAAAAAAATCAAAATCCAAAACTAACTAAATAGAAATAAACTTAAAAAAAATTCTGACAATTAAAATGAGGACTGTCAAAATTTTGACAGTCCTCATTGTTTGTGGGACTGTCAAAATCCTGACAGGCCTAGTTTTGTATAAAATTTTCAGTGGGTTAAAATTAGGACTGTCAAAATTTTGACAGTCCACATAGCTTGTGGGACTGTCAAAATTATGACAGTCCTAACAATTTGTAGGACTGTCAAAAACTTCCAAGTGGTAGGACTGTCAAAATTTTGACAGTCCTGATTATAACAATTTGGGCCAGCCCCAAGTAACTTTGGGAAACTTGTAATTTTGGAAAATGGGACTGTCAAAATTTTGACAGTCCTAACAATTTGTAGGACTGTCAAAATTTTGACAGTCCTTCCAAGTGGTAGGACTGTCAAAATTTTGACAGTCCTGATTATAATAGTGGGCTAGTCCCGAGTAACTTTCATGATGGCAAACTTATAATTTTTTCTAAATTTTCAATGGGCTAGTCCCGAGTAAAATGTGTAGTGCCCTTATAATTACCCTAAAGTAACTGTGGTTGTAACTTATAATGGTTACAGTAGTAGCAAATTTTAATTATCAGTAGAGAGGTGTTTCTTTTCCCCTTTTTTCTTTTCCCTTGCCACTTTGCTTGTTTGCTATGTTAGCTTCTTAAAAGATTTCATAGTCAATTTCTAGGTGAACTAAATAACGTCAGTACACTTTCTGAATATAACATTTGTTCTCAAATGCTATCAAATAGGGGATATGCCTATGGAAAAAGGAATAATTTTGAGGGTATACATGTAAAAAAAACTTTATTACAGGATTTGGTATTGAATAATGTTATTAATCCCTCCAAAGTGTCTCTCCAAACTATTCCCTCTTATGTGGGCAGCTGACGTGATGGTTGTTGGAAACGAAAGTGCGAAAACCGTTACCCAAACCAGAGAGTACCTGCGAAAGAATCGAGCAAAAGCACACAAACAAAAAACTCCAAACACACGGGTTCAAATCCTGTCTCCGCAACATTTATTTTTTGACAAAAATAAAACGAAAATAGAATCCCGAAATGCTTCGGGGAGTTGAAAATAAGCATAGATCCGGAGATTCCCGAATATGTCAACCTTTCGAACTACTGCTGAATCCATGGGCAGGCAAGAGACAACCTGGCGAATTGAAACATCTTAGTAGCCCGTGGAAAAGAAAGCAAAAGTGATTCCCTTAGTAGCAGAACCGCCGCACCGATCATTCGGGGGGTGGGGGGACACTGTGGGGGGGGGGGGGGGGGGACACTGCGGGGTGGGTAGTTTATCTGGGGCGGATGCCTCCTAAAGAGTAACGGAGGTGTGCGAAGGTAGGCTCAAGCGTTGATTCTGCTCGTGAGCGTAATGGTATAAGCATGTCTGACTGTTAGACCGATTGGTCGAACAGAGACGAAAGAGGATTCTTCAAGAGTCTCAGGTCCTAGAAGCGCATGATAAATACCGTCAAAGCCTAAGACTGCAGAGAAAATTAAGTGAAGTACTCCATATACAAAGTATGGAAAGGTGGGGTATAATGAAATTCTTGATTGGATCTTATCATGATAACATAATGATCTATTCTATTTGATTGATGGATCCAATAACCAATTTGAATGAATTAAAGAGTGGTCTTATTCGAAACGCCTCGTGATCTCCCTCCCCGTATCCATTAGCGCTCTTGTCCAGAGCGAAGAAAAGGCGAGCGAAGTGAGGCGCCGCACGGTACTACTTCGCTATCGATCACCCAGGAGTATTTAGCCTTGCAAGGTGGTCCTTGCTGATTCACACGGGATTTCACGTGCCCCATGCTACTCAATTCGCTCTAACGCTCGTTTAGTAGACAGCCGACTCATTCTTCAACAGGCACGCGGTCAGAGATCACATTCTCCTCCTACTGCTTGGGAGCTCACGGTTTCATGTTCTATTTCACTCTCCGATGGGGGTTCTTTTCACCTTTCCCTCATTGTATTACTTCGCTATCGGTCACCCAGAACTCTCCCACTCCAGTCGTTGCTTTTCTTTCTATTACTCCGAAAGTAGCTACTTCAGCTTCAGCCACGCGAATTTTTGATATTCCTTTTTATTTCTCATCAAACGAATAACATCTTCTTTTGGAAACCAATTATCAAACTATTCTTTCTATTTTCTGGATTATCTTTCAAGTTTACTAAAAAAAAATTCGACGGTAAGAAATCAAATGTTAGAGAATTCATTTCTGGGTATGCGCCCTTGGATTGATGTTGCATATTCACCTCCAGTTGTATCTGCTACTGTTGTTTTCTTGATCTATCCTAGTGGCATTCTGACCAACCAGTAGCATATCCTCAACATAGAACAGTAAAATGGTGAAATCATCCTCGGCAAAGTACCTCACAATTACACAGTGATCCGACATCGTACGTGCATAACCATGCTCCCCCAAAAATGACTCAAACTTTCTGTATCACTGCCTCGGAGCCTGCTTCAGACGATACAAGCTCTTCCTCAACCGGCAGACCAAGTGTGACTTGCCCTTCTCACAGAATCCCTCTGGCTGCTCCATGTACAACTCCTCCTCAAGATCACTGTGGAGGAATGTTGTCTTCACGTCTATCTTCTCGACCTCCAAGTCGAAACTGGCTGCCAATGCTAGCACCACCCGAATAGACGACTGCTTGACGACTGGCGAAATAATCTCATCATATATACGCTATTTCGCTGACCGTAGCCTTTAACTACTAGCCTCGCTTTGTATCGAGAGCGAATAGCATTATCTGTCTGCTTCACTCTGAATAACCATCAATTTTTTAAAACCTTCTTGTCCTTTGGCAACTGCACCAGCTCATAAATAGAATTGGCATGTAAGGAACTCATCTTCTTCTGCATAGCCTCCATCCACTCCTGCCTGTGTTCGTCTTTCATATCCTCTACAAAGCTTTCAGGCTCTTCTCCGTCATTTAGTAGCACATACTCACCCGATGAGTATCTCGTAGATGATCGATGCTCTTTATCGCTCCTCTCCAATGGAACCACTGGTGCTGGCTGTATACCAACAACCTCCTCATCAGGAACTGTCTCCTCGGCATGCTCATCCTATTGAAGATTACCCGGACCACCATCAGTAGGCTGATGATCAAGGATTGGAGCAACTCTATGTACTGGCTCTCCATAACTGGATCCTCTACGATGTCATCTGAAAACTACTCGAAGCGAAATGACTCTAACTCAGGCAATTCCTCAACCTCATAAGGCATCTCGGAATCCTGAGTGTTAGTCATAATCTGATCCTCGACGAACATAATGTCCCTACTTCTGTAGAGCTTTCTTTCCACTAGGTCGTAGAGTTTATAGCCAAACTCATCCCGACCGTAGCCGACAAAGACGCACCGTCTCATCTTCGGCTCAAGTTTGGATCTTTCGTCCTTCGGTACATGCAGGAAGGCCTTACAACCAAACACTCGCAGGTGATTGTACGAATGCTCTTTGTCGTACCATACTTTGTAAGGCACATCACCCTGCAAAGGAATACTAGGAGATCTTCGTCCTCAAATGCACATCTCCAACAGCAACATCTTTCGACATATCTTTGTTGTCCATCTTCAACACTCCACATTCGTCTGTTGTGTAAGTAGCAAATAGTGTCCTGTTGTGAGATACGTGCGTTGAAGCACCTGAGTCTACCTGCCAAGAGTTGTCATCGCAGGCGAGGTTCATAACCACCTCATCACCTACAATGATCATGTCGCCTCCATGTGCCGAGGCCACCGCTGTAGTGTTCTCACTTTGCTTTTCCTTGTCGTCCTTCTTCTCCCTCTTCCAAGAGAAACAGTTCCGCTTGATGTGGCCCTTCTTGCCACAATAATAATACTCTAAATCCTCGTACCGACTCTTGGACTTGCCCTTGCTCTTGTCTCTGCCACCACCTGGACCCCTGCTCTTGCTCCTTTCGTGGCTCTCTGAAACTAGCGTCTCTGAGTGGGATGTGGATGAAGTGCCCTGAGAACGTCTCTGTATATCTTCATTCAGTACCCCGCTCTTGGCAAATTTCAGACTGACCACGCCTTCCGGAGAAGAAGCGATCATAAACACTCGTACGGTTTTTCACGAGTCTGACAATGTACACAACAACTATAGTCCATGTACTTCGTCGTCGAATTTGACTCACATCGAAAATAGCTGGTCCACCACGTCCTGGAACTCACTCAAGTGATCCGTAATAAACGCATCATCTTTGTACCGCAGACCCATCATCGTTCGGATCAGGAACAACTTGTTTACCCCGGCCTTCTTCACATACAAAGATTCCAGCTTATCCTACAGCGTCTTCGCGTGCTCAATATTGGCAACGTGATTGTACACGTTCTCGTCAATGAACTGACTGATATATCCACACACATGTATATGCTCGAACTTCCAGTCCTCTTCGGATTTGTCACCGGGCTTCTCGGACGCAAATATTGGAAGATGCAGCTTCTTGACGAACATAAAATCCTTTATTTTGCTCCGCAAATAATGATAGTTGGTACCGTTCAGGTTTACCATGCGCACCGGCTTCGCGTCCATCTCTCTTCCATGGTTTGCCTGTCAACTCCTGACCTCTCTGAACTCCAGAACCTGGTTCTGATACCACTTTGAACCCAAAGCTCTGATACCACTTTGTTGGGAACGAAAGCGTGAAAATCGTTTCCCAAACCAGAGAGTACCTGCGAGAGAACCGAGCAAAAGCATACAAACCAAAAACTCCAAACACAAATCGCAGACACAGAAGATTTTTACGTAGAAAACCCTTGCGGGAAAAAACCACAGGACGATCAGAGTCCAACTCTGAAAAGCCTCCACTAAAGGAATAAGAAATACACCGACTCCTTACAAACTTCTCACCGATCCAAACGGATCACCACAACTCTTTGAAATAGAAAATAGATCACAGACAAACGAAGAACGGAGACGACGAGAAAAGAATTACCCGAAACCGATCTCCACTTCGAACTAGCCTTCAATCTCTTCCTCTCTTATTCCAATGTTTTAAAAGCACTTTTGTCTCCTGCAATATTTTTTTGAGATATAAGATATATTTTAGGGCTAGAAGACACCTAATATATATAGCCTCAAACCCACAACTAGTATTCCTATTATATATAGGAATACCCAATCCAAATCCAAATCCATTGACATATTCCTATTATATGTAGGAATATCCAATCCAAATATATTGAGGTATTTCTATTATATATAGGAATACTCAATCCAATTCCGGAGTATTTTTCACATAGTTTGGAAACCCCGTCCACTCCAACAATGGTTAATATGGCAGCTAACATTACAAATTTTAAAATTAGAATTAAACAACCCATTCTCTTCCGAGAAAGAAGATCATAATTGTTATCTATCCGCAAATGTGGGGAGTTTTGATATGAAACATAAGTATAGATATGCAAATAAGTTATTTGAAACACTAATTTCATCATACATACTTATTAATTGCATGGATCTTTGGACACTCCTAGTGTAGAACATATATTTCTACTAATAACTTAGTAGGTTTTCTTATTTAATTTGTCATTCTTTAGATAATAGCTGAAGTTTTCGGGACGTACTTCGTGATATTTGCGGGCTGCGCATCTGTGACTGTAAATCTGAGCAAGAACGGCACGGTGACATTCCCGGGCATATGCATCGTTTGGGGCTTGGTGGTCATGGTCATGGTGTACTCCGTCGGCCACATTTCCGGCGCCCACTTCAATCCTGCGGTCACCATTGCCTTTGCTACTTGTGGAAGGTTTCCCTGGAAACAGGTTAATTTGCAAATGATGAGCTATATAAGACTTAATTCATCAATCTACTACTTCTCAAGCATGTGTTACTAATTATATCATGTTACTTGATTTTTTTTTTCAGTGAGGCAAGAACCTTGTACTGATAGACAGAAAAATGGTCTTTGTATCGTATTGTGTCCGTGTCTTTATCCTTGTGCGTATTCATTCAACATATATAGTTAGTTAGTTACATAGGTGAATATATTAATTCTACCTATCTATAAATTTTTTGTATCCCATATCCCGTATCTATATTTGTGTCCTATTCGTGTATATGTGTCTCAACGTAGCTTCTAATGATGTATTGGCTGTTTTTTCGAAGTACATAAATATTCTTTTCCAGTTGAGTGATAACGTTTAAAGGTCATTCTATATACAGATAATCTACACAACAAAAACCGGAATTGCCATTCTATTTCAATTCTTCTATGACGAAACACAATATATTCTGCTTGGAATTTCCAGGTCCTTGTTACCAAAGTCCCTTAATTACTTGAGAAACACATGGATAGAAAATTGACATACAAATTGGTTTTGATTTTACGTTTTCATAGGATTCTGCTGCTTTGGTTCATATGCGTGTCCAAGTGTTTTGTCACTGATGACTGCATACAATTGTTCAGGTGCCAGCTTATATCACAGCTCAGGTCTTAGGATCCACCCTCGCCAGCGGCACGCTCCGGCTGCTATTCGGAGGCAGACGCGAGCACTACTTCGGAACGATCCCCGCCGGGTCCGACCTCCAGTCCCTGGCCATCGAGTTCATCATCTCCTTCTACCTCATGTTCGTCATCTCAGGCGTCGCCACCGACAATCGGGCGGTAAGTCACAAAATTCGCTCAATATTTCGAGGTACATTGGAACTTGACTAACCTCAGCCAAATCAAAACTTGTACATCTTCACTTTTTGATGAACAACAGATTGGAGAACTGGCAGGGCTAGCTGTTGGATCTACTGTCTTACTGAATGTTCTATTTGCCGGGTACACGCTAATTCTCTTTTACAATAATGACATTATTCTCTCGTATTTAACATGTCATGTTGTATCATCTGTCACATAAGGAGAAATAGTTTGGAGAAAATTTTTGGAAGGACTAATAACTTTACTCTTTTAGTTTTATTAGGTCTTACAGTGATCATACGTAGGAAAGAAAGTTGATGTATCGACTTATATCGTATGTATCTTCGTGCAGGCCAATATCGGGTGCGTCGATGAACCCGGCCAGGTCCCTGGGACCGGCCATCGTCGAGAGCCGATACGAGGGGATATGGATCTACATTGTGGGGCCCATCAGTGGTACCATATTGGGGGCATGGGCCTACAACCTCATCCGGTTCACCAACAGGCCGTTGCGTGAGATCACGAAGACCGGATCCTTTCTTAGAAGCACACAAACTAACAACAGTTCGAGCTCCAGCTAAAATAATACATCAAACACAAAAATAAAAACAAAAACAAAAACAAAAAAATTCTCTCTCCTTCTTTTCTTTTCTTTATATATATAAAAAGTTATTGTAGAAGACGTGACGCAACTTAGTATAAGTTGTATGTATCCTCGTTGTGATCGTTAGTTGTGGTTTCGCTTTCTGGGGTGCTATATATGAAAGAGACAATGTTACACAACGGAACGGCAACTGCAGAATGATTGAACTGGGTGTTGCTCTCATCTGTTTGTTAGTGTGATATGCAATAATCTATGGGTTTGCATGACAATTACAGTAGTAGCAATTATTAGCAATTATGAGATGTTTTTAGAGTATCGATTATGAACGGTTATGAGAGGTTCGATTATGAGTGGTTTTAAGTAATGATTTTTAAACCAATCTAATTCATGCTTGGTAACGAGCAGTTTTGAAAGACTCTTACAGGAATAAATGAAATAAAATTAATAAAATCGTTAAAAAACTACCAATTTTTGGTGTTTATAAAGCCACCCAAAATTACATTACACCGATTTTGGGAGATTTTTGAGCCGACCAAAACCAATGTCTCATAAAAATTACTAAACAGAGGTTTTTGTAAATGATCAGTTCAAAAATACTCCAAAACCGATGAAAGTACCGTTACCAAGCAGACCCGTAGAAAAATTTAAAATGTTTTCATTTAAAGCTTGTACCACAAGTGGTGGAAAATGAGCTTTACGTAGCTAGCGTTAATGTGAAAAATACGTGGTAGACAAAGTTTGCAGAGTCGAAAGAAGCTTGGGTCCTGTTGTTGGTAGTGTAAAGTGAGCCCCAGTGCAACCAATATTGAAATACCTCCAAACCCTGGCTCAGTCTATGGTGGCCTGATAGAACAACACATCTCCTGAGCCAAAGGGATAGATAATCGGCAAAAGGAGTCCGTCGTGACATAGGATGTAGGCAGCGGCATACGCTGAAATTTAAAAGAAGGGGTCAACCTCAAATGTAAAAAAAATTTAAAATTTTTATTAAATAAAATTCGTTATATTAAAAAAAATTTCTGAATCATCAAAAAATGAAAAATTATGAACAAAAATGTAAAACCTCGTGTAAATATGTATATAGAAATTAAAAATTATAAATTTCCGATGAGGCAAAATATAAAATTGATAAAAAAATTAAAAGAACATGAATATTTAACGCGGAAGCAAAAATTCAGTGGTTGTCCCCTCGCCCCCATGTAGGTCCGTCCCTGGATGTAGGACTTGATAAAAAATTTTTGAAGACTTAGGCTGACAGAGTAGGTGATGTTACTCTCTTCTAAGATATAATTGTTGTCAACACTTCTGGCTAAACACCAGGGGTGGATCCAAGAGGTGCTTGGGATGGGCTGGAGCTTACCAAAAAAAATAAAAAAATTTACTTTTTTTTTCATATGAATATTTTTTATATGAATTAATCTACTTCTAGTTTACCTAAATTTATGATAGTCTACACCGATTACAGTTTATGGATATGCATGCGCATATCCATAGGCCTTAGATATGCGCATGCATATATGATAGTGACACATCAATCCTCTCTGCACCTCATAAATGATGTTGTCTTGTTGATTTATGTCGTAGTTCTTTGTTGTTAAGCAGGAACAAAGAAAACATAATTAGATCACAAATACAATTGAGATTATACTTACTACGATTAATATGAGGATGACCGTGCGATTCGTGAGCTACACGTGCTGACAAAGTGATGTAGTCAATTATGTGACTAAGAAAGTTCTGGAGAGAAGAGATGAATTCTCTTATGGCTAAACCTCAAAAGGGGGCATATGATTCTATTTATAGTTAAGTCTTTGGCTAAGAAATTACAAAGCTATGATCACACAGAATCATGAAGAGATTAAATTATCTCTATCACTTGGTTGAGCACACAATCAACTAGTTAACTACAAACTAACTTAAACACCAAATTTTCAACCCACATGTTAATTATTTATTAGCAATACAGGATACGAGTCAATGTCTCACTTTGTAGAATGAGTCGTGTCATGTTAAAACAATATGAGAAAAGTTTAAACATGGTACAATATGCAGGGGACAGATCCAAGGGGTTTTATTTATTTTTTTTACCTTTTTCTTCCACACACACACACACACACACACACACACACACACACATATATATATATATATATATATATATATATATATATATATATATATATAATTTTATATGGGTTAGTCCAATTCTAGCCTACCCAAATTTACGATACTCCATCCTAGTTATAATTTCTTGATCTGCCCTTGACAATATGATAATGTTATTTTTTATTTTTAATATTATTTTTTTCTGATCGGTCTAACATGGTAATGATTCATTCTACAGTAAGAACTATTAACTCATATCTCGTTTTCCATTTTATTATTAATATTATTCCATTATTAATTACAAGTTTTTATAATATATTTTATAGTAAACAAACATCATTTTAAAATAAAAAAATAATTTTTTTGGGTTTCTATAAATCGGTTATAATTTTAAACGCAGGTTTTGGAATGGAAATGCTACAGTAGCACTGAAATGTTACAGTAGCTTCGTCCTCTTCCGAAAATCCTAACCCTAACCACTGCTAGACCTCGTCGACGACTGACGACGTTGTTCGAGCGAAACCACTCGACCACCGCTGGGCTTCAGCTTCGTTGGACACATGGATAGAATTGAGTGGACATGATACGAAATCTTTTGTTGGACACAGGAACAAAGTTAAAAAAATCGGTTTCTAAAAATATTTTACCAAACAAAATATTCAAATTTTGTTTTTTAAAATCACTTTCCAGATGGACGTAACCAAACGCAAAGCCAAAATTTTTATACTCGGAAAACAATTTTATACCTTACTTTCAAAAAACTGGTTTTAGAACAAAATTTCATAAAGTCTATCCAAACGGACCCTCAACCTTGATAATCGACGGAAAACTGTAATTTTGCATAAATCATCCAAAACTGTGCCATTTTATCTAATGGCAGTAATTTCACAGGGTGCCTGTAAGGCTACTACTTGCATACATCGTGACGGACAAACCCATGTACCACGTTGGGGTTTTCATCTGTAGTTGGCATGTTTATCTGGACATACACGACAGTAATCAAGATTAATCTTGTTAACTTCTTAAATTAAATTCAAAATATTATTACTATCTGGAAGAAAAAAAAAAAAAAAACTTAAAATTATATTCATTTCGAACATTTAAAATGTTTCCAAAAACAGTATCCTAACAAGTGTCCTTTATATTATCAGTCGCGTTGGTCGGTCACTTGTAAGCTTCTCCTCTGGACCAATTCTGTAAGCTTGATAGAGGCTTTGTGTCTCAAAGGAGCTGTTGCAGCACAAGGAACACACGACGGTTAATGCAATCACCCAGTTTAATTGAACTTTATCCTAACCGAGTTATATTTATAGCTTGAATGATCAAAGCTCAATCGAACAAAAGGGAACCATTATTGAGCTGAGAAAACTTGTTCACAAATGGCTTGATAAAATAAAAAGCACAACAAAATTGATGAGCGTGCAATACTTGGAAAGCACAACACTTGAAGCAATGAAATTTATACCGGTGTCATCAGACAGAGACCATTCCCCTGATAGAGGGTTGTAAACTATCCCAGCCATTTCTTGTACCTGACCACAAAGAAAACACAAGAAAACAAAGAGACGGTCGTAAAATTAAATAAATATAATGGTCTGTACTGTAAAATAATGGATGGGACATTACAGATATTGAAGCTCTTTGTAGGATCATCACTAGCTACTCTGGAGTCAGAAATTTGGACCATTCATGGTTGCCTTTAGGGAGCTGCAATGTAGAGAGGCAAGTTCAGTATATCCAACCAGAGGATGGTTTCAAGGAACCGAAATGACTCGAATTGATCTTTAACTGTTCGCGGTGACTCTTTTTCCTAAAATTGGTAACTGGATTGGAACAGTCAATCTATTGTACTACTATATTATTTTCCTTCAAATTTTAGAAAGAGCTAAGATTTTACAAGTATAAAATCAAGCTTAGTTGTGAACAACCAGGTCTCTGTCTTGAGTTCAACTGCTCTTTTCCCTCGACTTAATGTCCACATACCTGCTTGATTAATTGCAAGGAACGTCAACCCATATCTCCTAAAAAACACGGCCGGTCATGCTTTATGAAACTCCAAAGGCAGAAGGACTAGTGTGTGTGTGTGTTGCACACACTCACCTGTCAACAGTTTAAATATCTTGGAAAAGCCAAGTGGCATCAGGACTCCGAAACTGCACACACCAAGCAGTCATCCTAGGCTATGAGGCCGCGCCTGCTAATGCAGGGGTCTGGAAAGGGCAAAGATCTATGCAGTCTTAAGCCGAGTAATGCCCACTAAGATCACAATCATTTGTCCAAAATAGTTTACATATCTGCCCTACTGTCAGATTGTAGTCCCATAATGTGACCCAATATGAAGCCAACATAACCAGAACAAGCAGAAACAATAAAATATATTTCTTTTGCAGCAGTACATCTGTAACAGATTCAAAGGTTGTTTATTATGTAGAAGAACATAGAAAGTAATTGAGATCCCATAAGAAGTTGAGAAAACACGCAAAAGTATGCATTCACAGGCTAGCTAGGAAGTTCAGTCCACTACGTTTTGAGCTTAGCAGTAGGAAATTGTTGTCTTGCTTATCGACTCGAGCTCTAGCATATGAAGCTCAACATATTTGGTTCAAAAGCTTACGCTCTTATATTTTACATTTGCGCTCTAAAGTGCTCGCTTAAGACCAATATATTCTCTAGATACTTTCCTACTCCCTCTCTCTTGATGAGATTTGAATTATCCGCTGCTTACAAGCACTTAACCAATCATAATGTTTCCATTTCTGAGGCCACCTAGACAACAATCGTAATGCTTCAACTGCTACATTCAATATATTTTGCGAGTTGTCTCGTCTCATCGCCTAGGAGCGCCTAGTCTCACCCAAAGAAGAAAAGCGCCACCTGTACAGCTTCTCAAATTCTCTTTTCATAACACATTTTGTGACTTATGTAACTCATGTTAGGTTATCCAAATCTGTCCTATATCCCAAAAAACTCATCAAAGTTGAGCTTTTAGACAATAAATTAAAGAAAAGAGTCAAAACAATACCAAATTACCAATATAAAACAACATAGTAACTTATCACAAAATAGTCCACGAAACACTATTAGTTTAAAAACAATATCCCAAAAAATCACCACAAAGAGGAGCCCAATCGAGATGAATGTTGATGCTCTCTTCATTGTCGTTGTCGCACGATATTCTTCTTCTTCTTTTGTCTACTTAGTAACTTATAGTGTTAAACTTAAAAATGACTATTTGGACCTTTAAAACTTAAGCGTGCAACTTTAAAAACCAATAAAACCAAACAAGCCAATAAAACTTGTAAAAATCCAAACAAAGTCCAAAAAAGTTGCATAAAACACCCAACACATCTAGGCGTACGCCTAGGCTCACATAATTATTCATTCGCATAATCTCGTCTTTGGCGTCTTTCTCTCTCACCTAGAGAAGATAACAATAGACGGTGAAACTTAACCTCTTGTCTTTTGGGCACCTAGCCACACCTGTGCGGCACCTTTAACAACATTGTCTAAAATCTTTGGACGACAAGTTTTGTGGAATTGCCTATTTGAACAGATGCTGCTTATGTTGTATTCATATTTAACTTATGGGATACTTAGGACGGTTCAATACTTGAACAAAATATGTCGGATACACTTGTGAATGTTCCAAGATATCGTAACACTACTTACCATTGAGTTAAAATGAGAAAAGAGCATAATAATGCTCGTAAAAAGCATCCATATTTTCATTTGCAGGGATATATTTGTTTTGAAATCTATCCTTTATTAAAAAAAATGGATAAAGAAGCTAAGGTTAATTATTTATATATCATTGTATCACCATCTTATTGCATCATACTTCTACAAATTGCCACGTTGTCATATCGCCTATGTTATCCGGGCTCTACACTTTAGGAGAAGTACACGTGTCCACCGGGTAGGACATGGGTATGGGTATGGAATCCGTATCCGATCCTCCATAGTGACAATCAGATCCTTCATGGTCCTTTATGATGACAATCGAAAGACTGGTATAGTAGATAGTTTATTTTAATGTGGTAGTGGAGTATATAGTTTATTTTAATATGATGGATTGATAGTAAAGTTATGGAACCTTACAAATTTAATTACATGATGTCTTTTTATTAAACCATGCAAATTTAATTATAAGCTTATATATATATATATATATATATATATATATATATATATATATATGTCACGCCCCAGTCCCAAAATGCCGAGGGACTGGAAAAGCGTGGCAATGGCCAGCAGCACGCACCGATGGACTACCCAATTTAATGGATCCATCAGGGCATGCTTAAGCTGTAGTCAACAGGAAATAGAGCATTTGTTACAAGTCTCAGGTTATTCTAATCTCATCCACAACAGATATCACAGATTAATAGACAGAGTAATGTAATTAGAAATAACTGTCAAATCTCAATAAATTCCTCGGGAAACAAATCCGAGAATATGTCTGGTACAACCATGCAAATAGACAGGAAATAAACAACTGGAAATAGAAATAGAGATAACTGACTCTATGTCACGCCCCGAGGCGTCCCCCGAGTCGTGACCGCCGTGCGGGCCTGGAGTTGCGCCCGCACAAGGCTTTAATGATTTGCATAGCAAGCACGTATTCAGAGTACGCAGATAAATTGAAACACAGATTTGAAACATAGAAAAGTTCTCTTTATTGATAATGAACATCTATTACAAACTCCTGAACGAGTCAGCTAATATGCCGAACGGCTTACAAAAGGATTGACTCAAAATGAGATAGCAGTCTGTACATTACATCCTTTTATAACTCAAAACGATAAAGACCTCCAGGCTGGAGGATCGCTTTGCCACGGAGCTGCATTTGTGTATGAAGAGTTGCAGCTTCTGGCTTCAAAAGGCTTCGGGGCGCGGTGAAGATGCGCTAACAGCTGGACTGGATCGGGAAGACGACTTCGGCTCCTCGCTCGGTTCGCCTTAGAGCGGAGAACCTGTTTCAACGAGGGTCAGCATATCGAAACATGCTGGTGAAGGCGAGCTAGCCTGACTATACCAATCAACACGTTGTTTAGTGAAGCATGCATATTTTTGTGGGTTTCTATCTTGCCTTAGTTCATTTACAAGTAAGCAGCATATTGAATTTACTGAAATGAACGTGCCACCGTTAGGTGGATTTTATCTGACCGTCTGAATTACCTGCACAATACTTACCATGCCTTCCCTGAAACGAAGACACAAGTTAGTATGCAACAGGTTTAAATATACAGGGGATCACTGGCGGGATGCCATAATGGACGGGGCATAGTACATGAATGAAATAACAAGTAACGGAAAGTTGAACAGGGCGTCACAAGTTATTTCATCCGATACAGGCGACTATTCAGGAGTTCCGTCCGGATCGGATCGGTGCCAGTGCCCCAGCGACCGTCCGCAGGAACTAAGACCTTGTGCACAAGTTGTCCGTGATCAACATATACACTAAGTTAGCAGTCGAGGCAAATCAGGGCAATAACAGGCACGGGACAGTAACAGGAGGAGAGCTACTTTGGCATAGTCTCCCTATCAGATTATTGCATTCAGGATGAGTTATGTTCATAGCATAATTTAAAGAAGAGCATACATTCTAACTTGTATTATGCATATGATAATATTTCCGAGCGAACACGCATGCAAGTAAGTAACCGTTCACAGTTTGATTGACAAGCAGTATTAACCAAGTCTATTCTCTTTTATCTTGGTTTCTTTTATTTTACTTGGTATCGTTTGATCGGGGCGAAGGAGTGAAGCTAGGAAGCAGGGCTAGCTAATCGGGTTGGTAGCCACTCACTTAGATTTTGGAAAGAAGAAGGGAAAGAGGCGCTTCACGACTCCGTTCGTAAGCCGCCTACTGCTCGTTCACCTGCACACGAACAGCTCGATTAATACTTCTTCCTCTCTTTCCAATCTCGGAATTGAAGTGCAGTTCAATGAACGAAAACAATGAAAACCATCGAAACCGTTCAAGGAAAACAAGCAAATCCCAAAACCAACTCAAAGCACGAAAGCAACAAGCGACATCGAAAACCGAGGCAATAAAAGATAGCAGCGGAGAGGTCCCTCCTGACTCTGCCGCTAAGCCGATCCCGGGGGCGCAGTCCACCGAATATGGGAATCGATTCCGAAGAAACAAATCCATAACGAGGACGAGTTCTTAATTCAATCTATCCCGATCGAACGATACCGTCTTGTGTTTCTTAGCCGCGCTCTCCGCATCGGGAGAACGGGGCGCTACATCCTACCCAACTAATTGGAAGTTTCGTCCCGAAACTTAGGGTAGAACCTACCGTTAGGGAGCATTATGCTTAGCACGAAGATCCGGGAGGGGACAAGCATCTAGCTGGTGGTTGGAATCACCGCAACGGAGGCAATGCCCAAGCCGCTTACGACAATTGTTCGCTGTGTGCCCCGGCTTGTTGCAGAAATGACAAATTAGCCTCCGATTTCCTTTTCGTGGACCGCCGTCGTTGTGACGCTTTGCAGCATTGTTTCCTCCCTCGTTGCCTTGGCGTTTGTGATTGTAGGTATGCACAGCGCCGGTGGAAACGTGAGGATACTGCGGTTCGAGGGATAGGGCATGATTCATGACTTCACGCATTGTCCCGTACTGATTATTGACCACGTGCGAATGGATGGCAGGACGGAGACCACCTTCAAACCTTCTAGCTCGACTCGCTGCATCAGGTAAATAGGCCCTAGCGAATTTGGAGAGTCGGTTGAATTCGGCGGAATACTCTTTAACTGTCATCCTGCCTTGCCTCAGTTGCACGAAGTCATTTTCCATTTGACGTTGTACTGGAGGGGGTATAAACTCCTCTTCGAACGCGGCACGAAAGGTCGTCCACGAGATCGCCTCCTCTCCGTGATCAAATTGGAGAGATCGTCGATGCACGTCCCACCAATCGTGTGCGTTGAGGCGGAGCTGCAGTTGCGCGCAGGCGACGCGCTTATCTTCGGGGACCTCTAGCAGAGTGAAGTGGTCTTCAATCTCGGCTAGCCAATCTAGAGCTACCACTGGGTCCTCAGTCCCGTTGAACGGGGTGTTGCAGACTTTCTTGAAATGGCCCAAGTTGAAGGCAGTCACGTCCCTCGGCCTTGGAATTTGAGGCGTCTCCACTTCAAGCACGGGCTGTTCCACCGGAGTCGCTGCTGTTGCGGCGGAATGGTTGGCAGCCAAAGTCTGAACGATTTGTTGCAGGGCATCGACCTGCTTCTGTTGGACTGAGAATCGGGTCTCTAGATTACTCTCGAGCTTGGCTTGGCGAGCATCGTCTCGTTGTCGTTGCGATTCTAACATTTGCATTACCCGCTCAAGCGGATCGACTTGAGACATGCCTCTTTGGCTTCGAGAGCTTCCCGAATTGCCCGAACTGCTCTCTTGTGTTTCGATCGGTGGTTGCGCTGCAGATTGCGCTGGATCCATTCCTTCAAAAGAAGGTAAATTACGTTAGGATCATAATGTATTATGGACTTATTGCATGAACGTATCTCATTTTGGCCTAGCGAGTTCAAGAGTTCGCACAGGAATTTGATCGTTAAAGGAACTTTTCCAGCACGAAGTCTAAGGAACTTTGAATCTGTGCTCTGATACCACTATGTCACGCCCCGAGGCGTCCCCCGAGTCGTGACCGCCGTGCGGGCCTGGAGTTGCGCCCGCACAAGGCTTTAATGATTTGCATAGCAAGCACGTATTCAGAGTACGCAGATAAATTGAAACACAGATTTGAAACATAGAAAAGTTCTCTTTATTGATAATGAACATCTATTACAAACTCCTGAACGAGTCAGCTAATATGCCGAACGGCTTACAAAAGGATTGACTCAAAATGAGATAGCAGTCTGTACATTACATCCTTTTATAACTCAAAATGATAAAGACCTCCAGGCTGGAGGATCGCTTTGCCACGGAGCTGCATTTATGTATGAAGAGTTGCAGCTTCTGGCTTCAAAAGGCTTCGGGGCGCGGTGAAGATGCGCTAACAGCTGGACTGGATCGGGAAGACGACTTCGGCTCCTCGCTCGGTTCGCCTTAGAACGGAGAACCTGTTTCAACGAGGGTCAGCATATCGAAATATGCTGGTGAAGGCGAGCTAGCCTGACTATACCAATCAACACGTTGTTTAGTGAAGCATGCATATTTTTGTGGGTTTCTATCTTGCCTTAGTTTATTTACAAGTAAGCAGCATATTGAATTTACTGAAATGAACGTGCCACCGTTAGGTGGATTTTACCTGACCGTCTGAATTACCTGCACAATACTTACCATGCCTTCCCTG
Organism: Iris macrosiphon; assembly: GCA_036927795.1. Classification (NCBI taxonomy): domain Eukaryota; kingdom Viridiplantae; phylum Streptophyta; class Magnoliopsida; order Asparagales; family Iridaceae; genus Iris; species Iris macrosiphon. The sequence goes on along the minus strand of JAYESA010000001.1, from coordinate 146,247,570 downwards.
AAACGAAGACACAAGTTAGTATGCAACAGGTTTAAATATACAGGGGATCACTGGCGGGATGCCATAATGGACGGGGCATAGTACATGAATGAAATAACAAGTAACGGAAAGTTGAACAGGGCGTCACAAGTTATTTCATCCGATACAGGCGACTATTCAGGAGTTCCGTCCGGATCGGATCGGTGCCAGTGCCCCAGCGACCGTCCGCAGGAACTAAGACCTTGTGCACAAGTTGTCCGTGATCAACATATACACTAAGTTAGCAGTCGAGGCAAATCAGGGCAATAACAGGCACGGGACAGTAACAGGAGGAGAGCTACTTTGGCATAGTCTCCCTATCAGATTATTGCATTCAGGATGAGTTATGTTCATAGCATAATTTAAAGAAGAGCATACATTCTAACTTGTATTATGCATATGATAATATTTCCGAGCGAACACGCATGCAAGTAAGTAACCGTTCACAGTTTGATTGACAAGCAGTATTAACCAAGTCTATTCTCTTTTATCTTGGTTTCTTTTATTTTACTTGGTATCGTTTGATCGGGGCGAAGGAGTGAAGCTAGGAAGCAGGGCTAGCTAATCGGGTTGGTAGCCACTCACTTAGATTTTGGAAAGAAGAAGGGAAAGAGGCGCTTCACGACTCCGTTCGTAAGCCGCCTACTGCTCGTTCACCTGCACACGAACAGCTCGATTAATACTTCTTCCTCTCTTTCCAATCTTGGAATTGAAGTGCAGTTCAATGAACGAAAATAATGAAAACCATCGAAACCGTTCAAGAAAAACAAGCAAATCCCAAAACCAACTCAAAGCACGAAAGCAACAAGCGACATCGAAAACCGAGACAATAAAAGATAGCAGCGGAGAGGTCCCTCCTGACTCTGCCGCTAAGCCGATCCCGGGGACGCAGTCCACTGAATATGGGAATCGATTCCGAAGAAACAAATCCATAACGAGGACGAGTTCTTAATTCAATCTATCCCGATCGAACGATACCGTCTTGTGTTTCTTAGCCGCGCTCTCCGCATCGGGAGAACGGGGCGCTACACTCTATACAGCCAATGCTCAAGAGAAGTCCTCTGGTGCGATCTCATCCTCAGGTCCTGGTACAGCTCTTGGAAGTGGTCCTGTACGGTGTAGCTCTGGGTGGATCTCTTCGGCTATACCTGGGGACATAGTCCATTCCAGGTCCTCAGGGGACATAACAAGGTACAGAAAATACAAGCCAAAATAAATGCAGTGCAGGAATTAAATAAGCAATAGGGCAAACTATGTAACCAGCTAAGTGAGATGCAATATGAGAGCAGCACGAGAACTCAGGCTGAAACTACTACAAGCTCTGTGTCGGAGAGCCGGTAGCAGTGATATCATGTAGTTGTCTAGCTCAATGGGAGACTACGACGCCGGCATAATATAAAATCAACCTGTAGCCTGTGTGTCTCTCCCCACCCAATGTAATCACGCATATCATGACCATAACGTCTCATGCTCATGCCAGCGGGATCATAGCTAATGCAACAAGTCATACTGTATGTAAATAAATACCTCTGCCAAGTCCTGTATCCTATACAGAATCACCACGAATATCTCGGGAAGACTCTGTCTCATGAATAATGTCAAGTGTCCTGGGTTCTGGAGTACTTGATAAGACAAGTACCAAGAGTAAGGGTATCGAATGTCCATCTCTAATGACGTACCCAACTCCGCGTACGGGGTTGGCACCCGACTGTGATCGGACACTAAGCACGTCACACGTTTCCTAGGTTAAGCAGTTAAAACAAGTTACATTTAATTTCATAAGAAATCAAGTAAAATACTATGTCAAGAATTACTGAGAATTGGTAAGCTTTACTTGCCCACTAATGTATAATTAAGTCCAGAAAATAAATAGTAAGCTGCAGGGTTTGGCAAGGTACACTTGCATGTGGTTCCGGCTATGTTTGCAGTTCTGACTTCGGCGGAAATTTCAGGCGGTACTCCGGTTGCTGAAACAAATATTACCATCAGATCCAAAAAATATCAATCAGCTAAAAACGCCTGTCCTTGGGTCCAATTTGGAGACAAGGGCAGAAACGGCAGTTTCGGGCCAAAACGGGGTCCACCGGTGGGCCCGCTTTGCACCGAAAAATGCGTCAGGGTCAACGGTCTCCAAATTCACCAAACTCAGTGTCAACAGGTCAGAAACGCTGATACGAACCCAACGGAACTTTCAGAATTGAATTCCGATGACCCGATCACAAAATCGCCCGTCGAGCGAGGCCTGTCGGGCCCACGACACGCGATTTCGTCAACGTTCTCAGAATCGAACCAAACTTGACCCACAGGACCAGCATATCGCTACGAGTCCGATGGCGCAAGTTTCGTCTCGATCCGACGTGTGTACACAAAGTTAGGGCGCGTTCCAGAAAGTACGGATACGGGACGATGTCCGCGGATACGCGTTGATTCCGGTGTGCACGCACACCCGAATCAGCTTCCGCAAAATCCCACACGTCCGTATCGACGAGGCGCACGTATCTGTGAAGACCGCGCGCGACCAAGTCATCCCGTTTGGCGGGGCGTACCCAGTTCCGGGGTGAAACAGGGTCTGGGTTTTTCTTGTTTTTGGATCGCGGTGTGCGATCACCACAGGATGCGATGCCCCGAACAGTTTGTCCGGACACCGAGAGGGTCATACAGGCTTCGCAACGCAATTTACGGAATCGAAATCCGAGTTACGAGCAAGAAGATACACGCACCTGAACATGGGTCAAAAACCGGACAAAATCGTGTCCGACACGACACAGGACACTGTGTCCTGTGTCCCTGTGTCCGACACAGTGGAGAGTTAGGGTTAGGGTTTGGGTGTCCGGCGGAGCTGCGGCGGAGGGCGGCCTGGTTGAGGCGGAGGGGCACGCGGCGGCTCTGCGGCGGGGACGGGCACGGGGCGGTTGCCGGAGCGGAGCCGGCGGCGCTCGGCTGCTGCTGCGGCTGGCTGTTGCCGCTGCTCGTCGAGGAGAGGAGGGGAGGAAGGAGGAGGAAGAAGCCGGGGCCGGCGGCGCTGCGGTGGGCGGAGGCGAGGCGGGCTGGGGCTCGTCGGCGGCGGAGAGCGGCTGGGGACGGTGGCTATGGCGGTGGAGGGGAGCTCGGTGAGGGTTATATATAGGGGAAGGGAAGGGGCCGGCTAGGCGGAGGAGGCGGAGGGGAGAGGGGATCGTGGGGGAGCGGCGGACGGCGCGGCGGACGGCGCAGGCGGCGGGAGCGGCGGAAGAAGCGGGCGCCGCGGGCACGGGGCGGGGACGAGGGCTGACTGGGGGAACCGGGTTGCGGGCGGGTCGGGTGGCGGCAGACCCGACCCGACCCGCTAGCAGCTGCGGGTTGGGCCCGTGGGCCGGGCTGGGATGGGAGAATGGGCCGGGCCGAAGTAAATAAAAATAATAATAATAACAGTAAATTAATTAATAAATAAATAAATAATTCAATAATAGTTTTCGGTGTTTTAAAAATAGGTCCGGGGTCCGATAAATTCCAGAAAAATTGTCCTAAGTCCAGTTTTTCATTTTACATCCAAAAATATTATTTCCATAATATTTTAATACTGTTTATTATCAATTAAAAATAATTGAATAATTAAAACCCTGTTTTTAATTTACAGAAAAATCCCAAAAAATTCCAGAAAATTGTGAAAAATCCAGTTTTAAAAAATCAGGGGGTTTACAATCTACCCCCCTTAAGAGGATTGCGTCCTCGCAATCAAAGAATAACCGGTCAACAGAGATGACGCGGTCGCAAGCATCGTTTGAAAACACATCACAAGATACTTAGGAAAATACCGTTTCCCAAAAATTGAAAGTTTACACTTTCCAGGAAATCTAGTAAAAACTATAACTTTTATGAAAAACCAGGTTGTTATTAACAAGTTGCAACTTACTAGGTTGGGGCTGAGGTCACGAACCAATAGGCACGAGCTACACAAGACTAGAAACGGATAACTACAAATCACTTACGCGCATCAGCTACTCCACGAGTCTGCGCGTTCTCCACGGTCATCGCGAAAGCTTGTTCGCGTCCTTGCAGGCGATTCTTCTGCTGTTGCGCCTGCTGGAAGAGTATTTTCTGGGGTATCAAGGGTGGCCTCGGCTGATACCCTACTGGAGCTAGTAGTAGGACTTCTTGAACTTCCGCTTGCGGTGCTTCCAATGCTGGAGAGGCTGACCTTGGTACTGGTAACGCTTGCTGGTTACCCTTTGGTGCTCTGTCTCGACGCTCAGGGCATTTCCTCAGTAAATGCTGACTGGATCCGCAAGCCAAACATAATCTCATTTTTTGTCTGCACTTGTTTTCTATATGACCTCGCCGGTGACAATATGGGCAAACAGGTATTGCCTGTGGAGATGCTTCTGGTGGCTGGTGTACGTGAGGTCTTTTTGCAACTTCTTCCTGTGGTGCTGAAGTGGAAGTCCGTTTCAGACTAGTCTCTTTCCTGATGATGCGCTCAATGCGTCGCGCTGCAGCAAGGACGTCAGAGTACGAGGTAGGCGCAACGGATCCAATTAATTTCTGTAGCTCAATGTTTAGTCCGTCGAAAAATTTCTCAGCCTTCTCTTCTTCTGTCGGGATCAATGTTGGAGCGAAGCGACTTAGACGAATGAACTCAGCGTTGTACTCTTCCACCGTCTTAGTATCCTGAGTAAGGTGATTGAACTTGTCCCAAAGTTCTGATCGAGCGATAGCTGGAATGTACATCTCCTGAAAGAGTCTAGAGAACTCTTCCCAAGTGACTCGGTCTGGTCCGAGTCGTGCTTCCTCAGATAGCCACCAGTGATGTGCATTGTCCGTCAATTGCATTCTGACGGCAGTCATCCAACGTTCCTTTGGAAGTTCAGCTGCTTCTAGTTGATGTTGAATGTTGGTAAGCCATTCATGAACTTCTGTGGGCTCTTCTTTGCCTGAAAAGGTACGAGGCTTCAGCTGGCAAAAATCAGAAATAGAGCCCGTCGTTGGCCTTCGTGCTGGTAGATCTGCCTGCTCTAGTGCGGTTACTAGGCTGCGACTGAAAGCCTCTTGTTGTGCTTGCATTATTGCACAGACCATTTGAACCATCTGCTGTCCGTCCATGGCCTGCCCTGGTGGAATTATGGGCATTGATGGAGTAACTGGCGTCGTTGGTGGAATGTTATCGCGCTGGACTCTCGAGGTATATTGTTGAGCTGATTGTCCTCCATCCATTAGTGTTACTTCATCTTCGTTGGTTACCTCAGCATCTCGCTGTGACGTTATGGGAGTCTCGTCGTTTGCTCGTGAATCCATAACCCTGCAACCAAAATAAACAATAAGAGGCGCACAGGAATCAAGGCAGGATGCAAGTCAAGGAATTAATTCGATATGGATATCAAGAACGTTTCAAGCAAGTGGGTGAGATCCTAAAAACTTATCCTATCTTATTTGCAGGCCTGTTCGGTCCCTGAGTTGAAACCGAACAAATTAGTCGTAGAGACCTGCATGGGCCACCACAAAAACCATGTCACGCCCCAGTCCCAAAATGCCGAGGGACTGGAGAAGCGTGGCAATGGCCAGCAGCACGCACCGATGGACTACCCAATTTAATGGATCCATCAGGGCATGCTTAAGCTGTAGTCAACAGGAAATAGAGCATTTGTTACAAGTCTCAGGTTATTCTAATCTCATCCACAACAGATATCACAGATTAATAGACAGAGTAATGTAATTAGAAATAACTGTCAAATCTCAATAAATTCCTCGGAAAACAAATCCGAGAATATGTCTGGTACAACCATGCAAATAGACAGGAAATAAACAACTGGAAATAGAAACAGAGATAACTGACTCTATACAGCCAATGCTCAGGAGAAGTCCTCTGGTGCGATCTCGTCCTCAGGTCCTGGTACAGCTCTTGGAAGTGGTCCTGTACGGTGTAGCTCTGGGTGGATCTCTTCGGCTATACCTGGGGACATAGTCCATTCCAGGTCCTCAGGGGACATAACAAGGTACAGAAAATACAAGCCAAAATAAATGCAGTGCAGGAATTAAATAAGCAATAGGGCAAACTATGTAACCAGCTAAGTGAGATGCAATATGAGAGCAGCACGAGAACTCAGGCTGAAACTACTACAAGCTCTGTGTCGGGGAGCACTACCAGAAAAAGTCAAATTAGCGACGTCTAAAAACGTCGCTAAATAACCAAAAATCGTCGCTAATTAGGTTTAGCGACGTTTTAAAGAAGTCGGAAAATACCAAGTCGCTAATACAAAAAATGTCGCTAAACGTCGCTATGCCGACGTTTTTTAGCGACTTTAATGTGTCGCTAAATTTAGCGACGTTTTGCGACGCCAAGTCACTAAAAAGCGACGTTTAGAAAAGTCGCTAAACGTCGCTGATTAGCGACATCTATCGCGACGTTACACCGACGTCTTTAATGACCTGGCTATACTGCCATGTCAGCAATTGGCGACGTTTAGCGACGTCATTAGCGACGTTATTAGCGACGTTATTAGCGACGTTTTACGGCGTCGCTAATTAGCGACGTAATTAGCGACGTAATTTAACGTCGCTAAACGTCGCTAATAACGTCGCTAATTTTTAAAAAAAATTAAAAAAAATTCCCAGAATCAAACATTGTGATTCCCTGCAGTTTTACATCATCTTCATCATACATACCAACATGATTCAATCTAGTTAACTATATTATCCAATTAAATTAAAGACCACAAGAAGTATCAATCCAATTAAATGTGGATAACTATATAATCCAATTAAATTAACTAAAAAATTAATGACCACAAGAAGCATCATACATCATGTCTATTGTTGAAGTACCAATAATTCATAAATAATAATAATAATAACTAGACTACTACGGATCTGCAGGAGGCTGACCAGCGGCGCGCTTCAAGGATAACAACTCCTCATACTCGTCCCGTGGAATCGACACCGATGTCGATGGAGAAGGCAGTGACGTCGGTGGCGGCCGTGCCCGCTCCAAATCTGCGAGTCGCTGGTTGTAAGAATCCAGGGTAGATAACAACCTCGTACTGCTATCACCCATTGAATCCTGCATCCTCGTCAGGTTCTCGCCCATCGATAGCTGTGACGCATGCATCCTCGTCAGCTTCTCGCCCATCGATAGCTGTGACGCCTGCAGCTCCATGATGTTGCGATCATTGGAGGCTCTAATATCATTTGTCAATTCTCGTAGCTCCGTCATGCTGCGGTCGAGCATATCCAATCGTGCGATAAGCATCGGATCGTCCGCCTGCGGCTGGGACCGGGACTGGTCCTCCATACTTCGCAGCAAGTCGTCACGGAGAGACGCAATCTGACGGTCAACGGCCTCCTGGACTCTGGCCGACGACTGCGAGGGCTGCGACTGCGAGGGGTGTGTGGAATGCACAGCTGTCGGGTAGGCCCTAGATGACTGCGTCGCAACCAGGGCGCCATAGGAGCCCGTACCGTAGTACGTACCCCTCTGGAGACCACCAGCTGCGGTCACCCACAGGTCGTCCGCCGACGGAGATGGACCGGGCTGCGACGAAGCACCAGCCTCTCCAGGTGTAGGTGCACTAGCAGTCGCCCGCTCACGAAGCCTAAGATACTCGGCCTAGAAAAGGTTTGGAAACTCAATAATTGCCTAAGTTATATTAAAATAAACACAAAGTAAAGTAATACTTACATAGGTCTGTGAGGCCCTCTCATCAATGAGATTTCCGTCCTTGCGATGGGTGGCCAAGAAGACGGTCACCATGTTCGCATCCTCACCCCTCTGTACCTGTTAAAAATATATTTTTTATTACTAAACTTAAATATTTATTCCAAGTACCATTTTATGGTACTTATATTAAAATAATATATTTTAAAAGAAAAAACATACCAAACGACGGAAATGTTCCGTCATCGGAATCGAGCCACCACACCACTTGGCAGCATTCTGCCTAGCCGCCTTGGCCTTCTTAGACCTTTCCTTGTAGCTCGGATCGTCGAATCTAGCCCTCATCGCAGTCCACTGCTCAGGCGTGATCCAACCTTGGATCGGTTTTCCAGCACGATCACGAGCCTTCTGGTCATCCAGAGCATCTCGGATAAGCTTGGCGGCAACGGTAGGAAAGAGCCGCTCGATCAACTCGGCCCGGTGCGGAGGATAAAAATACGTTTGCTACAATAAATAATTCATTAAGTTAGCATCACGAATATGCATAAATTAGAGGATTTATTTAATATACTTTTACCTGGAAGTGCGCAAACCAGAACGCCTTCCTCTCCTCCGGAGCCTCCGAATAGTTGATCCAAGGGCCACCGTAGTTGTTTCTCAGAAATTGGCCCAGGCGTCTCTGAACCGACGATGGACGATATCTATACAGAAATAATAATTTAGATTACTGAAAAAGTCAATATACGATGAATAAAGAGAAACACAAATATATATTAAACCATCTAATTGACTTACTTTGTACCGTCGGCCCAAATCTCTGTCCTCGTCTCCTCCGGTGGTGCGCATGGAGGATCTTGCTGATGCTGGGACAACGTCGGCACGACCTCCTCTACATGCTCATCTGTCTCCATGCTTCCGTCAGCAGGAGGAACGCTGGACGAGGGAGTACTATCACGCCTGGAACTACTCGTCCCAGGAGTGATGCCACGCAACGTCGTCGCAGTCGGAGATGTGGCTGATCGATATACTGGAGTACTGGGTGACGATGATCCGGAACCAACAGTAGGCAGTACCGGAGTGGCACTCTGTCTACCTCGGGACCTGCCGAATCCTCCGCGTCGTCCTGTCATATCTGATAACAACATATGATGAATATAGAGAAACACAAATATATACTACATTCTACAGTCGGAATGTGATACATATCTCAAAGTATTATACAGTCAAAATATAATACATATATTCGTTAATGTCAACATCTACTTCTACATGCAATATTTATAGTCCAAATATAGTTACATTCTACATGGAATATTTTATATTTTCAATCATCTTCAGAAAATTCATCTTGTTCGCCTTCCTCGTCCTGCTCTTCCTCTTCCTCGTCTTCACTTTCATCTACTTCGTCGTCCTCTCCGGATAATTCTACATCTTGTAACGCCCCGCTCCGAACGGTTACTTATGGAATACTACGCTGCTTCGACTCGGTTGAGAATCGAGTCTCGGGGAAACCTTACCGCTAAATCAACACGGACGAAGTGCAATGAACCCTTCGAATTAATCGAGCGGCTTCTATTGAAATGAGTCCAAGAGTTTTCGTTGGTTGCTTTGCTTTTTGGTTTTGTGTTGCTTTGTGTTTTGAGTTGCTTTCGATGACTTGGTTTTCATGATTTCGCCTTCTCGCTTGCGCTTTCTTTACGAATCGTAAGGGAAAGAGATCGAAGTATGCTAACCAAGTATTGTTGCATTTTCAGGACGCATAACCAAAGAGTGAACGTCGCTTAGGCTTCCCCATCTCCTCGTCCGATTCATTTGGTGAGTGGCTTAGGCCCTTCGATGAATCTTTCAATTCACATGCCTAATGAAAAGAATCTCTAGTTCACAAATGTTGCCTCACTAAAAAGATAAGCTAAAGAAATGAACTGCATGCTTAAAGAATTAGAATTATGCCTTTGCTAACAATTATATTGCATGTTCATAGTCCCTATGCTTTACGACCCGATCTGTGGCAAGTCCCTTTGTTTCGAATGCGTTATGTGGGAAAAGAATAAGAGATGGAAATTGTGTATTCGTTCCTTTGAACTGTGCATCGTAGTGTTATATCTGTTAGATGTTTCATATCATGCATTGGTCTCGGACAACTTGTGCACAAGGTCTCGTCTCTCGAACGGTTCCTGGGGCACTGGGGATCGTTCGGTCCGGAAGAGATTTTTGGATCGCCCTGAGGATACGGCCCGTAAGGGGGTCTAGTGGGGCGATATGTCTATTAGTGAGATGGGCTTGTACGTTCCAACTGCTAATCATGGGGCGACCCATGGACCGTCATATAGATAGGGCGCATGCTAGGTTTACCTTCTTGCATACCTATCATCTATGACACCAAAAGATTGATACATGAGATTATGCATATATACAAATTGTGCCTAACTTGTGTGTCTGCTGCAGGGATAACCGCTCGACCGTGGGTAAGAAATATCATATGCATATGCTAATTATTGTCTATGTTTCCTAGCATGAATTGTTAAAAAGAAACTAGATAACGAGAAAGACCACTTAATAATGCTAGCTTCATATGCTTACTTAGTGTGGATTTCTAAGGTGAGTTTGGCCACGGTCGCTCACCAGTACATGTGGTAGTACTGACCCACGTTTGTGGGCAAATATCCAGGTGCTGGGAGCGAGAGTCTGGCAAGCATCCTCAACCTGAATCAGCGTGTGCGCACTCTTCCTTAGGACTGTGTTCGTGCTGCTTCCTTCGCTGCTTACCTCTCCAGTGGGCTACTCTCCTTCTGCTAGACGTTTTGGTTATTTTGGTCCTACTACAAGGGCATAATGTAATGGGCGTTGTGGCTAGTTTTGGGAATGTGAAAAGAGTTGTAAGCCTCCTAAGGCATATTTTGTAACTCAGCCAAGCAAACACTTTGTAATCCAAATCTTCAGTATTCAATAAAATGGAAGTATTTTGTGTGCTTATCAAATGTGTTCAATTTGGTTCTCTGCGTTTTACTCTGTGCCTATATATGTATATTTTGCCTAACTTGTCTTGTGCAGGTACGTTGCCTGGTGCAAGCGCAATTTAGGCTTGCACGGCATCGCGCCCAAGCGAGGACGAACGGTACCGTAGGGACCAAGCGAGGACGAATGGTTCCGTAGGGACCAAGCGAGGACGATAGGCCCTACGGGATCGGCCCCTGCGGGATCGGGGCGCGACAGGTGGTATCAGAGCATGGCTTTACGTCCTTGGCCTCTTTAAACATCGTCTTCGAAAAGGATATAAGTTTTCAAGCGATTTCAAAAGTCCCGAATTTCGAAAATTGATTTCGAATCTATAAGAAGTAAATCGAGTGAGAAAGGTCCCTAAGAGTATGAAAACCCAACGTCCCATGCAATAAGTCTATAATACGTTATGAGACTAATGCAAGCTACTCTCTTTTGCAGCAAAGATGACAAGAACAGGTACTGGTAACCCTGAGTCATCGCGCGCAGCTAGCGTGAGCGATGATCAAATGGATAGATTGATTGCAATGTTACAGAATCAAAATGATCGTCATGCTGTGCAACAAGAACGATTCGAGGCTCAGCAGCAACGAGCTGATGCTAGAGCCTTGGCACAACAAAAGCAGCTTGACTCCCTGACACAAATAGTGACAACGCTAGCAGCGAACAGTGGTGCATCTGGCACCGCCGCAATACCTGTGACTGCCCCGACCATGCCTCAAGGCGCAGGATTAGCAGACACAAACGAGCCTCCTCGCGCGGCCGGAAAGTCTACCTTTAAAGGCGCGGAATTCCTGAAGTTGAACCCTCCGGAGTTTGAAGGCAGGACCACGCCGGATAAGGTGATGGACTGGATCGCGAAGATGGAAAGCTTGTTTAGCTTTGCCTCAATACCTGCGAACAAGAGGGTGGCGTGCGCAGATATGCAGTTGCGGTTACGAGCACACGACTGGTGGGAAGTCAAGAAAACAGACCTTGCCACCAAGCATCAGGATGGCAGGATCACATGGGGAATGTTCAAGGAAGCATTCCTTGCTCACTATCTTCCACCGGCTGTCAGGCAGAGAAAAGAAGACGAGTTTACCGAGCTTAAGCAAGGGAGCATGTCCGTCGAAGACTATGAGTCGGAATTCTCCAAACTTGCTAAGTTCGCTAACTCGATGATTCCCGATGAGGCAGCTCGCACGCATCGGTTCATAAAAGGCTTAAACGATAATCTAAGAAAAGATGTTATGAACCGGGAGTGCAAAACCTATATACAAGCATTCGAGGCAGCGGTGCAGAACGAGCAGTTCACTCCGCAAAATGCTCCAGAAAGGGCACCGGCTCCTCGAAACCCTCCTGCTAAGCGATACCATAATGGCGAGAAGAAAGCTGATCCCGAGAAACAGACCAATGCGGGTGAGAACCGCGGGAAGGTGTGCAGTTTCTGTGGCCGTCAGGGACACACCAAGGAGACGTGTCGCCACATCACTAAGGGATGCTTTAAGTGTGGAAAATTAGATCATATGATCCGTGATTGTCCAATCCTTAAGGCCTTGGCAGTAGATGGTGCTGAAACTCATACCCCTCCGGGTCCTGCTCTGGAACCAACTGATCAGATACGAAGGCCAAGAGTGTATCAGTTGAATATAGAGCGTGATGAGAGTGGACACGATGTTGGTGAGTCTGTTTCCTTTGATCTCTTGATGCATCGTATATCGCCTCCTTGATTTCTTAAGTTTCGTGGACGAAACTTCTTCTCAGTGGGGTAGTATGTAACGCCCCGCTCCGAACGGTTACTTATGGAATACTACGCTGCTTCGACTCGGTTGAGAATCGAGTCTCGGGGAAACCTTACCGCTAAATCAACACGGACGAAGTGCAATGAACCCTTCGAATTAATCGAGCGGCTTCTATTGAAATAAGTCCAAGAGTTTTCGTTGGTTGCTTTGCTTTTTGGTTTTGTGTTGCTTTGTGTTTTGAGTTGCTTTCGATGACTTGGTTTTCATGATTTCGCCTTCTCGCTTGCGCTTTCTTTACGAATCGTAAGGGAAAGAGATCGAAGTATGCTAACCAAGTATTGTTGCATTTTCAGGACGCATAACCAAAGAGTGAACGTCGCTTAGGCTTCCCCATCTCCTCGTCCGATTCATTTGGTGAGTGGCTTAGGCCCTTCGATGAATCTTTCAATTCACATGCCTAATGAAAAGAATCTCTAGTTCACAAATGTTGCCTCACTAAAAAGATAAGCTAAAGAAATGAACTGCATGCTTAAAGAATTAGAATTATGCCTTTGCTAACAATTATATTGCATGTTCATAGTCCCTATGCTTTACGACCCGATCTGTGGCAAGTCCCTTTGTTTCGAATGCGTTATGTGGGAAAAGAATAAGAGATGGAAATTGTGTATTCGTTCCTTTGAACTGTGCATCGTAGTGTTATATCTGTTAGATGTTTCATATCATGCATTGGTCTCGGACAACTTGTGCACAAGGTCTCGTCTCTCGAACGGTTCCTGGGGCACTGGGGATCGTTCGGTCCGGAAGAGATTTTTGGATCGCCCTGAGGATACGGCCCGTAAGGGGGTCTAGTGGGGCGATATGTCTATTAGTGAGATGGGCTTGTACGTTCCAACTGCTAATCATGGGGCGACCCATGGACCGTCATATAGATAGGGCGCATGCTAGGTTTACCTTCTTGCATACCTATCATCTATGACACCAAAAGATTGATACATGAGATTATGCATATATACAAATTGTGCCTAACTTGTGTGTCTGCTGCAGGGATAACCGCTCGACCGTGGGTAAGAAATATCATATGCATATGCTAATTATTGTCTATGTTTCCTAGCATGAATTGTTAAAAAGAAACTAGACAACGAGAAAGACCACTTAATAATGCTAGCTTCATATGCTTACTTAGTGTGGATTTCTAAGGTGAGTTTGGCCACGGTCGCTCACCAGTACATGTGGTAGTACTGACCCACGTTTGTGGGCAAATATCCAGGTGCTGGGAGCGAGAGTCTGGCAAGCATCCTCAACCTGAATCAGCGTGTGCGCACTCTTCCTTAGGACTGTGTTCGTGCTGCTTCCTTCGCTGCTTACCTCTCCAGTGGGCTACTCTCCTTCTGCTAGACGTTTTGGTTATTTTGGTCCTACTACAAGGGCATAATGTAATGGGCGTTGTGGCTAGTTTTGGGAATGTGAAAAGAGTTGTAAGCCTCCTAAGGCATATTTTGTAACTCAGCCAAGCAAACACTTTGTAATCCAAATCTTCAGTATTCAATAAAATGGAAGTATTTTGTGTGCTTATCAAATGTGTTCAATTTGGTTCTCTGCGTTTTACTCTGTGCCTATATATGTATATTTTGCCTAACTTGTCTTGTGCAGGTACGTTGCCTGGTGCAAGCGCAATTTAGGCTTGCACGGCATCGCGCCCAAGCGAGGACGAACGGTACCGTAGGGACCAAGCGAGGACGAATGGTTCCGTAGGGACCAAGCGAGGACGATAGGCCCTACGGGATCGGCCCCTGCGGGATCGGGGCGCGACACATCTTCTACATTATTACTCGTGTAATGAGTAACTTCCGTTGAGTCCACATCTACAATATTTGTTACAAGAGGTAGATCGTCCTCCTGATAAGCTATTTCGTCAATGTCAAAGGTATTTCTAGCTTTAGTCTTGCATACTACCCACCAATCCGACCTCGCTGTCCCCCGTCTAGGATAAGTTGCGAAGTACACGAGCTGAGCCTGACTTGATAGGACAAATGGTTCGTAGCCTTGATATCTACGCTTGTAGTTTATATCCACAAGGCCATGCTTGTCAATTTTCCAACCTTGATCTTGAATCGGATCGAACCATTCACACCTGAATAGCACGATATTAGCAGGTTCTGGGCCATAATTATATGTCAACTCCACAATCTCTCGTAAGATGCCAAAAAAATCATTGCCCGGATTGACGTCTTTGTAGTTTGAAGATTTGATACACAAACCACTGTTTTTCGTGGAATCAAGATCCAGAAAGCTGTCTCTAATAGGAGCATTTGTTGACTTGAACCTGAACCCATTCACACAGAAACTTGGCCATATTTTTACGGCAGTAATTGGTCCCATGGCTAGAGTCCTAATAGATTCAGTCTCAGGTGATATTAGACGATCGACCTAAATACCAAAGTAGCGATAGTAAGTTATTTGTTTTGCAAGTGCAGAAATAAAAAGTAATTACCAAGCATCTTACATATGCGCTCAACCAAGAAGGAAAATGGCATCTCATATCTTGTTCTACTTCTTCGTCTGTTATGTAGGGCCTAACCGACCTCAACTCATCATTATATGTGCTGAAAAATAATGAAGCAACTGCTGATTAGTAGCATAATAGTATCTTATACTATTACATTGAGATGATGTAAACATGGACGTTAATTACTTACCCCTCTAGCTTCTCCACTTCATCCTCGTCGCAATTGAGTAATATATACAATTGAGCAGCCCTTAGCTCATCGTCATTCAAATATCTCTTCTTCATTTTTCCCGAGGGCTTTCCGGATGCATTGAATACTTTGAGTATTGCATCATTAGATTCCTGATATGCGTCGTCGTTTCTGGGAGCTTTCGTCCTATTAGTAGCAACATGCGGATTGAAATACGTCGAGCAAAAGTTTGTAATCTCCTCGAGAACATAAGCTTCACAAATAGAGCCTTCAACCCGTGCCTTATTTTTCACCTTTCTCTTTAGGTGATTCAGATGGCGCTCGAAGGGGTACATCCACCGATAACCGACAGGACCGCCAACACGTGCCTCATAGGAAAGATGAATTGGCAAATGCTCCATAGAGTCGAAGAATCCAGGAGGAAACACCTTCTCGAGCTTACATAGTGTTACCGCAATGTCCCTCTCTTGCTTTTCTAGACGATCGACGAGCAACTTAGTACAACAAAGATCTCTGAAGAATATGCTCAGCTCTGTCAATGGGTCCCAAACGACCTGCGGTAAGAATTCCCGAAATGCAATCGGAATTAACCTCTCCATGAATACGTGACAATCGTGGCTCTTCATACCTACTAGTTTGTTCTCCTTGAGGTCGACGCATCTTTTCAAGTTCGACACGTACCCGTCTGGAAACTTTAGACCCTGAATCCACCTACAAAGTCTACCTTTATCCTCTTTATCCAGTGAGAAAACTGACTTAGGTTGCTTTAACTTTCCATTCCCCTCCTCTATCAAATGCAATGCAGGACGTCTACATATGTCTTCTAAGTCCAACCTCGCCTTCGGATTATCTTTCGTCTTCCCTTTTACATCCATTACAGTATTAATTATGTTATCAAACACATTCTTCTCGATATGCATGACATCAAGGTTATGTCTGATCAGATTGGTGCTCCAATATGGCAGATCCCAGAATATACTCCTCTTCGTCCAGTTATGGGTGCGACCAAATCCGTCACACTTGTACCCCTTAGCAGGCTCTTGGATAGCACTTGGTAAATCTTTTACCTCTTCCCATATCGTGCATCCGGGCCACCTTGGCGGTGGATTGGCCTTCTCCACAACTCCCGCACGAAAAGCATTCCGATTCCTCCGGTACGGATGATCGTTCGGCAAAAATTGTCGATGACAATCGAAGAAGCACGGTTTGCCTCCGTGTTTCAAACGGAAAGCCTGAGAACGGTCCATGCAATACGGACATGAGAGACGACCATGGGTGCTCCATCCCGATAATATTCCATAGGCCGAAAAGTCGTTGATGGTCCACATAAGTGCTGCCCTCATCTGAAAATTCTGCTTTCTAGAAACATCGTACGTGTTGGCACCGACTTTCCACAGCTGATTCAACTCATCTATCAAAGGCTGTAAATACACATCGATGTTCCTCTTCGAATTGTTCGGACCCGGGATAATAACGGTTAGGAACATATACGGAGTCTTCATGCACATCCAAGGCGGTAGATTGTACGGAGTGACGATCACAGGCCAACACGAATACTGGGAGCCCGAAAGTCCGAATGGGGTAAAACCGTCAGAGCAGAGCCCCAATCTGACATTACGCGCTTTCTCGGCAAAATATGGATACTCTCGATCAAAGTGCTTCCATGCTTCTCCATCGGATGGATGATCCAATACTCCTTCGATCTGTTTTCGCCTGTGCCAACTCATGTTTTCTGCAGTCTCCTTAACCATGAACAACCGCTGCAACCGCGGCGTCAAAGGCAAGTAGTGCATCGAATCGGTAGGCTTCCTTGCACCGACAGACTTTCCTCTAACAGTGGCCTTGTAGCGATCAGCACCACAGAATCTGCACGCATCTTCATCCTTGTCGTCTTTGTAGTACAACATGCACCCGTTGCGACATGCATCGATTTTCTCGTATCCCATCCAAAGCGATCTCACCATCCTCTTAGATCGATAGAAGTCTTTAGGCAACTTTGCACCCTCGGGCAAGATCTCTATAATCAAATCGAGCAGTCGATTATAGCATTCTTGCGACATGTTAAAATCGGACTTGATGCTCAATAATCTTGTAACCACCTCCAACGGTGAATGATCCTCACAACCAGGAAATAGTGGAGTCCTTGCATTCTCAAGCAACTCCATAAACTTTGCAGCATCGGCATTCGGTGCCTCCTCAGCTGCATCATAATTGTCGGGATTGAAACTAGGTCCCGCCGCATCATAATTGTCAGGATTGAAACTAGGCCCCGCAGCATCATAAACCATGTTCACCAACCCGTCGTCGTAAGCATCGTGGTCTTGGACATCCATATACGGCTCCACATAGGGCTCCGACTCCGATGCTAGAGATACAAGTTCTCCGTGCGCGGTCCACTGATAGTAATTTGGCGTAAAGCCCTTCGAGTATAAATGATATGTAACTTCCACTTCAGGATGATATTTCCTGTTGCGACATCTCACACACGGACACTTAATTTTGGTACCGTCTATGTATTGAGGGAACGCCTTTGCGAACTGCAGGAACTGCTGTACACCCTCAATGAATTCATCCCGCACACCGCATATGTCATCAGGATGACGGTTGTACATCCACGAACGATGATGCAGATAGTAATTCATATCCATTTCTAGAAACTTCTGCAAAATTGACATAAGCTATCATATAAATCATTACATGCAAAATTAACCGTACTATAAAAATCATAACTGATATAATACATATTTTCATTTATCAAAACTGCAGCTGCCCCCAACCCCATAGTACTATGAACTGCACTATAAGTGTGCAGTCAACACTACAAATAGTGTGTCATACTATAGAACTGCAGCTGCCCCCAACCACACTCCTAGGTCAGTGTCCGTTATGGGAAAAGCAGTCATGGCATTGCACTAAGGCACCTGGTGCTTGAACAATTTTTGCATCAAAAGTTTCCCAAGTACACGGGCTATTGCTCTATGAAAATATGCCATAGCTAGGAGTAGAGCTGTCGAGTGGGCCGGGCCTCTCAGGCCCATGCACTATAACGGGTCAGACCGGACCTAAGGGTAAAAATCTAAGTCCAGTTCGACACGTGACCCACGGCACAGTGAGTTTCAGACTGGACCGAGCCGGACCGGATCGGACTTGGGATTCCGTGAACCCTACAAGGACTTCAAAGTAGAGATTGAAGAACAACTAACATTTTATTTTTAAATTATGAAGTGTAGGGTTGAATGTGCATAGGAGATGGTTGGGAGCGCATTTGTTTCCGGGAGAAACAACACAGATGGTATGCTCTCTCGGATGAACTTCTCTACTTTGGGATATGTAAACATAGCACAAAAAAATAACACACTGCAAGTTCTTGCTTCATATTTGTCTTGGAGATTCACAATCCATTTGTTTCAATCTATATACAAGAACTTGGCAGATTGTATGCATACCAAATCCCATAGATTGGCGTAGGACTATGTAATACATGGATGTGTATAATACATCAGATAGTATAAACCAGGTTGTCGATCAGGCTAGCAAGCAGCAGCGTGTCGGGCCGGGCCGAGCTGTGCCTTGGGTCGGAACGAGCCTGGGCTTCGGGGCCGGACCTCTCTTATGGGCCGAGATATGAGGTCCGACACGTCCCTATATATTGGGTCGGGCCGGGCCGAGCCCACGATAATTCGGACAGGGTTTTGCGGGCCGGATTCGTGCCGGGCTGGTCATCCCGGTCCAATTGTCAGGTCTAGCTAGGGGTGGGCGTTCGGGTTATTCGGTTTCAACACCGAAATAATAAAAATCGAATAAGTAAAAATTTTAAAAACCCAAAGCTGAAATAAATTATCTATAACCGAAACAGAACCGAATTGATAATCAATTTATTTTATTTGATAATCAAAGCTAGTAAGCAGTGCTCACTGCTGCTGTTACCTCTCTCGTAGACTTGGGCCAGTCGGCCCTAACCCTAACCCTAACCCCATGTCAACAAACCTAACCCTAACCCTAACCCTAGGTCCTCATCAGTGTCTGTGTCAGTGTGTGTGTGTGCCGTGTCTGTGTCTGTGTCAGTGTCTGTGTGTGTAGTGTTTGTGTCAATGTCACATGTGTCCTGTGAGAGAGAGAGAGAGAGAGAGAGAGAGAGAGAGAGAGAGAGAGTAGGGTTTACCGGAATAGGGTGGAGAGCCGGTCGACGGAGCGCGGGGGAGGGGGGGGGGGAGTTTTTCTCTTTTCGAATTTTCAGCAGATGGGGAAAAATGAAACCGAGCCCTAATTAACCAAATTTTAGCGACGTTTAGCGACGTCCAAGTAAAACGTCGCTAACTTAAATTTTAGCGACGTCATTGACGTCGCTAAACACGTTGCTAAAATATTTTTAATAAAAAGGTCGCTATATACGTCGCTAAACGTCGCTAAATTAGACATATTAGCGACGTTTAGCGACCTTTATTTAACTTATAGCGACTTAACTTTTAAAATCTTAATAAAAGTCGCTAAACGTCGCTAAATGTCGCCATTTAGCGACGTCTAGCGACGTTTTTATAAGGAGTCGCTAATTATATATTATTAGCGACGTTTCTTTTGACGTCGCTAAAATACGTCGCTAATAGCGCTTTTTCTAGTAGTGGAGCCGGTAGCAGTGATATCATGTAGTTGTCTAGCTCAATGGGAGACTACGACGCCGGCATAATATAAAATCAACCTGTAGCCTGTGTGTCTCTCCCCACCCAATGTAATCACGCATATCATGACCATAACGTCTCATGCTCATGCCAGCGGGATCATAGCTAATGCAACAAGTCATACTGTATGTAAATAAATACCTCTGCCAAGTCCTGTATCCTATACAGAATCACCACGAATATCTCGGGAAGACTCTGTCTCATGAATAGTGTCAAGTGTCCTGGGTTCTGGAGTACTTGATAAGACAAGTACCAAGAGTAAGGGTATCGAATGTCCATCTCTAATGACGTACCCAACTCCGCGTACGGGGTTGGCACCCGACTGTGATCGGACACTAAGCACGTCACACGTTTCCTAGGTTAAGCAGTTAAAACAAGTTACATTTAATTTCACAAGAAATCAAGTAAAATACTATGTTAAGAATTACTGAGAATTGGCAAGCTTTACTTGCCCACTAATGTATAATTAAGTCCAAAAAATAAATAGCAAGCTGCAGGGTTTGGCAAGGTACACTTGCCTGTGGTTCCGGCTATGTTTGCAGTTCTGACTTCGGCGGAAATTTCAGGCGGTACTCCGGTTGCTGAAACAAATATTACCATCAGATCCAGAAAATATCAATCAGCTAAAAACGCCTGTCCTTGGGTCCAATTTGGAGACAAGGGCAGAAACGGCAGTTTCGGGCCAAAACGGGGTCCACCGGTGGGCCCGCTTTGCACCAAAAAATGCGTCAGGGTCAACGGTCTCCAAATTCACCAAACTCAGTGCCAACAGGTCAGAAACGCTGATACGAACCCAACGGAACTTTCAGAATTGAATTCCGATGAGCCGATCACAAAATCGCCCGTCGAGCGGGGCCTATGGGGCCCACGACACGCGATTTCGTCAACATTCTCAGAATCAAACCAAACTTGACCCACAGGACCAGCATATCGCTACGAGTCCGATGGCGCAAGTTTTGTCTCGATCCGACGTGTGTACACAAAGTTAGGGCGCGTTCCAGAAAGTACGGATACGGGGCGATGTCCGTGGATACGCGTTGATTCCGGTGTGCACGCACACCCGAATCAGCTTTCGCAAAATCCCACATGTCCGTATCGACGAGGCGCACGTATCTGTGAAGACCGCGCGCGACCAAGTCGTCCCGTTTGGCGGGGCGTACCCAGTTCCGGGGTGAAACAGGGTCTGGGTTTTTCCTATTTTTGGATCGCGGTGTGCGATCACCACAGGACGCGATGCCCCGAACAGTTTGTCCGGACACCGAGAGGGTCATACAGGCTTCGCAACGCAATTTACGGAATCGAAATCTGAGTTACGAGCAAGAAGATACACGCACCTGAACATGGGTCGAAAACCGGGCAAAACCGTGTCCGACACGACACAGGACACTGTGTCCTGTGTTCCTGTGTCCGACACAGTGGAGAGTTAGGGTTAGGGTTTGGGAGTCCAGCGGAGCTGCGGCGGAGGGCGGCCGGGTTGAGGCGGAGGGGCACGCGGCGGCTCTGCGGCGGGGACGGGCACGGGGCGGTTGCCAGAGCGGAGCCGGCGGCGCTCGGCTGCTGCTGCGGCTGGCTGTTGCCGCTGCTCGTCGAGGAGAGGAGGGGAGGAAGGAGGAGGAAGAAGCCTGGGCCGGCGGTGCTGCGGTGGGCGGAGGCGAGGCGGGCTGGGGCTCGTCGGCGGCGGAGAGCGGCTGGGGACGGTGGCTATGGCGGTGGAGGGGAGCTCGGTGAGGGTTTTATATAGGGGAAGGGAAGGGGTCGGCTAGGTGGAGGAGGCGGAGGGGAGAGGGGATCGTGGGGGAGCGGCGGACGGCGCGGCGGACGGTGCAGGCGGCGGGAGCGACGGAAGAAGCGGGCGCCGCGGGCACGGGGCGGGGACGAGGGCTGACTGGGGGAACCGGGTTGCGGGCGGGTCGGGTGGCGGCAGACCCGACCCGACCCGCTAGCAGCTGCGGGTTGGGCCCGTGGGCCGGGCTGGGATGGGGTAATGGGCCGGGCCGAAGTAAATAAAAATAATAATAATAACAGTAAATTAATTAATAAATAAATAAATAATTTAATAATAGTTTTAGGTGTTTTAAAAATAGGTCCGGGGTCCGATAAATTCCAGAAAAATTGTCCTAAGTCCAGTTTTTCATTTTACATCCAAAAATATTATTTCCATAATATTTTAATACTGTTTATTATCAATTAAAAATCATTGAATAATTAAAACCCTGTTTTTAATTTACAGAAAAATCCCAGAAAATTTCAGAAAATTGTGAAAAATCCAGTTTTGAAAAATCAGGGGGTTTACAATATATAATGTAAACTTTATTACAACTGTGTCTTTTTATGAAATCATACAAATTTAATTAGAGAGTATGTCTTTTTATGAAACCGTTCAAATTTAATTACATGTTTTTTATGAAGCCATACAAATTTAATTACATGATATGTCTTTTTTTGAAACCATATTCAAATATATTTATTTTAATAGTCATATCTCCGTACATGTATCCAAAATTTGGATCTTTTTTAGCCGAGTCCGTGTGTCATTCAATTATGAGTTTGAAGGATCCGACTCTTGGATATGTACCCGTACCCGACATCCGTACCCGAGTCTAGATAACATAGCATATCGCTATTGTCTTATTGTGTTCCCCTATCAATATGTAGCCAATAGGGGTTAGTTCAACGGACAAATTTGAAAACTAGAAAATCAAATGTTACATTAAGGTGCCCATGTTTATTATGTTGCTAGCTAACAAGAGGAAGAGAGGGTGCTTTAGAGTCTTTAGACCCAAGAGTGCTATTATTTCTGCAGCTCTTTGGAAATGGTGATCATGGACTCATGTAAGAAAAAATTGTCCACGAGAGGTGCATCATCCCTATAGGCAGGAGTTAAAGACGGTCATAGTTATAAGAATATCCGAACAAAGATGTGGAGGTAGCATGTGAGTTTCATTAGGAAGACTTCTGGCTTCCGGCATAGTACCTGAATATGAGATTGATACATCTTCAAGTACTATCACACTGAATTTAATACAGAAACCAATGACTTAGCTTTAATTAGTGACTATGGCTATTGTCAGAAAATTAGCACTTTCATAGTTAAAGATGCTTCAAAGAAAATAAATGGAGACATTTTTGGACCTAATGATATTCCTATCGATCTATAGAAACAATTAGAGCTTAGAAGACAACATTAAAGTGTCTAACTAATACATTTACATAACTTATGTATGAACTTACTGAGGACGTGAGATTAAATGGTTTATGTTGTTTGCATGATAGTGTTCATTGGCTAGAAAAATCATTAGCTTCTAGAACAGAATTGTAGCAAGAATCTTTGGAATTAAAAGGATTTAGAATTAGATGATGAAAATAGAATATATAAACGCAGTTTTAGCAAAAACTAGAAGAAGAAAAGGGTAAGTAGTTTATCTAACAACCAAGAGACGTAAGAGCAATGGTTTTCACTATTTCTGATTAAAGTTGAGAAAGATGTTTGTAGAACCAAAGTGGGATGGTTTATCTGGAGGAGTGCATTTAGAATGGTTTCTGATCTTAGGATACATAAAAGAATATCGAGGTAAATGAATGACAACACTTATAAATGACAGGAAATATAAAAGTGACATATGTAGGAAGATAGAGATGATTCTAATCGAGGATAAAATGAAAGAAAATCGTGTGAGATAGTTTAGAAATGTGCAATGAGGTAAATTGGTGCACCGCATTGGGTTAAGAATTTTAGTTGGAAAAGCTGCTAGAACTAGGCATACACCAAAAATAACATAGATTGAGGTGGTGAAAAAGGATAAGATACTGTATCTTTACTGTTTAACTACGACAGCCTTGAAGCCATCATAGTGTTGGCCAAGCAGCTGACCGCCATCACAAAAAATTAAAAAAGAAATTAATTTCAAACTTATGCATGCATGCTAAGTTGTAAATTCATGCATGCATGCATGTTTAATAATTGACTTCTTCTTTTTTTAACTTTGATGCATGTGCATTTCCACGTGCATACATATCTAGTAACATTAAAGAGGAGCTCTTCATAGAGCAGAATAACTGCATTTATCTAGCAGATCCCAGAGTTTGGGATAGAGTCCTTCTTTTCGAGATGTCAATCTATTCTAATGCCAAATGTTAAAGTCAATAATATCTACACTACTAAAATTAGATTTCTTGTCATATCATGAGTTGTATATAGAACTGAATCGTGATCACTAAAATATGGAATTTGCATTTATAACAGAAATAAATGAATATCAGTTCACCCGTGAGAGAGAGAATCACTTTTTTGAGGTATCAATTACTTAGTAACCAAAGCCAATGGAAGATATCAGAAGGATATCCTCATTTGATGTGTGCACAGCTTTATTTTGTGAAACAAATGAATATAATTTATTATCATATTACTGACATGTGGATGGCTGGACTTATATGTCCAAGAGGCAATCTACAAGATGCTGACAGAATATACAAAGTGTATATTTTTAGTTGTCAAGGATCTAGCTTTTATAACACTACATATTCAATTTACCCTCAAACTAAAAGGTATTTGCTCCATATGTCGTCCATAATAAAAAAAAAGATGAGTTCTTTTGAAAATGGAAGGAAGTCCAATGGTTAACGAAAAAGGTTTATAAGAAGTAGATAATAGTGTATCAACAAATAAACATCATTTTTGGGGAAGCGATATTCTTTTCAAAAAAAAGGGGTAATGCCTAAAAAAACAATATAAGAATAAACCAACATACCCAACTTCAGAATTCTGAGGGATCTGCAACATGCTCAATTACCTGACATGGAAATAGCATATATGCTCAATCACCTCCAAACCATCAAAATGGTAACAATAACGATGTATGTGATTTGTGTGAGTGAGGGCAAGTGGGTGACAGTGTCCGTTCTTTTTGTGCTTTGGCAGAGAGGCTGCCTTTTCACACAATCTACTTCCTTATGAATCAAAGAGATCCTCTGACAACAAAATTGGGTACATGAGAAAATATAAAGTAGGAATCGTATAGTTAGCTAATAGTGAGAGACTGAGAGTTGCTCTTCCAAATCATGAACAATATAGGAGATGATTATAAATGGTGACCTTTAGAACATTTTAGTGAATATGACCATATTTTTTATTAGAATACTAGAAACAAAATGCTTTTTAAATAGTAATGCAGGATAGCAGCATGCTTTGAAAGGAAACAAATATGATAGGACACAACACAATATGTTGATACGGCATGGATACAACACCGCTTTTGGCATGCTCTAGCGTATTTGGATTTTGGAGTGTCCATGTTTGTCTGATACAATGCAACACGTACACGAGACAGATTTTTTGAGTCTATGCCTCACATGGATAAGTAAAAAACAGTTATTAAAAAATAAAAATAACAATGTGCAAATAAAGTTATGGGAATGTCATTTCTTTTTATTCTTCTAGCTGATTTCATACAGATATTCAAATTCCCTATATCATCTTTTTTCAAGTTTTCCTATGTTTAAGGGAACTTAGAGGGTGCTTCTTGGTTGCATGAGCTTAAAGTGTATTTCCAAAAGGTAGGTCTAGCTACTTACTGGCCTACTAACCGGCCATCTAGGATTTATGGATGGTCCTTCATGCTCCTAGCTATCTTGGCTAGGTAATTGACAGCAACATAGGGGTTGATGGAGGTCAACAAATCGTAAAAAATGTCAATTCTTTTATGGTGCTTTTTTATGCCCCAGAGCCGATCCCATTATGGTGGGACAAGGCTCACATGATGACAATGTTGACTAATTTATACACTATGGCCTCGTTTGGTTTGCGGAAAAGAAAGAAAAGGAAATCAATTATTTGCTCTTTTCTTTCCTTTGGGGAATTGTAATTCCCACCAATCGTTTTTTCCGGTGTTTGGAAAAACCAAGGAAATTGGAAGAAAATTTGAATCCTTAGATGTGGAAAAGTAAATCGTTGGGTGGATGGAGAAAATTTTCCCTTCCTTTGGGAATCCGTTTCCTTTCCTCCTTATTTCCTTTCGCATCACAATATAGGAAAATAATGACTTTCCTTTTCCAAGGCCATGATTTCGCGAACCAAACGTAGTCTATAAGGAATGGATACTACATACAACATAAGTTTTCGCAAGTCAATCATGTATGATGGAATCATCAAAGATTTGATCTTTTCTAACTCTGTCTATAACTCACTAGAGGCTCGCATGGTTATTCGCTCGTCTCTCTAGTGGCCACCTTTGCTCCTTCATTTGTTGGCATTTGTATGTGCATTGATTTCATGGTGGTGGTCAAATTTTCAAAGTAGGCCACCTCCAGAGTTTTCTTAGTCATCAATACGACGATATGTCTTTAATAGAACTGGTTTAATTCTCAGAACAAGAGGAATTGCGTGCTTATGTTGGTTCCTCCCCATCTCCTGATCAAGCTTGTGTAGGTAGGGCTGATAGTAGTATCCTGTGTGACGGAGTGCTCTCGCTTGACTCTTCTAGTGACCAAGAAAAAAGGTCGGGGAACAAGAAAGGCCCGAACCGACTGATGTTGAAGAATCAGCAGATGAGTTGTGGTTAGGGACATAGCGAGCTTGCAAGAGGAAGCACCATATATATATATATATATATATATATATATATAAAAGGAGTTTCTGCCTTTTATTGCAAATAGACAGTCAGCACATTCAGTTGTAACTTAGAACGGGTTACATTCCAATGTAACGTTCCATCACGTAGCTACGCATGAACCAATGGAGCCAGGCTAACCGATCACTAGAAGTAACCAAGTTATATTTACATAAGTTTTTTACAGTTCAGTGAGTTGTACTGATGGTACAATGCCTGACAAGAATTTTCAGAAACATGTTGTACATGGTATAGAGCAACCGTTTGGACGAGTCTCGACTGGACTATCTGGCTGTTCAGAAGGACCTAAACCATCAGTAGTCCGGTTTCCGAGGGTTTGTGGGAGACTCTCGACATGATTATCTGCAGGCTGAGAAGGTCCTGAACCATCAGTTGGCCGATTTGGGACATTTGGCATGTCCTCATCGGAGGAGGAAGAAGAACCTGAAGAACTAGGAGGAGCATGTCTCTTCGAACGAGTGAAAGTCTTCTTCGTCAATCGACGTTTTCTAACTTCAGGCCGTGCCTCGGGGTCGCGGATAGTGACACCTGGTTCAATAGTACGCGGAACATTGCGTTCCTTACGCATCGACGCAATAGGGCGTCTTCTGATGATATCTTCATCCACAATGCCCTTCCGAGGGTCATGACTATAAGACAAAAAAAAAATTTATTTAACATCCTAAATTAATTTAACATTCAGGACTGTAGAAATTTCTACAGTCCTTTATAAATTTAGGACTGTAGAAATTTCTACAGTCCTTAATGTATATAGGACTGTAGAATTTTCTACAGTCCTAAATCTATATGGGACTGTAGAAATTTCTACAGTCCCGTCCGATACTGTTCGATACTTTCGACGATTGTCGACATTGTATGCCCTAAAATCGGACACGAGCATCCAAGTAAACGTCTAAACTACATCATAAACTACATTCAGGACTTGTATGCCCTCATTTGAAGAATGGAAAGAAAATCACTCAAAATTTTTGAAATGCAATAGGAATTTTTATAATTTTTGGAAAGTTTTGTAAATACAATAGAACAAGGAGAAGGAAGAATTGTACCTTGATTCTTTCGAGACTTTGTGAGCCATCGACAAGGAGGAGGAGGACAAAGTCGAGGAGAACGGCTCCGGCGGGAGGGGGGAGGGCTCCGGTGGGGTTTGGAGGGTTTGGGAGGAGGGTTAAAAGTTTGGGCTACTATGAGTAAACTAATGGGTTAGTGTGAGTAAACTTTGTTCATTAATGGGCTAGCCCAAATCCTGGGCTAGTCCTTAGTAAAGTTTGTAGTCGGTAGGCAACGCCATCATCATTAACCCATCTTATGTTATTACGATATAAAAAAAATCAAAATTAATTAATTAAAATAGAAGAGAAAGTTGCGTGCGGGAACAACCGAATGGAAATAAATTCAAAACTGAACCAAAATAAGCAACCGACCGAAACTGAACATATATAATCAATTTGATTTATTCGATTTGTTGGTTAGAATATTCCTATTGTTTAATATACCGGATCCAAAATTAAAATTATGATTAAATTATATCAAAATATATAAATTTTATACACATTGTATTTCAAATTTTAGCTTAAATTTGGACTAATTGTTAACTTACCAAAGTTAAACTTCGAAACACATCCATAGAATTGTTATTTTCAACGTATACACATTTTTTATCATAAAATATACAAAAAATAAAAATATTTACATAATTATACAAGTCTTATTCGATCTTCAATTTTGGATCGAAATTGAACAAAAAAATTTCGAATTTGTTTTCAACCAAGCCGAAACTCTTATTCATTTTTGGTCCAAAATTGAATAATGGTCACCCCTAGGTCGTGCTGCTGCAACAAATTGACATGGCTACTTGTATCCATTGGCTGATCAGGAGACCATATAGGTGGTATTCTTTTTCTACACTAGGTAGATGCCTGGCTGGATCATAAAACTAGTATATTCTACTACAAATTAACAAAGAGTTCATTTTTTGTTCATCCACTAAAACTTGGATAATGGATGATGTTCATCATTTCACTCAATGTCAACTCAAAATTACTTCTATTTTTAACTTAATTTCTCTCACCTCGTAATAATGGCAAAAACAATTTTATGTTGACATATGATAATCCTTGAGTGGAATGGTGAAACATCATTCAAGTTTTGGTCTCTGAACAAAAATGGACTCAAATAACATGTAGTAAATATTCAGGTTTGCACTTATGCTCGCCTGGATGCCATGTTCTTTGCATTGCTTGCTTACCATGATGCTCAGCTTGCCTAGTAAATTTAATCAAATCGTTCCAATTGATCTATAAAGAATAATGGAGCAGCATTACAGAACTTTATAAACCACAGAAACCACAAGTTTTCACAAACCAAATAAATCGCACAAAAACAAATTCAACAGGAGGTTTGAACCATGAGGACACATGTACAAAGTTGTCGGATAGATTTTGAGATTGTACAATGTTTGCTATTTGCATTTATACTGCGTCCAGTCTGGATACTGTGTACTGTTTTCAGTTGCAAAAGAGACTTCCGAAGCCGATAAGCTGGCTGAAACAGAGGTGGAAATCGTAACAGAATGACTATCAGCGGCAGTTGATGCTGACGACTGGGAAGGTGTAAATTTAACTGCAGCAGCCCCCAGCTTGTGCAGAGGAGCCGTCTCTACCTCCAGATGGACCTGGGATTCCTCCATATCCAACTTTGATACCATTAGACTGGAAGGGAGAAAAGACAGGGTCAAGTATCAGTCATACAAAGACAATTACAAGCAGATCAGCCAGAAGGGCTAGCATCAGTTATTTACAAAATTCTCTCGTAAGCTTCTAAAACAAATCTCTCTTCTAGTGCTGAAAACTTTTCCAATAATAAGGGAGTAACATTCCCACAACTACAAGTGGTTTTACTTTTATCAATTGGATGATCCTAGTTAAATTTTACTCCGAAGCAAAATCTCTATCATCTGGTCCAGCAACAATGTCAAATGGGTGGAAACAGCTGCAAGCTTAGACGTTCATCTGTTAAATTTTAAGTTCCCCCTAGATGCATGCTTAAACATCTCCTATGGTTGTCCCTTAAGAAATATTCTATAATGCTAGTAGAATGTAGTAGAAAGAGAAGTTTGACAACAAAACTTATGACATTAAACTACAGCATTAGACCTCTAGTCCTTTTAAAACCAAGCAAACTAATATAGGTGTGACCGGATTGCTCCCTAGCAAAAGAGCTTAATTCCCCAAGCTGGCTGTGAGAGAAGGAAAAAAACTGTTCCTGAACCACATGCCAAGGCTTTAGCGTAAGAAATTATATAAACAATACATCCTGCCATCTGACGGAATGTGGTAGTTGTTAATTTTCCAGTCATAAATGTGAAGACATTCATTTGCACTTGAAACAAAAATAAGCTCCAAGAAACATCCCAAAGAAATAGAACAAGTAATGTCTACATATCACCCATTAAACATACTAAAAAAATCATTAGCTAACTTGCTAGGATATTTAGAGGAAGTGGAACCAAGTAAAATGGCCAATCGTCATTTTTATCACATTGCTCTAGGATGTTGCTTCAGGCATCTCTTGTCAAGTACTAGTAGGGTGCAAATAGTTCAAGGCACTTTGGTCACAGTTAGTTGCCGAGATCTCTAATCAGATGCAATAAGGTAAAAGTAGAGAATGAGAGCAAGCTCGCATAAGGGAGGGTAATGTTGTGGGAGGAGTATTCTCCCACAATTGTTAGGTACATTATCCTAAAGTTCAAAAAAAACTCCAACAATTAATCATGAATATTGCATAACCAGATGTCTAAATGGATATCCAAAAAAAAACAGAGAACCCACTCCAGTGACTCCACATTGGAACCCATCCAGATATTTGGATTTGGATACAAATCGAATGGTGTGAGTCCAGCTATACAAAGTCATCCATTTACAATCGGATCGAAATGTGGATAGCATATATGTTCAGTTGATTGTCAACTCCACATATTTCCGCAAATAAGAATATTAATTACATATTTCTTCCAAGTAACGTAATATGAAATAAACTATTAATTAGGGAATATGAAATATAGTCTAGATATGTTTTTGACATAGAATAGAAACCTAGTATATCGTCTTTCTTATCTAGCCTTAACAAAACAAAAGGTTGGGCAACCCAATGGTTGAGACCTTTGGAAGGGGAAGTCCTGGGCTCGAGTCTCATGGGGCAGTAACTGACTGGCCCTTTAATCTAAAAAAAAGAAAGCCTTGACAAAGGTATCAAACATACTACATTATTTTCCAACTAGATATATGATCTTTTGAAAGTGAAGGAAGGAATAAGGAACATGATATTATATGAAATTTGATTTATGGATACTAAATATAGTATATTATGTTTCTTTCTTTGTTATATTATATTCGAAAAGAGAAATTCAGATATTATCCGGATTTGGATAATATCCATAGGGCTTGTATATGAATATATCTGGTGGATATAAGGACAAATTCAGTTAATCAATTCAAATATGGATATAGTAATATGTTCTATCTTTGTTGTGTTTCCACCCCTCTGCATACTGCAGCCAAAGAAAAATAAGAGTCCAAACACAATCGTCCATGAGAAGAGAACTGACCTCATTTGATACATCAAAGACCCCATCCTGGATTTTCTTGTAGATTGTAGCTGCTGTGTTAATGAATGCCTGCAGTGATTTAGAAAGATGAGCAGACAGAAGGACAACAAAGATATTTTACCAAGCATAAGCAGTACTGTAATTCATTAACCTCCTCAACATTTTGCGCAGTTTTAGCAGAGGCTTCCATAAAGATCAGTCCATGCTCTTTGGCAAACTGTTCACCTTCCTCCGTGCTAACAGCTCTTCTATGAGCCAGATCACACTTGTTCCCTATCAGCATAATTGTCATATTTGCACTTGCATGTTGCCTGGCATCTTCCAGCCAGCTTGCAAGATGATTAAATGTTTCCCTCCTGATAAGTTAGTACATAAAGCAATTTGAACATCTCATGATCAGAATGAGTAGAATAATCAAGCTTGAGTAACCCAATGAAGAATAAAAAAGATTTATCATTCCATAAACAGACACACCTGGTGATATCATAAACCAGCAGTGCTCCAGCAGCCCCTCTATAGTATGATCTAGTAATGGATCTGAAAGATTCTTGGCCAGCCTACAAATGATGGAAGAAATGATTAGTAATACGAAACTCGCACAAAATAACAGCCTACATCATCACCAAATACAGATTATTGGTCAACTTAAATCTATCGCATGCATCAAAAGTAGCATAATTATAATACTACCATCCTATTTTTGGTCTCAGTGCATACATACCACATCAATGTGATGTTGGATAAGGATAACTATGGCTCTCACCAAGGTGATTTTGACTCGCCAAACCCCATAGACAGGTTTAAAGGTTCGATTGGCTCCTCAGTAATCGACAATCATTTTTTAACAATTAAAAAATGTAGCACCTCATAAGAGTAAAGGTTATATTAATGAAACCAAAAAAAATTCACCTCAAACTTTTTGTGTTCTTGAAGGGACTCGTTTAAGTGTGCCACTAAACAGATAAAAATCCGCTCAACATTGTTGTTCATAAATTTCAAATTCTGATAATATAATCAAGTATCTTGGTGTCCATAAATTTTAAATGTTCCATCAGAATATGGAAGAGGATAGGGGCAAAAATATTTGAAATCATATAAACATAAAAATAGTAGCTGTATGGAATAAAAGGATTCAAACAGCCAACAACAAAAACTGGGATAAAGGCTTTGTTGTTGTATATAAACATAAAATACTAGCAAACGGGCAATACCATAAAATTAGGAACAAATGTTAATCACATGATGTGGTCCTGTTCATAATAAACACTATTTTCCATTAAAACAACCTAGAAAGGGAACAAGAGAATGAGGCAGTTTTACAAATTTTCAGAAAAAGGAAGACAAAAACAAACCGTATCCCATATCTGCAACTTTATGGGCTTATTTTCAATTGTAATCATCCTAGCTCCAAATTCAACACCAATAGTCAAGTCATGAACAGGTTGGAACCTCTTGTCGGTGAACTGCAGAAGAAGACATGACTTTCCAACCCCTGGAAAAAGAAAACAAATATTGCATAACTACCTCCATTAATAAACTACCTCCATTAAATAAAGGATTTCCATTCCTCGGAAGAGAGAAAGCAGTGTTATCTTTAAGAAAACTGAGTAACTAAGAAAGCTTTTGATAAGTCAAGCACTTGGATCAATGAGGTGCATCCTTATACAACCACAATCCCAAAACTATTCCAATATTTAGCATCTACAAAAATTCCAACTAAAACCAAGGAATATAAACTAAGAAATACTTCCTAATACACGATATAGTAAAATGAGAATTGCTTATATGACTGAATCATTATTACAGGTTTGCAGCACTTATATATCTGACTTTACCATACAAAGATCCTTCCTTTCCTTATTTGATGATGGATAGCTAGGGATGGTGCGAAGAAATGGAGAGTTTACTTGATATTTCATGATGAACCTCCAAAAGAGAACTTGAACAAAAAGAAAATTCAACAGTTATTATGCAACAGGTGAAAAATTAACCATTTCTAATATGATTTAGAAACTATTTCCAGCAATTTTGTCAACTTCTGTAGTATATGAATCTTCTACAAGGTTTTGCATACTCAAATTGTATTTTCTAGAAGACCCATTATGCTTCTTATACTATTTTGCAGATCTTCGACAGTGTTAAAGAAAAGGTATGAGGTTTAAGACAATGGACCATTATGCTTCATTAGCCAATAGTCTGAACAATATTGTTTAATTTTCAGTTTCATAATCATTTTTCAGTTTCATAATCATTGTGGAGTCTGAATTTTGTTGGAGATTTTAATAAAAATAGAGTGAACCAGGTTCTAGTAATGAAAGTATTTAGGATGTGTTGCGCTGATTTTCAGCTTCCTTCTCATTGTTGTGGGGTCTAAATATTGTACGAGAAATGTAAAATAAATAGAGTGAGGAAAAATGTTTGTATAATGGGCATACTAGGATGTAATTGCATAAGCTAACTGATATTAAATACAAACTTTAGAGAGCTGGGCAAAGCTGAATCATGATTCAAGTGGAGAGATTAGTCAGATACAAAGTAGCACACAAAATAGATTCCAACAGATAGAGTTCTAACACTAATGTCCAATATAGGATTATGGTCATTAGCAGTAGAAATCAACTTCATACTCGAGCTTGCCATTAACCAATATTTCATTGAATAATTTAAACAATAAAACTGAAAAATATTTACCCATTGGTACCATGATGATGAGCTTGATCTTCGCCTCTAGAATGTACGAATTTTTTAAGAAAGATGGAGTCGTGTGTTCCACTCGACAAGAACCAAAAGATGGATGATCTATTTGAGGGGCTAGACCAAAAACACCAGAAGAAAGAGATAGGGTCAATCTATTAGATGATTGATCTCTCCCTGCCCATCAATATGTATTTATCTGGCCTCTTAACTAAGTTTGGGTGTAAACCCATTATACTCTACTATGTCCACTAAACCTTACTTGATAAAAATTGCAGACCAACTCATTAAAAACTAGAACCCATCGAGTTCAACAATTACCTACTTGGCCAAAGGTTATAATTAGACTCGCCAGACACATTCTGATGGAAGAAGGCTTGGATGACGATGAAATTATGAGAACATGAGAATATCACATAATCGTGATCTTATTCATTGAAGTTTTTAAAACTGAATCTAAGCCAGATCTACAACTATTAATGCCAGAGTCATTGCTAGATCACCAAGGAAGCACAGAGCCAAACACTCCAAAAGTTGATGCCAGGTCTATGTTGCATCCTCTTGAACATATCAGACACGACACTAAAACAAAAAAAGACACTAGGACATGCCATAATTAGTGATGTATCTGTGATGTCATGTCAATTTTTTGTCGTGTTGTACTCATGTCTTTACAAGTTACAACATTGTCGGTCACATGGTAAGCATACCTAGTATAACCCAGTGTTCACCGTTACTGATATTGGTTCAATTTCCAATTCTTTCAGTCTGAAATTCTTGGTTCCGGATATCTAGAAGGGAACTGCTATATCTTAAGTATGCATGCTTCGCCTATTGAATCTTTAAAATAAAAGAATGTGACTAATGCAATTCAAGCTTGTAACAAATAAAAAGAAGAATTGAGGATTTCTCAGAAACGTTGCATGAACACATTTAGACCTCAACTCGCAAGTCAGAATGTAACATCTTATTAGAGAAGGAATCCTTCATTCTTTAAGTTTTTCTGACTTAAACAGCAATATTAATTGTACAAGAAAAATCAGTAACGTGCCACCTGGAGTGCAGGATTTTGGAGTTGGTCCTAACCTTTATGGATGACTCTTCGTACTATCTAGTAATGATTCAGTAATGACGGAGCACACCAACCACATTTGCCATATTGGGGTGGATACGAACTTGATTGTACATGAGGCTCACTACTGCCAAAGCATAAGATACTGGGTCCTGAGACACTGCAAAGCTAAATTTGTCGACTTTTTGGAGGATTTAACCTTTTGCGAAACTTTTCAATGTAGGCTCCCAGGGATAAACTAACCATTTCATGAGACTGTCTTCCTGATTCTCGATGCCAAACAACGTAAGGGGCTTCACCAAGATCAACCATGCCAAATTCTCTCGTAGAAAACCTTGTCTATGTGAGTTGAATTAAGAGTCTTACTTTCGATCAGTTTTTTATTATTATTGTTATTGTTATTATGATTTTCTTCCAACCTTTGTCAGAACTGGGTGCCCTATCCATGTCTTCGTGTCAGACACGACGTGTACAGTCCGAAACGCACCACGACACTGTTAGCTTTGCTTGAGCAAAAGCTTAACTTCCTTTTTTCCTTTAGTCCCACATCGGATGGGCCAACCCCTCCTTGTATGTATATATTAGTTTCTCTTCATTGCTTTCTTAAAGATGTTGTGTGGGGAACCCCTTGGGCCACACGCGCGCGCCGCCGCCGCCGCCCGGCCCGGCTCGGCTCTGTTCGGTTCGACGCGCGTAACGGGTGCGGGTACATGCCCACACCTGCGGGCGCATAATGCCGATCCAATTTACTCTTCGAGTTCGGGCTGGGATCCAAAAATCTTTTTACTGCTCTTTATTTTTTGAACCCATTTGGCTCATTCAAATTTGAACGTTGAGGCTCATGTCCAGATTCTTTGAACCTTGCAAACAGCTCTTTTGACAGCATTTTTTTACGTTTTATTTGCTCCTTAATGGCCTGTTTATGAGCCATTAAGTACCCTGTCTGTGGCTGTGTATAAGCTTCAGCCTATTTAAATGGTCTCCTCCTCCTTTACTTTTTAGACAGAAAAATTCTCCTACGTGAAACATCTCTCTCTCAAACCACATTCTGTTCTCCAAATTCTTGCTCTGGGCAGAGCTAAGTTCGGTCTCTCTATTCGAGTTGTGTGCAACGAAGAGAACCCGTTAGTCAGGGGGTTTTACCACTAGGAGCTTCCGAGAAACGTCTGCACATAGACCTCGGATTAACTCTTAGGGCAGTGCTTCATGCACGACTTCCCCGGAGGCCGGTAACAATTTTTAGTTTCTTTGTTCTCTTATAAATCTCTGCAAAATAATATATATTTATATTATAAATATCAATAACAATCTAAGAGTTAATCCTTATTTTCTATTCAGAGCAAACTTTCTTAAGTCATCAATATTATTGATAAAATTGTTACTGTCAACAAGTAACCGGTTTTATTTTGTTAATTGTTAGCGTTGTAGCCAAACATTTTTATTAGTATTGTAGCAAAAGAAAATTATTGTGCCAAATCTGTTACTTATAAAACTTCCTCACTGATTGTTACCTATAAAATTGGCAATCTAAGTAACACTACTCTTTTGTTACTTAACACTACTCTTTTGTTACTTAGCACTACTCATTTGTTTTGTCGATTAGCACCACTCATTAGTTGCTAGAACAAATTCTTTTGTTTAATTACTGTAACGTATAATTAATTTTTTCACTTGCAACCAATTAATTTACTACCATATATTCGTTGGCTACCATATACTTCTGTTCCATAAAGAAAACAAACGAATATTCTGTTTCATATACAAAATTCTTATTTGCTACTATAATTTAGCATTTGTAGCACATAAAATCTTGCTTAATATATATATACCATCATTGGTATTCATTATTATTATTAGCTCTACATTTTATTATTGTTAACTACAATATTGTTTATTTGAAACAACCTCAAGACAATAATAGTTAAGTATAATTGCAAATCTCTTTGAGTCTGAATTCTAAAAGTAAAGATCAATTTGGGAACAAGCAGAAAGGGTCCTTCTGTCAACCGGGTGTAAATAGCCCTAAGCGACACGGTATTTAAGTGTCTTCGGATCACCGCTAACTGGGAACCGGCCCATACAGCTAACCCAAGTTAATCTACACTTGATAGACTAAAGATTTTAAGATTGATTAGCAAAATCACTTGAACTATTTTCTAAATCATTGGACATTGTTATTGAGTAAATACATATCTTTCAGTTTCAGTTTTTCTCAACAGCAATCATGACCGGCAAGGGTGAGACTTTCACTGCTAAACCTGCTAAGTTCAACGGGACCTACTTTAAGAGATGGCAGAGTCAAATGAAGTTTTGGCTCACAACTTTAGGGCAGATCTCAGCCATTGATGGTTCCACACCCAACACAAATGATTCTGATGACACCGAGTCTGACGTAGGAGTGTCCAAATCTACCAGCTCCTCTAAACCCAAAACACCTAAGGAAATAGACTACCACTGCTTCCATAGAATTCTAAGCGCTTTGTCTGAATCATTATATGACATATTCTTTGAATATAAAAGTGCTAAAGAACTTTGGGAAGCTTTGGAAGATAAATATAGTTGTGATGATGCTGGAATCGAAAGATTCAATTCCTCCTCACTCAACAGATACTTTATGGTAGATTATAAACCCATGAATGATCAAATACACGAATTCCAAGAATATCTTAGGAATATTCAAGCCAAAGGTTACTTTCTTTTCTACTGAGTATAAAATAGCCTGTTTGGTAGACAAGCTTCCTCCTTCTTGGTCTGATGTTAAGAAAGATCTTATGCATACACAAGGTGAGCTTACATTTGCTCAAGTACTAAAGAAAATTAGAACAGAAGAACAAATTAGGCTAAGGTCTAACCCTAAGTCTGAGTCTAAAGCTAAGGTAAACCTAGTAGAATCCCAAGGCAAACCCAAGCCTAATCATCACCACAAACCCAAAAGGAACCTCTTCAAGAAGAAGCATAACCCTCAGCCTCACCACCAAAACCATCACCACTATAAACCAAGAAACTTCGGTCAGACTCAGGATCAGAAGAGATTTTGTCTTGTGTGTGGTAAAACAAACCATATAGCCACCAACTGTTTTCATAGGAAGAAGGAAGCTGTCCAGACCTCTTACAAAGGGAAACGTCCAGCCAAACCAGAAGCAAACATGCTTCTCAACGGCTCTCCTAGTTCCTTCAGGTCTGTAAGCTATCAACCCTTAGTCAATATTTTCTACCATTCTGACGATTGGTGGGATTCTGGAGCTAATGTTCATGTTTCTTTTGATCGCTCATGTTTTTCAAACTATCAGGAATCAGGTGGAGGAGGTGTAACTCTAGGAGATGGCTCAGCGACACAGATTATAGGAAGAGGAAGAATAGATCTAAAGATGACATCAGAAAAAATTCTGACTCTTCATGATGTGTTACATGTGCCGTCTATCAGAAAAAATTTAGTTAGTGGATCTCTTCTTGTAGCTTCAGGGTACAAGATTGTTATGGAAGCAAATAAAGTAATATTTTCTAAGAATAACTCTTTTATTGGAAAAGGATTTGTAAGAGATGGTCTTTTTATTTTGAGTACCGTGAATAAAATTTCAGATCCTTCCTTTGTTGTTTCAAATGTAGAATCTTCAAATGTGTGGCACAGTAGATTAGGTCATGTGAATCTGGGTTCCCTAAGAAGGATGATGAACTTAGATCTTATTCCTAAGACTCCAATAGATGATAAACACAAGTGTGAGATATGTGTTCAAGCCAAACATACTAGGCTACCATTCAAATCTGTAGAAAGAAACTCTGACCTTCTAGAGCTAGTTCACAGTGATGTGTGTGACTCAAATAGGATTTTGACTCGAGGTGGTAGAAAATACTTTGTTACCTTTATAGATGATCATTCAAAGTATTGTTATACATATCTTCTCAAAACCAAAGATGAAGTTCTAGACAGATTTAAGGTCTATAAATCTGAAGCTGAGAACCAGTTAGAGAGAATGATTAAGATTCTTAGATCAGATCGTGGTGGAGAGTATACATCAAATGATATGACCAATTTCTGTGAAGAACACGAAATAATCCATGAGGTAACTGCTCCATATTCACCACAGTCCAACGGAGTTGCTGAAAGGAAGAATCGCACCCTATTAGACATAGTGAATGCTAGGCTCCTCAGCTCAGGTGCTCCCGATAATTTATGGGGAGAAGCATTATTATCGGCCTGTTACATCCTTAATAGAATTCCTAGTAAGTCTAATGATAAGACTCCCTATGAATTATGGAAATATAGAGCTCCTAGGATCCATTATCTCAAAGTTTAGGGATGTCTGGCTAAAGTAGGAATTCATGAACCTAAAAAGAGGAAGATTGGACCTAAGACTGTAGATGATGTATTCATAGGATATGCCCTAGATAGCAATGCCAATAGATTTCTTGTTACTCACTCAGAAGTAAATAAAATCTCTAACAATACTATTATAGAAGCAAGAGATGCAGTTTACTTTGAGAATATATATCCCTTTAAAGATAGAATTTCTTCCTCTTCCTCCATCCCCTCTCTTGCTCCGTCCACTAGCTCTCATGTTCAAATATCTAGTTCACAACCCGAACAAAATATAGAACCTAGAAGGAGTAAAAGAGAAAGAATTGAAAAGAACTTAGGAGAAGGTTTCTTCACCTTTTTGATAGAGGGTGATCCCTCAACTTATGAAGAAACAATATCTTCTCCTGATGCCCCCTTCTGGAAAGAAGCCATTAACAGTGAGTATAACTCCATCATGGAGAACAATACTTGGTTTCTAGCAGACCTACCTTTAGGTAGTAAACCCATAGGTTGTAAGTGGATATTCAAAAAGAAACTTAGAGCCGATGGTACCATAGAGAAATACAAGGCTAGATTAGTAGCCAAAGGTTTTACCCAGAAAAAGGGAGTAGATTATTTTGATACATACTCTGATGTAGCTAGAATCATCTCTATTAGAACCCTTCTAGCCTTAGCATCCATTCATAAAATGATAATCCATTAAATGGATGTAAAGACAGTATTTCTAAATGGGGACCTAGAGGAAGAAATCTACATGGAGCAACCTGAAGGTTTCATTGCTAAAGGCCAAGAAAAGAAAGTTTGCAGATTAGTTAAATCTCTTTATGGCCTAAAGCAAGCTCCCAAACAATGGCACAACAAATTTGACATAGTTATCTCAGAATATGGTTTCGTGCCAAATGAGTATGACAAATGTATATACTCCAAAATTTTAGATGAAAGTTGTGTCATCTTATGTTTATATGTAGATGACATCCTTATTTTTGGATCATCACTAGAATTGATTACTAATACCAATGACTTCTTATCCAGCCAGTTTGATATGAAAGATCTAGGTGAAGCCAACTTGATTCTAGGCATGCAATTGTCCAAGTACAAGAAGGGCTATACTCTATCCTTAGCACACTCTATCGAGAAAATGCTAAGAAAATTTGAGTATTTTGATAAGAAACCTGCTCTTACTCCTTATGACAGTAGTGATGTTCTTAAGAAGAATGAGGGTTCTCCCATGGAACAACATAGATATTCTCAGATGATAGGCTCTCTCATGTATATATCAAACATGACCAGACCTGATATTGTATTTGCTATTGGGAGACTAAGTAGATATACTAGTAACCCAAATCAGTTACATTGGACAACATTAGAAAGAGTTTTCAGATATCTTAGGGGTACTCTAGATTATATGTTACACTATACTAGATACCCTGATATCATAGAAGGTTATTCAGATGCAAACTGGATAACTGACTCACATGATGTAAAATCCACTACTGGATATGTTTTCACTCTAGGAGGAGCTGCAATCTCCTGGGGCTCATGTAAACAAACTATCATAGCTAGGAGTACAATGGACTCCAAAATGATAGCCTTGGACACTACATGTACATAAGCCGAATGGCTAAGAAATCTTATTATGCATATACCTGTTTCTATTAATCATATTCCTGCAATTTCTATAAACTGTGATAATAAATCTGTTATGGAACTACCAAAACATGATTCTGTGAATGCTAAGATGAACATGCACCTGCAGCTGCGCTTCAAGTCTATAAAGAGCCTATTGGGCAAATATGTGGTTCTTGACTATATAAAGTCAGAAAAGAATCTTGCAGACCACTTGACGAAGGGTCTGTCTAGGACTTTGATACTAGAATCATCGAGGGGATGCGGTTAAGCCCATAAGTAAAGTCACCAGCAGTGGCAACCCAACCGAGTCTGACTGGAGATCCCAAGAAGCCGGTTCAATGGGTAGAAACAAACTGAACTTAGGTAACTTTTATGAAACACTGACCCGAGATTAAAATCTCATTCTATATTGCCCAAGTGGCTGTACATGCGTACAATGATTCCCCATCCCTATGGTGACAGTGTTCTTGAATGATATGGTTAGGATGAGTTTTAAAACTCTTAATAGGTCCAAGCTAATATGCAGGGTTGAAACCTATCACCAACCCTTAAGGACTTACCTATATGAGAGGTCGTGAAGGCCGCGACTATGGGACAGGGCAATCCCAGACAACTCTCAGAAATTTGGAATTAAGTGCGCATGGCCAACCAAAAGCGCCACCCGATAGACCCAGAACCTCTAGCGTACTATGTGTGCTATTTTTCTGAATATGGTGAAAGAAGTCTGATTCAAGGCATAGTCCATCAAGCACTTCTTCAGACAAAGACAATAGTCACT
This sequence comes from Iris macrosiphon, assembly GCA_036927795.1. Taxonomy (NCBI): domain Eukaryota; kingdom Viridiplantae; phylum Streptophyta; class Magnoliopsida; order Asparagales; family Iridaceae; genus Iris; species Iris macrosiphon. The sequence goes on along the minus strand of JAYESA010000001.1, from coordinate 146,206,133 downwards.
AAGTGAGATTCAAGGCTATAGTCAATCTCATCTATGCATAGTATATACCTGCCCAGAAACTCTTCTTTTTAATTTCTTTGTAACTTCTATTTCAGAACTTGACCTTTTGGGAGGGGGGGATTGTTAGCTTTGCTTGAGCAAAAGCTCAACTTCCTTCTTTCCTTTAATCCCACATCGGATGGGCCAACCCCTCATTGTATGTATATATTAGTTCCATTTCATTGCTTTCTTAAAGATGTTGTGTGGGGAACCCCTTGGGCCACACGCGCGCGCCGCCGCCGCCGCCCGGCCCGGCTCGGCTCTGTTCGGTTCGACTCGCGTAACGGGTGCGGGTACGTGCCCACACCTGCGGGCGCCGAATGCCGATCCAATTTACTCTTCGGGTTCGGGTTGGGATCCAAAAATCTTTTTACTGCTCTTTATTTTTTGAACCCATTTGGCTCATTCAAATTTGAACGTTGAGGCTCATGTCCAGATTCTTTGAACCTTGCAAACAGCTCTTTTGACAACATTTTTTCACGTTTTATTTGCTCCTAATGGCCTGTTTATGAGCCATTAGGTACCCTGTCTGTGGCTGTGTATAAGCTTCAGCCTATTTAAATGGTCTCCTCCTCCTTTACTTTTTAGACAGAAAAATTCTCCTACGTGAAACCTCTCTCTCAAACCACATTCTGTTATTCCAAATTCTTGCTCTGGGCAGAGCTAAGTTCGGTCTCTCTCTCTGAGTTGTGTGCAACGAAGAGAACCCGGTAGTCGGGGGGGTTTACGAGCTTCCGAGAAACATCTGCACATAGACCTCGGATTAACTCTTAGGGCAGTGCTTCGTGCACGACTTCCCCGAAGGCCGGTAACAATTTTTAGTTTCTTTGTTCTCTTATAAATCTCTGCAAAATAATATATATTTATATTATAAATATCAATAACAGACACGCCGTACTACGCAACGTGTCCATTTCATCGTGTCGTGCTCGTGTCCGTGCAAACGAATACCACAATCTCGATTTTTCGCCATGGAAGAATCAAGAAACGATAACCTAAAAATAGATCTCGATGTTGAATGTAAAAAAAAAAAAAATCGAAAAAAAAAAATCATGAGATCAGAGGAAGGAGGAGAGAGAAATCGCACCGGTGTCGCCGATGACGATGTACTTGAAAAGGTACGCGTACGACATCTTTGGATGTTTCAGATCAGATCCTATGGATGAATGGATAAAGAAACAAAGAGTAAATTTATTCGTCTGTTCCTTCTTTTCTTGTAAGAAGTAAGGAAGGAAGAAATAATAACAGGAGAAGGAAACTTTTTTTTTTCTTAAATAGGAAATTATATTGGGTTCTCCAGTTGTCCCCCAATTTCACCGTTAAATAACTACTTAATTTAAGCTGTGTTCTGTTTTTTTTTACAAATGTATAAATCTATACCGTAATCTAAATATTAGAAATATCACTATATTTTTTTTGTGTAACACTTTTTTTTCTAAAAATATAATTATTAGTACAGAAAAGTGAGTATAGAACATATAAAGTTCAAAAAGTTGCATCCAGAGCATTGAAATTTCAAAATTGCGTACAAAGCATAGAAACGTCCTTAAAAAAGATATTTTTGAACAAAAGCCCAAAAATGTCCTTTTTAAGGATGTTTTGGAACAAATTGTGTATTATAAAATTCATCTTTTAACCGTCTGTTAGAATGAAAAAGTAATTAATAATAATATTTGCATCAAAACGTCCTTTTAAAGGGCATTTTTGGACAATTGTTCAAAAATGCCCTTTTTAAGGACGATTCATTGCTCTCCTCAAAAAATTTGAAACTTCATTGCTCCGGATGCAATAAATAAAACTTCTATGCTCTATGTGCAATTTTTTGTTATTAGTATCATAAATATCACTATATTTTTTTCGCTAACTCGAACTTTTATACAAATCTAAAACTGTCTTAATCCTCTCTAGTCATGTTCTTCTTTTACCAGAACATGTGTGCTCCAACCCCTTGTATTCATCTCTATCTCTACTATTATCATGCGGCTTAGAAACGGCTCAAAAATGAGCCGTCTAAACCGTATGTATATCATTATTAAATAAATTAAAAAAATTAATAAGAAGATAAATAAATAACTACCTAAATACTCCACTAATTATTTGGAAAAAAAATAACCAAGCATTTAACTACCTAATATGATATATTTATATCTAAGTAAATCTAACTCAAGTGGTTAAGGTGAGAGGTATTTTCCTTGATTGCTTGAGTTTAATTCCTAGGAATGACATTTTTTATAATAAATTCATGTTTAATTTTTTTACAATATTTTTTACGCACGTACAATATGTTGGCACGTCCGGTCTCAGTCAACTTGATTTTGATAGTTAACTAAACCATGTATCAATATGTCGCAATCTTAAGACTCAATATTGTTGCTACATGTTGATTGTACTGTGTCATCCTAATATAATTTTTACTTTATTTGAGTATAGGACTTGTGTACATCGAGTCGCACTGACATTGTGAGACTCGTCTCACTATTTTAGTATTATTGTATTTTATCTGGTATATGTGTGTGTAGCTGTATATTGCTTCCCGTGTAATTATGGATTTTCTATGCTGCTTTCATGTAATTTCTAGAATTGTGTATAGTGTTAGTCACCCTTTGATATATATAGCCTTCCTTTCTCTCTCTCTCCCCTCCTTATTCTTCTTCATTTCCTTCTCTATCTTCATTTTCTTCTCCCTCTCTTATCCTTGGCCGAACCCTATCCCCAGCCGTGAGCTTGCCTTGGGTAGTAGTGGTAGTAGTTCAGTAGTGGGTTTAGGCAAGTACATCTTGCCAATGAGGAAGAACTTGCTATATTGCACTTATTTACTTTTTTTGTATTTTTTATTGCTTTATATTGTTCTTTATGAACTGCTCTACATGTTTACTTCTTGGTATTTTCGATTTTGATGCCTTGGTTGGAGTAGATCTAAGTTTTCAGTTGTAGCTTCCATGAGTTTACTTGATTTTGATATCTTAAAACTTGATGTTTTCCAAAACTAGTGCTTCCATGTTTATGAGCACTTGATTTCATAAGATTTTAAACTTTACCTTACTTGATTCGGACTGGAAATGAGGATTTCATGGAGAATACAACTTTCCAGACTTAGAGATTTTTTATGGCTGAAACATGTTATTCTGGGACGAAGGAGTTCCATGCACCTTGCTTGGCATGCGACCTGGACTCCTCGCTCTAAGTCAGCATGCGGCCATCTTGTTGGACGCATGACTGAATTTGTGCATGCGCCCCTTGACCAAATACGTGTAACTTGAACGAATGAAAGTTTTCTAAGTTCAAAAGATTTTATGCGGCCAAGTGTATATGCGACCAAGAGGACCATGCGACTGAGTCGTTCATGTGTCAGAGTCTCATGCGCCTCTTCCTTGATTGAGCACATGACTGCCCTGACCTTTGGCATGACTTTCCATGATTTTGTCTCTTCCTTCTGACTTTCTGTCTTGACCAGTCACATCGGTCACTTCCCTGATACGACCAGTCACAACATTCACTTTCCTGACCTTGCATTTATTGCTTGTCACTCACCTTGTCCCGAGGAGTGGACTATGCACCTTTCATGCGGCCAGCTCTTGCATGCGGCCAGCTTACCCCTATGCGCCTATCATTTTCATGCGACCAGCTCTCTCATGCGACCAGCTCCTCCATGCGGCCATTTCCATGTGCCTATTTATCTCATGCTCCTATGATACTTGTAGTAGTTTAGCTTTTTTAATATATTTCTTGTTTAGCCTATTATGTTTTATTCTTATGCATGCAATCTTTCTCTAAACTACTTATAACCTGATTGTGACAACCTGCTGCCAGAACCTGAAATTTTCTGAACATGGATTGTATTGGCACTGTTAATCTGAACTCCCGATACCTGATCTGTACTGATATTCCTGATAGTTGCTCGATGAAACGTACTCCTGACATGCTAGAATTGAACATGAATTGTATTGACACTGTTAATCTTAAACTCTTGATACCAGACTTGCCCTGATATTCCTGATAATAGATTATCGTATCGAGTTAACCTGACGTGTACTGATACTCCTGATAGTGGCTCGACGAAGTGCACTCCTGACATGCTAGAAATTCCTGAACTGTAATGCTTGAATTGATAAAATAAATCCCGTGTTTGATTTGCTTGTTCATGTCCTGAATGTACTTGTCAAGCTACTGTCTTGCCATGTCCTGCATCATGTCTAAGGCAAATTTCTGAGCACCACGGTCAGGAATTCTTGATAACTTGCCCAGGATAACAACTAGATTAATGAATTAGAAGCATCTAGAGAGATTTTCTGGCTACATGTAATTTCGGTATCCCAGCGACACCTGATGGATTTGGAGCTCTCCGTCGTGAGAGGCACACTTCCAGCACGTCGTCGAGTGTTGCATATTCCTGTAAATTACTATACCTGATATAATCTATTTTATGTATCCTTACGCCTGGATAACCCGGATAAGTCTGCAGGGCATGTAGCTGTATAGAATCTCAATTGCATGTATTAGTAACTAGGACTGTGATAAGCCTAGTTAGCTAATGATAACAAGCTGTAGGGCATGATTTGCCGTGATTGCTTGATTTTCAGTGTAGTCTAGTCTTGTCCTGATATGTTTAACAACTGATCCTGAGACTGTAACCTGAGTACTGATTCCAGGTATCTTGTTTAAATGCTCCAAAACTATTTAACTGTTATTTTACCTGATGCACTTATTTTCCTTGTGCTATTTCTTACTAATTTTTCTGCATAATGGTTTTAGTTTCTAAGTTGGCTCCCTTGTGGTACTTGTTGTTTTGAGGTTTGGCCCCACTGATTTTGTATGGCCATATTTTGGAGCAGGATCGCGGGATCTCCCGTATTTTTTGTCTCAAGATGGTGAACACCAGGAGCACCCGAGGACATGAGTGGGTTTCTTCTTTATCACCCACTTGATCTTGTACTTATACTTTTGAGGCATTTATCCATCGAGCACGTGTTTAGCTCGTATTTTGAAACTTGACATTCTAGCATGTTGTCACACCCGTTCCCAGATTTGGTATTCTTGAATTTGTGATATTTAATTTTTTTTCTATAGATGTATTCATGTTGTATTTTACATGTTGGTTCATATTAATTATGTTGTATTTTATTTAATTATATTTCTGTTTATTGAGGGAGACTATCCGAGACCAGTAGTGAACACCTTGGCAATTGTCATGAACTAGTACTAGGACCCGTATGTAGGATGGATATCAGACCCGGATCGCTTTTGGAACCACTAGGCTTATTTTGGATGGTTATGATTGCATGAGGATTAGTCATGACTATAATACCCCTTTTTCCTCTTGTATATATATACTCCTCTTTCTCTCTCCTCTCTTTCATTTTTCCTTAAGAGCTCCCAACCGAAACCCTAAGCCTTAGCCCTAGACTTGGTTCTAGGAAGATGTTTGTTAGTCCACCAAGGCAAGTACATCTTGCTCAAAGTGGTAAAGCCATAGATTTTCGTATTTTTGCATATATGTAGTAATAAAAATGTGTTTGATGGAAAAGTTTCTCCTTGATGTTCTCATTTGTTTTAGTTCTTGGAGTTTTTGGTTTTGATGAATAGTTTTGAGTAGATCTGAGTTTTAAAGTTAAGATTTTCATGGGTTCCAAAAGTTTTTCTTGGTTTTGATCTATTAAAACATAATATTTTAGAAAAAATAATTTTTGTGATTGATGAAGCACTTCATTTCGAGCATTTTGGCTTTTAGTTCACTTGATTCGGAGTTAAAATAAAGTTTTTATAAAGAAAATAAAATTTTGACTTATGAAGCTTTTTTGCCATAGCTGAACTTACTGTCTGGAGAAGACGAAGTTCTTATGCGGCCAGCACCTTATGCGGCCGAGACTCCTATGCGGCATAATCCTTATGCGGCCTGGACTTTTTTTGCATAACCAACCAGTATGCGTCCATTTTGTTGGAAGCATGACTGACCATTACACAAAGTGTTCTGGAGCTAAGTGACAGAATTTTTTGTGTTTTGTTCGCTGGACAAATGAGAAATTCGCTAAGTCCAAAGAGCAATATGCGGCCGAGTGACTTATGCGGCAATCATACTTATGCGGCATTGGTTTCTATGCGGCCTCTTTTCTTTGACGCATAAACTTTCTTTCATCCTTGCACATCTTTCTATGGTTTTGTCTTTTTCTTCCTGACACTTTTGGCCTATCACATCCATCATGTCAAGTCACTTCTCTGACTTGTAATTAATGACAATCATTGTGGCACTTATCCCAAGAGTGGAATTTTGTCCTGAGCATGTATCACAACCCGCACCCGGATATTCGGGCACGAGTACGTGATTACGCCCAGCCTACACCGCAGAATCGACGGTAGAACGATGTTTGGGTTATTTCTAACTATCTAACATCTCAATCAATATATATGGTACCTGTCAATCATCTTAACTCTCAACGGAGGAGTAAATGGTATCTCACAAGTATACCAAATCTCAATCACAAAACAAACTAAGAAGAAAATAATGCACGAATGGAAAAGCGAAGGAAAGAATGATACAAGCCACAAGTCTAAAATAATAATACATATGTGATCTCCACAAAAGAATAGTCTAATACAAGATCACTAATCATAAACTAAACCTCCTCGGTCACTGGTATAATGACCTCCTGCTCTAGGGGAGTATTCTTTAAAGTCTCACCCTCCTGAGGGTCGTAATATGTGGGACACAGCTCCTCTAGCCAATCATCTGGAAAAATATAGCCAGTCAAGATTGGAGCGAAGTACATACCTCTGAAAGCAGTTCTAATAACATAATCGAGCATATATAACAAGCAATAGAAAAAGGATACAAGATGCACAAGTAGAAAGAATATACAATACTGGATGAACAGGCAATAAGCACAATAACAACTGGAAGTAAATACGAAAAATAACTGCAAGTAGAGAACAAAAATACTAGCTATGTGTTTTAGAGTGTAAGTTTGTTATGTGATCGGTTTAGGTTGCACATGAGGTATAAAGGCAACTCCATTATACGTGAGGTGTATAATCGACATGCACATGAGATCAAGAGGGCTTTGATCACATAACCAACTCCTACTCTCCCTCCCCAACCAATACTCATGGATCCAATCACGACACGTTACGTACATGATCACGATAGTCACACTAGCACACGAAATAGTGGATGCACAAGAAGAACATGAAAGTCAATACCCGGTGCACACGATAAAATACATGTGACTGGGTACCCGTTGCACACGGTAGGGATAACACCTCCTGACATGATCCATATAGCACCAGTCCGTGAAATCACTGTGTCGAGAATCAATGTATACTATTCTAGAACATGCATATATACAGTATTATGAATTGAAAACAAACAGAGAAATGTACTCGCCTGAAGTCCTGAGCAAAGTGTGTCTCTTGATGCCCAAGCTGGTGTCTCACAACCTATATATGGTATGTTGCATCAATACAAGGTTCAATGAAAAAAAAAAGTAGAACGGATGCAATTCTAGGTCAATACGCCACTTCTAAATCAAACCCATGTATTCTAGGTTGAAAGCGTCTAATGCTAGTCACTAAGTCGATATACTATGAAACTATGCTAAACTAGCTAAGTTAACACACCACGGTGCATTCAAGGAGCCGTATCCTAAGATACGCAAGTTTCGGATATGAAAATAGATTTATATATATATATATATATATAAGTCACATATAAATAATAATATCTCAAAACAATATAAATATGATACCCTGGCCTTGAACCAATGTGTATTGTCACTACCCTGATACCCAATTCAATACCTTGGTGATACCCTGGTATCCCGAGGTATTCCAATACTTAGCCAAGTCATACCTACATGTATAAACTAAATACTATAGTACCTATCTGTAAAATGATAACTAAAACAAGTTCATACGTATATATATATAGCTAACTAGCTACTAGATATCTTAATGAACCCTTAACAACTAAACTAGCTATATACATATAACTAATCTAACAAGTAATTACATAACTCCCTAACTATCTGGACTAACAAATACCTGTGTATATAATTCACTAACAGATATTACAATAGTATATAAAGCTACCTAGCTAATTACCCAAATACTCTATATAATCCACCTAATACCTACCTTTATATAACTATCTAACTGTTATGAGACTGAAACCAAACCCCAACTGATACTATTAGTATCTCTTAACAACTCTTACTAACAAACATACACACTTAACCTCTAACTAATACCCATTACCAATTACAATACCAAAATCTTAACTAACTGAACTACTACCCTGTATTGCTGATACTGTGCAGTATGAACTGCACAGTGGACTAACTCGACCTGCTGCTTACTCAGGCCTTAGTTGCGCTTCACAGAGTTGCACGAGCTCTCCCTATTAGCCTCTGCAGTTTGCTGTCTCCAGGACTGTTTGCAGTTTGCTAGTCCTCATTCTTCCTTGCAGCTGCTGTCTCTCTATCTCAATTTGCCTGTGCACCCCACACAGCGTGTAGGTACTTGTTTTAGTCCTCTTCCTTAGAGGTGCAGTCTGTTGTAGCTACTGGTTCTCCTCGGGAAACTTATGCAGTAGCTCCTTACATCAGTCTCTGCAGTAGATATGTATTGCACCCAATGGTTGAATCTCCGTGGCAAGTCTCAGGAGTGTGCCACTGCACAGTGGCCTGTATCAGTCACTGATATTGTGCTCGGTAACTATATAGTGAACTGTATATGAATTCTGCTGCTGCTCCAACTGTGAGCTGTTGCATAGTGGTTACCCGCTGCTGCTGATACCTACCCCCATGTACACACAGTCACCCATACACAATCACAAGCTTCTATGAACACTTCTATGAATATGTATAAATATATACATCTGCCTATTTTCTAACATATATGCTTAACAATTATATATATAAGTATAAATATATAACATAACAACTATAGATACATACTACCCATGTATATATTCAACCACACTACACATATAGGTAACACATACATATATATAAACATGTAAACATAGCTCTATATATCTAGATACCCCCTCTAATATATACATATAGACATACGTATATACCAAATCCCAAAATTCTCTATTACATACTCTATATAATACATAGATAGTATATACATATATAATTACATATTCACTTATAGTAAAATGAGCCAAAACACAAACACATGGAGTGCATCGCACCCGTATCACACTTTTCTATGATACGCTTGCGATACGGCCCCCAACTCACCACCAAACGCATCCCAGAGGATACATACAAGTCTAATACCTAAATTATAAATAATACATATAGAAATTAGAGTGTCTACGTGTCCGTGTCACAATATGATATGCACAAAATCCCGTGTCGGAGGAAAACCCCCAAAATTAACCCGTTTCGTTAAATTGATGAGATACGGCCTACACATATCCAATTGTGGATACGATACTAGTCACAAACACACAATCAAGTGTCAATTAGATCTATTAGATCAATTGACAAGCACTACATGTGCCAATTTCGGAATTCCCCCAAAATTGGCACAAATTTGGTCATAACTTCCACAGTATGTCTCCAATTGTCCGGAAACCAAATCCTATGGGTAGCCTATGCATGTGGGTTGGTTTCTCATGGTAAAATCTTAGATCTATAGTCTATCAGAAGGGAGAAAACTAAATTATACCTATTGGGAGATGGATTCTCAATGAAAAGGTCACAAATGACAAGTAGCTCATATCCTTGTAGATCTTGGCCTCCTCATCCTTGCTCCTTGCTCCTTGATTATAGATCCTTGATGTAGAAGCCTCAATGATGAATTTAGAAGGTTATTGGTGGAGAATTGATGAGGGAATGGAGGAAAATTGGAAGAGGAAAATATAGATCTAGAAATTTGGGAAAGAAATAAAATGAGAGCACTCTCTCTCCTCCTAATTATGGCTGGTCATAAACCCCTCTCCAAGCAATGTACAAAGTCACAAATACCCCTTGGGGCCTCTCATAAAGAAATAATTAGGGAGGGAAGGTTCTAGTCTAAAGGTTTCACTAATTAATTAAGTCTCCTAATCCATGGGCCTAATTCATGAGCTTAACTTAGACTAGCCCAAATGTTTGTTCATGCATTCTAATTAAATGGTTAGGTCCACTACACAAGTCCCAAAAAATCTACACTAGCAACAATTATTAATACAATAAATAAATAAATCACGCCATGCACAAATATTAATAATAATAATCCTAAAATAATTTATACCCATTGAAAATTACCAAACTACCCTTGGATGAAAATGTGAGGATGACAAACCTACCCACCTTAGAAAAATTCCGTCCCCGAAATTAAATAAGAAGCAATCTACCAAACAATAATATAATGCAAGAAGGAATTATACCTCACGGCTCGAACAGATATGGGTATCGCTCGCACATCTCGACCTCTCGCTCCCAGGTACTCTCTCCTGGCGAGTGATGCCTCCACGCGACGCGCACCAAAGGAATCGTCTGGTTCCTCAGCACCTTCTCTCTCCGATCCAGAATCTCCACTGGCTGCTCTAGATAGCTGAGAGTATGGCCCACCTCTATCTCTGAATGATCCAACACATGACTGGGATCTGCCATGTACCATCTCAACTACGACACGTGAAACACGTTGTGCACTCCCTCCAGTGCAGGTGGTAAGTCTAGTCTGTAAGCGACTGCACCGACCCTCTCAAGAATGCTGAAAGGACCGATGAATCACGGACTAAGCTTGTCGTCTCCACCGAAACGAATCGTACCACGTGTCGAAGAAATCCTCAAAAAAACCAGACCACCAACCTAGCACGAAACACAACCTTAGCACTCTAACAAGCAACAATAGAACACAAGCAAGACAAAACTTAAAGCTATACCTCAAACTCCAAAGGTCTCCGGTGGCTATCGGCCCAATGCCGCTACCTGTCCTGTGCCACTCGAAGTCTGTCCCTGATAAGCTTTATCTTCTCTGTTGCATCCACTATCATCTCTGGTCCCAATAAAGCCCTGTCACCAACATCATCCCAGGACAATGAAGTGCAGCACCTCCGTCCATACAACGCCTCGAATGGTGATATCTCAATGCTAGCTTGGCAGCTGTTATTGTATGAAAACTCTACCAAGTGAAGGTGAACCTCCCAAAAACCTCCAAGATCCAAACACAGGTGCGTAGCATGTCCTCGAGAGTCTGAATAGTCCTCTCCGACTGTCCGTCCGTCTAAGGGTGATAAGCGGTACTGAACTTGAGCTGGGTGCCCAAGCTAGCCTGCAAACTCCTTCAGAAATGGGACGTGAAGCGGCTATCCCGATCCGAGACAATGCTCACTAGAACACTGTACAATCTAACAGTCTAGCGCACATATATCTCTGAAGCCTCTCTGTAGATGTACCCACTTTAAATGGCAGAAAGTGGGCTGATTTGGTCAACCTGTCCACGATGACCCAAATTGCATCCTTGCCTCCTGGAGAATATGGAAGCCCCGATACAAAATCTATAGTAACATGTTCCCATCTACTCCGAAATGGGCAAAGGCTGAAGCAATCCTCATGGTCTCTGTCTCTCCGCCTTGACCTGCTGGCAAACTAAGTATCTGGACACGAAGCTAGCTACCTCCCGCTTTATGTCATACCACCATACATGCTCCCTCATGTCTCTATACATCTCGTTGGCACCGGGATGCAAAGAGTATTGGGAACAATACGCCTCCTGCATAATCTTCTCGCGCAATGCTCCTTTCGGTACGCACAACCTGGTACCGTATCGCAATGATCCATCATATACAACGATAAAGTCCTCTGCCAGTCCGACCTGAACCTGTGCTCTGATGCTCCTCAGAGACTCGTCCTCATATTGTCCGGCTCTGACTCGGTCCATCAGCTCCGACTGAACCCGAAGTCCCCACATCTGCGCTGCGACTCCCGGAACTAGTACCTTAATGCCCAAACTGTCAAGATCTGCCAATAAATGCCTGTCTTTAGTCAAGCACATAGCCACGGGATACCTTCTCAAGGCATCCGCGACTACGTTGGCTTCCCTGGATGGTACTGCAAAGATATGTCGAAGTCTTTCATCAGCTCCAACCATCGCCGCTGCCTCATGTTGAGCTCTTTCTGTGTAAACACATACTTTAAGCTCTTATGGTCTGTGAAGATCTTTACTCTCTCTCCATATAGATATTATTTCCACAACTTGAGAGCAAAGATAATCGCTGCAAGCTCCAAATCATGGGTAGGATAGTTCTTCTCATGCGGGCGTAATTGCCTGGAAGCATAGGCAATCACTTTTCCGTTCTGCTATAGTACACAACCCAAACCCTTCCCTGATGCATCACTGTAAATGGAAAATCATCATGCTCCTGATGGTAGTGTCAAGAAGGGAGATGTAGTCAATCTCCTCTTCAGTTCCTCAAATGCTGACTGACAATCCTCAGTCCAGACAAATTCTACGTCCTTCCTGGTCAGCCTAGTCATCGGCTCTGCTAGTCTGGAAAAGTCCTGAACAAACTTCCGATAGTAGTCTGCTAATCCAAGGAAGCTCCTGATCTCTGCTACTGAACTCGGGGTAGACCACGATTCAACTGATGAGATCTTCTTCGGGTCCACCGAGACTCCATCTCCTGTAATGACATGCCCCAGAAATTCAACCTTATCAAGGAAGAATTCACACTTTGACAACTTGCCATACAACTTCTCCTTCCTAAGGATCTCCAGAACAATCCTCAAATGCTGCTCATGCTCCTATAGGATCTTCGAATATATTAGAATATCATCTATGAAGACTACAACAAACTGGTCCAGGTACTGATGAAATACCTTGTTCATCAGGTTCATGAACACTGCTGGGGCATTGGTCAACCCAAACGGCATCACCAAGAACTTAAACTGCCCATAACGAGTCCTGAAAGCTGTCTTCGGGATGTCTTCCCTCTTCACTTTCACCTGGTGGTACCCTGACCTCAAGTCTATCTTCGAGAATACCTTCACTCCGCTCAACTGGTCAAATAAGTCATCAATCCGCGACAACGGGTATTTGTTCTTGATAGTGAGGTTATTAAGTGCCCTGTAGTCGATACACATACGTACCAACCCATTCTTCTTGGGTACAAACAGTACCGGAGCACCCCATGGTGATGAACTGGAACGGATAAAGCCTTTGTCCTGCAACTCATCCACCTGCTTCTTCAACTCCATTAGTTCGATGTTGTTTACTCTATAGACGTGCTTAGAGATTGGCTCTGCGCCTGGCACTAAATCTATAGAGAACTTCATATCTCTATCCGGCGGTAACCCCGGCAACTCCTCTGGAAATACATCCAAGAACTCTGCAATCAACGGATGTGGCGGCTCCTGCTCTTTTACCAAAGCTCCACAGAAATTTCCCTCACTCTGCTCTGCTCCTCAGACGAACTCAAATTTTGGCTCTCCTGGCGTCTGAAATAAAATTCTGCCTCCACGACAATCGATACTAGCATGATGTCTACTCAACCAATCCATCCCGAGTACTATATCGTAACTTGGAAGTGACATTACAAATAAACATACACTCAGCTCACGGCCTCCCAAATAAACCCTTTGGTTCTTGCAAACATCACTGACCAGGATGATGCCACCCCCGGTCGTGATCTTGCAAGTCCGCACTAATGGTTCAAACTCAAGACGATGTCTCAGAGCAAAAGATACAGATACAAAGCTATGAGAAGTACCAGAATCAAATAAGGCATGATCTGAAAAAGAATCAAGTAAGACTGGACCTGATATAATGTCTCCGACTGGCTCTATCTCCTCCATGGTCAGGGCAAAATCTCGCCCCTGATGTGCACCTCTCTGCTGGTGCTGGTGCTGCACGAACTTTTGCTGCTGGGGCTGTAAAGGAGGTCCTCTTTGCTGTCCCGCCGGGTGTCTCGCGGGTATCCTCTGGATCGGGGCTACATCCTGAGCTGTACGAGCTAAGGTCTTGGGACAATCCCTCAGCAGATGATCTGATGATCCACAAAACAAACACTGCCCAAGCCTCTTCCTGCAAACATCCTATCCGTGCCCTGCCTTCTTACATAAGGGGCAAGCACGAGCTGGCTGGGCTGGCCTTTGTATCTAGTACGTCTGTTGTACGGGTGCTCGGATAGGCGCATGGAAATGTTGCCTCTGCTGCTGGAAATATGGCTTCTTGGCTGGACCTGTCTTGCTGCCACCACCAAAATTATCTCGGTCCCTCTTGGGCCTCCAACTCAGGTCTCTCTCTACCTTGCGATCCTCCCTCAAAATATCTGGATACGTCTCGTGGCTCGAAGAAATGAGAGCCTTCACTTCCCAGTTCAGACCCTCTCGGAATCTACTCGCCCGGTTCTCAGGGTCTCTCACCATATAATCGGCATACCTGCTCAACCTACCGAACTGGGCGGCATACTCCTCCACCGACATGTTCCCCTAGTGAAGGTTCTGGAACTGTCGCTCCATATCAAGTCTCTCAGTAGGCGGGAAGAACTTCCTTCTGAACAAGTCCCTGAACTCACCCCATGTCAATCCTGGATCGACGATCTGTGGCTCATTCCGGAACCAAGTGCTAGCGATGTCCATCATCTGTAATCCCACTGCCTCCACCATCAAGTCCTCCACAAGACGGGATAAGCGCATGACGCGCTCCATGCTCTCCAACCAGTCATCCGCATAGATGATGCCCTCTGTCCCCTTGAAAGGCCGAGGATCCAACTTCTTGAAGTCCTGTATAGTGCCGGGCCTGGGCTGCACCTCTCGTGGCTGTAGTGGTGCGGTCCTCTCTACGACGGTGATGGCCACCTGGTGAGCACTCTCGATGCCCTGTCTCATCACCTCGGTCTGTCGATGTTGTGCCTCAGCCTGGGCTCTTTGGGCCTCCATCATCATCTGGAAAAGTGCAAACAGCTGTGTAGCATCAGCTGGTACTGAGGGTGGTGGTGAAAGTCCCTCAAAAATAACTGGAGCTACCCTCTGAACTGGGGGAGGAGCACCCCCAAAAGCGGCTGCTGCGACTCCCACCTGAACTGGTGAGGCGACCCTCTCAGCTGGAGAAGAAGCAGTAGCAGCTGCTACTCTATCCGCAGCAGGCTGTGAAGTAGCTGAGGAAGCTGCCGCTGCTCCCGAGCGATAGAATCTGATCTTCGGAGGCATCCTGAAGACAGATTAAAAATACGAAATCAATATTGAATATAATGCGATATCATCAAAGAAGGACATAACTTAATTCAAAATAAAAGACAATATTCAATATATAATGATTACAAAACTGATATTGGAATATTTTCTAGTTGTGATTGAGTAACTCTCAGCCTAAATCCTGTTTTTCCTAAAGTAGGCTCGTAGCAATACTCTAGTCGAGTATAACTACGATATTTATCTCGACATGTATGGGCCACCACTAAAAACGTGTCACGACCCGCACCCGGATATTCGGGCATGAGTAGGTGATTACGCCCAGCCTACGCCGCAAAATCGGTGGTAGAACGCTGTCTGGGTCATTTCTAACTATCTAACATCTCAATCAATATATATGGTACATGTCAATCATCTCAACTCCCAACGGAGGAGTAAATGGTATCTCACAAGTATATCAAATCTCAATCACAAAACAAACTAAGAAGAAAATAATGCACGAATGGAAAAGCGAAGAAAAGAAAGATACAAGCCACAAGTCTAAAATAATAATACATATGTGATCTCCACAAAAGAATAGTCTAATACAAGATCACTAATCATAAACTAAACCTCATCGGTCACTGGTACAGTGATCTCCTGCTCTAGGGGAGTATCCTATAAAGTCTCACCCTTCTGAGGGCCGTAATATATGGGACACAGCTCCTCTAGCCAATCATCTGGAAAAATATATCCAGTCAGGATTAGAACAAAGTACATACCTCTGAAAGCAATTCCAATAACATAATCGAGCATATATAACAAGCAATAGAAAAAGGTTACAAGATGCACAAGTAGAAAGAATATACAATACTGGGTGAACATGCAATAAGCACAATAACAACTGGAAGTAAATACGAGAAATAACTGCAAGTAGAGAACAAAAATACTAGTTATATGTTTTAGAGTGTAAGTTCGTTATGTGATCGGTTTAGGTTGCACATGAGGTATAAAGGTAACTCCATTAGACGTGAGGTGTATAATCGACATGCACATGAGATCAAGAGGGCTTTGATCACATAACCAACTCCTACTCCCCAACCAATACTCATGGATCCAATCATGACACGTTACGTACATGATCACGATAGTCATACTAGCACACGAAATAGTGGATGCACAAGAAGCACATGAAAGTCAATACCCAGTGCACACGATAAAATACATGTGATTGGGTATCCGTTGCACACGGTAGGGGATAACACCTCCTGACGGGATCCATATAGCACCAGTCCGTGAAATCACTGTGTCGGGAATCAATGTAACTATTCCAGAACATGCATATATACAATATTATGAATTAAAAATAAACAGATAAATGTACTCGCCTGAAGTCCTGAGCAAAGTGTGTCTCTCGATGCCCAAGCTGGTATCTCACAACCTATATATGGTATGTTGCATCAATACAAGGTTCAATAAAAAAAAAGTAGAACTGATGTAATTCTAGGTCAATATGCCACTTCTAAGTCAAACCCATGTATTCTAGGTTGCAAGTGTCTAATGCTAGTCACTAAGTCGATATATTATGAAACTATGCTAAACTAGCTAAGCTAACACACCACGGTGCATTCAAGGAGCCGTATCCTAAGATACGCAAGTTTCAGATATGAAAATAGATTTATATATATATAAAAATCACATATAAATAATAATATCTCAAAACAATATAAATATGATACCCTGGCCTTGCACCAATGCGTATCGCCACTACCCTAATACCCAATTCAATACCTTGGTGATACCCTGGTACCCCGAGGTATTCCAACACTTAGCCAAGTCATACCTACATGTATAAACTAAATACTATAGTACCTATCTATAAAATGACAACTAAAACAAGTTCATATGTATATATATATATATAGCTAACTAGCTACTAGCTATCTTAATGAATCCTTAACAACTAAATTAGCTATATATATATAACTAATCTAACAAGTAATACATAACTCCCTAACTATCTGGACTAACAAATACCTGTGTATATAATTCACTAACAGATATTATAATAGTATATAAAGCTACCTAGCTAATTACCCAAATACTCTATATAATCCATCTAATACCTACCTTTATATAACTATCTAACTGTTATGAGACTAAAACCAAACCCCAACTGATACTATTAGTATCTCTTAACAACTCTTACTAACAAACATACACACTTAACCTCTAACTAATACCCACTACCAATTACAATACCAAAAACCTTAACTAACTGAACTACTACCCTGTATTGCTGATACTGTGCAGTGTGAACTGCACAGTGGACTAACTCGACCTGTTGCTTACTCAGGCCTTAGCTGCGCTTCACAGAGTTGCATGAGCTCTCCCTATTAGCCTCTGCAGTTTGTTGTCTCCAGGACTGTTTGCAGTTTGCTAGTCCTCATTCTTCCTTGCAGCTGTTGTCTCTCCATCTCAATTTGCCTGTGCACCCCACACAGCGTGTAGGTACTTGTTGTAGTCCTCTTCCTTAGAGGTGCAGTCTGTTATAGCTACTGGTTCTCCTTTGGAAACTCCTGCAGTAGCTCCTTACATCAGTCTCTGTAGTAGATGTGTATTGCACCCAATGGTTGAATCTCTTGGGCGAGTCTCAGAAGTGTGCCACTGCACAGTGGCCTGTATCAATCACTGATACTGTGCTCGGTAATTATATAGTAAATTGTATATGAATTCTGCTGCTGCTCCAACTGTGAGCTGCTGCATAGTGGTTATCCGTTGCTGCTGATACCTACCCCCATGTACACACAGTCACCCACACACAACCACAAGCTTCTATGAACACTTCTATAAATATATATAAATATATACATCTACCTATTTTTTAACATATATATAAGTATAAATATATAACATAACAACTATAGATACATACTACCCATGTATATATTCAACCATACTACACATATAGGTAACACATACATATATATATAAACATGTAAACATAGCTCTATATATCTAGATACCCCCTCTAATATACATATATAGACATACGTATATACCAAAACCCAAAATTCTCTATTACATACTCTATATAATACATAGATAGTATATACATATATAATTACATATGCACGTATAGTAAAATGAGCCAAAACACAAACACATGGAGCACATCGCACCCGTATCACACTTTTCTATGATATGCTTGCGATACGGCCCCCAACTCACCACCAAACGCATCCCGGAGGACACGTACAAGTCTAATACCTAAATTATGAATAATACGTATAGAAATTAGAGTGTCTACGTGTCCGTGTCATAATGCGATATGCATAAAACCCCGTGTCAGAGGAACCTCTCCAAAATTAACTCGTTTCGTCAAATTGACGAGATACGGCCTACACGTATCCAATTGTGGATATGACACTAGTCATAAACACACAATCAAGTGTCAATTAGATCTATTAGATCAATTGACAAGCACTACATGTGTCAATCTCGAAATTTCTCCAAAATTGTCACCAATTTGGTCATAACTTCCACCGTAGGTCTCCAATTGTCCCAAAACCAAATCCTATGGGTAGCCTATACATGTGGGTTGGTTTATCATGGTAAAATCTTAGATCTATAGTCTATTAGAAGGAAGAAAACTGAATTATACCTATTGGGAGATGGATTTCCAATGAAAAGGTCCAAAATGACAAGTAGCTCCTCTCCTTGTAGATCTTGGCCTCATCATCCTTGCTCCTTGCTCCTTATTTGTAGATCCTTGATGTAGAGGCCTCAATGATGAATTTAGAAGATGATTGGTGAATAATTGGTGGAGAATTGATAAGAGAATGGAGGAAATTGGAAGAGAGAAATGTAGATCTAGAAATTTGGGGAAAAAATAAAATAAGAGCACTCTCTCTCCTCCTAATTATAGCTAGTCATAAACCCCTCACCAAGCAATGTACAAAGTCACAAATACCCCTTGGGGCCTCTCATGAAAAAATAATTAGGGAGGGAAGGTTCTAGTCTAAAGGTTTCACTAATTAATCAAGTCTCCTAATCCATGGGCCTAATTCATGGGCTCAACTTAGACTAGCCCAAATGTTTGTTCATGCCTTCTAATTAAATGGTTAGGTCCACTACACAAGTCCAAAAAAATCTACACTAGCAATAATTATTAATATAATAAATAAATAAATTATGCCATGCACAAATATTAATAATAATAATCCTAAAATAATTTATACCCATTAAAAATTACCAAACTACCCTTGGATGAAAATGTGAGGGTGACAACATGCAGCTTGGAGGAGCATGCGGCCTGGGATCTTATGCGGACTGGGATCGCATGCGGCCTGAGGTAGCATGCAGCCGACAGTCCATGTGGCACCCGTCTCATGCGCCAAGTTGTGCATGCGGCTTAGCTATTTTTATTTGGAATGTTTCTTTGTTCTTTGTGGTTGGTCTTGATAATTGCTTGTGATTAATCCTAAGGAAGAATTGACTTAGTAACCCGACCTTGTGCTAGACATGACCATGTGCTAGAATTGACTATGTAATAAGTGACTAACCAGCTATGTGCATAACATGAGCTACGTGTCCCAATGTGATAAGGCTCATATGACCAACTGTAGGTTTGGTAATTCAATCCGATTTCTTGTATTTGTACTGATACAATTACTATGTGCTACGTGTACATGTGTTATAAGGTGAACTAAGGTGCGACCATATTATAATGTGCACTGAGGTGCGACATAACTTGCTACGTGCTATGTGATTACATGTTTCGGATTGTGCATCGAGAATGCCCCATATACTATGCGACATGTGATATTATTATATTTTTTTCTCCAGCACAGACGTGGTATGTGGGTCAACTACCAAAGCATGGCTATGACTTATTGTTTGTTGTATCACGCTCGGGTGAATCCAGTTTGAGCCATTAAGTAACAAATTGGATTCGTATCTAGCGTAGAGAGTACTACGATACGACATATAGGAGGATTGATCATGCGACTACGCCATGGGATTCCTAACATAACCATAGGGCTAATTTAGGCAACTAAAATTAGTAGAGCATTGGGAGAGATAAAATCCCGAGATCGTGCACATTAGATACCTCAGACAATTATCATGACGTGCAAGGCTAACCCCCATGGATATTGGTTTAAAGTCCGCACTAGTGGACGGCAATATCTGAATACTTATATTGTACAATGCGTTCTATGTGCTAGCACGGTGGCCTTACGAGGGACCGATACATAATATACAATATGCTATGCGATTACTATGGCTCGGTTAGCCCTGCTAAATAGCTCACGATCTGAGAATTTCTTTATGCATGCGTTCTGAGATAACTCAGACTCCACATAACAAGTCGTAGGATTGATTGGCCGATTTAAAAGAGTATGTGTTGGTAGTCTAGGGACATGAACTATTATGGTACGACGGTTCAACCTTTGTCCTTGTTTGGTTGTAGGGTTGTGCCAATGTGTCATAATAGGTCATGTACCAAAGCTGCATATTATACCTTTATTTTAGCTGGTATTATGGCATGTATATTCTGGATTATACTGATGTGTTGTATCTTCGTCGTGTTCATAATTGGTGAGTCGTACCCTGTCTCGACGTAGTGCGATACCTCTTGTCCTTATTTTGTTGTAGAGGTGTCCTACTGCTCCGATGAAAGGTCATACGCTTGCAGTTGTGGCACGGATGTAACAGTCCACTTTGCTCAGTTCTGCAAGATGACTCAAACGGTATATCAACACTTGGACTTGGAGTTTCAACGATTCACTCGGAGTCTCGCTTAGCCGAGGCAAGCCCTCGTTCATGTGGGTGGCTATGATAAACCTGTCTTTATTTGGCCAGCACATCTAAGAATTTGGGTATACATGCTAGATCGCTAGGCGATAACCCATTGCATGCTAATAAGAATACAACGCACCTAGTTAAGGGAATAATCCTATATCGTATTGCTTGTGTTAGAATATAGAAATAAAACTTATATAAACATTAATTCCTCGTACTATCTCTTAGACCCGTGTTAGCGTAATCGCTTATGTTTTGCAAGTATGACTATGTCGCATGCTTTCTTATAAAGTTATATTCATACTCTTTCAAATGCTTAGTTGCTTTAGATATTCGCTATGTTTGTCACTTTAATGCATGCCTCGAATCAATGCACTTCACTATCTATGATTCACTCAGTTAAGGCAGAAAGGCTATCAAGATAGTCATTCCGAGCCAAGTATAGAAATATTGAAACTATTCGGGACCGTTATATAACTACCATATTTTTAGAATAGGGGTATTATTATTATTTTGTATTATTACAATATTGTGTTTATATTTAATTTATAAATAAATGAGTATGTTGTATATATTGTGAGTAATATGGTTATTGGTAGTGATTAGAATATTTGATTAGACATGACACTAGTGGACCTAACTAGACATGACATGACATGACAACTTTAACCAATATTTTAGGCTAGTCACTTTTGAACCCAAATTAGCCATTCCCTTTCATTAATTAGAGATTAGATTAAACCATCATTAGGCATGGAAGCTTCCATATTTAAACCCCTCTTCATGACAACCAAATAGGGGCAAATATGTCAATATACATTGCTTGGATAAGGGGGTAGTGGCCAGCCCTATTTCAAGGGGATAACATTCTCTCTCCTCTCATTCTTTATTCTAAAAAATTTCAATTAGTGTTCTTCCCCAAATAGCTTCACCCCTACACCATTTCCTCTACAAATTCCTCTCATCCTCACCATCTAAGGAGACTAGGAGCTTGAGGTTGGCAAGAGCACTTGGAGAGGAAGGCTTTGGACAAGAAGTTATGTCCAAATTGTGTCCACTTGACTTTGCATTAGAAATCCATCTTCCAATAGGTAAATTCTGAGATTACTCCTTTAATTAGCTTCTAATTGATGTATTTGACCATTAGGAACCTACCCATGGTTAAGGGCTACCATAGGAAGAAGAATTAGGTTCATAAGAGGCCTATGGTGAAAGTTACATTGAGTTTGGTGTCCATTTTGGAGAAAATCCTAGAAAGGTGCACCAAGTGTTTGTTATTAGGTTTATTAGGCCTAAATAGGTTTGTATTAGTGTAGTGAGGTTAGCTACGTGTCCATAATTGGATACGGGGAGTGTCACGCCCCGATCTTTCGCAGGAATCGTTCGTCCCCGCTAGGCCCGAATCACCGAGCCAGCGCTCCCGCAGGATGATCATTTCCATCGAGACGTGATGCCGCGCGAGCCTGGAGTTGCGTCCGCGCAAGGCAAATACTGGAACGACCGTTGATAACTAGTTCACCAAGTCGATATAGCAGAAACATAGAATAAACACAAGTATGAATACATAAACAAGCTCTTTTTATTGAAAATAAATAAGGTTACAAGCGGCGCTAGGCCGAGATTACAAGTCGCTCAAGCTCTCTCTCTCTCTCTCTCAAACAATAAAGGCGTGCCAAGCGGCTTATAACTTGGGATGATACATGGGCGATGTTCCAACATTATGTCCTGTATATGTACTTCAGCTCCGGACGCAACACTCCAAGGCTCCAGAGCGAAATCTACGCCTTAGCGCACATGAGGGGACATTCCGCACCGAACGAAGTTCTCCCGCACCCTGCAAGCAATCTGGTGGGTTATCAGTACATGAACGCACTGGTGGGGAGGCTTCTCGCCCGCTCAATAAATCCAACACGTTATATTAGTTTCGTGCACCAACTATTACGTTATCTTTCTAGTCTTGCCTTAGGATCAATTTTATGGCATAAGATTCAAAGCCTAACTTGTGTGGCAGTGCACTGTACGATATACAAGAAATACGGAGATACTTACCAACTTACCATTTGTCCTTCCCTGTCCAAGTATAAAACCAAGTTAAACCAAGCACAAATATAGATATATAGAAATCCAAAGATCGCATAACGAACACATGTATGCTACGAGCGTGTTTCTAAATCAGATGCACGATGTACATAATTTACGATACTCGTACTACTTTGTCACTCAGGTTGTGCAGATTACTCAGATATCTTATACTCATTTTATACCGACATGTTATACTTGTATATGTATGTTATACTCAGACTATTCAAATATGATTCTAGCTTCAGATTACTTGGTCCAATTAACGATCTGCACGCACAGTGCATTGTACATCCGTTACTTGCCACAAGTTCCTACGAGTCCATACGCGAGTTGCCGCCACGTATGAAATGTACTAATAATACATACTTGTTCTTATGACCTGACGAGCCGCCATGGACAAGTTATAGTCTCGTCACGGGAATGGAATGCAACGCAGGTAGCGAGCCCCACTACATGCCTTTCCGTCCGAAGCAATGACTATCTGAATGTTCTTGACTGGTTCGGATCGACCCTGGTGCGACCAGCGTACCGTCCGTAGGAACCATAAGCATGTGCACAGGTTATCCATGACCATTGACCATCAACACTAAGCTTTTATTATGTGCAATATTTTAAGACCTTTGAATGAACATAGATACTTGACATAGTACAAATGCATTTACTTGTTCAGAGATATCATGATCTGGTGTGTTCCATTCAATGCATCATTTATGGTGATATTTTACTACTTATTGTAGCTCCCGTTTTGGGCGTTGCCTTGGCGACCCAACGGTCCCAAAGACTTTATATGCTTCTATTATTTGGTTTGGAACGACTATTTTGATAGTCTTCCTGCCACAGGTAAGTGAACCATGATCTATGTTGTGCTTCTATACTGAGGCAATATATATGTGACAAGCATTTTAAGACATATGAAACAATATACTTGAAAGAACATATAAGGAACAAAAGTAACGCTACAAGGTGAGATTATAAGAACTGTAAAGCGAGCATACCATTACGTTCAACCGATCTACTTCCATATTCTATGTAAAGAGATATAAGATGGGATTATTCCCTTAGCTAGGTGTATTATAATTAGCATGCAAGGGCTGATTCGTCTAGCGACTAGCACATATCAACCATATTTTAAGTGTGCATGCTAAGCAAAGACAGGTTCATCGTAGCCACCCACCTTAGTGATAATTCGTCTCGGTCGAGTGATACTCCGAGCGAGCCTTTGAAAGTCTAAGTCTGAACTCCTGAAGGGCCAAATTTGAAATCCTTTGCCTCAAACAAGTCTTCTCGCTGAGCAAAATGGGTCGGGTCATCGTACTTATGTCGTTTGAATCGGCTATCCGCATTGATGTGGAGCGGGTCGTTATAGGGAGTATGTACCATGATACGCCGTGATACGGTGGTATATGTTGGTAGTTTCAATGTATAGTGAGTCCCAGCATGTCAAATTCTTCATATTGCATTAGAATAGTTATTTATATTAGTATTCATATTCTATTTGATATTTGAGATATGTTCCATGAGGTTTAGTTGAGTAACTTGGTGTTTGGAGAGTGTATCACAAAGGTATCATGAGTATCATGGGTATTCTAGTATGTGCACACCAAGTGCTCGAGAAATTGCATGTAGTGTGTTGTATGGTGCTAGTGTGTATAGTTGTGAGGCTTGGGAGTATTTGGTTGTGAAGAGACTTGTGTATCAAGGGTTGATAATAGAGCCTATTGCTTGATATCAATCGATTTGATATTGTATCATCATTAGTAGTGTGATTGTTAGTGTACGTATGGAAAAAGACTGGACTAGGTGTTAAGGACTGAGAGCAATAGGTATCATCAGTGAAGGGTTGAGAGTGTCTCAAAGGGGCAACAGTATGCACTACTATGCATTGGAGAGTGTGGCATTGTCCAGACTTGGGCAATTCTGTTTGCATGAGCAATTGTGAGGCTATGTTCAGATATGCAGGCACTGGGCAGGCAGTGCATTGGTGCACTGTCCAGGTTGTGCAAGCCCGTGCAATGATGGGTTGATAACAAGGTTTGTGCAGTTGTTTGGCAACTAGTAGTCTGCACAGGCAGGGAGTGAGCTCAGGTAGGAGCAGTAGGTATCAGTGGTGTTGTAGTTGTGTGAGAGGTATCATGAGGCTTGGAGTGCTAGATGTGTGTGTGTTTGTGTTTGGGGTTGTGATGAGGTGTATTGTATGAGGTAAAGTAGAGTTGGGGGAAAATACTTATTGTTGGCCACTGTGACTCACTGTAGATTTTGGAGGGGATAACATCATATGGTGTTATTAGAGTGTTGCCATAACAACAGTAGGTAGGGAGCAGTTCTCGTGGGGAAAATAGTGTGTTGTGCACAATCGAGGTTGCTCGGTATGTGCATCCAGGTACGCAAGAGCAAGTGCATGAGGGGTGCTATCAGTGTATCAGATTCTGGAGGGGTGAGCTTGATCAGGTTAAGACAATGGGTAGGAGGAAGTTGCATACAACAACTTTTAGGCAATAGTTCAGGTGTTGGACTGTTGGGGCCCGGGTAAGGCTTGGGTTCAATTATGTGATAGTAATATGGTATAAGGTAATGTTAGAGTGGCTAAGAGGCATATTAGTTATGTTGGTAAGTAGAGCATGGTATATAATGTGTGTGAATTAGTGTTATGTAGGTATGTTAGTATGTTAGTGTTAGATCAGTTAGCAATATTATTATCAACTAACATAATATATATATATATATATATATATATATATATATATATATATATTATGTTAGTTAGTTAGTATATAAGTTAGATATTAAGTTAGTTGAGTTAGCATGTTAGGTGTTATTGTTGGAGGAAAAACTAGATTACTTGGGGGGTCTGCACTCAAAGTACAGTTGGTTGCACTTGGATTGAAGGAGTTGTTACCTGAAATATGATGCAATGTTGAACACTGCATTGTGTATTAAGATCTGATACAGTGAGGTGTAATACTCTAAGTGCAAGAATAGGGAAGTGGTGGAGTAGTTCTTGGGAAGGGGGTGAATAAAGGAACACTTGATATTAGTTAAGAGGCAACAACTGGTAGAGCACTGTGTGCACGTAGTTTTGGTTACCTGCACAGTCACTTGCAAGTGACTGCAAGTTAGTTGAGTTGCTAAGCTTTAGGTGCCTGAGAATTAGTTTAGTATTAAGCTTTTGACATCAGTGCTCATACTGATGTGTATCAGTCTTTAGTTTGGTTGTGGCAGGTACCAATCACTGATACTTAGTATATCACTGAAGGGTCCAGATGTAAGGTTAATGTCAATCCAACTAACAGTGAGAAAGTTGATGTCAGTGTAATGTCTAATATGAGTATTGGTTCAACAATGCAAAATCTGATATCAGTTAGTGAGAGCTAATGTAAGGTGAGTATTAGTAAGGTTCGGTACCAGTTAAGTTTAGTGAAGTATATGGTTAAGCTTGAGGATGTCAATTGTCAGAAGGTTAGTTTAGTGTATCAGTTAGTGTATAGTTAATTAGCTAGTTGGTTATTAGTTAGTCTACTGATTAGTAATATAAGTTGATAGTTAAAGTATTAGATGGTTAGTAAGTCAGGATATATATTAATTAGTGTAAATATGTAAGTATTTTTTAGCAGTTAGTAGTATAAGTCAGTTTATGAGTATCAGTTAGCTATTACTAATTAGTATATATATATATATATATATATATATATATATATATATATATAGTAGGTTAATGTTAAGTTATTAGCTAAGGTGAGACCTAGTATAACTAGTATAAGGTAATTAGTGACCAATATAAAGTAATAACCTTAGTTGGACCTAGTGTGACTTAGTTGAGCTAGAATGATTTAGAAATTGACCTAGAACCATGCATTAGTGTATTTTAACCCATTTTTTATTTATTACACCAATTATATAATATTTATTAAATAGGATTGTGTGACAACAACTTGGGCATTGAGATACATCTTTTGCTCCGGACCAGAGGCGAGTACATTCTCTGATAGTTTCTATTATTTGATAATTACTATAAACAAGTATTTAGAAATATTTTACTTGATTCTGACACAATGGTTACACGGACTGTTACTATATGGATCCTGTCAGAAGATGTTATCCCATTATCGTGTACTTTGGATACTCTTTTACATGTCTTTATCGTGTACATCGGGTATTCCTTGTGCTCGTGTTTATTCGTGTACATTCGTGTTATTCGTGTACTCATATTATATTCGTGTTCTTGACGTATTGTGATCGGATCCATAAGTATTGGTTGGGGCAGAGGAAATGCTAGATAGATATGTAATCAAAACTATGAACATTATATTGCATCATATAGACAACTGCCAGTCATATACCGCACGTGTGATTGTGTTACTCCGTAGACAACATCCAATCTTAAATGATTGTGTTTCTTATAGACAACAGCCAATCTTAAATGATTGTGTTTCTTGTATCCAACAGCCAATCATACTGATCATATAATTGTGTTATTGATCGTGTTAGTAGATCTTGATAACCCAAGCCGGTTACATATCTAACTAGTATTTCAAACACTTAGTATAATTACAGTTCTTCTCTATATTCTAGTTCATTGCCTTTATTCTATTTCATTGTGATCAGTTTATACCATATTGCTCTAGATTATCTGTCTCTTTCTTCCATAGTATGATATTATTTTATTGCTTCTCGTCTTGTATACATTTTCTATTTCTGTTTATAGTCATTATCAATTAAATTGGAACTGTTATTGGGTTGTACTCGCTATTTTTTGACTGGATATATTTTTCGGATGGTTGGCTAAAGGCGATGTGTCCCACCTATTACGGACCACAGGATGGAGAGGCCATAGAGCATATTGAGTAGTACCACCAGTTGGAGAGATTTAGATATTTTATTATGAGTTGTATTGATTTTAGTAGACTCATTGGCATGTACTATTATTTGAGACTATTATATTATGATTAGATTCTGGACTTGGACTTGAGTTGTATTGTGACTTTGTGATTTCTTTTGCTATTCCATATCGTGCCATTATCTCCCTTTTGTTTTTATTATGATTGGGTATTGATTTTTATTTATCATATATCATATTGTCCTCCAATTGGAGTTGAGATGGCATGATAGGTACCTCATATATATTGTGTAAGATATCTAAATAATATTGTTGACCTAGACAGCATTCTACCGTCGATGCTGTGGCGTAGGCTGGACGTACCCACGTACTCACGCCCTACACCGGATGCGGGTCATGACACGTTAGCTCGCCAAGGCAGTTCCCGCACTAGGGGACTGCAACATGAAAGATAAGCAAGATAATATCCTGACATCTCTGGAATCAACACTCGTTTTGTACTGAACCTGACATCTCGGAGAGTCGATAAGTTATGAACTAGATCCTGACTTGTACATGATAGATCCTGACTTGAATTTGTATCTGTAACTGTACATGCGAGAATCTGGAAAACTTGAGGATACGTGCGGTCACAGACAACTTGTGCACAAGGAAGATTTTTGAATCTCGTTCCGCGGACGATCGCCAGGGCACTGAGACCGATCCGATCTAGACGGAACCATCTGAGTAGTCGTCTGTTATTTAGAGGGATGGGTACAATGCTACCCGTATTATATATTGCTTGTACGCCATCTTTGTCTTGAGACTACATTATCCACTATGAAAGTCATGCTAGTGACCTTCTGTCATATATATTAAGTTGGCTCAATTGCGGCAAACCGCGTGCGAGTCATTGCATTGTAGGCGACCGCTCTGTGTAACATATATGTATCTATATTTGTATCTGAACACCTGAGACATCTAGTATAACGCAATTGTACAATCTTCTGCAACACGTCTAATAACCCGTGTAACTCATACACCTGAAATCAAAAATTCGTTCGTGACACTGGTATTTGCTTATGCGTTTTCCTTGGGTTATATATATATATATATATATATATATATATATATATATATATATATATATATATATATATATATACCTTCGACAGGGAATGAAAAATGGTAAGTTGGTAAGTCTCGCCGTATTACTCTTATATTGCACGGCGCACTGCCACACGAGTTAGGCTTTATATCTATACTATGAAATTGATGCTAAGTAAAGACTAGACATACAACAATGATAGAGTGCACATAACTAATTGAACATGTTGGATTTGTTGAGCGAGCGAGAAGCCTCTCCACCAGTGCATTCAATGTACTAATAACCCACCAGATTGTGTGCAGGGTGCAGGAGAACCTCGTTCAGTGCGGAGTGTCCCCTCATGCGCGCTAAGGTGCGGAGTTCGCTCTGGTGCCTTGGAGTGTTGCGTCCGGAGCTGAAGCACATATACATGACATAATGTTGGAACATCGCCTATGCATAATTCCTTGTTGTAAGCCACTTGGAACGCCTTTATTATTTCGAGAGATAGGGCATGAGAGACTTGTAATCTCGGCCTAGCGCCGCTTGTAATACTTATTCTGAATCAATAAAAAGCTAATTTTTGTATCATACTTGTGTTCATTCTATGCTCCCGCTATATCGACCTTGCGAACTTGTTATATCTCCATTCGTTCTATATCCGGCCTTGCACGGGCGCAACTTAGGCTCGTGCGGCATCACGGCCATGCGAGGATGAACGGCCCCGTGGGGCCGGGGCATGACATATTGGTATCAGAGCGTCGGCTTTACGTCCTTGGTCTTGTATCAATTTTCTCTGCTTGAAACTTTGTTCGTGGATAATACGTTAGACGCTTTCTCTCAATGTTCCTCGGGATGTTCCATACAATAAGTCTAGCTAGTTGAATAGATCTCATGCAAATATTTTTCTTGAGCAGAACAGCTATACGAAAGACCTTGTGGGTTGAGTAATGGGTTTTACATACTTGACTTGTTTGGTGCTAGCATGCTTGTATGATATTAGAATGTCGTTCGGATGAGATAAGTTGGATTCGAATCACGAAAGATATGGCTATCAAATGAAGCTAATTTTGGGAAAGATAATACCGTTGGTACGAAATTGAGGATCATGCTTGGATTTTTAAGGAATGTATTGGTTGGATGTTTAGCGATGCGAACTTGGTTTCAAAGATTTTTATGTGGCTTGAACCTGAGTGGTGTATGGAGGAAAATTTGAGGAACGTTCTTTGGATCATGGATTTTGGGATATCAACAAGCCGGTCAGCAATGCAAAGTCGTGCAAGAGATCAGTGCAAAGTCTTAGAACTTGTGT
The DNA here is from genome assembly GCA_036927795.1 of Iris macrosiphon. Taxonomy (NCBI): domain Eukaryota; kingdom Viridiplantae; phylum Streptophyta; class Magnoliopsida; order Asparagales; family Iridaceae; genus Iris; species Iris macrosiphon. The sequence goes on along the minus strand of JAYESA010000001.1, from coordinate 146,175,891 downwards.
AGCCTAGTAAGATTGATATCATGTATCTCGTGCAAGAATTACTCGAACGATTTTGTAAAAATTATGTAGAAGTTAGGATGATGTCGGATAAAGATTTAAAACGAATGACTTGGTCGAGGAAGAATAAGAAACCAGAAAAGAGAGAATTTAATCAAACAGATGAACTTTGTGTCGGGGAATGAAAGTTTCATGGAAATTGTGTTGCCTTCACCGTAGCTTGACAGACTTCGCTATCAAACTACGGTGAAGGATTGTTTGCGCATTTACTTGTAGTTGATGTTAGCTATTTATCTGCATGTCCCGTATGTGCTTGGTTTTTAGTTAGTGCATGAGTTATGATTCCTGAGTTTCCTGCTTAGTTCATGAGTTCCGGATTGGATTATGAGTTTTCTTATTTGGTGATCAGCTCGACTAGCCTAAGGGAATTACGAGGACGGAATTTTCTAAGGTGGGTAGAGATGTCACACTCGTTCCCAAATTTGGTATTCTTGAATTTGAGATCTTTAATTTTTTTTCTATAGATGTATTCATGCTTGTTCGTCATTAAATGAGTTCTTGCAAACTTTGTATTTAAGGAACGAAAAAGAGTACAAAGAATCCTAAACCGAATTATCTAAGTAAAATATTTTGATCTGGGGTGTGACAATGGAGATTGAGAAGTGCAGCGACTATTTTGCTCCGTTGACGATCCGATGCAGGGTGAAGAAGCTTATCTTCTCTCTTTGCTCGCCTTTGTATGCTCTCTCTCTGTGTGTGTGTTGGCGACCCCTGTGTGTCCCTCCCTTGTTTGGACAGGCCACCCGGGTATATATAGTCATCCTTGGGCGCACATATGTTGGGCCGCATGGATGCTAGAGGGTGCCATGTGTGCCTCCTTAACAAGGTGCAGCTGTAACCATGAACGGGCCAGGCTGTCACGTAGGCGCTTATTGGAATTTTATGTTGCTGAATATCTGGGTGGTTTTCGTCCTTTGTGGGCGTGACTTGGTCAGCTTGACACATGGTCCACACTTGGTTGGAGAGAATCACTCGTCTTAACGGCAAGATTTGGTCTTCATGAAGTCTGAAACACATGTGGCCATAGACGCATGGGACGTAGGGAATCTGGGACGCATGGGACCAGAGACGCATGGAACGCAAGGAGCCTGGGACGCATGGGGCCAGAGACACATGGACCGCATGGAGCCTGGAACGCAAGGGGCCAGAGACGCATGGGACGGATGGAGTCTGAGACGCATGGGGCTAGAGACGCATGGAACGCATGTGGTCTGGGATGCATGGGACCAGAGACGCATGGAACGTATGAAGTCTAGGATAAATGAGGCCAGAGACGTATGAAATGCATGGAGTCTAGGATACATGGGCCCAGAGACACATGAAACACATGGAGTCAGGGATGCATGGATCCAGTTGTGATGTACACATGGCGCTGCACATCCATCGAGAGTAAAGTTTTGTGCTGACGTGAGTCTTTTGTCGTTTAGTCTGTTCACGTCTTTTGAGGCTTTCAGAAAATCTTCTTTGTCAGGATTCTATGTCAGAGACGATCATGTTGCTAGGATGCCATGTCAGGTCCATCTGCGGTCAAAGTTGCTTCGGCTGATTGGGATGCATGGATGTCGCTTTATTGGGCCACAAGGTGATTATGTGGCCCAATTTTTTCTGAGATTTACTTTAGGACACATGGTTATTAGACGCATCGATCCATATTTTCCATGCTTCTACAAGACCTACTTCAAAGTTTTCAAAATAACAAGTTTGAAATACTTTGAATAAGAAGCATGGAGGAGATATTTTTTGGCCGCATAGAGGGCGTGCCGCATGGTCGAGTCTTTGTCAGACTGCCAAATTTCTATTTAATACAGGATTCGACTCGATCCTTGAGTGGATTTCTTGGGATTCCGCATCATCTCTATACATGTGCTTAAGGCATCTGTTTCCAAAGAGATTAAAGTGGACCCCGCAAATCGAGGCATCAGGTTCATCCTCATAACTGCTTGGTTCATTGCCTCGATCTCTTCACGTGGCTTTGAAGCCTATAAATAGGCGGCCAGGAGGAGAGAGAAATTTATTATGTGCTTTGTTTCTTGTTCTTTCTAAAGAATGCCGATGGCTGCGGCTCTCCTCGCCAAGGAGTTTGTCAGGGGCGGTCTTGTTCCTTGGCTCCCTGATTTTGATGCTTTACTTGGAGGTAAGAGTATGTCGCATTGGCAGGAACACAAAAACACACACAGAGACACAAGTACATGACCTTGCAGCGTGTATGAGAAATCATCTAGAACACACGTAGGCCCCACCCTTACAGATTCCTGTTGCATAGTTGTGCAGTCATCTGCAACATGCTCGCAGAGTCTATCTGTGGCTTGGTCGCATGGATGAGGAATCGGTCCATCTGCGGCTTGGCCGCATGGACGAGAATTTCTCTTGCTCATGTGTGCGGTCTTTGCAACCTCAAGATGTCCCCTCCCGCGCGGAGCTGCGACTTGGAAGTGGTCATGCGGCCACTGTATGTTTTTTTCAATCTTCGTTAGAGATTGATATGTGTTCTCCTTCATGAAGGTTTTACCACCTTTCGTTGTGCCCGGGATGGAGCATGGAAGGTGTCACGCCCCCGTCCCAAAATACGTAGGACTAGGAATACGTGGCATACCAGCCATATGTATATGACACTCCAATATGTTAGAAAAATCATAACACACACACACGTACGTTTTATATGAATAAATAATTCACAAATGGTACATATATTGTCAACATAGTCACATGCATCTATATCTCATCCTCAGACACAAGGAATATCAAAATAAATAACCGAAAGTCTCTAGTACAAAGCAGTAAAAGAAATAAAATTTTCTTATGAAAAATATAATTTGAATATTTGATTGTTATTATTTTCCAAAAAAAAAAAATTTATATTTCATGAAAAATAATATTTTACCATGAGCTAGACCAGTTTCATTCTCCACCATTTGAAAGAAAATATAAAAAATGGTAGAATTTTGAAAAATAATTCCATAAAAATATAAACTATCAAACACAACACATTGGTAAAAAAAATTGTGATAAAAATATTTTTCATAAAAGAAAAGACAAATAAAAGGTTTTCCTATAAAGGGCCTTTTTATCCAACGTTCTCTCTATTATCATAACATGCGTAGACAATTAAATGTACAAAGAATCAGCAAAAGGCTTGCACCTTTTCCCTCTAGAAAACATAATTTCCAACTAAGGCATTCAATTACCACAAAAAAAGCTTACTTTATTACCTATTCATTGTAGTGATTCTAATACTGTCCACATAATATTTCTAATACAACTATATATGCATAATCCAGACTCATGCCTCTTGTTAAATTATAACACAGTTACCACAGATGTCAAAACAAGTTGAATTTCACAGAAAGTAAACAATAAAATAGTTCAAAGCTAACCAGCCAATAATGAGTTTAAAATCCTTTCAGAATTGAGAAAGAATGAAGTAATACATATGGGTTGAAAACTTGTGCTTCCCAAAGAAAACTAGAGTTAACTTGAACAGAGATAATTGCACCATCTACAGTGCCTACCTAAAAAATTAACAGTGTCCTATCTAAAGACTGGCATCCCCAAAATAATTAACATTTTAAAAAATGAGGGGCATCGACAATTACATGATTCCCAAAAGAAAAAAGAAGTTATTCCTATATATAAAGAACTGGCACCATTGCTGACCCATAGTAAGGGGGGGAAGGCTTTGGCATACTTTCTGATAACAGCTGTTTGTTCACCTCGGGAAGCATTTCAACTTAATCAAGAGAACATACGGAGGAAGTTGCTTGCATATGCCATCGGCTTGACATCTGGATGTGGCTGCAAGTATTTCATTACACAAATATCAGCCTGAATTCAATTGGATACGATTATACAAGTAAACAAACATTGAAATTAACCTAAAGGGTCATTAGATTTTGACCAGCATCAGTGACAAGAGGACACGTAGACATGAAACATATCCAGATCTAGGCTAAAGGTTTCATAATTTTTGTAGGAAACTAAATTGAGGAACAATTAAGTTACTACAAACACCTACCACTGCAGAGAAAGAAACAATATCTGGCTTCAGTTCTGGTGCTTTAAATATTATATACGCACCTTTGTTGCCCATCTGCAGGTTAGTAATAAACACGTGAGTATCAACATAGCTTGAAATGACAAAAAATTAAACATAAGGCTGCAAAGAAATGTAGATTGGAGCCAAAGTCCATAGCAAAACAAATAGTTCCAAAAGAAAGAAAACAGTAGGGAAACCTACATCCCTTAACCAATCTTGTGAGCATTCATCATCTTTACTCTACTTTAGGTTAAGGAGAGAAAACCCATCAGTTTTCTCTTACAGCCATTCATTTTTACATATGCTTTATGACTTTTATGTTATACTAAATTGTATAATGGTATACTCATAACAATTAAGAGTGACAAGAATAGTTTCCAAATGAGTAAAGGAAAAGGATTTAGATTTACGAGTAACAGAAGCTAAGCAAGATACGGAAATTTAACAACAATATACCTTTTTTGCTGGAAGTTTCAGTTTCAGGATTATATGCAGAAGGTCAGATAACTATTTGGAATTTACTTTTCAATATTAGTATTCCAGAAAAAAAAATTAAAACTTGTAAACTTGTTTCAACAAGCTAAGGTGTTTCTCCGACATTGACCATGCTAATAAGTATGCTTTCTGGAAATGCACACAAGACGATCTTCATATCTAGGTGGGCTGAGCAAGGCGTATTAATCTTTGCACTGTTTTGGTGGAAAAATAGCACATCAAGAACTCAGTTACAGTATGGGTTTCAGACCCTTCCTGCAAGTACCCGTTCCGGTAATTTTGGAGGTTTCATGGTTCTGAATCAGTCTGTTTTAAACCCTCCAGTTCCGATCAGAAACGACCAAAATGCTTCAATTTCACATACAAACTCGAAGACCTTGCATCAAACTATTACAGAAACACCTATCAGCTACACAAACCTAAGCAGGCTACACGCCTATCAGCTACACAAACCTAATGCAGGCTACACGCCTATCAGCTACACAAACCTAAAGCAGGCTAGACAGTCAAGGTGAATATTTGGTTCCTGCAAATTCTAATCGACACCTTGAGGACCCTCATGTCCACTGCAATGTCTGTCTGTCAGCACTTAATCAGACCTTGGAAAGTTTTATGAGTTATTCTCATGAGATTTTAATCAGAACTTAGCAATTTTTTATTATAAATAGGTCATATTGTAATTGTCATAAAATTAGGATTTCTGAAGTTATGCTTTAAATAAAAGAAAAGGTGTGTGTGTGGGCCGGGGGGGGGGAGGGGGGGGGGGGTGGAATTAGGTCATGATTATATGTATTCTTAGAAAAATGCACCATGAAAAAAGTAGCACTTTGTATATCTAAGACCAAGGAGATACATAGTTGTGCTAGCTTTCTTGGAGTCAAGCTTATGAAAGCTACCCTGAAATTCTTGGAGTAATATTCAACAAAAAGTAAGAAAAGAAACTAAATTTTTTTGATAAACAAGTTGGTTTTATGCCAGAAAGATCTACAAGAGAAGCTATTTAATTACTAAAAAATTAGTAGATACATTTAGGCTGTGTTTGGTATCTGGGATAGTCAAAGAAAGGGAAAAAAAACAATTGTCACTAGTTTGGTTGAAAGGGAGAAAAAAAAAATTGAGACAATCTCCTCGTATATTAACCAATTTTCTTGTTCTTTCCTGTACTTCACTTAGGATTATTTGGTTCGAGGGAAAGTGAGAAGAAGGAAAATAAAAATGAAACAGCAAATATGGATGTCATGTTTGGTTAAGACAAAAATGAAAAGGAAAAGTGAGAGAAAACAACAAAAACATAAATTTTCCTTAAAAAATTTCTCCGACAATGATGGGATTCCATTCTCTCACAACCCATCCCTCCTCTCCTCTCCTCTCCATTGCTTCTCCCCTCTTAATTTTCACCCTCAATTTCTTTTCAAACTCCCAACCTATCCCTCTCTCCCCCCCCCCCCCTCTCCACTGCTTCTCCCCTCTCAATTTTCACCCTCACTTTATTTTCAAACTTTCTTAGCAACCAAACAAGTAAAAAAACATATTTCTTCTTTTTTTTTCCTTTCTTCTCTGTTTCTGTTTCTTTTTCTTTTTCGTCTTCTTTATGTTTCCCTCACTTTCCCACAAACCAAACCTAGCCTTAATGAAATCATTTCCCTTTATATTCCAAGGCGACACAAAAACAAGGATAATTTTGAGTCCTCCCTCTCTACTCCACTCCAGTCTTGATCAAAGACTTCAACCTCCCTACATCGTGGTCTCTATTTTTATCGCTTTTTTACAAGTTCCTCCGATTTTTTTTCCAACTTTCTCATTAAGGAAGAAGGAAAAAAAAAATCATTTTCCTTCCCTTTCTCTTTATTTCCTTTTTTTCCCCTTTCCCTCACTGTCCGACTAACCAATCCAAAGAAAACAGATTTACATATGCCTTTATCATGTTAGAAAAAACTTAACACAATAAGTTTGGAGAAGGATCAAATCTCTTCTTCTACCTACACCAAGATTATAAAGGTTGTGTATGGACTTATGTCTATCATGCAAACATGTGGAGGGGATAACGCCCATTTTCCGTCGCACTTGACTTAGATCAGTAATCATTATTAAGCCAAAACCATTTTTGCAAGTTATAGATAAATTTACTAGGCGTATTGCATGATGTTGCTGATGATAGTTATGTTAGCTGATGAGAGTAGAGAGCAATTGGCTTCTAAATTAGTATTGTGGAATTTAAAATTAGTAGACCAAAATAAACAATATAAAACGAAACTTTAACCATCACTATGGAGTTTGGTGCATAAGTCGCAAAGACACAAAAGGGACTAAACTAATTCTTTCGTTTGTAGGTTGTCACATGCATCAGTATAAGCAAATAAAGCCAAGAAAGCTGCCAAATGAATAAGATTGATCCAAATCTGTAAACACCAAACTTAGGAGGAAAACAGACAATCAAAGCCATAAAACAAATCATTGAGAATTCCAAGCAAAAACATTCAGGTCCTTTTGCTTTGGATGTCCCAACCACACAGGAGACACTTGGTTCTTCATGAGATGCACAAGAGGCCGAACTGAGCCAACATAGACAAGATGCAGCCAGCTTGGAGATATAATTGCTCAGGCCAAATTTCAAACTTCCTTAATTGGGTAAAAAAGGAGTTCGTGTTTTATCGAATAAGAACATAGTTGAAGCAGAAATGGGTGCAAACCTGAGGATAAATCTTAATGGGTTTGATATTTTACTTCTTGGAAACAAGTAGCCAAAAAACACTTAGGTTAAAGACCCAATTTTTGCTCTCAAAAGCTAGATATTTACACATACAAACACACAAAAATGAAGTACAAGCATTCTATAAGCACAAAAATGAACTAAATGCACAAAAATGAACTAAAGAAACATTACAGAAATGAAGTATAAGAAACATTCAATCTGTTACAAGAAAACCCCTTTACTCTTAGATATCAGTGGTTGATACAAGAGCGAACTCAAACGACAAGGTGCCGTATGACGTATAAGAAAATTCAATCTGTTACCAGAATATCCCCTTTTTACTCTGTTAGATATCAGTGGTTGATTCAAACTACGACAAGGTGGACATGTGACCGTAATGTTTCAATTGCAAGAAGAAAAATGGAAAACAATCATAATGGGCACATTGAAGTGTTTGTCACGATAATAACACATTTTTCGACAGAACCAAGCCAACATGCATAAACTGGTCGTTGAGAAAGGACAAGTGGAATTTATGATACCTGGTCACAATAGTTGGGTGCGGAAAAGACAGTTATCAGTTTCCCATCGTGTGTAATTTCATAACCCTCATCCTTCACCTCATGTGATCGGACAACAAGATCTACAAAAGGAGTGAGCATATAATATATGAATGACCATATTGCAAGCTAGATAAGAGGATGACGACTTACCAAGATTATTTTCTTGAAGAAATCTTTTTGTGACATCTTCCCCAAAAGAAAGACCCACACCACGCTTGCTGGGACCCCTCCCACATTGAGGTTGCGGGTCACTCCAAAGCAATTCACACATTAGACCTGATATTTGTTGAATATTCATGAAGAAAATCAAACAATGATAAAGCAAGAAAACTATAGACTTCATTTGATTTATGATGTCACACATTGAAACAAATATGAATACAAAAACTACAGAGCACTTTGACCTATGATGTTCTGAAACGGTAAGTTGCACGAGTGGGAATGTCATTCCTTTTCACTATTGCCCTAATATGCCATTTGAGATTAATGCAATTCCCTATATCAAATTGTATCATCTTACCTCTTCATAGTCTAGGGGAAATCAAGCAATAGATAAAGCAAGAAAACTAAAGTTATTTTGACTTGTGAAATCAAATATTGAATATCAGAATTGGTTAATGATTTTCTGAAACTGCAAGTTGAACACGAGTGGAATGCCATTCCTTTGCATTCTTTGGCCTTATGTGTCATGAGATGAATGGAATTTCTTATAATGTATCTTCTTTGTTCTTCTAGACTCTTTATAGTTTAGGGGAATTTGTAGGATTCTCCTTGGTTGCATGAGCTTAAACTAGTACCTATTAGCCAACTGGGCATCTATGTTTTATGGCAATGTTCGAGATATTTGATATCTGGTTCATATTGCTTCATATTGGTTTGAGTTCTGAGATGCCGGATACCGGAGATATATTGAAATATCAGATATGAATAAATATATAATATACTATATATAATAATGTCCTATCAAATTCAAATTTCTAGATGTACTAAATGTTCTAAAAGAACTAATAGGCAAAGTAACTAACAATAAACATCTAACAAAACATCATAACAAACTAACAATTATATACAAGTACAAATAAAAAACTAGTAATATCAATATACAAATCTACTAACCCGACCGGAAAACACTTATTCACCTCTAATATCCGATATTTTCTAATATCGGGAGACGTCGACTAATATCATATCATGCCGATATATTTAGACAAATATATTGGATGATTTTGCTCTAGTTACCCTATGCAATTTCTATTCATTCATATATGCACGCACACAAACACAACAAATATGATGCTTAATATGCAAGGCAATACTGCAAATAGAAACTAAAGGAACACAAATCCAATAGTAGTCTTGTCGTACAACTCACGACTTACGGAAGGATCCAAGCCAGCCTTATATAGTAGTTATAGACTATCACCTACATAGGTATATCCTACCTTAAGTCTCCCAAATGTCTAAACAAAGTACCTACTCTTACAGGGTAATTATCCAAAATAGAGAATGTTGAAAGTACCAGCAACCCTTTCTCTCTTCCATTTTAATTGGTGAGCAATACTTTCTGCTACAGAATACATAGATAAACTGTCATCGGCCTAATGTTATACTCATTTTCTTATACCAATGGATGATTATTGTTATTGCATATAGACTGAGGTTTTAGCATACCTACTCGATCAAGATGGTATTTGAGTGTGAAGAATAATCAAACAGCCACTACAACTCTATGTAAGAAAACAAACGAAGAAAAGCAATAGTGGAACATTTACATGGAACATTCCAAAATTAAACCAGGCCCATCTGAAACGTTAAGCTTTTCTTGGATAGGTGTTTGCCAATTATGGAAAGCACAGAACTCCTAAACCAGGCTTGACCTCTCACAGCAGCTCTAATATTCAACAATCTTAAGTTTTAACAAGGATAAGGTTGCCTAATCCTCCCCATGGCCACCGCAGTCCATGCATTAGTGAGAGCTGAGTGATATCACCATTTTTTTCCAAACTTATGATTCTGAGCTTTTTCTTTTTTTAGCTCATAGTAAATAAATTAAAACCAGATAACAAAATGTTTATTAGGCCTCCTCTTTTTGTCTCTAAACCTTACTCCCATTAGCCTCATATTCATTACACCCAAATTGCTCTTTAAGTTGGTAATATAGGCTGCTGGTTTCTCAGAACAGCAAGCAAAAGTTCCTGATTTACTCTGAAAAACATTCTTTTCCAAAATCTACATCTTAGCCTACATCAGTTGTCATTTATGTCATGTCTTGTCGATAAAAAAATCTTAAACTATCAATCCCTAGTTCAGCTAAACCATATCAGAGGGTTGATTAGGTTGCGTGCTTCGAAGTTTAAACTACTAACCACTTGTGTTAATTAGTATTAGGATTGAATAAGTGCCTAAAAATCAGGTGCTAAACCATTCTCTTCTCTGTTAGTGAACACGGCCTTTTGTGAAAGGTGAAGTTAGAGTATATATGACTTATCAAACGATTGCCTAGTACCCTCATTAATACAAAAGATCCCCCAATAAGCACCAATCTCAAATTTTCAACACAAATTATCAACAAATTTGTTTCTAAGTTAAATTTCAAACTGACCCATCTCTATCATACTAATGAGTTATTTAGTTTATATCTGACAATTGAATGAAATATATCTAGGCAGGTTTAGGGGAGTTGCCCAATTATGCATAGTGAAAATACCAAACCCCTGAGGCACATAAAGGGAAAAGAACAGATCTGTAAAATACTTTTTTTTGCATATCAGCACTTCCCCTGCTAAAAAAATTATACAGTGACCGTGAAAATAATATGAAGATTTATCATAACATTGAAAATTTCAAAACTACTCACATTTATGAGTAGAAAAGGAATAGGTGAAGAAAGTTGAAAATAAATTGACTACCATAAATGTCATGCCCCGGCCCACAAGCTCGCCCAAGCATAACCTATGCATGGGCCACATGTGCACATCACTTGAACAAACTTGCCAAAATGGTTTACTCATACGTACAAATAGTACCTAAGCACTCCAAAATAAATCAATCAAACTCCCAACATATATCCGATGTTGGACTAAATATTGGGGACTCGCAATCATCCCTACTCAAAGACGTGACGTTCTCGTCACAGCCCGTGCGAATGGCCCAGCACCCGTCCAATGGAACATGATCCACTAGGTTGCTCTAATACCATTTGTCACACCCCGGCCCACAGGCTCACCCAGGCATGAACCACATGTGCACATCACTTGGACCAACTTGCAAAATGGTTAACCCGGATGTACAAAACTACAAATAGGAAAAAACCACTTCAATATAAACCACTCAAACCCCCCAACATCTATCCAAAGTAGGATTAAATATCGGGCTTCACAATAACAAAATCGTGTACTAAACTTTAAATACATGGAATATCACAAAACTTAATAGAGCACAACATAGCAATAAATAATTTATCATTTAACCAATCATTAGGCACTAAGAAAAATTAAAAAAGCAGGTTCAAATATAAACCAATTCAAAAAAGGAAAAATTAAGAGTATTTGCTAAATACCTTCCTCTGGAGGCTCACAAAAACGATCAATTGCTCGAATGTCAGAGAGCTTCACCCCGTCAACACTAAACAGCCCACCATGAACTATGAAGACCTTGTCATTGATGACATGAGCCAATGGCAAACAACAAAATACTTCGGCAAAGAGCTCAACAAATGTATCACTCAACTTCGACTTGACCTCTCCCTCAAATCCGTAGATTTTATTCATACTCTTGCTTTCATGATTGCCTCTAGAAAGGTACATGGCTGAAAATGTTTGTGAATTAGTAATGCATATATGCTTACATTATATAACTGCCAATTTTCAAGACAATACAACTCAAATAAATATAAAGCATATAAAGATATGTGAAAATCTTAGAAGAAGTGAACATATATTTATATAGGTGGAAATTCCAGGGTGGGTAGACAGCATAAGCAGACATCCTGAAAAAGGCAATCTCTGAATGGGGTTTCCTTCCAAGAGAAAGGCATGACCATAATTCACTCACCAGTCATAAAAGTGCAGTGAATAACATAACTGCATAAAGGATGGATACCTTCTTAAATAGTACTAGAGGCACACATGTACCTGAGGAATTATCTATAGGGACCAAGAGAAAAAGCATTGTGCTAAAAAGAACTACTGAAGTATGATACCGGAGAATAATACCAAGGGAGTTCATCTATATATAAACTAGAAAAACAAATTTTGCACCCAAAACACGCTTGTGTGGACATTCCCATGTAACCCAACCACACCCACCACCAAAAGGGTTAAAATATGGAAATGCACCCAGAAATAGACAAATATAATGAGAAACTGAAATGCAGTTTGTCCTCAAACTTATATTAACTGTAAGTTATAAAGTTATAAATATGAATGAAGTTAAAGAACCAAGTCTATGGTAGATGTGAACCCCTTTGCACATCCAGTCCTATCTGCCATGTTTTGCAGCACGGATGACTCAATCCAAGGCCCCAAATATCATTCAAAATTCAGATATCATGTTCGGGTGACTTACAAACAGTCATGCCCTTGCAACAATGATTAATTACCTAAGTATTTGCTTCTAGGAAATATATAGACCACTTCTAAGAGATAAACATAAAGGGAAATGTAGTTTTCTACATATGGGCTATGGACTTTTTATAGTTTAACTTACCAAATTGCATATATTTGTTAACATGCTCTAATCAATCAGCATTGACATGAAAGTGGACTTTTATACAAACAGTGTTGCAATTCAAAATAAAGCACTTCTAAAGATACTTAAACATTAAGGGAAATGTAGTTTCTGCATATGGGCTTTATGGACTTTTCATATTGTAACTTATGCATATATTTGTTGACATGCTCTGATCAGCATTGACATGAAAGTGGGCCTTTATACAAAATTGTTGCAATCCAAAATAAGGCCACAATATGATCCTTGATCAGATTAGAGGCAAGCTAGATAAGGGGAAAAAATATAGTAACACTTTTCAAACATATATGGGACCATTATTGTCTGCTGGAACTTCATATGTATAACTCACTATCAACATTGTATACGTATTGCTTCTCATTTGTGTTTATTCTTTAATGTTACATGCTAAATCCCGTATAGACAAGACATCTAATGTACATTTGTTTATTTCTACCATTACAACATCAGACTTCTCCCTCTAGGAAGTAAGGTCGAGATTCAATTTCATAGATGTTCGATGTCATGAAGTTTCTCTTTATCAAATTTCCGGGTCATAATGGTAGTCGTGATATAATAGGTTTGCTAGCCTTGAAAACAAGGAAAGAAAGCCAAGGTAGGGTAATGCTTCTCGCACAAAGAAGTGTGTGAAGAAGTCTACACTCACTAAGCTCAGGACTCAGGAGACAAACTCTAGTTAAAAGGCGTTGTTAAGCCCATATATATATATATATATATATATATATATATATATATATATATATATGGCTGCTATATCTGGTTAGACCCAATATATTGCTGATATTGATCATAGAATGAAAAACGATATTATGGGCATAGCCGTATTGCTTTTAGGTCAAAAGATGTCATGTTGGCCAATATTTCAGACATTGGAAGATATTTTAACAATGAACCTTGTACCAATTCCACCCCTCTTAGGGTGCATCAACTATGCTAATAAAGGCCATGTAAAAAATTCTATAGCGAATGCAATCAAGTTTACACTTGATATGTGATTAAGATATTGCATATGCACAAACTGAAGTATATTATGTAAGAAACTAACAGATGTATAATAATCAGGATTGCTTTTTTATTTTTTCGGTGTGCATCTGTATTTGGAATGGGCTGTCCTCACAAAACTGGCCACTGATGTTGGGAGTTACTCACAGAATACAACTAGAAAACCAATGAGAAAGGGATAAACATAAGTGCAGTAAATGCGAGAACAAACTTAATGGGCAATATTACAAACAACGGGATGTATAAAGCAGACTTTCCAAATCAAGAATATGTGACAGGTAGACAGCTTTCTCAAATCAATAAGCAACTTCATGCCACATAAACTCAAGTAGCATATATGTATTCAGTTACCTTGTTGCAGAAGTAACATATTGCAAAGTCATAGCAAGTTGCAAAAGATGAAGACAAGAGGAACTATTCCATACCACAATTTCGATAGTAACCCTTCTGTCACATTTAGGACAAGATCAAAAATCTTATGTATAGCAGTCAAAGAGGATATTACCTGATGGAGACAAGCACTTGAATGCAAATAATGTCAGGATGACTTCCAACGAAAAGGATCCACGGTCCACAAAATCCCCATTGAATAGATATGGGTTATCTTCTGATGGAAGCCCATTGAGTTCGAATATATTTAATAAATCAAATAACTGCAATTGTTTAAATAGAGACAATTTCAGTTTCATAAACAAAGTAAGCTAACAAGAAGCCAGCTCAAATTAAAATTAAAACAGTAAGAAGACCATCAGGCATCAGTTAAAAGATAAGACTTCCTAGTCATATGCAAGCAAACATGCTGATAGACTTCCTAGTCATATGCAAGCAAACATGCTGATAGACTTTACTAGTCTCCAATCTTCTTGATACAAAACAAAGTGTATTACAAGTGGAGGACTTCTCTACTCAGGAATACCAATATAATTTGATTCCATTAAAATAAGAACAAAACATACAGTAATGTGAACTCTTACACCTTACCTGGCCATGTACATCACCACAAACTGTGAACTTGCTGCCATTTGAAACGGTAATATCAACAAGTGAAGGCATAGAGCGTAAAATTTCCCTGGTTTGTAAGACGATCTGGTAGGCATACCTGAGAAAGCACAAACAGTTTGACAAGTTGGTTAGTCGAATTAAAGAAAATAGGAAGACAGTTTTAAGCAAAATTCAAATGTGTATAGCAGCTATTACTGTTAGCACACACCTTTTATGCAAGCATTTCTGATTCCTAAAATCATCAATCATTTTTTTTACAAAATCCAGGGTTATCACTTCCCCTTCTATTCTTGCACCAGTATACTGTGGCTCCACATCTGTGAGAAAGACAATGAGAATATCCTTGTAGATACATAGTGTGGAAAAAAAAGCAACCTGACAAGAACAGCCATCTTTGCACAGCCGTATAAATGTCATAACCTATCAGTCAACCATGAATCTGCAAGGGTTGGGGGGATACATTAACCTAACAATGGATTCCTTTATCCAATGTTAAACCACATGTTCTCTATTGGCAAACGAGGAGGATTTTGCATATTTCTTGATGGTCATCAACATAGGAGCCAAACAAAGAACATGGATGTTGACTTGACTATGGAATGGGGAAACTCCCCATAGCCATTGCCACATGAACAATTACAAGAACGCAGCACAAGAGAATACTCTATATCAAGAAAAAAAAAGTACTCAAAATGTGATAATACATATATAAAAATACAAAATCTTTAACTGGGAATAGGTCCCAACGAATTGAAAATTACGAAGTAGGATTTCTTGTGAGCTTTTACTTTCAAACATATTGAGCTCCCTCAGGTTAAAATTTGGCTTAAACGCAGAACTGAACTGTGTTCAAGTCATCAAAAGATTTGTTAAATGGTGATGGTGGGGGCATAGTCTGCCTACATGGCCTATTAGATCATTGTTCTTTGTGTATATTTTGATGTGAAGAAAAAAATTAAGTGGTCTGTATCAATTGTCAGAAGGCTTCCAACTAGGCAATCGATTATTTTCGGTCGTAAGATGGTGGAATTTAAAATGGAGAGAAACTTCCGGATGCCATTTGCTTCTATAACAAGTAAACTTGACAATTCTGGTAGCTTTCTGTTTGAACAAATGTAGGGTGTGCATAAGATGCAGGCCTTTCAAGCCACATCAGCCTCTAAGGAGATCCCTTGTCGTAGCTACATTCAGGACTATGTAGAGCTGGAGGCAAGTGAGGATCAAGAAAAATAATATTGGCGCCCCTAAAGAATCACACTATAACATCTACAGCACTTACTGAATAAATGTTGTTAACTCTACTGTACACAGAGAGGGCAGTGGAAGTGAGTGCAACTACCTTTCTATCAATCTAAGTTCCTCCCTTCTTCATATTTCAAAAGTAGAAAGATTTCTTGGTGATAGAAAATGAAACCCTGCAATGCATTTTCTCTAATACTTTCAAACAACTATAGTTTTATGGGGGAACATGGCATCCATAACGCCATCATTCAGAGAATAGACATTTAATTCATTTAATGCTAACTTCCACCCAACATGTAGTCTGATATGGGCTGCTACTTCTATTTTATCTTCTTGTCTATTCACACATTCTTGTTGATCATGTTGCCAAGTCTACTTTTATAAAAGAGTATCCTAATTACATGGTAGCTTTAGGCAAGCAATAATGACTAGTAATACAGTTGTTTGCCATCCAATTTGGATCTTAGTGTAATGCATTAGAAGATTATCCAACTTATATTTAGTTATTCAAAATATTACTAAGAATGCACAATAATGACACTGTTAACAGCTTTTATAATTTATACTGCATAACAAAATATCCTAGAATTTCCATCATCAAGAATACCTAATATATGTACTGCTTCAAGATATTATAACCACATTGACTATGCAATCAGTACAAAAACACTTGGAAATGCGTGAAGAAAAGGAATACAAGAGAGAATCTCAGACAGAATATGCAGATGACAGATAGTACTCACAATGACCGTGTGCATTATGGCATACCTATGCAGTGAAAATCAATTGAGTCCGCAATTGAGCGCCTTTCAGAATCATTAACAGCAATCGCTTCTTCAAATCGAATCTTTTGGACAGCTTTTTCACACTCCTTTAACTTTCTGGTAGCATCAGGATCATTTGGGCATATTCTTTTTACCTAAGAAATGACGAGCGTATTATTACATGCATGAGATACACAGACCCATGGATGAATTGTTGAGCTTTATCCAACCAAATTTCAGAATGCCCAAAACAACTAAAGAAAATACAAAATGTATATCAACAGAAACACAGCAGCCAATCAGTATATGTTGAAGTTGCATTGAAACTAAATATGCTTCTAGAAGAGAGAAATAACTGATTATTCCTTATAGAACTTCAACTATTAATCAGCTGAAATAAACACAGAATAAGATAGTGGGGTAAGCTTACTATAATAGACAGACATCAAAATACACGCACAGAGTTCAGAGAAAGATACACAGGTACATCGGAGATGCTAAACATCTAGGTATTTACAGAAAATGAGAGATGCAATTTCTGATAGCACATATAGAATGCAGACTACAGAAACTGAGAGCCACATAATCATATTTTCTTACTCATGCACAGAGTTGATTATAAGAAAGGTATCTTTCAACAAAATTAGTTTTGGTCCACCCCCGCAAATTCCCAAGTTGTCTATGCATATAAATGTGTAATACAGATAAAACTATATATTTAGACAGTATTTACTCGTAATTGTCTACATACACAGTATTTTCACGTTTTTTACGCAAAGAAAATCGTGACAAGAATCAGCAAATAGCACAAAAGATGGGTACATCGGAATAATCTAAATTAATAACAAAATAGTCAAAATGACTAAATGATTAAACCCCAGGTAGCATAAAGAAGAATTAACCATAATTGAAGAAATAGCAATACCCAAATAACAAAATGCAATGTCATCATGAAAAAGAAACATACACACTTAAGATCGTTAAAGACACAAGTAGACAAGACACTTCCATGAAATACTCCATAAATGAGGATTGCACTTCAATTGGCAAAGGAAATAGCTAGCATACTATCCTTAGCCAAAAAGATTAAGAAATATACTTTAGAAAAAAGAAAAGAAAAGAAAAGAAAAGAAAAAGTTGGAATGCCATTATAAAGAATACAGAAAATAGAGAAAAATGAATACATTAGCACAAATATATACTCTTAAGACTGTTTGAAACAAACAAACGAAACATGAAAGCACCTCATGTTTTTGCTCTGCACACAAGATATAGAAGCCGGTGCAAGAATGGCATTTGAGTTTACCATCCATGTCCTCTGTTATTGTTGACATTTCATTCAAGAAACAATATCCGTCAAATAATGATGCATGCATAGAACGTTAATTCGTTGGAAAAGGTCATAGGGTTGAGGTTACTTTCTGAAACAAGTGTATTCTGGGCTCTGAACTTTTTCGAGAAGAAGTTCTAAAATGGTATCTTATAAATACCCTCGAGGTTATCCCAAAACAGTTTTCCATGTGAGCTAATCTAGTTTGGTGTGGTTTCATGAAGAATATATCGCTTCAAGTGGCTAAGCTCAGAGACAGGAGAGGAAACATAACTCTTACAGTAATCAAATGAAGTTGACATGCAGGATATTCAGATTCAAAATTATATAATATCTTTGCATTGAAGAATGAACACAAAAACCACTGATTAAAACTATTTCATCTGTCAGCCATGAAGGACAGCAGGATACATTGCATTGAAGACCGACTTTAAAACTACTTAACCCAACATATTTCATTTAATACACCATGAATGCTTCAACAGGTTTAAGAAGTTTGAAAAAGTAGAGAGAAGCCATTAAAAAGAAAATAAATACTGGTCTTACAGTGGGGTCAAATTTCGAAGGCATCTGAATGCAAATGTATAGACTTCAATAGCAGATAAACATATTCAAATAGATTGAACGAAGGATATAATTAAGTCGTAAGACTTTCTCACAGGTTGCAGTCACGCCTGTGCAAAATCAGATATCTCAATGGGATATGACAATGTCTACTGTGTAAGATGTCAAGGGTAATCAAACATACCTGTTGGAAATCTTTCAGAGCTTCCTTGAACTTTCCCATCGCAAGATATGCTGCACCACGCCTATAGTAACCCTGCAAAGGAGAAAAAGAAATTAGAAAGTAGACATTGAAAAATTAATTATAAAATTTGAAGATTAAGAGGATGTGGATTACATACCTTTGAATATCTAGGATCAACTTCAATAGACTTAGTTGCATCTTGCACGGCACTACCATATTCCTCGAGTTTGGTGTGTGCAAATGCACGGTTTGCCCAATAAACAGCATTGAGACTGTTTAACTCTATAGCTTGAGTATATAAATCTATAGCTTGAGAAAACTTGTTTGCTGCAAGTACAATGAAACAATCCAAAGAAGAAATCATTTTAAAAGTTGCAAATACCCTTCAAATCACGTTACCAACAAACGTACCAAGGCATGGTAATATTTCATATTTTAGGACCACCTACAATAGCAATACTATCCGCCTTGTCAAATCAATCTATATTCCTTAAATATGTCCTGCAAGGTTGGTTAACCCAAAATACTTGCACCATATAAGTGATGTAATGCAATATTCTAAACTAATAATAGTGCAGTATTTGTTACATTAATTTTCTTGGGTGCAGTATTTGTTACATTAAATTTCTTGGGTGTACTTGGAAGAGTTTACTTCAGTTAAATTTATTGTACAACACCAAAGTAAAGGGCCTAAACTTTAACTAGTTTTATAACTAGGCTACAGTGAATTACTTTTTTTTTTCTAATTTGTTTCGCACATTAAAAACCCCTCCCCCAAATCCCTTCTTCCCAGCATTCAACCATAAACTTCAACCTTATATAATGGCACAGGCAAGAATAACAGACGGCTTATGCCGATGACTTTAATTAGGTTGCTCCGTTCTCAATTTGCATTCTTCTTAGAATTATGAAGAACAAATATGCTTTTGACTTGTATGATTTGCTAATCAGATTTGGTGCAAGTTATTAATATTTGAAGTGATCAATGGAATTATGGATTTTCATTCCCATAGAATCACGTTAGAGATCTGCTCCAAATAATATATTTATGTTTCTTGAATACTTTTATCATTAATGCTCTTCAAGTGTCATGAAATGCTCCAAGTATTAATAGTTATCAAAAACTCATTTTGTTACATTCATTTTGCAACTAGTTTGAAACTCCCCACAACTAGTTTTGTCCATCGTGAAACAGTTCTTATGAAACACTAAAGTATTGTGAAGCCATCCAAAGGACCAAAGTTAAAAACCGAAGTATTTCTGACCAAAGTATCCAACCTATGCAATATTCAAATTATTAAATAACTTTTACTTCAAGCATCCAGCAGGGCCTTGGTTTAGCATATATCTGCTCTTGTTTCATTGCTGCAATTAGTCTTCTCAGTTCAGAGTAAAAAGCTACCAAAAAAGCTATATTTTTAAGCAAAGCTTGCGTTATCAGCCAATACCGACGGTTTGGCATGTCCCAACCCAATACCGACGGTTTGGCATGTCCCAACACAATTTTTAAGGTTATTTTGGGCTCAAGAAGTTAAACATACAGGAACGTGGAACCATGATATGGTTACATGAAGTTCAAGCTTTTTACCATTCTAACGAAAAGACAAGGTAACTACATCATAAATGATGTGTTGGCATTAGGAGTGGTAATGTACTTTATCGGGACCAAAGGTTTGAAAAAGCTTTAAAATTATTCCCAGCTGACCTCAAGGTGAGGATAATTTTGAGCCTAGGCTCGTGATGAAGACTGGGTGGTTTATAATTGAGCCAAACTTGAGCTACTCGCTCATTAGTGGCTCCTTTAATTACAAACCATTGTCATTCATCGTCATCATCATTTAAGACTTCTCCTATAAAAATGGGGTTGTGCTGGCATCCAAAAAGTGCCATGCGTGAAAGGGTCAAATTCAATAACATTAGATCGCAAATGGAAGGTGCAGGGATGGATGCCTCGGTCTAAGACGAGTCCGTAGCATGCTTAAGCCCGAGAAAAAACGGCACGTGAATCACATTTGCGGGCATATTAAAACAAAACAAAAATGCAGTAGGCCCCACAGGGGAGTACTACTTATAAGAAAAAAAAAGGAGGGAAGCAACAACTATCCTCTTGCCGCCAAAGGGAGGGGGGGGGGGGGGGGGGAATCCGGGCTCACCTATGTGGGGGTGTCACCCCTCCATTTGTCCTCCTTCATGCACCCATGAGTGATGCACCCAATCGAGAGGTAGTCCCATAAATCAATGGCACATAAAACGGCACGTGAATCACATTTGCGGGCATATTAAAACAAAACAAAAATGCAGTAGGCCCCACAGGGGAGTACTACTTATAAGAAAAAAAAGGAGGGAAGCAACAACTATCCTCTTGCCGCCAAAGGGAGGGGGGGGGGAATCCGGGCTCACCTATGTGGGGGTGTCACCCCTCCATTTGTCCTCCTTCATGCACCCAATCGAGAGGTAGTCCCATAAATCAATGGCACATCCCCATCCTCTCTCCTTGCCACGTAGCGGAAGGGGGCATGCACATGGGTATTGTCCCCTCTCTCATTTTTTCTTGTGCAGTCGTATCCATGATTAGGTAGGCCCGCATATCAACCATTGCTCCTTACCACCGCCTCCAACTCAACAGTCCAGTCACGAGCTGTCACCGTCCCAGGACACGATTTTTTTGAGCAACACGCATCCTGAGCCATTTTTCTAGGGACCCGTGTCCATTTTAGGGGAAAAGTTTTATAAAAATCGTGTAAAAATTATGTCAAATAAAATCTTTATCTAATCCCTAACAATATATGTATATATCATTTCGAAGGGTTTTTCGAGCATAACGTATTGTTGTCATCAAAATTGTCTATAGACCTATGATGTTCTGCAGAAAAGTCAAAAAAACGTGGAAGGACAATTGACTGATTCTAGCTTCACAAGTATTGTTTTGGCAATCCCCAAGACATAACAAAATAAAAACATGTTTGAGTCTCTATTTTCATAGATGTTAGAACATATTTCTTCTAATTCATCTTTGTGATGTTATCAACGATTTAATTTTTCTTTAATAAAGATTCAAGTATTTTCCTCGGGAAAAAAGGACGGAGGTTCTCATAGAATTTTGTAGAGAATGATGAAGATGTAGCATAACTTTTTGCTAGGGTTATTTTACATGGAGGAGAGTGACGTCGAATTAGATTGCCTACTAATCTACTATATATATAGGAGAATTCAGGATTTTGTTTCTAGGTCCGTGTAATTTTCAAATTATTGGAGAAGATCCCTCCAGCTTTGCAAATTTTAGCTAAAGTGCCTTCAGCTTTCAGTCAAGTTCTAAATGATCTTGAAGCTTCCTCTCGTGCTCTCTGGTTTGCATTTTGTCACGGCTGGTTTCTTGAGGATTTCTTCGTTGGCACTTTTTTGGTGGTGCCAACAAATGCCCATTGCCGAGCAATGTCGCATACGTGCTATATCTAATGCTTTCATAGAATTTTTCGACTACATAAAACCTAACCGTCTCACATTAATTCAACGACAGTATCCTCCATTTAAAAAAAAACTAGCAACAATGTTCGTATCCTCTTCATCCTTCTCTACAAAATTCTATTATAGACGTTGTCCTTTTTTTAAGAGAATACTCCAATCTTCATTAAAGAACAATCAAATTGTTCATGGCATTACAAAGACAAATAAGAAGCATTATAAAGACAAAAGGAAATATATTCTAACATCTATGAAAATAAATACTTGGACATGTTTCTCCTTTTCGTTATTTTTCCCGAGGATTGTCAGAACAATCGATGTGAATCGGGAATTAGCCAATTGCCCTTCCACCATTCTCCGGCTTTTTAGCATAACCAAAAAGGACAAAAGGTAGTTATAATGGCAGCTGCTCGAAAAAACCCCTTCATAATACTTATATTATATATATGGATCGCCAACCACTCCTAGCCCAGGTGGTAGCGTGAGGCAGCATCCGGCCTGGCTGGGTGGGTTTAAACCACGGGACCACGTGTGTGTGTGTGTATATATATATATATATATATATATGTCCTTTCTCCAAGCCAGTCTGTGGCTATATAAGCCACTCAGCCGCCCTAGGGGGGATTCGAACCCAGGACCTACCCGTGGATGTCCCCCCCCCCCCCCCCCCGCACTACCACTAGGCTAGTGCCTTAGGGACGGGTGTGCATATATATATATATATATATATATATATATATATATATATATATATATATATATATGGGGGTGGGGTGTGTTGATATGATATTTACAAGATTTTTATAAAAATTCTCCTAAAAATATACCCGAATCCCTAATAAAATGCCTTGAAAAGTGTGAGTAGTAGTAGGTGACATGCGGGCCCACCTACCCATGGGTACAAGTGCACGAGGAAAAAAGTAGGAGACGTGCAGTAGATGACATGCAGGCCTGCCTGCAGATGGGTGCAGGTGCACGAGAAAAAAGGAGAGGGGACAACACCCATGTGCCTACTTGTCCGCTGATGTCGCAAGAAGAGAGGATAGGGATGTAACATTGATTTGTGGGCTACCCCTCAAGTGGGTGCAATACCCATAGGTGCACGAAGGACAGGTACTAGTTGTCCTCCTTTTTGGCGGCAAGAGGATAATGGCTGCTAACCCCCCCCCCCCCCCCCCCGTTTCATGACAAGTGGGCCTCCCTTGTAGTGCCATTTGCATTTTTTTGATATGCGTGCAACTCTGATTTATGTGTCGTTTTACCCTCGGGCTCTGATCGAGATGCAGGTATGCGGTACAAACTGGTCTCAGACCGACGAATCTGTATGTGCCTTCCATTTTGCGATCTAACGTCGTTGAAATTTGACCATTATGCCTTTTCGGGTGCCATCAGGTTGGCTTACAAGACACTTAAACTGACGACTTACATTAATATCAAAACACAATCATGATCCCTATATAATATCATAATATCATATGTTGAATCTTCAACATAACACTCAGTTTTAATATCTAAATGTACTGAAATGAGTGTGCATACAATATAATTAAGCACAAAGCTACGATGTTTGTTTGTGTGCAGGGGGGACGCACCCTAGCCGAGCACCCCCCCCCCCCCCCCCAAAAAAAAACCAAAAATAAAACTCACCCCAAGATTTTGATTCAGGCTATAAAATCTTCTTAATCCTATTGGTAATTGCAGGGGATTTTAACTTGAGAGGTTTTGATTTCAATTCTCTTTTGCAACATTATGCCTAGTTCATATCAATTTATATAATGTCCCCTTAAATTCTAAGGTATTTTCACCCGCCCGCCTCCCATATATATATATATATATATATATATATATATATATATGGAAAAAAGGGATATGAGCCATAGGCTCATATTCCTACATGAGCCAATGCACATGTGGACCAATAGGAAGGAGTGTACTAGTGCACATGGGTGCACATGGAATTTAGGAATCCATTCCTATTGGTCCACATGTGCATGGCTCATATAGGAATATGAGCCTATGGCTCATATACCGTTTACCCTATATATATATATATATATATATATATATATATATAAAACCAAACATATCTTTATGAGTTCAGCTCATCTACAATATTGAGCTTAACTTTAGTCTCCAGCCCCACTTGCTCATTCAATCATGAAAAGAGCCAACTTTATCAAGAGCCTAGTTCAAGTTTAGAATCAAACTAAACACAAATTGATCGTGAACGCCTCTGATGTCCCTAGTCAATCTGAAACTGAGTGCATGTTTGAACCGAACGGCATATGTACAGCTGTATGCGTACATGGAGAAAATTAATGTGCACTTTTATTCCATCTTTGAGTTCAATTAGTAATTAGTATTTTATATCAAATATATCCTTTATTTCATGTTAGCATATGAGCATCCCATTATACAGATAAATTCTTATCGCCAAATAGTTAAAGATGGTGGAAACCCTAACATATTAAGGATATCAAGAAAAAACATAATCATATAATCACATATACCTTTGAAAGCTCCATTAGCTAAAATCTTAAGTTCTTCTGCTCGTTCAGTTTGAGAGTTTGCAATTTCTGTCATGCTGGTCACTTGGAAGATACTTTACAAGAACTCCAGATTATTATCAGATTACAAATAATGATATACCATACGCATCACCACAAGTATGAAAAGCAACGGGAGCTTGAATGTTCCATAACCATCGTAAAAACCTGTCACAATGTAAACAAAAAATGCTAGAAAGTGAGTGAGATCACCAAATCACTTATGAGCAATTCACGTTTTAAAAGTGAAAAGCATAATGTGAATGAGAATTTGAAATTTGTGTAAACATAATGACCAAATTAAAAGAGAATGAAAATTGTTATACTTAACATTCTATATTATAGTTTCAACCACATGACAAGTTAAAAAGATGGATCATGCTGCTAATCAATTACTTATTCTAGCAATCCTAAATTCCTAACAATGAAGCAAGTTTTAAGTTTTTAACCAAGGTTGCCTACAACATGGAACTTCTCGGAACAAAGAATGAAGACGAGATCTTCGTACCAATATTCGAGGTATCGGCATCGGGTATCGGCATCGGAATTGGTTTTGGATCCTTCTTATTAGTATTGGTATCGTTGGTTTGGTTTCTGATCAGAGTTCTTGGTTTTGGAAGCCATAAAATAATAGGGAAATTATTTCAAAAAATAGAATATATATATATATATATATATATATATATATATATATATATATATATGAGCGTAATCTTATGTTTGTTCCATCTTAATTTTGAATTAAATAATATTCAACATTATAGAATTATTCAACTACAATAGATACTTTTGTTAATTTTACTTGCTTCTAAACAGTAACCCCACAAATAGATAGTCATGAAGGGAATTATATTTAAGATGTGCGAACATCATAAATTTATAGTCTAAAACTTCAAGAAATGGTAATGGCTACATTGTGTCGATAACCCGTAGCATGTTGATCTTGATCTTCAGCACGATCGAATCATTGTATCAATATTTTTTCCTTCTCTTTTTTCTTTGAACGTTTTCCTTGTTGAATAGACTAGGAGAGAGCCATAATTTAGGTATAAACAGGTAACAATGGGGTGAGTATCGGATCGGACACGCCAAAAATGACATGATCAGGCAAATAATGCAAACCTTGTGCGATAGACCACTTTGTCTGGAACGGAGAACGGTGGGTAAGCTTTTTCGGAATGCTTAGGCAGAACAAAGTGTGCGACCAAGAGCTTGATTTACATATGGGGTAGGCCTCTTGATTGTTGCAAAATAAGTGCACGATGTAGTTTTCTTCCATTAATGTCAAAGAATCATGTCTCTTTTCGAATCAAAACAATCAGATGTGGCCAACTAAGAGTAATTTGATGGTCTTGGGTTTCCAACTTCATAATGCTAAATTCAGCAATCTAGAACAAAATGTTCCACGAACTGGTACTCAAATTGCTAAGAGTTTGAGCAACATATGGTAACTCTGGTTTTAATGTGCTTGGGTTACTTAATACGGAAATGTAACTTCGGCATTAAATTCCACCCCCCTTAGAAGAATTAATTCGGGTCTATATTAATCTGGGTTCTGCTTTTATTTACAATTTTTTATTGTAGGGTCACACTTAGTTTAGAATCACACAAACACTCTATTAGAGTAATTTCATAGTTAGCTAGGTATAATTATAGATCATACCAAGGAATATACGTATAGCAGAAAAAAATAGGAGTTCTAGAAAATTAGATGGAATTTGAAAAGCAAGAAACAAAATAGGGTGATACATGCTTGCGCAACATTGTGTATGATCATTCACGAGGTTTTGAGGCTTTGAACCTATGTTACACTGAGACAAATATATCGAAACACGATACAGACATGACGACACTTACACTAGGTAAATCTTAGTGTGACATAGTATTTTGGAGTATCTTTAAAATGTCTAATACGATACAGTACCAATTTTTGGGAAGTTTGTGATTCCTAGCTCTTGAGCCATGAATTTGTAATAAAAATCGAGTTTCTAGATGGTGGTACTTGATTTAGTTATAACTAAAATTAAAATTAAAACAAGAGTGGGAAAAAAAGAAGACTTCTTTTGTTCTTCTTAGATATCTAATCTGCCTTTCTTCTTCTTCATTTTTTTCTTCTCTTTATAACTACGAAAACAAAGCTACATAAGTACTCACAGCTTCTTGTCAAGTAAGGGCTATAGTCCTCTTCAACTATTTCGCATGGTGCCCCCATAAAAAATCTAAATATATTACCCAATCTTTCATATGCTACACGGACACAAATCTAGCACAAGACAACTAAGACGCACCAACACGGACACGGCACCTATTTTGGCGGACACGGCACCGGTTTTCAGCGTGTCTGAGCTTCATATAATTTTTCTAGACAGGAAATTACTAGCTATCACATCCTGATAAATAATCTGAATGCAAGAATAAAATAAAATAAAAATCCATTGTCAAAGAACCACTCGTTCCTATGTTACAACACACGGCACCTATTTCGACGTGTCCTAGAGTGTTTTAGCAAGCGACCGTGCAGTGTCCGACACGTAAGTGTCCGCGATTCCTAGAATCAATTTGAGACCGCTTGGGTTAAGTTCAGCATAGTATAAGAAATAGATGGAAGAACAATTACCAGTACGAGAAGATTATTTTTCTTTTTCCTCGCGGACGACTTTTCTTTTTAGGGTTAGGGCTTTCTGGAAGATGTGATTTTTGTAGGAGGAAGAATTTACTTTTTGACCTTGCAGATTTTTTTTTTCTTTTTCCTCACGGACGGCCCACTTTAGGGTTAGGGCTTTCTGGAAAATGTGACATTCTAAGGAGGAAGAGTATGGATTTTGAACTTGTTTATTGGGTGGGATTGGACCTAATGGATCTTCTTTCTTATGGGCTTCGGCCGAACCTAACCTATTTAGGATTCAAGTTCCCACTTATCCAAGATTTCTCCAAACTTTGTCCAGGTGGCACATTTTTTTTTAATTTGTTGTACCTTTTTTAGTGTATACACAGTGACGTAGCCACAACTTTTATCCACACAAAAAATACAATATTTATTATTAAAATAATAATAAATTATAATAAGGATAATTAGTGTTTAAGCTATGAATTTTATATCAACTTAGAGTTTAAGCTCTGATATAACCAATTAAAAAATTTAGACCTTAAATTTTTTTTTTTTTTTTTCATTATACTCTTTTTCAATATATATGCCACCAAACAATCATTCATAATTTTATCTTCCAATCAATTACGTAACAAATTTTTGATAATTTTTATTTTAGAAAATATTCTCTCTACAGTTGTTGTGTTCAACAGGCCTGGTACAACATGACCAAGTAGTCATGTGGTTTGTTCTAAAAAACCAAACCATATGGCTCGGTTTGATTATTTGGGGTTTAAACTAGGCACCAACCAAAATTAGCTGCAATTTTGAGAAATATGACAAATGGACATTTATATGACGAGCAATTATGCATAAACATACCAAACAGAAAAAGGGACTTTTATGCTACAAATGGAAAGTTCCTATATATTATATACCTAAATGTTAACTAAGAGTGATTTTTTTTAAACCACACCCAAAAAGGAAAAAAAAGGAAAAAGTACATATAGACTTCTTGTAGAAGTAGAACATGGAAGGGCTGAGATACTCAATCCGCTTCCTCGTATCTTGGTCGCCGACAAACTTTCGAACGGCGAAATAGTGTAGTCAAATCGGAGCATTTTGAGAAAAACAGGGATCATTTTGGGAAGACAAGATCCCGCCGCTTGGGAGAAGCCACGGGAGAGAGAATGAGAGAGGTGCCTCTGGATGAGAAATCGTCCCTGAATAGATAGAGAGGAAGAAAAGATGTCCTTTTGGGGAAGAAATGTTTCAAATTCTTCTCTTTTTTATTTCCAAAATGACATACAAAATTATTTCCAAAATGACCTCTTTTCTTTTGCACTACATTATAAAACAAAATTGAAATTCCTATGCCAGTGTGTATAAGAAGTTTTATCTCTAATATTATAATGCGACTTCGAAAACAGTTAAAAAATGAGTCATCTAAGTCGTTTGTATAACCTCCATAATAAAAGTAATTAATCTTTCTAATTAACATCGTGTGTGTGCGTGCCCCTCTCTCTCTCTCTTTATATATATATATATATATATATATATATATATATATAAACTTAAACTATTTTATCTCTACTATTATAATACAACTTAGAAATAGCTCATAAATCAGCCACCTAAGCCATATGTTTTCTTTTCGAGTAGTTGAGAAAAAAATTCATCTGAACATATAACAAATCATAAAATATATCCAAATTTAAATTATATTTAAACTAACTATATGGTATTATCTAATAAAATGTATATCCAAAATTTTATAAATATATTTATAAAAATCATAATTATAATACATTCAAATCATATTTAAAATATTTTAATATAATTTAAATTTTTATCTAATTTTTAATAATATCATTTTTTTTATACCTGCGACGAACATGAATGTGATTGGTCTCTAATCTCCAATCTTATAATGTGGCTTTGATTCGGCTTAAAATTGAGCCGTCCAAGGCGTAAATAAATATTCAACCAATTTAATTTTTTTTTAAAAACTTACAGGAGATTAAAAAAAATCTAAAACTGTAAGTAAATACTCAACTAATTTTTAAAAAAAATTAAAACTTACAGGAGATAAATAAGAACTTAAACCAACTTTCCTCTTAAAGAAATCTAAAAACATAAGTAAATACTCAACAAATTTAATTTTTTTAACTTACGCGAGATAAATAAAAACTAGCATTACTAGTCTCTACCCTTATAATGAGGGTTCATCTCTATCTCTACCCTTATAATGAGGCATCAAAACGGCTCAAAAGTGAGCCATCCGTATGTAAATACTCCACCATTTATTTTTTCCTTATAATGAGGCTTCATCTCTATCTCTACCCTTATAATCAAGCATCAAAACGACTTAAAAGTGAGTCATCTAAGCTGTATGTAAATACTCCACCATTTATTTTAAAAAGTTAATATTATGTAAAAAAAATTGTTGAAATTTTTTTTTTTTTATAAATAACGTCATAGGGAATTGAACTTGACCAATTAAAGAGAATGCCTCTCACCTTAACCACATAGGCTAGAAGAGGTGTTTGGTTATACTTATATAGTATTATGTAGTTAAATAATTAGTTAAAATTTATTTATTTTTTTAATTTTTAATTACGTGAGAATATATGTACAGCTTGGATGGCTAACATTTTCAAGACGTTTATAAAAAGTAAAAATATATGCATAACAAATTATAATTAAAATATATTTAAACATTTAAACTATTTTACAATAATTTTCAAAAAAATTACCTGCAACGCACATACATTTACTAGTATATATAACAAATCTAAATTAAAATATATTTAATATTCAATTTATATTTAAACTAAAAATATGGTATTATCTAAAAATATATCTAAAGTTCTACAAAGATAGCGAAAGTCGATATCAAACTTAGCAAACTGAACATCTGAGTAGCTAAAGGAAGGAAAATCAAAAGAGAAACCGCGAGTCTATAACAAATTTTAATTAAAATATAATCAAATCATCTTTAAAACACACACACACACACACACACATATACATATATATAACAAATTTAAATTAAAATATATTCAATATTCAAATTATATTTAAACTAAATATATGGTATTGTCTAAACATATCAAAAGTTCTAAAAATATATCTATAACAAATGTTAATTAAAATATACTCAAATTATATTTAAAACTATTTTAATATCATTTAAATTTTTAAATAATAGCAGAGAAATTTTTTCTATCTAATTTTTCAATAAACAAATATATAACAAATCTAAATTTATATATATTCAAATATTTAAAATATTTTTCAACGATATAAAAAAAAATTTACTTACAACGCAAATGAATTTTCTAGTTATTATAAAGAGTCTTAAAATATATTCAATATTCAATTTATATTTAAACTAAAAATATGGTATTGTCTAAAAATATATCTAAAGTTCTACAAAGATATCTATAACAAATTAAAATATAATCAAATCATCTTGACACACACACACACACACACACACACATATATATCAAATCTAAATTAAAATATATTCAATATTCAAATTATATTTAAACTAAATATATGATATTGTCTAAACATATCGAAAGTTCTAAAAATATATCTATAACAAATTTTAATTAAAATATACTCAAATTATATTTAAAATTATTTTAAAATTATTTAAATTATTGTCTAATTTTTTAATAATATCAAAGAATTTTTTCTATCTAATTTTTCAATAAACAAATATATAACAAATCTAAATTTAAATATATTCAAATATTTAAAAAAAAAATCAATAATATCAAATAAAATTTACTTACAATGCAAATGAATTTACTAGTTATTATAACGAGTCTTAAAATGGCTCAATTCTTCTCACTATAGTGTACTAGTAAATTTAGGTGTGTGGTAGGTAAAATATTTTTTTCTTATATTGTTTAAAAAAAGTTTAAATATTCAAATATATTTGAATATATTTGAATTAAGATTTGTTATATATATGCTTATATTTTAATTAGAATTTGTTATAGATATATATATGTGTAGATTGTTAGATATTATCAGGTAGTTAAGCTATTAGTTAGAATATATTTTTCTTAATTTTTAGATGTCTCATTTAGACTAATTTGTAATTACGATTAAAAGTTAGTTTCGAAATTGTTGTCTTTTCGTAACTTTTCTTAATTAATTAAGGATATACATACGACTTAGATGATTAATTTTTTTAGCTATTTTGATCCTCACCTAGTATGTATATCCTCACATAATCTCTATCTCTACTATCTACTAAATAATTTCTTCAAATCTTTCCTAAAAACTCGCTCATTATATAATAATATTCATATGCTTATATAATTAAAAGAAAATACATATCCTAAATTAGGAAAAAGAAAATATATATCCTAAAAAAAAGAAAAGAAGAAACTCCTAATCACTTTCCATTTTATTCAAAACTAGCCAAAAAGGTAATTATTAAGTACTCTACATAACTTATTCAAAACTAAAAATAAAAATATTTAAAGAAAAGTCCCAACATATATTGCAATTAATAGCAACACATGTTGGAAATAATTTACAAATAATTATTTTTCATAACATCATATATTTTAAAAAATATAATTTATATTTCATAGTTGTAACTAAAAAATAAATGGTACAACCCAACCGGATTTTGTGCTCAGTACAATTTTGCTTGGGGCACATTTGTGGACTACATATTGAGAGAAAACATGACCACGAGATTACATCTTCTTTGACTTCTAGTGAGTCACCCTTTCGCATAACAAAGTGGTTAAAATGATTGCATTTGATGTCTTTAGGTGACATTGATTGATGTATACACCAAACTTTTTTAAAATTCTAATGGATCAACTTTCGTACATTTGGACACAATCGGCAATAATCTTTATAACCTTTGCAAGGGACTTTTAATGATCTTCTAGATAATATGTTCATCGACTATTATGTACTAAAAAATGTGATCATACTCAAGAACAAATATTCTATCTCATTGGTGGCAGACTTGTTCGATCAATTGGAAGGTGTGAGGTACTTCTCCAAGCTAGATATATGTTCTCGAGATATTATCAGGTGCGGTGATGTAAACCTCCTAATTCTAATTTATAATTTTTAGTATTTTTATTTATTTAATTATTGGATATTTATTTTAGTTATTTACTTAGCTAGTTAGATAATCTAGTTCCTTGATTTATTTAACTGTATAAATATTTATCGATATTAGACAAGCACAAATGTTTCATAAAAATATTTTTTTAGTGCAAAATTATTTAGTAAGTGTTAGAAATTTTTCTAGAATTTTTTAGAAATTTCCTTATATATATATATATATATATATATATATATATATATATATATATATATATATATATATATATATATATATATATATATAAGAGTAAAAGAAAAAGAAAAAACAAAACAAAATCTAAACCCAATAACTAATCCTAACCCAAATCCAATAACTAAAACAAAATCCTCCCTCGCGTACAGGCGACTTATATATATATATATATATATATATATATATATATATATATATATATATATATATATATATATATATATATATATTGCTACTTAAAACCACTCAAAACCAAACCCCTCATAACCAGTAGTCTAAACACCTCATAACCGCTACCAAAAATTGCCAAGCAGGCCCTGAAACTCTTCCAAGTTCCACTCTTACTTCACTACTCTCTCTTAAGTTAACATTTTAGTTAAGTTCTTCCGGAGAAGACTTATACGAATTTTCTAAAAGAAAACTTATGCATCTTACAGATCGAAGTGTAAAAAAATACTAAATCTGTGATACTCTGCTACAGAGGACCATCCCCTCTAGAGTGGCAAGACAACTATGACAACAACCTTGGCACTATCTTCAGCCCAACTTATGCTCTGGCGAGACAGCTGGGACAACAACCTTGGCACTATATCTTCAACCCAACTTATGCTACCCTCACGCTGCCCCACCCGTGACGCATTTTGGAAGACAATACATGAGATAAGAGTCCATTTTTGTTCACTCACTAAAACTAGGATGTATGTTCACCCTTCCATTCAAGTGTTGCCACATGTCATTTTTATGCAACTTAAAACCACTTGGAAACTAGTTTTGTGAACATCCAAAATGATTTTGATATCTGTTTTGACACGTGACAACAATTGAATGGAAGGACGAACACACAATATAGTTTTGGTGGTGAACAAAAATGGATTCTTGAGTCCACTCAAACATCTCAGTTACAATTATCCCACAGTAAATAACTAAAAAAATTTTTTGACTTGCCCCCCACTTTATTTAGCACCTTTATGGGTGCACCCCACTGTTTTACCATAATGTATACGTCCCCCCACTTTTAATAAAATTCGTCCATGACTAACAGTAAACCCCTTTGACTGAAAATTTATGACAAAAATACCCTCATTTTTCTATACCCCTTCCCTCTCCTTCCCCCTATTTCTCTGGCAGCCTCCCTCTTTCTCCGCCGCGTTGCTGTTCACCGCCGTCGTTGCTGCTCGCCGCCGTCGTCGTTGCTGCTCGCCGCCGTCGTCGTTGATGTTGGGAGAGAGGCGTGTGACGGGGGCAAGTGTGATGGAGGCGCGCAACGGGGAGGGGGGTGCGGCGGGGAGGGGCATGTAGCGGGGAGGAGGGCATCGGGGCAGTAGGGGGTGGGGGGAAGACAAGGAAATGATATTTTGTCATAAATGGAGAGTCAAAGGGGTTGACCGTTATCCATTGACGAATTCTGTTAAAAATGAAAGAACTTATACATTATGGTAAAGTAATAGAATTGATCCTTAAATATGGTAAATAAAGTGTGGGAGATATTGAAATTTCTCGTAACTAAATATAAAGTTATTGAATCTGTCTTCTGGTCAGACTTGTGAGTTGCAACAGCATGAAGTGGCTATCGGGCCCACCTGTAGAGAGAACACTATAAAAGACGTGTTTTGCCGCCATTTTTTTTCTTTTTTGGGTCCTCAACTTCCTCCCAACACTGACGTCGATCCTCTCTCCTACGAAAACCTGTCAGGGTTTAGCAATCGCAAATTCTCTCCAAATTCGAGTAAGCTTCGATTCTAAATCCCCCCCCAAATTTCGATAACAATTCTCAAATTTATGCTCTCGATGGATCACTTATACTGATTTGATTCCCTCTCGAAGGTGTTTCTCCAGCGAAGAAAGGCTCGAAACCTTAATTTCCTCCCGAACCCCCTCTTCGAGGTATCATATATCTCTCACCTCTCGTTATTTTTTCGAATGATTTCTTCGTGCTTATAGACAACCTAACTCTCTAGGAACTCCTTCAAGTAGAATAATTTTAGGTGCCCTGGATTGATCGAAAAGTCGGTCGAAAGTTGGACGAAAATTATTCGAAACAGTTCAGAAATTCAGTCCAAGTACCCAAGTTCATGCCCAATTTTCTACCAACTCGTTAAATATTTTCAAAATCTATTTGAAGAAACATATTCACAACATATCCAAGATTATTTCTATTATTTTATTTTTTCTTAGTTTACCTTATTTATCAAATTATTCTGTTTTCAAAACGACTAAAATCATATTTTCTAAAACCCAAATTTTGTTATACGTAATGCGCCCCTTCAAATGGGACCACCTCATCGCATACTAGTTTCACCGAAAGGAGCGTATGGTATATTCGGACGTGTGGGATTTCGCAGAAGTTGATTTGGATGTGTGTGCGCGCCAAAATTAACTCGTATCCGTCAAAAGTCTATTGTATCGGTGTTTTATAAATTTCCCTGGTGTGCGTTCGTCGGATCGCCATGAAACTTGTTCCATTGGACTCGCAATATTTGACTTGTCCTGTGACCCGAGTTTCGCTCGATTCCGAGTCAGTCGACGAATCGCCGTTTCGCAGGCCCCACGATTCAACTTGACGAGCGATTTTGTTATCGGCTCACCGGAATTCAAAACTGGACATACAGTTGAGTTCGTATAGTTGATTAAGATTTATTTGACCTATAATTTATCCAATTTAGAGACATTTATCCCTTGGCACATTTTTGGTGCAAAGTGGCCCACAAGTGGATACCGCTTTGATCCAAAAGTACCGTTTTAGCCCATGTGTCCAAATTGGACGAAAGGATAGTATTTTATGACTATCTCACTGATACTGGAGATGTTGGTGATGTTTGTTTCAGCATCCAGAGACGTTCATTCAGGGTTCCTACTTTCCGGTTCCTTGTGCTTGTCGTATGGACGTTTATACTACATTGATTGCTTGCTAGACAAGTATACCTTGTCACCGTACTGTTTAGTTACATTTATTTTATGTATATTTATTTTGTAGTTTATTTCTATTTATTTTTCTATATATAAAACTGCGCATCCAAGAAAGAATTGGGTGCAACGACGGTTGTGTCTTCTTTTGTCTCTTATTTGTATTATGCATGTTGACCTAGTTTTTACGAGACCACCCCATGATTTTGAGGCATCCTTATGTTTTATTTGGCCGTGACATAATTATTACACGAGTTGTGAGTCTCATGTAGGACACGGACTTGCATATTAGGCTGGTCACCTGTACGTAAATATCGTGTGACGGATAAGGAATAACTGCTAATAGGGATATAATATTTTTACAGATTAGCAGTTATTAGAGGTGTTTGCGTGTTATGGATGTGACACGTTAGTAGCATTGTGTAGGGAGGATAATGAGTAAGAGTATGTGACTCCTTTACACTTTCCCTTTATTTGCTCGTAAGCTCCGCCGGAGACGCGAGGCGTTATAACCCCTTATATATACTACAGGCCTATGACGATTGAAAAACGTTATTCCCAAGGCCCCTAGATCTCCGTGGGAACTATGCCCATCCAATTATTTTAGCCAGATAGTCCATACACGAGAAACTTGTTCTTAAACTGCATATCACATATACTGGTTAGGCGACCATGTTGGATGTTTACTTTCAGTACATTATTGTCATGCTTTTATGTATCTTATTACGTCCCTCTGAGGACCTGATCTCTTTTCAGGTATAGACGATCATGATTATTCGCAGGAGTACGGACCTCGGCCTGACGCATCATTTTCTGTCGAGGGGGTATTACCCTCTGAGTATCCATGACTACTTCATCGTTGATGGATCTTTTAGCTGCTATTCTCTTTATTTGACATTTTATTTTTATATTGGAGTTCCGTCCTCTTCTATCATCTTAGTTGATATAGTCGATTGGTAGTGGATTTGTCTTCACCCGACTATTATTTCTTTTATTGCTTCCTACTTAAGACTTTTAGTATTTATTCTGGTACTTCTCTACTTGTGTCTGTGGGTGAGATATAGCTGCCTGTGACTTGTCTTGACAATATATATGTACCACTTATGAATTATTTATTCATATACAACGTACGTATGTGTTATTGTTTCAATATATTATAGTTTCCATATACATACGGCTGACATGCTATATATTCCTAGTATTACAAATTTTGGGACGGAGGCGTGATATATTTTTGTGGTGGCCCATACAGGTCGAGAGTAAATTATTTCGATCACGTTATTGTACCAAGCAAGCCTGCAAATAGGATTACAGTATAGGATCTCATCCACTTATTTAATCATCTTTCTTGATTCCAATTTCGTACTCTCCTTGACTACTTGATTTGCATCTAACTTGAACTTGTTCTAACATTGTCCTTATCTTCGTGCCCATCGAGATAAATCCTCCTAATGGACGTGTTGCTACCCTCGCCATCACTGCAGGCGACTCAGCGACACAGGAGGAATATGGAATTATGCCTTCATCGACGATGTCCCCGACTATACCACTCCAGCCGGGACAATCATCGCAGGTAGGCCAGACACCACCATCGGTTCAGTCGAACCCTCAGACCCCAACACCTCTGGTGGAGCATCAATAATAGCAGACTGCAAATCCCCAAGGTGGGAGTATGCCACTACCGCCACCCCAGTTTGTACCTCGGTTCGCCTCGCAGATACCCTTCGTGCCACCTTCGTAGTTTTCGTAGCCTGACGGGAATGTTACCTCGACCCAGTTCATGCAGGCCATGATGCAGGCTTAGTGGCAGCAGAATGAGCTGCCAAGACAAGCTCTTATAGCTACAATAAACAGGCCACCAACCCTTGTACCAGCCCCAATATCGCGACCTTATGGGGCAATGTCAAGGGTTTCACTCAGATGAACCCGAAGCACTTCACAGGAACAGAGACACCGCTGGAAGTCTTCGAGTGGGTCATTAGCACCGAGAAGTTACTGAAGCATCATACTTACTAGAGGACCTATGGATGATAATAGTAGACCTTCCACTTGAGGACAACGCTCACCACTGGTGGAAAGCCGAGCAGAGGCAACATGGCACCAACCAAATGTGGGAGGAGTTATGTGAACTCTTCAACGAGAGGTTCTTTCCTACCAATGTTCGTGATATTCTCTATGAGAAGTTCCTTCACCTCAAGCAAGGGAACATGGCGGTGGACGAGTACGATGCAAAGTTTAGCCGACTGAGTCATTTTGGCGAGATGTTGATTCCCATTAAGTTTGAGAGAGTCAAGATATTCCACCGTGGGCTATCCCCTAATATTAGGCGCTTCACTAGTGCGCAATCGAGAATATCCTATGCGGAATTCTGGAGGAAGCGAGAAGTCATGATCTCTTTTTGAAGGAGACAAAACAGATGAAGAGACGCCCTGTTCCAACAGCATCAGTTTGAGTACCTCAGTGCGGACCCATTAGACACCCTTTGGCACATCAGCAACAACAGAGAGCAGGACCCTATCAGCCTCGAGAGAAGCCCCTTTGCTATTACTGTGGGAAGTTAGGGCATATCCAGAGGGATTGCCGAGTTAGGTTGGGCCAGTGTTTGAGGTGCGGATCGGGACAATATTTAGTGAGGGACTGCCCGATGCAATATACCTTGGCACTCCCTCAGTCAATACATACGCCAACACTTCCAGCACCGAGGCCAGCCCAGCAGATGATGAGGCCAGGAGCACCAGGAGCAGGTGTAAACCCCCTCACCAAAAATTACGACTCCCCCCCGACCGCCTGAGGCCTCCACCACACCACCAGCACCTCCACCACCTCTGCTCCTTCCTCCCGAGTCACTTCCCTACTCCCTGTCCTCCTCCTCCTTGCCGAAGTCCCCTGGACGAAATAGTAGTGACCCCATCACCACTACCATTGCCATTAACAACCCCATCACCATTAACTCCGGCAGCCCTGTCCTCATTCCCCTTCACAGTCTCGCCTGACCTCCACCTCTCCTGGTGTCACGCCCCAGTCCCAAAATATCGAGGGTCTAGTCACGTGGCAATGGCCAGCAGTACACACCGATGGACAACCCAATTTAATGGATCCATCGGGCATACTTAAGCTGTAATATAGGTCTACAACAATAAGTCAAAAACTAATCTCATCCACACACAGAATAATAAGATCAACAGCAAATAAAAAAAATACATCAATGTCCAGTCTCAGCAAAGTATGTCGGGGAACAATCCGATAAAAGTCTAAAACACTGGTTCATCAGACCAGAACAAAGGAGTCCAGAAATAAGTATCTGATGAGTACAAATATCATAATCTCAAGAAAAGTCTTCAGCCATCACCTCTGCTTCTAAGTTAGGTTCTCCTTCAGCAACAGCTTCTGGTACAACTTCAGCTCCTGCCCCGTACACCTCGAGATAATGTTCTTCTGCTAAACCTGGGGACATCATCCATTCCAGGTCCTCAGGGGACATAGCAAGGTACAAATAATACAAGCCAAAATAGATGCAGTGAAATAGAAAATGAAATAAGCAGGGTAACTACATAACCATCTATGTGAAAATACAACTGAGAGCAACACTAGTACTCAGGCTGAGACTGCTACAAGCTCTGTGTCGGGGAGCCGATAGCAGCAATATCTAGTAATGGGTCTAGCTCTGCTCGAGAGTCTACAACCTCACAATAGTAGTATATATATATAGAACAGCCTGTAGCCTGTGTGTCTCTCCCCACCCAATGTAACCATACGTCTCATGTCCATGTCACGTGAGATCAAAGCTAATGCAACAGTCATAATCTAAGAATATAATAACTATGTCCATCCTGTATCCTATTCAGAATCACCTTGAATATCTCAGGAAGATTCTGTCAATGTATGGTGTCAAGTGTCCTAGGTTATAATGTACTTGATAAACAAGCACAATAATGTAAAGGGTCTCGAATGTCCATCACTAAATAACGTACACAACTCCGCGTACGGGTTGGCACCCGACTGTAATCGGACGCTAAGTATGTCATTCGGTCCTAGGTTATTGTATGTACAATAGTCACAGAAAATAAAGCAAGAAAACAAAATGAACTAATAGACTGCAATTTATGGCAAGGTACACTTGCCTGAGATTGGAATACCAGTAGCGGTCCCTGTAACAGTGGGTTCAGCAAATACTCCTCCAAAAGCTGAAATGAATATTACCAACAGTCTCAGAACATAGGAAATAGCTAGAAATGCCTGTCCTTAAGTCCAGTTTGGACACAAGGACAAAAATGACACTTCTGGGCCAAAGCGGGTCCATATGTGGGCCGTTTTGCACCGAAAACCGGGTCAGAGTCAAGGTCTTCAAATCAGTCCAACTTAGTGTCAATAAGTCAGGAACGTCGATACGAACCCAACGGAACTTCCAGAATTGGATTCCGATGAGCCGTTCTCAAAATCGCCCGTTAGGTGGAGCCTGTGGGGCCCACGACACGCGATTTTCCAACATTCTTAGAATCGAACCAAACTTGACCCACAGGACCAGCATATTGCTACGAGTCCGATGGCGCAAGTTTTGTCTCGATCCGATGTGTATACACTAAGTTACAGCAAAATACAGAAAAGTCGGATACGGGGTGTTGTCCGCGGATACGCATTGATTCCGGTGTGCACGCACATCCGAATCAGCTTCTGCGAAAGTCTGCATGTCCGTATCGACGACGCGCACGTATCTGTGAAGACTGCACGCGACCAAGTCATCCCGTTTGGCGGAGCGTACTCAGTTCTGGGGTGAAACAGGGCTAAGTTTTTCCTATTTTTGGATCGCAGTTCGCGATCACCACAGGTCGCGATGCCCCGAGCGGGTTGCACGGGCACCGAGGGGGTCATACAGGCTATGCGATGAAATTTACGGAATAAGAAACAGAGCTACGAGTCAAAAGTTATGGGTACCTGAACAGGGCCTGAAAACCAAGTACAAATCGTGTCCGACACGCGTCTGAACTAGGGATGTGTCCTGTTCTGTGGATCCCGTGTCCGATTGTGTCCAGGCTCGTACTCGCGTTCTGGGCCGTGTTCATGTCTGCCGGAGTCATCCTGGAGTGCAGGCGGAGGTGGCACCGGTTTTGGGAGGTCGTCGACAGTCCGGGCGGTCGGTTCCGGCGCTGTGGGTGGCCGGATGTCGCCTGGGCGGAGTAGAAATTGGGGGCTCGAGTTCGACAGCAAGTTTGGGGGCCGGAGGTGGCCGGACTCAGGTGCTGGAGATGGGGCGGACCGGTCCTGGTGGTCGGGGCGGTGTCACAGGGTGGTCGAAAACAGATCGGAGGTCGCCGGAGAAGGTAAGTTCTGAAGGGGATTTCCGGCGGCCTTAGCTAGGTTTATATAGGACTTCACTAACAGAGGGAGGGCCGGAGGTTGCCGGAAGGGGAAGAGTTACAGTCGGCGGTTCCAGGGGAGGGGAATGGTGGCGGTCGGCGGTTGAGGGAGCCGAAGAGGGTGCGTCGCCGGTGGCGGTAACGGCTGCCGGAGGGATTCGAACGGTTTTGGGGTTAGGGTTTACAAACGGGTCGGATCGGGTGCTGGCGGGTCGGGTCTGACCCGGATCCGACCCGCTAGGCGAGCGGTTCGGTCTAGTCAGACCGGCCGGTCCGGTTTGGTTCACTCTCTGGTTTGGTTCGATTTATTAATTAATTTGATTTAATTATTCAGTTAAATTTTATAATAGTTTTTAATGCTTTAAAAATTCATCCGGAATCCAATAAATTCTCGGAAAAATACTCCATGCCTGGTTTTTAATTTTACACTAGAAAATATAATTTTTTATCACATTTTAATATTATTTAATTTCATTAAATTAGATTACCTTAATATTTTGGTTTAAAAATTACAGAAAATGCTAATTAATTCCAGAAAATTTAAATTTAAAAATTCTTAAAATTTTCAGGTGATTACAATCTACCCCCCTTAAAAAAATTGTGTCCTTGCAATTAAAGATAAAGCTACTAATGAACAGAACTATGGAAATAACAAAAATTTACTTAAGATATACCTGCATCCTCGAATAAATGGGGATATTTCTGGCGCATGATATCTTCCCTCTCCCAAGTAGATTCACCAGGAGAGTGTTGCTTCCATGCCACACGAACCAGTTTAATTGTATGCCCTCGCAGTGTCTTCTCACTGGTTCCGAGTATACTCACTGGTTGTTCTTCATATCTCAGGCTTGGGCCTACTGCGATCTCAGAATGATCAACTATGTGACTTGGGTCAGTCACATACCTTCTCAACTGTGAGACATGGAATACATCATGCACTCCCTCTAAAGATGGAGGTAATGCAAGACGATAGGACACCTCACCAATGCGCTCCAGAATATCAAAGGGCCCAATGTACCTTGGACTCAACTTGCCTCTGCTCCCAAAGCGAATGGTTCCTCGAGTAGGCAAAATCCTCAGGAATACATGTTCTCCTTCCTTGAACTCCAAGGGACGTCGGTGTGTATCAGCCCAATGTTTCTGTCTGTCCTGAGCTGCACGAAGATGATTCTGGATTTGTTTCACCTTCTCCACTATTTGCATTACCAACTCTGGCCCCAATATTTGACGCTCTCCGACGTCACTCCAGCATATTGGCGATCTGCACTTCCTACCGTATAACGCCTCGAAAGGTGCCATCTTGATGCTTTCTTGATAACTGTTGTTGTATGAGAACTCTACCAAATGCAAATGATCTTCCCAAGACCCTCCAAAGTCTAACATACAGGATCGCAGCATATCCTCCAAGATCTGGATTGTACGTTCTGATTGACCATCTGTCTGGGGATGATAGGCAGTACTGAATTTTAGTCTGGTGCCAAGACTCTCTTGCATACTTCGCCAAAAATGAGAGGTAAATCTCGAATCTCGATCTGATACAATACTAACCGGCACTCCATGCAATCTTACTATTTGTCTTATATACATGTCGGCTAGTATCTCTGTGGACTATCCAACTCTAAATGGCAAGAAGTGTGCCGATTTAGTGAGTCGATCCACGATAACCCATACCGCATCTTTTCCGCTGGGGCTCCTTGGGAATCCTGTGACGAAGTCCATGGTGATATATTCCCACTTCCATTCTGGTATGGGAAGCGGCTACAATATTCCTGCTGTCCTCTGATGCTCGACTTTCACTTGTTGGCAGACTAAGCATTTAGCTACAAATCTTGCAATCTCTCTCTTCATTCCATGCCACCAGTAATACTGCCTTAGATCTCGATACATCTTTGTCCCTCCTGGATGAACAGAGTACATGGAGCTATGTGCTTCAGTCATTAACTCCTGTCTCAGTTCTCCATTTGGAACATATAGACGATCTCCGCACCTTAATATCCCATCCTCATGTATGCGAAGTCCCGTTTGCATGCCTGCTTCTGTCTTCTCTTTGAGTCTTCGAAATCTTGCATCAGTAGGCAAAGCTTCTTTAATCCTTTCCACAAGCGATGACTTCACTTCCAGATTAGCCAGCAAACCACTCTGTCTTGGTAGAATAACCTCTATCTGGAGCTCCTGTAGATCTTTTAATAGCTCAGGCTGCATCGTCAAGAAATAAGCCGTAGGCTTCCTGCTGAGTGCGTCTGCTACTACATTTGCTTTCCCTGGGTGGTACTGTAGATCTATATCAAAGTCCACCATCAACTCAAGCCAGCGCCTTTGCCTCATGTTAAGCTCCTTCTGAGTATATACATACTTCAGACTTTTGTGATCAGTGAAGATTTCTACCTTCTCACCATAAAGATAATGCCTCCAAATCTTCAGTGCAAATATTACAGCAGCTAGCTCCAGATCATGCGTTGGGTAGTTTTTCTCATGGACCTTCAACTGTCTCGATGCATAAGCAATAACTTTGCCATGTTGCATCAAAACACATCCTAGGCCACTACCTGACGCATCACTATAAACAACAAAATCGCCTGACCCTGAAGGAAGTGTCAAGACTGGTGCTGTTGTTAGACGCCTCTTCAATTCTTCAAAGGCCAGCTGACATTCTTCTGTCCATGCAAAGTCCTGATCCTTCCGGGTCAACTTCGTCATTGGCTCCGCAATCCTTGAAAAATTTTCTACGAACCTTCTGTAATATCTAGCAAGTCCTAGAAAACTCCTCACCTCGGCAACTGATGTCGGTGTAGGCCAAGTCTCAATGGCAGCAACCTTCTCTGGATCAACTGACAGTCCTTCTCCTGAGATAATATGCCCTAAGAATGGCACCTTATCCATGCAAAACTCATATTTACTGAGCTTAGCATAAAGCTTCTCTTGCCTCAATGTCTCTAGCACGATTCTGAGATGCTCCTCGTGCTCTTCGTGGCTTTTGGAATATACCAGAATGTCATCAATAAATACAACCACAAATTTATCCAAGTATTGATGGAAGACTCGGTTCATCAAGCTCATGAACACAGCAGGCACATTGGTTAAACCAAACGGCATTACTAAGAACTCATAGTGCCCATAATTAGTCCTGAAGGCTGTCTTCGGGATATCTTCCTTCCTCACCCTAATCTGATGATAACCGGATCTAAGGTCAATCTTCAAAAATACCCTAGCTCCGCTCAATTGATCAAATAAGTCATCAATGTGAGGCAAGGGATACCGGTTCTTAATAGTCACAGCGTTTAACGCCCTGTAATCAATGCACAGGCGAACTGTTCCATCCTTCTTCGGTACAAAAAGTATAGGTGCTCCCCAAGGTGAAACACTGGGCCGGATGAAACCCTTCTCCAGAAGTTCATCAACTTGCTTCTTCAACTCTACTAACTCCTTAGGTGCTAGTCTATAAACCGATAAAGTGATAGGTTCTGCTCCTGGAGTTAAGTCTATGGTGAATTCTATTTTCCGATCAGGCGGTAGACCTGGAAGATCATCGGGAAATACATCCACAAACTCTGATATAACTCTTGGGTATTCTGACTCCCTTTCTACAGATAATGCCCTAAGAGTTGGCTAAACACCTTGTTCTACAGCTCCTCGAAGAAATTCAAACTCTGAGTGTCCAGGTGGTCTGAATATAACTTTTCCAAGCCGACAATCAAGAGTAGCATGATATTGACTCAACCAGTCCATACCAAGTACCACATCATAGTCAGGCATAGAAAAGATCAGAAATTGGGCTTGCATCTCTCTTCCACAAACTACTACTGAACATGATCTACAGATATCACTAACAGGTATAATTCCACCTCCTGTAAGAATTCTCTTAGTCTTAGAAAGGGGTGCAGTAGCTACTCTATGGGTGGCTACGAAGCTAGCAGCTATGAATGAGTGTGATGCCCCAGAATCAAATAAAGCTACAGCAGGTAATGAAGCTACTAAAATGGTACCTGCTATAACTTCTCCAGCAG
Source organism: Iris macrosiphon (assembly GCA_036927795.1). NCBI lineage: Eukaryota > Viridiplantae > Streptophyta > Magnoliopsida > Asparagales > Iridaceae > Iris > Iris macrosiphon. Next base: position 146,131,010 of record JAYESA010000001.1, on the reverse strand, counting down.
TAGCTTCTTCCTGAACAGCCAATGCAAAAGCCTGACCTCGTCCCTGAGCTGGACCCCTCTGCTGACGAGCCTGTTGGAATAGTGCTGCTTGAGGTGGTAATGGTGGTCTGGGCTGATATCCTCCTGGAGCTGGTGGTCTGACTCCTCCAACTCCCGTCTGTTGAGCTCCCACTGCTGGATAATCTGGCCTCGGTGCAGGTAGAGCTAGTCGTGGTGCTCCCTCTCGGCGTTCTGTGCAGTCTCTGGATAAATGCTGGTTGGATCGGCAAACCAGGCACAGTCCCAATTTGCGTCTGCACTCCTTTTCAATGTGACCCAACTTGCCGCAGAAATGACAAGTAGGTAGGGTTCTTGGTGCTGCTCTCTGCGGTAGATTCCTCTGGAGTCACTTTACAGAATCCCCTTGTGCTGCCTTGGATGGTGCTGAGATAAATGGCCGCTTCAGACTTGACTCCCTCCTGGTTACGCGCTCCATGCGTCGTGCTACAGCAAGGACGTCGTTGTACGATATAGGGGCAACAGATCCAATCAACCTCTGAAGCTCGAACCTGAGTCTGTCAAAGAATTTCTCCGCCTTCTCTTATTCGATAAGAATTAGAGAAGGGGCGAAATGACTCAGGCGAATGAATTCAGCATTATACTCCTCCACCGTCATGTTGCCTTGTATGAGGCGATTGAACTTATCTCGAAGTTCTGATCTAGCAACGGCTGGGATATACATCTCTTGGAAGAGTCTGGAGAACTCCTCCCAAGTGACTCGGTCATGTCCGAGCCTCCTCTCTTCAGCTAGCCACCAGTGGTGCGCGTTGTCCGTCAGTTGCATTCGGACAGCAGTCATCCATCTCTCCCACGGAAGTTCAGCTGCTTCCAACTGATGTTGTGTATTTGTGAGCCACTCATGCACTTCAGTTGGTCCTTCCTTGCTCGAAAAGGTACGGGGCTTGAGTTGACGAAAATCAGTGATAGTTCCCGTCGCTGGTCGCCTAGCTTGCGGGTTTGCCTGCTCTAATGCATTTACTAGGCTGTTTCTCAGGTTCTCTGCCTCCTGACGCTGCGTCTCCTGTTGAACTTGTTGTTGAGCTTGCATCATGGCATAAAACATCTAAAACATTTGCTGCCCATCCATTGCTTGCCCTGGTGGGAAGGCAGGCATCTGTGGAGTGAATTGCGGCGGTGGTGGGATATCATCACGCCTGAACCTTGAGTTATGCTGCTCAGCTTGTCCACTTTGAGAGGATTGACCTCTGTTCTCTGGTGTAACTCCATCTCCATAGGTAACCACAGCGTCTTGTGGTGTACTCAAAGGAATTTCATCTTCATTTCTTGGATCCATCTTTCTCTCTGCACCCAAAAATTAAACTTTATGAGAACGTTTAGTAGAGTCAAGCAGGATGCAAATCAAGTACTTAATTCGAATGCGATAGAGAGTTTCAAAAACGATTCAACAAATGGATGAGACACTATAACCTATCCTATCCTTCTACAGGTTTGTTCGGTTCCTAAGTTGAAACCAAATAATTTATCGTAGACCTGCATGGGCCACCACAAAAACCATGTCACGCCCCAGTCCCAAAATATCGAGGGACTAGTCACGTGGCAATGGTCAGCAGTACACACCGATGGACAACCCAATTTAATGGATCCATCGGGCATACTTAAGCTGTAATATAGGTCTACAACAATAAGTCAAAAACTAATCTCATCCACACACAGAATAATAAGATCAACAACAAATAAAGAAAATACATCAATGTCCAGTCTCAGCAAAGTATGTCGGGGAACAACCCGATAAAAGTCTAAAATACTGGTTCATCAGACCAGAACAAAGGAGTCCAGAAATAAGTATCTGATGAGTACAAATATTATAATCTCAAGAAAAGTCTTCAGCCATCACCTCTGCTTCTAAGTTAGGTTCTCCTTCAGCAACAGCTTCTGGTACAGCTTCAGCTCCTGTCCCGTATACCTCGGGATAATATTCTTCTGCTAAACCTGGGGACATTATCCATTCCAAGTCCTCATGGGACATAGCAAGGTACAAATAATACAAGCCAAAATAGATGCAGTGAAATAGAAAATGAAATAAGCAGGGTAACTACATAACCATCTATGTGAAAATACAACTGAGAGCAACACTAGTACTCAGGCTGAGACTGCTACAAGCTCTGTGTCGGGGAGTCGGTAGCAGCAATATCTAGTAATGGGTCTAGCTCTGCTCGAGAGTCTACAACCTCACAATAGTAGTATATATATATAGAACAGCCTGTAGCCTGTGTGTCTCTCCCTACCCAATGTAACCACACGTCTCATGTCCATGTCACGTGAGATTAGAGCTAATGCAACAGTCATAATCTAAGAATATAATAACTATGTCCATCATGTATCCTATTCAGAATCACCTTGAATATCTCAGGAAGATTCTGTCAATGTATGGTGTCAAGTGTCCTAGGTTATAATGTACTTGATAAACAAGCACAATAATGTAAAGGGTCTCGAATGTCCATCACTAAATAACGTACACAACTTCGCGTATGGGTTGGCACCCGACTGTAATCGGATGCTAAGTATGTCATTCGGTTCTAGGTTATTGTATGTACAATAGTCACAGAAAATAAAGCAAGAAAACAAAATGAACTAATAGACTACAATTTATGGCAAGGTACACTTGCCTGGGATTGGAATACCAGTAGCGGTCCCTGTAACAGTGGTGTTTGTGGTATTAAACGAAAGGAATGAAATTGTATTTCAATGACGGGGTTTATGCGAAACCCGCGCCCTTCTGTTTACAAACAAACTTGTACAATGTAATCCTATACGAGGATGTGGGAGTACAATTTATTTAATCTGGGTATAAATTGCTATAGGTGTCTGATCTGCGGTCGATCACTTTAGCCCTTGGACCACACGATGTTGAAGAAGTACCGTGGAAGACAGGTAGCAGCTTCGAAGGTTGCAGAAGAGGTTGGACGCACGAGGCCAAGGTCGTCGATCCCTGCTCTCCGGGCTCTCTCTCTCTCTCTCTCTCTCTCTCTCTCTCCCTTTCTCTCTCTCTCTCTCCTTGGACGATAATTCTCTCCTGGATGATAATTCTTTTTTCGCCCCCTTTTCCCCATTGATAGGGGTCTCTATTTATAGAGTTTTGGTGACAGTGACCACTCCGTCGGTGTAAAAACCGAGGAGTGGGAAGTACAACACCCTTTTACACAACGGTTAAAGTAACCAATGCCTGCGTATGGATGATCTTTTGAATGAGCGTATGATGCGGGTCCAACTAAGGGAACACAACGCGTACTATTGCTACGAAGATCATGGCGTAAGAGCCACGCAGGTAGGTATCCCGTGTGTAGAAACGGTTGGCGTAGAAGCCAAATGACTGTCACCCTGGCACAGAGGCCAGATAGGCATAGAAGCCGAAGAGGTGTTGAAGCCGGGTAGGCGTAGGAGCCAGAGAGGCGTTGAAGCCGGATAGGCGTAGGAGCCGGAGAGGCGTTGAAGCTGAATAGGCATAGGAGACGGACATGCGTTGAAGCCGGATAGGCGTAGGAGCCGGACAGGCGTTGAAGCCGGAGAGGCGTTGAAGCCGGAGAGGCGTTGAGAGCCGAAGGGGTACAGGTCTTGAATGGGCGTAGAAGCCGCTGTGTACCGTGCCCGAGTGCTGACGGGGACGTCTTAGCCGGAATCACGACTTTCGAAGATGTAATCAAATCTTTTACAGAGATTTGCCATCATCCTGTGCATTAAATACGAAGACGTGTTTCGAAGGTCTGCAGCCCTTCTGTGCATCCGTTGCAGAGACGTGCCTTGACTGAACCTGTCACCGCTCCGTGCAATTAGACGTAGAGACGTGCCTCGAGCCCCGTACGATGTGCAGCTTTTGACGTGACAGGCGGTTTGTCTACTGTGGAGCGTAAACCGGCTTATGCCTGCCTGTGTAAAACAATGCAGCGTATCCCTCTGTGCGAAAAAGAGCAGTTTATGCTGAGGGGACGTCAGTAAACGACGGTTCGGTGGTATCTTAACCCAATCCTCTGCATTAAATGCAGGGATCCGCCATCATACTGTGGTGTGCGTCCCGAGGGGTCTGTGCCTGTTTCCAGCCGTCGTCTGGGTCGCCGTGCAGCACTTTTTGTCAGGAGTCAGAGGCCAGGTTCACTGCGTGACTTGACAGGTTCATTTCGGGGAAGATGAAGCGTTCCTCGTACGCTATTTTAACGCTGCTTTGAGAGCGGCTGAGTTTTTACGCCCTGGAGGCGATGGGGGGGGGGGGGTCCCGTCTACGCCGAAGCGGTTTTGGACGCGCTGCACCCTTGAGCTCTTACGCCTGATGGCACTGAAGGCCTTTGTTTGCGCTGCTCTGTATCAATACGCCGCGTAGCTTTTGCCAGCGTATTTTTTATGCTTCTATAAGACCCCCTTCAAAGCTTTTAAATTCCTTGGAATTTGAAACGCTTTGAATGAAGCATGAATGGCCCCTCGTGACTCGAAACGTTTCTGAATGGAGCGTTGAAATGGTCGGTACGGCCTTTATGGCGGATTTATTGGGGACTGTTTTGGATAAGCGGAAGGTCGCGAAGTGCAAAATCCTCAGCCTGTAGCGTCTGGGCGTAAAACACCGTTGAGCGCGAAGTCGTAGACTTATGGTTCCTGAGCGTGAAGTCGTAGGTTTGTTGCCTCTCGAGCGTAAAAGCTACCGAGCACAAAGGCATCCGGGCGAGAAAAACCATAGACTTATAGCTGCTTGAACGTAAAGCCGTAGAATCGTTGCTGTTGAGTGTAGAAAGCTCCTTTAGCGTAGGACTTGTGGATCTGTAGCTTCTGAAAAGAGAATTTCTTCGAGCGTGAAGTTCTGCGGATCTGTTGCTTCTGAGCGTAAAATCGTAGATCTGTTGCTGTCGAGCGTAGAAAGCTCCTTTAGCGTAGAACTGCTGAACTGTCTTGCGCGAAGAATTTTTCGAATTCGCTGACTGTCCGTCTTTCGAGGGTAGTGGTTTGACGTAGCACCCAATCATATCCGACTATTAATGCGAGACTTGGTTAGGACGAGAGTGGTATCAGAGGTAGTATGGACGTGATAAACTCTCGGTAAACTTCAGCAGGGCACATCTATCCAGAGGTCATACGGACATGATAGAATGTGCTTTGGCCAAGTTTTGTAGGTAAAGTACTATCAGAGGTGAGATAGACGTGATAGGCTTTACTAGAGTTTACAGCTCAAAGGTAATATGGACATAGCTGTTTTGTGGGCCTATTACTTGTTGCGCACCTAGGTACAAGTAAATAGGTTTGAGGACAAGCCCTGCTAGAGGTAATATGGACGTAGCAGATTTTGTGGACCTAACACCACTGGCATACTTAGATTTAGTACGGGTGTTAGTTGAAGTGACGATCGATATCAGAGGTGATAATCGATGGTCAGAATCTTGGAAAGCCTGTTCAGAGGTGATATGGACATGGCAGATTCTCCAAGGAAATACAGTTCAGAGGTGATATAGACATGACTGATTTTGTGGACCCATCACTTTTTGTGCACCTAAGTGCAAGCAATAGGTTTGAGACAAGCCCTGCTAGAGGTAATATGGACGTAGCAGTTTTTGTGGACTCAACACCACTGGCGTACTTAGAGTTAAGTACGGGTGTTGAGTTGAGATGACAACCGATATCAGAGATAATATGAACATGATAATCGATGGTCGGACCAGGATGGTTTGTTCAGAGGTAATATGAACATAACAAACTCAGCTGGGGATTACAGCTCAGAGGTAATATGAACATGGCTGATTTTGTGGACCCATCACTTTTTGCGCACCTAAGTGCAAGCAATAGGTTTGAGACAAGCCCTGCTAGAGGTAATATGGACGTAGCAGTTTTTGTGGACTCAACACCACTGGCGTACTTAGAGTTAAGTACGGGTGTTAAGTTGAGATGACAACCGATATCAGAGGTAATATGAACATGATAATCGATGGTCGGACCAGGATGGTTTGTTCAGAGGTAATATGAACATAACAAACTCAGCTGGGGGTTACAGCTCAGAGGTAATATGAACATGGCTGATTTTATGGACCCATCACTTTTTGCGCACCTAAGTGCAAGCAATAGGTTTGAGATAAGCCCTGCTAGAGGTAATATGGACGTAGCAGTTTTTGTGGACTCAACACCACTGGCGTACTTAGAGTTAAGTACGGGTGTTGAGTTGAGATGACAACCGATATCAGAGGTAATATGAACATAATAATCGATGGTCGGACCAGGATGGTTTGTTCAGAGGTAATATAAACATAACAAACTCAGCTGGGGATTACAGCTCAGAGGTAATATGAATATGGCTGATTTTGTGGACCCATCACTTTTTGCACACCTAAGTGCAAGCAATAGGTTTGAGACAAGCCCTGCTAGAGGTAATATGGACGTAGCAGTTTTTGTGGACTCAACACCACTGGCGTACTTAGAGTTAAGTACGGGTGTTGAGTTGAGATGACAACCGATATCAGAGGTAATATGAATATGATAATCGATGGTCGGACCAGGATGGTTTGTTCAGAGGTAATATGAACATAACAAACTCAGCTGGGGATTATAGCTCAGAGGTAATATAAACATGGCTGATTTTGTGGACCCATCACTTTTTGCGCACCTAAGTGCAAGCAATAGGTTTGAGACAAGCTCTGCTAGAGATAATATGGACGTAGCAGTTTTTATGGACTCAACACCACTGGCGTACTTAGAGTTAAGTACGGGTGTTAAGTTGAGATGACAACCGATATCAGAGGTAATATGAACATGATAATCGATGGTCGGACCAGGATGGTTTGTTCAGAGGTAATATGAACATAACAAACTCAGCTGGGGATTACAGCTCAGAGGTAATATGAACATGGCTGATTTTGTGGACCCATCACTTTTTGCGCACCTAAGTGCAAGCAATAGGTTTGAGGACAAGCCCTGCTAGAGGTAATATGGACGTAGCAGATTTTGTGGACCTAACACCACTGGCGTACTTAGATTTAGTACGGGTGTTAGTTGAAGTGACGATCGATATCAGAGGTGATAATCGATGGTCAGAATCTTGGAAAGCCTGTTCAGAGGTGATATGGACATGGCAGATTCTCCAAGGAAATACAGTTCAGAGGTGATATGAATATGGCTGATTTTGTGGACCCATCACTTTTTGCGCACCTAAGTGCAAGCAATAGGTTTGAGACAAGCCCTGCTAGAGGTAATATGGACGTAGCAGTTTTTGTGGACTCAACACCACTGGCGTACTTAGAGTTAAGTACGGGTGTTAAGTTGAGATGACAACCGATATCAGAGGTAATATGAACATGATAATCGATGGTCGGACCAGGATGGTTTGTTCAGAGGTAATATGAACATAACAAACTCAGCTGGGGATTATAGCTCAGAGGTAATATAAACATGGCTGATTTTGTGGACCCATCACTTTTTGTGCACCTAAGTGCAAGCAATAGGTTTGAGACAAGCCCTGCTAGAGGTAATATGGACGTAGCAGTTTTTATGGACTCAACACCACTGGCGTACTTAGAGTTAAGTACGGGTGTTAAGTTGAGATGACAACCGATATCAGAGGTAATATGAACATGATAATCGATGGTCGGACCAGGATGGTTTGTTCAGAGGTAATATGAACATAACAAACTCAGCTGGGGGTTACAGCTCAGAGGTAATATGAACATGGCTGATTTTGTGGACCCATCACTTTTTGTGCACCTAAGTGCAAGCAATAGGTTTGAGACAAGCCCTGCTAGAGGTAATATGGACGTAGCAGTTTTTGTGGACTCAACACCACTGGCGTACTTAGAGTTAAGTACGGGTGTTAAGTTGAGATGACAACCGATATCAGAGGTAATATGAACATGATAATCGATGGTCGGACCAGGATGGTTTGTTCAGAGGTAATATGAACATAACAAACTCAGCTGGGGATTACAGCTCAGAGGTAATATGAACATGGCTGATTTTGTGGACCCATCACTTTTTGCGCACCTAAGTGCAAGCAATAGGTTTGAGACAAGCCCTGCTAGAGGTAATATGGACGTAGCAGTTTTTGTGGACTCAACACCACTGGCATACTTAGAGTTAAGTACGGGTGTTAAGTTGAGATGACAACCGATATCAGAGGTAATATGAACATGATAATCGATGGTCGGACCAGGATGGTTTGTTCAGAGGTAATATGAACATAACAAACTCAGCTGGGGGTTACAGCTCAGAGGTAATATGAACATGGCTGATTTTGTGGACCCATCACTTTTTGTGCACCTAAGTGCAAGCAATAGGTTTGAGACAAGCCCTGCTAGAGGTAATATGGACGTAGCAGTTTTTGTGGACTCAACACCACTGGCGTACTTAGAGTTAAGTACGGGTGTTAAGTTGAGATGACAACCGATATCAGAGGTAATATGAACATGATAATCGATGGTCGGACCAGGATGGTTTGTTCAGAGGTAATATGAACATAACAAACTCAGCTGGGGATTACAGCTCAGAGGTAATATGAACATGGCTGATTTTGTGGACCCATCACTTTTTGCGCACCTAAGTGCAAGCAATAGGTTTGAGACAAGCCCTGCTAGAGGTAATATGGACGTAGTAGTTTTTGTGGACTCAACACCACTGGCGTACTTAGAGTTAAGTACGGGTGTTGAGTTGAGATGACAACCGATATCAGAGGTAATATGAACATGATAATCGATGGTCAGACCATCGTTTACAGATGCATAGTGATGACCTTAGCATCGATCAACTCCTGGATTTTCTTTTTTAGTATATAGCATGTCTTTGTAGGATGATGAATGTACCGATGAAAGAGACAATAATCTGGGTTATCAATTTTGCCAGCCCTCTCAGGGTATCTGATGTTGGGAAGCTGAAGTTTGTTTTCCTTCACCAACGTATTGAAGATTCCACTGATGTCATCTTCATTGAAGGAGAAAGTCCCTTTTGGCCTTCGGGCTCCTGATGCTTGAGTTCCATGGTCTTCTGGGAAGATCGTTATCGTTGCATCATCTTCAGATTCTGAGAGAATTCTACCCCCAGCTTTGGATGTTGCTCGATTTTGTCGAGGGAGACTACCCCAGACTTGTCGTTGCACTTGCGGAGATCACAGCGTTCATCTGGTTCTCCGTAGAGGTCAGATGTTGTCTTGCGCATGGAGCGTGATTTATACTTCCGTCTTGGCGTCGAGGCACCATCGGCAGTTCTGTCTGTATCGCGCGGAGCGGGAGGCAGATTTCTACGCGTAAAGCGCAGTGAAGGCTTCTGGGTTAGCGCTGAGGCTTCGCCCGAAGTTTTGTCTTTACCGCACGTAGCGGGAGACTGTTTCCTACGCGTAAAGCGCAGTGGATTCTTCGGGGTTAGCGCTAAGGCTTCACCCAAAGTTTTGTCTGTACCGCGTGTAGCGGGAGACTGAATTTTACATACGGGGCACGGAGGGAGCGTCGCTACAACCTCGTTGGCCGAAGAGATCGGAGAGATCGGAGAGATCGGAGAGTCCGGAGAGATTGGAGAGATCGGAGAGTCCGGAGAGATCGGAGAGTCCACAGGAATAGTAGAGGATGTCTTGGGCATCCACACATTGCGCAACTTCCTGTTGTCCTGGACGGAGAGAGGGCGAGAGCTACCCCCGGGTCGAAGTATGTCTTCGTAGGCCGACTGGTCGAAATGAACGACCAGCGTCTTCTTCACGGTTCCCACGGATACCGTATCATGTTGAGCAATTACTTTCTCGTCAGAAGAGAAAGATGTCCCCAGCAGAGTCGCCATCTTATTTGTGGTATTAAACGAAAGGAATGAAATTGTATTTCAATGACGGGGTTTATGCGAAACCCGCGCCCTTCTGTTTACAAATAAACTTGTACAATATAATCCTATACGAGGATGTGGGAGTATAATTTATTTAATCTGGGTATAAATTGCTATAGGTGTCTGATCTGCGGTCGATCACTTTAGCCCTTGGACCACACGATGTTGAAGAAGTGCCATGGAAGACAGGTAGCAGCTTCGAAGGTTGCAGAAGAGGTTGGACGCACGAGGCCAAGGTCGTCGATCCCTGCTCTCCGGGCTCTCTCTCTCTCTCTCTCTCCCTCTCCCTTTCTCTCTCTCTCTCTCCTTGGACGATAATTCTCTCCTGGATGATAATTCTTTTTTCGCCCCCTTTTCCCCATTGATAGGGGTCTCTATTTATAGAGTTTTGGTGACAGTGACCACTCCGTCGGTGTAAAAACCGAGGAGTGGGAAGTACAACACCCTTTTACACAACGGTTAAAGTAACCAATGCCTGCGTATGGATGATCTTTTGAATGAGCATATGACGCGGGTCCAACTAATGGAACACAACGCGTACTATTGCTACGAAGATTACGGCGTAAGAGCCACGCAGGTAGGTATCCCGTGTGTAGAAACGGTTGGCGTAGAAGCCAAATGACTGTCACCCTGGCACAGAGGCCAGATAGGCATAGAAGCCGAAGAGGCGTTGAAGCCGGGTAGGCGTAGGAACCGAAGAGGCGTTGAAGCCGGATAGGCGTAGGAGCCGGAGAGGCGTTGAAGCCGGATAGGCGTAGGAGCCGGGCAGGCGTTGAAGCCGGATAGGCGTAGGAGCCGGACAAGCGTTGAAGCCGGAGAGGCGTTGAAGCCGGAGAGGCGTTGAGAGCCGAAGGGGTACAGGTCTTGAATGGGCGTAGAAGCCGCTACGTACCGTGTCCGAGTGCTGACGGGGACGTCTTAGCCGGAATCACGGCTTTCGAAGATGTAATCAAATCTTCTACAGAGATTTGCCATCATCCTGTGCATTAAATGCGAAGACGTGTTTCGAAGGTCTGCAGCCCTTCTGTGCATCCGTTGCAGAGACGTGCCTTGACTGAACCTGTCACCGCTTCGTGCAATTAGACGTAGAGACGTGCCTCGAGCCCCGTACGATGTGCAGCATTTGACGTGGCAGGCGGTTTGTCTACTGCGGAGCGTAAACCGGCTTATGCCTGCCTGTGTAAAATAATGCAGCGTATCCCTCTGTGCGAAAAAGAGCGGTTTATGCTGAGGGGAAGTCAGTAAACGACGGTTCGGTGGTATCTTAACCCAATCCTCTGCATTAAATGCAGGGATCCGCCATCATACTGTGGTGTGCGTCCCGAGGGGTCTGTGCCTGTTTTCAGCCGTCGTCTGGGTCGCCGTGCAGCACTTTTTGTCAGGAGTCAGAGGCCAGGTTCACTGCGTGACTTGACAGGTTCATTTCGGGGAAGAAGCGTTTCTCGTACGCTATTTTAACGCTGCTTTGAGAGCGGCTGAGTTTTTACGCCCTGGAGGCGATGGGGGGGTCCCGTCTACGCCGAAGCGGTTTTGGACGCGCTGCACCCTTGAGCTCTTACGCCTGATGGCACTGAAGGCCTTTGTTTGCGCTGCTCTGTATCAATACGCCGCGTAGCTTTTGCCAGCGTATTTTTCATGCTTCTACAAGAAGGTTCATTTCGGGGAAGACGAAGCGTTCCTCGTACGCTATTTTAACGCTGCTTTGAGAGCGGCTGAGTTTTTATGCCCTGGAGGCGATGGGGGGGGTCCCGTCTACGCCGAAGCGGTTTTGGACGTGCTGCACCCTTGAGCTCTTACGCCTGATGGCACTGAAGGCCTTTGTTTGCGCTGCTCTGTATCAATACGCCGCGTTGCTTTTGCCAGCGTATTTTTCATGCTTCTACAAGTGGGTTCAATAAATACTCCTCTAAAAGCTGAAATGAATATTACCAACAGTCTCAGAACATAGGAAATAGCTAGAAACGCCTGTCCTTAAGTCCAGTTTGGACACAAGGACAAAAATGACACTTCTGGGCCAAAGCGGGTCCATATGTGGGCCGTTTTGCACCGAAAACTAGGTCAGAGTCAAGGTCTTCAAATCAGTCCAACTTAGTGTTAACAAGTCAGGAACGTCGATACGAACCCAACGGAACTTCCAGAATTGGATTCCGTTGAGTTGTTCTCAAAATCGCCCGTCAGGTGGAGCCTGTGGGGCCCACGACACGCGATTTTCCAACGTTCTTAGAATCGAACCAAACTTGACCCATAGGACCAGCATATTACTATGAGTCCGATGGCGCAAGTTTCGTCTCGATCCGATGTGTATACACTAAGTTACAGCAAAATACAGAAAAGTCAGATACGGGGTGTTGTCCGCGGATACGCATTGATTCCGGTGTGCACGCACATCCGAATCAGCTTCTGTGAAAGCCCGCACGTCCGTATCGACGACGCGCACGTATCTGTGAAGATCGCACACGACCAAGTCATCCCGTTTGGCGGGGCGTACTCAGTTCCGGGGTAAAACAGGGCTAAGTTTTTTCTGTTTTTGGATCACGGTTCGCGATCACCACAGGTCGCGATGCCCCGAGCGGGTTGTACGGGCACCGAGGGGGTCATACAGGCTACGCGATGAAATTTATGGAATAAGAAACAGAGCTACGAGTCAAAAGTTATGGGTAGCTGAACATGGCCTGAAAACCAAGTACAAATCGTGTCCGACACGCGTCTGAACTAGGGCTGTGTCCTGTTCTGTGGATCCCGTGTCCGATCATGTCCAGGCTCGTACTCGCATTCTGGGTCATGTCCGTGTCTGCCGGAGTCGTCCTGGAGTGCAGGCGGAGGTGGCGCCGGTTTTGGGAGGTCGTCGACAGTCCGGGCGGTCGGTTTCGGCGCTGTGGGTGGCCGGATGTCGCCTGGGCGGAGTAGAAATTGGGGGCTCGAGTTCGACAGCAAGTTTGGGGGCCGGAGGTGGCCGGACTCAGGTGCTGGAGATTGGGCGGACCGGTCCTGGTGGTCGGGGCGGTGTCACAGGGTGGTCGGAAACAGATCGGAGGTCGCCGGAGAAGGTGAGTTCTGAAGGGGATTTCCGGCGGCCTTAGCTAGGTTTATATAGGACTTCACTGACAGAGGGAGGGTCGGAGGTTGCCAGAAGGGGAAGAGTTACAGTCGGCCGTTCCAGGGGAGGGGAATGGTGGAGGTCGGCGGTTGAGGGAGCCGAAGAGGGTGCGTCGCCGGTGGCGGTAACGGCTGCCGGAGGGATTCGAACGGTTTGGGGGTTAGGGTTTACAAACGGGTCGGATCGGGTGCTGGCGGGTCGGGTCTGACCCGGATCCGACCCGTTAGGCGAGCGGTTCGGTCTAGTCAGACCGGCCGGTCCGGTTTGGTTCACTCTCTGGTTTGGTTCGATTTATTAATTAATTTGATTTAATTATTCAGTTAAATTTTATAATAGTTTTTAATGCTTTAAAAATTCATCCGGAATCCAATAAATTCTCGAAAAAATACTCCATGCCTGGTTTTTAATTTTACACTAGAAAATATAATTTTTATCATATTTTAATATTATTTAATTTCATTTAAAAATTCATTTTAAATTAGACTACCTTAATATTTTGGTTTAAAAATTACAGAAAATGCTAATTAATTCCAGAAAATTTAAATTTAAAAATTCTTAAAATTTTCTGGTGATTACACCTGGACCTCTCCTCCCCACTGGCCGGACTTCCCTGGCCTGAGCTCCTCCCCCACAGCCGGACCCCTGGCCGGAGTGTCAACCCCACCACCATCAAGTAAACACCATCACCATCATCATCTTATGTACCCCTTCACCATCACTATCGACATCGTTGACATAGTCATCACCTTCACCATCATCATCGTCATCGTCGTTATCATCATCACCCTAACCATCATCGTAGCCATCAACGTCATTATCATCGTCGTATCATCTTCACCATCGCAATTATCATCTCCAACATCATCACCATCACCACCATTACAATCACCATTATCGTCACCAATACCTTAACCCTAATCACCATGATCGGTATCACCCTTAACCATCACCCTTGGCAACCTCAAACATCGTCACCCTCTTCCTCATGGACATCATAAACCCGTCACCCTTGCCAGACGACCTGTAGCAGTCACCCCCAATTTTTGTACCTATGCATGCTGACACCGAGGATCTATTGGATTGGTTATACGTGACTTTCGGAGCTGATTATTGGGACTACACAGCCGCTTGCCAGGCAAGTATACCTTGCCTTGTTGTACTGTTTAAATTCTGTATTATTAGCTACATATTTATTATTTAATTATGCGCGTCAGAGAGAGACTCGGGTGCAGTCAACGAATGCGTTGATGTTAGGACTTATGTCTGACCTAGTGTCTAGTAGACCCACCTAAAGTTATGGAGCTATTGGTATGACTCCCAGGCCTTGACACATTTCTTACACGTGTTGTGAGTCTCATGTAGGGCACGGACTTGCGTATGTGGTTGGCCACCTGTACGTGTAGGCGTACGACGGATAGGGTATAACTGCTAATAGTGATGCATGTTAGAAGACTTAGCAGTTATTGGTAGGCGGAGCATAGACTATCGTGGTACGATGGTCCAATCCTTGTCCTTGTTTGGTTGTAAGGATGGACCCTTGCTCTAACGCTAGTCTATGAGCCAGAGTTACGACGTCGAGGCGTAGTAGCTGAAGCGTGTTGCGGATACAACATGCTTAGATCATTGGGCGAGGAGGACTACTAGTAGGTGTATGGGACACCCACTTCCTTTACACTGCTGCCACACTCGACGGAGTGATATGGACGATATATACTATACTACTGCCACGTTCTTCGGAGTGATATGGACGATATATACTACACTGCTGCCACGTTCTCCGGAGCGATATGGCCGATATACTGTACTGCTGCCATGCTCTTCAGAGATGGACGTTATTACTGAGCGCCCTCCTATGGGGGCATATATGGCATATACTAGCCAGTTGTCACAATTGGTGAATTACGTCAGCATATGTCTAGCCTACACTTTTCCATACACTCAAAGTTGTCCTCAAATTTTATTTCACTTAGATAATTATGAATGACTTGAGAGTAGCGTGGACACTACTAGAGTTAGTTAGAAAGTTGACCATACTATTTTACCCTAGCATTAAGGAACCAATAGAAATCCAAGGAGGAATGTTAGGACCAACCCTAAATTTTATAGTGAGATAGTATTATAGAACTATATCTTTAGATTCTTGTCTGGATATTAGCAGACAGTACCCTAGGAAGTCGAAGAGGAATGAATATAGTAATTCCTCAATCATACCTTGAACACAGAGATTAGCATATTACTTTCCCCTTAAGAAACCATGATCTTATCTAAAGTCTTCCTATTTTTGATTTTATATCTTGTTCTCTGTAACCTTAGCGCTCGCTATTGTGCGACGACTAAATTTTGTTCTTCTTCCGTCATCTTTCAAATCGTGCCACATAAACTCTTATGACTGTAGGTCAAGTGATTTTATTTTGTGTTAGGATATATAGTTTTCTAGGGTTATAGTTTGGTAATTTGAACTTTGAATTAGGTTCTTGGTAGTTAGAGCTTGATAGTTGAGTTGTTCCTTTAGATTGTGATCTGATTTTTTTTAGTTTTAAATTGCGTAATTTGTAATCGTAACTCGATATGGGTTATCCTTCCTTGTTTCTCTCAAAGGTCATTAACTCTTACATACCTACTATTGACACCTTGTTCTATAAGCACTGCGATTAAGATTTGAGATGACCATTACCAATATGATTCAATAGGAGACCCTAATAAGTACTAAGATCTGTTCCTCGTATAGCCCTATAAGAATTTGTACTTCATTACGAGAACCTTATTAATTCGTAGGATCCCCTTAAGACTGTCACAGTATTAGTTTATTGTTTTGAGTTGGGTAGTATACCTCACAACATAGTATCACATAGCCCTATTGACCCATTGATAAATTATAATAGGATGCCACAACTTCAGACTTGCATAAGAAGATAGTATTTATTCAGACTGTAGAAATTATAGGCCCAAATCCCTATTTGGTTGACTAGCGACTTAGACAAGGAGTTATTATGCCAACTGTAGATATTGTAGAATCTTAATTTTTTATCTTGTTTGATTTTGTGAGCTTAAATTATTTTTGTACCTCCTTTCATCATAATCTAGCATACTTGTATTTTTGTACTACCTCGACTTATGCTGTTGTTACAGCCTAGTTTTGCAAGCTCATTCTTTTATCAAGCTTGTTCAGGACATATGTATTATTGGATGCGTACACTAATACATTTCAGAATCAGTGTACTACGGTCTGATCAACCAAAGTGCGCTTGGTTCGCCCTTCGTATAACTACTTTACGTGGATTGAGATATATAGTAATTAGTAGACGAATGTACTTACCCTCTAGATATGACTGAGCATATCGTATCCGTTACATAACTGTACTGATACGAGCATGTGAATAGGAATTACCAAAATATGATTTCAATCCACAACTGCCTTGACAATTCCCCTTTGAATTCTTTAAACGCCTTGATCCCCATACTTCTAATTTATTACCTCCCATTTGAACTCTTTATTATTTTTTTTCGTCTTTCCTTATTTCGGAAAGACGAAACCTCGTGCCTAGCATAAGTTGATACACAGATAGTATTAGATATACCCTATAGGCCAATTATATTATTTGATGATTATTTTATAACCCAGGGCATGTCACATGTAATATAGTTGGTATTAAATTTTTTGAGGATTGAGTAACATGGTTAAGGAAAAATTGAGGAATGAGATTTCTTAAATGTAAGAGCCTTATGTGATAGATGGGAAAATTCTAAGTTGGGTAGCAGTTGCATTATCAGCTTGAGAGGAATTCCTTTAGATTCTGATCGAGCAAAAATTTGATTGAAAGGTTCAAGTCATTTTAATTTTTAGAATCTTGGACGAATAAGTTAGATGATGAGGATCAATGAATTTCAATTTTGAGCACATGATTTGAATTATAAGAATTGGGGGTTGAATCATCGATTTAAATCTCGAGGAAAATAAATAAGAACTCTAAACATGGACATGGACGGATTAAATTCCAAATTGAGGATTGAATTTAAAGAAATTTTGATTGTGGGATTACCTATTTGAAAATACTGCGGATATAAATTAAAATTAAAGAGTACGGAATTCACAAGTTGAGGATAGAAATAATAGTTGATTATAATTATTTTCTAGAGGAAATTTTAATAGTTAAAGATTGCGATATAAATTCTGATGTAGGATGTCATAGAGATTTGAATTAGATTGGATGTGGATTATTTAAATTGAGAATCGAGAAGACAGCGCGATGTGTTAACGTTCGATTTAAACAATGGTTAATTTAATTTGAAAGGGATTTTGATCAATTTGAATAAGTTAAATTTTGGAAGAGATTGCGATTTAACTTGCCTTACGTACGCAAGTGAAGGGTTTAAACCAATTATGCCTTATTTTAATTTCGAGGACGAAATTATTTTTAAGTTGGGTAGATTGTAAACTCTCTCACCAAAAATTAGGTTTACTTGGCATAAATAGAGAAACTAGGGCTAGTTTGAATCCAAATAGAAATAGGACTCAGTGTTTATTTAATTTTGTATTATTTATGACACGTAGCGCACCTTACCGTTGCTTCATTAATTGGGGTACTACACTAGCCATTGTCGTCCAACGAATTTCACAACCCTGTCCTAGACATGACTACCATCTATTCCGACCTTTGTGTAACTTATAATATTGCTTTCTTGTCCTATATTTTAGTCGCACAATAAACGTCGCAAACGTTATTATTTTAATTCTAAATAAATTCCAACTCTGTACCCTTGTGCATTCCAATCAGAATTGGAGACACAATCTTGACCATTTTATATAATCCGAATTTTATTAATATTCTACACTGTACCTTCTATGTCTCTGATACTTGTGTCCCACCTAATTCTAATCCCATGTGCTCCTAATTAATTCCAGAACACCGTGCGCGGTATTATAATTAATTAAAACCCAATTTCTGTCTTTGTGCAATTTTTCCAATTATTGGGCGCTTTTATGCAAAAGTGCATTGAGGTGTCCCTACCATTGGACAATACGTGAAGAAACCCAATTTTCCCTTCACGTAGATTTTTCTGTAATTTTTTGGGATGTGCAACGCGCGCACATCGCCCTCGTATATTTAAACCTATCCTTGTATTTAAACAAGGCAATTATAGCCCTTCCAAGCATCCCCATGTGAGCCCAAGGCCCAACTCAAGAAGATGTTGTCCAAAGTCAAACCATCCCTAGGTCAACAAAACCCTAGGCCCCACATGTATAAATATCATGTTCTTTTATTTCCCCAAAATACCAAAACCTAAAATAAGGCTACACAGCCGAATTCACACATCCCTACTGTGCATCCCCCTTCCCCAGCCAACTCGCCGGAGCTCCCCGCCGAGCCCGGTCACCCTCATCCCCTACAACCCCTTCGCCTGAACCGAGCCACCGTTCTCTTCCACCTCCCCTCGTCAAGGCCTCGCTGCACCCCACACCACCATGTTCTCCTCCGTCCAGCCGACGACCCACGACCATCCTCCTCCGCTGAGCAGCGGCCTCGACTGATCACCCACGAGCAGTCGACCTCTCCCCGATCTCCTCCTTCGAGCACAGGCCGACGTCACCTCCGACTTCCCGGGCAACCTTGAGCAGCCATCTGCACCCACACCACCCTCTCCTCTTCTCCTCTCTCCCAGATCTCCTCCGCCGCACCCCTCGACTGAACGACTCCCCCCCCGACCGCCTGAGGCCTCCACCACACCACCAGCACCTCCACCACCTCTGCTCCGTCCTCCCGAGTCACTTCCCTACTCCCTGTCCTCCTCTTCCTTGCCGGACTCCCCTGGCCGGAATAGTAGTGACCCCATCACCACCACCATTGCCATTAACAACTCCATCACCATTAACTCTGGCAGCCCTGTCCTCCTTCCCCTTTACAGTCTCGCCTGACCTCCACCTCTCCCGGACCTCTCCTCCCCACTGGCCGGACTTCCCTGGCCTGAGCTCCTCCCCCACGGCCGGACCCCTGGCCGGAGTGTCAACCCCACCACCATCAAGTAAACACCATCACCATCATCATCTTATGTACCCCTTCACTATCACTATCGACATCGTTGACGTAGTCATCACCTTCACCATCATCATCGTCATCGTCGTTATCATCATCACCCTAACCATCATTGTAGCCATCAATGTCATTATCATCGTCGTATCATCTTCACCATCGCAATTATCATCTCCAACATCATCACTATCACCACCATTACAATCACCATCATCGTCACCAATACCTTAACTCTAATCACCATGATCGGTATCACCCTTAACCATCACCCTTGGCAACCTCAAACATCGTCACCCTCATCCTCATGGACATCATAAACCCGTCACCCTTGCCAGACGACCCGCATCAGTCACCCCCGATTTCCGTACCTGTGCATGCTGACACCGAGGATCTATTGGATTGGTTATACGCGACTTTCGGAGCTGGTTATTGGGACTACACAGCCGCTTGCCAGGCAAGTATACCTTGCTTTGTTGTACTGTTTAAATTCTGTATTATTAGCTGCATATTTATTATTTAATTATGCGCGTCCGAGAGAGACTCGGGTGCAGTCAACGAATGCGTTGACGTTAGGACTTATGTCTGACCTAGTGTCTAGTAGACCCACCTAAAGTTGTGGAGTTATTGGTATGACTCCCAAGCCTTGACATATTTCTTACACGTATTATGAGTCTCATATAGGGCACGGACTTGCGTATGTGGTTGGCCACCTGTACGTGTAGGCGTGCAACGGATAGGGTATAACTGCTAATAGTGATGCATGTGAAGACTTAGCAGTTATTGGTAGGCGGAGCATAGACTATCGTGGTACGATGGTCCAATCCTTGTCCTTGTTTGGTTGTAAGGATGGACCCTTGCTCTAACGCTAGTCTATGAGCCAGAGTTACGACGTTGAGGCGCAGTAGCTGAAGCGTGTTGCGGATACAACATGCTTAGATCATTGGGCGGGGAGGACTACTAGTAGGCGTATGGGACACCCACTTCCTTTACACTGTTGCCACACTCGACAGAGTGATATGGACGATATATACTATACTGCCGCCACGTTCTTCAGAGCGATATGGACGATATATACTACACTGCTTCCACGTTCTCCGGAGTGATATGGCCGATATACTGTACTGCTGCCATGCTCTTCGGAGATGGACGTTATTACTGAGCGCCCTCCTATGGGGGCATATATGGCATATACTAGCCAGTTGTCACGATTGGTGAATTACGTCAGCATATGTCTAGCCTACACTTTCCCATACACTCAAAGTTGTCCTCAAATTTTATTTCACTTAGATGGTTAGGTCACCCCGGAGTTATTTATTCAGTATTTACTTTATGGCATGCTTTTATGTATCTTGTTATGTCCCTCTGATGACCTGGTCCCTTTTTAGGTGTATTATTCATGAGTATTCGCAGGAGCGCAGATCCGGACTGGCTACTTATATTGCGAGAGGTCCTCTCTTCGAGTCACGTGATTGTTAGATAATGGTACTTATATTGTATTTAACTTGTTTTTTCTATATTCTAGTTCGGTAGTAGATTTGTTTCCATCCGACTACCAGCATTGGATACCTTATATTATGACCTAGCTTAATAGATATTAGTTATTTAATTATATTGATTCTATGGATGGGATCTAGATTATACCCTGTGACTTGTGATGGATTTATACCACTTGTGGATTTAATATTCATACTACAACGTACGTATGGGTTTTGGTTTCCATACATTGGAGTTGCCATATTCATACGGCTGGCATGCTCACATGTCCTAGTCCTACGTATTTTTGGGACTGGGGCGTGACAGCAGGAGTACCTCGACTACCTGCGGGTAGAGGATTTTAGCGAGGACCACCAATACCTACTCGGGAGGACCAGTTTGCGAGGGCCAGGCTACAAGGACCTTCTTAAAGGATTGGACATGCTTTTGCTATGGAGATGGATGACACAGAGCAGGAGATTGATGTTATATAAGGTATTACCCTTGTTGCTACTTTTTTTGCTGTGATATTATTTGATACGAGAGCCACACACTCGTTCATATCATCTAGTTTTGTTGACAAGCACAATATTGCCACTATACCCTTGTCTAGGTGTGTTAGAATTCTTACTGAGGGAGGAGTTGTACCTGTTAGCCATGTTTGTAGATCGTGTTCTGTAGTAATTCATGGCAGAGAGATGAAGGCTCGACTCTTAGTCTTTTTCATGCCGAACTTTGATGTTGTGCTTGGGATGGACTGGTTAAGCAGGTATCATGCTTTTTTCGATTGCTACGGAGGAAGCATTCTCTTTATAGTACCAGCACAACCAGAGCTCGAGTTTGCACGAGGATCCATTGAGATGCATGATGGTGCTCAGATGGCATTGGACGATGTCATTTATCACCCCATCATTTTAGAGTTTTAAGACGTCTTTCCAGAAGAATTGCTAGGGCTGCCTCCGAATAAAGATGTTGAATTCTTAATTGAGTTGACCCCAGGAGCAGCCCCTATAGCGTCACATGTTTATAGATTGGCGAAGAAGGTGATGGATGAGTTAAAGGCATAGTTAGAGGAGTTAGAGGAAAAATGCTTCATCCGACCGAGTGTATTACCTTGGGGAGCTCCAGTGTTGTTTGTACCCAAGAAGGATGGGTCAGTGCGTATGTGCATTGACTATAGAGCCTTGAATGTTGTGACTGTGAAGAATAAGTACCCTCTGCTATGCATCGATTATCATGCCCCGATCTTTCGTGGGAAATTGGCCGTCTCCGCTAGGAGCGAATCACCGTGCCAACACTCCCGTGGGACGATCTTTCCTATTTGGACGTAATGCCGTACGAGCGTAATCTGCGCCCGTGCAAGGCCATGATCCGAACAGGCAGTAAGATGTCAAAGCCACAGAGTCGCACGGATAGTCCGAGTGCAGCGGAATACGAAATAAATAGGCGATTGGTAATAAGTTCACAGAGTTATCAATAGCGGAAGTATTAAATAACATAATTACAGAACTAAAATAAGCTCTTTATTGATATTGAACAAGTGTTACAAGATGTCACATCCCAGTCCTAAAATACATGGGACCAGGCCACGTGACAGTGGCCAGCTAATACGATTTTGAAGGATTTTCCAATTTAATGGACCCGACGAAGCATACTATGCTGTCTTAAAATACTATCAAGTCCAATATGATATCATACAACAGGTAAATATCTAATCTCATCCACAGAATACAATATAATAAAGACTGAAGCAAGTATTGGTAAATGAAATACAAAGAGTCTGAATATCCATAATACATCTAAAATAGTCTGAATGGAGACAAACCCACTGAAATACAGCAATAAAATAAAAGTACGAAAAGAAGTAAGATAACTAGACTAGAGTATCAACTAGCTAGATAAGAATGCTCTAGTACGAAACAACAGCGTACCCCAAATCACGGGAACTCCTCTGGAAATGCCTCAAAGTCCTCAGCCACGAATCCGGTCTCTACTCCTGCTCCGTAGATGGTCGGGTACAAGTGCTCGTCCAGATCTGGAAAGGAACCAGGTCCTCAGAGGGACGTACTAAGATACAAAAGTACATGCCATAAAGTAAATACTGTGTAAACTCGAGGGTAAACTAACCAACTAAGTAAAATGCACTTGAAGACAACCTTGGTACGAATGAGTAGGTAAAAGGTATAAAGCATAGCGTCAAGCCAAAGGCTAAGTATCTGGCATTAGCTGTAAACTGGATGCCAGAAGTATATGCTGACTACATCACCGATTATGATAGCGCGCAGCTAGTAACCTCTGTCGGATGTATCGACAAGCATATACGCCCATAACCTGGTAGCACATAGACCATAATCGGGTAACACATAACCCATAATCGGATAACACTGAGGCTCACGACCCCGTAGTTTACTCTGAAACTACAGTAGCCAAATGTCTGTCCCATACGCCTACTAGTGTCTTCCCCGCCCAATGCCAATGTACAAGTCGCAAATACGATATGGACATCTCGTACTGTAATGCAAGTCACTAAAGAAATAGACAATTATGCTAAATACCGTCACACGTGCTGCTCACACCGATGGCCAGTCAAGTATGAAGCTTGCGTCCCTACATGAACTCACTCTGTGACGTGCAATGATACGTGTCAAGGCCTAGAGAGTCATATTGATAACTCCACAACTTTAGGTGCGTCCATTAGACACTAGGTCAAACACAAGTCCTAATGTCAACGCCTTCGTTGACAGCACCAGAGTCGTTCTCGAACGCGCACAGTTATATAATATTAAAATAATAAAACATGCAAACTAATAATAACTGAATTTAAATAGTACAACAAGACAATGTATACTTGCTTGGAACTCCAATGTGAACAAGTAAGGATCCGAAACCCGCAGCCAAGGTACAATCGTCTTGGGTGCCTATGAATATATAACAATAAATATCAATCACTACATTACACTATGCTAATCATGCACAAGAGTACAACTTACGCAACGTCATGAGTCACGTAGAGTCTAAACCAAATAAGCGTTCTAACTAAGTAGGTTGGTTAATGTTAACTAGTCAAAGGTAAAGGAAGTAGGTGTACACTTAGTCTACTAGTCCTATAATATTTACAAGTCATCTAAAGGTATAATTTCTCATATGTCACAATCGCGGTCACAACTGGAATTCATGTAGGTGCTAAGTTGCACCTCTAACACATAGGTTACTAGTGTTAACCATCTAGGTCTCCATGTACGAGTAAGCCAAATGTTCTCAAATACTGTGCACAACAAAATAGTTAGCTACCATGCCACCAATACATTTTTATAACTACAAATATCGTGTAACGCTAATCACGTGTCCTAGCTAATAGGTTAGGGTGCATATATGATAATTTAGTCTAAAGACCTAGGTACTACACAAATATGTGTCATACTAACAACCTAACCCATGAAATATACTAAATACTACTCCAACACATGTATATATATACCAGATAATAGGGTTCACTAAAAATATTGGTTTTTACAACAAAAACAAGAAGAAGGAGGATGAGTGAATATGCATACCTAGGGTTAGCTCTAAACAGGGAGGGGGTGCTCGGTCCGTGGCTCGTGAGTGGCCGGGCTCCGTCGGGTGGGGGTGCTCTGGCGGCTAGACTGCACAACAGCGATAGTAGCAACAGTGGCAGCAGTGCAGCGGAGTGGTGGTTGGTGGTGACGAGGTGATGGTGGTGGCAGGATGGTCGTGGGGATGAGGTGGCTGTCAATGTAGTGGTGGTCGTTAGGAGAAGGAGAGGAAGTAGAAGGAGAAGATGGTGATGATGGCGGTGGTGATGCCTGTGGTGGTCGGGTGAGGAGGAGTGAAGTTGCTGGTGGTCGATGAAGGTCGTGGGGATGATGGTGGCGGTAGAGGTTAATGGAGAAGGAGGTGGTGGTCGGTCGTGGTGATGGCTATAGTGGTGATGGCTATGGTGGTGATGATGGCGGTGGTGATGACTGTGGAGGAGGCGGTGGTGATGCTTGCGGTGATGATGATGGCCGTGGTGATGATGGTGGTGGCGGGATTAGAAGGAGGCAGTGGTGGTCGTGGTGGAGCGAATTCGAAGTTGTTGGAGTGTTCTTTTCGGATGTGAGGTGACTACAATGCTAAGTTAATTTTTTTCCTGATCGTGAACTGATTGATTTTTCTTCTTCCGTTGAATTTTTTTTGATTATAGGAGATTTAATTTGAATATTACGCAACTAGTAGCTGAAATCAGTCTTATGTGGAAGTTTTTTCTGACAAAAAAGAGGAATTCTGTGTTCCAAGTGTTAGTTTATGATTTGGGGGGGAAATTCCAAATATTCTATGGATTTTTCTGATTAAATCGGAATATTTGTGAAGATCTTCATTTTGGAGATAATTGTGTCAGTTTTTTTATTCATTTTTTATTGAACATTAGCTCTTTTCTTATGAAGCACAGATACTCCAATTAGGAAGGCGTACTCGTACCGGGTGACCAGGAAAACACTACAAAAATACAAAAGTATAGCAACAGCCAAATCCATCGCCAAGATGCCGCTAAAACGCAATAGCGGTGAACTAGCGACGAATTTAGGACATATACGGTGTGCCGGTAAACGACCAGTCGCTATCATGATTTCGCAGTTGAGCGTTCGACGAATGGTTGACTACTTGGCGATGCACCAATTAGCGACGACTTCTTGTCAGATTAGAGACGGATGACGTTGGCGTCATCTTGGCGACTAACTCCTCATTGGATTAATTGACTACTCAACGATGGATAAGCGACCTATTTAGAGTCTAGTTGGCGACGGTTTGAAGTTTATGACACTGAAACTAGTTTCTGGTACTCTCTGGGCGATGGTTTATTGTGTTGCCTATTAGTCGATTGGACATCGTCGTATGTCGCTTAACCGTTGCTCACCTGAGAATTCTCAGGTGAGCGACGACTATGTCCGTTGCCAAGTAATCATTAAGCTGGATAAAACCTAAAAAAATATTTTGAATCACATCAATCACAACATATACACAATATATAATCTATCTAATCACAACAATCACAATATATAACCACCTAGCGCAACCCGTCGTAGATTTTTGTACAATCGGACATTTAGCGGCACAAAACACACGCTGAAACCACACAATGCACAATAGAATATAAATAAAACTCACAAACAAATGAATACATACAAATAAATAAATACAAACAAATAATCCATAAAAAATATACATCACAACAATAGTGAATAAGTACATAACATCTAGTTAATACGTACAAACAGTAGTACATAACATCCGTAATAAATACAGTGTTGGTAGTACATACATCACAACAACATACAAATCTCAAATAAAAAAAAAATCATTGATCTAGTGGTGGTCTTGGTCCCTTAGACGAGTCAAGATGTCTGAAGGAATTGAGCTCACTACGTCATGTGGTAGTGAACTCAACACCTCCGACAAGTGTATTCAAAAGACTCGTCAGTACAGCCAGAGACATAACGATAGGGGAAATATGAGGAGCATAGGCAGCAGCGGGAGGAGCAGAGGCACCGACAACATCTGACGTCGAGGCGACATGAGTGTATGGGGTAGTGCCACTAGCAGATGTAGTTGTCGGAACCCCAATTATGGCCTGGATTGTGCTGATAGAGTGTTGCATCACTGCCATATTGGCCTACAAGGTGGTTATCGTCGTAATCATTTGCGACATCTGCGCTGCGACGTCCTGAGGCGGAGCAGAAGAAGAAGGCACTGGCGGTGGCGGAGGTCTCGAGACAACTGGTATCTGCGTCACCAAGGAGCCGGCGCTATAGATGCGTCTGCCTTTTTCTCTCCCACCAGCGACATTTATCCAAAGATCGTTGTTTTGAGCGAGTGTGGGAGAGGCCATGGTCTTGGGTAAAACTAATCTAGGTTTTTTCAAATATTCTAACTTATAATATAAATTCTAATAGTTACAACAGTCTTGCTCGCCTTCTCGTCCACGTATGTTTCGTCCTTTCTCTTCTGCGTCTGCTAGAAAATATTAGCGGAACCAACACTAGAGGGATATCCCCCTCTTTTGCAATCTTTTTCGTCTGTATACGAAATATTAAGCAAACGTATTAGAATTTAAACTATATAATAAAAATATTTAAATACTTCGAGTTATCTTACGAAGCATTTCGATGGTGCACAACGGTGGGAATCGATCCACCCTTATACAGACACGCACAAGAACGAGCCTTCGCTTGCTTGGACCTTTTCTTGAACTCCGGAGTCTTGAGCTTCTTCTACATTTTCTCTCAAAAATCGTCCATAATCTATGGTTTCTTTCACTTTCCCTTAGCCACCACCTCTTCAAATCATCCTTCGTATCCCATATCTTGTTGCTACATGCATCCCGATAGGTCTTCATGATCGCCTCTTCTCGATTCTTAGACTACTAGTAGATTTTCTGGCATGCAAATTTAAATAATAATTAATATGAATAAGATCAGGGATGAAACTACCTAGTGCAAAATGGGGCCACGGCCACCCCCTATTTAAATGTCACTTACTACTATGAAATGATATATCTCAAGTGTAAAAATACTTGGTTCATGTGCTATTGTCTAATCTACATAACTTGTCTTTGGTTTTTGACAAATTAATACTTACAGTGTCTAATTATAACGCCCCACAACCGCATGGTGCATTACGCTGAGTCGGATTGAATGAAACAAGTGCTGGTTATATTTGATTTGTTGGATTTGGGAAGAAGTATTGATTGAGTTGTTTTATGTGCAGATAGCTAGCGGGTTCGATGGAAATCAGGTGTTCGTTCAGAGCAGTACTGAGATAGCTGGGTTGGAATGATAATGCCATCTTCCTTAGTCCGATCGGTCGGATGATTTGTAGAGCACGGACTGCTCGCACGGTCATACCAGTTGAGTAGATCGCGCTTGCATCGGACCACGGATTCAAGGGATTGGCCGTATCGGCAGGACAGGATGCCTAACGGGATCAAACATGGTGAGTGGGCTCTTTTCCTTCTCTTCTACTCCTTCATGCCTAATAATATGGAAACACATAAAAGGCTTGAACACTCGGACTGGAATATGAGAATCACTACACTGAGGCGTGCATAGAGTGTACGTCATTGCTTGGATAGGATTGTGGCTTGAATTGATTTGCGCGTTGGATAGTTGGAGCTAGAGTTGGAATATTGCATTTGAGGCAGTTTGTTGAATGATTGGGATTATGCTTGGACAGTTGGAATGATACATTAAGTCAATAGGAACATCAGAAATTCGGGCGAGCGAGCATGCATCCGTGCATGAGTATCACTTGGTCGCTTTGTCTTGCAAAGCGAGCAGTTGTGGTTCAAAACCGAACAACTGCATCAGCGAGGGCATTATAACACTATTGGGGCATTGTGCCATGGGTTTGCTTTGAGCATGGGTGTTGCACCAATTTAAAATACATTGTTGAGAAGCGACATTGTGAATATGGGATAACTTGATATTTAGTGCCTTGGGCTATATGTTGATGAATGGTTATGGATGTTTTGGTTGGATATTTGGTTATGGATGTTTTGGTTGGATAATTCATGGAACGAGTCTAGGATCGCTTGGTCGGGCGAGAATGTTTGATCCTCTCGTCATACCTACTTTCTATATGTCACGGACAACCTGTGTACACAGGGTTTGACATTTTCTCGAAACGGCATTCCGGGACACTGGAACCGTATTGATCCGGAGGGAAATATTGATTCATGCTAGTCACGATGCATTGCGGGACCTCCAGCAGGGCTTGCTACCCGGGCTGATAGGGCGCACCGTTAATGCTTGGAATATGTCCTTTATGGCTTTGCCAGTGACTTCATATAGATAAGAGTTAGGCGCGGCCACCTTGACTCGGCAAGAGTGTGCACTATGAGATTTGATTGTAAACTTTGGTTGAGGATGTATATTGAGGCATTGGATTGTTGGTTCGATAGTCGCGTTGCTTGGGCTTTGAGTAGGACGGTTTGCATGCTAGTTTCCTTCGGGTTGGATATATATATTGCTTGTCGATTGGTTTGAGTTGAATGCTTGCATGCTTAAACTGCTTTACAGCTTTCCTTAACATGTCATCCCTATGCCATGAAATGAATCTAGGATTCAACTAGAAAGATCACCATTTAACTGTTTGTATTCACTATTTTACTTAGTGTCGACTTAGGCGAGTGGGTTACCCCGCTCACCAGTACGGTTGTGTACTAACCCACGTTTGTGGGCAATATTTCAGGTACGCAGGCGTAGTGGCGCTGCTTGGATATACAAGGCATGTTGTATGAACTGTAAGTACCTTTATGGGCTAAAGAAAAGAGCAAGAGAATTTTATCGTCTCCGTGGCATCGCCTTTGTGGCATTGCCTTCGGGACATTTTATTTGGACCCTATCGAGAGCTTCGCTGCGTATTACTCTGATGTGTGCTTGGTACACAATACTTGGCTTTCGCTGCAACTTGGTCGTTTCGATGATAACTTTGGTGTTTGACAATATCGCCTTGTACGAGCGCAACTCCAGGCTCATACGATATCACGTCCCGATATAGAACGATTGTCCTGCGGGAGAGCTGTAAACATGGTGATTCATATTCAGCAGGGACTATTGAGCTTGCGGGAGATTGGGGCGTGACAAATTGGTATCAGAGTGCCTGGTTCATTTTCTCGGACTTGGTCCTTCGCTTCATCACAAACTCTAAATAGCTTTCGCGTGTCGTTTAGCTCTTGGCTCTACTCGGTGTCGCATTGGATGTTTCATGCAATAAGTCTATTTATTGTTGGTTGTGGCTGTATGTTGTTCTTGGTTGTGTTGCTTTAGTTGGTTTTCGTTAGATCGCTTAGCCTCGTTAGGCGTTGTTGTATTCGTGCAGCAAGTTGGGTGGCGTTGTTGCATTTGTGCAACAAGTTGAGAGCTGTTGTAGAAGCATGAAAAAAATGCTTGGAAGATCTACGCAGCGTCTTGATACAGAGCAGCGTAGGCAGAGGCCTTCAGAGCCATCCAGCGTAAAATAGGGTTCTTCATCGCCTCCATGGCGTAAAACCCAGCCGCTCTCAAAGCAGCGTTAAAGCGTACGAGGAACGCTTCGTATTTCTGGAAAGAAACTGTCCAGTCACGCAGTAAACCTGACCTCTGACTTCTGACAAAAAGTGCTGCACAGCTACCCAAACGACGGCTGGGAACGGGGGCAGACCCCTCAGGACGCGCTCCATAGTATGATGGCGGATCTCAGTATTTAATGCAGAGGATTTGGTTAAAATATCACCAAACCGGCGCTTACTAAAAAACCACCGGCATAAACCGCTCTTTCGCGTGCAAAGAGAACACGCTGCCTTGTTTTACACAGGCAAACATGGGCTGTTTTACGCTCCGCAGAAGACAAACCGTCTGCCACGTCAAAAGCTGCGCTTCGTACAGGGCTCGAGGCACGTCTCTCCGCCAAAGCACACAGAGCGGTGACAGTGTCCCCTCAAGGCACGTCCCTCCGTCAAAACGCACAGAGCGGTGACAGTTTCCCCTCAAGGCACGTCTCCGCATTTAATGCACAGGATGATGGCAAATCTCTGCCAAAGATTTGATCTCCAAAAGCCGTAATTCCGGCTAAAGACGTCCACATCAGCACCCTGGCACGGTACGCATCGGATTCTATGCCCATTCAGGATCTGTGCTCCTACGGCTTCCGCGCCCCCTCAGTCTCTACGACTGCTCGGCTTTCACGCCTACTCGGCTTCTATGCCTGTTCGGCTTCTATGCCTGCTCGGCTCCCACGCCCCCTCAGTCCCTACGACTACTCGGCTTCCACGCCTACTCGGCTTCTATGCCTATTTGGCTTCTACGCCAAGGTGACAGACATTTGGCTTCTACGCCAACCCCTTCTACACAATGGATACCTACCTACGTGGCTTTTACGCCGTGATCTTAATAGCAATTGTACGCGTTGTGTCCCCTTAGTTGGACCTGCGTCACACGCTCATTCAAAAGATCATCTATACGTAGGCATTGGTTACTTTAACCGTTGTGTAAAAGGGTACTGTACTTTCTACTCCTCGGTTGTTACACCGATGGAGTGGTCACTGTCACCAAAACTCTATAAATAGAGACCCCTATCAATGGAGAACAAGGTCGACAATTTGGAAGATCGAACCAGGTCGGAAAATTTGGCCAAGAATACCAATATCAGATCAAAGCTCGAAACTTTGAAAGAAGGATCGAACAAGGTCACCGAACCGAAGATCAAGAGGGAGAGACAGAGAGAGAGAGAGAGAAGAATACAGAGCTCAGGCAAGGAATAGGGAGCGACGACCTTCAGCATCGCGCATCCACCCTCCTTCGCAACCTCCGAAGCTGCATTCTGTCTTCCACGGCACTTCTTCAACATCGTGTAGTCCAAGGGCTAAAGTGATCGACCGCAGATCAGACACCTATAGCAATTTATACCCAGATTAAATAAATTGTACTCCCACATCCTCGTATAGGATCGAATTATACAAGTTTGTTTGTAAACCAAAGGGCACGGGTCTCGTATAAACCCTGTCATCGAAATACACTTTCATTCTTTCGTTTAATACCACAAACAAGATGGCGACTCTGCTGGGGACGTCTTTCTCTTCTGACGAGGAAGTAATTGCTCAACACGATGCGGTATCTGTAAGAACCGTGAAGAAGATACTGGTCGTTCATTTTGACCAGTCTGCCTACGAAGACATGCTTCGAACTGGGGGTAGCTCTCACTCTCTCTCCGTCCAAGACAACAGGAAGCTACGCAAAGTGTGGATGCCCAAGACATCCTCCGCCGTTCCTGTGGACTCTCCGATCTCTCCGATCTCTCTGACCAATGAGGTGGTAGCATCGCTCCCTCCGTGCCCCGCACGTAAAATTCAGTCTCCCGCTATGCGTGGTACAGACAAAACTTCTGGTAAAGCCTCAGCGCTAACCCAGGAGTATTTACTGTGCTATACGCGTAGAAATCAGTCTCCCGTTACGCGCGGTACAGACAAAACTTCTGGTAAAGTCTCAGCGCTAACCCAGGAGTATCCACTGCGCTATACGCGTAGAAATCAGTCTCCCGCTACGCGCGATACAGACAAAACTTTGGGCAAAGCCTCAGCGCTGACCCAGAAGTATCCCCTGCGCTCCACGCGTAGGAACCTGTCTTCCGCTACGCGCGGTACAGACAAAACTTCCGAAGGTGCCTCAACGCCAAATCGGAAGAACAGATCACGCTCCACGCGCAAGACGACATCTGACCTCTACGACGAACCAGATGAGCACCGTGATCTCCGCAAGAGGAAGCAAGCAGGCGAGTACTCAACTCCTCGGCCGTTACACCAGCGAAGAAGCAATCTGCCTATCCTCCGGATTACGCGGGAAGACGACGGTCGACTGAACACCTCTTCAGCTTTACGCCTGTCTGAGCGAATCTCCAAATCACGCCTGGGTAAGTCCCACGGCACAAAACAAGCTCAAATTGCTACTCCTGACCTACGCGAAGGCCTAATCCAGAAGCGTAAGGAGAGGGGACCTTCCAACATGTCTATTACGCCCCCTAGGGAACAATGTTGTAATAGTCATAAGATTGTGATTGACTGCTACTGTTCTAAAGCAAAACGATCGGTCTTCGATCGATTGAACTACTCTCAATCTTTCCCGGAAGAGGAGCACGCGTATGCGTCCGTGAACATGGCTTCACGCATACCTAGAAGAGGGTCGAGCTCAAAGCGTCTTCCCTCTGGACCTCCGAGCCAGAGAAAATTCGAAGACCTCCTCAGGAACGCTGAAGCTGGGGTATTCCAAAATACCCGTGCAAGGTCACAGCAACCAGCTCCGTACTCGTCTGATTCCGACGCTGGGGGTCGCCGATCTCCCAGATCAGATGCCGAGAGTATAGAGTCGACTTCTGCAGTGACCTATACTTACCCTTCGATGACGCCCAGAGAAATGGGAGCTTACGCCATCGAAGACGAACGCAAGGGAGCGTCGCCATCAGGAGACGCAGAACAATGCATCACTGACCTGGAGACGTCGCTGAAACAAATGCAATCCGTAATGGAGAATATGCACCAGATGATGCTAACTCAGCACACAACCGCCATGGCTCAAGCATCGGTTCCGCCAACTCAGATACATGTGGGGGTGGACTTGCCACCATCCAGCCCAATCCAAGAACCTGCTCTAGATCAAGAGTCAGCAGTTCCTCCGCTTCCGACGGAAAATCCGATGCAGGCGGTCCGGGAGTTGAAAGCCCAGTTCGATGCCTTGAAGCACAAAGATCAGCTCAAGAAACTGGGAATCAACCAGCCGTACCCAGCTACCTGGGAAGAGGTCCCTTTCCCTCCAAAATACAAACCTCAGGCGATGGCTCTGTTCGAGGAAAAAACATCACCAAGCCAATACATGAACTATTTTAGTATGATGACGGTGCTGCTACAAGGGAACGATGCCCTCCTCACTCGGGTGTTCAAAGGCTGCCTCTCAGGAGTAGCCTATCAGTGGTACCGTAGCTTGGCGGACAACTGCATTACTTCCTTCGAGGATTTCAAAGCTCTATTCTTCATACGATTTTACGAGAGAGGAATGGACATGTCTATGTCCTCTCTCATCGAAGTCAAGCAGAAGAAAAAGGAAGACGTTCGCATCTTCATCGAACGCTTTCGTCAGGCCACCTTACAGATGCCTCCAGGAGTTCCAGACTCAGCATTGGTGGACATTTGCAGGAAGAACCTCCTTCTCGTGGTCTCGGTGTTCACAGGACCATATCAGTTCCATGATTGGCCCTCGTTCATCCTCTCGGCGGTAGCAGTCGAAGACAACAGTCGCAAGGTGCGCGACAATGGCATCATGATCTCCGCCTCTGACAGAAGCAAGAGGTCATCCCCTGGCAGCGACCATCATCGTGGTCCCAAAGGGAAGGAAGCACTAGCAATCAATACGGCCAGGCCAAAGATTGCGGCGACCGCCCAAGCGAAACCGGGGGCTCCGAGGCCCGTCGAAGTCTACTCTTTCGACGATGACGATATCCCAAGTATCTTCGAATGTCTCGTCAAAAGTGACAAGATCACCCTCCCAGAACTAAGGCGGCCCCAGGAGGTCGACAATACTGACGACCCAAAATACTGCATCTTCCACAGATACATACACCACCCGACAAAGGCGTGCTATGTACTAAAAAGGAAGATCCAGGGGTTGATCGATGCTAAGGCCATCACTCTGTACAACACCGAGAAAACGGTCACGGCCAACATGATCTCTCTGCAGTTTGGCAATTTGCCTCCCCAAAAGGTCCCTGATGGTGTTACACCTATCTTCCGGGCAACGATGAACCTCGTTAACCTTCCCCCTGCTAGGGATCAAGGTCACAACCTGGTGCCCCTAACTATCCGGCGGGGCGAGATTATGTGGGTTCACCAAGATTTGGTGTCGGATCTCGAGGAAGAGACCAAGGCAAACAGGGCTACCCCCAAGAAGAATCCCAAATACAGATCATGCTACATGGTCACAACTTCTTCTACATCAGACGGAGACGAGATACTTGTCGCAACCCGTTCAGGGAGGGCCTACCTCGACAACGACAGATTAAATCAGGAAGGTGCGCCGGCTGACGCTCCAGCTACCAAACCGTCAGAGCAAGATCCCGTCGTGCCAAGCATCAGCTCTGCGAAACCTACTCCGGCGAAAAAGGCAAAACAGAAAGAAGTACGCTTTGACAAACCTGTGAAAAACATTCCGAGCAAAGGTTTAGAGAAGCCGTACAAATTTGACATCCTGGCCCAACTGGCCAATACGCCAGCCAGGTTGTCCATCTTCGAGCTACTCAGGCTCTCCCCCGACGCTCGTCTAGCCCTGAGTGAAGCACTAATGCAGGCGAAAGTATACTTGACCCAGCTCAAGTACCCCGACGAGGAACCAGTGGCATGTCCTCAATGCCACAGCGTGATGGAGGTGGTCCC
The DNA here is from genome assembly GCA_036927795.1 of Iris macrosiphon. Taxonomy (NCBI): domain Eukaryota; kingdom Viridiplantae; phylum Streptophyta; class Magnoliopsida; order Asparagales; family Iridaceae; genus Iris; species Iris macrosiphon. Next base: position 146,096,641 of record JAYESA010000001.1, on the reverse strand, counting down.
GAATATCACTTTCACTCAAGACGACATGCTATTAAAACATAATAGACATGACAGGCCCCTCTATTACACCGGGTACGTCGGTTCCATAGAGGTCGACCGGATTCACATAGATCCGGGATCGTCGGTCAGCATCATCCCTCGCAGTCTGCTCGGGCCACTGAGAATTCCTACCAGTGAGCTGGCTTACACTACCACTACAATCGTGGGTTTCAACGCCGGAAGGAGTAAACCATTAGGGAAGATTCGCTTGAGAGTCCAGATCGGCAACCTTAGATCAGTGGCCACATGTTACGTCATCGATTCAGAGGTATCCTACAATATTTTGCTGGGAAGACCATGGATCCACTACCACAACATCGTTCCTTCAACCCTACATCAATGCCTTAAATATGTAGACACACAAGGAACCGTACAAACGGAGGTGGCTGACCTAAACCCATTTAAAGGAGTAGAATCCTACTATTCCGATGCCGTGTTGTATTCCCATGACCACACGGAAGAAGTGCCAGGAGTGGCGAAGAAGGAATCCCACCGGGAGCCCGAAGAGCCCTCTGCCACACTACCACTGTCAATCAGAGTGAAAGGACGAACCGCTCGTCCTAGGCTTTCAAGCTTTGTAGCGAACCGCTCAGACATAAGGTCGTACCGAGCCTGGACATCAGCATCAAGGCTGCCCTCAGTCTGCTGCAAGTATTCGTTAATGGGTTGCTCTAAACCATTAACCACCGCCTCCAGAGCGTCAGCCACTCCAGGATTGCCAAGCCCCCTGACAACCTCGATCGAAAGCTGGGAAGTCTTCTTCAGGAGATCGAAGTCAAGGTTCTTCGCCAACACCATCGGTATCATCGTTTTTAAGCCAGTGTAGACGAGGCTGGAATGCTGCTCGATCAACGCGACTAAATCCGACTGAGCGCCCGGAGCGGCCACAATTGCAGACGAGGTAGCCACAGCCGCCTCAATAGGTGGCACGCCCGAAGAAGGTGCGATGGCGACAATCGAAGTCATCGGCATACTCGCAACAGGCGAGGTCACGATGACAGGTTCGTCCTTCCCTTGAGACGACGAAACCTCCCCGGGCGAGCTAGCCCCCGAAGACACTCCTACCTCAAAATCTGGCGCCTCCACGTCACCGCCAGGAGCCAGAACAAAGCCGGAAGGCGCTTCAACGCCATGCTCCCCGTGGATGTCATCCCCTGAAAAAAGGACAAGAAAGCAAAATGTCAAACACAGTGGCAACCCTCCTAGGAGGAGACATCAAAACGATATTTACCCGGAACCAATGACATATACGACGCATCTGCAGCAGATGTAGCTAAGCCACGCCTTAATGACGCGATACGAACTGTCATACCTGGAGAAGGAGGTGGGCCGACCGACATCGCCAAGAGTTCGGTCAAGCCTTCCCCGCAACGCGGTAGAGGTTTATCAGCCGGAGTCTCGCTAGGCGCGCTCGCTAACGCAGGAGTAACTCCGCCCGCTACTGACCTCAGGGAAGATTCTTCCATCTGTTGGGGCCACGCAGGCAATCCTGCTCCGCTGCTTGGAGCAGCCGCAGCAACAGCAGCCTCTAGCGAGGACTCTCCGGCGTCGCCAGCCAGAACTGTAGAAGGTCCCCCTCTGAAAGGCGAGGAACCTCCGGCCTAAGAATCATCCCTGATACAGGGAGATGCAGGCTCATTCCCGGGAACCTCAACACCAGGAATACGGAGAGGACGAGCAACCGTCTCCCTCCTCCTCTTACGAAGGAAAGCTTCCTTCGGAGCAGAAGCCCGTCGCTTCCCGGAAGAGACTACCAGGGCCCCCGCCGGCAGAGGCACTACACACCTCGACAACGACACCAGAGGCTCATCCGGAGTACCAGATTCCTCCCCCTCATCAGAAGAAATCGAGGGGACTTCGACCCTTCCCCCAGGCTTGGCAGAAGGCACCCTGAAGCTCCCACGCCTGTCGAAATCGTGGTGGAAAGTGTTAACTGCCACATAAAACTGGGCGTAGGAGTGAAGGATGCGCAACTCCGTGGAGGTTGTAATGACCGGCACGATAAAAATTGCCCCCGTACAACCCATGATAAAATATCGCCACCCTCTAGCTCCATCAATGAGTCCACCCCTGGACCTGAAGCTGGTGACGGCGTTGCCCACATGCAACTGGTCGTACCCGAACTGCCTGGCGAACCGACTAGGCAGGTAGGGCTCAAAGAAGCAATGGTCTTCGCTCCTATACAGCAAATGGGAAGGTCTAATACAGACCAACCAATTAAACGCCTCCGGAGAAAGAACGGTCTTCCCTTGACCTGAATCCTCGAGCCACAGCCCTGACTGGTTGCGATGCACAGGAGGGGGAGTACAAAGGATCTTCCAGCCATGGTTGAGGTTCAAAACCAGCTGACAGTCTAAAACTGTATTCACATTCCAGGAGGAATCCCTGTAATTTAATAGGAATATACCCCCTGAGCTGCTACCGGAACCGGGTGACATAACCCGAGAATTGTGGAGAATTAACCATCCCATCAAGTACAAGTATGGTAATTCCACCCTAGGGAAGCTCTCCCGCCGAGCTTCATCAACGAGCAACCCATCTGTCATGGCCCTCAGGCCAGCCTGTATACGGCATACCATGGCAGGAAGCAAGCCCAGTCTTGCCCCAAACACCAGGCGCACTGCCGGCCACAGGATGTTGCGGTGAATGCGGTCCGCGGACGCGGTGCCCGGCACCACTACTTGACGCAGCCATATGGAGAGGAAACCAGCCAGCTGGGCCTCCTTAGACAAAGGCCTGCGGTAACGCCTCAAGTAACTACAGGTCTTAGTGCCTTCCGGGTACTTTCCTACCACCTCCACAAGAATCTGATCCGGAGCTTCAGCCTCCTCCATAAGAGTCTCCACAACCTGGGCACTGAGAACGCCCAAGCAGTTCACGGGCTCTTTCTTACCACCCGAGGCTTTCTCCGACCTGGCGGCCCTGGCTCGGTGGAAGAAGAGGTAAGACATCCACTTGGTGGTGTGAGCCAAATCAGAAGGCTCGTTATAAAAAGCGGTGCACGCGAAGTACTGGCACATCAGCTCCTGATATACTTCCGCCACCCGAGGGTCCAAATCCCCCAACTCCCGGTTGGTGGGAACGTACTCTTCATATGGGGTATCCCCCATCGGCAGTCTCGAGACAACTGCCATCTCATGAAGGGCCAACCCCAACTCCCCTAGTGGAGTGGCGAAGGTCCCGGTGAGCGGAATGTACCGCTCCATCAGTGCCAGGAACAAATTAGGGTTCGGAGGCAGCCCGACGCTCGTCGCACTCACAGCGGCATATAGTCCGATGCCCTCCAACTCTCTCTGGAAGTGCTTTAAGGCCCAGTTAACTAGGCATCTCCATCGAGAGTTCGTTGGGGCAATCCACCCATTGTACCGAGGATTCTTCTTGGGATATACCCCACCTCGACCCATGAAGTCGTTGCAGAAGGTCGGCAATTGGACCGGCTGGATCACCGAGCTATCTTCACTTGGAACACTGCCCGGGTACAGTCCTCGGAACAACGTCACAACGCCAGAAGGGCGACTAACAAATGACCCCTGGTCAGCGCCTTTCAGATGAAAGATCTTCCCCGGCTTCCCGTGAAGATCAGGAGTCAGCTTCCAAGACATCTTCCTGGGATGCGTCGCATGGGAGAAGGCCGAGATGGGATAATCTCTCGGCATCGTCGACAGGTACAAGACCAAATCCCCGGCAGGGAAAACCCAAGGCTCCCTCTTGGGCTTCGTCTGGGACTGTTTATCAATCATGTCCCCAAAAAAGAAAGCCGACTTTATGTACCGCTCCCTATCTACACGTACCAAGGGTTCGCCGTTGATCATACTCAACAGCATTCGCTCACCCTGGGCCGATATCAGGAGCTCCCTTCCCTCAGGATACTGGGGTCCAGAGATGGGAAATGCCACGTGGGACAGATCCTCCAGATAGTTCGAGTGCAGCATCCCCGCAGCGGAGCCCATCACCTCAGCCAATGGGGACTCACCCAGATCAACTGCAAGATAATGCAAAGAAGATAGGTCATTACAAGTCTGGCACAAACACACGGACCAAGGAAACGACAGTCTGTGCTTTACGCCAAGATTGTACAAATTTGGTCACCTTACGTCGGAAGTCTCCTCCACAAACGTAAAATTCAAATTTTACGAAATACGCCAATTTTTGGTAGCCCGAGCTATTTACGCCCAGAGCTACGAAAATACGGAGTCTTTACGCTGACACATTAGAAATATGGACGTAAAAGATGAAAACGCCTCCGTGCGTCATCTTTCTCAAAAGAGGCTATCAGCATAGAAGACGACCTAGCGCAGTCACGTTCAACGTGTGCGAAGGATTTTTCGTCGTTTGTGTCATCCCAAAAAGTTCTACCTCTAAAGCCGGGAGCGCTAGTCGTCGGCGGGATGCTCCCCTCAGAGGGAAGTTCACCTTGCCCGACCGGAGATTCCCTCGCCGGGACAGAAGAATGAGAAGAAGAACCTATGCTCTTTCCCTTAGCGGAGGGGGTTTGTTTCGGCGCCATTTCTGAAAGACTCGAAGTGCTCGGAGAAAGAACGAAGAAAAACTCGAACAGTCGAAAGCTCTCTTTCGCAAAAGACAGATGAAAAGTTTTTCTTTCCAGAAGCTGGGGATATATATACAGTCCGGGTCGACTCCTCGAATCCTCGGACGAACCCCTCGAGACCCTAACCAAATCTCGCAATTAATAGTTGATCATGATTGGATGCTACGTCAGCCCACTACCCTTGGAAGACGGACAGTCAGCGAATTCGAAAGGTTTTTTCGTGCAAGACGGTTCAGCGGGTTCTACGCTAAATGAGCTTTCTACGCTCGACAGCAACGGATCTATGATTTTACGCTCGCAAGCTACAAGTCTATGGTTTTACGCCCGGATGCCTTTGTGCTCGGTAGCTTTTATGCTCGAGAGGCCACAAACCCACGACTTTACGCTCAGCAGATACTAAATCGACGATCTCACGCTCGGTGGTGCTCAGTTTACGCTCAGCAGCAACAGATCCGCAAACCTCACGCTCGAAGAAATTTTCTTTTCAGGAGCTACAAATCAAACAGTTCTACGCTAAAGGAGCTTTTCTACGCTCGACAGCTACGAATCTAACGGCTTTACGTTCGACAGCTACAAGTCTATGGTTTTTCTTGCCCGGATGCCTTTGTGCTCGGTAGCATTCTATGCTCGAGAGGCAATAATCCTACGACTTCACGCTCAGGAACCACAGGTCTACGATTTCACGCTCGATGGTGTTCTACGCTCACAGGCTACAGATCTACAGTCCTACGCTAAAAGGAGCTTTTCTACGCTCGACAGCTACGAATCTAATGGCTTTACGTTCGACAGCCACAAGTCTATGGTTTTTCTTGCCCGGATGCCTTTGTGCTCGGTAGAATTTCTATGCTCGAGAGGCAACAAACCTACAACTTCACGCTCAGGAACCACAAGTTTACGATTTCACGCTCGATGGTGTTTTACGCTCAAGAGGTTACAGACATGATTTCTCGCTCCACGACTTTCCGCATATCCAAACAGTCCCCAAGGCGGTCAAGTGCAAAGAGTTCACACAGAAGATACTCGTTCTTGACCCAAAGCATCCCCAAGTACCCGAAGTATGCAGAGTTCAAACATTGAGAAATTACTCCTCTCGGGTCCAGAAAACTGGAGGTTCATCCAGATTCCAGTCTGAACATCTTGTCTATCAAAGTGGCAACTCAGTTTGACAGCCAAAAACCTCGACCCTGTTCCAAGAGAGTTTCGAGAGATCATTCTTGAAGACGAATTCTGAACAAAATGAAATTTCGCTCATCAGAGAGGCAACAGTTCAGAAATCCTACGTAGTCCTAGCAACATGATAGTTCTACATGTTCAAAGTGCTCAGCAGCATTCTATGGACTATCCGCTATGCATAAAGGACAGGACGAATCTGCACATATTCAGACTTCACAAGCAACGTATGGCAAGATGATCATATAGAGAAGAAGACGATTTTATTAAAGATTAAAATCATGATTACATATGAGAGAAATCCAATCTACAAGGATTTTTTCTCTATTTTTCATGATTATATCTGAGGAAAACTCCGTCTACAAAGGAGATACCCCCTCGTCGTCTGAAGATCGCCCAGAAGCTGTTCTGGCAGGCTCTCGCTGGGCCTCAATTCTTCATCCATCTTCTCCGGCAGTCAGTCGGTTTACCGGAAACTGACTGACATATTGGTCAAACGGCGGGAGGATACAGAACTGGGCCTGCATAGATTTTGCAGATCCCATGCTCCGTACGCCGCTCAAGCCAGGGACAGGATGAGTCTTTTTGACTCTCGTCCGCGGGGGCCTCAGGAAGAAATAAACAGTCTACAAACGTTGTGGTCCAATACGACCCTTCCTCTCTCCTGGGACAACGCCATACAAAGTTGCTGATTATCCCGAGTAAGGGAGGCTAAGATGTCCTTCCATGATCCATCGTTGCAGTGGACACTTGCTCGAAGATGCCGTCTTTTATGGCTCCCTACATGCCGGAAGAACATGATCTCCTTCTTCCTCAGATCGATCCGACGAACTCCGGCGATCATCTCTACATGACAATGGGAATATGGTAAATACAGGTTCACCCCCCCAGCCTTTTATAGGCAAAAAAGATCACAGCGGTCCCCAATAAATTCGCCATAAAGTCAGCATTGACCGTTTCAACGCTTCATTCAGAAACGTTTCGAGTTACGAGGGACCATTCATGCTTCATTTAAAGCGTTTCAAATTCCGAGGAATTTAAAAGCTTTGAAGGGGGTCTTGTAGAAGTATGAAAAAAATGCTTGGAAGATCTATGCAGCGTCTTGATACAGAGCAGCGTAGGCAGAGGCCTTCAGAGCCATCCAGCGTAAAACAGGGTTCTTCATCACCTCCATGGCGTAAAACCCAGCCTCTCTCAAAGCAGCGTTAAAGCGTACGAGAAACGCTTCGTATTCCCGGAAAGAAACTGTCCAGTCACGCAGTAAACCTGACCTCTGACTCCTGACAAAAAAGTACTGCACAGCTACCCAAACGACGGCTGGGAACGGGGGCAGACCCCTCAGGACGCGCTCCATAGTATGATGGCGGATCTCAGCATTTAATGCAGAGGATTTGGTTAAAATATCACCAAACCGGCGCTTACTAAAAAACCACCGACATAAACCACTCTTTCGCGTGCAAAAAGAACACGCTGCCTTGTTTTACACAGGCAAACATGGGCTGTTTTACGCTCCGCAGAAGACAAATCGCCTGCCACGTCAAAAGCTGCGCTTCGTACAGGGCTCGAGGCACGTCTCTCCGCCAAAGCACACAGAGCGGTGACAGTATCCCCTCAAGGCACGTCCCTCCGTCAAAACGCACAGAGCGGTGACAATATCCCCTCAAGGCACGTCCCTCCATCAAAACGCACAGAGCGGTGACAGTTTTCCCTCAAGGCACGTCTCCGCATTTAATGCACAGGATGATGGCAAATCTCTGCCAAAGATTTGATCTCCAAAAGCCGTAATTCTGGCTAAAGACGTCCACATCAGCACCTTGGCACGGTACGCATCGGCTTCTACGCCCATTCAGGATCTGTGCTCCTACGGCTTCCGCGCCCCCTCAGTCTCTACGACTGCTCGACTTCCACGCCTACTCGGCTTCTATGCCTGTTCGGCTTCTATGCCTGCTCGGCTCCCACGCCCCCTCAGTCTCTACGACTACTCGGCTTCCACGCCTACTCGGCTTCTATGCCTATTTGGCTTCTACGCCAAGGTGACAGACATTTGGCTTCTACGCCAACCCCTTCTACACAATGGATACCTACCTACATGGATTTTACGCCGTGATCTTAGTAGCAGTTATACGCGTTGTGTCCCCTTAGTTGGACCCGCGTCACACGCTCATTCAAAAGATTATCTATACGTAGGCATTGGTTACTTTAACCGTTGTGTAAAAGGGTGCTGTACTTTCCACTCCTCGGTTGTTACACCGATGGAGTGGTCACTGTCACCAAAACTCTATAAATAGAGACCCCTATCAATAGGGAACAAGGTCGACAATTTGGAAGATCGAACCAGGTCGGAAAATTTGGCCAAGAATACCAATATCAGATCAAAGCTCGAAACTTTGAAAGAAGGATCGAACAAGGTCACCGAACCGGAGATCAAGAGGGAGAGACAGAGAGAGAGAGAAGAATACAGAGCTCAGGCAAGGAATAGGGAGCGACGACCTTCAGCATCGCGCATCCACCCTCCTTCGCAACCTCCGAAGCTGCATCCTGTCTTCCACGGCACTTCTTCAACATCGTGTAGTCCAAGGGCTAAAGTGATCGACCGTAGATCAGACACCTATAGCAATTTATACCCAGATTAAATAAATTGTACTCCCGCATCCTCGTATAGGATCGAATTGTACAAGTTTGTTTGTAAACCAAAGGCACGGGTCTCGTATAAACCCTGTCATTGAAATACACTTTCATTCTTTCATTTAATACCACAAACAGCTGTCGTTGGGTTGGCTTAGCTTATCGTTCAGGGAGTTTCTGATTGCCTCAATGGATTAGTCGGTTTGCATACGAGATTTGGTTATGCGGCATATTGTGAGTAGAAGCATTCGATGAGAATAGATCGTTGCACGAGTTGCTCGTGTAGCGACTGTGTTGGATAGAAGTTTGAAGTTTGGCTGTGGCGCATTGGTTGAGCAGGTTTGAGTTTGGCTTGGAAATATCAGGATAGTTTGCACGAGTTGCTCGTACAACAAATGTGTGGAACAGTTGGGTATTGGGTTGGATTACTTGGAAGAGAAATCGTTGCACGAGTTGCTCGTGTAGCAAACGTGTTGGATAAAAGTTTAATTTTTGGCTGAGTTTTGTGTCAGACTCGAGTTGAGAATGGCAGGATCACGCATAAGGGATGGTACGAACGGATCTTGGATCAGTGCAAGGAATCGTAATGCGAGTAGCGACTTGATTCGGAGTGGTATATGGGATACCACATATTGAGCAAGGCATTAAAATATTTTGGTTGGACATCAATGAGAATTGTCTGAACGAACTCGGGTAACGGAAATACAAGTTGGTTGGTGCACATCGGCTGAGTTGAAAAGAATGAAAATGGAGCAAATGAATATTGAGTTGAGTATATCGAGAACGGACTTGTGTAAAAGGAAGTATCATTGGACTTGAGAGATGGACGAGATCGGAACGAACAGATGGGAGACGCTTGAGCGAAATGATGGGTTAATCGGAGGATAGCGAGCACGGTCTACGATTTTGGGTAACACATTTGAGCTGATGGTTGAGCAATGAAATACGATCGTGGCTTGGAGGGACAATGCGATGGTTTCACACAGACTTGAAGAATTTTGGATATTGCTGCTCGAGAAGTCGACTCAGGTTTAGCGGAAATAAAATAAAATTTTGGGCAAGATGGTGCAACGATGGTAGGCGGATTCTCCGGAAGACGTGGACGATTTGTGGCAACAACTGATGGCAATGATTGTAGCGGACAGACTTTTAAAGATAGCTAAATGTGGGAGCAACGTCGGAACAAATCACTGCGCTGTTTAAGCAAGTTGGACGTGCATTGTAGAATGCGGCAAACGGATAAGAATTTGAGCAAGTCTTGAGTTTCGAGAATCATTAAAAGTGGTAGTACGAGTAGACGAATATCGCAATTCGGAAATTTGATGGATTCAGGACAGAACGACGGATTGATGGAAGACGGTTTCAACGAGCGCAGTTCTCGAATTGTGGCTTGGATAGATAGCAAGACTCTAGGCGGTTAAGCGGCATTGGTTGACAGATCATCAAAGGTAGTGCATGAAATTTCTCGGATTCGGAAGTTCGCTCGGATGGAATGGTTGTATTTTGATTCGGATTTGCAGATGAGATATAGCATGGTTTATAGTAACTGTCCATCGTGATGATTATAATTATCGAGCATAGCTTCGGGACAGCTGACCCTAGTGACTTGCCCGCCAAATCAGAGATGAATATGGTAGACCCATAGAACGACCCTTGAGACGGCATATTTGGGGATGCGTCGAGGGCAGATGTGAGTAATGTGTGTAGGAGATTTGGCTTATTGACTGAGTGTTGGATTTGAGAGACCCTTGGGATAGTCTTCAGCTGAAGATGCAGCCGGAAGATCGAAGCGATGGTGGGATTGGCCTAAGTCAACTGATGAGATTCTGAGTCGCATATTTTTATCGATGGCATCGCCTCTGACTCATCGTGCCCTGGAAGGGAATAACATTCATATGAATTGACGACTGTGAAACTAGCTCGTGAAGTTAAAGCATCGGCTCGTTCAGATCAAATCCTTGCGAATACTGGAAGGGACAGATTTGCCTCAGATTTACAAGATGTCTCGGAACTTAGTCTGGGAATCGTGCTCGTTCGGAAGGCAAAGGTGATATTCTATGCTTCGAGGCAGTAGAAGCAGCGCGAAAAACTATTCCATGCGCAACCTAGAAATTGTGGCGAGTGTGTCCACATTAAAATCGTGGCGACACTATCCCTTTGGCGTGGCGGCGAGATCTTCGTGGATCACACGAACCTCAATATAGATGTTCACCCAGCGAGGTATTGAGATTGAGGAAGAGGTGTTTGGTTGAGCTGATGAGAGCAAAGTTGATATTTGGGTAAGTCGCATAGTTGGGGTAGTATCAGTTGAGTTGATCGTTCGGTGCATGAGATATATTTGGAGATGTTGCTAGTGCTGATTCAGAAATAGTTGGATGGATTGAGTTGGATCACGAACTGATTGAGTCGGTGGAAAATCATCATATTTGAGAATAGTGCTCAAGCGAATATGTTGGAATGGAAATCATGATTTGGTTCAATTGGGAGTAAAGCAAATGGATGCCTCGAACATAAAGATACCCTTGTAACTTGTCCAAATTCGCTATCGCAAAGCTCGGCTGAAATGCATGTATTTTAGGGACGCCTTAAATATGTGTACGATCCAAAACTAAGCGATGTGAGGAATTCGTATTGAGATGCAAGGAGGATGTGGGAATATGGGATTTGTACGAGCATTCAGCAGAGCGAGATGCTGAGTCAGAACCGTGAGTATGAGAATTGTATAGAGCAGATCTATGGAATTGGACAAACGGCATGTGATAGGAATGAGTACCAGCATGGTTCGTGGACGAACCTGATTTCTAAGTGGTATATTATGTAACGCCCCACAACCGCACGGTGCGTTACGCTAGTCGGATTGAATGAAACAAGTGCTGGTTACATTTGATTTGTTGGATTTGGGAAGAAGTATTGATTGAGTTGTTTCATGTGCAGATGGCTAGCGGGTTCGATGAAAATCAGGTGTTCGTTCAGAGCAGTACTGAGATAGCTGGGTTGGAATGATAATGCCATCTTCCTTAGTCTTATCGGTCGGATGATTTGTAGAGCACGATCTGCTCGCACGGTCATACCAGTTGAGTAGATCGTGCTTGCATCGGACCACGGGTTCAAGGGATTGGCCGTATCGGCATGACAGGATGCCTAACGGGATCAAACATGGTGAGTGGGCTCTTTTCCTTCTCCTCTACTCCTTCATGCCTAATAATATGGAAACACGTAAAAGGCTTGAACACTCGGACTGGAATATGAGAATCACTACACTGAGGCGTGCATAGAGTGTACGTCGTTGCTTGGATAGGATTGTGGCTTGAATTGATTTGCGCATTGGATAGTTGGAGCTAGAGTTGGAATATTGCATTTGAGGCAGTTGGTTTAATGATTGGGATTATGCTTGGACAGTTGGAATGATACATTGAGTCAATGGGAACATCAGGAATTCGGGCGAGCGAGCGTGCATCCGTGCATGAGTATCACTTGGTCGCTTTGTCTTGCAAAGCGAGCAGTTGTGGTTCAAAATCGAACAACTGCATCGGCGAGGACATTGTACCACTATTGGGGCATTGTGCCATGGGTTTACTTTGAGCATGGGTGTTGCACCAATTTAAAATACATTGCTGAGAAGCGACATTGTGAATATGGGATAACTTGATATTTAGTGCCTTGGGCCATATGTTGATTAATGGTTATGGATGTTTTGGTTGGATATTTGGTTATGGATGTTTTGGTTGGATATTTGGTTATGGATGTTTTGGTTGGATAATTCATGGAACGAGTCTAGGATCGCTTGGTGGGGCGAGAATGTTCGATCCTCTCGTCATACCTACTTTCTGCATGTCACGGACAACCTGTGTACACAGGGTTTGACATTTCCTCGAAACGGCATTCCGGAGCACTGGAACCGTATCGATCCGGAGGAAAATATTGATTCGTGCTAGTCACGATGTATTGTGGGACCTCTAGCGGGGCTTGCTACCCGGGCTGATAGGGCGCACCGTTAATGCTTGGAATATGTCCTTTATGGCTTTGCCAGTAACTTCATATAGATAAGAGTTGGTTTGCTTTACTTTGGTTGGTTTGTGCTTCGTGTAGGCGCGGCCACCTTGCCTCGGCAAGAGTGTGCACTATGAGATTTGATTGTAAACTTTGGTTGAGGATGTATATTGAGGCATTGGATTGTTGGTTCGATAGTCGCGTTGCTTGGGCTTTGAGTAGGACGGTTTGCATGCTAATTTCCTTCGGGTTGGATATATGTATTGCTTGTCGATTGGTTTGAGTTGAATGCTTGCATGCTTAAACTGCTTTACAGCTTTCCTTAACATGTCATCCCTATGCCATGAAATGAATCTAGGATTCAACTAGAAAGATCACCATTTAACTGTTTGCATTCACTATTTTACTTAGTGTCGGCTTAGGCGAGTGGGTTACCCCGCTCACCAGTACGGTTGTATACTGACCCACGTTTATGGGCAATATTTCAGGTACGCAGGCGTAGTGGCGCTGCTTGGATATACAAGGCATGATGTATGAACTGTAAGTACTTTTGTGGGCTAGAGAAAAGAGCAAGAGCATTTCATCGTCTCCGTGGCATCGCCTTTGTGGCATTGCCTTCGGGGCATTTCATTTGGACCCTATCGAGAGCTTCGCTGCGTATTACTCTGATGTGTGCTTAGTACACAATACTTTACTTCCGCTGCAACTTGGTCGTTTCGATGATAACTTTGGTGTTTGACAACATCGCCTTGTACGAGCGCAACTCCAGGCTCGTACGGCATCACGTCCCGATATAGAACGATTGTCCTGCGAGAGAGCTGTAAACGTGGTGATTCACGTTCAGCAGGCTTGCGGGAGATTGGGGCGTGACACTAATTACATATTGTACTCGAGAGCTTCAAAACTTAATGAGAGAAAGAGATGATATTGAGGACAATATATTTTACTTTTATGAAAAAAAAACTCAGTTCTAATAAATTTACGGCCACCCTCAATATTAAATTTTGGTTTCGTCCCTGAATAAGATAAACAAACAATTAATATATAAAATGACGTTAAATTTTAAACATACCTGCATTTGATCAAGACATATATACATCTTCTCCTCCGGCAACTAGAAAAAAATAATGTAGGGGCCATGCTAGTTCCCCCTAATGATCGCACCAAGTGTTGGGGTAGCAGAAACAGAAAAAAACCCTACAAAATTATGAATAACAACCAATTATCTAATTGAATAAACAAATAAGGTATATGAAATAACATTAAATTTTACTACAATTACTTACAACTCATGTGTAAGGGGCCAAAGCTCCTGCTTGAACTGCCTACCAGGTCTCTCTGGTGGTGTCGGAAGATCACCAGCTCGAGGGAGATACCGACTCCTATCATCGAAAACTAAGTCGGGATATTCCGGGACCCATCCTGTCGTTGCTGGAGAAACTGGTGGACGAAGAGGTGATGGGATGGCGGGATCTCCTACAGAGGATGGGGTGGGTATGGATGTTGATGCTGGAGTGGTGTCTGGGACCGATGGCGGGGTGGAGGTGTATGGGGCGATGGTGGGGTGGAGGTGGCTCGGCCGACGAGGGGGTGGAGGGATCTTAGGGTCGAGGGGATAATCCATCCCGGATAATAAAATATCATCATTAGGTATCTGACAATGACCACGACCATGACGAGACATCTATGAATAGATTGAACAACTCAGAAATAACATCAAGAACTACAAAAAAAGTTACAGTATATTATGAATCTAAATATGTATCATAGACTGAACAACTAATGAACATTAGAAGTATTTATATCAAATTTACTAAGCTAAGTATTTATATCAATTTTACTATGTTAAAGTGCATCTTATGATACACTATACGAGAATATACATGAGATAATATCGATTAAATAGGTACATGATATTTATCCAATTTGACAACCTAGGCTCTACAGTTTTTCTGATATGAAATCTGAATCTGTGTTAATTTCAACTTGTGTGTGTGTGTGGTGGTGGGGGGGGGGGGGGGGGGGGGGGGGGGGGATGGGGGAGGAGGATTAGATAAGCTTTTCCTGTCTGAAATACTGATTAATGTGCAAGTGTTCTCTAAAATAAGATTTTCTTTTGGTGTTACCAATGTTATTTCAGTGTTTCCAGGATCTTTTTGTGATCTTAAATTGGGACTCATGTGATAATATTGAATTTACGAGGCTAATCGTTTTGATTGTTCATTTTCAAAATTCTTGTGTCTGTACAAGTAAGAACGTTTCTTATTATTTGTCTCCCCCCAATGGGCATATTGCCGCTATGTGATGCAATGCAGACTTGTACACTAATTTGTCCTGATCCGAAAACCTTCCCCTTATTTGTTTTAACTTCAGAACTAATATAATGCTTGTTGCTAACAGTCTATCAAGCAACCTATTTAATTTCAAGGATCTTAACCAGTTCTCATTTTCAATTTGAAAATTATTTACAAACCTGATTATTATAGTAAATTTGCAGTTCTCTATGATAAATTGTAAGTTGTAACTAATATTTATGTTATAGTTATAGATTTTGATGTTATTTTAGCTTCCCGAATCAATTAGTTTGTGGAAAATCACTACTTTTATGTAAGTTTTCTGTATCCCATTTCAAACTTCTATTTTAAATAGATATGAACATCTTGATCCTATCCAGTGAGCTCTATTATGTTATTTAAGATAATATACCCTAAAAGTCGAGTTTTCCACAGATCACAAGATAAGGTCCAATTATCCACAGTTAGTTTTAAGCTATAGCTTTGACTACTACAAGACACTTAGTTATGCTGTTGGATATAAAGCAGAGGGAAATAAAACAGAGAGAGAAAACAATTGATGCAGGTTGTCTATTTATTTTCAGCTAGTTTGCAGATAACTACCTGAACTTTTCCCAATTGCAAGTTGCTATTCTAAACTTTAAAAATAAAGAGTTGCTATCACAAACTATTACAATTAACAACTAAATGCCGTGAACTTTCCTCCTAGTCCTATGCAGTTAAGAATGATACCCGTCCTAATTTCATAATATTCAATGATACTTGCCTTACTGGTGTAAGGTAGCAAATCGCAAATCGAGGAAACTTCAGGGTATTTTAGTTGTTAACCATAATAGTTTATGGCAACAACTTGTTATTTATAATAGTTTACGTAGCAATTTGCTAATTGGGGAAAGTTCAGGTATCTAGTTGCAAATTAGCCTTATTTCATAACGAGTTAGTGAGGAAAAGTTGAAGTATGATGATAAACCCCTTTCAGTGTAACTTTCTCCCATAATGATTTTTTATAAATTTGACTATTTCCCGTCAGTTCATGCACAGCCTGACACCGAATGAAACAGTCTTTAAGGAATGAAAAAGAAAGAAAGAAAGAAAATTTCTAACCTCCTAGTTGAAATTTATATATTTCCTTTTACTATGTTCATTCTGAACACGAGGTACTTAACGTAGATCCTGAGATTCCATTTGCTCAAACCATTAGAAAGTAGACAACATAAATGCTCTTTTGGATGTTGGAGAATATGATTTTCAAGTTCATACTTGTGTATATGCAGCATAGGTATAATTGGAGATCTCATTCAGTGATGCGATCCAAAGGGTGAAATGAGGTGCAATGCATGCTGGAAGGAGTTAGAAGGGCAGGCCATATCAACCACCTGTGGCCATCTTTTGTGTGTCCAAATAGCATCCATTTACTATTAAGTGGTTTGGAATTAGGCGTTTAATAATCTAATATGACTTATTATCCTTAACCTATGAAAAAGGCAAAGAAGACGCTGGGAAGATACTAAACAGTGATGCTGCATGTCCAATCTGCGACCAAGTGCTCTCCAGAAGGTGTGCATCTTGTACTTGAGTCAAATCTTAGATGGATTCAAATGTGTTGTTATTCATCAGTAGTTGGCAGAGCAGCCATGCATTTTATGTGATTATGTCTCTTTCAGAACTGTTTACAACTATCTATTTATGGCCATCAAATTTCATCAGTAACGATATTATAAGAATTCAAAAAGAAAAAGAAAAAGAAAAGGAAACTTATATTTATTTGAACTATAGACTTCCTTACTATAGACTTCCTTCCTGTATTTGGCTGGTGCTCTTTTGATTACTATTGTTACTTTAATTAGCTTTTTTCTGTTCAGCCACATGCGACCAGTGGATATAAATCCTGGTGATGAGTGGATCAATGTAAGAAAACTTTCAAGCTGAAGAAATCTTTGATATTTGCTTATCTAGGTTAATCATTTCTGACCATATTTTCTCTTTATTTTTTCAGATGGCAATGGCCGGAGTGTCTCCCCAAATATGTATCCTATGTCGTTCCTTAGTAATAGATTTGTGATCTCTTTTTTAATTTTATTTTGAAGTCCCAAAGTGATCATCCTAACCTCTATCATATTGTTTTTTCTGACACAAGCCACCTCTGAAATCACTTTTGAATAGTTAACTGACATGTTCGGCCAAAGTATGACTGCTACATATGTCTTCCTGTTATAGAGGATCAAGGTCATGGTCCTCTTTAATCCCTTAACTTGATAAACATTCAGTAATGAAGAGTGCATATCGAAGTGTCATGTTCTACCTTGGACAAAAGGAACTAGAAATGCAATATAAAATGAACAACATCGTTGGGCAATGCCGGCAGAAGTGTGAGGCTATGCAAGAAAAGTTTACCGAGAAACTGGAGCAAGTGCATGGTGCATACCTGAAAATGGCCAAAAGGTGCCAGATGATGGAACAGGAGATAGAAAGCTTGTCAAAAGATAAGCAAGAACTTCAGGAAAAATATGCTGAGAAATCCAGGTCAATGTTTGCACCCATATTTGAACTTTTCAGGCCAATGTTTAACTTTACAATTCCATGCTTTCTCACATTCTTTGAAGGATATTGTTTCACTAGTTGTCCATGAATCCAGGCAGAAGAGAAAACTAGATGGGATGTATGATCAGTTAAGAAGCGAGTATGAATCAATAAAGCGTTCGGCAATCCAACCCGCGAGCAACTTCTTTGCAAGAGCCGAGCCAAATTTGTTCTCTAATATGGGCAATATGATGGTTGGCACAGATTCTCTTAGACAAGGTAATGTTATATTCACTGACATTGATGGAGAAACAGTTTCATTATCATATTAAGGCCCCCTTGAATAAGAAGTAAACAATTATGCAATTAAACCTCTCCAGAAAAGAAGTCTAATTTAACTGTCCTTGCTTTGTTTTCAAACAAAAGCCAGAGCTATATAAGTCTTGTTAATCTCTCCCAAAATACAAGTTGATTTATATTCCGCAGATCGGTCGGTTTATACTCCTGATACTCCAGGAAAGACAGAGGAGATTTGGCCTCAAACAAGACAGAAGTCTTCCAGTTCAGGCCCCTTTGACCTTGCTGGTAACTCTCCAGTAAAGGCAGGACCAGTTCATGTTGATGCTGGATCCAGAAGACCTGCAGGCACTCTCTTTGGAGCTGCTGGCAGCAATCCTTCTGCAACGTTACGTAATCTCATTATTTCTCCGATGAAGCGTCCTCAGTTGTCACGTTGCCGCCCCCATATGTTCACGTAATGCTGTTTTTCCTTTTCTTGCTAATCTTTGTGTAAGCTGTTGGTAAAATGATTCACTAGAGAAGTGCCTTCAACAGTGAAACCTAAGCTATATGTTCTACATACTATCTTTGGGAGATGATCACTGTTTTAAGTATCAAACTCAATGGAATTACTTCAACTGGTTTTAAACAAAAATGAATTTTGCTAATCAAGTTGCCTTGACATGAATTCTTCTATAAGATGCTCAATTTGTAAAATACCAACTTCTTTTTTATGTTCCAGTCTTGTTTATGTTTCATGTTGTAGGACAGAAGGAAGTGGAATGTTGCTGTCTCTATAGTCCTGTTCTATGCCCTTCTTCTTTACGCCTGAATATTCCAATAACTCCCTTCGGGAAGTCACAAGTATAGATGTTATCTGCTTCAATATGATGTTTTGAGAAGTTGAGTAGAAGTATCTTGATAGACAAACTCAAGCTGGAGGACCATTTTTGTTCCTTCTATCATATTAACATTTACGCAGAAACCACTATTTCTGTGCAAAAATGACACAGATGGTAAAACTGCAATGACCATGCATTCAAAAGCAACGCAGGGATAGTCTACAAGTATGCTTTTACTCGATATTAATCATATTTATGTATAATATCCAAGATTCCAAAGTACCTGTTACATAATACTAGTTAAAGCTTCGATTTTGATCGTCTGCATAATGTGTACAATCTTATTGTGTATTTTGTCAATTCCACCATGTTTTTACCTAGTGAGGATTAGGTGTACTTACTGGACCTTTACTGACTTAATTTGGTAATGGACTTCCCTTGGACATGATTGTAGTCTACTTGAAATCACGATTCTGATGTCTCCAGTGCACAGTTCTTATGACTGAAGGAATGTTCAACTTAGCTGGTATCTATTTGTTGTTTGTCGTTCCCAGATCTGCAGGATATATTAGTACTACTACTACTACTACTACTACTACTACTCTTCAGGTGCAATAAGTTTGTATTAGAGATTGCAAGTCGACATGTAGGGCTGTAAAATGATTCAAACGGCTCGCTTTTGGCTCCTGTTCGGCTCAGTTTGAAGCTCGTTTGTGGGCTGGTCGGTACCGAGTTCGATCGATTTTTTCTGTTCGAAGGGGTGTTTGAATCGATTTCGACCATAGGTTGTTCGACTCGGTCTTGTTCGCAAATAGATTCGAGCTTGGCTCGGTTTCTCGTATTATGGCTTTTCCTAGTATATGTTGTCTTTTTTTGATGGATGGGAATAAATATTGTCTTAGGAATTTCACTCTTTTTTTTGTTCTTTATGTAAATTTATGATGTAAAAAGAATAAGTAATTCAACAAAAAAGTCATTAAGACTTGAGAGCAACATTCTGATGGTTTATACAACAGGTTTAATAGGACAATTTGGCTCGGGATTTCGAGTCTCTAATCGAATCGAGTTCAAACACATTTTTCGAGCTCAATCTTAAGCTCGGCTCGAATCAAACTCGTTTGATAGTTTAGTCGAACCGAGTTCGAATACTCTTTGTTCGAGTTCGTTCGTTCGATTTTCAGCCCTATCGACACTTGCGACTTTCACATAGGAGTATAGATCTTGTTGCTTCCAAGGCTAAGCACACATGAAGTGTCATGAACTTTTAATGATAATTCCCTGTCATTGTTTTCCTTTCCGTTGTTGTCATAGAGCAATACTTACTGTTGTTGCCCAGAAATTATCACTTCTAGCTTCCTATGCCCTCTAATCATCTCCTTATATTTGTTTAAATCTACAAATCGCTACTACTATTTTTTTCTTTTCTTTCAGAATTATGAAATAGTTTGTGTATTAGTGGAGAAACAAACTTTCGTTTACTCTTACATACTAGTGACGGAACCAAGATCTGGTCGTGATCTCGATTTGGGCCTGTCGATGATCACCTAGATCTAGCAAAGGCCTCAAGCTATGTCCACAGTACTTTGTGGTTCAATTTAAGATTGCTCAGTCATGTGCTGCTGCTGGTTTGGTTGCAGAGGCTGCTCAGCTTTATGGCCATGGCCATCGCAGTGGAAATGTGGTCGTACGACACAAATTAGAATGGGAGGGAGTCAGGTCTGGCTCGTTTTGGCTACAGAAATTTGTTTGGATGGAAATAGAATTGATGTGTGACCCAAATTGAACTTGTTTGGTCCTCTACTTGCAAGTTGCAAGCCAGGACGCATAGGTATTACTGCAAACGAACATCTCAACTTGAATGCTCTGATGAGTTACTGTAGGTTTCTTGTTCCAGTACATTGTAGCATAACTTGCAACTTTTGAATGATCGATAAAGTACGAAAGGAGTTTTTTTTCTTTTCTTTTTTCTTTCTTTCAAGAATTGGTTGAAAACTTGCAATCACTCTTTTAATACCACGAATCAGACGATCAAAATTATGATTAGTGTGATAGGTTTGTACAACAGCGACCACGAAGTTTTTGTTCCATGCTTTTTAAGGTTTGCAATTATTTTATTTTGTTTAGCTTACAACATCAATAACAATGACAAAAATAAAAAAAAGGTCCTTGATAAAAGTACTTAAAAAAAACACTAGGGACTAGTCCAGTATTGGCGCCAGCCCATTAATAAAGAACTTTCACTCAGGACTGTCCAAATTTGTCTCAGGACTGTCCAACCACATGCCCTCTCCTCCTCCTCCCGCTCCTCTCCAGCTTCCTCCTCCTCCTCCCGCTCCTCCGTCCCTCTCCTGCCTCCTCCTTCCGCTCCCCCACTCCTCTCCGGCCGCCGCCGCCTCCTCCTCCTCCTCTCCAGCCCCTCTCCTCCTCCTCCTACTCCTCCGCCCCTCGGCCTCCTCCTCCCGCTCCTTCGCTCCTCTCCAACCTCCTCCTCCCGCTCCTCCGCCCCCGCCGGCCTCCTCGTCCCGCTCCGCCTTGCCCAGCCCCGTCCCCCTCCGGCCTCCGTGCAGTCCGCTCAGACCTGTGCCGCCCCGCTCAGCCCTGTCTCGCGCCCTCGCTTGTTGCCTCGCACATATCTTTGAACTGTCAAAATTTTGACAGTCCTACATATTTGAAGGACTGTCAAAATTTTAACAGTCATAAAAAATCAACATATTTTCTTTAGGACAATCAAAATTTTGAGAGTCCTTCCAATTGGTAGGACTGTCAAAATTTTGAGTTCTTCCTATTGTTAGGACTATCAAAATTTTGACAGTCCTGAAAAAAAATCAATTGGGTGTGGACAGTCCGGTTAGTAGTTTTTGGGAGTGACAAACTTATAATTATCCAAAATTTTTTTTGAACTGTCATGAGTGTATTTTGTAGTACCTTTATCAAGGGCCTTAAAAAGATATATCCTGCGTTACTCATCACTTCACAATTTAAATCCACAAATGCCCATGGCTCATAAAGAAATTAACACTTTCTTAGGTTAAGAAAGTATCAACCTTAGCGGACCATGCAAATTTTAAATTTCTCAAAACCTAATTTCCCTTGTAGGTGTAATGTGGGCCTGGCTGGGCTAGGCCGACTTGGGCCAAATTCGATCAATTTTGATCGAGTCTGGGCCAGACAGAGTGGGTCAATTCCAGTTTGAAGAAGCGGCAGGTCTGGGTCGAGCTTTTAGCCAAAATCCCAAACCCAACCTGGCCTAGAACCCGATCTGAGCTGGGCGGGCTAGACTAGGCTGGATCTGGTTTGGGTGTGGGTCATCGCTTTGGGCTTTGCTTATAAAAAATTATGGAAAAGGAAAAAAAAATAATTTAATGAAAATATAGAAACTTCATTAAATTTATTTATTTGAAAATTTTAATTATATTTAATTTATTTTTAGAAAAACTGAAAGATTGAAAGTACAAAATTTATCTTGTCCAACTTTTTTTTTTGAATCTTTGTTGCAATCTTAGATATTTTCAAATCTTCAATTTTCAGATAAATTGATCTAATTCTACAAGTCTTTACCACTTCATTCTTCACCTCCTGTAGCATTATCTATAGTAAGTTGAAAATTGAATTCATTAACGTTGGCACTTTCATCTCTTAAGTATTGAGTCCGTTTTTTCGCAGGAACCAAATCTTGAACGCAAAAACAAACTTCTAAATATATGGTACCATCATACTTTTTTTCTTGCTTAACATTCTTGAACGTACACCAAAACAAGATCCAGATGCTACCACTTTAAATCACATGCCAAAGAAGATCACATGTCAAAGAAGAGTGTATTGGATAAATTTTTTCGTGTTCTTTCCACTACTTTAAAATTGAAAATATGATCTAGAATCATCATGATCTTCACAATAGGAGTTTAAATACAAGGACAATTCTTAAGTGGAAGCGAAGGATATTTTTGTTTCTTCCTTTGTACTGTACTCTTAGCATGAGATAATTTTAAAAAAAGAAAATTTGAGTTGCACCCCACTTTATTTATCCATATTCAAGGTGCACCCCACACGATTACCATAATGTATGACGGCTCCCACTTTTAACGAAAAATGTCTCTAACTAACGGTCAACTCCGTTTACCAAAATTTTTGGACAAAAATATCCCCTGTAGGACCGTTGGGGCAACTCTAGAGGGGGTGAATAGTGTAAACTCCGTCATTTATTTCTATAGATAGTCTAGTATGGGTTAGAAAATTTTGGTGTAGCAGCAGATGTTTGAGGTTTAGAGTAAGGTTGCAGATGTCTGATTTTAAATTAAACCCTTGGCGCGCCCTACCATTGTTGAAATATTCGGAGCCCAACATCAGCCCATAAATTCCAACAGATTGTTGCACTCTTGACTTGACATGCCAATTTAGGCGCTGGACTTTTCCGTCACTCAAAATCATATTTTCTTGTGCTCTAAATTAATTGCACAATTTTCCGTAACCGAAATCCTTATTTAATCCCGTGTCGCGCACATGTGTCGTTGCCATCAATTTTTAGACACCCACTCAACCCGTTGAGCTGGACCAATTAAAGGGTCCAAGACTGACACCAAGCCTACACCATGCATGACCTTTGTGTCACTCCCAATTGAGGCCCCATGTGCCCCCATTTAATTTAAGAGCATGTGACAAATTTATTCTAATTAAATTAGGGATACCAACTTTGACTAATCCTATTTTTAATCCCAATTTAATTCCAATACCCATTTAATTAAGCCCATGCAAAATACACAACACCACCTCACCCTACAAAACACCAAACACCAATTCCCCCACAATTTTTCCATCATTTCATGTGTTTGTGCAAATACCCAAACTTAAGGGGCTAAATTGCAAATGTTGTGACATGTGGCATACCCTCATTGGTCAAGGCCAAATGAAGAAGCCACCCCTCTTCTTTGACCGGTCAAGTCTCCCTCTCCCTCTCCCTCTCCTTTGGATGAAGAAATAAATTCTTCCATATGAAATCTCCACCACCCATTTGAATTGGGCTCATCCTCACCATCCAACCCCCACACACTTTCCTATTTAATGTCTCCATCACCATACACAACCCCATGCCGTCCCTAATCCCAATACCTAGAGAAACCCCCACCCCCTCTCTCTCTCCTCCCTCTTCTACATTCATACGTAACCTTCTTCTTCTTCTTCTTCTTCTTCTTCTTTTTCTTTTTCTCCTTCTTCCTTCCTTCTTCTTCCTTGGTGAACCCACACCCGGCCGAGATCTCCAGCGGCCAGCTGATACTCCGACTGTCGCTCGTCTTCATCATTCTCCTGCGAGCCCCGGCCTCTCCATCCACGACCCACCACCTCAACCTCCATTCTCCGGCGAGCAACACCCGCACCGCCACCACTTCTGCTGCCCAGTCACCGCCACCATAGCCACGAGCTCCGGCGGCCAACTCCTCCTCGCGGCTTTGACACCAACCCCGGCCGAGCCAGCCACTACCCTACTTCCCTCGACTGCCACGAGCTCCACCGCATCGCCATTACCACCACCACCTCCAGCTCCATTACCACCACCACCACCTCCAGCTTCATTACCATCACCACCTCCGGCCTCAGCCTCGGCCATCCCCGTCCCGACTCCACCACATCGCCATTACCATAACCTCCAGCAGCTTCCCCACTTCCCTCCGGCCTTAACCTCGGCCATCCCCGCTACCAGATCTACCACCATTCCCTCTACTCTGACTTCTTCACCAACCTCTAGCCACCTCGACTCCTCCTCTTCATCATCCATCCACGGTTCTCTGGCCAGCATCCACCTCGCCGAGGTGAAACACTCCCCCCCTCTCTATAATTTTTGTATATTTTGTCTTGGGTAGTTTAGTTAGTGTTAATGAATCTTGTGATTTGTTGATGTGTGATTAGAGTTTTTTATATGCATGAGCTTAGGGTTTAATGCAGTGTTTAGGGTTTATTTACATAAGTATTAAAATAAAATTAATGGATATACAAGGAGTTAGAGTTTAAGGATAAATGGATCTTTGTTTAGGGTTATATTTGTATTGGAAATTTTGAGGATAAAATGCATGGTTAGTAATTAGGGTTTATAAATGCTAGGTTTGAGATATTAGGGTATTTCATTTGACTTATGCATATTGTTATTAATGATGAGCAGTTTAATTGGTTGTGAAATGACGTTGTGATATCAAAGCAATGCTTGATATTGAGAGCTAATATTTTAATAAGAAAACACTGATGGGAATTGAGGAGCTGGTGATTGTTGTGTAGTAGTGTGTAATATTGAACCAATAGCCATGCATTGACGTTCGATGAAAAATGATGAACATAATTACGTAGCAGTTTAATTGAGAAATGGAAAAGATTGTATATGTCTGAGAATTTTATCAGGGTTTGATTAAATGAGTATTGTGATGAATACAGTAAGATTGAAGTTGGGTTTGATGATATTGCACAGATAATTAATTTAATTTGATGCAACGTACCATTAGTCAACCTTGGTCAACCCTCTAGCGTCGTGTCCCTGTGAGTTGTAGCTGAGTCTGAGCTTATGTTTAGACGTGTGTCACATCCCTGTTTGCCATATGATAGTCTATTGGTTTAGTTTGTATCTTGTCTCTAGGTACTATGGGACCCGCGGACTTGGAATTTGTACCGGATTCTCGTCATCAGCAGCCGGACGCAGGCAAGTGTACCTTGCCACCCTGTATTTCAGTTACAGATATTTATTATTTTATTATGTACATTGTGCGCATGTTTGATTAAGATCGTTACTTTGCGTCCGGATCACAACCGGGTGCAGACGTTCGTCGTAACGTCATGTAACGAATGTTAGATGTTCGTAACACCTCGATGTATGTACCTGAGTATATCGTCACCCCAGGACACATTCATACACTGTTATCGTGCCAGATTTCCTATATCCTGATACTGACATCATGACCGGAGACTGGAACGACCCTAGGGTCGCGTCTGTTGAGTTATTTCTGTGTGACGAGACTATTAGATAGAGGTTCAGGTTCAACGCACAATCGTTGACCACTTGGGATGGGGAAGACAGTTACTAGACGTTTGGGCTCCTCTGCACGCGCTTATATATGTATATGTACTGTTTCTGTAGTGATCCTGTATCTAGTATAGTTGTATCACCCGTGTGACTCTTTGTCCGGAGCTGCGGTACGTCCCGTGTGTTTTCGTGTCCGGAGCTACGGTTTTATTTTGGACAGCCCACGCGTCGAACATTATCTTCAAACCGTGTCTCACTTAGTTGGTTATGCTTGACTACACCGTCGTTGCACTTGTACTTTCTGTTGTACTTTGGCATGCTATATTTTTGTACCTTGTTACGTCCCTCTGAGGACCTGGTCCCCTGCAAGTTTTGCAGCGTAGACGATTACGGAGCATTTGGAGTTGCTGATAGAGTGGCATGTCTTGCGGGTATTGTACCAGGTACTCATATTATTTCTACTGGCATTATGGTTACTTTATTCATATTGATTATTCATCTGCTGTTGTAGCCTAGTTTTTGTAGACTCATCTCTTCTCGAGTCTATTCGAGTTTGTGTGTTATTGGGCGGCCGACTTTAGCACATGTAGCTCTTTCTTGTATATTTTTGTTCATTGTGGATTGAGATATAGATGTTTACATTTACGGGATATTTTGATAGTGCCCTTTATTATACAGCTTATACGTATTTGAGTCGGACCAGAGTCTGGTCGAATGCGTAGCTGGCGTGTCGCGTATTCTTGGTCCTACGCATTTTAGGACTGGGGCGTGACAAATAGAGTGCGTGTGTGCAGCAAAAATAATAAATTCTAATTAAAAATTAAGCTACGTAAAGGTAGTATATGTACCAACAGATATATCAATTATGAATATGCAGTAAAGTAAGAGTTGAGAAGAGCAAACATAAACATTATAATTTATCCTGGTTTTCCTCTGATAGGACTAGTCCAGGCCCGAGAACTCTTGCTCGGAGTTGTATCCACTATAATCACCAATAGTGAATCACAAGCTTTGATCCGAAGGCATACAGACTTCTTAAAATATCGAGCTTTGATCCAAAGGCTCGAAAGACTTCACACGTGTGTTTGATCCAAAGGGCACGCCGACTTCAAATACTAGAGAACTTGACAAACCAAGCTTTTATAGCTCGATCTGACTTCTAAATCGGAACCGCGTTGGCACTAGAAGGTTGAGAGTTAATCTTGGGAATAGAGAAGGTTTATAGCTCAGGAAGATAGAGATATGAAAGTGAGTGAATACTAATGTGGAATTCAATCTCTATTTATAGGATTTTTTTGAACCGAGTTCGGATGCCCAACGTTCATAAATTCGAACTTTAGAATCCTGGTCTCATAGAGTAACGTTGCAAACTGGGTCTTAGGGGGACCGAGTTTGCCCCGAGTTATGTTCAAACTCTGTTGGTTTGTTTACAAAATATTGGGGCCAGGTTTGGTTTGGTTTAGGTTGTTTTGAGTGGACTAGGTTCTGGTTTAATATGGGTTTGAGTTTCTTAGTGCTAACACGAATACGATATACATTTTGTCCTAGACTCAATAAATATAAAATACAGACTCAATAACATAACTTGTAGACTTGTTGCAGCATTGTCTTCAACGAAGTAACAGAGATGCAAAGATTGTCATTTTATGTGTCGTATTGAGTCATACCAGATCATAATTAGTCGATTATCGAAATCAAGTTAACGGTTACCCATTTGGGCTAACAATCTCCCCCATTTTGATAATTGACAAACTATGATCGATACATCAATATTCATACCTGGGCACAGATCTTTGAAAAATACAAAGATTTCCATAATTTCTGAATGACGGTATAGGCGCATCATCTGTCATTGTCTTCTCCTGTATTGCTTCTTTTGTCCTTTTGTACTTGTCTTGCGTATCGGTCCTTTTTCTCCTCCTTTGTCATTTTATCAAAATGATATAGCTACATGGAGTAAATATAGACAACATATAAAACACAAAGTAAAGAAAGACAAGACATAATTACAAATTATAGATACTATTTAATGACATAAATGAATGAATTTCTGTCAAAAGTCATTAAAAAAAATCTATCAGAGTATCCATGATTCATGCATTTGAACTCAATTACTTTAACATGCTATATGAATATTCTTTAGATAAACATGAATGTAAAGGAGAGAACCAAAATACTTGAGAATGGAATAATTAGATGATTGGAATGCTCCCCCGTAAAGTTTGACATATCTAAATATAGATAATCATGAACTTACAATAATATAAATTATTTTGCCAAGTATTAAGAATAATCCAAAGACATAAGAAGAACAACATATTAATTATATGTATTCTTATGTAGTACAAAAAAATTTGGGCAAAAATAATACAAATTCAGTAAACAAAGATTGACAAAGAAAGATCACAAGAAAGCTTGGCAAAAGATAGTTAAAACCAATTTTCAAAAAAGCTTTCATAGTGCAGAATATAGGAAAGTTATAGCCTAAAAAATATACCAATTGTAACTAGAATATTATCAGCATTAATTTCTACTAAAGACCGAGCCAATAACTACTGATCGTCACCAGTAATTTTACATGCCTAGTTAAAACTAAAAATTCCAGTTCTTGACGGTAACAGTTGCCAACTTTAAGTCAAAAAGTAGACTTGAATTCGTTGTTATCTTCGGCACAATAAATTACAGAAAAGACCTTAACAAATCATGATTCTATAAAGTGTCGATCATCTTGGGTTAGCTGTAGGGGTCGGATCCCAGCTAGCGGTGGTCCGAAGACACTTAAGTACCGTGTCGCTTAGGCTATTTACGCCTTTTTGACAGAATGGCCCTTTTTCGGCTTATACCCAAAATAATTTTTACTTTTACGAAACTTAGATTTAAAAAAATTTCAAGCAATTTAAATCTTCGTATATCATTCAAATTTAGAATTTTAATGCTCGACAAATAAAGTTGAGGCGATACTTGGCTAGGGGATTAGTAAAGATATCAGCAAAATGATATTCAGAGTTAACAAATATTAAGCAAATATCGTAAATCTATTTTCACAAAGATGAAAAATATATACTTGAAAAAATATGCACTAAATAAATATGGTGATATAAGAACATATGATTCAAATCCATATTTAGTCATATGCAATAGTCAATTAAATATCTAAAAACACTCAAACACTAGTCATGCTAGATGAAATAATGAGAATTAACTAAGCATGCTAGTATCATAAGTCTCATATTAACAATTGAAAATTAAAAACATGCTTGATTATATAATTTAGCTAGTTAGGAAGAAAATATTTAGTATGTTACCAAAGTAGCTTTCTTTGCCATACTTATGTTGGTGCAATTGTTTGGAAGATGACCTTTGTAGCTTTGCAATCACTAACATTCTCCTTGGTGCTAAGTTTTGACACAAGAAACTTCACCTACAACATTAGGCGAAGACTTTGGTATCCTAGTAGTTTTGGATACATAATGGTTAGCTTTAGGAATCCACTTATACATATTTATATCAACCAATTTTTTATCCTTGCACTGATGTAAAATTAATGTATCCTTTTAAACCACAATAGTGACATATAACATGAACAATTATGTTAGGAGCAATATGGTGAGTATGACTATGTGATGCGGTGCGTTACGTCTTGCGTGGATACTTGTAGTAAACAATGTGGTTGTGTGAAGCTTTGGATTTGCTTGCCTATTTTGTAACTGATCTGCCGTGTGTGACTTTATGAAGAGTCACGTGTCTTGTGTTAGACTAAGTCATAGGTTTCATTACCTGTTTTCCAAGTCTAATCTCTAACTTTTAGAGTTAGCATATAGATCATCATATTTAACAATAAGGACATCAATTCTTTGTGAAGTAATATAATACTTCTTCTTTTCTGATTCCAATTCCTTCTCAAGATTAGCATTTTCTTAAGTGCTTTTCTTAATGCATTCAAGTGTCTCATGCAATCTAAGATTAAGTGTGGAAATCTTAGCAGAGTTATCAGAAAAGAAAGTATCTCTAACTTCATCCAATAAACATGTAAGCTTTTCATTATAAAGCTGATAAGACTTAATATCTTTTCTAGATTGCTTATACTTATTCCTAAGCTTATTGTAATCATCAAGTAAATCACTAAATGCATCAGATAATTCATTATAAGAAAACTCATTTTCTTCAGAAGAAGAATTATTTTGTACCTCATTCGAAAATGCCATTAGGCAAACATCAGTTGTATGACAAAAACTTTCATAAGGGAAATCCTCTTCTTCGAAAAGAGGATTGTTGTGTATGTTACGTCCCGATTTTGTGGAATTGATAGTCGTCCCCCGAGCGTGACGCCGTGCGTGCCTAGGTTGCACATTGCACAAGGCCAAGGTATTTTTGCATAACGAGCACATATTCAGAGTACGCAGATAATTGAAACACAAAGTTGAAACATGAAAAAGTTCTCTTTATTGATAGTGAACATCTTTTATAAACTCTTGAACGAGTCAGATAATTTTTGTACGGACTTACAAAAGTGGACTCAAAATGAGATAGCCATCCTGTACATTACATCCTTTACAAAAACTTTAAAATGTTAAAGACCTCTAGGCGGGACGATCGCTTTTCCTCGGATCTGCATGAGTTATGGTTGCTAGCTCTTGAGTCTTCAAAAATGCTTCAACTAAGGCACGATCAGGATGTGCCGGCAGTTGGACTGGATTTGAAAGTGACTTCAGCTCCTCGCAGGATCTCCTTGGTGTGGGAAACCTATTGCAACGAGGGTCAGTACATCAAAATATACTGGTGAAGGCGAGCTAACCCAACTATACCAATCAACACGTTATTTATATGAAGCATACAAGTTATTTGTGGTCTTTCTATCTTGCCTTATTTTATTTTACATACAAGCATTGATATAGAAATTTACTAAAATAAACTTGCCACCGTTTGGTGACTTTTACTTGTCCGTCTAAACTACCTACACAATACTTACCTTGTCCTTTCCTGCCACGAAGACACAAGTTAGCTTGCACAGGTTTAAATATACGTGAGGATCACTGGCTTGATGCCAGAAAGGACGAGTTATAGTCTCAAGACGGAAGGGTATGCAACGCAGGTGGCAAACCCCTGCTACACGCCATTTCTGTCGATACAAACGACTATACAGATCATTCCGTACGGATCTGATCGGTCCCAGTACTCTGAGGACCGTCCGCAGGAACCAGAAATCTTGTTCACAAGTTGTCCGTGATCAACGGAGTCTGATATTTAGTTATCGTACAGTACAATTTAAGGCGATACAAGAACAAGACGAGTTTCATAGCATGATTCATTTTTTGCATAGTTCTCCTGATCAGTTTATTTCATAGCAAGGTATGTTCTATACATAATACAATTTATAGAAGAAATATACATTCTAACTAAAATTGAAGCATAGACAGAATATTCTAAATGAACTAGCATGCAACAAGGTAATCGTTCACAAGTTGATTGACAAGCATAAAAATGATCCAAGTCTATTCCCTTTTATCTTGACATTTTTTAGTTATTATGGTATCGTTTGATCGGGACAAGCAAGAAGGCAAGATTTTTAGATATGAAGACTTAGAAGAAGGGTCAACTAAATCGAATATACCCACTCACAAGTTGGTTGGTAAAAGGAAAGGAAAGAGGTGCTTCAGGACTCTGCTCGCACGTCGTCTACTGCACAATCACCTGTACTGCCACGTACTGCCACGTACTGCCACGAACAACTGATCAATACCCCTTCTACTCTTTTCAAGCTTGGAATTGAAGTGCAGTTCAACGAATAAAAATAATAAAATACATTAAACCGTTCAAGAAAATGCAAACAAATTCGAAAACTAACTCAAAGCACGAAAGCAACAAGGCGACAACGAAAACTAGGGAAAAAAACTTGCAGCGGAGAGATCCCTCTTGACTCTGCAGCTAAGTCGATCCTCGGGGCATGGTCCACTGAATATGGGAATTGATTTCGAAGAAGCAAATCCATAACGAGGATAAGATCTTGTTTTAATTTATCTCGATCGAACGATATCGACTTGTATTTCTTAGCCGCGCTCCCCGAATAGGGGGAACAGGGTACCACAATGTACTCCACCAGTCAAATACCATAAAGCATTTATTTGCAGCATGTCGAGGGCTTTCTTCTTCTGAATTGCTAGCTTCACTTTCGCACCAGATGCTTGTATTTGCATATTTGCAAGATGATGATACTCTTTTGCTTGTATATTCATATCGATTCTCCCTTCTTTCTTTAAAATAATCTTTCATCATGCCTGGCCTTCTGCAGCTGTAGTAAATTGGTTCTTCTTCAATCTTTTTCTTCTTTCGCTCTGATTTCATAACCTTCAAGAATCGTTTGAAGCTAAGTGATAACTCCTCATCGTCTGAATCATCGTCTATTTCTTCATCTTCAGAAGCATCGTCATAAGTTCTTTAGTGATATGCCTTGAATGCGATGGCCTTCTCTTTAGGAGTTGACTCTTCAAATACTTTGAGGTCTAGCTCTTGAGTCATCAGCTTTCCTATTAGTGTCTCAAGGGTCATGACGGTGAGGTTATTTTCTTCAATGATTGTTGTTGCCTTGGGGTTCCAATTTTTGGTTAGTCCCCGAAGCACCTTTCGGATCTTTTCATGGTTGTTGTACTGCTTGCCGAGAGAGGAAAGAGGATTGACGATGTCAAAAAATCTTGTGAACATCTGAGTGATGGTCTCATTTGGCTTCATCTTGAATGTCTCGTACTCTTGTGTTAGTCTGCTTATCTTGAACTCCTTTACCTGAGTTATTCCTTCATGAGTCACTTCAAGAAGTTTTTAGACCTCATGCGAAGTGGTACATGTAGATACTCTGTTAAATTCGGTCCTATCTACAACACATAATAAAGCATTAATAGCTCTAGCATCAAGACTGACAAACTTCTTTTCTAGCTCAGTGTATCTATCATGAGGCTTTTCTACAAGATTACCATTAATCATAATTCTGGCTGGCATGTTGTAGACATCTATAATAATTGACCAAATATCAAAATCTAGTGACTTAAGAAAAAAACTCATCCGTGTTTTCCAATACGTGTAGTTGGTACCATCAAATATAGGTGGTCTATTTGTAGACTGACCTTTACCATTATTGGTGTACAAGGGTCTCAAGGTTGTCATATAATTATTATACTACGAGTTTAAGCCTGTATCAAGATAACCTGCTCTGATATCAATTATAGGACCGTTAGGACAACTCTAGATGGGGGGAGGGAGGGTGAATAGTGCGTGTGTACAATAAAAATAATAAACCTCAATTAAAAATTAAGCTACGTAAAGGCAATATATGTACCAATAGACATATCAATTATGAATATGAAGTAAAGTAAGAGTTGAGAAGAGAAAACGCAAACACCATAATTTTATTCTAGTTTTCCTCGGAGAGGACTAGTCCATGCCCGAGAACTCTTGCTCGGAGTTGTATCCACTATAATCACCAATAGTGAATCACAAGATTTGATCTGAA
This sequence comes from Iris macrosiphon, assembly GCA_036927795.1. Lineage (NCBI taxonomy): Eukaryota > Viridiplantae > Streptophyta > Magnoliopsida > Asparagales > Iridaceae > Iris > Iris macrosiphon. The sequence goes on along the minus strand of JAYESA010000001.1, from coordinate 146,063,832 downwards.
TGCTTGTAGACTTCTTACAACATTGAGATTTGATCCGAAGGCTCGAAAGACTTTACACGTGCATTTGATCCGAAGGGCACACCGACTTCAAACACTAGAGAACTTGACAAACCAAGCTTTTATAACTCGACCAGACTTCTAAATCAGAACTGCGTTGGCACTAGAAGGCTGGGAGTTGATATTGGGAATAAAGAAGGTTTATAGCTCAGGAAGATAGATATATGAAAGTGAGTGAATGAGTGGATAAGAATGTAGAATTCAATCTATATTTGTAGGGTTTTTCTGAACCGAGTTTGGGCCGAGTTTAGATGCCTAACGTTCAAAAATTTGAACGTTAGAATCCTGGTCTCACGAAGTAACATTGCAAACTGGGTCTTAGGGGGACCGAGTTCGTCCCGAGTTCTGTCCGAACTCTATTGGTCTGTTTCTAGAATGTTGGGTCCAGGTTTGGTTTGGTTCATGCTGTTTTGAGTGGACTAGGTTCTAGTTTAATATGAGTTTGAGTTTTCTAGTGCAACACGAACCCGATGTACATTTTTCCCTAGACTCAATAAATATAAAATACATACTCAATAACACTGTTTGTACACTTGTTACAGCATTATCTTCAGCGAAGTAACGGAGATGCAACGATTGTCATTTTATATGCCGTATTGAGTCATACCAGATCATAGTTAGTCGATTATCGAAATTGAGTTGATGGTTACCCATTTTGGCCAACATCCCCCTTCGTACACTACAGATGAGGGGTCTAGGAAGAGGGAAGGGGCATTTCGGTTTAAAATTAACAGTTAACGCAGTTGACTGTTAGTTTTCGTTAAAAGTGGGGGCTGTCATACATTATGATAATCGTGTGGGATGCACCTTGAATATGGGTAAATAAAGTGGGGTGCAACTCATATTTTATCTTTATAAAATTAAACTAGAGCTACTACTACTACTACCTTGAATGTTTGAACTGGGTCGGTTTGACAATACTTTTTTTTCATATAAACTAATTAGAGAATCTCAACCTTCTTTAATTTGTCTTTTAAACTACTTACCTCAATATTCATATTGGCATGTAATTCATCTAATAATATAAATTTACCATCTAATTTTATTTTAGGATCTAAAATCACACTCAAACAATATAAAAGATATATATCACGTTAATATTAAAAAAATTCTTTTATTTTAGAAATGTCATAATCAAAACCAGGCATATGCTTATGTTTTGCAAATAAATAAAATATTAATGTTCTCCGTTAAAACTAAAGAAGAAGTTGGATAATAAACTTCGGATAAAATACATGTAATGTTGTAAAATAATTCTAAAAACTCGAATATTGAAGTAGCAACTAACAAAACATTCTCTGTCAATTGTTAATCACTACTTGAAGTTGTATTAATATAGTATGTAATAACATATTTATATTTAATGCATGATTTCAATATCAAATATGTTGAATTCTATCTATGTGGTACATCCTTAACAAATCTCCTAAATTTTAACTAGTCATGCATATTGTGCATATAACTTTTTTAACTCTTGTTGCCTAATTGGTGAAGTGTTCAAACTAATTAAACATGTTAAAAAAATAAAGGTATTTTGTACAGTTAAATTAAAAATATGACAAGAACATCTTACATGAAAATGTCATCCTTTTAATATAGATAACAATTAAGATTTCAAAATATTGATACTAGAAGTATATATTATTAGTAGCATTATCAAAAGAAATTAATTGTTATTATTGTGAGTATCATATTCATGTAAAACTTGTAACATAGTTCCGCAAATGCAGTCCTGATATGCGAAAATTTAAATGATCTTAAACACAAAACTTATTTTTGTAAAACCTATTTTGCATCTAAATAATATGTAGCTATAAAAAAAGAAGAAGATAATTTTGTTTACTAGTCCATACATCCGAAGTTAAATAAATATTTACTAATATTTTTAAAATTTTGTTTCAAAACTGTTTTTTTTTCTTAAATATCTAACAGCTTCTGCTGTAGTAGTTGGTCTAGAAACTTGTATAAATAATTATTTAGTGTAATACTTGTATAGTCATAATATAGTTCACTCTTATCAAATGTGAAAGGTTGTTCATCAGAAATAAGTTTTAGTTTTATTACGAGTAGATGAATAAGTAAATTATCCTAATGAAGATCCTTGAGGACCGGTGCTTAACTATGTTTGTTTAGTATTAGTTTTGTCCTTTCCATAACAACTTTTAATATCTCTTTAAAGTTTTCGCGCTTTTATTTTTATTTTTCCATTTAAATTGTTTTTATATTGTGTAGCTCTAGGTATTGTTTTTGTCTGTTGGGATCTAAGACTTGCTCTCCTTGATCGTTTGTGACATATAATTTAGTAAAATAATAACAATAAATCGATTTTGTTCTAGTTGGAACAAAACTCTATTGATACTTCTATTTTTAGGAGGTGACATTTGTGTCGACGATCATTTTTTTCTACAAGGTTAATATAATTATTATTATCAAAAGTATTATAAATATGTTAACAATGTTTTGAAATCAAAGTTTTGGTTATAAACAGCAGCAACATATGCAATATTTAAAAAAAAATTGTAATTAAATAAATAAATTAATTTTATTAATTACCTATAGAATATAATATAAAATTACTACTTAAACCCCAACTTGATTTTTTTTAAAGTCAGATGTAGAATTATTGTTGTCACGACCCGCACCCGAAAAATCGGGCATGAGCCGTGGGTACGTCCAGCCTATGCCGCAGAATCAGCGGTAGAACGCTGTAAAGGTTCGTTCTAGGTCACAATATCTATATCTCACAGTGATTAGTCAATAACCTCTCCAAAAGGAGGGCAACCACGCAATATATATATATATATGACTCAATCACAATAACTAGGGGAAGAGTAAAAGTACGATAATATATCAACAACAAGAAACAAGAACCAAAGAGAGCAATACAATATCCAAAATACAGTCCAAGTCTAAAGTCTACAATATCTCACAATAGCAAATAATAAATACAATCATCCAAAATAGCAACTGAGAACAACCCAGGAAAACCCACCTAGCTATACTAGGGTACTAACGGCGTCTCCTCGATGGGTTCCTCCTCAGTCTCCGGGTCACAACACTCCTCGACACCCGGCCCGTAGAATGTCGGGCAAAAATCCTTAGGATCCTCTGGAAAAAATGTGTCCAGTCAGGACTGGAGCGAAGTACATAACTCTGAAAGCAACTCCAAATACATGGTAAGGTGTATATGACTAGCAATTAAAAAGTATACAAGATGCACAGGAAAATAAATACATGGTGGAGCAAATAAAGTAGCTGCAATATAAATCTGGAGAACAATACAAGTAGTAGAGAAGTAACTGCACGTGAGAAAACTGGAATACTAGCTAAGTGCCTTGAGAACAAGTTCGTTATGTGATAGGCTTAGGTTGCACATGAATAATCTACGATAACTCCGTTATGCGTGAGTTGCATAACCGACATACACATGAATACTGTTTGGCTTTGATCACATAACCAACTCCTACTCCCCTCCCCCACTAATACTCTTGGATCCAATCACGATACGCTACGTACATGATAAATAACTCGCGCACATGAAGGCGAGAGCACACGAAGCACATGATAGCACATGAGAATCAATACCCGAAGCACATGATAAAATACACGTGATAGAGTACCCGCTGAACACGGTAAGGGGGATAACATCTTATGACGGGATCCAACTAGTACCAGCTCATGAAACAATGTGTCAGAATCAAGTATTACAGTTCTAGAACAGGTGATATAAACGCTATCAAGAAATAAAAACGATCAGAGGTAGGTACTCGCCTGACGACCTGAGCAACCGATGAGGATCGAGATCCGGACTGGCGTCGCAAGAACCTATTGTGAAAAGCAAGATTAAACGGGATTTCTAAAGAGTTAAACTGATGTAAAATAACTAAAAATAAGGTTCAAGGGTTATTCTAGGTCAAACGGGTCAAACCGGTAAAATTTGGGTCAAAAAGTCAACACATGGTACAAAAAGTCAACTCTGGGTCAAAACTAGGTCAAACGTTGACTTTTACGGTCAACGAGGCTATTATGGTCAACACTAGGTCAAACTAGGGTTCCCCTAATATTCTAGGTCAAAACTAGCTCATTAAGCTAGTAAACCTTCAAACTCGCCTCCTCGAGATACCGGGATACCGTCGGTATCCAATATCTCAACCTAGGCTACACACCCCGCCTATACCCGCTAAAACCTATGCTAGCACGCGTAATTATATACACATATACATAAAACCCTAACTCTAAACTTAAACCTAGGCAATTGCTCAAAAACTCCGCTCCGATACTCAATACCTTGGGTATCTTAAGGTATTGAGATACCTTGATATATCAAGGTATTGAGATATCTACTAATCCTCTCTCTAACTACCCCTCTAGCTAACTATTTATGTATATACACATACACCTAGGTAATTATCTAGGCTACTACATATATAAACACATATGTATATATACCTACGTATATATATATATATATATATATATATATATATATATATATATATATATATATATATATATATATATATATATATATATATATATCCACATAAACACAATACATATATATACTGAAAAACCCCTATTTCAAAAAAAAAAAAAAATCGTATATACCCTTTTTATTTATCAATTATTAATTTAATTATAGTAATTAGTGGTTAAATAGGAGAAATAGATTTTTAATAATTTTTATTTTAGGTGTTCGGGCACTTAGAGGATTTATGGAACCATCAGGAATTTTTTAGAATTTATTCCATGTAGGAGACCCCTTGAGCAGTTGTTAGCCTAACGGTGTACATTATTCTAATCTATAAATTTCTTATGAGTATATATATATATATATATATATATATATATATATATATATATATATATATATATATATATATATATATATATATATATATATATATATATATAATTAAGAAGAAGAAAAGAAAAGAAAAGAATTATTAATAAACTAATACTAATAATAATACTAATAAACTTATTAATAACCACAGCCACTCCTTAAGCAAGTTAGCAACTTGCAACTTATAAGCAAACAAAGCAAAACCACTTAGCAAATTCCCACGACCAAGCACAGCAGCCAAGTTTCTCCCCCCCTTTGCACGCGGACTGAACCATCCTCTCTCCCTCTTTCCTATTCAATATATATATATATATATATATATATATATATATATATATATATATATCTATATATATATATATATATTTCATAAAATCCTAACATAAAATCTCCAGACCCTACTCTTCTCATCTAGAGCCACCACCGCAGCCAGAGAACCCCGCCAGGCCGTCCAAATCAATCCTGACGACCCTGACCCCGCGCACTGCAGATTCCCACACGAGGTACCTTCGTTCCGGAGTTGCTTTCCGTCGACTCGCTCAATCAAACGCCGTTCCGTCTTCACCGGTATGCTCACCCCTTAACCCTCTCCCATATTTGTATAATAGTAGACCTCGAACAACGTGTACCCATAGGCGAAAATAGCGTCCAAGTTGGCGCAAGCAGACAGAATTCTAGGATCGCAGAAAACTGTGGTGACCACCCATGTTGCCGAGTTCGTATCTCCCACCACAGAGATCCAAATTCGATGATTCTTTTTGGTATGCGTAGATCACATGACCTAGTTTATTTTCTGTTAAATAACCCTAGATTATTAACTGCTGTGGACAGAATTAAATTCGTCACAAAATCCCGCGAACCCACTTTTTCTAGATTTCCAAAAGTTGGGAAACGGAGCGCGCCCCGCCAAACGGGACCGCCCCGTCATGTACTAAGTGTATCGAACAGTGCACGCAGTATAACCGGACACGTAAAAATTTGTGGGAACTGATTCGAACGCGTGTGCGCGCCGAAATCAGGCCGTATCCGCGGACACACCCCGTGTCGCAACTTTTATGGAACTCGTACGTATTTTGTGCACGCTTGTCAGATTGCGACGAAACTTGTGCCACTGGACTCTTGGTAACGCGCTGGTCCTGTGACCCAATTTTCACGCAATTCTGAGACGGTTGACCAAATCGCCAATTGGCAGGCCCCACAATTGATTTTTTGGACAAAATTGTGTTCGGCCCATCGGAATCCACATTTGGATATACCGTTGGATTCGTATTGACATTTAGAGTTGTTTGACCTATAGTTTGTCCCATTTAGAGACTGTTACCCTTGGCAAGCTTTTCGGTACAAAGTGGGCCACATGTGGACCCCACTTTTATCCGAAATTACCGTTTTGTCCCTGTGTCCAAATTGGATGAAAGGGAAGTGCTTTTTAGCTATTTTGTTTATTCTGGGAACGTTGGTGATGTTTATTTCAGCATCCGGAGATATTTGTTCTGCGGCCATAGCTTTTGATCCTGTGCGTTTGACTTCTGGACAGTATACCTTGCAGCTTTCTTACCAGACAAGATACCTTGCCAAATTATTTATAGTATTTTACATGCTTAGTATATTTCTGTATATTTATTGCAATTCTGTTTATTTATTGCATGTGTAGTTCCTTTCAGTCATTACTATATATTAGATATGTTGACACACACTTGACACTTAGTATCATAGAGGACAATCATTAGGCGTATGGGCTTTTAACCACTCTGGTAAACCATAGTCACTAGCATGCACTATGGTGGTCGTGTCCGATGGTCGCTACCCCAGAGGTATGTCGATTGATGGAGTCTGAGGGTCGCTACCCCAGAGGTATGTCGGCTGATGATGTCTACTGACGAGCGTATGAGTTGTGAGGATTAGATCGAGTAGCCTACCCATGCCCATACGTCGAAAAGTTGTCCTCATTTACATTTATATAGATTGTCTTCACTACCAGAAAAAGTCAAATTAGCGACGTCTAAAAACGTCGCTAAATAACCAAAAATCGTCGCTAATTAGGTTTAGCGACGTAATTAGCGACGTTTTAAAGAAGTCGGAAAATACCAAGTCGCTAATACAAAAAACGTCGCTAAACGTCGCTATACCGACTTTTTTTAGCGACTTTAATGTGTCGCTAAATTTAGCGACGTTTTGCGACGCCAAGTCACTAAAAAGCGACGTTTAGAAAAGTCGCTAAACGTCGCTGATTAGCGACATCTATCGCGACGTTACACCGACGTCTTTAATGACCTGGCTATACTGCCATGTCAGCAATTGGCGACGTTTAGCGACGTCATTAGCGACGTTATTAGCGACGTTATTAGCGACGTTTTACGGCGTCGCTAATTAGCGACGTAATTAGCGACGTAATTTAACGTCGCGGTCGCTAAACGTCGCTAATAACGTCGCTAATTTTTAAAAAAAATTAAAAAAAAATTCCCAGAATCAAACATTGTGATTCCCTGCAGTTTTACATCATCTTCATCATACACACCAACATGATTTAACTATATTATCCAATTAAATTAAAGACCACAAGAAGTATCAATCCAATTAAATGTGGATAACTATATAATCCAATTAAATTAACTAAAAGTATCAATACAAGAAGCATCATACATCATGTCTATTGTTGAAGTACCAATAATTCATAAATAATAATAATAATAACTAGACTACTACGGATCTGCAGGAGGCTGACCAGCGGCGCGCTTCAAGGATAACAACTCCTCATACTCGTCCCGTGGAATCGACACCGATGTCGATGGAGAAGGCAGTGACGTCGGTGGCGGCCGTGCCCGCTCCAAATCTGCGAGTCGCTGGTTGTAAGAATCCAGGGTAGATAACAACCTCGTACTGCTATCACCCATTGAATCCTGCATCCTCGTCAGGTTCTCGCCCATCGATAGCTGTGACGCATGCATCCTCGTCAGCTTCTCGCCCATCGATAGCTGTGACGCCTGCAGCTCCATGATGTTGCGATCATTGGAGGCTCTAATATCATTTGTCAATTCTCGTAGCTCCGTCATGCTGCGGTCGAGCATATCCAATCGTGCGATAAGCATCGGATCGTCCGCCTGCGGCTGGGACCGGGACTGGTCCTCCATACTTCGCAGCAAGTCGTCACGGAGAGACGCAATCTGACGGTCAACGGCCTCCTGGACGGCCTCCTGGACTCTGGCCGACGACTGCGAGGGCTGCGACTGCGAGGGGTGTGTGGAATGCACAGCTGTCGGGGAGGCCCTAGATGACTGCGTCGCAACCAGGGCGCCATAGGAGCCCGTACCGTAGTACGTACCCCTCTGGAGACCACCAGCTGCGGTCACCCACAGGTCGTCCGCCGACGGAGATGGACCGGGCTGCGACGAAGCACCAGCCTCTCCAGGTGTAGGTGCACTAGCAGTCGCCCGCTCACGAAGCCTAAGATACTCGGCCTAGAAAAGGTTTGGAAACTCAATAATTGCCTAAGTTATATTAAAATAAACACAAAGTAAAGTAATACTTACATAGGTCTGTGAGGCCCTCTCATCAATGAGATTTCCGTCCTTGCGATGGGTGGCCAAGAAGACGGTCACCATGTTCGCATCCTCACCCCTCTGTACCTGTTAAAAATATATTTTTTATTACTAAACTTAAATATTTATTCCAAGTACCATTTTATGGTACTTATATTAAAATAATATATTTTAAAAGAAAAAACATACCAAACGACGGAAATATTCCGTCATCGGAATCGAGCCACCACACCACTTGGCAGCATTCTGCCTAGCCGCCTTGGCCTTCTTAGACCTTTCCTTGTAGCTCGGATCGTCGAATCTAGCCCTCATCGCAGTCCACTGCTCAGGCGTGATCCAACCTTGGATCGGTTTTCCAGCACGATCACGAGCCTTCTGGTCATCCAGAGCATCTCGGATAAGCTTGGCGGCAACGGTAGGAAAGAGCCGCTCGATCAACTCGGCCCGGTGCGGAGGATAAAAATACGTTTGCTACAATAAATAATTCATTAAGTTAGCATCACGAATATGCATAAATTAGAGGATTTATTTAATATATTTTTACCTGGAAGTGCGCAAACCAGAACGCCTTCCTCTCCTCCGGAGCCTCCGAATAGTTGATCCAAGGGCCACCGTAGTTGTTTCTCAGAAATTGGCCCAGGCGTCTCTGAACCGACGATGGACGATATCTATACAGAAATAATAATTTAGATTACTGAAAAAGTCAATATACGATGAATAAAGAGAAACACAAATATATATTAAACCATCTAATTGACTTACTTTGTACCGTCGGCCCAAATCTCTGTCCTCGTCTCCTCCGGTGGTGCGCATGGAGGATCTTGCTGATGCTGGGACAACGTCGGCACGACCTCCTCTACATGCTCATCTGTCTCCATGCTTCCGTCAGCAGGAGGAACGCTGGACGAGGGAGTACTATCACGCCTGGAACTACTCGTCCCAGGAGTGATGCCACGCAACGTCGTCGCAGTCGGAGATGTGGCTGCTCGATATACTGGAGTACTGGGCGACGATTGTCACGCCCCGATCCCGAAAGGGTCAATCGTCCTCGCTGGATCCTTCACGGAACCGATTCGTCCTCGCTTGGGGCGTGATGCCGTACGAGCCTGGAGTTGCGCTCGTACAAGGCAAGAACTTGCAGTTAAAGGAACCCACTTTTGAAACACAATTCAGAAACACAATCACAGAGATTTGAACACAGTGCAGGAAGAAATATGCTTTTTCATTGATAATTCAGAGTAATTACATAGAGTCTACATTGATGCGCCTTCTCGGCTACTTGAATTGCATTACAAAAAGATAACTCAAAATTGCAGGCGCCGCTCCATCAGATAGTCCCCGTCGTCCATACATTATGCCCTTGTATAGATTGAAAGTCCAAGCCTCCAAAATGAACTGACTCCAACTATACTTCAAAAGTAGAGGTGCTTCTAACGCCTTCTCGTCTAGCCACTAGCGTTGCACCGTCTGAGTGCCTGAAATAGTTGCCCACAACGTGGGTCAGTACTCAACTTGTACTGGTGAGCGGGATGAATCCCACTCGACTAAATCAACACTAGCTTATTAGGGGCGAGCATGCATTAAGATTACTTCTATAAAGAAGCAAGTGACTTCAATTCATATCAGTTGCATGTTTTGATATAAATGAACATAGCATTGAATCCAACCAGTGCATCGATTGCTTACTCAACCGATGCACACCTTCCCTGCAATGAAACACAAGTATACTTACCATCTGCACAAGACAATAAATTAGCATGTGTTCTATTCTATGCGGTCATTGGTGTGATCGACACCTTAGGGACATATTTCTCCGCCTTAGCGGCGCGCCCTATCAGCCCGGGTAGCAAGCCCTGCTGAAGGTCCCGCTAAGCATCGTGACTAGCACGAATCGAATATTTCCCTCCGGATCGATACGGTTCCAGTGCCCCGGAAACCGTTTCGAGGAAATGCCAAACCTTGTATACAAGTTGTCCCAGACCATGCGAATGCATGAATATTTCACATCTCATACAATGCATCGAATTAAACAGAAGAAGTAAAGCAGCAATATATATCTTATGCAACAGTTCACATTTTCTCAATGCGGTGTTCCGATTTTTGATATCCCATGGGTCCAAATTCTATCCGAGGCACCAGGCCGCAGCCAACGACCAAATTCCCTTTCCAACCAACTCAAATTATAAGTTGTGCAAGCATATAGTAAAATTAGTCTATAATTCCCATGTTCCTTTCTTAGTGGCTGGCATGCATGTGGCTAAGCATTTCCCTAGGCGTCCAACCGGGCATCATCGAGTGAACGTTTGAAACTTTAAGATGTTGGCATGAAGAAGTAGGAAAGAAGGGACCAAACCACTCACTGGTTAAGGGAAAAGTTGCTGAAACACGGAATCCCGCCTAGCGACGATCAAACGTCAGTTACGCGGACCTGCAACAGCACGAGCACCGAGTTAGATTTCTTGCCTATCCTTCCTTGCCGAACTCCCCAAAATTCAAGCTCCAATCAATAAAACCAGCAGCGAAAACCAAGCAAATCGAAAGCAACACCAAATCCAAATCCCAAAGCGGCAATCAAGAAAACCAAGCAACCAAACACGAAAACTATTGGACTCGTTTCAATAGAGGCCTTTCCATGAGTTGGAAAGGATCATCGCATTTCGTCCGAGGCAAGACGATGCCGAAGATCTAAGCATACTCTGACGGACTAGCCACAAGCCCAATTATATAGTGCACATCCCGGTCGGATCGGGATTTGAGGCACTACATAATATACCACTAAGAAAAAGTTTCGTCCCGAAACTTAAGAACAAGGTCCTACCTCCGACTGAGTGAACAACGAAGGATACTTCTCCTTCATCTCCGATTCCATCTCCCAAGTTGATTCCCCAACTGAATGGTTCCGCCACAGCACGCGAACCAAGGACATCGTACGGTTGCGAAGTACTTTTTCCTTACGATCCAGGATCTGCACCGGCTCTTCTGAGTATGATAAATCTGTACGCAGTTCCAACTGTTCGAAGCTCACCACATGACTCGGGTCATGCACGTACTTCCGAAGCTGAGAAACATGGAACACGTCATGCACATCAGCCAAGGCAGGAGGTAGTGCAATTCGGTATGCCACAGCTGCCACTCGTTCCAGTATCTCGAAGGGGCCGACAAACCTGGGACTCAGTTTGCCCTTCACGCCGAAACGCATCACCCCACGCATCGGCGTCACTTTCAAGAAGACATGATCCCCGACCATGAATTCCAAAGGTCTACGATGAGCATCGGCATAACTTTTCTGTCGGCTCTGCGCCGTGCGAAGCCTTTCCCGAATCAAACGAACTTTCTCAACTGCCTGTTCTACCAGCTCTGGCCCGAGTACTTGCCGCTCGCCGACTTCGTCCCAACAAATTGGAGATCGACACTTGCGCCCATACAGTGCTTCGTACGGTGCCATCTGGATGCTCGATTGGTAGCTGTTGTTGTACGCGAATTCCGCCAACGGAAGATGCGTGTCCCAACTAGTCTTCAAATCGATTGCACACAGCCGTAACATATCTTCAAGTATCTGATTTGTCCTTTCTGTTTGGCCATCAGTCTGGGGGTGGTATGCAGTACTGAACTGTAGCTTGGTTCCCAAAGCAGCCTGTAGGCTTGTCCAAAAACGAGATAAGAAGCGTCCATCACGGTCAGAGACGATTGAGGCAGGTATTCCGTGTAATCGAACAATCTCATTTATGTACATCTGTGCTAACCGATCGACGCTCCAAGTAACTTTCATAGGAAGAAAGTGGGCTGATTTGGTCAAGCGATCAACTATGACCCAAATCGCATCATGCCCCCGCGGCGTCTTCGGAAATCCCACAATGAAATCCATACTGATGTTGTCCCATTTCCACTCGGGAATAGCGAGGTTCTGCAGTTCCCCGCCGGGCCTCTGATGCTCAGCTTTCACCTGTTGACAGGCCATGCACTGTGACACAAAGGTCGCCACATCCCGCTTCATACCTTGCCACCAGAAGGTTCTGCGTAAGTCTTGGTACATCTTAGTGCTCCCCGGATGTAACGAATACTTCGCATAGTGTGCTTCTGCCATAATTTCCCTTCGGAGTTCTGGGTCGCTAGGAACACATAGCCTTCCCTTCATTTGTAAGACCCCATCTTCGCCTGCCACAAAGTCAGACGTCTCCCCCGCCGAAATCAGTTTGCGTGCCTTCTCTAGGAACTGATCGCCCTCCTGAGCTGATTTGATTCTATCACGCAAACTCGGTTCAAGATGGAGTGATGCCAGCTGCACTCCTTGATGCTGAACCCGTAATTCGATGCCCATCGCCTCAAGATCTCGAAGTATGTGGTTGTTTATAGATAACGAGCCCACGTGCTTCCGACTCAAAGCATCAGCAACGACGTTTCCCTTGCCCGGTGTGTAAGCGATCGTCAAATCATAGTCTTTTATCAGTTCTAGCCAACGTCGCTGTCGAAGGTTCAGTTCCCGTTGGGTGAATAGATACTTGAGGCTCTTGTGATCTGTGAAGATTTTGCAAGCAACACCATAAAGATAATGCCTCCACAACTTCAGTGCAAATACAATTGCCGCCAGTTCCAAGTCGTGCGTTGGGTAGTTTTTCTCGTGCGGCTTCAGTTGCCTGGAGGCGTACGATATTACCTTATCCCTTTGCATGAGCACACATCCCAAACCGAGTCCTGAGGCATCACTATATATCTGAAACTCCTCTACCCCATCTGGAAGAGCAAGAATCGGAGCTGAAACAAGACGCTGCTTAAGTTCTTGAAAGCTGGCTTCGCAGTCATCACTCCATTTGTATACAATCCCTTTTTGAGTGAGGCGAGTCAAAGGCGAGGCCAGTTTAGAAAAATCCTTCACGAACCTACGGTAGTATCCCGCTAGGCCCAGAAAGCTTCGAATTTCGCTAGCTGATGTAGGTTGCTTCCAGTCCACCACCGCCTCTATTTTCTTCGGGTCTACAGCGATGCCTTCCGCCGAAACGACATGACCAAGGAATGCCACACTGTTCAACCAGAACTCACATTTGCTGAGCTTAGCGAACAACTGATGCTCTCGTAATGTCTGCAGCACGATCCTTAGGTGTTCCTTGTGTTCCGCCTCGTTCTTGGAATAAATCAGAATGTCGTCGATGAACACGACCACAAACTTGTCTACGTAAGGCCGAAACACGCGGTTCATCAGGTCCATGAAAGCTGCAGGGGCGTTCGTCAAGCCGAACGACATCACGAAAAATTCATAGTGTCCGTATCGGGTCCTGAATGCAGATTTTTGAACATCATCTGGTTTGATTTTCAGCTGGTGGTACCCTGACCTGAGATCAATTTTAGAGAAAACTGTTGCACCTTGCAGTTGATCAAACAAGTCATCTATCCTTGGCAATGGGTACTGGTTCCGCACGGTCACCTTATTTAGTTCTCGGTAGTCAATACACATCCGCATGGATCCATCCTTTTTCTTCACGAATAGCACCGGAGCACCCCACGGGGAAACGCTTGGACGAATGTATCCTCGGTCCAACAGATCTTGTAACTGAATCTTAAGTTCCTTCAGCTCTGCTGGGGCCATTCGATATGGTGCCTTCGATATCGGTCGCGAATCCGGAAAAGTGTCAATGCTGAATTCGATCTCACGATCTGGAGGCATTCCAGGCAGCTCGTCCGGGAAAACGTCGAGGAAATCTGCTATGACTTCAGCCTGAGCTGTATTTGCACTTTCCTGTCGGGTGTCTCGAACAGAAGCTAAATACCCTTCACAGCCCGAATGCAACATGCGCCTAGCCGAAATTGCTGATATTATCATTGCCGTCTTCGGTGCAGCGCTGCACGAATAGTAGAAGTCTGCCTCGCCGGGTAGACGAAATACGACTCGCTTCTCCGCGCACTCGATTGTTGCATGACAAGCACCCAACCAGTCCATCCCGAGAATAATATCGTAATCCTTAATGTCTAATACAATGACATCTAAGGAAAGCTTCCTGCCTCCGATGCAAATATAACCATCCTTACAGATCGCATGGGCGGGCATGTCGACTCCCGAAGGTGTGCTCACACAAAGATTCATATTTAAGGGAGTAGTAGCTAATTTATGCTCAACAATAAAATCAGCAGATATGAAACTATGCGTAGCACCTGAATCAAATAAGACTCTAGCAGGCAGTTCTCTGAAAAGTAAGGTACCTGTCACGACAGTTTCAGAGGCGAATGCCTCATCCCGAGTCAGTGCATAGACTCGTCCTTGAGCACCCTGGCGTTGTGGATTCACTGGCACAGCATTGGCATCACTTGCTGGAGGCCCCCTGTTGTGATTCCCGTTGTTCCGGTTCCCGTGGTGCTGGTTCCCATTGTTATGATGCCCGTTGTTCCGATTTCCGTTGCCCTCCGGACATTGCATGTGTTTGTGGTCCAGACGGCCACATCTAAAACACCCTTTAGCTTGGCATTCGTTCCTTCGATGCCCCACTCCGCCGCACCTATGGCAGTGCTGTGCCTGGGATGGACCCCTATTTTCCGATGTGTGCGGACGTTTTTGTGCTCCATACCCTCCCGTCTCCTGAGGTCGCTTATTATTGTTGATACGGGGGGTTTGCACGTCGGTCTTTGGTGGACAGCGCCCAAAGATCCGCTCGCTATTCAAGGCTGCTTCGTAGCACTCCCTGTATGTTTGGCACCTCTGGTTGATGACGTCTCTACGCAAATCGTCATTCAAACCCTTCTGGAAGCGATAGCACCACGCCTGCTGGTCAGGCAGGAAGTGCCCAGCAAACTTGGCCAGCTTAGCAAACACTGAGTCGTACTCATCAACAGACAAATTCCCTTGCACCAGATTGCTGAATTCATCTTCCTTCTGTTGACGCACGGCCCGGGGAATATATTGTTCAATGAAGGCAGATTTGAACATTTCCCAAGTAATTTTGCAGTTGGGATTGACAGCATAAATCCCTTGCTTAGTGGCCTCCCACCAATCATGCGCACGCAGTTCCAGCTGAACCGATGCACAGACAACTCGCTTGGATCCCCGGATGCCGACCAGATTGAAGAGTCCCTCCAGCTTAGCAATCCATCCCATTACCACGTCCGGTTCTGCCCGTCCGTTGAACGTTGGTGGATGCATTTTTGTGAACTCTGCAGCACGGCAGTTGTTCCTTGCTGGAGGCTGTGTTTCTTCGGAATCATCCTCTACCGCCACAGCCGGCGGTGCAGCAGGCGGCGCTGTGGCTCCCCCGTTGTTGGGCACCAAGGATGCAATCAGTTGCATCATGGTGTCTATCTGCTTTTGTTGAGCAGCAAACTGCGCCTGTTGAGAAATGGCTTGTTGCTGCTGCATCTCCATGAGATGCATAAGCCGTTCGGACATATCGGTTGAACCCGCTCCTCCGGATTCTCCAGAACTTGCATGGTCGCTCTGGACGGGTTGAGCACTGCTTGCAGCGGCAGTATTTTTCTTAGCCATTGCTACAAAAGAGAGTAGCTTGTTAACACTCCAAAAACGATAGATTTTGTATCTATGGGCTCATTGTATAGGCGACTAATCTCATGCAGCGGACGCCGAATGCAACCCAATTGAGAGGCGCATCAAACTCTTTTATAATCTTTTGAAATCCCACGAATGTAAAGCCTAAGCTCTGATACCAATATGTCACGCCCCGATCCCGAAAGGGTCAATCGTCCTCGCTGGATCCTTCACGGAACCGATTCGTCCTCGCTTGGGGCGTGATGCCGTACGAGCCTGGAGTTGCGCTCGTACAAGGCAAGAACTTGCAGTTAAAGGAACCCACTTTTGAAACACAATTCAGAAACACAATCACAGAGATTTGAACACAGTGCAGGAAGAAATATGCTTTTTCATTGATAATTCAGAGTAATTACATAGAGTCTACATTGATGCGCCTTCTCGGCTACTTGAATTGCATTACAAAAAGATAACTCAAAATTGCAGGCGCCGCTCCATCAGATAGTCCCCGTCGTCCATACATTATGCCCTTGTATAGATTGAAAGTCCAAGCCTCCAAAATGAACTGACTCCAACTATACTTCAAAAGTAGAGGTGCTTCTAACGCCTTCTCGTCTAGCCACTAGCGTTGCACCGTCTGAGTGCCTGAAATAGTTGCCCACAACGTGGGTCAGTACTCAACTTGTACTGGTGAGCGGGATGAATCCCACTCGACTAAATCAACACTAGCTTATTAGGGGCGAGCATGCATTAAGATTTCTTCTATAAAGAAGCAAGTGACTTCAATTCATATCAGTTGCATGTTTTGATATAAATGAACATAGCATTGAATCCAACCAGTGCATCGATTGCTTACTCAACCGATGCACACCTTCCCTGCAATGAAACACAAGTATACTTACCATCTGCACAAGACAATAAATTAGCATGTGTTCTATTCTATGCGGTCATTGGTGTGATCGACACCTTAGGGACATATTTCTCCGCCTTAGCGGCGCGCCCTATCAGCCCGGGTAGCAAGCCCTGCTGAAGGTCCCGCTAAGCATCGTGACTAGCACGAATCGAATATTTCCCTCCGGATCGATACGGTTCCAGTGCCCCGGAAACCGTTTCGAGGAAATGCCAAACCTTGTATACAAGTTGTCCCAGACCATGCGAATGCATGAATATTTCACATCTCATACAATGCATCGAATTAAACAGAAGAAGTAAAGCAGCAATATATATCTTATGCAACAGTTCACATTTTCTCAATGCGGTGTTCCGATTTTTGATATCCCATGGGTCCAAATTCTATCCGAGGCACCAGGCCGCAGCCAACGACCAAATTCCCTTTCCAACCAACTCAAATTATAAGTTGTGCAAGCATATAGTAAAATTAGTCTATAATTCCCATGTTCCTTTCTTAGTGGCTGGCATGCATGTGGCTAAGCATTTCCCTAGGCGTCCAACCGGGCATCATCGAGTGAACGTTTGAAACTTTAAGATGTTGGCATGAAGAAGTAGGAAAGAAGGGACCAAACCACTCACTGGTTAAGGGAAAAGTTGCTGAAACACGGAATCCCGCCTAGCGACGATCAAACGTCAGTTACGCGGACCTGCAACAGCACGAGCACCGAGTTAGATTTCTTGCCTATCCTTCCTTGCCGAACTCCCCAAAATTCAAGCTCCAATCAATAAAACCAGCAGCGAAAACCAAGCAAATCGAAAGCAACACCAAATCCAAATCCCAAAGCGGCAATCAAGAAAACCAAGCAACCAAACACGAAAACTATTGGACTCGTTTCAATAGAGGCCTTTCCATGAGTTGGAAAGGATCATCGCATTTCGTCCGAGGCAAGACGATGCCGAAGATCTAAGCATACTCTGACGGACTAGCCACAAGCCCAATTATATAGTGCACATCCCGGTCGGATCGGGATTTGAGGCACTACAACGATGATCCGGAACCAACAGTAGGCAGTACCGGAGTGGCACTCTGTCTACCTCGGGACCTGCCGAATCCTCCGCGTCGTCCTGTCATATCTGATAACAACATATGATGAATATAGAGAAACACAAATATATACTACATTCTACAGTCGGAATGTGATACATATCTCAAAGTATTATACAGTCAAAATATAATACATATATTCGTTAATGTCAACATCTACTTCTACATGCAATATTTATAGTCCAAATATAGTTACATTCTACATGGAATATTTTATATTTTCAATCATCTTCAGAAAATTCATCTTGTTCGCCTTCCTCGTCCTGCTCTTCCTCTTCCTCGTCTTCACTTTCATCTACTTCGTCGTCCTCTCCGGATAATTCTACATCTTCTACATTATTACTCGTGTAATGAGTAACTTCCGTTGAGTCCACATCTACAATATTTGTTACAAGAGGTAGATCGTCCTCCTGATAAGCTATTTCGTCAATGTCAAAGGTATTTCTAGCTTTAGTCTTGCATACTGCCCACCAATCCGACCTCGCTGTCCCCCGTCTAGGATAAGTTGCGAAGTACACGAGCTGAGCCTAACTTGATAGGACAAATGGTTCGTAGCCTTAATATCTACGCTTGTAGTTTATATCCACAAGGCCATGCTTGTCAATTTTCCAACCTTGATCTTGAATCGGATCGAACCATTCACACCTGAATAGCACGATATTAGCAGGTTCTGGGCCATAATTATATGTCAACTCCACAATCTCTCGTAAGATGCCAAAAAAATCATTGCCCGGATTGACGTCTTTGTAGTTTGAAGATTTGATACACAAACCACTGTTTTTCGTGGAATCAAGATCCAGAAAGCTGTCTCTAATAGGAGCATTTGTTGACTTGAACCTGAACCCATTCACACAGAAACTTGGCCATATTTTTACGGCAGTAATTGGTCCCTTGGCTAGAGTCCTAATAGATTCAGTCTCAGGTGATATTAGACGATCGACCTAAATACCAAAGTAGCGATAGTAAGTTATTTGTTTTGCAAGTGCAGAAATAAAAAGTAATTACCAAGCATCTTACATATGCGCTCAACCAAGAAGGAAAATGGCATCTCATATCTTGTTCTACTTCTTCGTCTGTTATGTAGGGCCTAACCGACCTCAACTCATCATTATATGTGCTGAAAAACAATGAAGCAACTGCTGATTAGTAGCATAATAGTATCTTATACTATTACATTGAGATGATGTAAACGTGGACGTTAATTACTTACCCCTCTAGCTTCTCCACTTCATCCTCGTCGCAATTGAGTAATATATACAATTGAGCAGCCCTTAGCTCATCGTCATTCAAATATCTCTTCTTCATTTTTCCCGAGGGCTTTCCGGATGCATTGAATACTTTGAGTATTGTATCATTAGATTCCTGATATGCGTCGTCGTTTCTGGGAGCTTTCGTCCTATTAGTAGCAACATGCGGATTGAAATACGTCGAGCAAAAGTTTGTAATCTCCTCGAGAACATAAGCTTCACAAATAGAGCCTTCAACCCGTGCCTTATTTTTTACCTTTCTCTTTAGGTGATTCAGATGGCGCTCGAAGGGGTACATCCACCGATAACCGACAGGACCGCCAACATGTGCCTCATAGGAAAGATGAATTGGCAAATGCTCCATAGAGTCGAAGAATCCAGGAGGAAACACCTTCTCGAGCTTACATAGTGTTACCGCAATGTCCCTCTCTTGCTTTTCTAGACGATCGACGAGCAACTTAGTACAACAAAGATCTCTGAAGAATATGCTCAGCTCTGTCAATGGGTCCCAAACGACCTGCGGTAAGAATTCCCGAAATGCAATCGGAATTAACCTCTCCATGAATACGTGACAATCGTGGCTCTTCATACCTACTAGTTTGTTCTCCTTGAGGTCGACGCATCTTTTCAAGTTCGACACGTACCCGTCTGGAAACTTTAGACCCTGAATCCACCTACAAAGTCTACCTTTATCCTCTTTATCCAGTGAGAAAACTGACTTAGGTTGCTTTAACTTTCCATTCCCTTCCTCTATCAAATGCAATGCAGGACGTCTACATATGTCTTCTAAGTCTAACCTCGCCTTCGGATTATCTTTCGTCTTCCCCTTTACATCCATTACAGTATTAATTATGTTATCAAACACATTCTTCTCGATATGCATGACATCAAGGTTATGTCTGATCAGATTGGTGCTCCAATATGGCAGATCCCAGAATATACTCCTCTTCGTCCAGTTATGGGTGCGACCAAATCCGTCACACTTGTACCCCTTAGCAGGCTCTTGGATAGCACTTGGTAAATCTTTTACCTCTTCCCATATCGTGCATCCGGGCCACCTTGGCGGTGGATTGGCCTTCTCCACAACTCCCGCACGAAAAGCATTCCGATTCCTCCGGTACGGATGATCGTTCGGCAAAAATTGTCGATGACAATCGAAGAAGCACGGTTTGCCTCCGTGTTTCAAACGGAAAGCCTGAGAACGGTCCATGCAATACGGACATGAGAGACGACCATGGGTGCTCCATCCCGATAACATTCCATAGGCCGGAAAGTCGTTGATGGTCCACATAAGTGCTGCCCTCATCTGAAAATTCTGCTTTCTAGAAACATCGTACGTGTTGGCACCGACTTCCCACAGCTGATTCAACTCATCTATCAAAGGCTGTAAATACACATCGATGTTCCTCTTCGGATTGTTCGGACCCGGGATAATAACGGTTAGGAACATATACGGAGTCTTCATGCACATCCAAGGCGGTAGATTGTACGGAGTGACGATCACAGGCCAACACGAATACTGGGAGCCCGAAAGTCCGAATGGGGTAAAACCGTCAGAGCAGAGCCCCAATCTGACATTACGCGCTTCCTCGGCAAAATATGGATACTCTCGATCAAAGTGCTTCCATGCTTCTCCATCGGATGGATGATCCAATACTCCTTCGATCTGTTTTCGCCTGTGCCAACTCATGTTTTCTGCAGTCTCCTTAACCATGAACAACCGCTGCAACCGCGGCGTCAAAGGCAAGTAGTGCATCGAATCGGTAGGCTTCCTTGCACCGACAGACTTTCCTCTAACAGTGGCCTTGTAGCGATCAGCACCACAGAATCTGCACGCATCTTCATCCTTGTCGTCTTTGTAGTACAACATGCACCCGTTGCGACATGCATCGATTTTCTCGTATCCCATCCAAAGCGATCTCACCATCCTCTTAGATCGATAGAAGTCTTTAGGCAACTTTGCACCCTCGGGCAAGATCTCTATAATCAAATCGAGCACTCGATTATAGCATTCTTGCGACATGTTAAAATCGGACTTGATGCTCAATAATCTTGTAACCACCTCCAACGGTGAATGATCCTCACAACCAGGATATAGTGGAGTCCTTGCATTCTCAAGCAACTCCATAAACTTTGCAGCATCGACATTCGGTGCCTCCTCAGCTGCATCATAATTGTCGGGATTGAAACTAGGTCCCGCCGCATCATAATTGTCAGGATTGAAACTAGGCCCCGCAGCATCATAAACCATGTTCACCAACCCGTCGTCGTAAGCATCGTGGTCTTGGACATCCATATACGGCTCCACATAGGGCTCCGACTCCGATGCTAGAGATACAAGTTCTCCGTGCGCGGTCCACTGATAGTAATTCGGCGTAAAGCCCTTCGAGTATAAATGATATGTAACTTCCACTTCAGGATGATATTTCCTGTTACGACATCTCACACACGGACACTTAATTTTGGTACCGTCCATGTATTGAGGGAACGCCTTTGCGAACTGCAGGAACTGCTGTACACCCTCAATGAATTCATCCCGCACACCGCACATGTCATCAGGATGACGGTTGTACATCCACGAACGATGACGCAGATAGTAATTCATATCCATTTCTAGAAACTTCTGCAAAATTGACATAAGCTATCATATAAATCATTACATGCAAAATTAACCGTACTATAAAAATCATAACTGATATAATACATATTTTCATTTATCAAAACTGCAGCTGCCCCCAACCCCATAGTACTATGAACTGCACTATAAGTGTGCAGTCAACACTACAAATAGTGTGTCATACTATAGAACTGCAGCTGCCCCCAACCACACTCCTAGGTCAGTGTCCGTTATGGGAAAAGCAGTCATGGCATTGCACTAAGGCACCTGGTGCTTGAACAATTTTTGCATCAAAAGTTTTCCAAGTACACGGGCTATTGCTCTATGAAAATATGCCATAGCTAGGAGTAGAGCTGTCGAGTGGGCCGAGACCGGACCTAAGGGTAAAAATCTAAGTCCAGTTCGACACGTGACCCACGGCACAGTGAGTTTCAGACTGGACCGAGCCGGACCGGATCGGACTTGGGATTCCGTGAACCCTACAAGGACTTCAAAGTAGAGATTGAAGAACAACTAACATTTTATTTTTAAATTATGAAGTGTAGGGTTGAATGTGCATAGGAGATGGTTGGGAGCGCATTTGTTTCCGGGAGAAACAACACAGATGGTATGCTCTCTCGGATGAACTTCTCTACTTTGGGATATGTAAACATAGCACAAAAAAATAACACACTGCAAGTTCTTGCTTCATATTTGTCTTGGAGATTCACAATCCATTTGTTTCAATCTATATACAAGAACTTGGCAGATTGTATGCATACCAAATCCCATAGATTGGCGTAGGACTATGTAATACATGGATGTGTATAATACATCAAATAGTATAAACCAGGTTGTCGATCAGGCTAGCAAGCAGCAGCGTGTCGGGCCGGGCCGAGCTGTGCCTTGGGTCGGAACGAGCCTGGGCTTCGGGGCCGGACCTCTCTTATGGGCCGAGATATGAGGTCCGACACGTCCCTATATATTGGGTCGGGCCGGGCCGAGCCCACGATAATTCGGACAGGGTTTTGCGGGCCGGATTCGTGCCGGGCTGGTCATCCCGGTCCAATTGTCAGGTCTAGCTAGGGGTGGGCGTTCGGGTTATTCGGTTTCAACACCGAAATAATAAAAATCGAATAAGTAAAAATTTTAAAAACCCAAAGCTGAAATAAATTATCTATAACCGAAACAGAACCGAATTGATAATCAATTTATTTTATTTGATAATCAAAGCTAGTAAGCAGTGCTCACTGCTGCTGTTACCTCTCTCGTAGACTTGGGCCAGTCGGCCCTAACCCTAACCCTAACCCCATGTCAACAAACCTAACCCTAACCCTAACCCTAGGTCCTCATCAGTGTCTGTGTCAGTGTGTGTGTGTGCCGTGTCTGTGTCTGTGTCAGTGTCTGTGTGTGTAGTGTTTGTGTCAATGTCACATGTGTCCTGTGAGAGAGAGAGAGAGAGAGAGAGAGAGAGAGAGAGTAGGGTTTACCGGAATAGGGTGGAGAGCCGGTCGACGGAGCGCGGGGGAGGGGGGGGGATTTTTTCTCTTTTCGAATTTTCAGCAGATGGGGAAAAATGAAACCGAGCCCTAATTAACCAAATTTTAGCGACGTTTAGCGACGTCCAAGTAAAACGTCGCTAACTTAAATTTTAGCGACGTCATTGACGTCGCTAAACACGTTGCTAAATATTTTTAATAAAAAGGTCGCTATATACGTCGCTAAACGTCGCTAAATTAGACATATTAGCGACGTTTAGCGACCTTTATTTAACTTATAGCGACTTAACTTTTAAAATCTTAATAAAAGTCGCTAAACGTCGCTAAATGTCGCCATTTAGCGACGCCTAGCGACGTTTTTATAAGGAGTCGCTAATTATATATTATTAGCGACGTTTCTTTTGACGTCGCTAAAATACGTCGCTAATAGCGCTTTTTCTAGTAGTGCTTGTACAGCGTACTTATTTATTTTTAAATTATATGCATGTTTACTGTATTCAAGTTGGCTCACTTTTCTGTATCTTGTTACGTCCCTCTGAGGACCTGGTCCTCTGCCAGGTGTATCTGCTCTTGAGTATTTGCAGGAGTACGGGCCTGGACCTGACGCATTACTTTCTGCCGAGGAGGTCTTACTTTCTGAGCATCTTTGAGTACATCTAGCGATGGATTCTTTTTAGATGATACACTTCTGTCTTCACATTATTTTATATTGGAGACTTTGTACTCCTCTCTCATTTTAGTTTTGGATATAGTCATTGGTAGTGGATTTGTCTCCACCCGACTATTATTTTGGATATTTCAGACTCCTTATTCTAGTTTAGTATTTCTTTTCTATGACTTGTTGTGTGGATGAGATTAGCATATCTGTGACCTGTGACATTATATATACCACATGTAAGTTTATATTCATATTACAGCGTACGTATAGGTTATGGTTTCCATATATTGGAGTTGGCATATCCATGCGGCTGGCATGCTTACGTGTTCTAGTCCTACGTATTATTGGGACTGGGGCGTGACATATACCCAAACTCATAAATATATATCTAACTATCTAACTATCTCTCTAAACCAAACTATCTATCTATCTATCTATCTATCTATCTATAGATATATAGATCTATCTCTCTCTCCCCCCTCGCCACGCTACTCCCTGCTAGGCTACCCGCACGCTGCTACGCAATGCCTGCACCGCTGCTAAAGCAATGCGCTGCTGCTGCTGCTGCTGCAGTTGGCTGCTGCTGGAGCCACTACAACAGCTACTTGCTGCGGCTGCTGCGCTGCATTCCCCCCTCGACACACCACACACACACAGACACAATCACACATACATACATATATATATATATATATATATATATATATATATATATATATATATATATATATACACACACACACAAGAACATATATACATATATCTACACACACAACTATATATCTATATCTATATATATATATATATATATATATATATATATACACTTACACATATGAATATATATACACACATACTCATATATATATATATATATATATATATATATATATATATATATACACAAATATATATATACACTCACAATTGTAATTTTGTAGTGGTCGATAAAATTAAAGCCTCCAAAATATGATTTATCGAACTTTTATAATTTTTTTGCACTTCAGTCTTGAGAAAGTAGCTAATTTACCAAATAGAACACAAGATTGATTCAAAGTATTTGAAGAGGATTTTTTTTAATATTGTAAATTTGGATGAATTAATCTTTATTATAGGAAGTTTTGGAGTATCAAATGACCACATCCGGTGTTATAGGAATATTTTGGTCATTTTAAACAAAATATTCTTCATTAATGTTTAGAAATGATTTAAAAAAGGAATATTTTGGTAAAAAAAAAAAAAAAAAAAAATCCAAACGAACATATTATCAATTGTTGACCAAGCTTGGGCCCGATCCAGCCCAAGTTTGATTGTGTCGGTCCCAGGATAGGCTTTGGGCCGCATGACCCACAACACATCTTGACATTTACGTCCCGCTCAAAAGTAATTTTAGAATTTAGATTTGGTAAAAGTTTCAATCCCTTTGACCAAAAAGTTTCAATCGCTTTGTTTTTCATAAATTAGTTTAGGTTCCTTCAACCTTTCCGCTTTGATACAGGTTCCTAAAAAGTTTTGAAAAATGAACTTAGACCAAAATACTTTCTTCCGTGACTGCACCATAGTGAAACAGTTCGAACCATTTGAATTGAAAAATTTATGAAGAAAATCAGATTTTAAATTTCTAGATACTGCACGATTATATAACCAAATGGAATACACTGCACCTAAATTTATCCCATTAAGAACTAATGTTGCCCCTCAAGGTAATGATGCTTGTAGAATAAGTATTTGGATTGGATTTTGGAGGTCATTTAAATAAAATGTTTCAGGTCTTCAAAGACCCTAGTAGTGATACGAGGTTATTTTAATTGTAAGGGTATAAATTTTATTGTCCAAAATTAAGTGAATGTCGATTTCATATGATCAGACCTCGCGAATGCGAATTTAATTAGTTTGTCACAGAGATTTGTATACAAGGCTTACACCTGTCAGTGTTGAGCTGTGTCGTAGATCAGCGAAAAAATGTACAACTTTTCTGACTAGGCGATGACGGTCTCGGAATCGGATTGCAAGGGAGACGTGGATGTGTGTGTGTGAAATTAGAAACAGTGAGTCCAGAGGACACGAGTCTATAGGACTGGGTCTTGAGCCAAACCAATCTGGATTCTAAACTCGGTCTATTTCCCGGTTCAGCACTGCTATAATTTTTATTCCTATTAAAAATTTCTATTCTCCCTACATTAAAACCTGACTTTAATCTTCTACATAAAATAAAATGTGAAAAAGTGTGAAGCCGTAAAGACTGGTTAGTGGGAAAATAGACTGTTAGTTAGTCCCTCCATATTTGAAAGAGAAAGCAAACCGACGGCTCGGGACCATTTGGATCTTACATAAATCAATCGCTTTCGTACTCTCATCTACTTTTATTCTCTCTTCATAGACATATTTCTCTTCTGCTGTAGAATTCTAATTCCAAAGAGAGAAAAGGAAGGAAGATTTTTTTTTTTAGCACCTGAGACCATCATTAGTAGTTGGAAATCTCTAATACAATTTGGGTTACAAAATTTTAAAAAAAAGTAAATGTAAAATATATTGGGTTTGTATGAGAATAGTAGGAAATGATCATGTGAGCTCCGGTCCCAAAGATTGTGTGGTCAGAAATTAATATGGAAAAAAATAATGTAAATTTTAGAATCTAGAAAGTTGACCTCCAAATTGGGACTTACTGTTCTATAAAATGAGTTCCTACAATCTAGAATCTAAAAATTTGGAGACCCAACCTATAGCTCCCATGGGTGGGATGAGACTCAAAATCTGAAAATTGGAATTAGGGATGAGACTTACTATTCTACAAAATAAGCTCCTACATTTTAAATCTAGAATCTAGAATGTGGGATGGACCTTACTAATGATGCTCTAAGCATACAATTCATGCAACGTTATAGCCAAGTAAAATTGATTTCTCTTTTTTGCATATATAATTAGTGGACGACGCTATTAAGAGTAATTCAAGGCATGCTAGTTTTCGATAGCGAGATATGATGTAAAATGACCGAACTCGTATGACTCTTGTGGTTACCGAGTAGAGGTATAAGACCCTGACTGGATGGCAGAAGATCGAGCCACATAGGCGTATTATTTATTCCATTTATAAATGGTGGAAGTTGGGGAGGGGGGGGGGGGGGGGGGGGGCAGTGGGTCCAAAAGGCATGAAATATAGTGTACACAAAGTCCCGAGCGTTACGTTGCACATCTAAAAAAAAAGATATCATGTAAAATGGCTTGTGGTTTGTAGAAGGTTTGACTTGACCTGGATATTGGAATATAAGAACAAGTGTAGTTTTAGTAATTATTTTCTCAACAATACTTTGTATCGATGAAACAAATCAACTGTATTGATTTTATTAGTGGATGATATAAAAAGTCATACAACTATGAATATATATATATATAGATGGGAATGAATCCATATTCGTATAGGAGAAAAAATCTGTATTCGTATTGGAGAGACATAAAAATAATCCTAACGGCCCGTTTGATTTGCAGGATTGGACAACTTGTCACGTCCCGCTCCCAAAATGAGGTGAGTCGGGAGCATAACTAACATCCTAGGCTACATGCAAAATGTAGTGCCCCGTTCCCCCTGTTCGGGGAGCGCGACTAAGAAATACTTGGTATCATTCGATCGGGACAGATTGAATCAAGATCCTTCCTCGTTATGGATTGGTTTCTTTGAAATCAAGTCCCACATT
Organism: Iris macrosiphon; assembly: GCA_036927795.1. Classification (NCBI taxonomy): domain Eukaryota; kingdom Viridiplantae; phylum Streptophyta; class Magnoliopsida; order Asparagales; family Iridaceae; genus Iris; species Iris macrosiphon. Next base: position 146,036,240 of record JAYESA010000001.1, on the reverse strand, counting down.
AAGCGGATCATGCCTCGAGTAAGGACTCGGCGGCAGAGTCACGAGGGGCCTTTCCCATGCGCTGGTTTCTTTGACCATTTTCGATGTCGTTTGGTTACTTTCTTGTTGGTTTTGTGACTTGTGTTTTCTTGAACGGTTTCAATGGATTTCATTGTCTTCATTCTTTGAATTTCGAATTTTGTATCGAACCCTTGGAGACCGAGGCAGGAGATATTGATCATCTGTTGGTGCGTGCAGGTGATCGTGTAGGCGATGCGCAAGCAGAGTCTTGAAGATCTCCCCTTTCTCTCCCCTGATTTCCTAACTTGTGAGTGGCTTTACTTTCGATTAGCTCCCTTCTTCCAAGTCTTCACTCTTATCAATGTGACTCGTTTGTGCGATCCAATCAACGATACCATATTAATAACAACCGAGTCAGATGATAAGGAGTAAATTTGGAATACTTATGCTCGACACACCACTTCACTGTATGATTTTATTATTGCGTTCTTGTCCGCTATGCATATGTTTATCTTATGTTTCAGTTGTAGCTAAAATTTATTCATCTATAACTATTTCAATGTGTAGTACATATTCATCAATGTGATCGTTTGAACAAATTGACTATGCCTTCGTAATGTGCTAAGTAGTTATGCTCATTTTGATATCTTAAAATGCTTGTATGTTAATCTAGTATTGGGACGTCATATGGTCACGGACAAATTGTGCACAAGGCTTTTGGTTTATGCGGACAATCGCTGGGCACCGGGATCGATCCAATTCGGACGAAATATTTCGATAATCGTATGAATCGAACGAAATGTGCGTGCAGCGGGGCCCACTACCTACGTTGCACTCCATCTCCGTTCAGAGACTATAAAATTGTCCAATATGGCTTGTGATGCTAGTGAACTTATGGATATTTAAACTGTGCAAGCTAACTATGTCTGCGTGGCAGGAAATATCATAGTAAGTTATGTACAAGATGTTCAGACGGGTAGGTAAAAGTCACCGAATGGTGGCATATTCATTTCAGTTATTTTATATCTATTGTATGATGTAACTTGTACTAAGGCAAGATATAAAGTCCATATAATAACTTGCATACTTCACATCAATAATGTATTGATTTGGTTGGTTGGGTTAGCTTGCCCTCACCAGTACTTTTCAAAGTACCGACCCTCGTTGCAGTAGGTTCCTCGAGCCAACGCGACGTGGCGAGGAGCTGAAGCTTCTTTCCCCAACCAATCCATAACTCGATGCACTCCGTTCGTGTCTTTTGAAGCTTGTAAAAATCATCCGGAGCTTATGCACACATCTTATGCAGCTCCGAGGAAAGGCGATAGCTTCGCCCGAAGGTGTCTATTATACTTTGAAGTTCTAGTATGGGATGTAATGTTTGGAACAACTATCTCATTTTTCGTCCATCTTGTAAGCCCGCGCGATAACCCTTTACTTTTGAGTCAAGAGTTTGTAACAAAGATGTACATTATCAATAAAGAGAACTTTTCTTCGTTTTATTGTGAAATCTTTAGCTTCTAAAATCTGCTATTGTATATATATATATATATATATATATATATCATCCATGCCTTACGCTCGTACGACATTATGCCCGGAGGACGGTTAGCAATTCTGTAGAATCATGGCATGACATATTGGTATCAGAGTAAAGCTTCAAATCCTTTGGTCTCGTGTTAGAAAAGTTTTCTTAAAATGATCCTTTCCCTCCCAGTTGAACTCTTGAAATCATTTGGTCAAAATAAGATAAATTCCATACAGTGAGTCTGTAATACTCTATGAGACTGATGCAAGTTCTTTATTTTTGAAGGAATGGACCAAACACAAGGAGCAGCGCAAGTGCAAGCAAGTACCTCGGGTACTTCGACAAGCTCCGAGAGCCAACGACCTGCACCCCCCGTCGACTCAATTGAGCGGATTATGCGCATGTTTGAGGCACAACAGCAAAGGGATAAGGCTTGACAGGACAAATTCGAAAAGAATCTAGAAGTCCGATTCGCGGTCCAACAAAAATATGTGGATGCCCTATAAAAGATTGTTTAGACCATTGCCTCCAACCATTCCGCAACGACATCGGCACAGGTGGAGAAACCAGCAAATGAAGTCGAGATGCCTCAAACCCCAAAGAAAAAGGATGTGACTACCTTCGACTTTGCCGACTTCAAGAAGGTCTGTAATATGTCTTTTCACGGGACCAAGGACCCTGTCGTGGCTCTAGATTGGCTAGCTAAAATCGAATATCATTTTAAGCTCCTTGAAGTCCCGGAAGGCATGAGAGTCGCTCGTGCCCAACTCCAACTCTGAATGAATGCACACGATTGTGGGACGTGCATCAAAGATCTCTCCCAGGAGACGGTGAAGACCTGACGATCGCGTGGGCTACCTTTCGCAGCGCATTCGAGGATGATTTTATACCTCCACCCGTTCGTCGATAAAAAGAGAACGAGTTCGTACGTCTACAACAAGAAATCATGTCAGTGAAGCAGTATACCGTAGAATTTAACCGGCTCGCCAATTTTGCCAACTCTTACCTACCCGATGTGGCGAGTCAAGCCAAATGATTCGAGGGCATCCTGCGACATTCCATTCATGCGCACGTAGTTGCTCCACAGTACGAGACGATGAGGGAAGTCCTTAACCATGCCCTCGTCCTAGAACCGCAATATCCTTCAACTACTGCCGGTGTTGTGCAACATTCTCATCATAAGCGCACTAGTAACACATGAAGACACAACACTCAAAAGCATCCTAATAATGACGGTTCTTAGGGCTATAATCTGGGACATGGTCAAAGGCAATTCTGTACCTTCTAAAAACTACCAGGACACAGACCGGTGACTGCCGTAGTAAGAACGGGTCTTGTTACAATTATGGTGAACCAGGGCATTTAGCTAGTCGTTGTCCGTGCCCCCCTCGCTGTACTCAACAACAGAATCTATCCCAAGCGTCCCAAGCAAATTGGCCTGCGCATCCGAATTTTGTGGGCAGAGTTTATGCATTAACGCGGGATGAAGTGTTCGCCTCTGACACCGTAGTTACAGGTATATTGCTATCTAATAATGTTCCTACACTAGTACTATTTGATTATAGTTCCACACATCATTTTGTATCGACAAACTTTGCTAGGGAGCATAAAATTTTTCAGACACCGTTAGGCTTATGGCTTAACAACAGAATCTATCCCAAGCGTTGTCCGTGCCCCCCTCGCTGTACTCAACAACAGAATCTATCCCAAGCGTCCCAAGCAAATTGGCCTGCGCATCCGAATTTTGTGGGCAGGGTTTATGCATTAACGCGGGACGAAGTGTTCGCCTCTGACACCGTAGTTACAGGTATATTGCTATTTAATAATGTTCCTACACTAGTACTATTTGATTATAGTTCCACACATCATTTTGTATCGACAAACTTTGTTAGGAAGCATAAAATTTTTCAGACACCGTTAGGCTTATGGCTTAGCTTCAGTACCCCATCGGGCATGGACTTGCCTGCTAATTCAGTTTTTCATGACGGCTGCATTTGCACTAGAGGAAGAAAATTGTCACTTAATGCGATAGTTCTAGACATCAGAGACTACGATATCATTCTGGGGATGGATTGGCTCGACATTTTCTCGTCGACCATTGATTGTGCAGAAAAGAAAGTCATGTTCGTCTACCTAGCGAGACCGAATTTTGCTATGTGTGTAGTCCATCGTCGAGAGTGTTGAATGCCTGTATGGTGATTTTTGCAATGTCTGCTCGACGGATGATACATTTTGGCTGTGAAGGGTACTTGCATCCGTTCGAGACACTCAGCGAGATTGCATAAATGTAGAGTCTACTTTCGGTATGGCAGATTTTTCTGATGTGTTTCCAGAAGAGTTGCCCGGCATGCCGTCCGACCGAGAGATAGAGTTCACTATAGATACATTTCCAGATATTCGATCGATTTCCAAAGCTCCGTATCGAATGACCCCTGCCGAACTGAAGGAACTGAAGGTCCAACTATAAGAAATGCTCGATCGTGGGTACAACCGTCCGAGTGTATTTCTATGGGGCGCACCAGTGCTATTTGTGAAAAAAAGGATGGTTCGATGAGGCTCTGCATAGACTACTGAGAATTGAATAAATCTACTGTTACGCCCCGACCTCCCACTGGAATAGGCCATCCCCGCTAGGCGCGAATCACCGCGCCAGCGCTCCCGCGGGACGATCATTTTTATCGGGACGTGATATCGCGCGAGCTTGGAGTTGCGCCCGCGCAAGGCAAATACCGAAACGGCCGTTGATAACTAGTTCACCAAGTTGATATAGCGGAAACATAGAATACACAAAAGTATGAATACAAAACAGCTCTTTATTGATAATGAATAAGGTTACAAGCGGCGCTAGGCTGAGATTACAAGTCGCTCAAGCTCTCTCTCTCTCTAAGAATAAAGACGTGCCAAGCGGCTTACAACTTGAGATGATATATAAGCAATGTTCCAATATTATGTCCTGTATATGTGCTTCGGCTCTGGACACAACACTCCAAGACTCCAGAGCAAATTCTATGCCTTAGCGCGCACGAGGGGTCATTCTGCACCAAACAATATTCTCCCACACCCTGCAAGAAATCGGGTGGGTTATCAGTACATGAATGCACTGGTGGGGAGGCTTCTCGCCCGATCGACAAATCCAATATGTTATATTAGTTTCGTGCAGCAACTATTAAGTTATCTTGCTATTCTTGCCTTAGGATCAATTTCATGCATAAGATACAAAGCCTATCTCATGTGGCAGTGCGCCGTGTGATATACAAGAAATACGACGATACTTACCAACTTATAATTTGTCCTTCCCTGTCCAAGTATAAAACCAAGTTAAGCCAAGCACGATATATATATATATATATATATATATATCCCAACAGTCGCATAACGAACACATGTATTCTTACGAGCGCATTTCTAAATCAGGTGCACGATGTACACAATTTATAATACTCATATTACTTTATGACTTAGGTTATGCATATTACTCAGATGTCTTATACTCATTTTTCACCGACATGTTACACTTGCATATTCATGATATACTCAGACTACTCAAATATGTTTCAAGCTTCAGACTACTTGGTCCAATTAACGATCTTTACGCATAGTGCGTCGTATATCCGTTACTTGCCACAAGTTCCTATGAGCCCATACGCAGGTTATCGCCACGTATAAAATATACTAAATGATACACAACTCGTCTTATGACCTAATAAGCCACCATGGACAAGATATAGTCTCGACACGAAAATAGAATGCAACGCAGGTAGAGAGCCTCGCTACAAGCCTTCCCGTCCGAAGCAAATGACTATCTGAAATATTCCTGACTGGTTCGGATCGGCCCTAGCGTGACCAACGTACCGTCCACAGGAACCATAAGCCTGTGCACAGGTTGGACATGACCATTGACCATCAACACTAAACTTTTATTATATGTAACATCTTAAGACCTTGAATGAATATATCTACTTGACACAGTGATTATTTATTTCACTCGTTCAGAGATCTCATGATCTGGTGTGTTTCTATTTCCATGTACTGTTTATGCTGACGATTTACTTCTTATTGCAGCTCCTATTTTGGGCGTTGCCTTGGCGACCCAACGGTCTCGAAGACTTTCTATGTTTCTATTATTTGGCTTGGAATGACTATTTTGATAGTCTTCTGCCATAGATAAGTCAACCAGAATCTATGTTGTGCTTCTATACTGAGGTCGTATCTATGTGATGAGCATTTCAAGACATATGGAGTAATGTACTTTAAAGAACATATAAGAAACAAAAGTAACACTGCGAGGTAAAATTATAAGAACTGTAATGCGAGCCTACCATTCCGTTCAACTGATCTACTTCCATGTTCTATACAAAGATATATCAGATGGGATTATTCCCTTAGCTAGATGTGTTGTATTCTTTATTAGCATGCAAGGGGTGATTCGTCTAGTGACTAGCATATATCAACCATATTTTAAGTGTGCTGGCTAAGCAAAGACAAGTTCATCGTAGCCACCTACCTTAGCGATGATTTGCCTCGGTCGAGCGATACTCCGAGCAAGCCTCTGAAAGTCTAAGTCTGAACTCCTAAAGGGCAAGTATAGAAATTCTTTGCCTCAAGCAAGCCCTCTTGCTGAGCAAAGCGGGTCGGATCATCGCACTTGTGTCATTTGAATCGGCTATCCGCATTATACACCACTCAAAACAAGTCTCGTCATCGAGACTTTCTGAGCGTAAATTGTTCTATCGTACACTATTGAATCTAACTCATGCATATCAATCTATATCATTAGATCCGTTCGAACACAATTTCCTACTCGCTTCTCATTCCATGTCACGTGCGTACGGGATCTACCTTATTGAATGACTCTATCATTCAATCCAACTTCTGACTCGGTCTATACAACGACTTAGCGCAAAACATATATCGCTTAACACGGAGTATGCTATAATCTATCACAAATGATAATCTTGGGTTGAGGTAGTCTTACTTCGGTTGCTATACTCATCCATGCGAAATCAAATATTTTTATTTGCAGCTGCATTCGAGTTATGCATATCGCTAAGTCTGGATCGTACCCATATTCAAGGCGTCCCTCAAATATGTGTATTTCAACCAAGCTTAGTGACAGCTAAGTCAGACAAGCTACTCATAAAAATCTTTCGAATCGCCGACCGCTTTGCTACTCGAATAACCGAACTCTAGTTTATTTTTGTTACCATCTACTCCAATCTCACCCAAATTCAAGTATTGCATTACTAGCAACGTACCTCTTCCAAGCAATGATTTAACTTGTTATGCCAACTTATCTCGAATATTACCAATTCTAATCCTAAGAGTTCCGTCCGATAATTCTCTAATACCGTCTTATTCCTCACCGTCACATAACTTATCCAACCAAATCAATTATCACTCAAGTTCTATCTTTCATTACGTTTATTTCAATGCCAATGTCGCTAGCATACACTTTCAGTTCTAAGTTCTAACTCTAAGTCTCGTTGCCCCAGTTCTATCATTTTCTCGAACGATACTCTAAAGTCAGTCACTCCAGTTCAACTCAAGACATATGATCGTCTGCCTAGCCACTAGGTAAGCTCACAAGGTTATAGGTATATTTTAAGTTCACGATTCTTATCGAGCAAATTCATTGCACGATACTCGCTCCAAATTCCTAAGGTCAAACCATTGTTCTTTCGTACGGGGTATTCTACCCAAGCTCGTTTTACTCAGATTTTTAAACATCGAGCACAGATCATTCTATCCACATCAACACGTTCATTTGCACAGGATCTAGGTTCATTAGCAAAACCGTTCCTAGGACACGTTCGTTCAATCAAATCTACGATATATCCGCATCGCATGTCCTATCCATCGATTTGCATAGTCTATCTCCTCCATTATGTTTGATAGAACCTATCCGTTCTTTTCTAAGCCTGAACCACTAAGTCACGATCCCATTCTAAATCATCGATGTATATCATAAACTCTAAGTCGTCCAACACGATCTACGTATCCGTTCATGAAACCATCCAGCATATCTTACTTCACGTTCTAGACTAACTCCTCCTAAAAAATACTTAGATTTATTTGTATCCTGAAACTCGTCTTATCGTGTCAAACCAAAAGTCAAGACGATCCTTTAATTATTATGCTCCGGTCTCCCACAAGTTAAATCATCCCCATTGGACGTGAGATCATCACGCCAACGCCCCCGCGGGATAACAGTCCTAATCCGGACGTGATGTATGTACGAGCATAGAGTTATGCTCACACAAGACAAGAACGTCGAATAATATGGTTATTATCGAAATGATCGAGATATCTTATCATTTCACTTTGCTCCATCCAAGTTATATATATTTATCCATCAAGTCAGGTCCGTTCAGGCCATGATCATAATCCGTCTAGTAAAATTATCCAACTTTAATGCTACCGTTTAATCAATCCTTATTTTACTTTTAACATTCCATAAACAACTAAGTTCAAATCCAAAATCCAAGTCTATTCACTTTTGATACGTTCTATTTTATCGAGTTCGTTTTATAAAATCTTCGAACATGTCCCTGCGAGTTCGATCATCCCCGTCAGACGTAAAATCACCACGCCAGTGCTCCCACGGAATAATCTTTCTCGTCTAGGCCTGATTTCGAGTGTTGTCACTACCATATTTTCTAGGAATTATAATTAGTTAAATATTGTGTATGTTAAATATTTATTTGTTGTATTATTTAATTATTGTTAGATGTTATTTATTTATTTTGGACTTGTGTTAGTGGACCTAACTAGTTTAGTTTAGACTCATGGACCAACATGTATTAATTGTTAGAATTGAGCCCATTTAAAAAGTCCATTGATTAGGAGGATGATTAATTTAATTAAACTATTAGACTAGAAGCTTCCCTACTTAATTATTTCTTCATGAGAGGCCCCAAGGGGTATAATAGATATTACATAGTAACTTGAGGAAGGGGTAGAGGGGGCCGGCCTATTAAAGAAGAGGGAAAATGTTTCTCTCTCCTTTTTTTATTTGAAAACTAGATCTAGAATTTTTTTCAACCAAATTTCTTCATTCCACATCAATTCTCTACCAAATTTTATTCTAATTCCTTCCCAAATCACCATTGGAGGCTAGTGGATCAAGGATCTAGAAGGAGAAAGCAAGGATCTACAAAGAGGAGCAAGGATCTACAAGTTGGAGGCCAATTTTATCACATTTGGAGGTTGCATTGGGAATCCATCTCCCAATAGATATAATTCAATTTCCCCCCTTAATTTAGGTTTGAAATCTGAGATTTAACCATAAAAAATCAACCCATATTTTGACACAGATACGTAGATTTGTGTTTGACTCTTCGTATTATTCATAAATAATATCTTTGACTTGTTTGTGTCCTTCGGAATACGTTTGGATGTGTGGTGGACTCGTGTCACAAGCGTATCCTAGATCTAGTGGGATACGGGTGTGATACACTCCATATATTGTACAATTTATTTCTAGATCTATTTCTCTATTGTTCTTAGTCTTGGTGATGTGTGTATATATATATATATATATATATATATATATATATATATATATATATATATATATATATATATATATATATATATATAACATACATACAAGTATATATATATATATATATATATATATATATATATATATATATATATATATATATATACATACAAGTATATATATATATATACACACTTGTATGTATATATATATATATATATATATATATATATATATATATATATATATATATATATATACATTATTGTATATATATATTTATGTACTAGTGTGTCATAGATCTATATATCTATGTGTTATATATACTTGTATGTATGTTATATATATATATATATATATATATATATATATATATATATATATATATATATATATATATATACATTATTGTATATATATATTTATGTACTAGTGTGTCATAGATCTATATATCTATGTGTTATATATACTTGTATGTATGTTATATATATATATATATATATATATATATATATATATATATATATATATATATATATATATATATAAAATTGTATGATATATATATATACGTGTACGTATATGTGAAGTTATATATATATGATACTATATATGTGTATGTTATGTTATATGTATTTATTGTGTACCTATATATGTATGTGGAGGTATATGTATGTATACATAGTTATATAAGTTGTAGTTATATATATATATATATATATATATATATATATATATATATATATATATATATATATATATATATATTGTGTTATATATATAAGAAGATGAGAGAGAGTACAGCAGCTTAGGTGATAGTTCAGCGTCACAAAACAGCAGCAACAATGGCAACAAACAGCAGCAGCAATAGCAATAGCGATGGCAGTAGCAACAATTAGCAATAGCAGCAGCTTCCGTGACAGTAGCAGCAACAGCATTAGCAACAACAGCTGAAAACCATCGCAAAAGCAGTAGTGACAGCAGCGGTATCAGCGGTATCAACCGCTTTTTAGTGACAACAACAAGGGTCTTTAGTGACAGTTCTGCGGTTTAGTATATATATATATATATATATATATATATATATATATATATATATATATATATATATATATATATGGTATTAGTCTATATGTATATATATTCCTAATTGGTAATTATGTTTTATTGTAATATATTTGTAATAGTTAGTTGTTAGTACATAGTTTATGGGTAGTTAGTATTATATTTGAAGTGGTGGCTTTTACCTTGAGATATCAAGGTAAGTATCAAGGTATTTGGGGATACCCAAGGTATTGGGTTTGGGTATCAAGTTTGAGATTTAGTGTTGTGATACCAAGTTGGTTCGAAACCAAGGTATCTATTTAGTATTTGTAATTAGGATTATATATATTTAATATTGTTGATATGTATATGTGATGTCTTATATTTTGTTTTACGTATCCTGAGATACGGTATCCTAGCATTCTAAGATGTAGCTAGTATGACCTAGATTCTTAGTGTTTGAACCCAATATCTTTGAGGTAGACTCATGCAACCTAGAAATAGGTAGTTTGACATAGTTGACCATAGTTTGACCAATTTGACTTAGAGTTGACCTAGTTTGACTTTTGACTTAGAAATGACTTGTTGACCTAAAAGTTGACTAGTTTAACTTATTTTCTTTTTGAAACCTTGTATTGATATTATATTCCATATCTAGGTCTTCGAGGTACCGTATCAGACATTTGTGAGACTATTCACCAGACTTCAGGCGAGTATATTCTCTGATAGTTTCTCATTTATGATATCCTCTATGTTTATTGTATCTAGTGTAGATATCCTTGTTCGCTTGACACGATGGTTACACGGATTGGTATATCCGGATCTTGTCATGAGATGTTATTCCTTGGTATATGGTGTATCTTGTGCAAGCCTTATTTTATTGATTATCTTGTACATATACAGATATTGATTCTCGGGAAGACTAGCTATCTTATTAGGGAATCTCGTGCCATAGCGTACCATGGTTGGATCTATTATACCAGTCTAGGGTGGGGAGTATTTTAGTGTAGATATGTGATCATACCCTCTTTGTATCAAGTCTTGCTCTTGAATACTGTTAATCATACACCACACGTATGATTAACCAGGCCATAAATCTTGTATCATGTTCCCAAGCCGATCATATGTTAAAGCTAGTACTCATACACTTAGTCATTAGTATTCTTGTTCGTTACCATATTGTTCATTATTGTATTTATTCCAGTATTTTTTTATTGTATATCTCTTGTATCTATTGTGCATCTTGTATATTCACATCTATTTACTGTTATATAGTTTTATCATTGATTAGAACTGCTGTTAGAGATGTACTCTATTCCTTTTCTGACTGGATATATTTTTCCCAGATGACACTGAGGAGTGGTACCCTACATATTATGGACCTCAGGATGTTGTGGGTTTAGAGTCAGAGACCCTGGCTCAGGAGGGACTAGTCCCAACTAAGACAGATGACCCGTGATTAGTAGCTTCTTAGTATTCCTTGTACTGGATTTGTCTCCAACTTATTTTGTTAGTATTCTTTCAGACTCATTGATGTTATTATTTTAGACTCATGAGTTGTATGTGACTATTCTATTCTTTATCATATTCGTGCTCATTTCTATCTTAGATCTGTGATTGAGTATATTATTATTGTTGGTGGTTCATTATATTGCTAGATAGATTATCCAGACAACGTTCTACCGCCGATTCTGCGACGTAGGCTGGGCGTTGTTTCCGACTTGCATCCCTACATCGGGTGCAGGTCGTGACATACGGACACTCACAAATATTTTGACATAGACACACATACACACACCATAATTATTCTGACATTGACACGGACACGCTAACACTGACATGGAGTGTGTGTGTGTGTGTGTGTGTGTGTGTGTGTGTGTGTGTGTGTGAAATGACTGGTGCCTTATAGCCTATTTGAAATGACACTGTCATGGACACACTGACACTAACAATGACACAGACACACTACAATGATAGGTAAATTCCTACGGGTGATATGCTTGTGCTACAAATTAGGGTTTGTGAACTTATGAATCATTTATAGAGATTTCTTGCTAGTTTTCTCCCACCACGTGTTTGTTAAAATGACAAGTTTGTTATTCTTGGCTTGATTCTCAGTTTTACCCTTGATTATATATTTATATACTCATTAGAATAGGCATATATATAAGTTTTAAGTATATATATATATGTGTGTGTGTGTGTGTGTGTGTGTGTGTGTGTGTGTGTGTGTGTGTGTGTTTTAGCTTTGTGGTGTTGGTTTTGTGACATGGCGACGACGAGAAGGGGATGTGGTGCTCGGGTTTCAGAGTAGTCCAGTACTTATGGAGAGTGTTATTAGCAGTAGAGGTGAGTATTCTCAGATATTATGGGTGGTCGGACAAGTTATAGGTGACAATAGCTGCTGTAGTAACAATAATTAGAAGAGCATCATCAACAACAAGCATTAACAGCAGCAGTAACACGGAAGCATAGTAGCAGCAATAATATTTTATTACAGCAGCAGCAGCAGCAATTTGCAATTAGAGCAGCAACAGACAATAGGGAGGCAAGGCAGCAGCTGTTTGCAATGCCTATAAATGGCATCAGCCTAGGCAACACCTGATGGGGGTAGCAACACCTAATGCATGAGAGAAAGGGTAGGCATGGTATGGGTAGAAGCAATTATATGTGAGTTATGTGAGGAATATTGAGTAGTACAGCGGTAGCAACTCATGGCTAGGGAGCAGTTAATCGCATTGCCTTTATACTTCATAGCTGTTGATTTGGGGGGTTCCTTTGATATTATATATATAGGATATGATCGGGATGTTGGATTATATGAGAAGTGCTGCAGGTTGTGTGGGAGAGTGACAATTTGGTTTTGACATGACACATACCCTAACCCAAAGCCTAGAAACGACACAGACCCTAACCCTATCTGAGTTAATTAGACGCTGTCTTGGGTATCAAGTGGGGTGTTGTGTAGTGCACACTTGTGCACAGTGTAGTGAGGGTGTATGTGTGTGTATGGATATCTCGGTTCTGCGGACACTAAACCTATCCTAATCCTAAATCGGACACACACACACACACACACACACATAAACACACACACTAAACTAAACTTGGACACACAGACACACTAACATGCATCCACTAACCCTAATACGGACACAAACACGAACACGAATACACACACATATTTGTATTATGTCATCTCATAATATGAAATACTAGGACACGATATCGAGGATAAGGTTCTATGCATTTTATCGGACACAAAAACATGCATACATATCAAGTGTGGATATCCAGGAGTGTATCAGTGAGTGCCAACTATGTATCCTGGACAAAAAAAATTGATAATGGATATCCATGACTTGAATTTTCAATCAGAAAGTCATGGCCTAAACAAATGTCAAGTATGGATATCCAGGATATAGAGTTGACACTCACTGATACACTATAATATGAGTATCTAGGATACAGAGTTGAACGAAGAAGTATCAGCGTTAGGACTAGGTGTATCAGTGCATGTACATATCAATATGAAATACACTGTGTGTATAGACGAGTAGGTGTATTTGATGTATCAGTACATGCACTGATACATCAGTGTGTGTAGACAAGTAGGTATATAACATAATTGGGTATTCCTGACTATCAATGCTAGGACTAGGAGTATCAGTGCATGTATTGTATTTAAATAAATAAGATAAATTTTCAAAAGATGATTGAAAATATCAATATGAAATACATTTAGACTTGTGACATGTACTATAATTTAACTATTTTCTTGAATGATGTCTATTCATCTTTGTATATCTGGAGTGAGTGTCATTTGGATAATATACACTACCAAATATTCACATGAGTATATACTTGAACGATGTCTATTCATCTTTGCAGAAGTATCTAGAAATGGATAGAAATTACTATCTGCATCATCGTTCGTGGATGTACAACCGTTATCCTGATGACATGTGCGGTGTGCGGGATGAATTCATAGAGGGTGTACATCGGTCTCTATAGTTCGCCAAGGCGTTCCCTCAGTACATGGACGGTACCAAAATTAAGTATCTGTGTATGAGATATCGCAACTTGAAATATCATCCAGAAGTAAAAGTCACATATCATTTGTACTTAAAGAGTTTCACGCCGAATTACTATCAGTGGACCACTCACGGAGAACTTATGTCTTTAGCATAAGAGTCGGAGCCTTATGTGGAGCCATATATGGATGTCCACGACTACTGCTTATGGCGATGGATGGGTGAACATGGTTTTTGATGCGGCGGGGCCTACTTTCGATCCGGACAATCATGATGCAGATGATGAGGCACCTAATACCGATGCTACAAAGTTCATGGAGTTGCTGGAGAATACAAGGACTCTATTATATCCTGGTTGTGAGGATCATTCACTGTTGGAGGTGGTTACAAGATTGTTAAGCATCAAGTTCAATTTTAACTTATTGCAAGAATGCTATAACTGACTGATGGATTTGATTATAGAGATCTTGCCAGAGGGTGCAAAGTTTCCTAAAAACTTCTATCGATCTAAAAGGATGATGAGATCGCTCTGGATGAGATATAAGAAAATCGATGCATGTCTCAATGGGTGCATGTTATACTATAAAGGCGACAAGGATAAAGATGCGTGCAGATTCTGTAGTGCTGATCGCTACAAGGCCACTAGTAGAGGAAAGTCTGTCGGTGCAAGAAAGCCTACCGATTCGATGCACTACTTGCCTTTGACGCCGCAGTTTCAGAGGTTGTTTATGGTGAAGGAGACTGCAAAAAATATGAGTTGGAACAGGCGGGAACAGATCGAAGGAGTATTGGATCATCCATCCGATGGAGAAGCATGTAATCACTTTGATCGAGAGTATCCAAATTTTGCTTCAGATCCGCATAATATCAGATTGGGGCTCTCCTCCAACGATTTTACCCCATTAGGACTTTCGGGCTCCTAATATTCATGTTGGCCTATGGTCGTCACTCCGTACAATCTACCGCCTTGGATGTGCATGAAGACTCAGTATATGTTCCTAAATGTTATTATCC
The DNA here is from genome assembly GCA_036927795.1 of Iris macrosiphon. Classification (NCBI taxonomy): domain Eukaryota; kingdom Viridiplantae; phylum Streptophyta; class Magnoliopsida; order Asparagales; family Iridaceae; genus Iris; species Iris macrosiphon. The sequence continues at coordinate 146,021,119 of JAYESA010000001.1, read as the reverse complement.
TGGGTTCGAACAATTTGAAGAGGAACGTCGATGTGTATTTACAGCCTTTGATAGATGAGTTGAATCAGCTGTGGGAAGTAGGTGCCAACACGTACGATGTTTCTAGAAAGTAGAGTTTTCAGATGAGGGCAACACTTATGTGGACCATCAACGACTTTCCGGCCTATAAAATATTATCGGGATGGAGCACTCATGGTCATCTCTAATATCCGTATTGCATGGACCGCACTAAGGCTTTCCATTTGAAACATGGAGGCAAACTGTGCTTCTTCGATTGTCATTGATAATTTCTGCCGAAGGATCATCCGTACTGGAGGATCATGAATACTTTTTGTACGGGCGTTATGGAGAAGGCCAATCCCCCACCAAGGTGGCTCAGATACACGATATGGTAAAAGGTAGAAGATTTACCAAGTGCTATCGAAGAGCCTGCTAAGGGGTATAAGTGTGACGGATTTGGTCGTACCCATAACTGGATGAAGATGAGTATATTTTGGGATCTGCCATATTAGAGCACCAATTTGATCAGACATAATCTTGATGTCATGCATATCAAGAAGAATGTATTTAATAACATAATTAATAATGTAATAAAGGTAAAAGGGGAAGACGAAAGATAATCCGAAGGCTAGGTTGGACTTAGAAAAAATATATAGACGTCCTGTGTTGCATTTGATAGAGGAGGTGAATGGAAAGTTAAAGCAGCCTAAGTCAATTTTTTCACTGGAGAAGGAGGATAAATAGAGACTTTGTAGGTGGATTCATGTTCTAAAATTTCCAGATAGGTACGTGTCAAACTGGAGAAGATGCGTCGACCTCAAGGAGAATAAACTGGCAGGTATGAAGAGCCACGATTGTCACATATTCATGGAGAGGTTATTTCTGATTGCATTTTTGGAATACTTATCACACATTGTTTGGGATCCATTGACAGAGCTCAGCATATTTTCCAGAGATCTTTGTTCTACTAAGTTACTCATCGATCATCACGAAAAGCAAGAGAAGGACATTGCGGTAATACTGTGCAAGATCGAGAAGGTGTTTTCTCCTGGATTCTTTGACTCCATGGAGCATTTTCCAATTCATCTTTCCTATGAGGCACGTGTTAGTGGTCCTGTCGGTTATTGATTGATGTACCTGTTCGAGCGATATCTGAATCACTTAAAGTAAAAGGTAAAAAATAAGGCACGAGTTGAGGGCTCTATTTGTGAAGCTTATATTCTCGAGGAGATTATAAACTTTTGCTCAATGTATTTTAAACCTCATATTGCTACTAATAGAACGAGAGCTCTGAGAAACGACGATGGATATCAGGAATCTAATAATGAAATACTGAAAGTATTAAATGCATCCGAAAATTATTCGAGTAAAATAAAGAAGAGATATTTTAATAACAACGAGCTAAGGGCTGCTCAGTTGTATTTATTACTCACTTGCGATGAGGATAAAGTAGAGAATCTAGAGGGGTAAGTAATTAATACGTCCACGTTTATGTTATTTCAATGTAATAGTATAAGCTAATATTATCCTACTAATCAGCGGTTGCTTCGTTATTTTTCAGTATATATAATGATGAGCTGAGGTCGGTTAGACCTTACATAACAGACGAAGAAGTAGAACAAGAAATGAGATATCATTTTTCTTCTTGGTTGAGCACATATGTAAGGAGCTCGGTAATTACTTTTTCTGTATGCACTTGCACAATAAATAACTTACTATCGCTACTTTGGTATTTAGGTCGATCGTCTAATAACACCCGAGACTGAATCTATTAGCACTCTAGCCAAGGGACCAATTATTACCGTCAAAATATGGCTAAGTTACTTTGTGAATGGGTTTAGGTTTATCTCAACAAATGCTCCGATCAGAGACAGCTTTCTAGATCTTGATTCCATGAAAAATAGTTGTTATGTCGATCCAGGCAATAATTTCTTTAGCATCTTACAAGAGATTGTGGATTTGACATATAATTATGGCACAAAACCTTCTAAGATCATGATATTCAAGTGTGAATGGTTCGATCTGATTCAAGATCAAGGTTGGAAAATTGACAAGCATGATATTGTGGTTATAAACTAAAAGCGTAGATATCAAGGCTACGAACCATTTGTCCAATCAAGTCAGGCTCAGCTTGTGTACTTCACAACTTATCCTAGATAAGGGATAGCGAGGTCGGATTGGTGGACAGTATGCAAGACTAAAGGTAGAAATACCTTTGACGTTGACGAAATAGCTTATCAGGAGGACGTGATACTCTTGTAAAAAATATTATAGATATTGAATCAACGAAAGTTACTCATTACACGACTAATAATGTAGAAGAGGTAAAATTATTCGAAGAGAAAGACGAAGGCAAAATAGGTGAAAGTCAAGATGAGGAGGAAGAAGAAGAGGAGGACGAGGAAGGCGAACAAGATAAATTTTCTGAAGATGATTGAAAATAAAATAAATCCATTTGGATTTGTGACATATATTATATTTTGACTGTAGAATGTACTATCCATTTAGACTTGTGATACTACTAGTTATTTACTGTGCAATTCTATTAATTCTGTGAGATATGCATAATATTTTGATTATAGAATGTAGTATATATTTGTTTATTTGTTCTATCATCATATGTTGTTATCAGGTATGACAAGACAACGCGGACCGTTCGGCAGGTCCCAAGGTAGACAAAGTGCTCATCCAGTACTGCCTACTGTTGGTTCTGGATCCTCGTCGCCAAGTACTCCAGTATATCAACCAGTCATATCTCCGATTGTGATGACATTATATGGCAGCACTCCTGGGACGAGTAGTTCCAGGACTGAGACTACTCCCTCGTCCAACGTTCCTTCTACTGACGGTACCGTAGATATAGATGAGCAGATGGCAGAAGTTGAGCCGACGTTGTCCCAACATCAGCAAGATCCTCCATGTGCACCTCCGGATGAGACGAGGACGAAGATTTGGGCTGACGGTATAAAGTAAGTCAATTAGTTGGTTTAGCATCATATATATCATGTATTTCTTTATTCATCATATATTCACTTTTTCAATAAAAATAATTATCTCTATATAGATATCGTCCCTCGTCGGTACAGAGACACCTGGGCCACTTTCTGAGGTATAACTATGGTGGCCCTTGGATCAACTACTATGATGCTCCGGATGAGAGGAAGGCGTTCTGGTTTGCGCACTTCAAGGTAAAAGTATATTTTTTTTTGATACCAATCATATAATTTATGCATATTATATAACTTACTAAATTACTTCTTGTCGCAAACGTATTTCTATCCACCGCACCGGGCCGAGTTGATCGAGCAGATATTTCTTGTCGTTGCTGCCAAGCTGATCCGTGATGCTCTGGATGACCAAAAGGCTTATGATCGCGTAGGAAAATCGATCCAAGGTTGGATCACGCCCGAGCAGTGGACTGCGATGAGGGCGAGATTCGACGATCCAAGGTACAAGGAAAGGTCTGAGAAGGCCAAGGTGGCTAGGAAGAAGGCAACAAAGTGCTGTGGTGGCTCGATTCCGCTGACGGAACTTTTTTGTCATTTGGTGTGTTTTTTATTTCAGATATATTATTTTAATGCTAGTACGATAAAATGGTAGTAGGATAAAATATTTAATTTAGTACTAAATAATATATTTTTAATAGGTACGAAGGGGTGAGGATGCCAACATGGTGACCGTCTTCCTGGCCATCCATCGAAAGGACAGGAATCTCATTGATGAGAGGGCATCGCAGACCTATGTAAGTATTACTTTACTTTATGTTAATTTTAATATAACTTAGGAAATATGCAAATAAATATCTATGTAGTTAGTAATAAGTACCACAGACATTAGCAATTATAGAGTATCCAAATTTTTTTAGGCCGAATATCTTAGGCTGCATGAGCGGGCAACTTCTAGTGCACCTACAGCGGAAGAGGCTTGTACCTACAGCGGGCCTCGCTAATTATGTCGCTAAATTTTTTTAGCGACGTTTTTATGCCATTTACTGACGTAATAAGACGTCGCTAATTTGACTTATTTTGGTAGTGAGTGCGCTAATTCTGTAATATCTGCAAAGTGCGCCAACTTGGCTATTCAAGCAGTGGCGTACATTCTTGATGACTTACAGATCCATTCAAAAGTGCGCCAAGTGGGATTGTAATACATTTGAAGGAATTGCCTTAGTATAAAATGTACATAGGAGTAGAGAAGTGCGCCCCAATACTTAACATATCTTGGCGCACTTTCTAAAAATTTTATGAAACACACACAAGTGCGCTCACTGGGACTTCGCTTATGCGACAATGGTTCCCTGCATACTTTTTGCATGCATTCTCAGGCCAACTTTACATTCTTCGACTTGCTATTCTCGGACTCCATGAGCAATCCAATCCAAGGAAAACAAAATCATCAATGAGACAAGTTCTAAGTGTTACCCAAAAATAAAACCGATCAAATGATAAAACAAGCTATACTAAGAATCAAAGCAAGATCCATGGTTGTTCCTTCGGTTGGCAATATATATTTGCCTATAATTAATTTCTAGCCTAATACCAACACTACCAAGGTCACCCACAACCAAGGCCAAGTTCGGCTGCTGCTCTCTGTTGGGGAAGAAATGAAGAAGGAAAAAGAAATAAAAGAAATGAAAAGTGAAGAAAAGAGAATGCGATTGTTTATATAGGCAATGGATTGATTGTAGGCCATTGAATCATAATCCATGCCTCTTACCGGATTCATCACAGCCACCCACCAAAAAAATCAAGGGACCAACGGTCCAAAGCATGTAACTAAGAGCAACTTACAAAAATAACCTAAATAATGCACGAATGGCATAAAACAAGATGTAAGCCATTAAATAATAAGCAAGTTATATATGTATAATATGCGTATATTAGGTACGCATACTAGAACAATAAGACGAGTCTCACACTAGGATTGCAAATCAAGTAAGATTCATAAGGAACATTCATCAATCAGGCTAAGTACACGAAGGATTTGCTCAAAAAGTTCGATATGGACAATGCAAAGCCTATTAGAACTCCTATGTTAACATCCACCAAGCTTGACCTTGATGAGAGCGATAAATCAACAGACATATGTATGTATCAAGGTATGATTGTAAGTTGTTATATCTAACTGCTAGTCGCCCATACACCATGTTTGTTGTATGTCTTTGTGCTAGATATCAGGCTAATCCTAAGAAATCATATTTGTCCGCAGTCAAGCATATCTTTCGATACCTCAAAGGGACTTTGTCGATAAGCTTATGGTTTTCCAAAACTATGTCCTTTGACCTTACTGGTTACTTAGATGTTGATTTTGCTGGATGCAAATTCGATCAAAAAAGCATCAGCGACACTTGTCATTTCCTAGGAAAGTCTCTAGTCTCTTGGTTTAGCAAGAGGCAAATTTTTGTTGCATTATCAACAACTGAGGCTGAGTATATCGCTGTAAGATATTATTGTGCACAAATTTTGTGGATGAAGCAAACCCTAAAAGACTTCAATTTGCACTACAAGAATATTTCTATTCTCTGTGATAACACTAGCACCATTAACCTCACTTAAAAATCCAATATGCCATTCATACACTAATAACATAGAAATTAGACATTATTTTGTAAGGGATCATCAACAACACAGAGAAACATCAATTAGCAGACATCTTTACTAAACCTTTCAGTTGAAGAACGTTTCAACTTTATCCGTCAAGAATTAGGTCTTTTAGACTCTGATATAATATAAGAATCGTAAGATACTTTAAATTCTTACTCAGTCTAAGTTATTCAGAGTTTGATAAATCTTGGAAAAAAGATGAAAGGGCACTTCTTTCAACAAGGTGTAAATAACCTTAAGCGACACGATATTTAAGTGTCTTTGGACCACTCCTAGCTGGGATCAGGCCCCTACTAAAGTTGTATTGTGATTCTGTATTTATAATCAAGTCCCTTGAGAACTTATGATCTGATAAATACTATTTAGTACTTATTATTCTGTATTTATATCAAGTCCAAAAAGGCAAAATATTGATTAAAGTTGTATTGTGATTCTGAACATTAATGAAAACAGAATTCAGACCAAAATCAGGTCGAGCTCGGACCGAACTCGATTTGCATTATTCCAGAATATTCTAGCCATTTAATATCTTCCTAATTAAGGTTTTTACTAGACTATTTATACATCCTTTCGTGGTTAAACCTTCAGACCAACGAGAAAAACTATCTCCTCCATAAACAAAAACCTAGTTTTTCTCCTATTCTCTCATCCCCTTTTCCTATGGCCCCTAAGAGAAAGTTAGAACCTTTTTCTAATTCTCTCTTCTTTTCCATTATGCTAAACATCGAAGAATTCGATGGTTTATTCTTTAGAAACCTAGAAAATTCTATTGATTGGTTTAATAATTTCTCCAAAAGAACCATTTGTCCCGGCAATCCTATTGATTTCCTCCACTATAATGACTATCTACCTATATTTCAAAAACTCCAACTTGAAGAATTTATTTCAACCCGTTCTCGTGTTTTTCTCAATGCTATCCAATTGATCAATTGTAACTTAGCATATAAAAATGACACTATCACTTCTAGAGTTCGTGGTATTCACATTGAATTCAATGCGAATAACTTGGGTAAAATCTTACGCATTCCTGCTGAAGGCAGACCCCTCATCAACATTATGCAAGTTCAATTTGCATACGACTAAACTCTAGATTCTTTCAAAAATATCCTTTGTGCCCCTCATGAATGTCCACCTAGAAAATTTTATGCTCGTTATCTAAATGATTACTTCTTTGAAATGTACAGCATTATTTTTTGTAAGTTTCTACCTAAGATGACATATTATGATAACGTCTCTTAGTTAGAAATGTAAGCCTTATACCATCTGCATTTCTCTATTCATTTCAATTTTCCCCAGACCATCATCTCTCAAATGGTTCAATGTCGCAGAAAATGCGTCCACTACTATACGCCATGTACTTGCCAACTATTTTCAGTTACTTTGGCATTTCTTTGGATACTTGCCCTCATCTCGATGATCCTTTATCCCTTAATAGAGTTCGTAGGATTGAGCCATCTTTACTTCTACATTATAACTCGTCCTCAAACTCCAACACACATCCTGCTAATTCCTCTCCTACTACTGCTGAGCCATCGCAAACTTTGGAATCTATCTTGAATCTGTTGCGTGATCTCTTCCACAAAGAAGAAGAATGCTATCGTATTTTTGATCACCGCCAAACTCTTCAGACTCGAGCCCTTGGCAACACCTTGATAGATATCCAGTACACCCTCTCTCCGCACCCATCCAAAACTTTCTTGATTCTTCGAAATCCCAACCAACCAGGATTTAGTATTGATCACTCCTATGTTCAGAGATATTTGGATCCAACCGATACTTTCTTTAATCCAAATAGAACAACTAAGCCTGTTGATGAAGATGAAGATAATAACTAGATGCTACAATGGATTTGAATATTTTTGACTTAGTTAGGTTGATCTACTATGATGTTTCTAGTAAACAACTTTTATTGTATGCATGTCTTTTATGTTTGAGAACAAATGATTAATAAAAAGTAATAGATTTTACTATTTGCTATTAAACTGTTGGTATTTCTTTTTTTATATGTTTCACTCTCTTGTTTTCTTGTCATATAATAATATCTCATCGATTTTGGGGGAGCGCACCATTTTGATCAAATGACAACCAGGGAGAAGTATATCATGATACTGTATTGGAAAGAATAAAGATGATACTCGACTCAAAATCAGATGTTGACTTTAGTTTATCAAATTGCTCCAAAAACTACGGGGGAGACTTATACACTCAAATCTTGCAGTATCATTCATAGTTTGTCAATTATAAAAATTGGGGAGAATGTTAGCCCATCCGGTTTCAGTCAATTTAATTTTGATAGTTAACTAAACCATGTATCGATATGTTAAAATTTGAAGACTCAATACTGCTGCTACATGCTGATTGTACTGCATCATTCTAATATAATTTTTACTTTATTTTATTATAGGACTTGTATACATCGAGTCACACTGGCATGACCCAAAGTCCACTCAAACAAACCCTCGAACCTAGACACCAAAGTAGCCTACATTCAAACCAAAACCTTACTAGAATAGGCAACCAAACTCGGGCCAAATTCATGCCGAACTCAGACCAAACTTGGTCACCTATATAGTATGAAATCAACCCAGTTATTATACCCCTGATTTCCTGGCCCAATGTTCTAAAATATGAATTAAAACTAACCCAAACTCTGGCCGAATTTCGTTTGTCAATACCCTATAAATAGGATTAAATTTCATACTCTCAACATCTTATCCTATTCTATAATCTTCAATCCTTTAGTGAGCAAACATTTGATCCTCAACCTTCCCATCTCCAAGAGTAATTCCCTAGTCTTCTAAGTGACAGGTGCGGTCTCGATCTAGAAGTCTACAAGGGATGTAAAGAGCTTGGCTCAACCAGTTTCTTCTCTCTCTCTCTTTCTCTCTCTCTCTCTCTCTCTCTTGTTGTGAAGTTGCAAGACTTCAGATCAAATCTCGTGGTTGTAAGTAAAAGTGGCAAGCCTTCGGATCAAAGCTTGTGATTCACTATTGATGATTATAGTGGATACAACTCCGAGCAAGTGTTCTCGAGACTGAACTTGTCCTCTTAGAGGAAAACTAGTATACATTCCGGTGTTTGCGTTTGCGTTTGCTTTCTCTTTCTCTTACTTTACTACTTTATATTACTGTCTTGCATATATAATGTTAGTTGCTAGCTGCCTTTACTCTACTTAATTTTTAATTTGGTAGATTATTCCGCTGCACTCTATTCACCCTATCTAGAGTTGTCCTACGATCCTTCAACTTCATTCCTCATTACTGATCACCTAATACTTTCGGCCAAAATGTTCCTTAACATTGATTTCCTATAATTCCAAGTTCTTGCGACACTTACTCGAACAATCTCATCAGTATCTTTTGAACAATTGCAATACAGTTTCGGTCTAAGCACTTCTCAATATTCACCAATATCCTTTCGATCTTAGCATATGCATAATTTTTTTATCTCGTTCATAGTGTTCCTTTATATAACTGTTTGCCACAATCACTATCTTTCAATCCGCCAACTATAAAAATTCTCAGGGACTGCCTAGGTTAGGCCATTAAGCCAAGCACGATAATTTAATCATTTCAAATAAACCGACCATAACGTAATTTCTATTAATCCCGAATTACAATATTTATTCTTCCAATGCCATTTCCGTCATTCCCATCTCTTATGAATAATTTGACACATCGTAACTTTGTTTCGATTCATCCAACTTTGATTAATTACATTAAGAACATCACCGACCTTCTTTTTATTATTACCCAAAGTGTATTTACAATCATTCCGATAGTTCCTCAATATTCTATTCCTTCCATTCAACTTCTAGCAAATTTTTTCCAATACTAACGGTGTCCAAATTCTAATAAATTCAGAGTTTCCTTTTTAATCATATCATAGTCCATGCCATCAAAATTCATTATAGTTCGATGATCATAATCCGTCTAGTACAATAGTCTTATTAGCCACATTATGTATCAAGTTTCTCTTCTCTACGTATGAAATTTTTATCAAATTTTTTGAGCGACGATTCATCGTTTATCCCAATTTATTCCTCATCCTAACTTGATTCCAAAAGAAGCTATTCTCAGATAATCCAAACAACCGAATCCACTATTAATTTTCCATTTCGGTCGATGCAATCAAATCCATCTTTTATAACCGTCAATTCTTAAAACTTGGCCATCTAACCGGTTAACCATTCCAACATAATATGCTATTTAGAAACACTCTTTCTTCAGATCTTACAAACAACTATCCAACACAGGCTATACTCAGGATGACTCACAATATGCACCATTCAAGTCTCACGATGCCACATTACCCAAGTGACATCAATAGGGTTATCATATGGGTCTCCGACAACCAATATTACTCTTCGTTCAAGTCTCTATGGTTAGCTCTACCGACAGCTAAACCTAGTGTTCATAGGTAACTCATCTTACTCTAGACGGCTGCTAGGGACCATCTTATCTCTTTTCTTAGGGCCAACTAAAATTCGACCAGTCTAAAAGACTTCTACCCTAATCTTATTACCAACCCAAACCATGAATGCACTACCATTTTCTAACCCACTTGTAAACCCCATAATTTTTAATTTGCATTATTAAGTATTTTTTAATTATTGAGTTTTTTTTGATTATTTTCTTAGTTAATTATAAATGAGTTATTTGATTTATTTACTTATATAAATATTTTATTTAAAAGTGTTTCACAAAAAAAATTATTTTTATTTTAAAATTATTTGTCAAAATAATATAAATTTTCTTAATTTTTTTTATTATATGCAAATATAATTTTCTAGAATTTTATTCATATATATATATATATAACTATATATACAAAAGAAAAAAAGAAAGAAAAAGAAAAAAAGAATAAAACAAAAAGAATAAAAAGAACAACAACAACAACAACAACAACAACAATAACAGACAACAACAAACAACAACAAGCAACAACAAAACCTCGAAACAAAATCCTAATACTAACCCTACTTAACCACAGCAGCGACCCTAACCCGCGTGTACCCACAGACCGACTCCAACTTCTCTCTCCCTATATATAAGCTATATAATCTCAACCCTAACCCTAAAAACTCCTCTCATAGTCTCTCCCCTATCCATCCCTGCCTCCGACATGCCATCCCTGCTGCTTGATCACCGCTAGCCGGCCACCCATAGCAACCTGCGCGACTGCAAAACATTCCCAAACCCCTCTCTTCACAGGTATATAACTCCCTCATCTCTGCGTCATTTTTTGATCTATTTCTTATTTCACTCTCAAAACATGACCCGTTAGGAATCCCTTTAAGTAGATTGATTTTTGGAGCCTTGGATTGATCAAAAATTCGATCGAAAGTTGGACGAAAACCTGTTCCAAAATAGCTCAGAAAATTACCCATGTTCATGTCCAGTTTTCTACCAACTCGTTAAATATTTTTAAAATCTATTTAAAAGAACTTATTCAAAACATATCCAAGATTATCCCTATTCTTTTAGTTTTTCTTAGTTTACCTTATTTGTCAAATTATTCTGTTTCCAAATCGACCAAAAACTATGTTTTCAAAACCCAAAAAATTGTGATACGGAGTGAGCCCCGCCAAACGGGACCACCTCATCGTGAACCAATTCACAGAAAGACGCTTATAATATATTTTGACGTTTGGGCTTTAACAGAAGTTGATTTGGACGTGTGTGCGTGCCGAATCAACCCGTATCCGTAAAAAGTTCATTATATTAATATTTTGTAAAATACCCAATTAGTTTTTATACGCTCGTCAGATCGCAATAAAACTTGTGCCGCTAGACTCACAATGGTTGACTTGTCGTGTGACCCGAGTTTTTTAAGATTCCGAGACAGTCGACGAATCGCCGTTTTGCGGGCCCCACGATTCGACTTGACGAGCGAATTTTTGATCTACTCACCGGAATCCAAAACTGGATATATCGTTGAGTTTGTATCATCAATTATGATTTATTTGACCTATAATTTATCCTATTTGAAGGTCTTTATCCTTGGCACACTTTTTGGTGCAAGGTAGGCCACATGTGGACTCCGCTTAGTCTAAAATTACTGTTTTGCCCCTGTGTCTAAATTGGACGAAAGGTTAGTATTTTTTGACTATCCCGCTTATTTCAGGATCATTGGTGATGTCTATTTTAGCATCAGGAGAAGTTTGTTCAAAATCTAAATCTTTCAATTTCTTGTGGTTATCGTCTGGACGTCAATACTACACCAAACCCTCGCCAGGCACAAATACCTTGCCAGTACTACTGTTTATCTACATTCACATATGCATATTTTATTTCTATCTGTTATTTTCTTATTTATGTATATTATTAAACTGTGCGTCTATGGAAACTTGGGTGCAAGAACAGATGATGTCATCTTTATTTCTTATTTTATTTGTTATGCATATTGACCTAGATTTAAGAGATCATTCCATGATATTGAGACATCTTTATATTTCATTTGGCCATGACATATTTTATACATGAGTTGTGAGTCTCATATAGATTACGAACTTGCGTATTGAGTGGCCAGCGATACCTATGGGACTTGCAATAGAAAATAATTGCTAATAGAATTGCTAGAAGACTTAGTATTTGTTTAGAGGTATCATCGTATTGTGGAGATAACACAAATAGAAGCATGGGGTGGGGAGGACAACTGTTAGCATAGGGGATCTTATTATTTATTTACTTTTCCTCCACTTGGCCACGGGTGACTCGATATAGCGCTACGTGCGTTGAGCATTTATTTGCTTTCCTCTAGATTGGCCACTAGTGACTCGGTTGAGCACTACGTATGTCGAGCGCATGTATGTGTCAAAAGCTTCTCATTAGGATGTTGTCCTCAAAAGTGTATTTCACTTTGAATGGTTAGGAGACCTTTTTGGATATTTATTTTCAATATATTGTGGCATATTTTTATGTATCTTTTTACGTCCATCTAGGATCCGATCCCTTTACAAGTATAGACGATCAGGATTATCCGCAGGAGTACGGACCGGGACCTGACACATCATTTTATGTCGAGGAAGTATTACCCTCTGAGTACCCATGACTACTTCATAGCTGATGGATCTTTTTTTTGTTATTTTTAATTTGTCATTTTATCTTATATTGGAGTTCCGTTCTCCTCTATCATTTTAGCTGATATAGTCGTTTGGTAGTTGTTTTGTCTCCACCCGACTATTATTTCTTTTATTGCTTCATACTTGACACTTTTAGTATTTATTTTGGTACTTCTCTACTTGTGTTTGTGGATGAGATATAGCTTCCTGTGACTTGTATCGACAATATATATGTACCACTTGTAAATTGTTATTCATAATACAACGTACGTATGTGTTATGGCTTCTATATATTGGAGTTGTCATATACATACGGCTGACATGCTTACGTATTTCTAGTCCTACATATTTTGGGACTGGGACGTAACATATTTTTGTGGTGGCCCATGCAGGTCGAGAATATATTGTCTCGGTTACGTTATTGTACCGAGCAAGCCAACAAATAGGATTAGAGTCTAGAATCCCATCCACTTATATTGAATCTACTCCTTTGAATTCCTTTCGAACTCTCATTTAACTGCTAGACTTATATCTGCCTTCGATCTATTCTAACATTGTCCTTATCTTCGTGCCCAGCAAGATGAATCCTGCCAATGGATGTGTTGCTACTCTCGCCATCACTACAGGCGATACAGTGACTCATGAGGAATCTAGAGATCTGCCTTCATTGATGGTATCCCCAACTATACCACTCCAGTCTGAGCAATCATTGTAAGCAGGCCAGACACCACCATCGATTCAACAGGAACCTCATACTTCAGTGCCTCCGGTGGGACATCAGGCACAAAAAAATGTAAATCCCCAAGGTGGGAGTATGCTACCATCGCCACCCCAGTTTTTGCCTTAGTTCGCCTCACAGATACCCTTCGTGCCACCTCCGTAACCATTTTCGTAGCCTGACGGTTATGTCAACTCGACCCAGTTTATGAAAGCTATGATGCAAGCCCAGTGGCAACAAAATGAGTTGCTGAGGCAAGACCTTATAGCTACAATAAATAGGCCACCACCACCACCACCACCACCACCACCATCCCCAGCACCAGTGCCACCACCTTATGAGGGCCGCATTAAGAATTTTACTCAAGTGAATCCGAAGACCTTCAAGGGTATCGAGGGTCCGCTAGAAGTTACTGCATGGCTTATTAGCACTGAGAAGTTGTTGAAGGCATCAAAGTTACCAGGGGAGCTATGGATGACAGAAATAGACCTTCTAATTGAGGATAATGCTCACCATTCGTAGAAGGGTTAACAAAGACGATTCGGCGCCAATCAGACTTGGAAGGAGTTCTACAAACTCTTCAATGCGAGGTTCTTCCCCGCCAATGTTCGAGATATTCTCTATAATTAATTCCTTCATCTCAAACAAGGGAATATGATGGTAGATGAGTATGACGCGGAGTTCAGCATATTAAGTCATTTTGGTGAGATATTGATTCTTATGGAGCTGGAGAGAGCCAAGAGATTCCACCATGGGTTATCGTCGGATATTAGGAGATTCACTAGTATATAATCGAGGATATCGCATATAGCCATATTAGAGGAAGATAGAAGCAAGGAGCTCCTTTTGAAGGAGACACACCAAATGCAGAGACGTCCCGCATTAGCAGCTGCACCAGTTAGAGTGTCTTAGAACGGACCCATTAGACATCCCTTACCACGATAACAACAACCACTAAGATCAGTCCCGTACTAGATTCAGGATAAGCCCGATTGTTATTACTGTGGCAAGATAGGCCACATTGTGAGGGATTACAGGCGACGCCTGGGACAATGTCTATTTTGTGGGTCTAGCCAATATTAGGCCAAAGATTGCCCACAACTAAGGGCTCCTGCAGCACAGGAAGTCTAGAGACCAACACTACCTGCTCTTATCCCTGCTCAACTGCAGATGCAGAGGCCATTGGCTCTAGAACCAGGAGCACCCTGATCACCAGCACCTAATTGATATCAAAGAGGCCCACCACTGCTTCCACAGTCTGCTCAGTTTGAGAGGGCCAAACCCCAGCTAGATAACCAAGGACAAGGCCAAGCATTCATTATGACGAATTTGGAAGCACAGACACGTGAGGTTGTAGACACAGATATGACCTTTTAGTATAATTACCATTTCATAATCATGACCCAATTATGACACGGGATTTAAGAGTAAGATATACGTAGAATCGTATGCAATGTGGTGGATTAGTAGCTATAAGGATATGTTTGATATTTTAACTAGGTGGCATACCCACAAAATAGGTAGATGACACGAGTAGCAGTAGTAGTTTCTCCTTCCTATCAATCCCTCGACCCTTGTGTTACTTATCTCCTCTATCGTATTCTTTGTATCCTCGATTCCATGTACAAGTTCTTCTTGTACTAAAGTTTATTCGTGCCATGTTACCTTACTTAAGCTGACCAGACTTACCATTAGAATTTAATGCATGATTTATATTTTCTCCTTCCCGAGTTCGAGGTACAATAATTCGTACTTGACCCTTCTCTACCATATTGTTTTCTCATATTATAAAGTCATGTTTTATTTTTAATTTCGAGGACAAAATTCTTGTAAGTTGGGTATAATGTAAACACCATAATTTTTAATTTACATTTTTAGTATTTTTTTTATTTGTTGAATTTTTTTAGATTATTTTCTTAGTTAATTAGAAATGATTTCTTTGATTTATTTACTTATATACATATTTTATTTAAAAGTGTTTCACAAAACAAATTATTTTCATTTTAAAATTATTTGTCAAAGTAATATAATTTTTCTAAAAAAATTTATTATATGCAAATATAATTTTCTGGAGTTTTCTTCATATATATATAACTATATATATACAAAAGAAAAAGAAAAAAAGAAAGAAAAAGAATAAAAAATAAAATAAAAATAAAAAGAACAACAAAAACAGATAGCGACAACAATAAACAACAAAACCTATAAACCAAATCCTAATACTAACCCTACTCGACCACAACAGCGACCCTAACCCGAGTGTACCCGCAGACCGACTCCAACTTCTCTCTCCCTATATATAAGCTATATAATCTCAACCCTCACTACCAGAATAATGCATATTAGCGTCACCTAAAACGTCGCTAATAGGTAAACTATTGTCGCTAAAATAATTTAGCGACGTAATTAGCGACGTTTTTACGGTGTTGCGTATTTCATGGTCGCTGACAACAAAAATGTCTCTAATCGTCGTTGTAGCGACGTATATTTGCAATGAAATAATGTCACAGAATATACGATGATTAGCGAAGTATCATCGTTAAATGGCGACATATTTGGTCATAAAATATTGCTACATTAGCGACATTATGAGCGATATTTTTCTACAACAATGCTGACATGGCAAGTTTTGCCATATCAACATGTTAGAGATGTTTAGCGACATACTAGAGACGTTCTTGGTATTAGATAGCGACGTTCCAAAACTTGTTTGTGTCATAAATGTACATCACAGAACGTCGCAATACGTCGCTAAATTGAAAAAAAACAAAAAAAAATAGAATGCAGTTTGTAAAATAATTTCCAACAAAACTCTACCTGCAGTTATAAAATCACAGTTTTAATAAATAGACCTGGAGCAACCATCCGTTGAATTCCTTGGGTTCGCCAACCCCTTCGATGGAACACTCAACACCGGATAATTTTGGTATACTGTTAATATGAATAATAAACTAAACTCACAAAGAAAGAAATCTACAAAGTTATATTACACTAAATATGTCTGAAGAAGTCGATAAATAAATTTAAAATAAGTGTCACATGCGTCTCAGAATATAATAAAAAGTATGAAATAAATACATCAAAGATCCAAGAATGGGCCAATACATACAAACACACTAAAACCTGTCCAAACAAGGACTACTACTGATCAGGAGGAGCACCGTCGCGCATATAGGATATAAGAAACTCATACTGCTCCTGTAAAAGCGTCACCGATGCCGATGGAGGAGGCGGTGATGGAGATGGAGTCGATACGGGCGGACCAGGAGGACGTATCAACTCTAATGCTAGCAGTCGAGCATTATATGAATCTATGGCAGATACCACCCTCGAAGTGTTCTCCGCCACCGATAGGCAAAACAAATCTTGCGCCGCATGGATCCTCGCTAGTGAGTCACTCATGGCCGTATGCGACCCCTCCAACTCCATTTTTCTATGCTATATAGACGCAGTCAAAGTTGCCAAGCTGCGCTATATCATCTGGCCCATACTCCTGAGCTCTATAAGGCTGTGCTCTGTCGTATGGCTCAGAGTCCTTAGCTCCATAAGGCTATGCTCGAGCAAATTAAAACGTGCGGTGATCGTTGCATCATCCGTTTATGGCACAGATTATGGCCGCTCCATAATCCTCTGTAGCAACTCGTCACGCAGGTCAGTGATCTGACGGTCAACGCTCTCCTGGGCTCATGTTGACGCTTGCGAAGGCTACGAGGAATGCACACTAACAGAGGGGGCCCTGTATGACTGCGTCGCAACATAGGCACCGTAGGATCACATACCGTAGTATGTACCCCTATGAATGCCACCAATAGGGGTCTTCCAGAGCTCGTCCACTAATGGAGCTGTAGAGGGCTGCGGGAAAGTACTAGCCCCTCCCTCTGTAGGTGCACTAGTAGTCGTCCACTCATGTAGTTTAAGATACATGTCCTAGAAAAGTGTTTGCTAATGTCTAATTTTCTTATTACTAAATTTATAGATATCTATTTGCATATTTTCTAAGTTACATTAAAACTAACAGAGGGTAGTAAAACGTACATAGGTCTGCGTGGCCTTCTTATCGATGAGCTTTTTGCCCTTCCGATGGGTGGCCAGGAAGGCTGTCAACATGTTGGCATCCTCACCTCTCTATACCTGTTAAAAATTATATTATTTGTTATCAAAATTAAACATCTAATCCTACTTGGGTTAAAATAATATATATTTAATCGAATATATAACTGACGACAAAAATATTCCGTTATAGGAAACGAGCCACCATACCACTTTTCTGTCTTCGACCTAGCTGCCTTTCCCCTTCTCCGACCATTCCTTGTACTTGGGTTCGTCGAATCTCGCATTCATCACAGTATACTGCTAAGGTATGATCCAACCGTGGATCGGTTCTCCGTCGCGATCACAGACCTTTTGGTCGTTGATTGCATAACAGATCAGCTTGGCGGCGACGGCAGAAAACTGCTCCTCGATCTTCTTAGCCCGGTATGGTGGATAGAAATAGTTTTCTAGTAGAAGTTAAATAGAGAGTTATATAATATGCATAAATAATTATTGATATTAAAAGTAAATATATTTTTACCTTGAAGTGGGCAAAACAAAATGCCTTCCTATCTTCAAGAGCATTTGAGTAGTTGATCCAATGCCCACCATATATAGTTGTGCCTCAGAAAATGCCCTAGTGCTCTCTGTACCGCCCAGGGATGATATCTATAAAACGATAATTAAATTTATGAATATATAGATATAATCATTTGGAAATTGTTAACTATTTAACTTACTTTCTAGGCCCATCCAACAAAATCTCCATCATCGTCTCGCTCGGAGGCGCGCATGGAGGATCGCACTGATCATGCGCAGACGGAGTCGGCTCGACCTCCTCCATCTACTCCTCTGTCTCCATGGTGCCGTCAGCAGGAGGAAGGCTGGATGGGGTTGTAGTCTCAAGCATAGAACTTATCATGCCCCAGTTCCAAATACCAAGAACTGAGCCACGCGACATTGGCCAGCGAGTACACTCCGATGGGCATCCCAATCTAATAGACCCGTTGGAGTGCACCTAAGCTATAAATTACAATGATATAATCCAATATTTAAACATAAGCAATGTAACTAATCTCATCCACAGAAAGAATATAAAACAGGTAGAGAAAATAAGTCTACTAATGTGCAGAAAGAAAATAAGTCTGAAAATGTATCATAATTCAATACGGATAGAGTCACACGGGGACAAATCCACTAATACAAGTACTGAATGAAAGGAAGAAATAAGATAGCTAGGAACGATATCTTCTAACTAGATAATGATATCGGGCCAAAGGTGAAGTCACTACTGGTGATCAAGCGAAGTCCTCGGGAAGGATCTCGTCCTCTGCTACCAGTCCTGCTCTTGGATATACACCCGGTTCGTACTCCTCCGGGTAGTCCTCCTCGCCTATGCCTGAAAGAAAATCAGATCCTCAGAGGGACGTAACAAGGTATAAAAATAGCATGCCATAGTAAAACAGAAATGAAGCATGTGATACACCGGTGTAATCTAGAATAACCACCTATGTGAGACACAACTTGAAGATAATGTTTGACACGTGGGCTTTTCAAATATAAATACGTAGCTTCGAGGTACAGAGACACACGGAGCGTACTCGTAGCTCCGAGCACAGAGACACATAGTAAGTACTACAACTCCGGATATAGGATCTCTACGTAAATAAGGATATATATAGTGCTTGTGAAGTAGCCCAAGCGTCTAGTAACTGTCTTTCCCTCCCAACGCGGTCAACCAGACGCATCCGCAGCTCTCTGAGCCTAAACCTCTATCTAAACAGCCTTATCATACTGAAGTAACTAGCGCCAATCACGATCCTATAGTCTTCACAGGTTCCTATCATGCTGACACTATCAGGATACAGGAAGTCTGGCACGATGACAGTATCTGAATGTGTCTTAGGGTTCTGATGTAACCAAGTAGGTACATAAAAGTGTAACCTCCGTATCCTAAAATTCATGCTTAAATGTTGTTATTAGGTCAATTTGGGGCTATTGGGATTTTTCCATAATTTTTAGTTAATTAAAAACTACTAATCCTAATTTTCTAGGACTTTTAAGAATTTATTTTAGGGAAAAATATAATTAAAAATATCCCAAACTTTTATTTTAGGTTCTAAATAATAAAATATATTTTTTAGAATTTTTTGGGAATTTTTTGATTATTTTTAGCATTTATTTTGAGTTAATTATAAAAAATAGAATTAAAAACTATTTTCTGAAAAAGAAAACCCAAAAAGAAATTATTTCTGCCCAGTCAGCAAACAGGGGGCCCACCTGTCAGCCTCCCACAGCAAACAGTGCCGGGCCCGCCTGTCAGTGACTTGGACTTTGATTCATACCAGCAGCAGGACCCCAAGCGAGTACATTCTCTGACAGTTTCCATTATGTTGATTATCTCTATAATTCTTGTTGTATAGCGTACATGACTCTGACACTGTTCTTTATACGAGTTGGCATCATCGAGACCTGTCACGAGGAGTCGTGATTGGGATCCATCGTGCTAGCTGGGAGAAATGGGGAAGTATTAGTAGTTATGTGATCATACCCCTTACATGCAGCATTAGCTCACCTACATCTCACGTCGGTGCAGCCTTACCCTTACATGCCTCATCACTGTTATATTCCGGTTAGCCTGACCTGTTGGGGATGATCGCTAATCCATGTAATGAGTCATATAACCCAAGCCGATCACATGATATACTAATGTTTCACACACTTAGATGATTCTTGACATGCATCTTTAGTATATTGATCTAGCATCTCTACATGTTCTAGTTATTGATCTTGTACACACTTATATACCAGTTCATTGTTCTTGCGTGTACTTGGATTCCTATTTTATTGCTAGATGTACATTGATGATGACATGCTCCAGTACTTCATTATTCCAGTATTTCTCTATTCCAGTATTTCTTATTGTCAGTATTTCCTATCTGTCTTGTATTTCTTTACACTATGTTATAGTTTTTGTTAATATGCATGGAACTGCTGTTAGAGGTGTATTTCGTTCCAATCTTGACTGGATATTTTTTCCAGACTTCGACTTAGAGGACTTGTTTTCGACTTACTTGGAGACTGGATGTTATTGATTGCAGGTTAGACTATTTATTGTATTTAGACTTGTCTTGTATTGCTTGCTTCGATATCTCATCGTGCTTTAGTTTATGTGATTGAGTAATTTCCATATTATTTTGTGATATCTGTGTCTCCTTATGGAGTTGGATATTCATGTGAGATTGATTAGATAGTATCATGACCTAGACAGCGTTCTATCACCGATGCTGTGGCGTAGGCTTGACGTACCCACGCTCTCGTGCCCCTATACCGGGTGCGGGTCGTGACACATTTTTTAGTGGTGGCCCATGCATGTCAGACTTCGCAAGATGTGTGATGTCGTGGTAGTGTGACGTCTTAGTTGTACTACTGCTTGCCTACGATAGAATATAGGACATAGGATACTAGGATGAGAGAGGATACTCAATCACAAAAATTCTTGAGAGATTCCTGGGATGACCCCTTGAGAATCTTATTATAATTTCTAATTTAAATCTTTTTCTTGTTTTCGTCCGCTCTCGCTTGTTGTTATTGAACTTGATTCTTGTTGATCAGTTATTAAATTAAAATCTTGGTATCATTGTTGAGTTTATTCTTGTTGACCAGTTGTTAAATTTAATTCTTGGTATCATTGTTGAGTTAATTTCATATCGAGATAAATTTTATGGGATAAAATTTACGGTATCATCTGATGACATATATTGATGAGGACAGTGAGAAAGGTAACGTCTACTTTGGTTATAGAACCTAGAGTTTATCGCAGCCATATTAGCTGTCGTGACGAAAACGTAAGAACCTGACTTGGATGTACATACTGTAGTTATGAAACTTAAGAGTCTCTCGCAGCCATACCGGTTGGCGTGGCAAAGATTCTAGATGACATAACTATAGAGTTGCATACCTTAGTTACGGAACCTGTCGTTTATCGCATCTATGCTTACTGGCGTGGCGAAGATTCTGAGTGTCATAATTTCTGACAGACGTGTATGATTATCAGGTCGTATCTTAAAATGGTTCTTAAAGTATCATCTCAAGACTTATCTATTTCCGTTATTACATGACTTTGTTCCATCGCTTCTTTTCTTTACTAGAAGTAAAGATACCTTCAGTCCTAAATCCCGTTCCTTTTTGAGCTTCTTTGAGGATTCCTTGTTAGTATGATAATTAGTGACTTGCAATTTTGGTTGTGTCTTGTATTAGTTTGACTGAGTGTGACTTGTTAGTTTGTAAGTATTTCTTAGTTAGACATGTGAGCAGTAGGCATTAATGTAGAGATACCCATAGCATAGTACCTTGTAGCAATAGTTCTATGATAGGTGTTATTATAATTAATATTGGTACTATAGAAAGAGGAGTAAGAGTATCAATAATGGTTCCAAGAGTTAGTATCAGAGTCAGCATACCCGTCCTGGATAGTCATAAAATTATGTAATTGGATGATCTATATAAATAATTAAGTATCAAGAAATTATGTTAAAGATTAATGGAGCATGATGTTCAATTTGATGATTGATACCGGGTGTGTTAAGAGTAAAGGAATGTATATGCATAAAGGGTTTAATGAGATGTCATAAGTAGAGAAATATCAGGATTAGCAATGAAAGTTGTGAAATATATCACAGATTAGTTTAACAGGCTGTAAAAGGTTTAAGAGATATGCTTATACATCAATCGAATATGGAACCATATGCCTGCCCTTGAGATTGAAGTAAAGCATGGGTATTATAGAAAGTGCAAGTGATAATGAGTTTGAGGAGATAAACCTCTATCTAAACAGCCTTACCCTTACATGCCTCATCACTGTTACATTCCGGTTAGCCTGACCTGTTGGGGATGATCGCTAATCCATGTAATGAGTCATATAACCCAAGCCGATCACATGATATACTAATGTTTCACACACTTAGATGATTCTTGACATGCATCTTTAGTATATTGATCTAGCATCTCTACATGTTCTAGTTATTGATCTTGTACACACTTATATACCAGTTCATTGTTCTTGCGTGTACTTGGATTCCTATTTTATTGCTAGATGTACATTGATGATGACATGCTCCAGTACTTCATTATTCCAGTATTTCTCTATTCCAGTATTTCTTATTGTCAGTATTTCCTATCTTTCTTGTATTTCTTTACACTGTGTTATAGTTTTTGTCAATATGCATGGAACTGCTGTTAGAGGTGTATTTTGTTCCAATCCTGACTGGATATTTTTTCTAGACTTCGACTTAGAGGACTTGTTTCCGATTTACTTGGAGACTGGATGTTATTGATTGCAGGTTAGACTATTTATTGTGTTTAGACTTATCTTATATTGCTTGCTTCGATATCTCATCGTGCTTTAGTTTATGTGATTGAGTATATTTCTATATTATTTTGTGATATCTGTGTCTCCTTATGGAGTTGGATATTTATGTGAGATTGATTAGATAGTATCATGACCTAGACAGCGTTCTATCGCCGATGCTGCGGCATAGGCTGGACGTACCCACGCTCTCGTGCCCCTATACCGGGTACGGGTCGTGATAAAAGGTATAGAGAAACATCTAACAATCGATACTAGACGTTACCGATGAACATCTGTACCCGGATACGACCCGGGCGCTAAGTAACGATTTTGATGCAAAGCGCACACAATATATAGATAAAATAAATAACTAAAACTGGAACTGAGTTACAGAATGGCAAGGTACACTTGCTTGGATCCGGATGCTAAAGGCGGGGCTCCGATAAAACGTCCAAGTCTGAGGATCCCAAAGTACCTAGAGATGATATAGAAATTAATTAATAATCTAGCTCGAAACTATCTTAATGAAGAGATATCTGTTGGTCCAATGTTTATGTTGAGTTTTTGAATATGGCTAATCGATTAAGTTTAGCATTATGATAATCGATCAATCACTATAGTATCTTCTACTTAATCTCAGCATTATCCAGATATGTAATATTTGCTTCTGTATATTTTCTTGTTCATCTAACATGTACTTGCAGAAAGCAATAAGCAAGATCAACAATGGATATATGCTATATGATGATAAGCCAAAGACGACATTATACCAGAAGTTTTCGTCCAACTGCCTACGACTTATCTAAAGCAGCACCCCTCATGGGGGTTTAGGGGCAAATCCCCTGAATGATATTCAGATTCCCAGATTAGGTTATCTTTAGACAACTGCCGTAAAAAAAAGCATCTTCAAGTCAGCAGATATTTCAGAAGTTTGGCGTCATCAATGCTCTTATTTTTCAAATGTAATTTGATATTTTATTTGATTCTAGGACTTATGTACATCGAGTCGCACTGGCATAACCCAATTCCACTCAAATAAACCCATGAACCTATCCAAAAATCAGTCTGTATTCAATCCAAACCTTTCCAGAATAGACAAAAGAATTCAGGCCAAATTTGCCCGAACTCGGTTACCTTTTTGGTATAAAATTAACCAGTTTAAACAGATCCTGATTTCTTGGCCTCCAATGTTCAAATTTTGAATTAATACCTCAATGAACTCTGGTCCAACTCGATTTGATAATAACCTATAAATAGAGTTAGATTTTTTACATTCTTACCCACTCAACCATTCTCAATCTTTCTATCCTATAGTGAGTAAACCCTCAAATCCTAAATTTTTTTATCTCCAAGATCAACTCCTTATCCTTCTAAGTGCCAAGTGTGGACTCGGTCTAGAAGTCTACAAGAGTTGTAAAAAGCTTGGATCTACAGTTTTCTCTCTTATTTTGTGTGAAGTCTGCGTGCCCTTCGTATCAAACGTACGTGTGTGAAGTTGCGAGACTTTGGATCAAATCTCGTGGTATAAGAATTGGCAAGCCTTCGAATCAAAGCTTGTGATTTACTATTGGTGATTATAGTGAATAAAACTCTGAGCTATAGTTCTTGGGACTGGACTAGTCCTCTCAGAGGAAAACCAATATACATCGTGGTGTTTTAGTTTGCTCTCTATTATTCTTACTGCTTTACATTACTGTCTTGCATATACACTATTAGTTGGTAGCTGCCTTCACTCTGCTTAATTTTTATTCGGTAGATTATTCTGCTGTACTCTATTCACCCCCTCTAGAGTTGCCATACACGGTCCTACAATTGGTATCAGAGCAGGTAGTCACTTATTTAGTTTCTTATCCCAATTGCTCCTTCAATTGGTATCAGAGTAGGTGCTCTTTATATAGAAACTATTGCTCATACCAATTGCTCATTCAATTGGTATCAGAGCAAGTTCTCTTGATATTGGCTTAATATCCTAAGAGACTTATGGCAACTATTAGATCTATCCATACCAACAATGGTGAAGGCCAGTCCATAAATAGTCCACCCCTAATTTATGGTACTAACTACACGTACTAGAAGACACGTATGAGTTTCTATTTGAAATTACTTGATTTTGATCTCTGGTCTGTAGTAATAGATGGATAAAAGAAGCCACCTAGAATAGTTGTAGATGGCAACCTTGTAGAGAAACCCTATGATAAGTACACAGATACCAAAAAAAGGAGCTAGTCTTGATGCTAAAGCTATTAACGCTCTATTTTGTGCTGTAGACAGAACTAAATATAACAACGTCTCCACTTGCGGAGCTTCACGTGAAGTATGAAAACTTCTTGAGGTCACTCATGAAGGAACATCTCAAGTGAAGGAATTAAAAATAAGTCGTCTAATACAAGAGTATGAAGCATTCAAGATAAAGCAAAATTAGACGATTACTCAAATGTTCACGAGATTCCTCGACATCGTCAACCCTCTATTATCACTTGACAAGTAGTACAACAATCACCAGAAGATTCGTAAGGTACTTAGGGGACTCACCAAGAATTAGAATCTCAAGGCTACTGCAATCATATAAGGGAATAATCTTACCACGATGACCCTCGAGACGCTCATGGGTAAGCTGATGACTCACGAGCTGGATCTCAAGGAATTTGAAGAACCCACTCCAAAGGAGAATACAATTGCTCTCAAGGCGCATCACAAGAAGGTCACAAATTATTCCTCCGACGACGATGAATCTCAAGATGAGAAAGTTGACCTGATGACTTGGAACTTCAGAAAATTTCTAAAGCTTGAGAGATCAAAGAAGAAGGAGCTTAATGACAACAGTGATGAAGAGCCTATATGCTACAACTGTAAAAGGTCAGGCCACATGATAAAAGATTGCTCCAAAGCAAAAAGAGAGAATCGATATGAACGATCAAATAAAGAAGAATCTTTAACTCACAAATATAAAAATACAAGCATCTGATGTGAAAGTGAAGCTAGCGATTCGGAAGAAGAAAGCCCTCGACATGCAACAAATGTATGCTTAACGGTATTCACTAACGAGGTAAAAATAATTCTTTACTTAAAGAATTTTCTTATAATGAATTATCTGATGCTTTCAATGATTTATTTGAAGATCACAAGAAGTTTATGGATAAGTATAAGCAAGCCAAAAAAGATATTAAATCTTATTAGCTTGAGAATAAAAAGCTTACTTGTCTACTAAATGAAGCTAAAGACTATTCCTCTTTTGATGATTCTGTTTATACCTCCAAACGTAAGATTAGCTTACAAGAACCACTTGACTGCTTTAATGAAAGTAACCAAGAAAATGCTAAACTTAAGGAGGACTTAAAATTAGAGAAGGAGAAGTACTCTAGTGTATCATTTAGAATTGATGCTCTTACTACTAAATATGATGATTTATATGACACATCTAAAAAGCTAGAGATTAGATTGGGAAAGCAGGTCATACAACCTACTACTCAGTCTAATACGAGACACGTGGCTAAACAAAAGAGCACTCATA
The DNA here is from genome assembly GCA_036927795.1 of Iris macrosiphon. Lineage (NCBI taxonomy): Eukaryota > Viridiplantae > Streptophyta > Magnoliopsida > Asparagales > Iridaceae > Iris > Iris macrosiphon. Next base: position 145,994,842 of record JAYESA010000001.1, on the reverse strand, counting down.
ATAAGACACCAGCAAGCAAACCAAATACTCCACACTATCATGCATGTAGAACACAACATACTTCACATAATCATGCATTTTATTACCAATATCCACGCAAGACACATCATACCACTTCACATACCCATTCTTCTATACCCAACACAAATGTCTATGCTATATGTCATTATTGTGGTTTAAAAGAACACATTACACATCAGTGTAAGGCTAGAAAATTGGTTGATATGAATATGTATAAGTGGGTTCCCAAAGCTAATAAATATGGATCTAAATCTTGGATACAAAAATCTCTGCCTAATGATGTAGGTAGAATATTTTATGTCAGAATTTAGCACCAAGGAGAATGTTGGTGATTGCAAAGCTACAAAGGTCATCTACCAAGTAATTGCACTAACATAAGTATGGCCACTTGAGCTACTTTGGTAACGTGCTAATTGATTCGTCCTAAATAGTTATAATTATAGAATCTAGCATATTCTTAATCATTGTTTTGTTAAAATCTGTTATTGATATCTTTTGTTGTTATGTGAGATGTGATATTAGCATGCTTAGTTAACTTTCTTGTAGATACTAACATCCAGCATGACTATTTGTTTAGTTATAATATTTGTTGTCACTATAGAGTTATTTACTTTTTATTAGTATGAAATAATTTTTTATGCATACTTTATATCTTTTAGTGAACTTTATTCGTCAAGAATTAGGTTTCAAGATTTTAATGTTGTATGATGTTATAATTAGCATATATAACTATTAAATCTAAGTTCTATAAAGTTAAGATTACCTTTGGATATAAGCTGAAAGTCCCTTCTGTCAAAAATATGTAAATAGCCTAAGCGATACGGTACTTAAGTGTCTTCGGACTACCGCTAGCTGGGATCCAGTCCCTATAGCTAACCCAAGATGATCAACACTTTATTGAATAATGATTTTTTAAGGTTTATTTGTAATTGTTTCCATAGTACAACAGTGAATCTAAGTCTTACTTCTGATTTAAAGTTGATAACTTTTAGTATAGACTGTGACACTATCACTTTTAGTAAGCACTACTGGATTTTTTTAATTATTTTAGAACTATGTCACTTAGTTTAAACTTGAGTTAGACTTTGACTAGTTACAATGATATTAGAGAGAAGTTATTTAATTATCTCTTGTATATGACTAAATGTGCATATTCATTTATGCTTCTCTTGTATTATTGTTACCCAATGTTTCTATATTAATGTATTGTATCTAGTTTTCTACAATTGGTATCTAGTTTCTAATTGGTAAGTATATGGTTATGATATACGTGTCATTATTCTATATATGGTGATATTCTAGCTACTCGCTCCTAATTTACTACATGATCATATTATATGCTTTATGTTACTCAACTTGTCTTCATGATATACACTTCGTTTATGGGGGCGCCGTAAACAATATATTTTTGACAAAGGAGGAGAAATATGTCAAATATGTTCATATTAGCCAACTTCGTACAACGGGGGAGCATATGCAGATGTAGAAGCTTCGGTAAAGATTTGTATCAATATCTCCGGTTACGGGGGAGCTTCCTTTTGATCATGTTAACGGGGGAGAAGTAAGTTTAAGTATGTAAGTATATTTTTAAGTACTATACGTATAGTGATTTGGGGTTATTAATCTTGATATATGCATCAATTATATATGTCTTAAAGTTAACTGATTTGTCATATTAAAAAAGGAGAAGATTGTTGGCCCAATATTTATGTTGAGTTCTTGTAAACTCCCTCACCCAAAATTAGGCCTACTTGGCTAAGATAGTGAGACTAGGGCTAAAATTGAATCCAATTAGAAATAGAACATTTTTATTTTATTTAATTTTGCAATATTTATATCACTTAGCACACCTTACCGTTGCTTCGATAAATGGAGCACTACACTAGCCATTACCTACCTACAAATTTCACATTCTTGTCCTAGACATGCCAGTCATCTATTCTGACCTTTGCGTGACTTATAATTATGCTCTCTTGTGCTACATATTAGTCGCACAATATTCGTCGTAGACGTTATTATTTAATTCTAAATAGATTAAACTTTGTATCCTTGTGTGTTCCAATCGAAATTGGAGACACAATCTTGACCCATTTTGTGCAACCCAAATTATGATAATATTCTACTCTAAGTCCTCTATGTCCATGACAATTGTGTCCTACCTAATTTTATCCCCATGAACTTCTAATTAATTTAAGAACACCTTGTGCATTAATTTTAATTAATTTAATCCAATTTTTATCTTTGTGCAATTTTCTAATTGTTGTGCGCTTTTATGCAAAAATGCAATAAGGTGTCCACACCATTGGACATGATACATGAATTTTCGTTCATATAAATTTTCCCCATGAATTTTCGGAATGTGCAACGCACAACATCACCCCCTCATTTAACCCTAGCCTTGTATTTTAAACAATGTAAATTATAGCCCTCCAAAACATCCCCATGTCAAGCCAAGGCCCACTCCAAGAAGATATTGACCAAGCCCAATCCCTAGGTCAACATCAAACCCTATTTTTCTATATATAAATATAATATTCTCCTTACTTTTTTATCATTCACAAAATCCATCCCTAAACTAATACCTAGCCGACTTCCTCTCCCTATTCATCATCTTCAACTTCTCCCTCTGCCAACCGCCGGTCGGAGCAGCCCCCAATCGTCGGACCCGACCTGAACCACCACCTCCTCCCTGCTCTCTTCTTTATCTCCTTACCTCCCACTGCCCCTCGCCGGACTACCCCATCACCATCACTATTGCCATCTCCCTCTTCATCTTCTACCTCTCGACCCTGCCGGAGCCCACATCGGAGACCAGTATCTCGCTGGAGACGATACCCTATGCCTGAACCACCTCACCCCAATGCACCTTGACTCCCTTCCTCCCTGAACAGCACCTCCCTGGCCACCCTCACCTCTCGCCGGACTCCCTTTGACCCGCCGGAGTCAATACAACACCACCACCACCATCGTCTCATCTTCCTCGACTCCCTCCGCCGAGACCTCTACGCCTGAACTGTCTAGCCCCTTCCACTTTCGACCTCGACCACCCTCTTCTCCTTTCCGACTTCCCGACCGTCATCCCGAGCTACCCCGCTCCCTGTCATCCACCAGCACCGAGCCTCCTCTCCTTCTTCCTTCCGAGCACCATCACCTCCTCCTCTTCCCTGTCCTCTCCTTCCTCTCGGAGCACGACCCGACCACCGCCACCTACTCCCTGTCCTCCTCCTCTTCCTCGACCACAGCCCCACCGTCTCTTCTTCACTCTCCTCCACCTCGCCGGACCCCCCTGACCGGAGTAGTAACTTCACCATCATCCATTATCATCATCACCACCATTACCATTATTATTATCATCACCATTAACACCATTACCATTATCATTATCATCACCATTAAATACCATCCATATCATCACTATCATCCCAATCATCATCCACATCATTATCCCCCTTCATCACCATTATCATCCTAATAACCACCATCACCCTATCATCATTATCACCTTAATCTTTATCATCCTCATCACCCTCGTCGTCATTATCGTCAACCTCATCATCGTTATCGTCGTGCCTGTGCGCGCACCCTGAGGTTCGAACCTGTCCCTCTTCTCCTTTTTATGTGTGCTGGTGTATATGCTATTAGGACATGAGTATTGCTTTATGACTGTTAGTTAAAATCAGACCTTAAGTCGGTAAACCCAACTCGTATACGTATACGTATGCGTATGCATATATTGTTCAATTTTGGTATATATATATGTATTGTATAATTAAGTAAATGCTAAATAATAATTATGACTATAATGTGTATGTATGCTGTATGACCTTAGGCATTAACTGAGTATATCCTGTAGTTGCATGAGACCATGAGTATTAATTAAGGATACCCTGTATTTATAGTTGATCGTGTGACCTTGAAATATTAGTGAATTGTCTGCCTTGTGTACACTCACGTACTGGTTTAGAACATGTTAGTTGACTGTCTAATTTTGATACAACATTTAATATAGGACACCCGCGAAATTAGACACGCAATTGACCGTGTTAGTTAACCAGTGTCACCCCTAGCGTACCTTCTGAGTCCAGTATAAATATGGTTGTGTATGTGCTAGTGTAATGGCTGATGTTGTATTGTATTATATTATATGTATATAGGACTATTGGATTATTCTGTGCGACTTCTGAAGCAGGTTATTGGTACTACGCAGCTTCCTTGCCAGACAAGTATACCTTGCCATTGTACTGTTATTCATATTCCATATGTTGTATGCATCTTTATTTCTGTCATTTAGTTCATATATTTTAACTGCTATATAAATTGCGCGTCCAAGAAAACTTGGGTGCAAGGACGGTGTCGTCGTGATCTGTTTTTATTATGTATATGCATTGACCTTGTTTATGAGACTGCCCTATTATTATGAAGCATCGTTAGGTTTCATTGACCGTGACACAGCTGCTACACGAGTGTGAGTCTCATATAGGACATGGACTGCGTGACAGGTCTGGCCTCCTGTACGTATGGGCCATGCGTTAGGGATAACTGCTGTTAAAAACTTTGTATGCTAGTAGACTTGGTAGTTATTAAAGGTATTATCGTGTCATGGATGTGACATGCTTAGAGCATGGGGTAGGGAGAACAACAAGTACGATATTTGGGCTCCTTTGCACTTTCCTTTTTGTAACTCGGATGCTCCGCCGAAGATATGGGCGGTGATGACCCCTATATATTACCCGTCGGCCTCTGCTGTTCAAAAGATGACATACTTTGTAGGCCCCTGATTCTCCGAGAGAATTATGCCAATCCTATTTTATGGCCAGATAGCCCACTTGTAAGAATGTTGTTCTTAACGTGCATTCACATAGACGGTTAGGCGACCCATTGGATATTTATTTCAGTACTTTATTGGCATGCTTCTATGTATCTTGTTATGTCCCTCTGAGAACCTGGTCCCTTTCCAGGTGTAGATGTTTATGAGTATTCGTAGGAGCACAAATCCGGACTGGTTGCTTATATTTTCGAGGAGGTATTCTCTTCGAGTCTTAGTGATTGTTAGTTGTTGTACTTATATTGTGTTTGCTTTTATACTCTAGTTCGGCAGTGGATTTGTTTCCATCCGACTATCATCTTAGATACTTCATATTGAGATCTAGTTATATAGATATTGGTTATTTATTTATTTATGTTTTTTTTTGGATGAGATTTAGATTATGCCTGTGACTTTTGATAATTATATACCACTTGTGAATTGTTATTCATATTACAGCATATGTGTGTTATGGTTTCCATATATTGGACTTGCTATATACATGCGGCTAATATGCTTACGTGTTCCTAGTCCTACGTATTTTGGGACTGGGGCATGACATATTTTTAGTGGTGGCCCATGCAAGTCGAGAGCATATTGTCTCGGTTACGTTACTGTATCGAGCAAGCCTGCAAATATGATTAGAGTATAGGATCTCATCCACAATTGATTATAACTCACATCCCTTTTAATCTGTTCTATTTGAATGACTGCATTCTGCTTGATTCATGTGCTTCCCTAATAGTTCCATGAGTATAGTCTCTCCTAGAATATAGAAATCTCTGTTGTTAGGATAAAAATTAGGGTAACTTTCCTATTAAGAATACAACTAGGATATTCAGACATTACTAAGTTAGAATACTTAATGAACCCTAGCATTCCTTACTACCTAATGAACCCTAGCATCCCTTACCTATAAGTTAATTTACCATTATCCCTTGATATATTTATGAAGGACTTGAGAGTAGTATAGACACTACTAGGATTAGTTAGAAATTTGACTATACTATTTGACCCTAGTATTGAGGAACCAATAAAAATCCAAGATTTAATATTAGGACTGAGCCTAACTTTCATAGTAAGATAATATTAGAACTATAAATTTAGATCATTGTCTTATTATTAGCAGACAGTACCTTAGGAAGCCAAGAGGAATGTAATCAACACTTTTTTCTTGATCATACCTCGAACATAGAGATTAGCATACCACCTGTCATGACATACACCCGAAAAATTGGACATGAGTCGTGGGTACGTCCAGCCTACGCCGCAGCATCGGCGGTAGAACGCTGTCTAGGTCAACTATCTAGATAACTCACAAAAAATCTGTCATGACGTCTCCAAAAGGAGGGCAACCACGCAATCAATATATAAACCTGTCAAGATCACAACTCCAAACGAAGGAGCAATATCACATTGATAATCACAATGTACTCAATCACGAATCTAAGCACGATAAGATAACAGAGAAGACTAACAGCTATAAAGTCTAACCAACAACTACAACCACAACCACAACATCAATAATAATAATAATAATACATCATCCAAAATAATATACAAACAAGGTCTCAATCCAAAACCGGAGACAAATCCGGTACTAAAAGCTAATAAAAACAATAACAAGGTCCTAGTGATCCCGGCTACCAACCCGAAAATCACCCCTAAACTAGAGGGTCCCTGTCTGCACCGTCGACAGGCTCAGGTCCATAAAACGTCGGACACCAATCCTCCGGATACTCTAAAAAATATGTCCAGTCAAGACTGGAGCAAGTACATCTCTAACAGCAGTTCCATTTAAATGATAAAAACTATAAAACAGTTATAACAAGTAGCAAGAAGAGTGAAGCAAGTATGAAACAAGAAATATATAAATCACTGGTGCATAAAGGTAAAGATGCAGGAATATCAGAAATAAGATAGTAATAACTGTGAGATACAAGGAATCTAAGCTAAGATCAAGTCCGTGCACATGAACGTGTAGTGAGTCCAACATGAAATACATGTAGTGAGTCAAGTCCAGAAACATGTAAATAAGACCAACAATAAATGCAAGAGAGTCCAGACTATAAAGAATGAACTCGGTGTCTTTAAAATACTTGTTTCGACATGTAAACGGTTAGGGGTAAGTACGGCTCACCGCGCACTGGGTGCGCGGCTGCTATCATTCCAGATTAGACCAGAGGGAGTGAGTCCTGATGATTCCAGATGGGAATATTTACATGTCTACTCGAGTATTTCCCCGCCCCGACTAATACAAGTGGATCCAAGACCCGACATACAATTCAAGATGAGTCCAGCCTGAACATGAGTGATGCCTGTAGTGATGCCTGTAGGTGATGCCAGTAGTGATTCCAGAATAGAGGCCAGAAACATGAAATGTACGTGTCACAAGTAAATGAATCCGGAAATACCAGTCAGTGTCCCGTGTTGTGCCAGAATAATTAGATGATACTATACTAGAAGCTGAATCATAATAATCATCAGATAATGAAAACTATCAGAGAATATACTCGCTTGACGTCCTGAGCAACTAGCGATCCGAACCGGTGTCGCAAGGACCTAATACGAAAAGCAAGGTTAAACAGCGTTCTAATGAGTTAAACAAATATAAAATAACTAAAAATAGGATTCTAGGGTCGTTCTAGGTCAAACGGGTCAAACCGGTGAAATCTGGATCAAAAAGTCAACTCTAGGTCCAAAAAGTCAACTATGTGTCAAAACTAGGTCAAAAGTTGACTTTGGCGGTCAACCGAGTCAACTACGGTCAAGTCTAGGTCAAACTAGAGTGCTCCTAAAATTCTAGGTCAAACCGAGCTTATTAAGCTAGAAAACTCTCAAACTCGCCTCCTTGAGATACCGAGATACCCTCGGTATCCGATACCTCAACCTACGCTGTATGCCCCGCCTATACCCTCTAAAACCTATGCTAGCACGCATAAATATATACACATAAGCATATAAAAATCACTCCAATACTATTCCTAGGCTATTGCTCAAATACCCCGCTCGAAACTCAATACCTTGGTTATCTTAAGGTATTGAGATACCTTGGTATCTCAAGGTATTAAGATACCGCTCTAAACTCAACCCGACTACCCCTCTAGCTAACTAACTATGCATAAACATATATATTTAGCTATAATCTAGGCAAAAATATATATATCTAATACATATATGCATATACCTAGGTATCTACATATATATCTCACATACCTTACATATATACCTTACATATATACCTTACCTTACACATACCTTATACATGCCTTACATATATATGTATCTATAACTAGATATCTAACTATCTATCTAGCTATGTATATATCTATCTATATATATATGCATATAGATATAGATATCTAACTATCTATCTAATATCTAGCTATCTATCAATCTATCCATCTAACTATCTAATACCTATCTATCTATTTATCTAGTATCTATCTAGTATCTATCTAACTAACTATCTATCTAACTATCTAGTTCTATCTATCTAATATCTATCTAGCTATATATCAATCTATCTATATCTATATATATATCTAACTAAAATTCTATCTAACTATCTAGTTATATATAAATATATATATATATATATATATATATATATATATATATATATATATATATATATATATATATATATATATATATATATATATATATCTTTCCACCTATTCATTTATCTATCTAACTATATCTAGCTATCTAAATATATATTTACCTATGTATCTATCTATAGATATCTATCTACTAATCTACCTATTCACCTACCTAGTTATCTATCTATCTATATATCTAGCTAACTATCCATCTATCTATTATTCTATAGTTATATCTATCGATCCATCTACTTATCTACCTTCTATCTATCTAATCTATGTATCTATATATCTATCTATCTTGCAATCTAACTATCTATCTATCTCTCTAACATTCTATCTAACTATATATATATATATATATATATATATATATATATATATATATATATATATATATATATATATACCTCTCTCTCTCCCTCTGTCACGCCCCAGTCCCAAAAATACGTAGGACTATGACACGTAAGCATGCCAGCCGCATGGATATGGCAACTCCAATATATGGAAACCAAATCCACACGTACGCTGTAATATGAATATCAATCCACAAGTGGTATAAACATATGTCACAAGTCACAGGGTATAATCTAGATCTCATCCATAAAAATCATATAGAAATAAATAAACAGTATTTTTGAAACTAGATCTCAGTAAGAAGTATCTAAGGATGATAGTTGGATGGAAACAAATCCACTACCAACTCAAATGGGAAAAGTAAATACAATATAAGTACCACTCACTCAAACAATATAAGTACCAGCTATCAATCACGGCTCGAAGAGAAGACATCCACGAAGCATACCCAACCATCCAAATCCGTGCTCCTGCAAATACTCAAGAACAGGTACACCTGACAGCGGACCAGGTCCTCAGAGGGACATAACAAGATACTTAAACACATGCCAATAAAGTACTGAAATAAATATCCAATGGGTCGCCTAACCGTCTAAAGTGAATGCAGTTTAAGAACAACTTTTCCAACGCGTGGGCTATCTGGCTAAAATAGGATTGGCATAGTTCTCTTGGAGATCCAGGGGCCTACAAAGGCACGGCGTCTTTCGAACACCGGAGGCCCACCAAGTAGTATATATAGGGGTCATCATGATCGTGCATCTCCGGCGGAGCGTACGGGCTACACAAGAAAAGTGCAACGGAGCCCACACGCCTTACTTATTGTTCTCCCCACCCCATGCTCTAAGCATGTCACATCCATGACACGATAATACCTCTAATAACTGCCAAGTCTACTAGCATGCAAAGTTTCTAACAGCAGTTACTCCTAACGCACGGCCCACACGTACAGGAGGCCAACCTGCACGCAAGTCGGTGATCTACATGAGACTCACAACTCGTGTAACAACTGTGTCACGGCCAATGAACCTAAAGATGCTACATGATGATGGGGTGGTCTCTTAAACAAGGTCAATGCAAATACATAAATAAAAACATACCGCGACGACACCGTCGTGCGCATTTTTATATAACAGTTAAAATATATGAAAAGACAGAAAATAAAGATACATACAACATATGGAATAAAAATAACAGTACAATGGCAAGGTATACTTGCCTGACAAGGAAGCTGCAATGTACCAATAACCTGCTCTAGAAATCGCGCAGAACAATCCAATATCCTATGTACACATAAATATAATATAATAGAATCATTAGTCATTACACTAGCACATACTCAACCACATTTATACTGGAATCAGGGGGTATACTAGGGGTAATACTAGTCATCTAACACGGTCAATTATGCATTGAATTACGCGGGTGTCGCGTCTTCAAGTACTGTACGAAATCAGTCATTCAACTGACAGGTGTCTATGCCAGTACGTTAGTGTACGCAAGGCAGACAAATTCACAAGTTCTTAGGGTCAACATGGTCAAGGTAAGTATGGGATAGTCCACGATGTCCTAGGGTCATACAGTCTGAATATTTAGTCATAATTATCAATTAGCATTTACTTACATATATATATTCATATAACTATATAATAATATAACCATTAATTTATTTTAATTTATTTAATTCTGGAATAATTACTCTAAAATCCTATTTTAATCTTATTATTCTGATTTTTATGTTAATTCCTAAATTTTGTCCAAAGAAACTGAATTTTATCAACTCGAGACCCATGGCACGCAAATCGAGACGATCTGTTGACCAAAAAGTCAACCGATACAAACTCGACTTTCATGCATGATTTTTTGTAGATTTTAGCATCAAAAATATACTAGAATTTACAGCTCATCTGAATTCAAATTCGTTTGAGAATTATGGCACATACAAATTTTGTATTGTGCACCGATGGTTAAATTCTAACCTAGGAGTTCTACAGAATTAACAGTATGTAAATACTTCGAAATAAATTCTGGGAAAAATATATGTCGATGATCTCGATATTAGCTTTCCGAAACTTTAAACGGTTCATGATTCTGATTCCTAGTTCTCCCGAAATCGTGAAAACATCAAAACACGTCTATTTTCAGACATGCTGTGCTCTACGAATTTTCCAGAATTTAATACTAATAATTTAAAAAAAAAAATTATATTATCAGAAAGCTAACCTCATTATCGTTCTAACAAAAAAAACTGAAGCATGTTTGGAGTCCGGAGCTAGGAGATATCGTCTTTTAATTCGTCATAACTAGTAGAAAATGGGGCTGAATTTATGACGAATTTTGACTTTTTTTTGGACGAAAAAGAGAGGAATTTGGAAAAAAAAATATATAAAGGATGAGGTATTTATAATGGTGGACACTACTTAATTAAATACGACTAGGATTGGTTAATTTGGATAGGATTATGATGAATTTAAATAAGGATAGGATATGCATGAAGTTGATTTCCTAGTAGGTTCAGGATTTGAATTAATTTAAAATAGAGTTTGAATTTATCTCAATAATTTATAATCTTAAATATAATTAAAGATAATACAAATAATTTATAAAATTTTATTAATATCTATTAACACTAAATTAGTATCTATCTAATATTAAGACTATATATATCCAAATAAATCCTAAATAATTTAAAATCTAAATAAATTTCTTAAAATTCTAAATAAATTACAAAAAAATATAATTAAATATTTTAAACTAAAATAAATATTTGGTAGGAACGACATGCAAGTATGGTCGTATAGTAAATCATAGAAGTCCTAGAAATTTATGTTTTCTAAGTTTTAATTACAAAAAATTCTAGAAAAATCTCCAAAAATCTAAAATAACCTAAAATAATTCTAAATGAATATTTATATAAGTAAATATATCAAGAAATTTATTTTCTAATTAACTAAGAGCATATTCTAAATAAATTCAACATATATAATAAATATAATAATATAAAATATACACAAAATATCTATTTTGGGTGAGGGAGTTTACAATCTACCCAACTTAAAATAATTTCGTCCTCGAAATTAAAATAAGACATAATTTGTTAAATCCTTCACATTCGTACATAAGGTATGTCAATCGCAATTTCTTTCAAAAATTTAAATAACAAAATCTATTCGAATATATCGCGATCGCTTCAAAATTAATATAACCACTGTTTAAATCAAAATTCAAACTGTCGTAATTTCTTCTCGATTTTTAAATAATCAACATCCAAATCTGACTCAAGTCTATATGACATCCCACATCAAAATTTATATCATAATTTTCAACTATCATAATCTCCTCTAGACTTTGAACAATAAACAATTCTAATCAAATCTTATTCCTATTCTTAACTTAAGAATTTTTTACTATTCAAATATTTAAACTCAATTTATATCCTCAATATTTCAAATAGGTGACCCAAAAATCAAAATTGAACTTTTAATTTAAATCATCAAATTGTAAAATTTAAATCTAATTAACCAATTGTTCAAGTCTAAAATTCTATATTTATCCTCAAAATTTAAATCGATGATTCATCCTTAAATATTCAAAATTTAAATCATGCTCAAAGTATAAATATTTGGTCCGCAATATCAAGATTTTAAAATTCGTTAGATCCTCATTATCTTAATCCTTCTTTTAAAATTTCTCAAAATTAAAATGACTTGAATCTCCCAATCGAATCTTACTTGATCACAATCTAAAAGAAATTCCTCTCAAGTTGAAAATGCACAGCTACCCAACTTAGAATTTACCCATCCTTCACAGAAGGCTATATAATTTAAGAAAAATATTCCTTAATTTATTTACTCATGTCATTCAATCCTCAAGACTTCAACGCCGATTATATCATGTATGATATGTCCTTAATTACGAAAGAATAATCCTCAAGTATGTGATCGACCTATGGGGTATATTTAGTACTCTCTGTATATCAAATTATACCAAGCACGAAGTTTCGTCCTTCCGAAATAAGGAAAGACGGGAAAACAATAATAAAGAGTTCAAAGTGGAGGTGATAGAATACAAGTATGGGGATCAAGGCGTTTCAAGGAATCCAATTGGGAATTGTCAAAGCAGTTGTGGACTGAAATCCTATTTGGTAAATCTGTATTCGTATACTCGTATTAGTACAATTATGTAGCCGATACGATATGCTTAGACATGTCTAGGGCAAGTATATTCGTTTACTAATTATTACATATCTCAATCCACGTAAAGTAGTTATGCGAAGGGCGAACCAAGCGCACTAAGGTTAGCTAGACCTTAATATACTGATTCTGAAATGTATTAATGTATGCATCCATTAACACATATATCATGAACAAGCTTGATAAAGAATAAGCTTGCAAAAACTAGGCTATAATAGCAGCATAAGTCAAGGTAGTACAACAAATATGAATACGCTAGATTATGATGAAAGAAGGTTCATAACAATTCAAATTCACAAAAATAAAAGCAAAATAAGCAATAATAATGAAAGACTACACAATCTCTACAGTTGTCATACTAATTCCTTGTCTAAGTCGCTAGTCGACCAATAGGGACATGGACCTCTAAATTCTATCGTCTGAATAAACACTGTCGTCTTTGCTAGCATACAATTAATGTCATTCAGTTACACTTCATCAATGGATCACAGGGACTACGTGATACTAGGTGGTGAGGTATACTATCCAACTTAAAATAATTTAACTACTATTGTATTGCCTTAAGGATACCTACAAAAATAACCTTGCACATGTACATAGAACATAAACTCTTATTAGGGTCTCTTATTGTATTATATAGGTAAGGGTCAAGTGCTCATAGAACAGGTGTCAATCGTAGGGATAGAAGAGTTACTAGCCGTTAAGGGGAAAGGGATTTAACTCGTATCGAGCTATGGGTACAAATTTCGTGATTTAAAGCTAAGGGGTAATCATTAGGTCACAACCTAAGGGAACTACGCAAACTATCAAATCCCAACTATCACGCACAAAATTCAAAGTTTAAATTACCAAGCTATACCCTAGCAAACTACATGTCCTAACATAGAATAAGATTACTTGGCCTTCAATCATACGAGTTATGTGGCACGAGTTAAATGATGAAGAAAGAAGAATCATAATTTAGTCGTCACACAATTAGCGAATGCTAAGGTTACAGGGGGACAAGTTATGAAATCAAAAATAGAGGGCTCTAGATAGCATCATGGTTCTCTAAGGGGGTGGCATGCTAGTTGCCATGTTCGGGGTATGATCAAGGAAAATGGTTGATTACATTCCTCTAGGCTTCCTAGGGTGCTGTCTACTAGTAACAAGACAATGACATAAGTTTTATAGTTCTCTAATACTATCCAATTATGAGGGTTAGGTTTAGTCCTAATGTTCAATATTGGTTCTCCATTGGTTCCTCAATACTAGGGTCAAACATTATGGTAAAACTTCTAACTAACTCTAGTAGTGTCTATACTACTCTCAAGTCTTCATAATACATCAGGGGGTAATGGTAAATCAATTCTAAAGATAAGGAATTTTAGGGTTCACTAGATATTCTAAACTTAGTGGTGTGTCTATATTCTCGTTGTATTCTTAATAGGTGTGCTACTCTAATTATCATCCTAATAACAGGGGTTCCTATATTTTAGCAGAAGGCCATATATACTCAAGGAACTTATTAGGGAAGTACAGGAATCAAGCAGGATATAATTGTTCGAATAGATCATAGAGGAGGAAGGTGAATCATAGTCAATTGTGGATGAGATCCTATACTCTAGTCCTATGTGCAGGCTTGTTCGGTACAGTAACGTAACCGAGACAATATGCTCTCGACCTGCATGGGCCACCATAAAAACATGTCATGCCCCAGTCCCAAAAATACGTAGGACTATGACACGTAAGCATGCCAGCCGCATGGATATGGCAACTCCAATATATGGAAACCAAATCCACACGTACGCTGTAATATGAATATCAATCCACAAGTGGTATAAACATATGTCACAAGTCACAGGATATAATCTAGATCTCATCCATGAAAATCATATAGAAATAAATAAACAGTATCTATGAAACTAGATCTCAATAAGAAGTATCTAAGGATGATAGTTGGATGGAAACAAATCCACTACCAACTCAAATGGGAAAAGTAAATACAATATAAGTACCACTCACTCAAACAATATAAGTACCAGCTATCAATCACGGCTCGAAAAGAAGACATCCACGAAGCATACCCAACCATCCAAATCCGTGCTCCTGCAAATACTCAAGAACAGGTACACCTGGCAGTGGACCAGGTCCTCAGAGGGACATAACAAGATACTTAAACACATGCCAATAAAGTACTGAAATAAATATCCAATGGGTCGCCTAACCGTCTAAAATGAATGCAGTTTAAGAACAACTTTCCCAACGCGTGGGCTATCTGGCTAAAATAGGATTGACATAGTTCTCTTGGAGATCCAGGGGCCTACAAAGGCACGGCATCTTTCGAACACCGGAGGCCCGCCAAGTAGTATATATAGGGGTCATCATGATCGCGCATCTCCGGCGGAGCGTACGGGTTACACAAGAAAAGTGCAACGGAGCCCACACGCCTTACTTGTTGTTCTCCCCACCCCATGCTCTAAGCATGTCACATCCATGACACGATAATACCTCTAATAACTGCCAAGTCTACTAGCATGCAAAGTTTCTAACAGCAGTTACTCCTAACGCACGGCCCACACGTACAGGAGGCCAACCTGTACGCAAGTCCGTGATCTACATGAGACTCACAACTCGTGTAACAACTGTGTCATGGCCAATGAACCTAAAGATGCTACATGATGATGGGGTGGTCTCTTAAACAAGGTCAATGCAAATACATAAATAAAAATATATCGCGACGACACCGTCGTGCGCATTTTTATATAACAGTTAAAATATATGAAAAGACAGAAAATAAAGATACATGCAACATATGGAATAAAAATAACAGTACAATGGCAAGGTATACTTGCCTGACAAGGAAGCTGCAATGTACCAATAACCTGCTCCAGAAATCGCGCAGAACAATCCAATATCCTATGTACACATAAATATAATATAATAGAATCATTAGTCATTACACTAGCACATACTCAACCACATTTATACTGGAATCAGGGGGTATACTAGGGGTAACACTAATCATCTAACACGGTCAATTACGCATTGAATTACGTGGGTGTCACGTCTTCAAGTACTGTACGAAATCAGTCAGTCAACTGACAGGTGTCTATGCCAGTACGTTAGTGTACGCAAGGCAGACAAATTCATAAGTTCTTAGGGTCAACATGGTCAAGGTAAGTATGGGATAGTCCACGATGTCCTAGGGTCATACAGTCTGAATATTTAGTCATAATTATCAATTAGCATTTACTTACATATATATTCATATAACTATATAATAATATAACCATTAATTTATTTTAATTTATTTAATTCTGGAATAATTACTCTAAAATTCTATTTTAATCTTATTATTCTGATTTTTATGTTAATTCCTAAATTTTGTCCAAAGAAACTGTATTTTATCAACTCGAGACTCATGGCACGCAAATCGAGGCGATCTGTTGACCAAAAAGTCAACCGATATAAACTCGACTTTCATGCATGATTTTCTGTAGATTTCAGCATCAAAAATATACTAGAATTTACGGCTCGTCTGAATTCAAATTCGTTTGGGAATTATGGCACATACAAATTTTGTATTATGCACCGATGATTAAATTCTAACCTAGAAGTTCTACAGAATTAACAGTATATAAATATTTCGAAATAAATTCTTAGAAAAATATATGTCGATGATCTCGACATTAGCTTTCCGAAACTTTAAACGGTTCATGATTCTGATTCCTGGTTCTCCCGGAATCGCGAAAACATCGAAACACGTCTATTTTCAGACATACTGTGCTCTACGAATTTTCCAGAATTTAATACTAATAATTAAAAAAACAATTTTTATTATCAGAAAGCTAACCTCATTATCGTTCTAACAAAAAAAACTGGAGAGTGTTTGGAGTCCGGAGCTAGGAGATATCGTCTTTTTAATTCGTCATAACTAGTAGAAAATGAGGCTGAATTTATGACCAATTTTGACTATTTTTTTGGACGAAAAAGAGAGGAATTTAGAAAAGAAAAATATGAAGGATGAGGTATTTATAATGGTGGACACTACTTAATTAAATACGACTATAATTGGTTAATTTGGATAGGATTGTGATGAATTTAAATAAGGATAGGATATGCATGAAGTTGATTTCCTAGTAGGTTCAGGATTTGAATTAATTTAAAATAGAGTTTGAATTTACCTCAATAGTTTATAATCTTAAATATAATTAAAGATAATACAAATAATTTATAAAATCTTATTAATATCTATTAACACTAAATTAGTATCTATCTAATATTAAGACTATATATATCCAAATAAATCCTAAATAATTTTAAAATCTAAATAAATTTCTTAAAATTCTAAATAAATTACAAAAAAATATAATTAAATATTTTAAACTAAAATAAATATTTGGTAGGAACGACATGCAAGTATGGTCGTATAGTAAATCATAGAAGTCCTAGAAATTTATGTTTTCTAAGTTTTAATTACAAAAAATTCTAGAAAAATCTCCAAAAATCTAAAATAACCTAAAATAATTCTAAATGAATATTTATATAAGTAAATATATCAAGAAATTTATTTTCTAATTAACTAAGAGCATATTCTAAATAAATTCAACATATATAATAAATATAATAATATAAAATATACATAAAATATCTATTTTGGGTGAGGGAGTTTACACCCTCGCATTGCTGCTCTGCCCCTCCCCTAAAGGCTGCTGCTGCGCTGCTCAAATGGCTGCTTCTGATGCTGTGCTTCTGCTGCTTTTGCTGCTGCACCTGCTGCTGGTGCAGCAAGTTGCTGCTGCTGCAGCTGCTGTTCTCAGTTCCAGCCCCCCTTCTCTCATACACACACACACACACACACACTCCTATATACATATATATATCACTATATATATATACATACATATATATACATATATATAACTCTATAGATATATATATACACTAACTTATATATATTCATACACATACATATATACTTATACACACATATTAACACACACACTCACTCAAACACATATCAACACACACACACACATATAATTATATACATATATCTATATATATATATATATATATATATATAAACACACATATATCTATATATATATATACACACTAATATATATATATATATATATATATATATATATATATATATATATATATATATACATACACTCACTCTCAAACATATATATGTATATATCCTCACACACACTCACACTCACACTCATACACCCTCACACACACACTCTCACACACACTAGCACACACTCTCACAAACACACAACCACACACACAAACACTCATACATATATATATAAATACATATACATATATACACACAAACTCATAATTGTATATATATATCTATAAACACTCACTCACACTCACACACACACTCACCTACACACATACACTAGCACCAACACACTCACACAAGCACTCACTAACACACTCACACAAGCACTCACTAACACACTCACAAACACATAAATTATATAAATAGGAATATATATATATATATAGAAACACACACAAATATATATACATATATATATATATACACAACACCATAATGCACAACGCACAACGCTCACAACGCCCCACCAACGCACGCCCAATGACTCCGACACGCACAAACACCTATAAATATATAAAATATAGCCCGAGAATTCTAGCACACACTCTCCGAAGCTAACTCAACGCGCACAGAAGCCCAAAACAAGGAAACCACGCCAAAATGGCCGTTCGGTCATTTCGACGAACACGCGGTGTGTGGTTCGGAAAACCTCCTAAAACGCACACCAAACGAACTCGGAATCGGCCCAAAATTTACCCACAGGTCCTAAACGATGTCTAGATCCTAGAAAAATGCTACCGCATCGATTCTAGGTCCGTGGCGAAAATCCGCATGCACTTAGAATCGGCGACGACGAAAACCCTAAATTTGCCCGAAACGTCCGTTTCTCCGCGATACGGCTTCCCATGTCCGAACGGAGACACACACTCACCCTCAAGACACCCGACAACGTCTACCTAGGTCCGTCTAACCTAGGGCATCACCCAAAATTGGGCCAAATTCGGATTTCACCCAAAATTGACACAAAACGTAGTGTTAAAGTCTCTAAACCCAACCAAACTAGTTCCAACTTCCTCCCACGGGTAGTCTAAGGGTCTAGGAAGGTTCTAAACTATTAATTATACTATATAAAAGTAATTAAAAGAGAGAAAATTAGGGTTTACCTCTTAGGAGTTGGAATTCTAAGCCAAAGTCTCCAAAATACTCCAAATCCACCAAACCAAGCTTCCAAGCTCCCAAATTTAGCTCCAACACCAAATCTAAGCTCTACCCACCTAGGTTAGGGAAGAATGTAGGGTTAGGGTTCACAACCATGGAGAATAGAAGAAGAAAGAAGAGGAAAAGGATGCTTACTTGAAGTTGGAAGGAAGAAATAAGAAGAAAGAGTGGAGAGGAAGAAGAAGTAGTGAAGAAAAAGAATGGGGAGGGGAATGGCTGCTATTACACGGTCTGGGAATAGGTTGGGGTTCGGCCACAGCAAGTATAAGGGGGTTACAAGTTGGCAAATGTCTAAAATGCCCTCCCGTAACTCGGTTTTGGGTTTCGGGTTCCAAAAGCACTCAAACTAACTCCAAATCTCTCCAACTAACCCACTAAAAATATAATAAATATTCTAAACCCAAAAATAGGTCTCACAGGGGTGTGGGCTGGGTCGGACATGGGTCCACTAGGATCTGACATGGGTCCAAGCTAGCCAAAATCCTAAAACAATCAATAAAAATATAATACAATCATTAATTAATTATAAATATAATTAATTATAAATAATACACAATTAACTAAATTAAAATAAAAAATTACCCGGCTCTGGAAATGGGGTGGTGACAAGCCTATCCTCCTTAGAAAATTTCGTCCTCGAAATTTAAAGTCAATCACACTCATTCTAGGTCAAACTCCCAACAATCACAGTCAAAAAATTCTACCTATACAACATACAAGATCATGGTCCTACTGCTCGTGTTATCACAGTCTCAATCAGGGTCACTACACTATCTACCACAACACAAAAAAAGTCTAACAGGTACTAATGAAGCACACCACAAGGAATGTGAAAGGACAGAAAGAAGAACAAAGAGACAGACCTGCTAACCCGACACCCGTAGCATCGGCCTTCTCGACCGTCAATGCATAAGCCCTGCCCTGCTGGGGTGTATCCCTCTGCTGGTGCGGGACATGATACTGTGCCACAGGTGGCCTAGCTCCAACTCTCTGATCCTGTGCTCCACCCAATGGAGGTGTAGTGGGGCAATCTCGTATCTAGTGAGCAGCGGATCCACAGAACAAACACACCTTCAACCTCCTCCTACAAATATCCCAAGTGTGTCCTGCCTTCTTGCAGTAGGCACAAGTGGGCATTATCTGATCCTGACCCTGCTGCATTGCCTTCTGCATATAGGGACGCTTAGCTGGTCCCGCACTGCCACTCGCACTGCCTGAATCATCCCTGCCTCTCTTGGACTTGAGCTCCAAGTCATCCTCTGCCCTCTGAGCATCTCCCACTATCTGCTCGAAAGTTGCCTCGCGGTCGCTCCTGGTCAAAGACTTGACCGCCATAACCAAACCCTTACGAAACTTCCTCGCCATAGCTGCCTCACTCAAGCCATCTACAAATCTGCCCAGACGGCAGAACTCTGCTGCCTACTCGTCTACCGTCATTCTCCCCTAGACGAGTGCCTCGAACTGGCTCTCCAAAGCACTAAGCGCCACATCTGGGAAAAACTTTTTCTTAAAAAGTCTCTTGAAAGCTTCCCAAGTAAGCCCTGGCGCCGCAATCCTCGTATCTGTACGATACCATGTCAAAACGAGGTCGAACATCTGACTTCCCGCTGCCTCTATCTGCATGCTGTCTGGAATCTGCGCCAGCCTGAAGATCCCTTCGATCTGCTCTATCCAGTCATTCGCGTACAGGATCCCTTCTGTACCACGGAACTCCTTGGGCCGCATCCTCTGGAAGTCAATGATACTACCCGGCCTCGGATGCTGAATCTGATCTGCCTGTGGCTGAATCTGTGCCACCCTATCCACTGCCGTCATGGCCACCTGGTGGGCGTTCTTAATGCCCAGCCTTATCACATCTACCTGACGGTGCTGCGCGTCCATCATCTTCCTGAAGAACACAAACAACTGCGCGGCATCTACTGGAGCAGGAAGTGGCGGAGGAACCACCGGAATGACTGGGGTAGTCCTCGGATCGACAGGTGAAGGAGGATCCCCGAGAGAAGCAGATGCTCCCTCAACCGCAGGAGTGGTGAGTGGAGCGGTAGCAGCTGCCTGAATATGAGCTGGACGAGAGGTAGCAGACCTCTCAGTGGCAACTGCTGGAACGGTACGATGGGATCGTGTCTTCGGAGGCATCCTAAACACAGATCAAAAGAAGTCAATACGGCGCAAGATACGATATCATCAAGGAAGGACAGTAATATTTCAAAAGAAGCAATTTCAGAATAATTAGATTTGAATTATTCCTAGTCGTGATTGAGTACACTCTCATCCTAGATCCTATAACAGGCTCACAGCAGTACAACTAAGTTGTTGTACCACCACGACATTGCACTAATTGCGAATCGAGACCTGCATGGGACCGCCACAAAAAATGTGTCACGAGCCGCACCCGAAAAATCGGGCATGAGTCGTGGGTACGTCCAGCCTACGCCGCAGCATCGGCGGTAGAACGCTGTCTAGGTCAACTATCTAGATAACTCACAAAAAATCTGCCATGACCTCTCCAAAAGGAGGGCAACCACGCAATCAATATATAAACCTGTCAAGATCACAACTCCAAACGAAGGAGCAATATCACAATGATAATCACAATGTACTCAATCACGAATCTAAGCACGATAAGATAACAAAGAAGACTAACAGCTATAAAGTCTAACCAACAACTACAACCACAACCACAACATCAATAATAATAATAATACATCATCCAAAATAATATACAAACAAGGTCTCAATCCAAAACCGGAGACAAATCCGGTGCTAAAAGCTAATAAAAATAATAACAAGGTCCTAGTGATCCCGGCTACCAACCCGAAAATCACACCTAAACTAGAGGGTCCCTGTCTGCACCGTCGACAGGCTCAGGTCCATAAAACGTCGGACACCAATCCTCCGGATACTCTGAAAAATATGTCCAGTCAGGACTGGAGCAAGTACATCTCTAACAGCAGTTCCATTTAAATGATAAAAACTATAAAACAGTTATAGCAAGTAGCAAGAAGAGTGAATCAAGTATGAAATAAAAAATATATAAATTACTGGTGCATAAAGGTAAAGATGCAGGAATATCAGAAACAAGATAGTAATAACTATGAGATACAAGGAATCTAAGCTAAGATCAAGTCCGTGCACATGAACGTGTAGTGAGTCCAGCATGAAATACATGTAGTGAGTCAAGTCCAGAAACATGTAAGTGAGACCAGTAATAAATGCAAGAGAGTCCAGACTATAAGAATGAACTCGGTATCTTTGAAATACTTGTTTCGACATATAAACGACTAGGGGTAAGTACGGCTCACCGCGCACTGGGTGCGCGGCTGCTATCATTCCAGATTAGACCAGAGGGAGTTATTCCTGATAATTCCAGATGGGAATGTTTACATATCTACTCGAGTATTTCCCCGCCCCGACTAATACAAGTGGATCCAAGACCCGATACGCAATTCTAGATGAGTCCAGCCTGAACATGAGTGATGCCTGTAGGTGATGCCAGTAGTGATTCCAGAATAGAGGCCAGAAACATAAAATGTACGTGTCGCAAGTAAATGAATCCAGAAATACCAGTCAGTGTCCCGTGTTGTGCCAGAATAATCAGATGATACTATACTAGAAGCTGAATCATAATAATCATCAGATAATAAAAACTATCAGAGAATGTACTCGCCTGACGTCCTGAGCAACTGGCGATCCGAACCGGTGTCACAAGGACCGAATGCGAAAAGCAAGATTAAACAGGATTCTAATGAGTTAAACATATATAAAATAACTAAAAATAGGCTTCTAGGGTCGTTCTAGGTCAAACCGGTGAAATCTGGGTCAAAAAGTCAACTCTAGGTCCAAAAAGTCAACTATGGGTCAAAACTAGGTCAAAAGTTGACTTTGGCGGTCAACCGAGTCAACTACGATCAAGTCTAGGTCAAACTAGGGTGCTCCTAAAATTCTAGGTCAAACCGAGCTCATTAAGCTAGAAAACTCTCAAACTCGCCTCCTTGAGATACCGGGATACCCTCGGTATCCGATACCTCAACCTACGCTGTATACCCCATCTATACCCTCTAAAACCTATGCTAGCACGCGTAAATATATACACATAAGCATATAAAAATTACTTCAATACTATTCCTAGGTTATTGCTCAAATACCCCGCTCGAAACTCAATACCTTGGTTATCTTAAGGTATTGAGATACCTCGGTATCTCAAGGTATTGAGATACCGCTCTAAACTCAACCCGACTACCCCTCTAGCTAACTAACTATGTATAAACATATATATCTAGCTATAATCTAGGATAATATATATATATCTAATACATATATGCATATACCTAGGTATCTACATATATATCTCACATATCTCACATATATGCATATACCTAGGTATCTACATATATATCACTATATATATATACATACATATATATACATATATATAACTCTATAGATATATATACACACTAACTTATATATATTCATACACATACATATATACTTATACACACATATTAACACACACACACACTCAAACACATATCAACACACACACACACACACATATAATTATATACATATATCTATATATATATATAAACACACATATATCTATATATATATATATACACTAATATATATATACATACACTCACTCTCAAACATATATATATATATATATCCTCACACACACTCACACTCACACTCACACACCCTCACACACACACTCTCACACACACTAGCACACACTCTCACAAACACACAACCACACACACAAACACTCATACATATATATATAAATACATATACATATACATATATACACACAAACTCATAATCGTATATATATATCTATAAACACTCACTCACACTCACACACACACTCACCTACACACATACACTAGCACCAACACACTCACACAAGCACTCACTAACAAACTCACACAAGCACTCACTAACACACTCAGAAACACATAAATCATATAAATAGGAATATATATATATATAGAAACACACACAAATATATATACATATATATATATATATATATATACACAACACCACAACGTACAACGCTCACAACGTCCCACCAACGCACGCCCAACGACCCCGACACGCACAAACACCTATAAATATATAAAATATAGCCCAAGAATTCTAGAACACACTCTCCGAAGCTAACCTAATGTGGCACAAGCCCGAAACTAGAAAACCATGCCGAAATGGCCGTTCGGTCATTTCGACGAACACGCGGTGTGCGGTTCGGAAAATCTCCTGAAACGCACACCAAACGAACTCGAAATCGGCCCAAAATTTACCCATGGGTCCTAAACGATGTCTAGATCCTAAAAAAAATACTACCGTATCGATTCTAGGTCCGTGGCGAAAACGCGCACGCACTTAGAATCGGCGACGACGAAAACCCCAAATTTGCTCGAAACTCCCGTTTCTCTACGACACGGCTTCCCGTGTCCGAACGGAGACACGCATTCACCCTCAAGACACCCGACAACGTCTACCTAGGTCTGTCTAACCTAGGGCATCACCCAAAATTGGGCTAAATTCGGATTTTACCCGAAATTGACACAAAACCTAGTGTTAAAGTCTCTAAACCCAACCAAACTAGTTCCAACTTCCTCCCACGGATAGCCTAAGGGTCTTGGAAGGTTCTAAACTATTAATTACACTATAGAAAAGTAATTACAAGGGGGAAAATTAGGGTTTACCTCTTGGGAGTTGGAATCCCAAGCCAAAGTCTTCAAAATACTCCAAATCCACCAAACCAAGCTTCCAAGCTCCCAAATCTAGCTCCAACACCAAATCTAAGCTCTATCCACCTAGGTTAGGGAAGAATGTAGGGTTAGGGTTCTCAACCATGGAGAATAGAAGAAGAAAAAAGAGGAAAAGGATGCTTACTTGAAGTTGGGAGGAAGAAATAAGAAGAAAGAGTGGAGAGGAAGAAGAAGTAGTGAAAAAGAAGAATAGGGAGGGGAATGGCTGCTGTTACACGGTCTGGGAATAGGTTGGGGTTCGGCCACAACAAGTATAAGGGGGTTACAAGTTGGCAAATGTCCAAAATGCCCTCCCGTAACTCGGTTTTGGGTTTCGGGTTCCAAAAGCACTCAAACTAACTCCAAATCTCTCCAACTAACCCACTAAAAATGTAATAAATATTCTAAACCCAAAAATAGGTCTCACAGGGGTATGGGCTGGGTCGGACATGGGTCCACTAGGGCCTGACATGGGTCCAAGCTAGCCAAAATCCTAAAATAATCAATAAAAATATAATACAATCATTAATTAATTATAAATATAATTAACTAAATTAAAATAAAAAATTACCTGGCTCTGGAAATGGGCTGGTGACACCACCTTCCCCTTAGAAAACCATGATATTATAAAGAGTCCCTCTATTTTTTTAATTTTATATCTTGTTCCTCCAAAACCTTAGCGCTCGCTATTTGTGCGACGATAACTTATGTTTTCCTTTTCTTCATCTTTCGATTCGTGCCACCTAATCCTCCTGATTGTAGGCCAAGTGATTTTATTTTATGCTAGGATTATAATTGTAATTCTTGAAGTTGAAATTTCTGTGCTTGGTAGTTAGAATTTGGTAGTTGAGTATTCAATTAGATTATAATTTTATGGTTATACATTAGTTTTAAATTATGTAATTTGTACCCCCACCTCGATACAAGTTATATCCCCTTTCACTTGAGAGCCGGTAACTTTTCCACCTTACTATTAGCCCTTTTGTTCTATAAGCACCATGATTGAGACTTAAGATGACCATTACCTATATAAGGCAATAGGATACCCTAATAAGTACCAAGATCTTTTCTGCATATATTTATACTTTATTTACAAGGACGATATTATTTTATAGAAACCCCTAAATGCAGTTACAGTATTAGTTAATTATTTTAAGTTGGGTAGTATGCCTCACAACCTAGTAACACATAGTCCTTTTTGACTCATTAATGAAGTATAACTGAATGACATTACTGTATGCTAGCATAAGAAGATAGTGTTTATTCAGACTGTAGAACTTAAAGGCCCATACCCCTATTTTGTCGACTAGCGACTTAGACGAGGAGTTAGTGTGACAACTGTAAAGACTGTAGAGTCTTATCTTCTTTGTGAACTTGAATTATTATGTACCTTCTTTCATCATAATCCAGCATATTTATATTTTCTATACTACCTTGACTTATGCCGCTATTATAGCCTAGTTTTTCAAGCTTATTCTTTTATCGAGCTTGTTCCTGACATATGTATTATTGGGTCGACGCACTAATACAATTGTCTATTCAGAATCTGTGTATTACGGTCTGATCAACCTTAGTGCATTTTGGTTCGCTCTTCGCATGACTACTTATGTGGATTGAGATAAAATTTACTTAGCTTCTTAGACGAATGTACTTGCCCTCTAGACATGTCTGAGCATATCGTATCGGTTACATAACTGTACTGATACGAACATGTGAATAAGAAATTACCAAATATAATTTTAATCCACAACTGCCTTGACAATTCCTATTTGGATTCTTTAAACGCCTTGATCCCCATACTTCTATCCTATTACCTCTTACTTGAACTCTTTATCATTGTTTTCTGTCTTCCCTTATTTCGGAAAGATGAAACCTCATGCTTGGTATAAGTTTGATACACAGATAGTACTAGATATACCCTATGGGCTAATCACATGACTTGGTGACTCTCTTTTATAATTGATTAAGGGCATATCATAGGTAATATATTGGTGTTAAAACTTTGAGGATTGAATAACATGAATAAATAATTTGAGAAATATTTTCTTAGAGGTATAGCCTTAGGTGATAGATGGGTAAATTTTAAGTTGGATAGAAACTGCATTGTCAACTTGAGGTGAATTCTTTTAGATTGTGATCAAGTGAGATTAGATAAGAGAAACCATGCCTTATTTTAATTTTGAGGACGAAATTATTTTAAGTTGGGTAAATTGTAAATCCCCTCACCCAAAATTAGGCCTACTTGGCTTAGATAGTAAGACTAGGGCTAAAATTGAATCCAATTAAAAATATAACATTTTATTTTATTTAATTTTGCAATATTTATATCACTTAGCCCAACTTATCGTTGCTTCGATAATTGGAGCACTACACTAGCCATTACCTACCTACAAATTTTACATTCTTGTCCTAAACATGCCAGTCATCCATTCTGACCTTTGCGTGACTTATAATTATGCTCTCTTGTGCTACATTTTAGTCGCACAATATTCGTCATGGACATTATTATTTAATTCTAAATAGATTCAACTTTGTAAACTTGTGGGTTCCAATCGAAATTGGAGACACAATCTTGACCCGTTTTGTGCAACCCAAATTATGATAATATTCTACTCTGAGTCCTCTATGTCCATGACACTTGTGTCCCACCTAATTTTATCCCCATGAACTTCTAATTAATTCAAGAATACCATGTGCATTAATTCTAATTAATTTAATCCAATTTTTATCTTTGTACAATTTTCCAATTGTTGGGCGCTTTTATGCAAAAATGCAATAAGGTGTCCACACCATTGGACATAAAATATGAAGAAACCTATTTTTCATTCATATAAATTTTCTCCATGAATTTTTAGAATGTGCAACGCACAACATCGCCCCCTCATTTAATCCTAGCCTTGCATTTTAAAACAAAATAAATTATAGCCTTCCAAAATATCCCCATGTCAAGCCAAGGCCCACTCCAAGGAGATGTTGACCAAGCCCAACCCCTAGGTCAACATCAAACCCTATTTTTCTATATATAAATATAATATTCTTCTTACTTTTTCATCATACACAAAACCCATCCCTAAACCAATACCTAGCCGACTTCCTCTCCCTATTCATCATCTTCAACCTCTCCCTCTGCCAACCGCCGGCCGGAGCAGCCCCCAACCGCCGGACCCGACCTGAACCACCACCTCCTCCCTGCTCTCTTCTTCATCTCCTCCTCTCCCACTTCCCCTCGCCGGACTCCCCTATCACCATCACCATTGCCATCTCCCTCTTCATCTTCTACCTCCCGACCCTGCCGGAGCCCACGCGGGAGACCAGCATCTCGCCGGAGACGATACCCCACGCTTGAACCACCTCACCCCGACGCTCCTCGACTCCCTTCCTTCCTGAAAAATACCTCCCTGGCCACCCTCACCTCTCTCCGGACTCCCCTCGACCGGCCGGAGTCAACACTACACCACCACCACCATCGTCTCATCTTCCTCGACTCCCTCCACCGAGACCTCCACGCCTGAACCGTCGAGCTCCTTCCACCTTCAACCTCGACCACTCTCTTCTCCTCCATGACTTCCCAACCGTCATCCCGAGCCACCCCGTTCCCTGTCATCCACCAACACCAAGCCTCCTCTCCTTCTTCCTTCCGAGCACCATCACCTCATCCTCTTCTCTGTCCTCTCCTTCCTCCCAGAGCACGACCCAACCACCGCCACCTTCTCCCTGTCCTCCTCCTCCTCCTCGACCACAGCCCTACTGTCTCCTCTCCACTCCCTCACCGGACCCCCCCTGGCCGGAGCAGTAACTTCGCCATCATCCATTATCATCATCACCACCATTACCATTATCATTATCATCACCATTAACACCATTACCATTATCATTATCATCACCATTAAATACCATCCACATCATCACTATCATCCCAATCATTATCCACATCATCATCCCCCTTCATCACCATTATCATCCTAATAACCACCATCACCCTATCATCATTATCACCTTAATCTTTATCATTATCATCCTCATCACCCTCGTCGTCATCATCGTCATCGTCGTCAACCTTATCGTCATCATCATCGTGCCTATGCGCGCACCTCGAGGTTCGAACCTGTCCCTCTTCTCTTTTTTATGTGTGCTGGTGTATATGCTATTAGGACATGAGTATTTCTTTATGACTGTTAGTTGACAACAGACCCTGAGTCGGTAAACCCAACTCGTATATGTATACGTATGCGTATTTTATTCAATTTGGTATATATATATATTATATAATTAAGTAAATATTAAATAATAATTATGACTATAATGTGTATGTGACCCTAGGAATTAACTGAGCAATTGGCACATACAATTTGCCCCGTTGCTATATCCCGTAGTTGCATGAGACCATAAGTATTAATTAAGGATACCCTGTATTTACAGTTGACCGTGTGACCTTGAAATATTAGTGAATTATCTGCCTTGTGTACACTGACGTACTGGCTTAGAACATGTTAGTCGATTGTCTGATTTTGATACAACATTTAATATAGGACACACACAAAATTAGATACGCAATTGACCGTGTTAGTTGACCAGTGTCACCCCTAGCGTACCCTCTGAGTCCAGTATAAATATGGTTGTGTATGTACTAGTGTAATGGCTGATATTGTATTGTATTATATTATATGTATATAGGACTATTGGATTGTTTTGCGCGACTTCTGGAGCAGGTTATTGGTACTACGCAGCTTCCTTGCCAGGCAAGTATACCTTGCCATTGTACTATTATTCATATTCCATATGTTGCATGCATCTTTATTTCTGTTATTTAGTTTATATATTTTAACTGCTATATAAACTGCACGTCCAAGAAAACTTGGGTGCAACGACGGTGTCGTCGTGATTTGTTTTTATTATGTATATTCATTGACCTTGTTTATAAGACCGCCCTATTATCATGAAGCATCATTAGGTTTTATTGGCTGTGACTCAGCTGCTACACGAGTGTTAGTCTTATATAGGACACGGACTGCGTGACAGGTCTGGACTCCTGTTTGTATGGGCCGTGCATTAGGGATAACTGTAGTTATAAACTTTACATGCTAGTAGACTTGGCAGTTATTAGAGGTATTATCGTGTCATAGATGTGACATGCTTAGAGCATGGGGTGGAAAGAACAACAAATACGACATTTGGGCTCCTTTGCACTTTCCTTTTTGTAATCCGGACGCTCCGCCGGAGATACGGGCTGTGATATCCCCTATATATTACCTGGCGGCCTCTACCGTTCAAAAGATGACATGCTTTGTAGGCTCCTGATTCTCCGAGAGAATCATGCCAATCCTATTTTATGGCCAGATAGCCCACTTGTAAGAAAGTTGTTCTTAACGTGCATTCACATTGACGGTTAGGCGATCCATTGGATATTTATTTCAGTACTTTATTGGCATGCTTCTATGTATCTTGTTATGTCCCTCTGAGGACCTGGTCCCTTTCCAGGTGTAGATGTTCATGAGTATTCGCTGGAGCGCAGATCCGGCTGGTTGCTTATATTTTTGAGGAGGTCTTCTCTTCGAGTCTCAGTGATTGTTAGTTGTTGTACTTATATTTTGTTTGCTTTTATACTCTAGTTCGGCAGTGGATTTGTTTCCATCTGACTATCATCTTAGATACTTCATATTGAGATCTAGTTATATACATATTGGTTATTTATTTATTCATGTTTTTCTGTGGATGAGATTTAGATTATGCCTGTGACTTTTGATAATTATATACCACTTATGAATTGTTATTCATATTACAGCGTACATGTGTTATGGTTTACATATATTGAAGTTGCCATATACATGCGACTGACATGCTTACGTGTTCCTAGTCCTACGTATTTTGGGACTAGGGCGTGACAGTTTTTGAATATGGCTAATCGATTAAGTTTAGAATTATGGTAATTGATCAATCACTATATTATCTTCTACTTAATCTCAATATTGTCTAGATATGTAATATTTTCTTCTGTATATTTCCTTGTTCGTCTAACATGTACTACCAGAAAGCAATAAGCAAGATCAGCAATGGACATATGCTATATGATGATGAGCCAAAGACAGTGTTATACTAAAAAATTTTGTCCAACCGCCTACGACTTATATGGAGCCTCGCACTTGGGGGTTTCGCTGCCCGGTCAACGGACGGGGGTCGAGGGGGCAGCGCCCCTCTTAGGGGTTCAGGGGTGAAGCCCCTGAAAGGTATTCAGATTCCCAGATCTATTTATCTTTGGACAAATACCGTCAAGAAAAAAATATCTTCAAGTAAGAAGATGTTTCAGAAGTTTGGCATCATCGGTGCTCTTAGTTTTTATATGTAATTTAATATTTTATTTGAGTCTAGGACTTATGTATATCGAGTCGCACTAGCATAACCCAATTCTACTCAAATAAACCCATGAACCTATCCATAAATCAGTCTACATTCAACCCAAACCTTACCAGAATAGACAACAGAATTCGGGCCGAATTTGCCCCGAACTCGACTACCCTTTTGGTATGAAATCAACCATTTTAAACAGCTCCTGATATTTTGGCCTCCAACGTTCGAATTTTGAATTAATACCTCAGCGAACTCTGGCCGAACTCGGTTTGGTAATAACCTATAAATAGAGTTGGATTTTTATATTCTTACTCACTCAACCATTCTCAATCTTTCTATCCTATAGTGAGTAAACCCTCAGAGCCTAAACTATTTTATCTCCAAGATTAACTTCCTAGCCTTCTAAGTGCCAAGTACGGTCTTGGTCTAAAAGTTTACAAGAGTTGTAAAGAGCTTGGCTCCATTAGTTTTCTTTCTTGTTCTGTGTGAAGTTTGCGTGCCCTTCATATCAAACGCACGTGTGTGAAGTTGCGAGACTTCAGATTAAATCTCGTGGTGTAAAAAGTGGCAATCCTTCGGATCAAAGCTTGTGATTCACTATTGGTGATTATAGTGGATAAAACTCCGAGCTTGAGTTCTCGGTACTGGACTAGTCCTCTCAAAGAAAAACTAGTATACATCGCGGTGTTTGTGTTTCCTCTCTCCTACTCTTACTGCTTTACATTACTGTCTTGCATATACACTGTTAGTTGGTAGCTACCTTCACTCTGCTTAATTTTAATTTTATAGATTATTTTGCTACACTCTATTCACCCCCTTTAGAGTTGCCATATATAGTCCTACAATGTCATCATGAACTAACATAGATTTTGTCTTAGTTACAAGACTCACATCTAAGGTACTAACTAGAGGGTTGACCAAAGTTGACTAGGAAAATATTGCATAAAGTACGAAGTTACTAAAATGCATAACATCCACAATACTAGTATTTATCAAGTGTAGATTTGGTCATCTATAAATAATGTTCATATTCTCATCCTTAATCATACCATCATTACTATCTAATAAAATTTCATCGGCACAACACCTTCAAGTCTGCACATGAAAAAATACTCAAGTCTGAATTTATATTCTATTCATGTCATGATTCCAAACACTAAACCAATAACGTTTATCATATTTACATTCCTCAAATATGTATTTAATTAAACATGGGCTAATCACCAATCCAAACTTCTATAACTCGCTATTAAATGCGCATTAATCAGATCATGTATATGACCTAGCATGACATCCATCTATTTTTAGAAAAATCACATCATCCTCATGAATCACATAATATATAACCCTAGACATTCACGTTAGTATTATGGAAATAGCTCTTATCTAGTGTTATTTAACAAGTATTAGCAAGCATTTGTTAATAAAAATAATGGAGAACATCTAAACCTAGCTAGGTGATCATAAGCAACATGAAATGTTAATGAAGAAGAAGTATAATAATAAGAAAAAGAAGAAGTTACTGAGGTGGGGGGGGGGGTGGCTGTTGGTAGTGGCAACGGTGTTGCGGTGGCTGCTGTCGGTGGTGGTGATGGTACTGGTGCTCGGTGGTGGTAGGAATATTGGTATTCAGTGGTGGTATTGGTGGTGGTGATAGGGAATGGTAATGGCGATGGTGGTGGTATGGACGTTGGTGGCAGCAGTGGTGATGTTGAGGGTAAGGTTAGTGGTTGTGGTGGTGTTGGTGTGATGCTAGTCGGGTCCAACAGCCGTGATCTGGGTGGCTGCTATGGTGAAGTCGAAGTGGTGGAGGATATGGTGGTCGTGGAGTGATGAAGGTGGTGGTGCAGCTGTTGTGTCGGCTGAAGGGGGTGGTCCGGTGGTGATAATGGCAGAGATGAAGAAGAATGGAGAGAAGGAGAAGAAGAAGAAGAAGAAGAAGAAGAAGAAGAAGAAGAGTGGAAAGGAGGAGGTTCGGTTGATGAGAGAGAGGGAGAAGAAGAGAGAGAGAGAGAGAGTGAGGTGAGGTGAGGTAAGGAAGGAGTTTCCTAGGGATTAGGTTCGGCCATAGGGTTGTGTGTAGTTATCATTATGTAGGAGAAGGATGGATGGTTGTGATTAGGGGAGATTGAATCTATGCAAGGGTGAGAGAGAGAGAGAGAGAGAGAGAGAGAGAGAGAGAGAGAGAGTGGTGATCGATCACATGATCCAAAGGGGGTTTCTCCATTTGATTTGCACCAATAGGAGTTTGACACGTAGCAACCCTTTTTCATTTGAGTCCCTTAAATTTTTGGGTTTACAAATGATGGAAAAATAGTGAGGATTTGATGTGGGAAATGGTGTTTGGTATTTTGTAGGATGGAGAGGGTATTGGGTGTTTTGTATGAGCCTCATGATTGGGCATGAGGGTTAAGTTGGGGTTAAGTTAAGTCGGTTTCACTAATTTAAATATAAGTTGTGTCATAGGTATTCTTAATTAGAATTGGAGTACATAGGGTCTCAATTGGGAGTGACACAAATGTCATGGACAGTGTAGGCTTGGTGGTAGTCTTGGGCCCTTTAATTGGTTAGGCAAAACGGGTTAAGTTTGTGTCCCAAAAATTGATGGCAACGACATAGGTACAAGGCATATAATTTAAATTAATTTTTTGTGACTAGAATGTTGTGCAATTAAAATATAGCACAAGGGAGTATGTTTGTGAGTGACAAAAATATCCTATGCCTAGGTTGGCTCGTCTAGGTCAAGAGTGCAAAATTTTGTTGGAAGGTAAAGGCTATTGTTGTGCTCCAAATATTGTAGCAATGGTAAGGTGCACCAAGAGTTTAAAATTAAAGAACCAGTCAACATAACCCTAATTTTTAATCCTTAGACAACTTGAAACTAAACCAAAATTCTCACCAAATCCAGTCTACCTAAAATTTTTGTTAAGGGGGTTTACATCCTTCCCAACTTAGAAGAATTTTGTCCCCAAAATTAAAAGTAAAGCACGAATAAGAGTTGCGATAATTAAAAAGTTAACAGGTAATTTAAATATAATAAGTAAATTTGTACCTTGGTCCTCAAATAAATGAGGAAAACGCTGTCGAATAGAATCCTCACGCTCTCAGGTAGACTCACCCGACGAATGATGCTTCTATGCAACCCTGACCAGTCGAATAGTCTGTCCCCTCAAAACCTTCTCACTGCGATCGAGTATCCCTACTGGCTGATCCACATATGATCAACTGGGCCCGATTTTAATCTCTGAATACTCGAGCATGTGGCTAGGGTCTGCCACGTATCTTGTTAACTATGATACGTAAAATATGTCATGCATGCCTTCTAATGATGGAGGCAATGCAAGATGATAAGCTACTTCGCCAACACGCTCCAAGATGTCAAAATATCCGATGTACCTCAGACTCAGCTTGCCTCTGCAACCCAAATCTGATGGTACCGCAAGTAGGCAATATTTTCAAAAAATACATGATTACCTTCCTTGAATTCCAAAGGTCTATGGTGCGCATCTGCCCAATGCTTCTTCCTTCCTGTGCTGCATGCCGGTGGCTTTGAATCTGCTTCACTTTCTCCACTGTCTATGTCACCAACTCTGGACCAAGTATCTGACGCTTTCCCACATCACTCCAACATACCGACGACCTGTACTTTCTGTCATACAATGCCTCAAAAGGTTCCATCTGTATGCTTGCTTGGTAAATGTTATTATAGAAGAATTCTACCAAATATAGATGGTCCTCCCAAGATCCTCCAAAGTCGATCATGCATGCTCTCAACATATCCTATATTATCCTAATCGTGCGCTCTGACTGACTATCAGTCTGTGGATGATATACAGTACCGAACTTGAGGCGAGTTCCTAGACTCTCCTGCATACTCCACCAGAAATATTATATGAATATGGAATCACGATCCGATACAATGCTGACAGGCACTCCACGTAGTCATACTATCTGCCTCATGTACATGTCAGCCAATATCTTCGTGGACTGCCCAACTCTGAAGGTCAAGAAATACGTCGACTCAGTGAGTCAGTCCACGATAACCCAGACTGTATCCTTCCTGCTAGGGGTCCTCAAAAATCTTATGACAAAATCTATGGTGATGTGCTTCCACTTTCACTTAGGAATGGGAAGCGACTGTAATAGTCCTGCAGTCCTCTGATGTTTGGCCTTGACTTGCTGACAGACCAAATTCTCACCACAAATCTCGCAATCTCCCTCTTCATCCTATGCCACCAGTAGTATTGTCTCAAATCTTGCTACATCTTTGTACCCCCGGGATGAATATAATAAATTGAACTATGGGCCTCGGTCATCAACTCTTGGCATAGCTCGCCACTCGGAATATATAGGCAATCTCTACATATCAACGTTCTGTCTTCATGAATTCGGAGTCCTGTCTGCATGTTGGCCTTTGTCCTCTCTCGCAGTCGCCGAAATCTTGCATCGGTAGGCAAGGCTGCCTTGATCCTCTCAACCAATATAGACTAAAGCTCTAGAATAGCCAACTGTCTATCTATGCCTGGTAATACAACCTCTATCTCGAGCTTTTAAAGATCCTCTAACAAATGGCATTGAGTAGTCAAAAAGAATGCCCTGGGCTTCCTGCTTAAGACATTTTCTACAATATTTGCCTTGCCAGGGTGGTACTGCAACTCGATATCATAGTTTGTCATCAACTCTAGCCAATACCTCTATCTCATGTTGAGCTCCTTCTGAGTGTAGACAGACTTTAGACTTTTATGATCTGTGTAAATCTCAACCCTCTCTCCATAAAGGTAGTGCCACCATAGCTTTAATGCAAATATAATTGCAGCTAACTCTAGATCATGTGTCGGGTAATTCTTCTCATGAACCCTCAATTGTCTCGATGCGTAAGCCATCACCTTGCCATGCTACATTAGTACACATCTTAGTCTGCTCCTAGACGCATCGCTATACACCACAAATCCTCCAGATCCAGAAGAAAGTGTCAAGATCGGTGCTATCGTCAGACGTTTTTTCAGCTCATCGAAAGCCGTCTGATACTCCTCAGTCTAGATAAACTCCTTGCCTTTATGCGTCAACCGCGTCATAGGTGCAACGATCCTCGAGAAGTTTTTTATGAACCTCCGATAATATCCGGCAAGTCCGAGAAAACTCCTAACCTCCGTAACTGATGTAGGGGTAGGCCACGTTTCTACTGCGACGATCTTCTCTGGGTCAACTAATAGTCCATCTCCAGTAATTATGTGACCAAGGAAAGGTACTATATCCAGGAAGAACTCGCACTTGCTAAGCTTGGCATACAGCCTCTTCTGCCTCAACGTCTCTAACACGATCCTGAGATTCTCCTCATGCTCCTCTTGGCTCTTGGAATATACCAAGATGTCATCGATAAATACTACCACAAACTTATTCAACTAATGGTGGAAAACATTGTTCATCAGGCTCATAAATACTGCTGGCGTGTTGGCTAAACCAAACGGCATGACTAGAAACTCATAGTGCCCGTACTTTGTCCAAAAAGCTGTCTTCAGAATGTACTCCTTTCTCACCTTGATATGATGATAGCCGAATCTGAGATCGATATTCGAGAATACACATGCTCCACTTTGCTGATCAAATAAATTATCGATACGCGACAGAGGGTACTTGTTTTTTATCGTTATAGCATTTAGCGACCTGTAATCGATATACAAACGTACCGTCCCATCCTTCTTTGGCACAAATAAAATATGTGATTTCCATAGAGAAACACTAGCCCGAATAAAACCCTTGTCTAAGAGATCATCTACCTGGACCTTCAAGTCAACCAACTCTTTCGGTGCCAGTCTTAGACGGAGGAAGTAACTGGCTCGGCTTTGAGAGTCAACTCTATAGTAAACTCTATCTCTCTGTCAAGTGGCAGGCCTGAAAGATCCTCGAAAAATATATCCTCAAACTCTGATATAACGCGAGGGTATACTGGTTCACCTTCTATAATGTGTGCCGCTAAGGTAGGTTGGACACCATGCTCTCGGGCTCCCCGAAGAAACTCAAACTCAGGGTGATCCGGTGGTCTAAATATAATGCATCCACGTCGATAATCTAGCGTCGCATGGTATTGGCTCAACCAATCCATGCCTAGGACAATGTCATAGTCTGGCATGGAGAAGACTAGAAATCGGGCACGCATCTCTCACCCGTAAACAACAAAATCTCCATCCTTGTCTCGCCCGGAGGCGCGCATGGAGGATCGCTCTGATCATGCGCAGATGGAGTCGGCTCAACCTCCTCCATCTTCTCCTCTGTCTCCATAGTGCCATTAGCAAGAGGAAGGCTAGACGGGGGAGTAGTCTCAGGCATAGAACTGCTGGTCCCAGGAGTACTTTTACGTATCGTCGACGGAGTCAGAGATGTTACATTTCGGTACTCTGGAGTACTCTGCGAAGAGGATCCGGAACCAGTAACAGAGGAACAATCCGTCTAGAGGATCTACCTCCGTATGATCCTCGTCGTCCTGTCATACCTGATAATAAGATATGATGATAAAAAAAATACATAGACTTATAACAGTTCATAAAAATAGACAGACCCGGAGCAACACTCCGTTGAATTTTCTGGGTATGAAATATCACAAAAGTATATGAAATATCATAGTCACACAATAAACATAAAATAAAAGTATCCATACAGTTAAGATAGATGGAAACAAAGAATATAATTGATAACAAATATAAATATATGTATCCATACAGTTAAAATAGATGTTATATTCCACATTAAAAATATAGTACATGTATAGAGTTTTAAATTGATTTTATTTTATTTTCAAGCCTCTTCTGAAAATTTTTCTTCTTCGTTTTCTTCGTCCTCCTCTTCCTCCCCATCTTTATTTACTTCTACTTCGTCTTTCTCTTTGGATAATTCTACCTCTTTCACACGATAAGACGTGTAATGAGGAACTTCCTTTGAGTCCACATCTACAATATTTGTTATAATAGGTAACTCATCCTCCTGTTAAGCTATTTCGTTAACGTCAAAGGTATTTCTATCTTTCATCTTGCATACTGCCCACCAGTCTGACCTTTTTGTACCCCATTTAGGATTAGTTATGAATTACACGAGCTGAGCCTGACTTGATAGGACAAATGGTTCACAGCCTTGATATCGACGTCGGTAGTTTATATCAATAAGACCTGCTTGTCTATTTTTCAACCTAGATCTTGGATCAGATCGAACCAATCACACCTAAATAATACGATCTTAGCAGGCTCTATTCCATAATTATATGTCAACTCCATAATCTTCCATAAGACGCCATAGAAAATATTGCCTGGATCGACATCTTTATAGCTCAAAGATCTAATACACAAACAACTATTTTTCGTAGAATCGAGATCCAAAAAGTTGTCTCTTATCGACTGTTGTGTGGGGATGATCGACCTAAATACCAAGAAAATGATATTAAGTTCAACGTTATGTTAATTATTGTGCGTAGTATATACACAAAAAGATCCTTACATATACACTCAACCAAGAAGGGAAATGAAGTCTCATTTCTTGTTCTACTTCTTCATCTATTATGTATGGTCTCATCGATCTCTCCTCATCATTAAATGTGCTAAAAAATAATAAAATATAACCCAATTAGTGTAACAATATTAGTGTATTCTATTACATTAAGATGACTTAAATGTTGACGTATTAATTACTTACCCCTCTAGCTTCTCTACTTTATCCTCACTACAGTTGAGTATTATATACAACTAAGTAGCCCTTAGCTCATCGTCATTAAGATATCTCTTATTCATTTTGCCCGAAGGCTTACCGAAAGCATTGAATACTTTAAGTATTGCATCATTAGATTACTGATATTCGTCGTCGTTTCTGGGAACTCTTGTTCTATTAGTAGCAACATGCGGCTTAAAATACATCGAGCAAAAGTTTCTAATCTCCTCAAGATCATAGGCTTCACAAATAGAACCTTCGACCTGTGCCTTATTTTTCATCTTTCTCTTTAGGTGGTTCAGTTGACGCTCGAACGGCTACATCCATCGATAACCGACATGCCCACTAACACGTGCCTCGTAATAAAGATAAATTGGCAAATGCTCCATGCTGTCGAAGAATCCAAGAGGGAACACTCTTTCAAGCTTGCACAATATTACCATAATATCCTTCTCTTACTTTTCTAGACGATTGACGATCAACTTTGTAGAAAAAGATCCCTTAAGAATAAGCTAAGATCAGTTAATGGATCCCAAACTACCTGCGAAAAGAATTCCCGAAATATAATTGGAATCAACCTCTCCATGAATACATGATAGTCGTGGATCTTCATACCCGTTAGTTTGTTCTCCTTCAGGTCAATGCATCTTCTTAGATTCGACATATACCCATCTGAAAATTTTAGCCAATGAATCCATCTACAAAGTCTCCCTTTATCCTGCTTGTCCAGTGAGAAAATTTTCTTAGGCTTCTTATACTTCTCATTCCTTTCCTCTATCAAATACTACGCATGACGTCTGCATATTTCTTTCAAGTCCAACCTAGCCTTGGGATTATTTTTTGTCTTCCCCTTTACGTCTATCACAGTATTAATTATGTTTTCAAACACATTCTTCTCGATATGCATGATATCAAGGTTATGTCTGATCAGATTGGTGCTCCAATATGGAAGATCCTAGAATATACTCCTCTTCGTCCAGTTATGAGTGTGACCAAATCCATTGCACTTGTACCCCTTAGTACGCTCTTCGATAACACTTGGTAAATCTTTAACCTCTTTCCATATCGTGTCTCCGGGCCACCTTGGAGGTGGATTTGACTTCTACATAACACCGGCACAAAATGCATTCCTTTTCCTCCAGAACGGATGATCCGACGGTAGAAATTATCGATGACAATCGAAGAAGTATGGTTTTCCTCCGTATTTCAAACGAAAAGCCTTCGTACGGTCCATACAATACTGACATGAGAGACGACCATGAGTGCTCCATCCTGATAACATGCCATAAGCTGGAAAGTCATTGATAGTCCACATAAGTACTGCCCTCATCTAAAATTTTTTCTTTTTTGAAACATCGTACGTGTTGGCGCCTACTTTCCACAGCTAATTCAACTCATCTATCAATGGTTGCAAGTATACATCGATGTTCCTCTTCGGATTGTTCGTACCCAGAATAATAAAAGTTACGAACATAACTGGAGTCTTCATGCACATCCAAGGCAATAGGTTGTACGGGGTGACAATCATAAGACAACACGAATACTGAGAACCCGAAAGTCTGAATAGGGTAAAACCATCAGAGGAGGGCCCCAATCTAACATTATGCGGATCTAAAGTAAAATCGAGATACTCTCGATCGAAGTGCTTCGATGCTTCTCCATCGGATGGGTGATCTAATACTCCGTTAATTTGTTCTCGTCTGTGCCAACTCATATTTTTGGCAGTCTCCTTCACCATAAATAACCTCTGCAACTGCGACATTAAAGCCAAGTAGTGCATCGAATCGGTCGAGTTTCTTGCACCGACAGAACTTCATATACCAGTTGTCTTGTAGCGACCAATACCACAAAATCTATACACATCTTCATTCTTGTCGTCTTCGTAGTACAGTATGCACCCGTTGCAACATGCATCGATTTTCTCGTATCCCATCAAGAGAAATCTCACCATCATCTTTGACCGGTAGAAGTCTTTAGGTAACTTAGCACCCGCCGGCAAGATCTCTATAATCAACTCTATCAGTCGGTTGTAGCATTCTTGCGACATATTAAAATTGAACTTGATGCTCAACAGTCTTGTAACCACCTCTAACGGTAAATGATCCTCACAACCAGGATATAATAGAGTTCTTGTATTCTCCAGTAACTTTATGAACTTTGCGGCATCAACATTCGGTACCTCCTCAGTTGCATCATGATTGTCCGGATCGAAACTAGGCCTGTCAACGTCGAAAACCATGTTCACGCACCCGTCGTCGTAATCAGCGTGGTCATGGACACCCATATATGGCTCCACACAAGGCTCCAGCTCTAATGCTAAAGACACAAGTTCTTCGTGTGAGATCCACTTAAAGTAATTCAGCAAGAAACCTCTCAAGTATAAATGA
Source organism: Iris macrosiphon (assembly GCA_036927795.1). Lineage (NCBI taxonomy): Eukaryota > Viridiplantae > Streptophyta > Magnoliopsida > Asparagales > Iridaceae > Iris > Iris macrosiphon. Next base: position 145,953,393 of record JAYESA010000001.1, on the reverse strand, counting down.
TATGTCACATCCACTTCTGAGTGATATTTCAAGTTACGATATCTCACACACGGATACTTAATTTTGGTACCGTCCATGTACTGAGGGAATGCCTTGGCAAACTACAGGAACTGTTCCACCCCTTGTACGAATTTATCCCGCACACCGCACATGTCATCATGATGACGGTTGTATATCCACGAACGATGATGCATGTAGTTATTTAGATCCAATTTTAGATACCTCTGAAAAGATGAATAGACATCGTTCAAGTATATTATCCAAATGGATGCAAAGATGGATACACATGTTCATCAAAGTAATTAACAACTCCTATTGATGCGTGAGCATTCGAGTTGTGATACGTGAGTATCCATATAGTGGTTCATGAGTGTCCATTTTATAATTCGTAACTATCCGAAAATTAGTAGACATGTGGATAACTCTGATTTCAAAACTTATTAAATATGTGTCATCACGTGTTCATTGTCAGCCCTTCTCTGAAAAATAAATTTGTATCTGTAAGCCTTTTTGAGACTTTTAAAGTTATACCAGATTTTTTAAAAATCTGACATGGACACTTTGACGCGTTATTTGTATTTCCTACGATTTATCAAAAATTTGTAGAACTCTAAAAGCCTCAAGAAGGCTTGCAGATATAAATTTACTCTTCAGAGAAGGGCTAGTATGGACACTTGACTTCGGGGTGTCGAATATACATATAGGTCTAGATAACACTTTAGGTATTTGTGTATCATATGGATATCATATACCATGGTACACAATCTCACATCGATACTCTCATGTATCTTGACACTAGGATACAGTTTTAAATATCCATGATACTAACTATACTTGACACTTGTATCTTGGTACCAACATACACTCTAGGCCACTCACTCTTGACACTCAATACATATTTATACCTACTTCTATAAATATATATTTTTATACCCTTATATATGTATGTATCTATCAATATAGATTATTATTCCTCAATAGCTCACTCATCCCTCACTCAAACATATACACACACACACCTCTTAGTTGGACACACACACACACACACACACACACACACACACACACACACACACACACACACACATACACACACACACACACAAACACACACACACACACACACACACACACACACACACACACAAGGAATACGTAGACTCTCATACACTTTACACACACACACAAGGTACTACCCATACCCAAATATAATATCTTGACTAAAACACATATCCAAATTTATATCAAATAACCTATATCATAGTTAGAGTCCAAGTGTTCATGTGTTCGGGTCCATGTTAGTACGAATAGTGTCATGTAGGGTTGTGTATGTTGGTACCAAAATATGAAACAACCAAAATCTTGTCCGTGTTAGTACGAATCGTGTAATATAGGGTTGTTTCATGTGTGTGTGTCCATATATTCGGGTCTATGTGTCAGGGTTAGGGTTGTGTCCTATGTGTGTCAATGTGTCATGATTGTGTCCAGTGTGTGTGTTTGTCCTACTTCTGTCCGTGTCTGGGTTAGGGTTTACCGAGCAGGGAGGAAGGGAGTAGGAGCGCCTGAGAGAGAGGTCGACAGAGAAGGACCACGTCGGAGGGGTCAGCCGCGCAAGAGGGGGAAGAACCTCGTCTAGGGCTCACAAGGGCAAAGAGGTCGCATCTGGGGGTCGCCTGTTTTGGGATGGAGGGGACGAGGGGGAGTCATGGGGGGAATCCAGTAGGGGCAGGTGGGTCGCCAGGGGAGGGTGGGTCGTCGTTGGAATCGAGTGGGGGGCAGGAAATAAAAAGTTTGGGGGACAAAAATAAAAAGTTGGACCGACCAGGGGAACCCTATATTAAATAATTTAGTAATGCAAATACCAGACGTCGCTAAACGTCACAAAATTTTTAATATACTATGATATATAAGGTGTGGAGTCGCTAATCGTCTCTGTTATTAAAAATATAGCGACATTCAGTGACTTGTCGACGATGTCATCTTTCATAATACTAAAGGTCCTTGCTAATTTTCATAGAAAGTCGCTGATAGCGATGTATTGCAATATTTTTAAAATACGTCGCTAATTTCAATAATATTAGCGACATCGTTGTCCAGAGTCGCTAAATTTGTCACTGATTTAAATTTTTTTGGTAGTGCATAACTCTAAAAACTTCTCCCCTAGTCTCTCCCCTAACCAGCCCTGCCTCCGGCGTGCCGTCCCCGCCGCCTGATCACCGCCAACCAGGCGTCCGTATCCGCCCGGGCGACTGCAAAACAGTCCTGAACCCCTCCCTTCACAAGTATGTAACTCCCTCATCTCTGCATTATTTTCCGATCTTTTTCTTCGTACACGCTCACAATATGACCCTTTAAGAATCCTTTTAAGTAGATTGATTTTTGTAGCCCTGGATTAATCAAAAAGTCGATCGAAAGTTGGATGAAAAATTATTCCAAAATAGTTCAGAAATAAGTCCAAGTACCCATGTTCATGTCCAGTTTTCTACCAACTCGTTAAATATTTTCAAAATCCATTTGAAAGGACTAATTCACAACATATCCAAGGTTATTTTTATTATTTTATTTTTTCTTAGTTTGCCTTATTTGTCAAATTATTCTATTTTTAAATCGACCAAAAACCATGTTTTCAAAATCCAAAAATTTGTGATAAGGAGTATGCCCAGCCAAACGGGATCACCTCGTCGCAAACTAGTTGCACCGAAAGACGCGTATGGTATATCCTGACGTGTAAACTTTCGTGGAAGTTGATTTGGACGTGTGTGCATGCCAAAATCAACATGTATCCGTAAAAAGTCTCTATTATCAGTATTTTGTAAAATACTCAATTAGTTTTTGTATGCTCGTCAGATCGCAACTAAACTTGTGCTGCTAGACTCGCAGCTGTTGACTTGCCCTGTGACCCAATTTTCGTTCGATAACAGTCTACGAATCACCATTTTGCGGGCCACAAGATTCGACTTGACGAGCAAAATTATGATCGGCTTACCGAAATCCAAAACTAGATATACCGTTGAGTTTATATCATCAATTAAGATTTATTTGACCTATAATTTATTCTATTTAGAGACCTTTACACTTGGCACACTTTTTGGTACAAGGTGGGCCTCAAGTTGACCACGCTTGGCCCAAAATTATGTTTTTGTCCCTGTGTCCAAATTGGGTGAAAGGTTAATATTTTTTGACTATCTCGTTTATTCCGGGAATATTGATGATGTATATTTCAGCATCAGGAGATGTTTGTTCAGAATCAGTATCTTCTGGTTCATTGTTATTGTCATCTAGACGTCATTACTATACCAAACCCTTGCCAGACAAATATACCTGGATACTACTATTGTTTATCTACATTTACATCTATATATTTTATTTTTGTCAGTTATTTTCTTATTTATGTATATTATTAAACTTTGTGTCTAAAAAATGGGTGTAACGACGGATGACGTCGTCTTTATTTCTTATTTTATTTGTTATGCATATTGGCCTAGATTTAAGAGACCATCCCATGATATTGAGATATCTTTATATTTTATTTGGCCATGACACATTTCTTACACGAGTTGTGACTCTCATATAGATCACGGACTTGCGTATTGAGTGGCAAGCGATACGTATAGGACATGCGATAGAAAATAACTGCTAATAAAATTGTATGCTAGAAAACTTAACATTTATTTAAAGGTATCATCGTGTTGTGGAGATGACATGAATATGAGCATGGGGTGGGGAGGACAGCTGTTAGTGTAGGGGCTCATATTATTTATTTAATTTTTCTCTAGTTGGCCACGGGTGACTCGATGGAGCCCTACGTGTGTCGAGCATTTATTTACCTTCCTCTAGATTGGCCACTAGTGACTCGGTTGAGCACTACATATGTCGATCACCTGTATGTGTCGAGTGCTTCTCATTAGGATGTTGTCCTCAAAAGTATATTTCATATAGAATGGTTAGGAGACCTTTTTGGATATTTATTTTCAGTATATTATGGCATAGTTTTATGTGTCTTATTTCGTTTATCTGAGGACCTGGTCCCTTTCCACGTATAGACGATTAGGATTATCTGCAGAAGTACGGACCGGGACCTGACTCATTATTTTCTGTCGAGGAAGTCTTACCCTCTGAGTAACCATGACTACTTCATAACTGATGGATCTTTTTGCTATTATTTATTTTTTTAACATTTTATCATATATTGGAGTTCCGTTCTCCTCTATTATTTTAGCAGATATAGTCGTTTGGTTATGGATTTATCTCCACCCGACTATTATTTCTTTTATTGCTTCATACTTGAGACTTTTAGTATTTATTTTGGTACTTATCTAGTTGTGTTTGTGGATGAGATATAGCTGCCTGTGACTTGTGTCGACAATATATATGTACCACTTGTGAATTATTATTCATAATACAACGTACGTATGTGTTATGGCTTTCATATATTGGAGTTATCATATACATACGACTGTCATGCTTACGTATTCCTAATCCTATGTATTTTGGGACTGGGGCATGACACCACTATAAGGAAATGTCTGACAGTCTGGGTCTGGTCTTATCTACCAACGGTCATTTTCTTAAGGGTATACCTCAAAGAAAGTTTCATTGTAGACTTACCCCAACCCGACAAGGTCAATCTAGAACTAATCTGTTCAGTCTACATATCTATTAAGTAAATTGCCAATGATCAAAATTTGAATTCCTTTAACCTATTATTTCATTTCTGACTTCATAATCATACTCTCGTTGTATCTTTATATCATTTCCGAGTTCTTATGCATCCGATTCTATATCGGACATGGAAACTAATCCAGAACTCAAATTCCGACCGATCACCTTTACTAATAAATCGTTCATGGTCCTTGCTCTCAATTCTTTCCCATTCATGTTATGTATTCGTATGTTTAGTTTCACCAAATTAATTTATCACCGACAACATCACTCAATCAATACATTGAGTGATATCTTTCTTTCGATTCATTCCATCAATATTACTTTTGCCAAATTTATTTCGATAGGGTCAACTTTTGTTCGCATTAACCACCAACTCAATTACATCACCTCATCAATATCTCATAGAATTCTATCTCGCTAAGCCACATTCGATAATTATTCACGTATTCGATATACTGTTCAAACGACCAATCTGGTGATCATCCCACATTAATAATTTGATAAATTATATCTACCAATCAACTATTACACAAGCGACTGAGTTTTCTGCTAACCAACTGTTATTGATGCGATAAAACTTCTATTGATATTATTTATCCCAACATGCTAGACCTCAAGCTTTATTTGTATTCCATCCAACGAAGTCTCTTGAAGAACTTTCATCTATCTCCATATAATAAAGGTCATCGATTATCGCCAAATTGATAAGTGCAAGTATTCCCACTTCACGGCTACTACCCTTTGACTTAGGCCTATAGTAAATGCTACACACCTTAGGTCAAATGAAGCAATTTCTATCATACTCAGTCCAACTGTAAATTATTTTCAAGAATTTCCATCTTAGGCAACCAATGATTTTATCCCTCCTATGACTCCTATGTAATTCCATCCAATCTAATTCGATATATTTTTTAATTTATTTATCGATAGTAACATTTGATCATTAATGCTAACTTGAAGCTTTTATCTAGCCGTTTCTATCATACCCTGATCCCGTAAGGGTTGATCATCCTCGCTTGGACGTGATACCGTGAAAGTCTAAGTTGCGCTTGCACAAGGCATAGTACCTGCACAAAATATAAGTTAGACAAAAATATACATATATAGAAGCGCAAAATTTAAAATACAGAGAAACAAAGTTGAATACATTTGATAGGAACACAAAATACTTTCTTTATTGAATACTTAAAATTGGATTACAAAGTACTAGCTTGGCTGATTACAAAATATGACATAGTTGACTTGCATTTCTATTTACAAACCCAAAAACTAGCTACAACACCCCTACATTATATCCTTTTAGTAGGATAGAAAATAAAACACCTAGAAACAAAGCTTGCAAACTGAAAGAAACTAGCAGACAAAAGAAAAAAATAAAGGCAACGAGCGCAGCTCCACTAGATGGACGTGCTCCTACAGCTTCAAAATGCTCGCCAAGCTTTTCCTACCTGAACCTGGGGATGCCCACAAACGTAGGTCAGTACTCAACATGTACTAGTGAGCGACCGTATCCAAACTCACCCAATATCAACACTAAGTAAGCAAGTGAAGCTAGCATTACTATTATATGATCTTTCTAGTTGTCTAGGTTCTTTTTAACAATTTATGCAAAGAAACATAAATGATAGATTAAATAAATACATATGATAATTCTTACCCATGACAAAATGATTATCCCTGCAGCAGACACACAAATTAGCAATAATTTATATATATGTATATAACATATGAATCAATCTTGGCATCAGGTATTAGGTATGCAAGAAGGTAAACCTAGCATGCGACCTAACTACATGATGGTCCACAGGAAAACCCATGAATAGCAGCTGGAACTACAAGCCTCAACCTAACTATTAGATATGACACCCCCTAATCGCGAGGACTACTGTAGTGCCCCGCTTCACGTTGGCACTATATACAAGAGAGATCGCTTTGTTGGCTCAAGCGAAAGCTTTCTCGAAGAGTTCCCTGATTGAAATACAAGGCGATTAATCTAGGTGAGTAAAAAGAACTTTATTCTCTGATTCTTGAGCGTCTTAATAATGAATCTGAGTTTTTAAATGCTTGTTGGTAAGTAGAGAATGTTCGCATGAGAATGATAGAACGCGAACCTGTATGCTTAACTTGAAAACTTGTAATGCTTGTCATTTGAAAGAACCTTGCCATGCTAAGTAAAAGAATAGAATATTGCATGCTAGGTTACATAGATACAACTTTTAAATGAACCATTGCCATGCTACTAAGAAAAGTAATAAGATGTCATAACTTGTCCATTCTTGTATGCTAAAGTTAGAATGAACCCCTACCATGCTAAGGGGTAGAGTAGAAAGTTGCTTGAACATGCTTTGTTTCATTGCTATGGTAAGGTAGAATTACATGCTTAGAATACAAGAGAGAGAAGAACTACTACCATGCTTGCTTAAATAGAGATTTTTTGCATGTTTCCTATCGTACTAAAAAAGATAGAAATTGCATGCTAGATTTATAGGACTGTTCTTGCTTTTACTTGTTAAAAAACTATACTTTGTGAACAAAGAATTTATCATTTGAACTCGTCTAGAGTATCAATGGTTAGGTGTCCCGTACATCGATGGTTACAAATGTCGTACATCAATGCGATCTGATCGAAGAAAAGATAGTATAGAAGAATTGCTTATTCATTGTCTGCTTGCATCATATATTTTTTATCTGATAGAAGTGCATTCATGCATTGGTCTGACAACTTGTGCACAAGGTTTCTCTCTCGAGCGGTCCCTGGGGAACTAGGGATCGTTCGTCTTAGGAGAGATCTGGAACACCTTGAGGCTAGAAGTCCTTATTTACGGGATAGTGTGGCTATTAGTGTAGTGTTGAACCATAAAAACGTATTTTAGTACAGAGCAACCATGTGTCTCAGTAGCTATTAGCCAATCTGTCATTAGTGAGATGGGCTTGTACGTCCTAATTGCTAATCCCGGGGATCCAACACCCGGGGACCATCATATAGTTAGGGCGCATGCTAGGTTAGCCTTCTTGCATACCTAACTGTTGATATAGGGACGAATAGGGAATATAACCTTATTCATATATGCAAATTATTGCTAACTTATATATATCTGTTGCAGGGATAATCATTCGGCGAAGGGTAAGAATCATTGATAAGTGATGTACTCATTATTGAATTTTGCTTGCTATTTTGTACTGATCCTAGACTTGCATGTTTAACTTGAATATGATGCTGCCTTGATTTATGATAAATAGTCCACTAGAGAGGTTATGTTCCTAAGAGAAATGCATATGGCTCACGATACATGTTGTGCACTGCACGATAGAACACTATCTCTATAGCATGCTTGAATGTATTGAATATGCAAACTATTTTCAAAGACATATTTTTGAAAGAAGTAATATGACTCTAATCCTGTACTGCATGAAATAAACCTAGGTAAAATTAGCATGATCACTAGTAATGTAATATTTTATCACATGATTATTTAGTATTGGTCTTAGAGAGTGTTGCTTCTGTTCGTTACTTTTATACTCACTAGTAATTTTCCCAAAGTGCTGACCCCCACCAGTTTGTGTGTTCGTAGGTGCTAGATCATCCGTAGAAGTGATAGCATATCCTCATCCTCAGGAGCCAGAAATCTGGAGTCGATGTCTTGAGACATATCGAGATATTTTGAGTTACTTTTGTATAAAGGGATATAATGTATGAAATAATGTCATTGTAATCGAGGGAGAGAGCTTGAGCGAATTATAATCTCTGCCAAGTGCCGCTTGTAACACTTCTTGAATATCAATGAAGAGATTATTTTCTTAAGCCATTGTGTTCTTTATTTTTCTTCTATGTTATCTCGCTGCTTCTTACTCTGAAAACACAATTTGTCCTTGTTCAAAGCCTTGGTCTTGTGCAAGCACAACTTAGGCTTGCATAGCATCACGCCCATGTGAGGACAATCAGTTTTGTAAGGCGCTAAGTGGGGATGATCGGGCCCTTGCGGGAATCGGGACATGACAACTACAAGCCTCAGGGTGTTTTAATTATCTCTCCTAGGACGAACGATCCCTAGTGCCCCAGGAATCGCTCGAGAGACTCACTTTGTGCACAAGTTATCTAAAGACTGATGCGATGAATGTATTCTATCAAATAATCATTTCTATTACAATAGTTGAACAATATGCATCTATATGGACTATCTTCTTTTCGATAGAGACGTACCCCTACAATAAGTCAATATCGATCAATTCTAAACATAAGAGGTTTTCTATAAGTTCAATGTGCAATATATGATAAGGAACGTGCATCAATTTCCTGAACGGTTGCAGTGATTATTCTATGATTCAAATATTATAAATTCTTTATCATGTAATAAGTAGTAGCAATTCAAAGTTAAATTGTGAATCATGTTTATTAAATTATTTTGTTACTGGGGTGTATGTCACGCCCCAGTCCCAAAATACGTAGGGCTAGGAACACGTAAGCATGCCAGCCGCATGGATATGGCAACTCCAATATATGGAAACCATATCCCATACGTACGCTGTAATATGATAATCAATCCACAAGTGGTATAAAATGTATCACAAGTCACAGGGTACAATCTAAATCTCATCCACAAAAATCAATATAAATGAATAACCAGTGTCTATGAAACTAGATCTCAAAGTAAGTATCTAAGGATGATAGTTGGATGGAAACAAATCTACTACCAACTCAAATGAAAAAGTACAACACAATAAACACAATGTAAGAATACCAGCTAACAACCACGGGCTCGAAGAGAAGACATCCTCGAAACTTATATAACCATCCAGATCTGTGCTCCTGCAAATACTTAAGAACAGATACACCTGGCAGAGGACCAGGCCTCAGAGGGACGTAACAAGATACAGAAAAGTGAGCCAATTTGAATACAGTAAACATGCATATAATTTGAAAATAAATAAGTACGCTGTAAAAGACAATCTATATGAATGCAAATGAGAATAACTTTTTGATGTATGGACAAGGGTAGGCTACTCGATCTAATCCTCACAACTCATACGCTCGTCAGTGGACATCATCAGCCGACATACCTCTGGGGTAGCGACCCTCGGACTCCATCAATCGACATACCTCGGGGGTAGCGACCATCGGACACGAGCACCATAGTGTATGCTAGTTACTATGGTTTACCAGAGTGGTTAAAAGCCCATATGCCTAATGATTGTCCTCGATGATACTAAGTGCCATGTGTGTGTCAACATATCTAATACATAGTAATGACTGGAAGAAAACTACACATGCAAGAAATATACCGAAATGCAATAAATATACAGAAATATACTAAGCATGCAAAATATTGTAAGCAATTTGGCAAGGTATCTTAGCTGGTCTGAAAATGATGAAGTCCCAACTCAAGGCGTCGTCCGATCTACCCGTCACATAAATTAAACAAGTTCGGTTACAAAAGTGGGTAAATAGGTTTCTCTATTTAATCTATTTTAATTCTGAATAAAATAACTTAAAATAGTATTTTAATCTTATTATAATCTGATTTTATTGTTAAGCTCTAATTTTGGTCCAATGAAAGTCAACTTTAAGGATTTGTGATCCGTGACACGCAAATCGAGGCAATCTGTTGACCAAAAAGTCAACCAACTCAAATCCTAGATTTGTGTATGGAATCCTATAGATTTCAATACTACATGAACACCATATTCGACAGTTTTATAAAATCACAAGTCGGTAAAGAGTTATGTCCACTAGGGCGCACAGATGATAGTTTTTAGTGGTTTCCTATTTACGTCTACGTTGCACAAATTTATAGTAGAATAAACTTATATTTTAAATTCTAGAAAAATACTTTTCTGAAAGTTTATCATGTCATCTTTCCGAAACTTTAAACGGTTCATAATTCTGAATTCGGGATATCACAAAATCTCAAAAATACCAAAATGCATCTAATTTTGGACAACTGACACTTTTAGAATTTTCTAGAAAAATAGGTTCATAGATTATTAAAATAAATTATATAATCAGAAAACTAACCTTGATATAGTTCTAACAAAAAAAACTAGAGCGCGTTTGGAGTCCGGAGCTAGGAGATATCGTCTTTTTAATTCGTCATAACTAGTAGAAAATGAGGCTGAATTTATGACGAATTTTGACTATTTTTGGACGAAAAAGCGGAAAATTTGGGGGAAGAAAAATATGAAGGATGAGGTATTTATAATGGTGGACACTACTTAATTAAATACAACTAAGATTTGTTAATTTGGATAGGATTATGATGAATTTAAATAAAGATAGGATATGCATGAAGTTGCTTTCCTAGTAGGTTCAGGATTTGAATTAATTTAAAATAGAGTTTGAATTTATCTCAATAATTTATAATCTTAAATATAATTAAAGATAATACAAATAATTTATAAAATCTTATTAATATCTATTAACACTAAATTAGCATCTATCTAATATTAAGACTATATATATCCAAATAAATCCTAAATAATTTTAAAAATCTAAATAAATTTCTTAAAATTCTAAATAAATTACAGAAAAATATAATTAAATATTTTGAACTAAAATAAATATTTGGTAGGAACAACATGCAAGTATGGTCGTATAGTAAATCATAGAAGTCCTAGAAATTTATGTTTCCTAAGTTTTAATTACCAAAAATTCTAAAAAAATTTCCAAAAATCTAAAATAACCTAAATTAAATTCTAAATAAATATTTATATAAGTAAATATATCAAGAAATTTATTTTCTAATTAACTAAGAGAATACTTTAAAGAAATTTAATATCTATAATAAATATAATAATATAAAATATACACAAAATATCTATTTTTGGTGAGGGGGTTTACAATCTACCCAACTTACAAAAATTTTGTCCTCGAAATTGACACTAACCCATATTCATAATAATCATTATAGCTATTACACTACATAGCTATCTAGCAGTGCTTCCTAAAAGTCATAGTATGTCATTCTAATACTTCTCATTTATTGTCCATACACTATCCTATTATCCTCTAACTCGTCTACACTACCCAACTTATAAAAGTTCTACTAGTAGTCACAGTCTCTTGACGCTATTGTCTAGGTTGTAAGACGAATATATTTATTGGATCGAGAATCTTGGGGTACTTGTCTTGAATCTCACAACCATTATTTTTCTTTGTAACCGTCAAGTATCGTAGTCTAATACTGCTATGCCACATGACCAATATGTCTGCAAATACTTCGACTACTTTACTACAACGGTCTAGCTGCAGTTGTCGCTACTTTGCCAGCGATTTGTCATAGTTGTCAGTTCGTAATAAGTGCCTTCAATTCTTTCCTAGGCATAGTCTAAGTTTTTGGGCAACAGTTAAAGTCTTGACTAACTTATAAAACTATTAAAAGTATAAACTAGTTCAAATAGTTTAACAAATTCCTATTAGCCTAAGGGATGCTATACATGGTTTTTTAAAATAATAAGAGGATACAGATATTGCTATAGGTCATATACGTAAGGGTTATTATTAAGGACTCATCCTTTAGTTATTAATCATCTAATAAACCATTTACGTTTTAACTAACAAAACTAAGGATGGGGTCGAAGTAGACCAACAATTCATGTTGGCACAAAAAAGACGTAACTACGATAGGAAGAATTAAGCACGATATAATGAATGGATAGAGAAGAGAATATGAGCCACCCATGGGGGCAAGATGGTGATAGAAAAAGAATACTACTACTGCTACTCGCGTCATCTATTAGCATCGCGTGTATGCCATCTGGGTAAAATATTAGTATATCCTCATAACTGCTAAACCAGCACTTATATAATTCTACGTCTACTATGCACCTAAGATCTCGTGTCATAAAGGGGGTCATGAGTATGCAATGACACATATAACTAAGGTCGTACCTGTATCTACGACTTTCTGTGGCCGCGCTCTCTTGTTTGTTATCATGAGTGCTTGGCCTATGGGTATATCTAGTACTATCCGTGTATCAAACTTATACTAAGCACGAACGTACGTCTTTCCGAAATAGGGGAGGACAAAAAACAACAATAAAGAGTTCAAGGAGGAGGTGATAGGATACAAGTACGGAACCAAAAGGGATTAGAGAATTCGAAAGGGAGTTGCCAAGGCAGTTGTGGATTAAAATTTTATTTTGGTAAATTCCTATATACATGTTCATATCGGAACAGTTATGTACCTGACATGATATGCTCTGACCAGTCTAGAGGGCAAGTATATCCGTCTAACAAGTTGAGTCAACTATATCTCAATCCACATAAAGTAGTGATACAAAGAGCGAACCAAGTGCACTACAGTTGATCAGAACATAATACACCGATTCTGATTTAGACAATATATTAGTGTGGGCCCCCAATAATACATATGTCATGAACAAGCTTAATAAAAGAATAAGCTTGCAAAACTAGGCTATAATAGCAGCATAAGTCGAGGTAGTAAAAAATATATAAGTACGCTTGATTATGATGGAGGAAGGTACAGAATAATCTAAGTTCACCAAGAAGATCGGTGTTGTGCCTCTACAATTGCCATACTAATTCCTTGTCTAAGTCTAAAGTCAACCAAATGGGTGTATTGGCCTATAAGTTCTACAGTCCAGAATAACACTAAAGTTCTATAGTCTGGATAAACACTATCTTTTTATGCAAGTCTATAGCTGGTGTCCTTCAATTATACTTCATTAATGGGGCAATAGGACTATGTGTTACTAGGTTATGAGACATACTATCCAACTTACAATAATTTAACTAATAGTATTATTAAACAATATAGTGTATATACCTGGTACAAGGCACCTTCCTAACCCCTATCAAATACGAAAGAAAAGATAAGATTGACGTTGTGAAGGAATCAAACAAGATGCAATGAAGCTATCAAATGAGAGTACGAAATGAAATCGAGGGAGGTGATAAATAAGTGGATGAGATCCTATATTCTAATCCTATGTGCAGGCTTGCTCGGTACAGTAACGTAACCGAGACAATATGCTCTCGACCTGCATGGGCCACCACAAAAATATGTCACGCCACAGTCCCAAAATACGTAGGGCTAGGAACACGTAAGCATGCCAGCCGCATGGATATGACAACTCCAATATATGGAAACCATATCCCATACGTACGCTGTAATATGAATATCAATCCACAAGTGGTATAAAATGTATCACAAGTCACAGGGTACAATCTAAATCTCATCCACGAAAATCAATATAAATGAATAACCAGTGTCTATGAAACTAGATCTCAAAGTAAGTATCTAAGGATGATAGTTGGATGGAAACAAATCCACTACCAACTCAAATGAAAAAGTACAACACAATAAACAAAATATAAGAATACCAGCTAACAACCACGGGCTCGAAGAGAAGACATCCTCAAAACTTATATAACCATCCAGATCTGCGCTCCTGCAAATACTTAAGAACAAATACACCTGGCAGAGGACCAGGTCCTCAGAGGGACGTAACAAGATACAAAAAAGCGAGCCAATTTGAATAAAGTAAACATGCATATAATTTGAAAATAAATAAGTACGCTGTACAAGACAATCTATATGAATGCAAATGAGGACAACTTTTCGATGTATGGGCAAGGGTAGGCTACTCGATCTAATCCTCACAACTCATACGCTCGTCAGTGGACATCATCAGCCGACATACCTCTTGGGTAGCGACCCTCGGACTCCATCAATCGACATACCTCGGGGGTAGCGACCATCGGACACGACCACCATAGTGCTTGCTAGTTACTATGGTTTACCAGAGTGGTTAAAAGCCCATACGCCTAATGATTGTCCTCGATGATACTAAGTGCCATGTGTGTGTCAACATATCTAATACATAGTAATGACTGGAAGAAAACTACACATGCAAGAAATATACCGAAATGTAATAAATATACAGAAATATACTAAGCATGCAAAATACTATAAGCAATTTGGCAAGGTATCTTGGCTGGTCTGAAAATGATGAAGTCCCAACTTAAGGCGTCGTCCGATCTACCCGTCACATAAATTAAACAAGTTCGGTTACAAAAGTGGGTAAATAGGTTTCTCTATTTAATCTATTTTAATTCTGAATAAAATAACTTAAAATAGTATTTTAATCTTATTATAATCTGATTTTATTGTTAAGCTCTAATTTTGGTCCAATGAAAGTCAACTTTAAGGATTTGTGATCCGTGACACGCAAATCGAGGCAATCTGTTGACCAAAAAGTCAACCAACTCAAATCCTAGATTTGTGTATGGAATCCTATAGATTTCAATACTACATGAACACCATATTCGACAGTTTCATAAAATCACAAGTCGGTAAAGAGTTATGTCCACTAGGGCGCACAGATGATAGTTTTTAGTGGTTTCCTATTTACGTCTACGTTGCACAAATTTATAGTAGAATAAACTTATATTTTAAATTCTGAAAAAATACTTTTCTGAAAGTTCATCATGTCATCTTTCCGAAACTTTAAACGGTTCATAATTCTGAATTCGGGATATCACAAAATCTCAAAAATACCAAAATGCGTCTAATTTTGGACAACTGACACTTTTAGAATTTTCTAGAAAAATAGGTTCATAGATTATTAAAATAAATTATATAATCAGAAAACTAACCTTGATATAGTTCTAACAAAAAAAACTAGAGCGCGTTTGGAGTCCGGAGCTAGGAGATATCGTCTTTTTAATTCGTCATAACTAGTAGAAAATGAGGCTGAATTTATGACAAATTTTGACTATTTTTGGACGAAAAAGCGGAAAATTTGGGGGAAGAAAAATATGAAGGATGAGGTATTTATAATGGTGGACACTACTTAATTAAATACAACTAGGATTTGTTAATTTGGATAGGATTATGATGAATTTAAATAAAGATAGGATATGCATGAAGTTGCTTTCCTAGTAGGTTCAGGATTTGAATTAATTTAAAATAGAGTTTGAATTTATCTCAATAATTTATAATCTTAAATATAATTAAAGATAATACAAATAATTTATAAAATCTTATTAATATCTATTAACACTAAATTAGCATCTATCTAATATTAAGACTATATATATCCAAATAAATCCTAAATAATTTTAAAAATCTAAATAAATTTCTTAAAATTCTAAATAAATTACAGAAAAATATAATTAAATATTTTGAACTAAAATAAATATTTGGTAGGAACAACATGCAAGTATGGTCGTATAGTAAATCATAGAAGTCCTAGAAATTTATGTTTCCTAAGTTTTAATTACCAAAAATTCTAGAAAAATCTCCAAAAATCTAAAATAACCTAAAATAATTTTAAATAAATATTTATATAAGTAAATATATCAAGAAATTTATTTTTTAATTAACTAAGAGAATACTTTAAAGAAATTTAATATCTATAATAAATATAATAATATAAAATACACACAAAATATCTATTTTTGGTGAGGGGGTTTACAGTGTCAAATTAAGCATAGGGACAGGCACTTTGAGTGGACTAGAGATCTTTTTATTAAGGCGTAAAGACAAAGGATTCATCGAAGGGCCGAAGCCACTCACCGAATGAATCAATGCGAGAGAATGAGGAAGCCTTACACAGCGATCACTCCTTGGTTATGCGTCCTAAAATTACAACAACAGTTGGTTAGCATCATTTAATCTCTTTCTCTTACTATTCAAAATGAATGCATAAGAGAGGAAAGCGAATCATGAAAACCAAATACAAAGCAACACAAAACCAAGCAGCAAAATATCCAACGAAAACTCTTGGACTAATTTTAATATAAGCCATTCAATTATTTGGAAGGGTTCATTATATTTCATTCGTGATTGACTTGACGGTAAAGTTTCCCCGAGACTAGATTCTCAATCGAGTCAAAGTAGTAAGTGTTCCTTAAGTGAACCGCTGGAAGCAGGATATTACATAATACCCCACCAGAGGAAGTTTCATCCTCAAAACTTAAGAGATTAAGGAGTCAAGGTACAAGGTATCAAGAGGTCAAAGGAATCAGACTCACCAACATTGTGTCCGCTCGTATCGCGCTCAATATTCAGCTGATACACTCTAGGTATCCCCATCTGATCCGTCTGTCTGTTAGCTGGAGCTGGCACGGGGTTCTCATTGCAGTTATGTGGCGCATGCCTCTTTATCGGATATTTTCTCAGAAGATGGCCCATTTGGCCATATTTGAAAAACTCCCCTCGAGTAATATGACAAGTTTTTACTACGTGCCCTGCCATAATAGCTGCACTTAAGTCTAGGGCACTGTTCGCCCTTTATCTTCTTTCCTCCATCATGATATCTTTTTGTAGGAGAGCTTTGAGCAGATAATGCCTTTTCTGGAATACTTTGTGTACGAAATGCTTATTTTGTACCGCTGCCTCAAAGGCCTTGATGTATGACATACACTCCCGATTCATCACATCCTTTTTAAGTTCGTCGATCAAGCCTCTAATGAATTGGTACATACGGGCCCTCTCGTTTGGAATTATTGAACTAGTGAACTTAGCAAGATTGGAGAATTATGACTCATAGTCTTTGATAGACATGCTCCCTTGCTTAAGTTCATTAAATTCGTCTTCCTTTCTCTGTTTGACGGCCAAAAGGAGGTACTGTTCCAAGAATGCATCCTTGAACATCCCCCAGGTGATTTTGCCGTCTAGGCACCTTGTGGCAAGATCTAGATTCTTGATCTACCACTAGTTGTGTGTATGTAACTGCAACTTCATGGCTACACATACAACCCTCTTGTTCGCAGGTATCCCAGCAAACTCAAATAGGCCCTCCAACTTGGCGACCCAGCCCATCACCTTATCCGGCACGGCCCTGCCATCTAACTCTGGAGGGTTCAACTTCAGAAACTCAGCGCTTTTAAAGGTAGACTTCCTGGCTGCCTGTAGAGGTTCACCTACTTCTACTAGGCCAGCTTCTTGAGGCGCAGGTGCTACTGCCATAGGTATCACAGCAGTTCCCGATACACAGCTATTGGCTGCCAAGGTCGTCACTATCTGAGTCAAGGCATCAAGTTATTTCTACTGTGCCAAGGTTCGAGCATTATCCCGCTACTACTGAGCCTCAAATCGTTCTTTTTGATTCTCTATCATAGCTATCAAGCGATCAACTTGGTCATCGGTCGAGCCAGATGCTCCTGATGCCCCTTGGTTGCCGGTTTTATACCATTTATCTTCAAAAATAGAGTTGCTTGCATTAGTCTCATAACGTATTATGGACTTACTGCATGGGATGTTGGGTTTTTATACGTTTCAAGATCGGGACATTTAATACCTTTGATTTACTTATATAGATTCACAACCATTTTTGAAATATGTGACTTTTGAAATCGCTTGAAAACTTATCTTATTTTTTAAAAACGATATTTGAAGAGGCCAATGATGTAAAGTCGTACTCTGATACCAGCTTGTCACGCCCCGATCCCGTAAGGGCCGATCGTCCTCGCTTGGTTCTTACGAAACAAATTGTCCTCGCTTGGGCCTGATGTCGTACAAGCCTAAGTTTTGTTTGCACAAGGCATAGTACCTGCACGAAATACAAGTTAGACAAAAATATACATATATAGAAGCACAAAATTTAAAATGCAGAGAACCAATGTTGAGCACGTTTGATAGGAACATAAAATACTTTCTTTATTGAATACTTGAAATTGGATTACAAAATACTAGCTTGACTGATTACAAAATATGCCATAGTTGGTTTACATTTCTATTTATAAACCCAAAAACTAGCCACAATGGCTCTACATCATATCCTTTTAGTAGGACATATAAACCCCATCAACCAAATTTAGCCAACTTAGCTTAGACAGAGAGGCTAGGGTTAGTTTGAATCCAATTAGAAATAGAACATTGTGTTTTAGATGATTTTACAATATATATATATATATATATATATATATATATATATATATATATATATATATATATATATATATATATATATATATATATATATATATATATATATCACTTAGTGTACCTTACCGTTGCTTCTATAATTGGAGCACCTTACTAGCCATTGCCTTCCTACAAATTTTACATCCTTGTCCTAGACATGCCAGTCATCTATTCTGACCTTTGTGTAACTTATAATTATGCTCTCTTGTGCTACATTTTAGTCGCACAATATTCGTCGCAGACGTTTATTCTTAATCCTATATAAATCTAACTTTGTATCCTTGTGTGTTCCAATCAAAATTGGAGACACAATCTTGACCCGTTTTGTGCAACCCAAATTATGATAATATTCTATTCTGAGTTCTCTACATTTATGACACTTGTGTCCCACATTATTTTAATCCCATGTACTTCCAATTAATTCAAGAACACCAATTATATTAATTTTAATTAAATTAATCTAATTTCCATCTTTGTGCAATTTTCTAATTGTTGGGCGCTTTTATGCAAAAGTGTATTGAGGTGTCCACACCATTGGACACAAAACATGAAGAAACCTATTTTTCTTCATTATTTGATATGTAAATTTTCTCCATAATTTTGGAGTGTGTAGCACTCAACATCACCCTCTTATCAATTCCTAGCCATGCATTTCAAACCATGCAATCCTAGCCCTCCAAACATCTCTATGTAAAGCCAAGCCCATCCTAAGTAGGATGTTGACCAACCCATCTCCCTAGGTCAACATCCAACCCAAATTCTACATATATATATATATATATATATATATATATATATATATATATCATCCTTTCTTTATTTTTCTAAACCAATACCTATACCTAGCCGACATAATCATCCCCAACTCCTATTCACCTCCTCCAGCAACGCTGGAGTAGCTTCGCCGCTCACCTAGCCAACCCCGACCTCACAACTATCCTCTTCCCCACCCGATCCTCGCCAGAGCCGACTCACTAGACATCCATCCTCTTCGACCTCCCTCACCGCTCTTCCCCGGCCATCTCCCCTCCGCCTGGGAACTCCCCGACCTCGATGAGCTGCCACCACTGCTGCCATAATCTCCACTCTCATCTCCTTTCCGAAGCCTGAGATCCCGCCGACCGAAGTTGAACTTCCTTCTGAATCCAAACCCGACTTCCACCAGTCTCCACCTTCATCCTCTCGCCGAGCAGCTCGTCACCCTGCTGAACCGACATCACAGCTATCCCGGCCTTCCCTTCGACCCATCTCCTTCCCTTCCCTGTCGTTGAGCCCGCCGGAGCAAACTCGACAGCGTCGCCGAACCCCGGCCATCCATTATGAGCAATCATCTTTCTCCGCCTGAGTACCTGACACTTTGTCCCCGACCGCCTGAACCACCACTCCCTGCTGGACTCCAGCAGCCTCTGGCCATCCCTGGTCTTCACCATCCTTGTTCATCATCACCGTCACCTTAATCCTAATCATCTTTATCATCTTAACCATCATCACTATCACCTCAATCGTCCTCACCAATCATCACCCTCGTCATCATCATTACCATCATCGTCGTCATCGTGGACCCGTCACCTTCGCCGAAGACGACTTGCAGCAGTCACCCTCTATCCTCGATTCTCGTGCTCGTGCATGCTAACCCCGAGGTTCGAACCTGTCCCTCTTCTTTTATATTATGTATGTGTGCTTGTGATTAATATTGCTTTATGGTACAGTTTATTTCAGACCATGTCGGTTTACCTAAAGATTAGTATGCGTATGTGTAGGTAATTAATTGGTACCTATACATTGGGTGGTAATTAATGCTAGTACTAGGTATGACTATATTATAGATGTTGAGTGACCATAAGTGTTAGTAGTAGATACCCTGTATTGACATTTGACTGTATGACCCGTATGTGTACACGTACGCGTATGTATAAAATATTCAGATTGGTATATATATATATATGTATTGTATAAGTAATTAAATGATAATGCTAATTATGACTATATATGTATTTATTCCGTCTGGCCTTAGGTTAATTATGGATATCCCATATTTATGTTTGACCAAGTGACCCTAAGAACTTGTGAGTTGACTGCCTTGTGTACATTAACGTATTGGCTTAGATACAAGTTAGTTGACTGTCTAATTTTGATATAGCATTTGAAGACGTGACACCCGCGTAGTTAGACGCACAATTTATCCTGCTAGTTGACTAGTATAACCCCTAGCGTACCCTCTGAGTCCAGTATAATTATGGTTGTGTATGTTCTAGTGTAATGACTGGTGTTATATTATATTATATGTATATAGGACCATTGGATTGTCTGCGTGACTTCGGGAGCAGCTTATTGGTACTACGCAGCTTTCTTGCCAGGCAAGTATACCTTGCCATTATACTATAATTTATATTCCATATGATGCATGTATTTTATTTCTATCATTTAGTTCATATATTTTAACTGCTATATAAACTGCGCGTCTAAGGAAACTTGGGTGCAACGACGGTGTCGTCGTATTCTGTTTTTATTATGTATATGCATGTTGACCTAGTTTATGAGACCACTCCATTATCATAAGGCATTCTTAGGTTTCATTGGCCGTGACACAGCTGTTACACGAGTGTGAGTCTCATGTAGGACACGGACTTGCGTGACAAGCTGGCCTCTTGTACGTATGGGACGTGCGTTAGGGATAACTGCTGTTAGAATTTGCATGCTAGGAGACTTGGCAGTTATTAGAGGTATTATCGTATCATGGATGTGACATGCTTAGATCATGGGGTGGGAAAAACAACAAGTAAGGCATTTGGGTTCCTTTGCACTTTTCTT
This sequence comes from Iris macrosiphon, assembly GCA_036927795.1. NCBI lineage: Eukaryota > Viridiplantae > Streptophyta > Magnoliopsida > Asparagales > Iridaceae > Iris > Iris macrosiphon. The sequence goes on along the minus strand of JAYESA010000001.1, from coordinate 145,932,028 downwards.
TTTGTAACCCGTACGCTCCGTCGGAGATGCGCGGTCGTGATGACCCCTAAAGTACCTGGCGGCCTCTGTCCTTCAAAAGACAACATACTTTGTAGGACCCTGATTCTCCGAGAGAATCATGCCAATCCCATTTATGGCCAGATAGCCCACTTGTTGGAAAGTTGTTCTCAAAATGCATTCACAAAGACGGTTAGGCGACCCATTGGATATTTATTTTCAGTACTTTATTGACATGCTTCTATGTATCTTGTTATGTCCCTCTAAGGACCTGATCTCTTTCCAGGTGTAGATGTTAATGACTATTTGCAGGGGAGGTCTTCTTTTCGAGTCCCATTGTTCATTAGTTGATATTATTATTGTGGTTACTTTTATATTCTAGTTTGGCAGTGGATTTGTTTTTACCCGACTATCTTTCTCTGATTCTTCATATTGAAGTTCAGTTATATAGTTGACTGGTTATTTATTCTGTGGATGAGATTTAGTTATGTCTGTGACTTGTGATAAATTTATACCACTTATGAATTATTGTTATTCATAATACAACGTATGTATGTGTTATGGTTTTTATATATTGGAGTCTCCATATACATACATCTGGCATGGTTACGTATTCCTAGTCCTACGTATTTTGGGACTGGGGCATAGCATGTTTTTAGTGGTGGCCCATGCAGGTCGAGAGTATATTGTTTCGGTTACGTTACTGTACCGAGCAAGCCTGCAAATAGGATTAGAGTATAGGAACTCATCCACAATTGACTATGACTCGCATTTCTTCCAATCTGTTTTATTTAAATAAATGCATCCTGCTTGATTCATGTGCTTCCCTAATAGTTCCTTGAGTGTAGCCTTCTGCTAGAATATAGGAATCCTTGTTGTTAGGATGATAATTAGGGTAACATACCTACTAAGAATACCACTAGAATATTGGCACATCACTAAGTTTAGCATACCTAATAAACCCTAGCATCCAATACCTATAAATTGATTGACCATTATCCCTTGATATTTAGGAATGACTTGAGAGCCAGTAACTTCTCCATTCTCAATATTAATGCTTTTGTTCTATAAACACTATGATTAAGACTTAAGATGACTATTACCTATGTAGCTTTATAATACAGTATTATACTTTAATAAATACTAAGATCTTTCCCTCTTATACCCTAACGAGAGTTTCTACTCTATCTTTTAGGCAGTTACAATAATAGTTAATTCTTTTAAGCTGGGTAGTATACCTCACAACCTAGTAACACATAGTCCTTTTGACTCATTAATGAAGTGTAATTGAATGACACCAACTATAGACTTGCATAAGAAGATAGTGTTTACCCAAAATATAGAACTTAGAGGCCCATACCCCATTTGGTTTATTAAAGACTTAGACAAGGAGTTAGTATGGAAACTGTAGAGGCACAACACCGGACGAGTCTTATCTTCTTGGTAAGTTTGATTTATTTTTTACCTTCTTTCATCATAATCCAGCGTACTTATATTTTCTGTACTACCTCGACTTATGCTGCTATTTTATAGCCTTATTTTGCAAGCTTATTCTTTTATCGAGATTTTTCATGACATATGTGTTATTGGGGACGCCTACTAATACATTTTCTAAATTAGAATCAATGTATTATGGTCTAGCTAACCTTAGTGCGCTTGGTTCGCTCTTCGCATGACTACTTTACATGGATTGAGATATATAGTTGACTAGTAGACGAATATACTTGCCCTCAGACATCTTCGAACACATCTCATCGGTTACATAACTGTACTAATATGAGCATATGGATAGGTATTTACTAAAATAGGATTTCAATCCACAACTTCCTTGACAACTCTCCTTTTTGAATTCTTTGATCACCTTGAACCTCGTACTTGTATTCTATCATCTCCTCCTTGAATTCTTTATTATTGTCCTCCGTCTTCCCTTATTTCAGAAAGATGAACGCTCGTGCTTGGTATAAGTTTGATATAGAGAGAGTACTAGATATACCCCATAGGCCAACCGCATTATTTGGTGACTATCTTTTGTAATTAAGGGCATATTATATGTGATATATTTGGTGTTTAAACTTTGAGGATTGAATAACGCGATTAAGTAATTTAAGGAAGCCTTTCTTAAATGTATAGCCTTATGTGATAAGATGGGTAAATTCTAAGTTGGGTAGAAGTTGCATTGTTAACTTGAGGTAAAATTCTTTTTGTGATCAAGCAAGATTAGATTAAGAGATTCAAGTGATTTAATCTTGAGAAATTTTAGAAGAATGATTAAGATGATGAGGATTTAATTAATTTTAAAATCTTGATATTGTGGACCAAATGTTTATACTTTAAGCACATGATTTAAATTTTGAATATTGAAGGTTGAATCAACGATTTAAATTTTGAGGATCAATATAGAATCTTAGACTTGAACAATTGGTGAATTAGATTTAAATTTTTTACAATTTTATGATTTGAGTTAAAAGTTAAATTTTGATTGTTGGATCACCTATTAAAAATATTGAGGATATAAATTGAAATTAAAATTTTGAAGAGTATAAAATTCCTAAGTTGAAAATAGAAATAATATTTGATTAGAATTATTTTCTAGAGGAGATTATGATAGTTGGAGATTATGATATAAATTTTGATGTATGATGTCATATAGATTTGAATTAGATTTGGGTGATTGATTATTTAAAAATTGAGAAGATAGTACGATATATTGAATTTTAATTTAAACAATGGTTAATTTAATTTTGAAGGTGATTGTGATGGATTTGAATAGATTTTAAATTATTGCAAAGAGATTGCGATTGACTTGCCTTATGTACGAACGTGAAGGATTTGACAAATTATACCTTAGTCTAATTTCGAGGACAAAATTCTTTTAAGTTGGGTAGATTATAAACTCCATCAACCAAATTTAGGCCTACTTAGCTTAGACAGAGACTAGGGTTAGTTTGAATCCAATTAGAAATAGAACATTGTGTTTTAGATAATTATATATATATATATATATATATATATATATATATATATATATATATATATATATATATATATATATATATATATATCACTTAGTGTACCTTACCGTTGCTTCAATAATTGGAGCACCTCACTAGCCATTGCCTTATTACAAATTTCATATCCTTGTCCTAGACGTGCCAATCATCTATTCTGACCTTTGTGTAACTTATAATTATGCTCTCTTGTGCTAAATTTTAGTCACACAATATTCGTCGCAGACGTTTATTCTTAATTCTATATAAATCCAACTTTGTATCCTTGTGTGTTCCAATCAAAATTGGAGACACAATCTTGATCCGTTTTGTGCAACCCAAATTATAATAATATTTTATTCTGAGTCCTCTACATTCATGACACTTGTGTCCCACCTAATTTTAATCCCATGTACTTTTAATTAATTCAAGAACACCAATTATATTAATTTTAATTAAATTAATCCAATTTCTATCTTTGTACAATTTTCCAATTGTTGGGCACTTTTATGCAAAAGTGCATTGAGGTGTCTACACCATTGGACACAACACATGAAGAAACCCATTTTCCTTCATTATTTGATCATGTGAATTTTTTCTATAATTTTGTAGTGTGTAGCACTCAACATCACCCCTCATCAATTCCTAGCCATGCATTTCAAACCATGCAATCCTAGCCCTCCAAACATCTCCATGTAAAGCCAAGCCCATCCCAAGTAGGATGTTGACCAACCCAAATCCCTAGGTCAACACCAAACCCAAATTATATATATATATATATATCATCCTTTCTTTATTTTTCTAAACCAATACCTATACCTAGCTGACATAATCATCCCCAACTCCTGTTCACTTCCTCCAGCAATGCCGGAGCAGCTCCGCCGCTCACCTGGCCGACCCCGACCTCACAACCATCCTCTTCCCTATTCGACCCTCGACGGAGCTGACTCACTGTACATCCATCCTCCTCGACGTCCCTCACCGCTCTTCCCTGGATATCTCCCCTCCGCCTAGAAATACCTCAACCTCGATGAGCCGCCACTATTGCTGCCATCATCTTCACTCCCATCTCCTTCCCGTAGCCTGAGATCCCACCGACCGGAGTTGAACCTCTGCCTGACTCCAAACCCGACCGCCACCAGTCTCCACCCTCATCCCCTCGCCGAGCAGCCCATCACCCCGCTGAACCGATGATCACAACCATCCCGGCCTTCCCTTTGACCTATCTCCTTCCCTTCCTTGTCGTTGAGCCCGTCGGAGCAGACCTGACAGTGCCGCCGAACCCCGGCCATCCACGATGAGTAATCATCTTCCTCCGCCTGAGCACCTGAGACTTCGTCCCCGACCGCCTGAACCGCCACTCCCGGCCGGACTCCAGCAGCCTCCGGCCATCCCTGGTCTTCACCATCCCTGTTGATCATCACCGTCACCTTAATCCTCCTCCTTATCATCACCTTAACCATCATCACTATCACCTCAATCGTCATCACCAATTATCACCCTCGTCATCATTATCACCATCATCGTCGTCATCGTGGACCCGTCACCTTCGCCGAAGACGACCTACAGCAGTCACCCTCTGTTCTCGATTCTCGTATCCGTACACGCTAACCCCGAGGTTCGAACCTGTCCCTCTTCTTTCATATTATGTATGTGTGCTTGTGATTAGTATTGCTTTATGGTTCAGTTTAGTTGAGACTGTGTCGGTTAACCTAAAGACTAGTGTGCGTATATATAGGTAATTAATTGGTACCTATACGTTGTGTGGTAATTAATGCTAGTACTAGGTATGACTGTATTATAGATGTTGAGTGACCATAAATGTTAGTAGTAGATACCCTGTATTGACATTTGACCATATGACCGTATGGGTACACGTACGCGTATGTATATAATATTCAGATTGGTATATATATATATATTGTATAAGTAATTAAATAATAATGCTAATTATGACTATATATGTATTTATTCTATCTGGCCCTAGGTTAATTATGGATATCCCATATTTATGTTTAACCAAGTGACCCTAAGAACTTGTTAGTTGACTGCCTTGTGTACATTAACGTACTGGCTAGTTGACTGTCTGATTTTGATACAGCATTTGAACACGTGACACCCGTGTAGTTCGACGCACAATTTACCCCGCTAGTTGACCAGTATAACCCCTAGCGTACCCTCTGAGTCCAGTATAATTATGGTTGTGTATGTTCTAGTGTAATGGCTGATGTTATATTATATTATATGTATATAGGACCATTGGATTGTTTGCGAGACTACGGGAGCAGCTTATTGGTACTACGCAGCTTTCTTGCCAGACAAGTATACCTTGCCATTGTACTATAATTTATATTCCATATGATGCATGTATTTTATTTCTGTCATTTAGTTTATATATTTTAACTGCTATATAAACTGCGCGTCCAAGAAAACTTGGGTGCAACGACGGTGTCGTCGTATTCTGTTTTTATTATGTATATGCATGTTGACCTAGTTTATGAGACCACCCTATTATCATGAGGCATTCATAGGTTTCATTGGCCATGACAAAGCTGTTACACGAGTGTGAGTCTCATGTAGGACACGGACTTGCGTGATAGGTTGGCCTCCTGTACGTATAGGACGTGCGTTAGGGATAACTGCTGTTAGAAATTGCATGCTAGGAGATTTGGCAGTTATTAGAGGTATTATCGTGTCATGGATGTGACATGCTTAGAGCATGGGGTGGGAAGAACAACAAGTAAGGTATTTGGGCTCCTTTGCACTTTCTTTTTTGTAACCCGTACGCTCCGCCGGAGATGCACGGTCGTGATGACCCCTATATTACCTGGCGGCCTCTGCCATTCAAAAGACGACATACTTTGTAGGCCCCTGATTCTCTAAGAGAATCATGCCAATCCCATTTATGTCCAGATAGCCTACTTGTTGGAAAGTTGTTCTCAAAATGCATTCACATAGATGGTTAGGCGACCCATTGGATGTTTATTTTCAGTACTTTATTGGCATGCTTCTATGTATCTTCTTATGTCCCTCTGAGGACCTGGTCCCTTTCCAAGTGTAGATGTTCATGACTATTAGCATGATGCGCGGATCAGGACTTGCTACTTATCTTTCGAGGAGGTCTTCTTTTCGAGTCCCATTGTTCATTAGTTAATATTATTATTGTGGTTACTTTTATATTCTAGTTTGGCAGTGGATTTGTTTCCACCCGACTATCTTTCTCTGATACTTCATATTGAGATTCAATTATATAGTTGACTGGTTATTTATTCATTTATTTATTTTATGGATAAGATTTAGTTATGCCCTGTGACTTGTGATAAATTTATACCACTTGTGAATGATTGTTATTCATAATACAACGTACGTATGTATGTATTATGGTTTCCATATAATGGAGTCTCCATATACATACGACTGGCATGGTTACGTATTTCTAGTCCTACGTATTTTGGGACTGGGGCATGACAGGATAGAAAATAAAACACCTAGAAACAAAGCTTGCAAGCTGAAGGAAACTAGCAAACGGAAGGAAAACTAAAGGAACCGAGAGTAATTCCACTGGATGGACGTGCTCCCACAACTTGCCAAGCTTTCGCTACCTGAACCTGGGGATGCCCACAAATGTGGATTAGTACTCATCATGTATTATTGGGTGACCGTAGCCAAACTCACCAAATATCAACACTAAGTAAGCAAGTGGAGCTAGCATTACTATTATGTGATCTTTCTAGTTGTCTAGGTCTTTTAACAATTGATGCAAAGAAACATAAATGATAGATTGAACAGGCATATGATAATTCTTATCCATGGCCGAACGGTTATCCCGGCAGCAGACACACAAGTTAGAAATAATTTACATATACGTATATAACTTATGAATCAATCTTGGCATCAGGTATTAGGTATGCAAGAAGGTAAACCTAGCATGTGACCTAACTATATGATGGTCCACGAAAAAAATCTATGAATAGCAGCTGGAACTACAAGCCTCAGGCTAACTATTAGATATGATACCCCCTTAACCACAAGGACTACAAGCCTCATGGTGTTTTGATTATCTCTCCCAGGCCGAACAATCTCCAGTAACCCAGGAACTGCTCGAGAGACTGACCTTGTGCACAAGTTATCCAAAGACCGATGCGATAAATGTATTCTATCAAATAATCAGTTCTATTACAACAGTTGAACAATATGCATCTATATGGACTATCTTCTTTTTGATTGAGCCGTAACTCTTTAATAAGTCAATATCGATCAATTCAAAACATAAGAGATTTTCTATAAGTTCAATGCGCAGCATATAATAAGGAACGTGCATCAATATCCTGAATGGTTGCAGTGATTATTCTACGATTCAAATATCACAAATTCTTTATCATGCAATAAGTAGTAGCAATTCTAAGTTAACATGCGATTACTGTTCATTAAATTATCTTATTACTGGGGTGTTAAATTAAGCATAGGGACAGGCACTTTGAGTGGACTCGAGATCTTTTTATTAAAGCGTGAAGACAAATGATTCATCGAAGGGCCGAAGCCACTCACCAAATGAATCAACGCGAGAGAATGGGGAAGCCTTACACAGAGATCACTCCTTGGTTATGCGTCCTAAAATTGTAAGAACACTTGGTTAGCATCATTCGATCTATTTCTCTTACGATTCAAAATGAATGCGCAAGTAAGAAAAGCGAATCATGAAAACAAAATTATTGAAAGCAATACAAAACACAAAGCAACACAAAACCAAGCAGCAAAATATCCAATAAAAACTCTTGGACTAATTTTAATAGAAGTTGTTACATCAGTTGGAAGGCTTCTTTGCATTTCGTCCATGATTGACTAGGCGGTAAGGTTTCCCCGAGACCCGATTCTCAACCGAGTCAAAGTAGTAAGTGTTCCTTAAGTGAACCGCTGGAAGCGGGGCATTATAGTTTCCATTCATCATATAACTGTATAATCTATCTCGTTATTCTCAGCTAAGACATCCATCTTATACTTCTCCCTTTCTTGCTACCCAATATAACATTAAGCCATCGAGATATGCTATTGATACTCAAACCAAAATATCCAAAGGACACTTGCATCATATTATCACAAAACATCAATTCTGAGTAAGTTTCGGCACTACCCCATTCTTACTGGTAGGCTCAATACTATCACTATGGGAGGGTCACTACACAAGTATCACTGATAGGGTAGAGGCATATACCACTCAAAGAATAAGCCATTCCTGACAATCATACTATACTTACACTGATCCAACATCCATTCTGCCATCGTATATTAATCAACTCAGTATTAATGTTGATTTCCTCTATTGAAATTACTCGAGCATAATTCGCATGATTATAACATACACATTGATTCTCTTTATTTCCATATGCAAATTATTAATCACCGGTTATTCATCTATGGCATAGAATCTTTGTTGGGTTATTGGTATCTTTTAAAAATCAAGAATCATAACTTAGGGCAATCATAATATTTCGGCTTATTATATGAAACATTCAGTGAGTGTAGCCAAGTGGTCAAATATTCTCGATTGTGGAAGCACATTCGAACAATAGCAGAAGTAACATAGGACGTTCACAGATGCAAATTCGATAATCGCAGAAATAACTTTGAATACTCGCAGAAGGCAACTTTGAATATGCACTGAGGCGATTGTAACTAATCGCGGAAGAGACTTTGAATAGTCACCGACACAACTTTGAGTATCCACAGATGCATCTTTGAGCAAACATGGAAGCACCTTTGATTTAGAATTTTCTGAGTCCAAGGACTTATGACTGTGCTCTGATACCAACTTGTCATGCCCCAATTCCGAAGAATCGAAAGTAGCCACAAGCGTGATGACGTACAAGACTAGATTGTACTTGTACAAGGCAAAAAGATAGACAAGTCATTCAGAAATATCGATATAGCAACGGAAATAAGCAGACAAATTTAAGTCACAAAAGAATAGATTGTAAAGCATCTCTTTCTTGATAATAATATTTGATTGCAAGCCTTACAACAGATTACAAAGCTTCTCAATTACAACTAATACTTGGTCACTTGGCTTGCATTGATATTTGTTGTCTAGGCTTACAATCTCACTGATACAACTGAATTATATTATTCCATACATTATGCCCCTTATAACAGAAGACGCATCTAACGGAAGAAGAGCTTCTGCACTCCCCAACAATGCTTCGATGCGTCAGAACCGTTCCAGCCACTCCCTGAAGCTCAATACCTGAGGATGCCCACAAACGTGGGTCAGTACATATCACGTACTGGTGAGCAGAAACTAGCCCACTCATCTAAACCAACACTAAGTATTTTTGTGAAGATTATGCATATTACTTTAGTGACCTATCTATTAGGGACTAGGTTTATTTCAGTGATCAGAGTATTTAGCAACATAATAAAAGCATAATATATGAGCAACAATACAACTGAATATGTAAAAATATCACATATCACTTAGTAGTGATTCTTATCAATACCCCGTTATTCTTATCCCTGCAAAACAAGGATTGTCCACAGCATATATAATATGAATTATCCTTACAGAGATAATATTAATCCAGCATAATTATTCTCATCAGCATGCAGCCTAACTACATGAGGGTCAATGGTGATATGCTTTCGCACCACGAGGGACATGTTGTGTAGGACTTCAAAGGGCGTATGAAGCGCCATTCATGAGGTTGTGATCCCCGTGAATGTCTCATTTATACCCGGTGCTACCAAAATACTATATTTTCTCTCAGGCCGAACGATCTCGGTGCCCTGGTGTATCTCGTTCGAGGAAACTTACCAAACCTTGTGCATAAATTGTCTATGACCATGCAATATCTATGTAAATAAAATCTTAAGCATAAATTGTACGGTACATAAATGTAACTAAAGCCTCGCGTTATTGATTCTCTTGTTTTAATCATTCTCATATCGGTTGGTGACCCGTAGGTCCCAACTTACAGACCTTCTCGTGGCCCAATGGTACCAAACCATAATATATACTCGCATATGAAGCATTTCCTTCATAGTTACTGTGCATTGCTATATTATACCTATACATATATTCAATGTTTCATTCTCAATATTACAAGCATATAAAATAGTTTACAAAATGTTACTTCTTCCTCATGTAAGGCATACATTATAACATTCTTGTGTCAAGAGATACTAGCATTTATCATTTATGTGTTTCTTTGTTTATAACAACATTAAAAATAAGGCATCACTATCTTTATGTGGACTAGAGCAGCATATAGTAGGGCAATACAAAAGAGCGGTACTAGCATTCATTTTATTAAGGCATGAAGGAATAGAGGAGAAGGGACAGATCAACTCACTTATTTAAATATCGTTTCCATGCCATGATCCCACATTCGCCTATGATCTCTCAAGAATGATCTGACACGATGCACAGTCTTCTAACTTGGCATAATCATACATTCAAACCATGTCGCAAAAAATATCCCATCAATCCAAGTTAAGTAGTACTACATTATCACACCAAGCATCTCGATTTCTCGCGCACTTGTATGAGTCCAACTCTATATAGAATATATGGTCTTGTACATGTCAAGTAGTGCAAGCTTCCAACAATGATTTTGAAAAGTGTAGTATCAACTCTTTCGCCTTCTTCATTCATTGACAGCTTGATTCCATATTCCACGAGCATGCTTATGGGCTTGCAATTACTCATGTTGAACCTCTTGAGGACATCTTTTGCATAGCTTTCTTAGGAGATGAAGACACATCTTTGGTATGCTTTACTTCAATACAAAGGTGGAAAGACATAAGGCCGATGTCAGTCATCTCGAACTCATTTGCCATAGCTGTCACGCCCCGACTACGTAAAGTCAATAATCATTCCCCCGGACGTGATGCCGTGCGTGCCTAGGTTGCGCAAAACACATGGAAAGAAAATAAAATATAATGGTTTCATAGAAAAAAATGAGTCACAGCGGAAGATATATAGAGTCATATGAAACATTCAGAGTATGCGAAGCAAAGCACTTTTATTAATAATTGTAGCGGTTATAATGTCACGCCCCGATCTTCCGCAGGTAATCGGTCATCCCCCCTGGACGCGGATCACCACGCCAGCGCTCCCGCGGGACGATCTTTCCCATCTGGACATGATGTCGCACGAGCTTAAGCTACGCCCGTGCAAGGCCATGATTCGAACAGACGGTAAAATGTCTAAACCACAGAGTCGCATAGATAGTCCGAATGTAGTAGAATAAGAAATAAATAGGCGATTGGTAACAAGTTCACATAGTCTTCAATAGCGAAAACATTGAATAACACAAGTATAGAAGTAAAACAAGCACTTTATTGATACTGAATCAGAGTTACAAGTGGCTCTAGGTCGAGATTATAAGTCGCTCAAGCCCTCTCTCTCGAAATAATAAAAGAGTGCCAAGTGGCTACAATTGTGGAATGATACATAGGCGATGTTCCAACATTATGTCTTGTATATGCACTTCAGCTCCGTACGCAACGCTCCAAGGCTCCAGAGTGAAATCCATGCCTTAGCACGCACATTGGGTTTTCCGCACCGAACGAGGTTCTCCCGCACCCTGCAAGCAATCTGGTGGGTTATCAGTACATGGATACACTAGTAGGGAGAATTCTCGCCCGCTCGACAAATCCAAACACGTTATATAGGTTCTGTGCACCATCTATTAAGTTATCTTTCTAGTCTTGTCTTAGGATCAATTTTATGGCATAATGAAAAGCCTAACTCGTATAGTAGTGCACCGTACGAAATAAGAGTAATACAGCGAGACTTATTAACTTACCATTCGTCCTTTCCTGTCCAAGGCAAACTACGTTAAACCAAGCACGAGTGTGTGTGTGTGTGTGTATATATATATATATATATATATATATATATATGAAATCCAAGTCAAATTGCATAAGCAAACAAGAGTGTCATGAGCGAGATTCTGTTTCAAGTGCACGAGTTACACGGATTATTCAGGTGTGTTGTAGAAGATGTTCAAGTGTTCAAATATGTATAGATGTGCTATACTTATGTTTGTTTAGGTTTTTTAGATTCCAAATACGATGAAATAACTCGCATGCGGATTGCCTCTAAGCAAGGATGACTTATCTATATGAACATGAGTCGCTGACATAGCCATAAACGACGGTTTATAGTCTCTAGGAGATATTAGATGCGTGAGGTATGTGTCGCTAGACGCCACCTTCACCTGGGATGGCATGGAGTGCAACGAGATTCCAAGGGGCGTTCACACCAAGCTGCCTATTACCATGCGACTAGTAGAAAGTTTCGTCCGGATCGAATCGGCCCCGGTGCCCCGACGACCGTCTGCAGGAACTTGAACAAGAATACCTTATGCACAAGTTGTCCCCGACATGCAAGTCTTGGGTCTCAGATTCACGGGATTTCTGACATGACATGTTAATTCTTGATTCTTGTTCAGAACGAGTATGCTCCACGAGTTGTGGTTCTTGCTTTTACTTGACATGATTTTCGTTCAGGGTTAAACTTGACATGGTGCAATCCCCTAGTTCAAAGATGCCTTGGCGACCTAACGGTCCCGAACACTTTTAGGTTTATACTTGCACGGAACGAATATTAGCTAGTCTTCTAGTGAATTGGATGAATGCAAGGCAAGATAGTGTTTACTTGATTGTGGCATGAAATTATGTGATAAGCATTGGAAAGAGGCAAACGAGTACAAGTTATAATGTAAGCAGGCAAGCATGCATTTATATTTGAAACATAAGCATTTATGTTAGCACGGGTCTAAGGGGTAGTGCGAGGAGTGAAACCGTAAAGGGACATATCAAGCGACATAATCTAGGGGACGAATAGTGTAAACAAGCTAAACAGTGCACTACAAATAGTATATAATGATATACTCGAGGCATAGCTGGGTCTACTTGCACGAAGCTAAGGTAGCATGTGAGGGTCCATGTTATAAGCCATATTTTATTTCCATGTTCTAACACAAGCAATACAAAATATGATTATTCTCTTAGCTAGGTGTATTGTATTCTTTATTAGCATTCAAGGGTTGATTCACCTAGTGACTAGCATGTATCGTCCATATTTTAAGTGTGCTGGCTAAGAAAAGACAAGTTCATCATAGCCATCCAACTTAGCGGTGATTCGCCTCGGTCGAGCGATACTCCGAGCGAGCCTTTGGAAGTCTAAGTCTGAACCCCTAAAGGGCCAAGTCTGGAATCCTTTGCCTCAAATGAGTCATCTCATTGAGCAAAGTGGGTCGGATTATTGCACTTGCATCATTTGAATCGGCTATCCGCTTGGACGAAACGGATCGTTACATTATACACCACTCAAAAAAAGTCTCGTCCTCGAGACTTCTTAAGCACAACCCATTCTATCGCCCTATCGAATCTATCTCAAGTATAACGATCGGTACCACTAGATCCGTTTAAACACAATTTTTTACTCGTTCCTTATACCGTGTTATGTGTATGCTGGGTTTGTCTTATTGAATGGATCTATCATTTAATCCAAGCTATGACTCGGTCTCAACTGCGCCTAAGTGCAGAACATATATCGCTTAACGTGGGGTACGGTATGATCCATTTTAAATAATGATCTAAGGATGAGGCAAACTTCTCCAAGTCGTTAAACTTGTTCATACGAATCTAACATATTTACTTGTACTAGCATTCGAGATCAGCATATCGTGAGTCCGGATCGTGCATATATTCAAAGTGTCCCTCAAACATATGCATGTCAACCAACTTAGCGATAGGAAAGTCTTTGCACTAGAGTTTAACATATCATTGAGTCTTGGATCGTGCACACATTCAAGGCGTCCCTCGAACATATGCATTCAACCAAACTCATCGATAACGAAGTCGGACAAGCTACTTGCAAAAATTTCAAGGGTTTCCGTCTTACAAATCACGATGATACCTCCAACAGGATCAATCAAAATCCAATTCATTTCCATTCCAACCAGAAATCAAGCATTGCACTACCGTCAAGCACGATCTATCCGATCAACCGACTAGCGTCCATTCGTTCGGGTCAAACATAACACATGTTTACTGTTCCAAGTCTAACTCTAAGTCTTGTTGTCCCAGTTCTATGGTTTATTCAAGCAATACTCTAAAGTCGATTACACAAGTTTTTTCACTCGGCACGGGGTCATCTTCCTAATTACTAGGTCAGCTCACAAGGTCATAAGTACAGGTTCAAGGACAGAATTCATCGTACAAATTTATCGCACGATGCTCGCCCCAATTCCTAAGATCAAACTATTGTTCATTTGTACGGAATATGCTACCCAAGCTCGTTTTACTCAGATTTCTAAACATCAAGATCGGATCATCCTACTCACATTAACACATTCATTGCACAGGGTTCGAGTCCTTTCAGTTAAATCTATGATATATCCAAGTTGTATGACAAGCCTAGCAATTACATAGTCTATCTCCTCAAACATGTATGATAGGATCCACCTACCATTCTAAGTCTAGACCACCAAGTCATGATTAAATTTTCAATCATCGATCTCAATCATAAATTTTAAGTCGTCCAACTAGATTCATGTATCCGTTCACGAAGCCATCAAGTGTGACTTACTCCATGTTCTAGACTAACTCATCCTTGAAATACTTCTGATTAACTTATATTCCTAAATTTGTCTTATCATATCGAACCACTAGTCAAGACAATCCTTCAATTGTCACGCTTCGGTCTCCTACAAGTTTGATCATCCTCGTTGGACGTTAGACCACCACACCAACGCTCCCGCTGGATAATCGTCCTAATATGGGCGTGACGCATGCACGAGCATGGAGTTATGCTCGCACAAGACAAAAACGTCGAATATTATGGTTATCACCGACACGATCGCGACACCTTATTATTTTACTTCACTCCATCCAAGTTATATATATAATCCACCGAGTCATGTCCGTTCATGCCATGATCATAATTCGTCTAGCAAATTCATCCAACTGCAATGTTATCGTTCGATAATTCCATAGTCTACTTCTAGCATTCCTCAAATAACCAAGTTCAAATCCTCAAGACAAAGTATATCCACTTTTGACACGTTCCATTCATCGAGTTTGTTTGAATAATCATTGAGCTTGTTCCTGTGAGTTTGATCATCCCTGCCAAACGTGAAATCACCACGCCAGTGCTCCCGGATGATAATCGTTCTCGGCTGGGACTGATTTTGAAGGTTATCTTTTTGAACTAGATTCAAGATCATTCTTCCAAACTCCAGATCAAATCCGTTATTTCTTACCTCTTTCATTGAACCACAATATTCATTCTTGGACTAACTTCTATTCGAGCGATATCCTACTAATGTTTTAATCTGTTTGATTTAATTTGAAATTGCTCGCACGATCTACCAAGTTTTTACTAAGTTTTTTCGACCAAGATATTGATTTTATTACCTTAAATCCCTGTTTGATATAAGCCTTATCACTTGTTCAAGACATTCTCAATTGTTCAATTCAACTATCGCACGAGACCTATGAATTCATTTGAACACTTCCAAAATGATCCATACACCACTCAGGAATCAAATCAACCAATTAAATCCTTAATCAGTGTTCGTATCACTCGCTAGCATATTCACCAAGTCATTTCTTAGAATTCCTGTATGATACCTAAGCATCTCTTGATAAATCTTAGTCTCATATATATTCATTTTTATAATCATCCAAGTAAACCATATTTGATTTTGTATCTTCCAGATATGAAATACCGTTCGAGTTATATCCTAAAATTCAAGCACGATTCTCTATATTCGTCTTAGCGATAATCTGATAATATTCTATCGGTTGCCATTCTAAGTCTGACTTATCCTTATCTGAACGATATCCCAATCTCGCTTGCAAACTTGCTAGCACCAAAAGGGTCTTAGCGTACGATACTCAGCACAACTTAGCCGAAAGACCATGTGCATAGCTAATCGTCCGAATGGTATTCTATTTCGCACACTAACCAACTGAGAATTCACGTATAGGTATTTGTGTTCGCACATAACTTGCAAAATCTAGCACGAGTCTATTCCCACAAGTCTAACACAGGTCGGAACAAGGGTCATCGCATAACTATCCAGTACAAGTAATCATATCATTCATATGCACTTTTAAAATTATTTAGACTTATTGTATGAAACATCCCAACAGGTCAACGAGAGAAGAGCGTATGCACATAACCCATGAACGAGCTTTCAAAACTGAGAAAATTTATAAGAAGTCCAAATACGTAAAGCCAATGCTCTGATACCAATATGTCACGCCCCGATCTCTCCTAGGTAATCTGCCGTCCCCGTTGGACGCAAATTACCGTGCCAGCATTCTCGCAGGACAATCTTTGCCATCTGGACTTGAAGCCCCACGAGCACAAGCTGCGCCCGTGCAAGGCCATGATCCGAACATATGGTAAAATATCTAAGCCACAGAGTCACACAGATAGTTGAAATACAGCGGAATAAGAAACGAACATACGATTGGTAACAGGTTTACAGAGTCATCAATAGCGAAAGCATTGAATAACACAAGTATAGAAGTAAAACAAGTACTTTATTAATATTGAATCAGTGTTACAAGATGCGTTAGGCCGAGATTACAAGTCGCTCAAGCCCTATCTCTCGAAACAATAAAAGTGCGCCAAGTAGCTACAATTGTGGAATGATACATAGACGATGTTCCAATATTATGTCTTGTATATACGCTTCATCTCTGGACGCAATGCTTCAAGGCTCTAGAGCGAAATCCATGCCTTAGCACGCACACAGAAGTTTTCGCATCGAACGAGGTTCTCTCGCACCCTGCAAGCAATTTGGTGGGTTATCAGTACATGAATGCACTGGTGGAGAGGCTTCTCGCCCGCTCGAAAAATCTAAACACATTATATAGGTTCTGTGCATCATCTATTAAGTTATCTTTCTAGTCTTGCCATAGGATCAGTTTTATGGCATAATGAAAAGCCTAACTCGTGTGGCAGTGCGCAGTACGATATAAGAGTGACACAGCGAGACTTACTAACTTACCATTCGTCCTTCCCTATCCATGGACAACCAAGTTAAACCAATCACGAGTGTCTATATATATGAAAGGCAAGTTAAATTGCATAAGCAAACACGAGTGTCATAAGCGAGGTTCTGTTTCAGGTGCACGAGTTATACGGATTATTCAGGTGTGTTGCAGAAGATGTTCAAGTATTCAAATATGTATAGATGTGTTATACTCATGTTCGTTCAGGTATTTCAGATTCCAGATACGATGTAATGACTCACACGCAGATTGCCGCTAAGCGAGGATAAATTATCTATATGAACATGAGTCGCTGGCATAGCCATAAAGGACGGACTGTAGTCTTGGGACGATATTAGATGCATGAGATATGTATGGCTACACGCCACCTTCGCCTGGGATGGTATGGAGTGCAACGCGAGGCCAAGGGGGTGTTCACACCATGCCGTCCACTACCATGTGACTAATAGGAAGTTTCGTCTGGATCGGATCGGTCCCGGTGCCCCGACAACCGTTCATAGGAACCTGAACATGAATACCTTGTGCACAAGTTGTCCGCGACATGTAACTCTTGGGTCTCAGATTCACGAGATTCATGACATGACATGTTAATTTTGATTCTTGTTTAGAACGAATATGCTCCATGAGCTATGATTCTTGCTTTTACTTGACATGATTCTCGTTTAGGGTTAAACTTGACATGGTGTAATCCCCTAGTTCTGAGATGCCTTGGCAACCTAATGGTCCTGAACACTTTCAGGTTTATACTTTCAAGGAACGACTATTAGATAATCTTTCGGTGAATTGGATGAATGTAAGGAATGATAGTGTTTACTTGATGGTGGCATAAAATTATGTGACAAGCATGAGAACAAGGCAAACGAGTACAAGTTACAATGTAAGCAAGCAAGCATGCATTTATATTTGAAACATAAGCATTTATGTTAGTACGGGTCTAAGGGGTAGTGCGAGGAGTAAAACCGTAAAGGGACATATCGAGCGACATAATCTAGGGAACGAGTAGTGTAAACAAGTGAAATAGTGCACTACGAATAGTATATAATGATCTACTCGAGGCATAGCGGGGTCTACTTGCACGAAGCTAAGGTAGCATACGAGGGTCCATGTTATAAGCCAAATTTTATTTTCATGTTCTAACACAAGCAATAGAAGATGGAATTATTCCCTTACCTAGTGCGTTGTATTCTTTATTAGCATGCAAGGGATGATTCACCTAGTGACTAGCATGTATCGTCCATATTTTAAGTGTGTTGGCTAAGCAAAGACAAGTTCATCGTAGCCACCCATCTTAGCGATGATTCGCCTCGGTCGAGCGACACTCCAAAGAAGCCTTTGAAAGTCTAAGTCTGAACTCCTGGAGAGCCAAATCTGGAATCATTTTTCTCAAACGAGTTATCTCATTGAGTAAAGCGGGTTGGGTCGTTGCACTTGCGCTGTATGAATCAACTATCCGCTTGAACGGAATGGATCGTTACATACAAAGCCTTGAATAGTCCCATTGAATATGCCAAGTTGGCTATAACACTCTTTGATCTCTGTTGCTCACAAGAATTCCACCGTTCCATACATCATGTCTTCGTATATCAAGCACGCATCTTCACGTTGTCGAACATGAGCTTCCAATGCCTAGGATACGTCTGAACGATCTTTCATACCTGGGGGTTTGGATGACTAGTACACATGATGCTCCAATTGGCATAGTTGCTCTTGTTGACGGTGAAAACTTGGAAGAGAGTCATATCGCTTGCCATCTTCGACCATGAACTGCTTTGCTCTAATACCACTTTGTTGGATATTCCAACTACTCTGATACCACTTTGTTGGAATTGTAGTAGGCCAACTAGCTAGGAGAAAATAATTTGGAGAGGGAGAAAATATAGAGAAAAGAATTTGGTAGAAGAGAAGAGTGGGAAGAAATAAACATTATAAGAGCACTAAGGTTGAAATACTTGTTATGTAAAAATTGAGGGAAGATCACACATATTTATAGGACTCTTGGAATGGTCCGCACACTCATTAAAAAATAGCTTTGGATCTTTCTAGGCTCTTTTACAATTATAATATTAAGACATCTCTAGAACATAGATATTTTAAATTACCATAAATTACCAAAAATATTCTAGGTATAGAACATCCTAGAATATGGACTAAACTAAAAGAGCCATATGAACAAAGTTCAATAGCAGTGGATCAATAGATTTGTTGGACTCAAATCAAGTTTATTTTTCAATATTTCTTGGCCCAAAGACTATTAAGTTATAGTGGTTTAACTGTACTCTTTTAACTCCATGGAAAGGACATAAAAAAAAAAGTACTCTTTTAGAAAATCTTAAACATGTTTAAATTGAGAATGTACAAAGAAGGACGTTATTCACTCTAAATCAATTATAACTCAAATTGCTTGTTGTTTTTAGTGTTCTTATTATAAACATCAATGATGCACAATCAGAGGAGGAAACATTTTACTTCCCTACTTGGTATGAATCTAACACATGGAATATGTTTTCAATTTTGTGGTCCCTCTATCCATAAGCACCAGCCATTTTTGTTGCTATGAAATCTGTATCCTTCCTGGTGAAATTGGCGACCACTCCTCTGAAACTAGAATATTGATTTTCTCTAATATATATATGCCATCAGTAGCATAAGTTATCTAAAGGTTATGTGGACGTTAAATGAAGAAGTGAGCTTTTCTTTAAAGGAGAACATACATAAGATTATATATGACTAAAGCGGATTCATAGAACAATTCCTTGACTATGGTAACGATATATATAAAAGAATATAACATGTTTCATTCAGGTTAAATCACCACCTAGTTTTCCTCTTCTTTGAAAAGTAATCCAAATTATTTTTCAGCTGGTACTTCCCATCAACATTAGTGAGGTACTATTTTCGCACATCAATTGATTCTTTTGCTTGCTTGTACGAGCGTATGATATGAGGAGACAAGGAATAAAGGCATTTGTTTGAGAAGGTTTTCGACAGATGTAACTTAAGATGGCCCCAGAGAGTATCCGATATTAGGAAAGGAGGTAGAGGGGATTGAGAATTCCGACATTTCTCAATGATTTGGGGTTGTGCCCATATCTCTAATAGAAGTCGCCTGGCTTCATCATGGCGGTAGGGCTTCAACAACGACATCCAAGGTTAGGCAAAGCTCCAAGTCTTAACCGAGCAGGCATTTGGTGTTCGATTTGATCCTAATTAAGCTAATTTAGGTTCTTCGTGAACGAAGCCGAATCAGGAGTGTAGCATTAGGCATGTCATGGGCTAGATCTCAAGAGCTCCGCAACGCAACGACACCTTAACCGCAGCATCAAATTGAGGAGCCAATATGTGCTAATTAACAGGAATCGATCGATGGTTGAAATGCTAATCGCGTCAGTTAGGTACTTGAGGATTAAGGAGGACATGAATGAGGTGACAGCGAAAGCGAAACACACTGCAAGCAACATGACTAGAAGCCCTAGCTAGCCACACCAAAGGCACATGAGCAAGTTGGGGGAGGGGTCCCTGTGGTGGAGAAAGAGTAGCACGTCGACGTCGCAATTGAAGAGATAGGCCCCCCCAACACTCAAAGGAAGGGCGGGCACAATTGTATGGGAGAGAGAAAAAAGAACATATAGGAGGAACTAGTGCTAGCTTCCTCCCAACACAAACATAAATGGTGGCAAGTAAATGGTAAGAATGAAAGGTTAGTAGGAAGTCACATGGAAGTCATCTTCTAGTGTCACAGGACTCACAAACCCATCCAGGAGAGAGAGGAGCCCAAAATCTTAGGTAATGAAAAGCAAAAGAAACACAAGACAAAAGAGTGAAATAGCAAGTACAATTAAAATGTTCTCTTTCAAAAAATTTCTTCAAACTTTTTTGATTTCTTTTCTTGTTATATATTTGTATGAGTTATTGGTATTCTCTTTGTTTCCCAAAGTCCCTTTTAGTTCCTACACAGCCATCATCCCTTTCATGAAACTGATGGCAAATGGATGCTTCATTTACAATATCTGCCACTAGGGGTGTGATGTGGAGTTGTGGCTCTAGAGTCCCATAAATAACCTTTGAAGAGCCAAAGGGAGACCCATACCTTCTTATTGCATCACTCAGCCAAACTACCACTACTCTTTCCTTAACCTCTCTCCAGCTTCAGATCTTCCCCCTCCTCGGCACCAATTATTAAGCCATCTCAGGCCGGTAAAAGCGAACAAATCGATCGTTTGATCGAGCGCATCTTTTTTTCTTCTTCTTCTTACTAGCTCTTTACCCGTTTCATTTAACAATCATGGACTCTTTTGTATACAGGTAGGCGACGGAGAGGGGCAGGCTGGATCAGCAGAAGGGAAAGGCGGGCGGGATGGGCAGGGGGAAGATCGAGATCAAGAGGATAGAGAACACGACGAACCGGCAGGTCACGTTCTGCAAGCGCAGGAATGGGCTGCTCAAGAAGGCCTACGAGCTGTCCCTCCTCTGCGACGCGGAGATCGCCCTCATCGTCTTCTCCACCCGCGGACGCCTCTACGAGTATGCCAACAACAGGTCTACCCTAGACCACTCTAGCCCACCCGAACTCGAATTTCCGGTTCCGTCACAGCAATAACAAATATATTCAAGTTGTTGTGCATATATATATATATATATATATATATATATATATATATATATATATATATATATATATATACTGCTAGCTTGCTATCTAGAGATGGATGTGAATCTAAGCGTGCTTGTTGTTTGTTTAGATAGATTTAGTACTGCAGCAATATTTCCAATAGTGTGAGCTTCTTCTTCTGTTTACTTTGCTTTGCTAAATTTCTTTTCTTTGTTGGGGTTGTGAAGCAAGCATAGCGTTACATTTCATAGCATAGATCTGGTGGAGGCAGCAGGAGCAGTTGGGAGAAAAAAGAGAGTGGTAGGGAGAAAATAGCAACACAAGAAAATAGCTGTCAATTTCCCATTAGCCCAAAGTACTCACCAACGCACGTCACATTTCTTTTCTTCTCATTAGGGTTCTTTTTCCTCCTCCTCCTGAAATTAGGGTTTGCTTCTTGTTTTGTAGTGGATGCAAAATTTAGAACTTAGAGAGGGCTTAGAGAAAAGTGTGGAGATGTACGAGCCAATGGAGAGGGTGTACTGTGTGGGCTGACACCCCCTGACGGTGACTGGAACCGAGGCGGGTAAAAGGGCGGAGCGGGCGGTAATTACACCGGGGGTAATAGAGGGTCTGGAGAGAGAAGGAGAGAGGGGCATCCTTCAGCCAATCATATTGCTGGGATCTCGTGCCAGCGTGGCAGAAGGGAGCCAATGGGGTTTCGGAGAAACTAAGGAAAGAGAGAGGAATGCTTTTGAGTGAGGGAGGGAGAAGTGATAGCTACTACTGCTCACATACCACTATTCATTTGACTAGGATAATAATAATAATAATAATATTTATAGTAATGATGATTAATAAAGTCTTTTTTAATATATATTTTATTCTGTTGATTTTGTTTTCATTCTTCTGAGGAGTCAGCCAAGGTCTTTCTTTTCAATGGATTGATGAGAAAGAGAGAGATTGATGGATGGAATAATTTATGATGCTATTTATTATTTATTTTCCTGGGTTTAAAATATTCATAAAGTCCAATAGTTATTTTAATTTAATATATGTTAATTGAATTTTTTTAACATATCTTCTAAGAATATATGTTAATAATTGATAAATGTACACTCACAGCAGCAACATATATATAAAAATACAATTTTCACATTATTTAATATAAATTTTAAGTAAAAAAATATTGATAAATATGTTAGTAGGAGTACCAATATAAAATAAACATTCATTTGTGTATTTTTTTTATATGTTCTTTTTATCGAATTAGAAACTAAATTCTTAAGGGGAGATTCAAACCATGTCCATCTCCTCGGAAGTCACCCATCATAAACAACAGGTTACGATCCCACAGACATTCATTAGTGTATTAACATGTGTCCTAAGAGCACGTGTTAACAAAACCCATGTTAATTTGTTGTTTCAAATATTCCTGAATAAGTAGTGAACAACCTACCAGTCAGCCATGTACTAGCATTAGCATCTTTGTGTTCTAATTAAGAGAAACATCTGTGGAAATAGCAGATTATGTTTATGCTGAAATGTTAAACCTCCCCTTTCTTTTGTGTTGTTTTCTGTTTTTATCATTTCTTTCTGGAGTAGTTCTCAGTTAAAGATCAGCTTACTGTTTTTTGACATAATGATGACTGGGTAATCTAGTTAGTTTGGAAAGTTTGAACTCTTAGGGATTTAATCAGAGGGATTGTGTCTAGGCATATAATCTTTTGCGTTTCAAGTTCTTTCCAAAGAAAATATATCACAAAGTCTACAAAGATTAAGTACTTCGTCCGTCTAACTATTAAGTTTTACTAGTTACTCATGTGAAAAATTAGTTGAAGGCAAATAACTAATATTTTCGTTTCAGGATTTTATAACAATCCTACCAAGTTCCGAATAGAATCTGGTGTGCATCACCACATCATTAAGTTAAAATATTCTTCATGCTTGATTTGAGATTTCTGATCATACTTAATTCTGCATTGTTGCTACAAGGTTACTGGCTGATAGAGTTGTGCACACAAATCTCATTATAAACATGTAATAATTCAAATAAGTTCCTTAATATTACTTGCATTTGTTAGAATATTGTGTCTAAAGATAATGTTTTGAGTAAGCCTATTTTCCTTTTGTCCACTAAATGCAATCTTGTGATTAAGTAAGGTCAAAGAGTCGCCAAT
Organism: Iris macrosiphon; assembly: GCA_036927795.1. NCBI lineage: Eukaryota > Viridiplantae > Streptophyta > Magnoliopsida > Asparagales > Iridaceae > Iris > Iris macrosiphon. The sequence goes on along the minus strand of JAYESA010000001.1, from coordinate 145,908,242 downwards.
ATGATGTAACTGAAAATTAAATCCAATCAGTAATACAATATTGATGTCATGATCATTGCTTAATTATCATGTTTATTATATTATCACATTTCTTGTTATTATGTCTTAATTTATTTCCCATCTTTTCCCAAAATATTAGCATAATAAAAGTAAACTGAATTAGGAATTACCTCATGTTCCTGAATTAATAATCTTTACAAATATGCTATTGCATGGACCTCAACTTGACAACGGGGCATAAAAACGGGCATAAAAACTACTTCAATTCTTCCATTAAGTTTTCTCCTGCACTAGACCTCTAATGGATGGAGAGGGATTAGACTTAGATCACGACAATGATGATGATAATTTATTGGATTCGTTCACCAATCAACCAATAGCCTTTCTACCTAACATTACAAAGGATAAATTCCGAATTCATCACCTATAAATGTTAGTCAGGAATCTTTTTTCTATTGCACTCCTGACATGATTGCTAACTTCTGTATTGCTTTTAAAAAAAAGCTACAATTAGAAGCAACAAGAACAAGAAAGCCAAGTTTGCCCTATCTTTAGTCCATGTTCATTTAGGCCTATTTGTAGTCCAAGCAGCTCATTTAGTTACTATCTTATCGCTTCTACTAATTATTGTATCTATTAGTGTTGCACATGTCCATACCACCTAAGATGATTTTATCTCATTTGTCGTCAAACCTCATCCAACTTCTTATAAATACACTAAGGTTGTGTTTGATTTGACTTTTCTTCCATGAAATTTTTTTTCATCACAAATTTTCCACCAGTGTAGTGTTTGATAACTTATATTTTCCCTAGAATTGTTTTTCCAAAAAACTATTATTTTTCATATTTTTCTCCAAAATAGTGGAAAATAAAAATTATCCAACCCATAGGAAAGTATCATTTTTCATGAAAAATAATATTTTTCGTGGTAAATAATCACAATCAAACACCAAATTAAGTTTTCCACTAGAAAATTTTAAAATTCCATGGAATTTTTTTCTAGAAAAATAATTCCGTGGAATTAATTTCATTTCCACATTTTCTACCTTGCAATCAAACGTAGCATAATTATTTGTGTTACCTTTTATTGTATTGCCACACATCTATCTTAGCATTCTCATTTTTGCTATGTTCGTTTTGAGGATATGTTGCCCTTTAATTGCCTAATACTCCAATCCAATAAGAATGGTCGATCATATTGTTGTCTTAATATAACTTCTCCCTTTTTTTTATTTTTGATGTCCTTTCCATCGGATTAGGAACTAAGTTCCCTTTATATATATATATATATATATATATATATATATATATATATATATATATATATATATATATATATATATATATATATATATATACTTCCCTTTCAACTTCAATGGAATGATATATTCATAAACAACTCTCGCACTACCATTTCAACCGTCACCTTGTGATTCTAAGAGCAAAGTCCTCAGTTTCTGCCTTATGATGGAGATAATTGATCATGAATACCAAGTCTCTCCATTAAGCTGGATATAATTGATCACAAATACCAAAAAGTATTACATATGTATCTCTTGGCCATCCTCAGAAGCAATTAATTTGAATTCCAAAACATCATTTTCAAGTACTTCCCTAACATGTGTTGGATTAATTTTGTTAGGTTTGTCCTATTCTTTAGTGGCATTAGAATAGGAGTTTAGTTGCACCATTTGTGGATCAAGTTTGTTTATTTTTCTGTATTTAAATTTTCCGGAATGAAAATAATAACGTGGCACTAGCAACAAAATGTAAGGCTCTGTGTCCTCTTTCTTCTTTGTGTGTGAGTGGTATTTTTTTCCTTTTTTTTTCTCTACAACATGATATATCTGGGACACTGGCAGATGGTCTGCTCCCCATATTTTTTTTCACAAAATCAGTCACTCTTCTTATGTGGAACCTTGAGTAGGCTAGTGTACACGTTAATGACTATTGACAACATTTTATGAAATTTATACTCATGCAAATACTACTCATGGAAGTTAATACACTATATATAGACCACACCCAGGAGAACATATTGTCAAGTATAGAGCCAGGTGATGGAGATGCAATATTCACATTTGGTTTAATTATTTATCAGATCCGAGTCTGAGTTTGAGTTTCATGTTTTAGTTGGTAGTTCATTTAGGAGTTGATGTATTTAGGACTTGCTGGTTGTCCAAATAGAAGCATTCTGTTTGCCAAGTCTAAGGGTACTTGTTATTCCAAGTTTAAGAGCATACTTATGTTTCCATGTTTTAGAAGTTTATAAATTGAGCTATAATGGGACTTCTACTGGTTGAAGTATGAGTTGAATGAAGGAATTAGATTTGTGCTATTACCTTATGGATTGCATGTATAGTGCAAGAGTATGAAGTCCAAACCTTTAATTCTACTTTCTTCCTCTTTCTTCTTCCCATTTCTTCCTTTATAAAACCATGGTTGAGCATCATTTGATCCTCTTAGAAAGGAGTCAAGTTCGTGATAAAAAAGCAAAAAAAAAAAACTCCATCAGGAGTGTGGGGTGAGGGGGGGGGGGAGGTGCATTTTTTTTCCACCTTTGAAACTTCTATATGACCCCAAACCTCCTTTTTATCATGGTCAAGAAAGATTGAGCATAAACAAACTGCCAAATGGAAGAACCATCTTTTGGGATCAAAAGAACACCAAATCCTCTTCACTTCATCGTTTATATCATCAATATGATCATAGTTGAACCTTGAATCTCGGACTTGGATGCTTCGATTGGAAGAACCATCTTTTGGGATCCCATCAGGAGAGTTTCAATTGCGGCATTACCCCACCAATTTTCAGGCCGACTTGTAATTTATCTTATTACTTACCAAATTTCAAAACTTAAATACTTTCTGGGATTGTTTACTGGCAGTCCTGCTACTCGGATCCCATTGTTAGTATATATACATTCACCAAACAACTATATTACAAACGTCTCACTTTATCTTATGCAATTCTCCAAACAACTATATTATGACATCTAATTTATAATATGTAGACCGTTTAAATTTGTCACAGTTTCGAACAAGAAAAATATTAAAATGCAACATTCTAAGTCCAATTTTCGTTTATCAGTGTTTTGGTAGATATACACCTTTTGATAAGTAGGATCACCAAGTAACATCAAATTTTGAATCAAAAACAACAATCTGAATGCCCTACCACTGTTGTTAATATTTCTCTAGAAATATCACTATAAATCCTTGTTCTCTGGATGCAGTGTAAAAGCCACCATTGAGCGCTACAAGAAAGCATGCATGGATTCATCCAACACTGGAATTGTCTCCGAAGCTAATTCTCAGGTACTGTTTTTGGCCTACTTGGAAACAGCCGCACTTGTGTATCAGACATTAACTAGACCCATGAGCAAGTGAACAACAATCCTACTGCAAACCTTTTTGATGGATCCTTAAAAGTGTTTAGTTCTGGATAGTTAATGTTTTGTCCCAGTCTCTGAACTTGCTCTAATTGGTATTTTATTTATGTACTATGAAGTTTTTGATGAAGAATGTTTTTATTACTTTCTTGCTCTTCTATAACACAGCTATAAACAAGCATGAAGAAATGAGTATGCTTGATTCATCTTATATATATGCTTTTAAATCCTTGAATAATTTAATGATTGAACATTTTAATGCAGAATAACTCTACCTTCACTTCACTCTAGTTGTTTTCTAAAATATACTAATTGAGTGAAAAACAATAGAATGTAAAGAATGCTTGATATCCGAAATGAAAAGAATAGCAGACTGCATCTACTAACCCAAACTGGAATTATCATAACATCGACAATATTCAGTTTTAAGGTCGTTTTCATTATTAGAAAAGTTCTTTACGGGTTTATTTGGATTTTGATTGCACATATAATAGGAACTACTTCAATCAAACATTCTTGCCAATAATCTCAATGTTACCATTTTACCCCGGTAACGATTCATTTGTGTGGTATTAGTCACTGTTGCTCACAGGTAACACACATTATTTACATAATAGAATCAGCTTCATTTATGTAGTAGCTGATTGCATTCAGCTTCTATGCTCAATTTCTTGCTTTGAAATCTTCCACTTACCAGAGTTTTCCACAGCATTGCCGATCTATTGAGGCTCCTGAAAAGACCATGAATTCCTATGTCGGTATTGACGATTGTAGAGGTGGAAGAAGAAAATATTTAGTAGAGACCTAACATCAAGCAACTCAATAAATTGTGCTTGTCTTAGGGCATCCAAAAAGCTAAATGATCATCCCTAGAATCAATTATTATTTTTTGCAAACTAATACAATTATCGTAACAAACAAATAATAGAAATTGATGGGCCTAACTATTCTAAATTTTGTTTTAAACCAAGACCTAGTTGCAACCATAGACCTAAATTTGTGTCTCAATTACGGCAAGTTCATTCGGTTCAACTAATGGACACTCTAATGATATTGTTTGTTCCGACTTGAACTCTATTTGTTTATAAATACTAGTCTCTTTTCTAACACCATAATGGCCAAATATAGCTTTTAATCTAGCTTCATATCTAGTACAAAGTTTATCATGTTAAGAATCGTAAATATCCATATACTTTTTAATGAACTCTTCATGATCAATATCTTAATTTTAATTGCTCAATTAGATCTTTATTTATGAATAAAAATATTCTTAACCTTGAACTTTGATACCAATTTTCTAATGAGATGGATCTTGTGTGACTGTTTGGTGGGATTGTTCAAGGGCATATATCGCTTCTATTTGGTTGCCGCTAGCATTCAAAGTCTCTATCTTAACATCAAATGTAGTCAACCTAGAATTTAACTGAGCTATTGTTCACGTGTAGAGACATTTGTCATTTGAATTATAGCAGTCATTTTTTCTTCATTTGCCTTATTAGAGTCTACTATTAATGAATATAATTTATTAAACAAATCACTATCTTGTATGTTTGAACCTACAATTCTTCTGCTATGTAGATGCATAAACAAGCATAAACCTATGCTCTATATCAAATCATACGCGGGACAAAGACCTAGGGGAAGATATAATTAGTATAAAATTGGAGATTTAGGACAAATCAAACACGAAAGCTTTAAACAATATTTGAACAATCAATTATTATAAATTTATCATAAATAATATTAATGAAAATAAAATAATAATAATTGGGAATACCAATTTTAAAATGGCGTGCGGATGATGTCGGATCGCGATAGTGGTTTTTGTTCTCAAGACCCAACTGGGTGACGACGACGGAGAAGACAAAAGATATCCACTTTAGAATTTTGACATTGCACCATAAAAACTAAAAAATAGATTTTTATTATTCAATTATTCAGACCATTTATAAAATCTCAAAAAATAAAAAGAAGATAAAACTAATATCTAAAAGCTTATTCTTAAGATAACTAAAAATTACAACTGACAAAAGAGGTAAAAATGATCCCTATCTATAACCCAAATTGGTTTTCCATCAATAGATGTTTCCCTTTGCAAGTAGACATTCGTCCAACATGTTATTTGACTTCCTTGAAGCATTATTTTGGAAGCGCTTAGAAACATACTAGCGAAGGACATTCGAGAAGTCGGAGAAGCTCGAAAGCAGCAAACAGGGAAGTGGGAGCTGTTGGAAACAAGCCTACCGAACTTGGTCCCCCAGGCCAAGTTTTGGCCGAACTCGATCTTTGTGCTCTAGAAGTTCCAGAAAACTAATGTCTTCGTTTACTCACAAACACTGACTCAGGCCGAATCCGGTCCGAGTTCAGTCGGCGGCCTTGAACGAAAATTTTGAGGTATTTTATACACCATTGGATCGTATCATACGATTCAGGTTGGTTGCGGGATTGGAGAGTATAAGTTAGATTTTTCTAACTCTAACACATGCAACAAGGAGATAAAAAAGAGGCAAGAGTATCGTTGCAACTTTTGGAAGGAGAAAGAAGGATTTAAGGCTGTTTCGCAGGCAGAGATCAATTTTGGGTAATTTTTCATTGCCTTCTATCTTCGTGGTGCAATCTATTTTCTATTCCTAAGTGTTGTGGCGATCCGTGTTGGATCGGAAGGAGCTTGTAGAGGGTATATTCTCTTTATTCCATTAGTGGAGCTTCTCCAGGGTTGGACTCCGATCGTCCCGTAGTTTTTTCCATCTAGATTTTTCACGTAAAAATATCTGTGTCTGCAATTTGTGTTTGACGTTTTTAGTTTGTGCATTTTGCTCGGTTCTCTCGTAGGTACTCTCTGGTTTTGGAAACGATTTTGCGCTTTTGTTCCCAACAAAGTGGTATCAGAGCCAGGTTCTGGAATTTCAGAAGGATGTCAGGAGTTGACAGAAAAACCAGGGAGGAGAGATAGACGCGAAGGCAGTGCGCATGGTGAACCTTAACTGTACCAACTATCATTATTGGTGGAGCAAGATAAAAGACTTATTGTTTGTCAAGAAGCTGTATCTGCCCGTATTTGCTTTGAGCGACTAGTTGATAAATCCAAAGGGGACTAAAATTTTGAGCACATATAGATGTGTGGGTATATGGGCAGTTTATTGACGAAAATGTGTAAAACCACGTTGCCAACATTGAGCACGCGAAGACTTTGTGGGATAAGCTGGAATATTTGTATGCTACGAAGACCGGGATAAATAAATTGTTCCTGATCTGGATGATGATGGGCCTTCTGTACAAGGATGGGGCATCCATTACGGATCACTTGAGTGAGTTCCAAGGGGTGGTAGACTAGCTATCTTCGATGGAAGTCAAGTTCGACGACGAGGTTCAGGGACTATAGTTGTTGTGTACATTGCCAGACTCGTGGGAGACCGTACGAGTATTTATGATCGCTTCTGCTCCAGATGGCGTGGTCTGTCTGGAGTTTACCAAGAGCAGGATTTTGAATAAAGAAATATGGAGGCGTTCTCAGGGAACTTCATCCACATCCCACTCAGAGGCTCTTGTTTCAGAGAGCCGCGAAAGGGGTAAAAGCAGGAAAATGTCCAAGGGTCGGTACGAGGACTCGGAGTGTTACCATTGTGGCAAGAATGACCATATCAAGCGGAACTGTTTCGCTTGAAAGAGAGAGAAGAAGGATGATAAGGGGAAGCAAAGTGAGAACACTACAGCGGCATTCTCGGCACATGGAGGCGATGCGATCATTGTAGGTGATGAGGTTGTCATGAACCTCGTCTGCGATGATAACTCTTGGCTGGTGGACTAAGGTATTTCAACGCACGTTGTAAACCCCCTGATTTTCAAGAATTTTTAATTTAGAATTTTTCACAATTTTTTGGAATTTTTTGGATTTTTTTATTAATTAAAACTAAGATATTTTGAATTTAAATAATTTTTAAATGATGTTAAATAGTGTTAAAATATTAAGAAAATAATATTTTATGGTGTAAAATGAAAAATTAGACATAGGGTAATTTTCCGAGAATTTATTGGACCCCGGAAGTATTTTTAAAGACCAAGAAATCAAGTTATAATTAAACCGATTTAAACCCTAATTAAACCCGGTTTATTTGAAATAAACCCAACCCAACCCAACTCAGCATTGCGGGTTGGATCTGGGTCAAACCCGTGACCCAAAATCCGCTAGACCCGAACCCGCTTTTTGTTAACGGATCGGGCCGGATCCGCCTGACCCGACCCGTCACCGACCCGGCCCGAAAACCCCTCATCTCCCCCGACCGCTCAGCCCCGCACCCGCGCCGCTCCGGCTTCTTGCAACCGCCGCCTGCCGGCTGCTCCGCTCCTCTGCCGCTCTGATTCCTCCCCCCGAACGGCCACCGCTCCGTCTACTTCTCCGCCTCCTATAAAAGCCGCCCCAGCCCGACGAGCTCAGCCCCCTTGACGGAACCCTAGCCCTACATCGCCGGTGACCTAAACCCCCACCTCGCCGGAGCCCCTCCGCTGACACCACCCTCCCTCGCCCGGCCGTTCCCTCCACCGTGCGTCTCCCCCGCAGACGGATCCCACCTTCCTCCAGCCTCCATCTGCTCCGTCAACGGTCAGCCGACCCATCCCGAGCTGTGCTCCGGTGAGCCTCCGACCTTCCCGGGCCTCCTCCACCTTCTCCAGCGCCGCCTCCGCCACGGTCTCCCCCGCTCTCGCAGCCTTCCTCCTCCGCCTCGCAGAGCTCCAGCGCTGCCGCCCCCGTCTCCTCCGGCGTCCCCTCCGCTAGCTCCGCCGCCCTCGACGATCAGAAGCCCCAGCAGCAGCAGCCGGCCGTCCCCGAGCGCCGCCCGGCCATCAGCGAGCTGCCCTAGCTCCGCCTCCGCACACGTCGACTCACTCCGGCGAGCCTAGCCGACTCCGGTGACGCCCCCAGCAACGAACCTAGCCAGGACACGGTCCGGACATGACTCAGCTTGTGTCGAGACGACGAGGACACGAGTAATTCAGATTTCATGGAGCCCTGTTCAGGTAACCCGTTCTCTCTCCTCGTTGACCCATTTTCGGTTCCGTCTGTTGCAACGAGAACCCTGCGTGACCCTCTTAATTTCCGTGCAACCCGCTCGGTGCATCGCATCCTGTGACGATCGCGAACCACGATCCAAAAACAGGAAAACCAACGCCCTGTTTCACCCCGGAACTGAATACGTCCCGCCAAACGGGACGACTTGGTCACGTGCGGTCTTCACCGAAACGTGCGCATCATCGATACGGACGTGCAAAATTTTGCAGAAGTTGATTTGGATGTGCGTGCACACCGAAATCAACGCGTATCCGCCGACAACGTCCCGTATCCATCCTTTCTGGATCTTGCTCTAACTTAGTGTACACACGTCGGATCGAGACGAAACTTGTGCCATCGGACTCGTAGCAGTACGCTGGTCCTGTGACCCAAGTTTGGTACGATTCTAAGAATGTTGACAAAATTACGTATCGTGGGCCCCACAGGCTCCACTTGACGGACGATTTTGTGATCGGCTCATCGGAATCCAATTCTGGAAGTTCCGTTGGGTTTGTATCATTATTCCTGACTTGTTGACACTAAGTTTGACAGATTTGGAGACCTTTTACCCTGACACATTTTTCGGTGCAAAGCGGCCCACATGTGGATCCCGCTTTGACCAAAAACTATCATTTTTGCCCCTGTGTCCAAATTGGACTCAAGGACAGGCGTTTCTAGCTGATTGATATTTTCTGAATCTGATGGTGATGTCTATTTCTGCAAACGGAGGAGTCCCTGCAGAACCCGCTGAAGTCAGAGCTACATTTGGAGCCAGAATCCCAGGCAAGTATACCTTGCCAAATCCTGCAGTTTTTGTTAGATATTTTCTTGACATATATAATTGTTGTACATGCTTAAACCTAGGACCGTGTGACTTACTTAGCGTCCGATTAATAGTCGGGTGCCAACACCGTACGTGGAGTTGTGTAAAGTCACCTAGAGATGGACATCGTGACCCTATACTTCTCGTACTTGTATTATCAAGTACGTTATACCCAGGACACTTGACACTATACATGTGACAGAATCTTCCTGAGATATTCACGGTGATTCTGTGTAGAATGCAGGATTGACATAGACATTATATTCTTAGATCTTATTATGACTCGCTGCATTAGTTTTGATTTTGCGTGTCATGGACATGAGACGTGTGATTACATTGGGTAGGGAGAGACACACAGGCTACAGGTTGAGTATATTATGACGGTGTCGTAGTCTCCCTTTGAGCTAGACAAACCACATGATATCACTGTTACCGGCTCTCCGACACAGAGCTTGTAGTAGTTTCATCCTGAGTTATAGTGCTGCTCTCATCTTGCATATCACTTAGCTGGTTATATTTACCCTATTATTCATTTATTTGTTGTACTGCATTATTTTGGCATGAGTTATTTTGTACCTTGCTATGTCCCCTGAGGACCTGGATCCAGATTATGTCCCCAGATATAGCAGACGAGATCGACCCCGAGGTACACGGAACAGGAGTGTTAGCAGGAACAAAAGCAGGAACAGGTGCAGATACTGGAGCAGTACCAGATCCAGTAGTCGAGTGACTTCTACGGTATCTTCTGAGTATATACTTTGTCCATACTCAGTATTGTTGTTGATATCTTTATTTCTGTATCTTGAACAATTATAACAGACTTGATTATCGGGTTGTTCCCCGATTTATGTACTTGTGACTTGATGATGATGTTTATATTTTCTTTTGTTGATATTGATATATTCATTCTGTGGATGAGATTAGTAGACCCTGATAGTTGTATTACAGCTTAAGTACGCCTCGATGGATCCATTAAATTGGGTTTGTCCATCGGTGCGTGCTGCTGGCCATTGCCACGTGTCAAGTCCCTCGATATTTTGGGACTGGGGCGTGACACACGTAGCTCTCAACTGGGCACTATTTACCACTTACACGACAGGCGACTATAGAATATTGAAGATGGACAACGGAGATGTGTCAAAGACGGTTGTCATTGGAGATGTGCATTTGAGGACGAAGACGGGTACAGTTCTTGTTCTCAAAGATGTTCATCATGTCCCTGATATCCGTTTCAATCTGGTATCGTTTGGAAGGCTGGATGACGAGGGATTCTTCAGTCTCTTGGGGAACGGTCAGTGGAACCTTTCTAGAGGTTCGATGGTGATTGCTAGAGGAAGCAAGAAGTCTGGTCTCTACTATATGGAGGGGAGCGCACAGGGAGCACAACAGGTGAACACTGTTTCTGACGCAACTACCGAGCTGTGGCACAGGCGGCTTAGCCATATCAGTAAGAAGTGGATGAACTACTTGGTGAACAGGAAGATGATTCCTAGGCTCAAGTCTATAAAGTTGGAGAAGTGCATAAATTGTTTAGCTAAAAAGAAAATATGGTATCTTTTCAAAGTCACCCAAGTTCGAAGAAGCCAACATTGCTCGAGTTGATTCACTCGGATGTCTGCGGTCCTATGAAGGTAAAATCTATTGGTGGTACTTCTTACTTTGTAACTTTTATTGATGACTATTCCATGAAGGTTTTGGTCTATGCCTTAAAGACCAAGGATCAGGTCCTATCCACTTTCAAAGAGTTTTAGACCTCTGTTAAAAGAGGGACAGACAAGAAGTTGTTATGTGTTTGGTCCGACAACGACGGCGAGTACATTGGTCCCTTTTATGCTTATTACAGAGAGCAAGGGATACGACACTAGAAGACTCCGTCCAAGATACCTCAGATCAATGGTGTAGCGGAGCACATGAACATGATGCTGATGGAGAGGGTACGGCGTTTGCTATCATAAGCAAGCTTGCCAGACAGCTATTGGGGTAAGGCGCTTTACACAGCTGCTTATATTATTAATTTATTTTATAGTGCTCCTTTGTAGGGTGATGTGCCAAACAAAGTATAGTACGACAAAGAGCCATCATACAATCACCTGTGAGTGTTTGGTTGTAAAGTTTTCGTGCATGTACCGAAGGACGAGAGATCCAAACTTGAGCCGAAGATGAGGCGGTGTGTCTTTGTCGGATACGGCCGAGATGAGTTTGGCTATAGACTCTACGAACCAGTGTAAAAAAGCTCTACAGAAGCAGGGATGGTGTATTGGTCGATGATCAGACATGACCAACACTCAGGATTCCGAGACGCCTTCTGAGGCTGAAAAATTGCCTGAGTTAGAGTTATTTCGCTTCGAGCAGTTTCTAGAGGATATCGCAAAGGATCCAGTTATGGGGAAGCCAATACATTGAGTTGCTCCGAAACTTGATCGTCATCCTGCTGATGGTGGTCCGGGTAACCCTTATGAGGATTAGCATGCCGAGGAGGCAGTTCATTAAGGGGAGGTGGCTGTTGATATACAGCCAGAACCAGTGGTTCCGTTGAGTTGGCGTGACAGAGAGCGCCGACCATCTATGAGATACTCACCAGGTGAGTATGTGTTATTGACTGGCAGGGAAGAACCCAAAAGTTTTGCAGAGACTATAGAAGACGAACATAGGTAGGAGTGGATGGAGGCTATGTAGGAGGAGATAAATTCCTTATATGCCAACTCTACTTATGATTTGGTGCAGTTGCCAAAGGACAAGAAGGCTTTAAAAAATTGATGGGTATTCAGAGTGAAGCGGACAAATGATGCTACTCGACCTCGATACAAAGCAAGACTGGTAGTTAAAGGCTACAGTCAGCATAATGTCGTTGATTACGATAAGATCTTTTCGTCAGTCGTCAAACAGTCATCTATTTGGATGGTGCTAGCATTGGCAGACAATTTTTTACTTGGAGGTCGAGCAGATGGACGTGAAGACGATATTCTTCTACGATGATCTTAAGGAGGAGTTGTACATGGAGCAGCTAGAGGGATTTTGTGAGAAGGGCAATTCACACATGGTCTGCTGGTTGAGGAAGAGCTTGTATGGTCTGAAGAAGGCTTCGAGGCAGTGGTACATGAAGTTTGAGTCATTTATGGGGGGAGCATGGTTAAGCACGGACGACGTCGAACCACTATATTTGTGAGATATTTTGCCAATGATGATTTTATCATTTTTCTGCTCTATGTTGATGATATACTACTGGTGGATCAGAATGCCACTAGGATAGCGGAGTTGAAGCGCCAACTGGGCGCGGCCTTCTCTCTGAAGGATTTGGGTGCAGCGAAGACTATTTTTGGGATGGAGATCAGCCGTGCGCGCGAGAGAGAGAGAGAGAAAGAGAGAGAGAGACAAAGCTGTTACACTTGTCCCAAAAGAAGTACATTCACCAGGTACTTCAACGTTTTGGGATGGAAGGGTCGAAGAAAGTGAGTTGCCCCCTTGCGGCTCACTTTAAGTTCACTGAGGAGCAATGCCCATCTACCGACGACGAGAAGGAAGATATGAAGCGGATTCCATATGCCTCGACTGTGGGAAGTCTTATGTATTCTACGGTGTGTACGAGGCCAGAGATTGCTCACGTAATTGGCACATTTAGAAGGTATCTTTCCAATCTTGGAAGGGTACATTGGAGTGCGATCAAATGGATCCTATGGTATCTTCAGGGTACTACCGATTGGAGACTTTCTTTTGGTGGTGACGAACCGAAGTTGGTTGGGTATACCGATGCTGATATGCCTGGATATGTAGACACGAGGCGATCGACTTCAGGCTATGTGATGATGTTTGCTGGTGGAACAATATCGTGGCAGTCGCGGTTATAGAAGTGTCTTGCCTTGTCGACGATAGAGGAAGAGTACATTTTGATGACGGAAGCTTGCAAGGAGTTGCTGTGAATGAAGAAGCTGTTGCAGAAAATGGGGGTAAAACAATAGTAGTATCATTTTCTTTGTGATAGCCAGAGTGCAATTCATTTTGTGAAGAACCAGACATTTTATAGCCAGTACAAGCACATTGATACTCGGTATCATTGGATACGGGATGTGGTTGATAAGAAGGAAGCGACGCTTGAGAATGTTAATATAGATAATAATGGAGCAGACATGTTCACAAAGATTCTTCCAAGAAAAAAGTTTGAGTACTGCCGGCGGATCGTCGGGATGACGACCCCCTCCAGATAGTTGTGAATGGAAAAATTTGTTGGAGTGGGTGAGATTTCTAACCTATGTGGAGAACACTCCGGAGTGCGACGAGCGCCGTTTGTGTGTCAAAGAAGCTTGGGGAGGCAACAAGGGCCCTTCGAGAAGTTGGAGAATTTCGGAGCAGCAAACAGAGAAGGGGGGAGGAGGGTAATAGAAACAAGCCTACCGAGTTCGGACCGAACTCGGTCTCCCAGGCCGAGTTTTGGCTGAACTTGGTCTGAGTGCTCCAGAAGCTCCAGAAGCTCCAGAAAGCTGCTGTTTTCGTTTACTCGCAAACACCGACTCAGACTGAATTCGGTCGGAGTACGGTCGGCGGACTGAACGAAAATTTTGAGATATTTTATAAACCGTTGGATCGTATCCTATGATTCATGTTGGTTGCGGGATTAGGGAGTATAAGTTAGGTTTTTTCTAACCCTAACACATGCAACAAAGAGAGAAAAATGAGGCATGAATGCCATTGTAAATTTGGGAAGGAGAAAGAAGGATTGGAGGTCCTTTCGGAGGAAGAGATCAATTTTGGATAATTTTTCATTTTCTTCTATCTTCGTGGTGTAATCTATTTTCTATTCCTAAGTGTTGTGGCGATCCATGTTGGATCGGGAGGAGCTTGTAGAGAGTGTATTCTCTTTATTTCATTAGTGGAGGTTCTTCAGGGTCGGGCTCCGATCGTCCCGTGGTTTTTTTCATCTGAAATTTTCACGTAAAAATTTATGTGTCAGCGATTTGTTTTTGGCGTTTTTGGTTTGTACGTTTTGTTCGATTCTCTCGTAGGTACTTTCTGGTTTGGAAAACGGTTTTCGTGCTTTTGTTCCCAATATATTTTGCAGTAATATAAGCCATCTGCATATAGATTAATTTATGTCAGTTGTCTGTTACATAGCATTGGAGAATGAAAAGGGAACGAGAAGAAGTATGCAGAATGGATGGTTTAATAGTAGCTTCTAGTATGCCTTTATATCTGGTATTGTAATAAGTGGTGGTATCCACTGGTGTTGTTTGTTTGGTAGTAATATTTTGGTGGCATTAGTAAAAGTAGGAAGGGATCTATTGAATAGTAGTTTAATAGTAATGAAAGTTTCTTTGGGTAATTGTCAGGTGAGTCCTGGCAACTCTATACCCAGTTTAGTCTAATAAAAAAAAAAGGCAATTGTATTTTACATCTGGATCTCTTATTGATAGATAATATCTTGTTATATGTTAGTTAACAAGTTTAATAGATAATATCTTGTATCCATTCGTCTCTATTAAGGATCATATCCTCTTTAGCCCTAACTAAACTATCTGTTTTAAACTTCAATCTATGTTCAATCATGCATATTTCTAATCACGCAGGCTCCTTTAACTACTTTCTTAACGCACTTAGCCGAAGCAACTATTGATATTTTTTATTTGTGTCCAAATCACAAATATAATTTTTTTTCATCTTGTATTCAATTTATGCAACTTTCAATTTACCATGAATATACTTTTTTTTGTCTCATCTTTTAATGAATTATCATTCTTCCGTCTTAGAGCATCTCCAACCCTGGTGTGAGTTAAAAAAAAAATGGTTGCCACATAGAAATCACGACATATTATTTCAAAAAAAAATTTGAACTTGCTAATCATACTCTTGTATGTGTGTTATTTAGTACTACCAGCAAGAAGCTGCGAAACTTCGTAAGCAGATCGGACAATTGCAGAGTGCAAACAGGTAGCAGTCGATCATTCTTTAGGTCCTTTTTTTTCTTTTTCCAAGAGCATTCCGTCAGGGTTGAGTTTCTAAGACTGTCTCTTCTTAGGAATTTGTTGGGCGAGTCTTTGAGTGCGATGAATACTAGAGAACTGAGACAGCTCGAGTCGAAACTCGAAAAAGGCCTCAGCAAAATAAGGACTAAAAAGGTTGCATGCACTCAACTTCTGTAGATCAAGTTAATTGTATTTTCCCTACGGAGCCATTTCTCTTCTATTGCTAATCCATCGTTGCTGATTTTGTTTCTGCCAGAATGAGCTATTATATGCAGAAATTGAGTACATGCAAAAAAGGGTTAGAACATGAATTCTCACACCCAACATTTCTTTGCTTATTCAAGTTTGTTCCTAATATAGCTCTCTATATGGTCATTATTTAGCAGGAGATGGAGCTGCAAAATGATAATATGTACCTAAGGAATAAGGTCAGTTTCTTTCTCACTTAGAAGCACAGACAAAACTTACCACAGATGACGACGCTTTTTCGTTATTTTGTCATAATGGCTAAAGTATCTATCTCTGAATGTTTGGTTACATATAAACCAAAATTCTCAACATAATGCTATGTGAAAACTGTCCATTTTGAGTTATAACACGAGAAATTTCTGCAATATAATATTTCTGATGTATAATGGGAGCTACAAAGCTTATATATCTTTTTTCATTCATAATAACATAAATGGTATATAGGTGGCTTAATGTTAACCTAAATATGTTTGAACCCTTATATTCTATTTCTATAATTAGCGTTATATTTAGTCCTTAATAGTGTTCTAATAAAATCTTTAATCTTGCATTGATAGCATGTATTTCTTTGTCCCAGTATAACATTTGAATTTTCTAGTTTTTTTTAAAAAAAATCAAGGAAATCATGTAGTAATGTTTTCTTTGTTTCCTATGATATGAATTAGATATCTGAAAACGAGAGGGCACAACAACACATGAACATGTTGCCCACGGTGACGACAACTGACTACGAGGCCATGGCTCCGTTCGATTCTCGCAACTTCCTCCAGGTGAACTTAATGGATGCCAATCACCATTACTCTCGTCAGCAGCAGACAGCTCTCCAACTAGGGTATGCAACTCACACACACAGCTAATGATCGATCGTGATAAGTAATCCGATGGTTCTTTCATACGCTTCACTTGTTTCTTTTTCAGATGACTAAGACGAGGAAATGATCATCGACTGGAGCAGCGGAGTACTGGAGATGCAACTTCTCTTCACTGTCGGACCTTATTATCGATCTCCACACTGCATAATATTTAAGAGAAGCAGTTTTTTTTTTTTAACGACTTGGTAGTAAAAGGACATAATATATAGTACTCTCAGATGTATGTTGTGACTCCATATATTTGCTACCTTATATGACATCAACTTTCTACTTTTTGTGGCTGTGCCTCTGCAAGAGTATAGTAAAGCTAGCTTACAACTCAGAAAACACTCCACCACTTTAGGGCTATCCCGTGGCGAAGGACACCCTGATACTCACCCAAATTACATAAGAAAAAGAACAAACAAGATCAAACAAAACTTGCTGCCATTGTCACATGACTTGGCACTCGATATATTAGGACTGGAAGGTGACACCAAACATTAGTTTGCGTTATGACCAAAGCCGCAACACAGCCATCACCCATTCATTCTCAACATCTTGCTTGAACATTTCTCCCTTCACTAGATGAACTCCAATCACGTTCGGTAGGTCCGCCATAATTACATCTACCTACACGAACACCTTAGCAAACGCTAACGTTGCAAAAATGGAATTTATGTACGAATAGGTGTTCCTATCACGCTCGACATATTCGTGATGGCCGGAGCATTCCATACAAATGGCGACGAGAGTCTAACCTAAATTTGAATCTTAGAGAACCTATCACAGTCAAAGCTCACTCTCGGGTCCCTATAGCGTAAAATAGCTAACCTGCCATTAAATGACCATAGACCCCTTCCAAAGTCCGATTTAGATCATCGTCTAGTGTGAACTTGAAGAAGAAGCTTTCTTCCTGGATAAGAACTTTTTCGCTCCCTGGGGCTCCCATGGTCATCATGCAAGATCACTTACAAGGCCATAATTACGTAGTTCCCTACTTCTAGTTGGGACACTGTGTTAAAAATCCTATCACTATCGATCGAACGGAACAAAGTGAATTGAGACTCTTCCTATCTATGGATTAATATTTTTAAGAATTGAGTCATAATGCAGTAAATCGTGTATTGGAGAAGAACTCTATATAAGAATCTCTTCCTCACATCTTTTCACAATTATTTTTTGCTTTCATTGTTGGTTTTGTGAATGTGTATTTGTTGATGTTTGGATGGATTTCATTACTTGCATTCATTGATTTTTGCATTCATATCGAATTTTAAAAGAAAGAGAGAAGAAGATTATTGAACCCTTGTTGGTGCAAATGCATATGAATGAAAAGGGAGACTTGATTAAAGCATGAGTGTTCTTTTTCTATAGACAATTATCCATTAATAGTGAGTGGCTTTGATAATTCTTTTCTTTATTTTTATGCCTTAAAAAAATAATTTCTCCATTTCCTTGTACAACATTCGATCTATGATACCTTAATCAAAGAATCAAGATAAAGAGAGTAATCATAACATTGTTTGATTATTATATAGAAGTATAGGTTGAGGTACTATTGTTAAATAGAAATTAAATCATGAAAAAATGCTTGTAATCTGTAGTATGTGATTTTGAGCGCTGGCTCGAGAAATGTCGAATACACAATGAGAAGATGTTGCATAGTTAAATTCACGTTTCTGTTTACATGCATGCTATATTTTAGTAACTAATGTAAACCCCCTGAATTTCTAAAATTTTAAAAACTGGATTTTTCACAATTTTCTGGATTTTTTTGGGAATTTTCTGTAATTTAAAAACAGGGTTTTAATTATTCAATGATTTTTAATTAATATTAAATAGTATTAAAATATTATGAAAATAATATTTTTGGATGTAAAATGAAAAACTGGACTTAGGGCAATTTTTCTGGAATTTATCGGACCCCGGACCTATTTTTAAAGCACCTAAATTTAATTATTTAATTAATTATTTAATTATTAAATAATTACTGATTTTATTATTATTATTATTATTATTTTTTTTTTTAAACCCGAGCCCGGCCCGGCCCATTGGGCCGAAACCGGGCCCAGCCCCGCCCGGCCCAGACCCTGCCCAGCGGGTCGGGTCGGATCCTCCGCCGCCCGACCCGCGACCCGCCGACCCGTCTTCACCCACGAACCCCAACGACTGATCTGCTCGTCCACCTCCTATGGCCACCTCGTCGAGCTCCGGCGAGCTCCTCACCTCCTCCGTCCTCCTCGGCGAGCTCCGGCGAGCTCCTGACAACCTCCCCCGCGTCGCCCGGCGCTCCCACTACCAGAAAAAGTCAAATTAGCGACGTCTAAAAACGTCGCTAAATAACAATAAATCGTCGCTAATTAGGTTTAGCGACGTAATTAGCGACGTTCTGAAGCAGTCGGAAAACACCAAGTCGCTAAAACAAAAAACGTCGCTAAACGTCGCTATACCGACGTTTTTTAGCGACTTTAATGTGTCGCTGAATTTAGCGACGTTTTGCGACGCCAAGTCACTAAAAAGCGACGTTCATTAAAGTCGCTAAACGTCGCTGATTAGCGACGTCAATCGCGACGTTACACCGACGTCTTTAATGACCTGGCTATACTTGCCATGTCAACAATTGGCGACGCTTAGCGACGACTTTAGCGACGTCATTAGCGACGAACTTAGCGACGTTTTACAGAGTCGCTGATTAGCGACGTAATTAGCGACGTAAATTAACGTCGCTAAGCGTCGCTACACGTCGCTAATAACGTCGCTAATTTAAAAAAAAAAAAAAAATTTTTTTCCAGAATCAAATATTGGTGATTCCCTGCAGTTTTACAGCATCTTCATCATACACACCAACATGATTCAATCTAGTTAACTATATAATCCAATTAAATTAAAAACCACAAGAAGTATCAATCCAATTAAATGTGGATAACTATATAATCCAATTAAATTAACTAAAAAATTCAAGACCACAAGAAGCATCATACATCATGTCTATTTTTGAAGTACCAATAATTCATAAATAATAATAAAAATAACTAGACTACTACGGATCTGCAGGAGGCTGACCAGCGGCGCGCTTCAAGGATAACAACTCCTCATACTCGTCCCGTGGAATCGACACCGATGTCGATGGAGAAGGCAGTGACGTCGGTGGCGGCCGTGCCCGCCCCAAGTCTGCGAGTCGCTGGTTGTAAGAATCCAGGGTAGATAACAGCCTCGTACTGCTATCACCCATTGAATCCTGCATCCTCGTCAGGTTCTCGCCCATCGATAGCTGTGACGCATGCATCCTCGTCAGCTTCTCGCCCATCGATAGCTGTGACGCCTGCAGCTCCATGATGTTGCGATCATTGGAGGCTCTAATATCATTTGTCAATTCTCGTAGCTCCGTCATGCTGCGGTCGAGCATATCCAATCGTGCGATAAGCATCGGATCGTCCGCCTGCGGCTGGGACCGGGACTGGTCCTCCATACTTTGCAGCAAGTCGTCACGGAGAGACGCAATCTGACGGTCAACGGCCTCCTGGACGGCCTCCTGGACTCTGGCCGACGACTGCGAGGGCTGCGACTGCGAAGGGTGTGTGGAATGCACAGCTGTCGGGGAGGCCCTAGATGACTGCGTCGCAACCAGGGCGCCATAGGAGCCCGTACCGTAGTACGTACCCCTCTGGAGACCACCAGCTGCGGTCACCCACAGGTCGTCCGCCGACGGAGATGGACCGGGCTGCGACGAAGCACCAGCCTCTCCAGGTGTATGTGCACTAGCAGTCGCCCGCTCACGAAGCCTAAGATACTCGGCCTAGAAAAGGTTTGGAAACTCAATAATTGCCTAAGTTATATTAAAATAAACACAAAGTAAAGTAATACTTACATAGGTCTGTGAGGCCCTCTCATCAATGAGATTTCCGTCCTTGCGATGGGTGGCCAAGAAGACGGTCACCATGTTTGTATCCTCACCCCTCTGTACCTGTTAAAAATATATTTTTTATTACTAAACTTAAATATTTTTTCCAAGTACCATTTTATGGTACTTATATTAAAATAATATATTTTAAAAGAAAAAATATACCAAACGACAGAAATGTTTCGTCATCGGAATCGAGCCACCACACCACTTGGCAGCATTCTGCCTAGCCGCCTTGGCCTTCTTAGACCTTTCCTTGTAGCTCGGATCGTCGAATCTAGCCCTCATCGCAGTCCACTGCTCAGGCGTGATCCAACCTTGGATCGGTTTTCCAGCACGATCACGAGCCTTCTGGTCATCCAGAGCATCTCGGATAAGCTTGGCGGCAACGGTAGGAAAGAGCCGCTCGATCAACTCGGCTCGGTGCGGAGGATAAAAATACGTTTGCTACAATAAATAATTCATTAAGTTAGCATCACGAATATGCATAAATTAGAGGATTTATTTAATATACTTTTACCTGGAAGTGCGCAAACCAGAACGCCTTCCTCTCCTCCGGAGCCTCAGAGTAGTTGATCCAAGGGCCACCGTAGTTGTTCCTCAGAAATTGGCCCAGGCGTCTCTGAACCGACGATGGACGATATCTATACAGAAATAATAATTTAGATTACTGAAAAAGTCAATATACGATGAATAAAGAGAAACACAAATATATACTAAACCATCTAATTGACTTACTTTGTACCGTCGGCCCAAATCTCTGTCCTCGTCTCCTCCGGTGGTGCGCATGGAGGATCTTGCTGATGCTGGGACAACGTCGGCACGACCTCCTCTACATGCTCATCAGTCTCCATGGTTCCGTCAGCAGGAGGAACGCTGGACGAGGGAGTACTATCACGAGTACTATCACGCCTGGAACTACTCGTCCCAGGAGTGATGCCACGCAACGTCGTCCCAGTCGGAGATGTGGCTGCTCGATATACTGGAGTACTGGGTGACGATGATCCGGAACCAACAGTAGGCAGTACCGGAGTGGCACTCTGTCTACCTCGGGACCTGCCGAATCCTCCGCGTCGTCCTGTCATATCTGATAACAACATATGATGAATATAGAGAAACACAAATATATACTACATTCTACAGTCAAAATGTGATACATATCTCAAAGCATTATACAGTCAAAATATAATACATATATTCGTTAATGTCAAAATGTGATACATATCTCAAAGCATTATACAGTCAAAATATAATACATATATTCGTTAATGTCAAAATGTGATACATATCTCAAAGCATTTTACAGTCCAAATATAGTTACATTCTACATGGAATATTTTATATTTTCAATCATCTTCAGAAAATTCATCTTGTTCGCCTTCCTCGTCCTGCTCTTCCTCTTCCTCGTCTTCACTTTCATCTACTTCGTCCTCTTCGGATAATTCTACATCTTCTACATTATTACTCGTGTAATGAGTAACTTCCGTTGAGTCCACATCTACAATATTTGTTACAAGAGGTAGATCGTCCTCCTGATAAGCTATTTCGTCAATGTCAAAGGTATTTCTAGCTTTAGTCTTGCATACTGCCCACCAATCCGACCTCGCTGTCCCCCGTCTAGGATAAGTGATGAAGTAAACGAGCTGAGCCTGACTTGATAGGACAAATGGTTCGTAGCCTTGATATCTACGCTTGTAGTTTATATCCACAAGGCCATGCTTGTCAATTTTCCAACCTTGATCTTGAATCGGATCGAACCATTCACACCTGAATTGCACGATATTAGCAGGTTCTGGGCCATAATTATATGTCAACTCCACAATCTCTCGTAAGATGCCAAAAAAATCATTGCCCGGATTGACGTCTTTGTAGTTTGTAGATTTGATACACAAACCACTGTTTTTCGTGGAATCAAGATCCAGAAAGCTGTCTCTGATAGGAGCATTTGTTGACTTGAACCTGAACCCATTCACTTGGCCATATTTTTACGGCAGTAATTGGTCCCTTGGCTAGAGTCCTAATAGATTCAGTCTCGGATGATATTAGACGATCGACCTAAATACCAAAGTAGCGATGGTAAGTTATTTGTTTTACAAGTGCAGAAATAAAAAGTAATTACCAAGTATCTTACATATGCGCTCAACCAAGAAGGAAAATGGCATCTCATTTCTTGTTCTACTTCTTCGTCTGTTATGTAGGGTCTAACCGACCTTAACTCATCATTATATGTGCTGAAAAACAATGATGCAACTGCTAATTAGTAGCATAATAGTATCTTATACTATTACATTGAGATGATGTAAACGTGGACATATTAATTACTTACCCCTCTAGCTTCTCCACTTCATCCTCGTCGCAATTGAGTAATATATACAATTGAGCAGCCTTTAGCTCATCGTCATTCAAATATCTCTTCTTCATTTTTCCCGAAGGCTTTCCGGATGCATTGAATACTTTGAGTATTGCATCATTAGATTCCTTATATGCGTCGTCGTTTCTGGGAGCTTTATTCCTATTAGTAGCAACATGCGGTTTGAAATACGTCGAGCAAAAGTTTGTAATCTCCTCGAGAACATAAGCTTCACAAATAGATCCTTCAACCCGTGCCTTATTTTTCACCTTTCTCTTTAGGTGATTCAGATGACGCTCGAAGGGGTACATCCACCGATAACCGACAGGACCACCAACACGTGCCTCATAGGAAAGATAAATTGGCAAATGCTCCATAGAGTCGAAGAATCCTGGAGGAAATACCTTCTCGAGCTTACACAGCTATCGGCTGCCAAGGTCGTCACTATCTGAGTCAAGGCATCAAGTTATTTCTACTGTGCCAAGGTTCGAGCATTATCCCGCTACTGCTGAGCCTCAAATCATTCTTGTTGATTCTCTATCATAGCTATCAAGCGATCAACTTGGTCATCGGTCGAGCCAGATGCTCCTGATGCCCCTTGGTTGCCGATTTTATACCATTTATCTTCAAAAATAGAGTTGCTTGCATTAGTCTCATAACGTATTATGGACTTACTGCATGGGATGTTGGGTTTTCATACTTTTCAAGATCGGGACATTTAATACCTTTGATTTACTTATATAGATTCACAACCATTTTTGAAATATGTGACTTTTGAAATCGCTTGAAAACTTATCTTATTTTTTAAAAACGATATTTGAAGAGGCCAATGATGTAAAGCCGTACTCTGATACCAGCTTGTCACGCCCCGATCCCGTAAGGGCCGATCGTCCTCGCTTGGTTCTTACGAAACAAATTGTCCTCGCTTGGGCCTGATGTTGTGCAAGCCTAAGTTTTGTTTGCACAAGGCATAGTACCTGCACGAAATACAAGTTAGACAAAAATATACATATATAGAAGCACGAAATTTAAAATGCAGAGAACCAAAATTGAGCACGTTTGATAGGAACATAAAATACTTTCTTTATTGAATACTTGAAATTGGATTACAAAATACTAGCTTGACTGATTACAAAATATGCCATAGTTGGTTTACATTTCTATTTACAAACCCAAAAACTAGCCACAACGGCTCTACATCATATCCTTTTAGTAGGACATATAAACCCCATCAACCAAATTTAGCCAACTTAGCTTAGACAGAGAGGCTAGGGTTAGTTTGAATCCAATTAGAAATAGAACATTGTGTTTTAGATGATTTTATAATATATATATATATATATATATATATATATATATATATATATATATATATATATATATATCACTTAGTGTACCTTACCGTTGTTTCTATAATTGGAGCACCTTACTAGCCATTGCCTTCCTACAAATTTTACATCCTTGTCCTAGACATGCCAGTCATCTATTCTGACCTTTGTGTAACTTATAATTATGCTCTCTTGTGCTACATTTTAGTCGCACAATATTCGTCGCAGACGTTTATTCTTAATCCTATATAAATCTAACTTTGTATCCTTGTGTGTTCCAATCAAAATTGGAGACACAATCTTGACCCGTTTTGTGCAACCCAAATTATGATAATATTCTATTCTGAGTTCTTTACATTTATGACACTTGTGTCCCACATAATTTTAATCCCATGTACTTCCAATTAATTCAAGAACACCAATTATATTAATTTTAATTAAATTAATCTAATTTCCATCTTTGTGCAATTTTCTAATTGTTGGGCGCTTTTATGCAAAAGTGCATTGAGGTGTCCACACCATTGGACACAAAATATGAAGAAACCCATTTTTCTTCATTATTTGGTCATGTGAATTTTCTTCATAATTTTGGAGTGTGTAGCACTCAACATCACCCTCTCATCAATTCCTAGCCATGCATTTCAAACCATGCAATCCTAGCCCTCCAAACATCTCTATGTAAAGCCAAGCCCATCCTAAGTAGGATGTTGACCAACCCATCTCCCTAGGTCAACATCCAACCCAAATTCTACATATATATATATATATATCATCCTTTCTTTATTTTTCTAAACCAATACCTATACCTAGCCGACATAATCATCCCCAACTCCTATTCACCTCCTCCAGCAACGCTGGAGTAGCTTCGCCGCTCACCTAGCCAACCCCGACCTCACAACTATCCTCTTCCCCACTCGACCCTCGCCAGAGCCGACTCACTGGACATCCATCCTCCTCGACCTCCCTCACTGCTCTTCCCCGGCCATCTCCCCTCCGCCTCGGAATACCCCGACCTCGACGAGCTGCCACCACTGCTGCCATAATCTCCACTCTCATCTCCTTCCCGAAGCCTGAGATCCCGCCGACCGAAGTTGAACTTCCTTCTGAATCCAAGCCCGACTTCCACCAGTCTCCACCTTCATCCCCTCGCCGAGCAGCTCGTCACCCTGCTGAACCGACATCACAGCTATCCCAGCCTTCCCTTCGACCCATCTCCTTCCCTTCCCTGTAGTTGAGCCCGCCGGAGCAAACTCGACAGCGTCGCCGAACCCCGGCCATCCATTATGAGCAATCATCTTTCTCCGCCTGAGTACCTGATACTTTGTCCCCGACCGCCTGAACCACCACTCCCTGCTGGACTCCAGCAGCCTCTGGCCATCCCTGGTCTTCACCATCCTTGTTCATCATCACCGTCACCTTAATCCTAATCATCTTTATCATCTTAACCATCATCACTATCACCTCAATCGTCCTCACCAATCATCACCCTCGTCATCATTATTACCATCATCGTCGTCATCGTGGACCCGTCACCTTCGCCGAAGACGACTTGCAGCAGTCACCCTCTATCCTCGATTCTCGTGCTCGTGCATGCTAACCCCGAGGTTTGAACCTGTCCCTCTTCTTTCATATTATGTATGTGTGCTTGTGATTAATATTGCTTTATGGTACAGTTTATTTTAGACCGTGTCGGTTTACCTAAAGATTAGTATGCGTATGTGTAGGTAATTAATTGGTACCTATACATTGGGTGGTAATTAATGCTAGTACTAGGTATGACTATATTATAGATGTTGAGTGACCATAAGTGTTAGTAGTAGATACCCTGTATTGACATTTGACTGTATGACCCGTATGTGTACACGTACGAGTATGTATATAATATTCAGATTGGTATATATATATATATGTATTATATAAGTAATTAAATGATAATGCTAATTATGACTATATATGTATTTATTTCGTCTGGCCCTAGGTTAATTATGGATATCCCATATTTACGTTTGACCAAGTGACCCTAAGAACTTGTGAGTTGACTGCCTTGTGTACATTAACGTACTGGCTTAGATACAAGTTAGTTGAGTGTCTAATTTTGATATAGCATTTGAAGACGTGACATCCGCGTAGTTAGACGCACAATTTATCCTGCTAGTTGACTAGTATAATCCCTAGCGTACCCTCTGAGTCCAGTATAATTATGGTTGTGTATGTTCTAGTGTAATGACTGGTGTTATATTATATTATATGTATATAGGACCATTGGATTGTCTGCGAAACTTCGGGAGCAGCTTATTGGTACTACGCAGCTTTCTTGCCAGGCAAGTATACCTTGCCATTATACTATAATTTATATTCCATATGATGCATGTATTTTATTTCTATCATTTAGTTCATATATTTTAACTGCTATATAAACTGCGCGTCTAAGGAAACTTGGGTGCAACGACGGTGTCGTCGTATTCTGTTTTTATTATGTATATGCATGTTGACCTAGTTTATGAGACCACTCCATTATCATAAGGCATTCTTAGGTTTCATTGGCCGTGACACAGCTGTTACACGAGTGTGAGTCTCATGTAGGACACGGACTTGCGTGACAAGCTGGCCTCTTGTACGTATGGGACGTGCGTTAGGGATAACTGCTGTTAGAATTTGTATGCTAGGAGACTTGGCAGTTATTAGAGGTATTATCGTATCATGGATGTGACATGCTTAGATCATGGGGTGGAGAAAACAACAAGTAAGGCATTTGGGTTCTTTTGCACTTTTTTTTTTGTAACCCGTACGCTCCGTCGGAGATGCGCGGTCGTGATGACCCCTAAAGTACCTGGCGGCCTCTGCCCTTCAAAAGACAACATACTTTGTAGGACCCTGATTCTCCGAGAGAATTATGCCAATCCCATTTATGGCCAGATAGCCCACTTGTTGGAAAGTTGTTCTCAAAATGCATTCACAAAGACGGTTAGGCGACCCATTGGATATTTATTTTCAGTACTTTATTGGCATACTTCTATGTATCTTGTTATGTCCCTCTGAGGACCTGATCCCTTTCCAGGTGTAGATGTTAATGACTATTTGCAGGGGAGGTCTTCTTTTCGAGTCCCATTATTCATTAGTTGATATTATTATTGTGGTTACTTTTATATTCTAGTTTGGCAGTGGATTTGTTTTTACCCGACTATCTTTCTCTGATTCTTCATATTGAAGTTCAGTTATATAGTTGACTGGTTATTTATTCTGTGGATGAGATTTAGTTATGTTTGTGACTTGTGAAAAATTTATACCACTTATGAATTATTGTTATTCATAATACAACGTATGTATGTGTTATGGTTTTCATATATTGGAGTCTCCATATACATACATCTGGCATGGTTACGTATTCCTAGTCCTACGTATTTTGGGACTGGGGCATAGCATGTTTTTAGTGGTGGCCCGTGCAGGTCGAGAGTATATTGTTTCGGTTACGTTACTGTACCGAGCAAGCCTGCAAATAGGATTAGAGTATAGGATCTCATCCACAATTGACTATGACTCGCATTCTTCCAATCTGTTTTATTTAAATAAATGCATCCTGCTTGATTCATATGCTTCCCTAATAGTTCCTTGAGTGTAGCCTTCTGCTAGAATATAGGAATCCTTGTTGTTAGGATGATAATTAGGGTAACATACCTACTAAGAATACCACTAGAATATTGGCACATCACTAAGTTTAGCATACCTAATGAACCCTAGCATCCAATACCTATAAATTGATTGACCATTATCCCTTGATATTTAGGAATGACTTGAGAGCCAGTAACTTCTCTATTCTCAATATTAATGCTTTTGTTCTATAAACACTATGATTAAGACTTAAGATGACTATTACCTATGTAGCTTTATAATACAGTATTATACTTTAATAAATACTAAGATCTTTCCCTCTTATACCCTAACGAGAGTTTCTACTATATCTTTAAGGCAGTTACAATAATAGTTAATTCTTTTAAGCTGGGTAGTATGCCTCACAACCTAGTAACACATAGTCCTTTTGACTCATTAATGAAGTGTAATTGAATGACACCAACTATAGACTTGCATAAGAAGATAGTGTTTACCCAAAATGTAGAACTTAGAGGCCCATACCCCATTTGGTTTATTAAAGACTTAGACAAGGAGTTAGTATGGAAACTGTAGAGCCACAACACCGGACGAGTCTTATCTTCTTGGTAAGTTTGATTTATTTTTTACCTTCTTTCATCATAATCCAGCGTACTTATATTTTCTGTACTACCTCGACTTATGCTGCTATTTTATAGCCTTATTTTGCAAGCTTATTCTTTTATCGAGATTTTTCATGACATATGTGTTATTGGGGACGCCTACTAATACATTTTCTAAATTAGAATCAATGTATTATGGTCTAGCTAACCTTAGTGCGCTTGGTTCGCTCTTCGCATGACTACTTTACATGGATTGAGATATATAGTTGACTAGTAGACGAATATACTTGCCCTCAGACATCTCCGAACATATCTCATCGGTTACATAACTGTACTAATATGAGCATATGGATAGGTATTTACTAAAATAGGATTTCAATCCACAACTTCCTTGACAACTCTCCTTTTTGAATTCTTTGATCACCTTGAACCTCGTACTTGTATTCTATCATCTCCTCCTTGAATTCTTTATTATTGTCCTCCGTCTTCCCTTATTTCAGAAAGACGAACGCTCATGTTTGGTATAAGTTTGATATAGAGAGAGTACTAGATATACCCCATAGGCCAACCGCATTATTTGGTGACTATCTTTTGTAATTAAGGACATATCATATGTGATATATTTGGTGTTTAAACTTTGAGGATTGAATAACGCGATTAAGTAATTTAAGGAAGCCTTTCTTAAATGTATAGCTTTATGTGATAAGATGGGTAAATTCTAAGTTGGGTAGAAGTTGCATTGTTAACTTGAGATAAAATTCTTTTTGTGATCAAGCAAGATTAGATTAAGAGATTCAAGTGATTTAATCTTGAGAAATTTTAGAAGAATGATTAAGATGATGAGGATTTAATTAATTTTAAAATCTTGATATTGTGGACCAAATATTTATACTTTAAGCACATGATTTAAATTTTGAATATTGAAGGTTGAATCAACGATTTAAATTTTGAGGATCAATATAGAATCTTAGACTTGAATAATTGGTGAATTAGATTTAAATTTTTTACAATTTGATGATTTGAGTTAAAAGTTAAATTTTGATTGTTGGATCACCTATTGAAAATATTGAGGATATAAATTAAAATTAAAATTTTGAAGAGTATAAAATTCCTAAGTTGAAAATAGAAATAATATTTGATTAGAATTATTTTCTAGAGGAGATTATGATAGTTGGAGATTATGATGTATGATGTCATATAGATTTGAATTAGATTTGGGTGATTGATTATTTAAAAATTGAGAAGATAGTACGATATATTGAATTTTAATTTAAACAATGGTTAATTTAATTTTGAAGGTGATTGTGATGGATTTGAATAGATTTTAAATTATTGCAAAGAGATTGCGATTGACTTGCCTTATGTACGAACGTGAAAGATTTGACAAATTATACCTTAGTTTAATTTCGAGGACAAAATTCTTTTAAGTTGGGTAGATTGTAAACCCCATCAACCAAATTTAGGCCTACTTAGCTTAGACAGAGACTAGGGTTAGTTTGAATCCAATTAGAAATAGAATATTGTATTTTAGATAATTATATATATATCACTTAGTGCACCTTACCGTTGCTTCAATAATTGGAGCACCTCACTAGCCATTGCCTTATTACAAATTTTACATCCTTGTCCTAGACGTGCCAATCATCTATTCTGACCTTTGTGTAACTTATAATTATGCTCTCTTGTGCTAAATTTTAGTCGCACAATATTCGTTGCAGACGTTTATTCTTAATTCTATATAAATCCAACTTTGTATCCTTGTGTGTTCCAATCAAAATTGGAGACACAATCTTGACCCGTTTTGTGCAACCCAAATTATGATAATATTTTATTCTGAGTCCTCTACATTCATGATACTTGTGTCCCACCTAATTTTAATCCCATGTACTTCCAATTAATTCAAGAACACCGATTATATTAATTTTAATTAAATTAATTCAATTTCTATCTTTGTACAATTTTTCAATTGTTGGGCACTTTTATGCAAAAGTGCATTGAGGTGTCTACACCATTGGACACAACACATGAAAAAACCTATTTTCCTTCATTATTTGATCATGTAAATTTTTTCTATAATTTTGTAGTGTGTAGCACTCAACATCACCCCCTCATCAATTCCTAGCCATGCATTTCAAACCATGCAATCCTAGCCCTCCAAACATCTCCATGTAAAGCCAAGCCCATCCCAAGTAGGATGTTGACCAACCCAAATCCCTAGGTCAACACCAAACCCAAATTATATATATATATATATCATCCTTTCTTTATTTTTCTAAACCAATACCTATACCTAGCTGACATAATCATCCCCAACTCCTGTTCACTTCCTCCAGTAATGCCGGAGCAGCTCCGCCGCTCACCTGGCCGACCCCGACCTCACAACCATCCTCTTCCCTATTCGACCCTCGACGGAGCTGACTCACTGTACATCCATCCTCCTCGACGTCCCTCATCGCTCTTCCCTGGAGATCTCCCCTCCGCCTAGAAATACCTCGACCTCGATGAGCCGCCAATGTTGCTGCCATCATCTTCACTCCCATCTCCTTCCCGTAGCCTGAGATCCCACCGACCGGAGTTGAACCTCTTCCTGACTCCAAACCCGACCGCCACCAGTCTCTACCCTCATCCCCTCGCCGAGCAGCCCATCACCCCGCTGAACCGATGATCACAGCCATCCCGGCCTTCCCTTTGACCCATCTCCTTCCCTTCCCTGTCGTTGAGCCCGTCGGAGCAGACCTGACAGTGCCGCCGAACCCCGGCCATCCACGATGAGTAATCATCTTCCTCCGCCTGAGCACCTGAGACTTCGTCCCCGACCGCCTGAACCGCCACTCCCGGCCGGACTCCAGCAGCCTCCGGCCATCCCTGGTCTTCACCATCCCTGTTGATCATCACCGTCACCTTAATCCTCCTTCTTATCATCACCTTAACCATCATCACTATCACCTCAATCGTTATCACCAATTATCACCCTCGTCATCATTATCACCATCATCGTCGTCATCGT
This sequence comes from Iris macrosiphon, assembly GCA_036927795.1. NCBI lineage: Eukaryota > Viridiplantae > Streptophyta > Magnoliopsida > Asparagales > Iridaceae > Iris > Iris macrosiphon. Next base: position 145,877,130 of record JAYESA010000001.1, on the reverse strand, counting down.
GGACCCGTCACCTTCGTCGAAGATGACCTACAGCAGTCACCCTCTATTCTCGATTCTCGTATCCGTACACGCTAACCCCGAGGTTCGAACCTGTCCCTCTTCTTTCATATTGTGTATGTGTGCTTGTGATTAGTATTGCTTTATGGTTCAGTTTAGTTGAGACTGTGTCGGTTAACCTAAAGACTAGTGTGCGTATATATAAGTAATTAATTGGTACCTATACGTTGTGTGGTAATTAATGCTAGTACTAGGTATGACTGTATTATAGATTTTGAGTGACCATAAATGTTAGTAGTAGATACCCTGTATTGATATTTGACCATATGACCGTATGCGTACACGTACGCGTATGTATATAATATTCAGATTGGTATATATATGTATTGTATAAGTAATTAAATAATAATGCTAATTATGACTATATATGTATTTATTCTATCTGGCCCTAGGTTAATTATGGATATCCCATATTTATGTTTAACCAAGTGACCCTAAGAACTTGTTAGTTGACTGCCTTGTGTACATTAACCTACTGGCTAGTTGACTGTCTGATTTTGATACAGCATTTGAAGACGTGACACCCGTGTAGTTCGACGCACAATTTACCCCGCTAGTTGACCAGTATAACCCCTAGCGTACCCTCTGAGTCCAGTATAATTATGGTTGTGTATGTTCTAGTGTAATGGCTGATGTTATATTATATTATATGTATATAGGACCATTGGATTGTTTGCGAGACTACGGGAGCAGCTTATTGGTACTACGCAGCTTTCTTGCCAGGCAAGTATACCTTGCCATTGTACTATAATTTATATTCCATATGATGCATGTATTTTATTTCTGTCATTTAGTTTATATATTTTAACTGCTATATAAACTGCGCGTCCAAGGAAACTTGGGTGCAACGACGGTGTCGTCGTATTCTGTTTTTATTATGTATATGAATGTTGACCTAGTTTATGAGATCACCCTATTATCATGAGGCATTCATAGGTTTCATTGGCCGTGACAAAGCTGTTACACGAGTGTGAGTCTCATGTAGGACACGGACTTGCGTGATAGGTTGTCCTCCTGTACGTATGGGACGTGCGTTAGGGATAACTGCTGTTAGAAATTGCATGCTAGGAGATTTGGCAGTTATTAGAGGTATTATCGTGTCATGGATGTGACATGCTTAGAGCATGGGGTGGAAAGAACAACAAGTAAGGTATTTGGGCTCCTTTGCACTTTCTTTTTTGTAACCCGTACGCTCCGCCGGAGATGCACGGTCGTGATGACCCCTATATTACCTGGCGGCCTCTGCCATTCAAAAGACGACATACTTTGTAGGCCTCTGATTCTCTGAGAGAATCATGCCAATCTCATTTATGTCCAGATAGCCTACTTGTTGGAAAGTTGTTCTCAAAATGTATTCACATAGATGGTTGGGCGACCCATTGGATGTTTATTTTCAGTACTTTATTGGCATGCTTCTATGTATCTTCTTATGTCCCTCTGAGGACCTGGTCCCTTTCTAGGTGTAGATGTTCATGACTATTAGCAGGATGCGCGGATCATGACTTGCTACTTATCTTTCGAGGAGGTCTTCTTTTCGAGTCCCATTGTTCATTAGTTAATATTTTTTTGTGGTTACTTTTATATTCTAGTTTGGCAGTGGATTTGTTTCCACCCGACTATCTTTCTCTGATACTTCATATTGAGATTCAATTATATAGTTGACTGGTTATTTATTCATTTATTTATTTTGTGGATAAGATTTAGTTATGCCCTGTGACTTGTGATAAATTTAAACCACTTGTGAATTATTGTTATTCATAATACAACGTACGTATGTATGTATTATGGTTTCCATATAATGGAGTCTCCATATACATACGACTGGCATGGTTACGTATTCCTAGTCCTACGTATTTTGGGACTGGGGCATGACAGGATAGAAAATAAAACACCTAGAAACAAATCTTGCAAGCTGAAGGAAACTAGCAGACGGAAGAAAAACTAAAGGAATCGAGAGTAATTCCACTGGATGGACGTGCTCCCACAACTTGCCAAGCTTTCGCTACCTGAACCTGGGGATGCCCACAAATGTGGATTAGTACTCATCATGTATTATTGGGTGACCGTAGCCAAACTCACCAAATATCAACACTAAGTAAGCAAGTGGAGCTAGCATTACTATTATGTGATCTTTCTAGTTGTCTAGGTCTTTTTAACAATTGATGCAAAGAAACATAAATGATAGATTGAACAGGCATATGATAATTCTTATCCATGGCCGAACGGTTATCCCGGCAGCAGACACACAAGTTAGAAATAATTTACATATACGTATATAACTTATGAATCAATCTTGGCATCAGGTATTAGGTATGCAAGAAGGTAAACCTAGCATGCGACCTAACTATATGATGGTCCACGAAAAAAATCTATGAATAGCAGCTGGAACTACAAGCCTCAGGCTAACTATTAGATATGATACCCCCTTAACCACAAGGACTACAAGCCTCAGGGTGTTTTGATTATCTCTCCCAGGCCGAACAATCTCCAGTAACCCAGGAACTGCTCGAGAGACTGACCTTGTGCACAAGTTGTCCAAAGACCGATGCGATGAATGTATTTTATCAAATAATCAGTTCTATTACAACAGTTGAACAATATGCATCTATATGGACTATCTTCTTTTTGATTGAGCCGTAACTCTTTAATAAGTCAATATCGATCAATTCAAAACATAAGAGATTTTCTATAAGTTCAATGCGCAGCATATAATAAGGAACGTGCATCAATATCCTGAATGGTTGCAGTGATTATTCTACGATTCAAATATCACAAATTCTTTATCATGCAATAAGTAGTAGCAATTCTAAGTTAACATGCGATTACTGTTCATTAAATTATCTTGTTACTGGGTGTTAAATTAAGCATAGGGACAGGCACTTTGAGTGGACTCGAGATCTTTTTATTAAAGCGTGAAGACAAATGATTCATCGAAGTGCCGAAGCCACTCACCAAATGAATTAACGCGAGAGAATGGGGAAGCCTTACACAGAGATCACTCCTTGGTTATGCGTCCTAAAATTGTAAGAACACTTGGTTAGCATCATTCGATCTATTTCTCTTACGATTCAAAATGAATGCGCAAGTAAGAAAAGCGAATCATGAAAACAAAATCATTGAAAGCAATACAAAACACAAAGCAACACAAAACCAAGCAGCAAAATATCCAATAAAAACTCTTGGACTAATTTTAATAGAAGTTGTTACATCAGTTGGAAGGCTTCTTTGCATTTCGTCCATGATTGACTAGGCGGTAAGGTTTCTCCGAGACCCGATTCTCAACCGAGTCAAAGTAGTAAGTGTTCCTTAAGTGAACCACTGGAAGCGGGGCATTATAGTTTCCATTCATCATATAACTGTATAATCTATCTCGTTATTCTCAGCTAAGACATCCATCTTATACTTCTCCCTTTCTTGCTACCCAATATAACATTAAGCCATCGAGATATGCTATTGATACTCAAACCAAAATATCCAAAGGACACTTGCATCATATTATCATAAAACATCAATTCAGAGTAAGTTTCGGCACTACCCCATTCTTACTGGTAGGCTCAATACTATCACTATGGGAGGGTCACTACACAAGTATCACTGATAGGGTAGAGGCATATACCACTCAAAGAATAAGCCATTCCTGACAATCATACTATACTTACATTGATCCAACATCCATTCTGCCATCGTATATTAATCAACTCAGTATTACTGTTGATTTCCTCTATTGAAATTACTCGAGCATAATTCGCATGATTATAACATACACATTGATTCTCTTTATTTCCATATGCAAATTATTAATCACCGGTTATTCATCTATGGCATAAAATCTTTGTTGGGTTATTGGTATCTTTTAAAAATCAAGAATCATAACTTAGGGCAATCATAATATTTCGGCTTATTATATGAAACATTCAGTGAGTGTAGCCAAGTGGTCAAATATTCTCGATTGTGGAAGCACATTCGAACAATAGCAGAAGTAACATAGGACGATCACAGATGCAAATTCGATAATTGCAGAAATAACTTTGAATACTCGCAGAAGGCAACTTTGAATATGCACTGAGGCGATTGTAACTAATCGCGGAAGAGACTTTGAATAGTCACCGACACAACTTTGAGTATCCACAGATGCATCTTTGAGCAAACATGGAAGCACCTTTGATTTAGAATTTTCTGAGTCCAAGGACTTATGACTGTGCTCTGATACCAACTTGTCATGCCCCAATTCCGAAGAATCGAAAGTAGCCACAAGCGTGATGACGTACAAGACTAGATTGTACTTTTACAAGGCAAAAAGATAGACAAGTCATTCAGAAATATCGATATAGCAACGAAAATAAGCAGACAAATTTAAGTCACAAAAGAATAGATTGTAAAGCATCTCTTTCTTGATAATAATATTTGATTGCAAGCCTTACAACAAATTACAAAGCTTCTCAATTACAACTAATACTTGGTCACTTGGCTTACGTTGATATTTGTTGTCTAGGCTTACAATCTCACTAATACAACTGAATTATATTATTCCATACATTATGCCCCTTATAACAGAAGACGCATCTAACGGAAGAAGAGCTTCTGCGCTCCCCAACAATGCTTCGATGCGTCAGAACCGTTCCAGCCACTCCCTGAAGCTCAATACCTGAGGATGCCCACAAACGTGGGTCAGTACATATCACGTACTGGTGAGCAGAAACTAGCCCACTCATCTAAACCAATACTAAGTATTTTTGTGAAGATTATGCATATTACTTTAGTGACCTATCTATTAGGGACTAGGTTTATTTCAGTGATCAGAGTATTCAGCAACATAATAAAAGCATAATATATGAGCAACAATATAACTGAATATGTAAAAATATCACATATCACTTAGTAGTGATTCTTATCAATACCCCGTTATTCTTACCCTGCAAAACAAGGATTGTCCACAGCATATATAATATGAATTATCCTTACAGAGATAATATTAATCCAGCATAATTATTCTCATCAGCATACAGCCTAACTACATGAGGGTCAATGGTGATATGCTTTCGCACCACGAGGGACATGTTGTGTAGGACTTCAAAGGGCGTATGAAGCGCCATTCATGAGGTTGTGATCCCCGTGAATGTCTCATTTATACCCGGTGCTACCAAAATACTATATTTTCTCTCAGGCCGAACGATCTCGGTGCCCTGGTGTATCTCGTTCGAGAAAACTTACCAAATCTTGTGCATAAATTGTCTATGACCATGCAACATCTATGCAAATAAAATCTTAAGCATAAATTGTACGGTACATAAATGTAACTAAAGCCTTGCGTTATTAATTCTCTTGTTTTACTCATTCTCATATCGGTTGGTTACCCGTAGGTCCCAACTTACTGACCTTCTCGTGGCCCAATGGTACCAAACCATAATATATACTCGCATATGAAGCATTTCCTTCATAGTTACTGTGCATTGCTATATTATACCTATACATATATTCAATGTTTCATTCTCAATATTACAAGTATATAAAATAGTTTACAAAATGTTACTTCTTCCTCATGTAAGGCATACATTATAACATTCTTGTGTCAAGAGATACTAGCATTTATCATTTATGTGTTTCTTTGTTTATAACAACATTAAAAATAAGGCATCACTATCTTTATGTGGACTAGAGCAGCATATAGTAGGGCAATACAAAAGAGCGGTACTAGCATTCATTTTATTAAGGCATGAAGGAATAGAGGAGAAGGGACAGATCAACTCACTTATTTAAATATCGTTTCCATGCCATGATCCCACATTCGCCTATGATCTCTCAAGAATGATCTGACACGATGCACAGTCTTCTAACTTGGCATAATCATACATTCAAACTATGTCGCAAAAAATATCCCATCAATCCAAGTTAAGTAGTACTACATTATCACACCAAGCATCTCGATTTCTCGCGCACTTGTATGAGTCCAACTCTATATAGAATATATGGTCTTGTACATGTCAAGTAGTGCAAGCTTCCAACAAGGATTTTGAAAAGTGTAGTATCAACTCTTTCGCCTTCTTCATTCATTGACAGCTTGATTCCATATTCCACGAGCATGCTTATGGGCTTGCAATTACTCATGTTGAACCTCTTGAGGACATCTTTTGCATAGCTTTCTTAGGAGATGAAGACACATCTTTGGTATGCTTTACTTCAATACAAAGGTGGAAAGACATAAGGCCGATGTCAGTCATCTCGAACTCATTTGCCATAGCTGTCACGCCCCGACTACGTAAAGTCAATAATCGTTCCCCCGGACGTGATGCTGTGCGTGCCTAGATTGCGCAAAACACATGGAAAGAAAATAAAATATAATGGTTTCATAGAAAAAAATGAGTCACAGCGGAAGATATATAGAGTCATATGAAACATTCAGAGTATGCGAAGCAAAGCTCTTTTATTAATAATTATAGCGGTTATAATGTCACGCCCCGATCTTCCGCAGGTAATCGGTCATCCCCCCTGGGCGCGGATCACCACGCCAGCGCTCCCGCGGGACGATCTTTTTCATCTGGACATGATATCGCACGAGCTTAAGCTACGCCCGTGCAAGGCCATGATTCGAACAGACGGTAAAATGCCTAAACCACAGAGTCGTACAGATAGTCCGAATGTAGTAGAATAAGAAATAAATAGGCGATTGGTAACAAGTTCACATAGTCTTCAATAGCGAAAACATTGAATAACACAAGTATAGAAGTAAAACAAGCACTTTATTGATACTGAATCAGAGTTACAAGTGGCTCTAGGTCAAGATTATAAGTCGCTCAAGCCCTCTCTCTCGAAATAATAAAAGAGTGCCAAGTGGCTACAATTGTGGAATGATACATAGGCGATGTTCCAACATTATGTCTTGTATATGCACTTCAGCTCCGTACGCAACGCTCCAAGGCTCCAGAGTGAAATCCATGCCTTAGCACGCATATTGGGTTTTCTGCACCGAACGAGGTTCTCCCGCACCCTGCAAGCAATCTTGTGGGTTATCAGTACATGGATGCACTAGTAGGGAGAATTCTCGCCCGCTCGACAAATCCAAACACGTTATATAGGTTCTGTGCACCATCTATTAAGTTATCTTTCTAGTCTTGTCTTAGGATCAATTTTATGGCATAATGAAAAGCCTAACTCGTATAGTAGTGCACCGTGCGAAATAAGAGTAATACAGCGAGACTTATTAACTTACCATTCGTCCTTTCCTATCCAAGGCAAACTACGTTAAACCAAGCACGAGTGTGTGTGTATATATATATATATATATATATATATATATATATATATATATATATATATATATATATATATATGAAATCCAAGTCAAATTGCATAAGCAAACAAGAGTGTCATGAGCAAGGTTCTGTTTCAAGTGCACGAGTTACACGGATTATTCAGGTGTGTTGTAGAAGATGTTCAAGTGTTCAAATATGTATAGATGTGCTATACTTATGTTTGTTTAGGTTTTTTAGATTCCAAATACGATGAAATAACTCGCATGCGGATTGCCTCTAAGCAAGGATGACTTATCTATATGAACATGAGTCGCTGACATAGCCATAAACGACGGTTTATAGTCTCTAGGAGATATTAGATGCGTGAGGTATGTGTCGCTAGACGCCACCTTCACCTGGGATGGCATGGAGTGCAACGAGATTCCAAGGGGGCGTTCACACCAAGCTGCCTATTACCATGCGACTAGTAGGAAGTTTCGTCCGGATCGAATCGGCCCCGGTGCCCCGACGACCGTCTGTAGGAACTTGAACAAGAATACCTTATGCACAAGTTGTCCCCGACATGCAAGTCTTGGGTCTCAGATTCACGGGATTCCTGACATGACATGTTAATTCTTGATTCTTGTTCAGAACGAGTATGCTCCACGAGTTGTGGTTCTTGCTTTTACTTGACATAATTTTCGTTCAGGGTTAAACTTGACATGGTGCAATCCCCTAGTTCAAAGATGCCTTGGCGACCTAACGGTCCCGAACACTTTTAGGTTTATACTTGCACGGAACGAATATTAGATAGTCTTCTAGTGAATTGGATGAATGCAAGGCAAGATAGTGTTTACTTGATTGTGGCATGAAATTATGTGATAAGCATTGGAAAGAGGCAAACGAGTACAAGTTATAATGTAAGCAGGCAAGCATGCATTTATATTTGAAACATAAGCATTTATGTTAGCACGGGTCTAAGGGGTAGTGCGAGGAGTGAAACCGTAAAGGGACATATCAAGCGACATAATCTAGGGGACGAATAGTGTAAACAAGCTAAACAGTGCACTACGAATAGTATATAATGATATACTCGAGGCATAGCTGGGTCTACTTGCACGAAGCTAAGGTAGCATGTGAGGGTCCATGTTATAAGCCATGTTTTATTTCTATGTTCTAACACAAGCAATACAAAATATGATTATTCTCTTAGCTAGGTGTATTGTATTCTTTATTAGCATTCAAGGGTTGATTCACCTAGTGACTAGCATGTATCGTCCATATTTTAAGTGTGCTGGCTAAGAAAAGACAAGTTCATCATAGCCATCCAACTTAGCGGTGATTCGCCTCGGTCGAGCGATACTCCGAGCGAGCCTTTGGAAGTCTAAGTCTGAACCCCTAAAGGGCCAAGTCTGGAATCCTTTGCCTCAAATGAGTCATCTCGTTGAGCAAAGTGGGTCGGATTATTGCACTTGTATCATTTGAATCGGCTATCCGCTTGGACGAAACGGATCGTTACATTATACACCACTCAAAAAAAGTCTCATCCTCGAGACTTCTTAAGCACAACCCATTCTATCGCCCTATCGAATCTATCTCAAGTATAACGATCGGTACCACTAGATCCGTTTAAACACAATTTTTTACTCGTTCCTTATACCGTGTTATGTGTATGCTGGGTTTGTCTTATTGAATGGATCTATCATTTAATCCAAGCTATGACTCGATCTCAACTGCGCCTAAGTGCAGAACATATATCGCTTAACGTGGGGTATGGTATGATCCATTTTAAATAATGATCTAAGGATGAGGCAAACTTCTCCAAGTCGTTAAACTTGTTCATGGGAATCTAACATATTTACTTGCACTAGCATTCGAGATCAGCATATCGTGAGTCCGGATCGTGCATATATTCAAAGTGTCCCTCAAACATATGCATGTCAACCAACTTAGCGATAGAAAAGTCTTTGCACTAGAGTTTAACATATCATTGAGTCTTGGATCGTGCACACATTCAAGACGTCCCTCGAACATATGCATTCAACCAAACTCATCGATAGCGAAGTCGGACAAGCTACTTGCAAAAATTTCAAGGGTTTCCATCTTACAAATCACGATGATACCTCCAACAGGTTCAATCAAAATCCAAGTCATTTCCATTCCAACCAGAAATCAACCATTGCACTACCGTCAAGCACGATCTATCCGATCAACCGACTAGCGTCCATTCGTTCGGGTCAAACATAACACATGTTTACTGTTCCAAGTCTAACTCTAAGTCTTGTTGTCCCAGTTCTATGGTTTATTCAAGCAATACTCTAAAGTCGATTACACAAGTTTTTTCACTCGGCACGGGGTCATCTTCCTAATTACTAGGTCAGCTCACAAGGTCATAAGTACAGGTTCAAGGACAGAATTCATCGTACAAATTTATCGCACGATGCTCGTCCCAATTCCTAAGGTCAAACTATTATTCATTTGTACGGAATATGCTACCCAAGCTCGTTTTACTCAGATTTCTAAACATCAAGATCGGATCATCCTACTCACATTAACACATTCATTGCACAGGGTTCGAGTCCTTTCAGTTAAATCTATGATATATCCAAGTTGTATGACAAGCCTAGCAATTACATAGTCTATCTCCTCAAACATGTATGATAGGATCCACCTACCATTCTAAGTCTAGACCACCAAGTCATGATTAAATTTTCAATCATCGATCTCAATCATAAATTTTAAGTCGTCCAACTAGATTCATGTATCCGTTCACGAAGCCATCAAGTGTGACTTACTCCATGTTCTAGACTAACTCATCCTTGAAATACTTCTGATTAACTTGTATTCCTAAATTTGTCTTATCATATCGAACCACTAGTCAAGACGATCCTTCAATTGTCACGCTTCGGTCTCCTACAAGTTTGATCATCCTCGTTGGACGTTAGACCACCACACCAACGCTCCCGCTGGATAATCGTCCTAATATGGGCGTGACGCATGCACGAGCATGGAGTTATGCTCGCACAAGACAAGAACGTCGAATATTATGGTTATCACCGACACGATCGCGACACCTTATTATTTTACTTCACTCCATCCAAGTTATATATATAATCCACCAAGTCATGTCCGTTCATGCCATGATCATAATTCGTCTAGCAAATTCATCCAACTGCAATGTTATCGTTCGATAATTCCATAATCTACTTCTAGCATTTCTCAAATAACCAAGTTCAAATCCTCAAGACAAAGTATATCCACTTTTGACACGTTCCATTCATCGAGTTTGTTTGAATAATCATTGAGCTTGTTCCTGTGAGTTTGATCATCCCTGCCAAACGTGAAATTACCACGCCAGTGCTCCCGGATGATAATCGTTCTCGGCTGGGACTGATTTTGAAGGTTATCTTTTTGAACTAGATTCAAGATCATTCTTCCAAACTCCAGATCAAATCCGTTATTTCTTACCTCTTTCATCGAACCACAATATTCATTCTTCGGCTAACTTCTATTCGAGCGATATCCTACTAATGTTTTAATCTGTTTGATTTAATTTGAAATTGCTCGCACGATCTATCAAGTTTTTACTAAGTTTTCTCGACCAAGATATTGATTTTATTACCTTAAATCCCTGTTTGATATAAGTCTTATCACTTGTTCAAGACATTCTCAATTGTTCAATTCAACTATCGCATGAGACCTATGAATTCATTTGAACACTTCCAAAATGATCCATACACCACTCAGGAATCAAATCAACCAATTAAATCCTTAATCAGTGTTCGCATCACTCGCTAGCATATTCACCAAGTCATTTCTTAGAATTCCTGTATGATACCTAAGCATCTCTTGATAAATCTTAGTCTCATATATATTCATTTTTATAATCATCCAAGTAAACCATATTTGATTTTGTATCTTCCAGATATGAAATACCGTTCGAGTTATATCCTAAAATTCAAGCACGATTCTCTATATTCGTCTTAGCGATAATCTGATAATATTCTATCGGTTGCCATTCTAAGTCTGACTTATCCTTATCTGAACGATATCCCAATCTCGCTTGCAAACTTGCTAGCACCAAAAGGGTCTTAGCGTGCGATACTCAGCACAACTTAGCCGAAAGACCATGTGCATAGCTAATCGTCCGAATGGTATTCTATTTCGCACACTAACCAACTGGGAATTCACGTATAGGTATTTGTGTTCGCACATAACTTGCAAAATCTAGCATGAGTCTATTCCCACAAGTCTAACACAGGTCGGAACAAGGGTCATCGCATAACTATCCAGTACAAGTAATCATATCATTCATATGCACTTTTAAAATTATTTAGACTTATTGTATGAAACATCCCAACAGGTCAACGAGAGAAGAGCGTATGCACATAACCCATGAACGAGCTTTCAAAACTAAAAAAATTTATAAGAAGTCCAAAGACGTAAAGCCAATGCTCTGATACCAATATGTCACGCCCCGATCTCTCCTAGGTAATCTGCCGTCCCCGTTGGACGCAAATTACCGTGCCAGCATTCCCGCAGGACAATCTTTGCCATCTGGACTTGAAGCCCCACGAGCACAAGCTGCGTCCGTGCAAGGCCATGATCCGAACATATGGTAAAATATCTAAGCCACAGAGTCACACAGATAGTTGAAATACAGCGGAATAAGAAACGAACAGGCGATTGGTAACAGGTTTACAGAGTCATCAATAGCGAAAGCATTGAATAACACAAGTATAGAAGTAAAACAAGTACTTTATTAATATTGAATCAGTGTTACAAGATGCGTTAGGCCGAGATTATAAGTCGCTCAAGCCCTATCTCTCGAAACAATAAAAGTGCGCCAAGTAGCTACAATTGTGGAATGATACATAGACGATATTCCAATATTATGTCTTGTATATGCGCTTCATCTCTGGACGCAATGCTTCAAGGCTCTAGAGCAAAATCCATGCCTTAGCACGCACACAGGAGTTTCCGCATCGAACGAGGTTCTCCCGCACCCTGCAAGCAATTTGGTGGGTTATCAGTACATGAATGCACTGGTGGAGAGGCTTCTCGCCCGCTCAAAAAATCTAAACACATTATATAGGTTCTGTGCATCATCTATTAAGTTATCTTTCTAGTCTTGCCATAGGATCAGTTTTATGGCATAATGAAAAGCCTAACTCGTGTGGCAGTGCGCAGTACGATATAAGAGTGACACAACGAGACTTACTAACTTACCATTCGTCCTTCCCTATCCATGGACAACCAAGTTAAACCAATCACGAGTGTCTATATATATGAAAGGCAAGTTAAATTGCATAAGCAAACACGAGTGTCATAAGCGAGATTCTGTTTCAGGTGCACGAGTTATACGGATTATTCAGGTGTGTTGCAGAAGATGTTCAAGTATTCAAATATGTATAGATGTGTTATACTCATGTTCGTTCAGGTATTTCAGATTCCAGATACGATGTAATGACTCACACGCAGATTGCCGCTAAGCGAGAATAAATTATCTATATGAACATGAGTCGCTGGCATAGCCATAAAGGATGGACTGTAGTCTTGGGACGATATTAGATGCATGAGATATGTATGGCTACACGCCACCTTCGCCTGGGATGGTATGGAGTGCAACGCGAGGCCAAGGGGGCGTTCACACCATGCCGTCCACTACCATGTGACTAATAGGAAGTTTCGTCCGGATCGGATCGGTCCCGGTGCCCCGACGACCGTTCATAGGAACCTGAACATGAATACCTTGTGCACAAGTTGTCCGCGACATGTAACTCTTGGGTCTCAGATTCACGAGATTCATGACATGACATGTTAATTTTGATTCTTTTTCAGAACGAATATGCTCCATGAGCTATGATTCTTGCTTTTACTTGACATGATTCTCGTTTAGGGTTAAACTTGACATGGTGTAATCCCCTAGTTCTGAGATGCCTTGGCAACCTAATGGTCCTGAACACTTTCAGGTTTATACTTTCAAGAAACGACTATTAGATAATCTTTCGGTGAATTGGATGAATGTAAGGAATGATAGTGTTTACTTGATGGTGGCATAAAATTATGTGACAAGCATGAGAACAAGGCAAACGAGTACAAGTTACAATGTAAGCAAGCAAGCATGCATTTATATTTGAAACATAAGCATTTATGTTAGTACGGGTCTAAGGGGTAGTGCGAGGAGTAAAACCGTAAAGGGACATATCGAGCGACATAATCTAGGGAACGAGTAGTGTAAACAAGTGAAATAGTGCACTACGAATAGTATATAATGATCTACTCGAGGCATAGCGGGGTATACTTGCACGAAGCTAAGGTAGCATACGAGGGTCCATGTTATAAGCCAAATTTTATTTTCATGTTCTAACACAAGCAACAGAAGATGGAATTATTCCCTTACCTAGTACGTTGTATTCTTTATTAGCATGCAAGGGGTGATTCACCTAGTGACTAGCATGTATCGTCCATATTTTAAGTGTGTTGGCTAAGCAAAGACAAGTTCATCGTAGCCACCCACCTTAGCGATGATTCGCCTCGGTCGAGCGACACTCCGAAGAAGCCTTTGAAAGTCTAAGTCTGAACTCCTGGAGAGCCAAATCTGGAATCATTTTCCTCAAACGAGTTATCTCGTTGAGCAAAGCGGGTTGGGTCGTTGCACTTGCGCTGTATGAATCAACTATCCGCTTGAACGGAATAGATCGTTACATACAAAGCCTTGAATAGTCCCATTGAATATGCCAAGTTGGCTATAACACTCTTTGATCTCTGTTGCTCACAAGAATTCCACCGTTCCATACATCATGTCTTCGTATATCAAGCACGCATCTTCACGTTGTCGAACCTGAGCTTCCAATGCCTAGGATACGTCTGAACGATCTTTCATACCTGGGGGTTTTGGAGGACTAGTACACATGATGCTCCAATTGGCATAGTTGCTCTTGTTGACGGCGAAAACTTGGAAGAGAGTCATATCGCTTGCCATCTTCGACCATGAACTGCTTTGCTCTGATACCACTTTGTTGGATATTCCAACTACTCTGATACCACTTTGTTGGAATTGTAGTAGGCCAACTAGCTAGGAGAAAATAATTTGGAGAGGGAGAAAATATAGAGAAAAGAATTTGGTAGAAGAGAAGAGTGGGAAGAAATAAACATTATAAGAGCACTAAGGTTGAAATACTTGTTATGTAAAAATTGAGGGAAGATCACACATATTTATAGGACTCTTGAAATGGTCCGCACACTCATTAAAAAATAGCTTTGGATCTTTCTAGGCTCTTTTACAATTATAATATTAAGACATCTCTAGAACATAGATATTTTAAATTACCAAAAATATTCTAGGTATAGAACATCCTAGAATATGGACTAAACTAAAAGAGCCATATGAACAAAGTTCAATAGCAGTGGATCAATAGATTTGTTTCAAATCAAGTTTATTTTTCAATATTTCTTGGCCCAAAGACTATTAAGTTATAGTGGTTTAACTGTACTCTTTTAACTCCATGGAAAGGACATATAAAAAAAAAAAAAAGTACTCTTTTAAAAAATCTTAAACATGTTTAAATTGAGAATGTACAAAGAAGGACGTTATTCACTCTAAATCAATTATAACTCAAATTGCTTGTTGCTTTTAGTGTTCTTATTATAAACATCAATGATGCACAATCAGAGGAGGAAACATTTTACTTCCCTACTTGGTATGAATCTAACACATGGAATATGTTTTCAATTTTGTGGTCCCTCTATCCATAAGCACCAGCCATTTTTGTTGCTATGAAATCTGTATCCTTCCTGGTGAAATTGGCGACCACTCCTCTGAAACTAGAATATTGATTTTCTCTAATATATATATGCCATCAGTAGCATAAGTTATCTAAAGGTTATGTGGACGTTAAATGAAGAAGTGAGCTTTTCTTTAAAGGAGAACATACATAAGATTATATATGACTAAAGCGGATTCATAGAACAATTCCTTGACTATGGTAACGATATATATAAAAGAATATAACATGTTTCATTCAGGTTAAATCACCACCTAGTTTTCCTCTTCTTTGAAAAGTAATCCAAATTATTTTTCAGCTGGTACTTCCCATCAACATTAGTGAGGTACTATTTTCGCACATCAATTGATTCTTTTGCTTGCTTGTACGAGCGTATGATATGAGGAGACAAGGAATAAAGGCATTTGTTTGAGAAGGTTTTCGACAGATGTAACTTAAGATGGCCCCAGAGAGTATCCGATATTAGGAAAGGAGGTAGAGGGGATTGAGAATTCCGACATTTCTCAATGATTTGGGGTTGTGCCCATATCTCTAATAGAAGTCGCCTGGCTTCATCATGGCGGTAGGGCTTCAACAACGACATCCAAGGTTAGGCAAAGCTCCAAGTCTTAACCGAGCAGGCATTTGGTGTTCGATTTGATCCTAATTAAGCTAATTTAGGTTCTTCGTGAACGAAGCCGAATCAGGAGTGTAGCATTAGGCATGTCATGGGCTAGATCTCAAGAGCTCCGCAACGCAACGACACCTTAACCGCAGCATCAAATTGAGGAGCCAATATGTGCTAATTAACAGGAATCGATCGATGATTGAAATGCTAATCGCGTCAGTTAGGTACTTGAGGATTAAGGAGGACATGAATGAGGTGACAGCGAAAGCGAAACACACTGCAAGCAACATGACTAGAAGCCCTAGCTAGCCACACCAAAGGCACATGAGCAAGTTGGGGGAGGGGTCCCTGTGGTGGAGAAAGAGTAGCACGTCGACGTCGCAATTGAAGAGATAGGCCCCCCCAACACTCAAAGGAAGGGCGGGCACAATTGTATGGGAGAGAGAAAAAAGAACATATAGGAGGAACTAGTGCTAGCTTCCTCCCAACACAAACATAAATGGTGGCAAGTAAATGGTAAGAATGAAAGGTTAGTAGGAAGTCACATGGAAGTCATCTTCTAGTGTCACAGGACTCACAAACCCATCCAGGAGAGAGAGGAGCCCAAAATCTTAGGTAATGAAAAGCAAAAGAAACACAAGACAAAAGAGTGAAATAGCAAGTACAATTAAAATGTTCTCTTTCAAAAAATTTCTTCAAACTTTTTTGATTTCTTTTCTTGTTATATATTTGTATGAGTTATTGGTATTCTCTTTGTTTCCCAAAGTCCCTTTTAGTTCCTACACAGCCATCATCCCTTTCATGAAACTGATGGCAAATGGATGCTTCATTTACAATATCTGCCACTAGGGGTGTGATGTGGAGTTGTGGCTCTAGAGTCCCATAAATAACCTTTGAAGAGCCAAAGGGAGACCCATACTTTTATTATAGCAGACATTTGTATTTCAGAGGCTCTTGTTTCAGAGAGCCGCGAAAGGGGTAAAAGCAGGAAAAGGTCCAAGGGTCGGTACGAGGACTCGGAGTGTTACCATTGTGGCAATAATGACCATATCAAGCGGAACTGTTTCGCTTGAAAGAGAGAGAAGAAGGACGATAAGGGGAAGCAAAGTGAGAACACTACAGCGGCATTCTCGGCACATAGAGGCGATGCGATCATAGTAGGTGATGAGGTTGTCATGAACCTCGTCTGCGATGATAACTCTTGGCTGGTGGACTAAGGTGTTTCAATGAACGTTCTAAACCCCCTGATTTTCAAAAAATTTTAATTTGGAATTTTTCACAATTTTTTGGAATTTTTTGGGAATTTTTTATTAATTAAAACTAAGATATTTTGAATTTAAATGATTTTTAAATGATGTTAAATAATGTTAAAATATTAAGAAAATAATATTTTATGGTGTAAAATGAAAAATTAGACATAGGGTAATTTTCCGAGAATTTATTGGACCCCGAAAGTATTTTTAAAGACCTAGAAATCAAGTTATAATTAAATCGATTTAAACCCTAATTAAACCCGGTTTATTTGAAATAAACCCAACCCAACCCAACTCAGCATTGCGGGTCGGATCCGAATCAAACCCGTGACCTAAAATCCGCTAGACCCGAACCCGCTTTTTGTTAACGGATCGGGCCGGATCCGCCTGACCCGACCCGTCACCGACCCGGCACGAAAACCCCTCATCTCCCCCGACCGCTCAGCCCCGCACCCGCGCCGCTCCGGCTTCTTGCAACCGCCGCCCGCCGGCTGCTCCGCTCTTCTGCCGCTCTGATTCCTCCCCCCGAACGGCCACCGCTCCGTCTACTTCTCCGCCTCCTATAAAAGCCGCCCCAGCCCGACGAGCTCAGCCCCCTTGACGGAACCCTAGCCCTACATCGCCGGTGACCTAAACCCCCACCTCGCCGGAGCCCCTCCGCTGACACCACCCTCCCTCGCCCGGCCGTTCCCTCCACCGTGCGTCTCCCCCGCAGACGGATCCCACCTTCCTCCAGCCTCCATCTGCTCCGGCAACGGTCAGCCGACCCATCCCGAGCTGTGCTCCGGTGAGCCTCTGACCTTCCCGGGCCTCCTCCACCTTCTCCAGCGCCGCCTCCGCCACGGTCTCCCCCGCTCTCGCAGCCTTCCTCCTCCGCCTCGCAGAGCTCCAGCGCTGCCGCCCCCGTCTCCTCCGGCGTCCCCTCCGCTAGCTCCGCCGCCCTCGACGATCAGAAGCCCCAGCAGCAGCAGCCGGCCGTCCCCGAGCGTCGCCCGGCCACCAGCGAGCTGCCCTAGCTCCGCCTCCACACACGTCGACTCACTCCGGCGAGCCTAGCCGACTCCGGTGACGCCCCCAGCAACGAACCTAGCCAGGACACGGTCCGGACATGACTCAGCTCGTGTCGAGACGACGAGGACACGAGTAATTCAGATTTCACGGAGCCCTGTTCAGGTAACCCGTTCTCTCTCCTCGTTGATCCATTTTCGGTTCCGTCTGTTGCAACGAGAACCCTGCGTGACCCTCTTAATTTACGTGCAACCCGCTCGGTGCATCGCATCCTGTGACGATCGCGAACCACGATCCAAAAACAGGAAAACCAACGCCCTGTTTCACCCCGGAACTGATTACGCCCCGCCAAACGGGACGACTTGGTCATGTGCGGTCTTCACCAAAACGTGCGCATCGTCGATATGGACGTGCGAAATTTCGCAGAAGTTGATTTCGATGTGCGTGCACACCGAAATCAACGCGTATCCGCCGACAACGTCCCGTATCCATCCTTTCTGGATCTTGCTCTAACTTAGTGTACACACGTCGGATCGAGACAAAACTTGCGCCATCGGACTCGTAGCAGTACGCTGGTCCTGTGACCCAAGTTTGGTACGATTCTAAGAATGTTGACAAAATTACGTATCGTGGGCCCCATAGGCTCCACTTGACGGGCGATTTTGTGATCGGCTCATCGGAATCCAATTCTGGAAGTTTCGTTGGGTTTGTATCATTATTCCTGACTTGTTGACACTAAGTTTGACAGATTTGGAGACCTTTTACCCTGACACATTTTTGGGTGCAAAGCGGCCCACATGTGGATCCCGCTTTGACCAAAAACTGTCATTTTTGCCCCTGTGTCCAAATTGGACTCAAGGACAGGCGTTTCTAGCTGATTGATATTTTCTGAATCTGATGGTGATGTCTATTTCTGCAAACGGAGGAGTCCCTGCAGAACCCGCTGAAGTCAGAGCTACATTTGGAGCCAGAATCCCAGGCAAGTGTACCTTGCCAAATCCTGCAGTTTTTGTTAGATATTTTCTTGACATATATAATTATTGTACATGCTTAAACCTAGGACCGTGTGACTTACTTAGCGTCCGATTAATAGTCGGGTGCCAATACCGTACGTGGAGTTGTGTAAAGTCACCTAGAGATGGACATCGTGACCCTATACTTCTCGTACTTGTATTATCAAGTACGTTATACCCAGGACACTTGACACTATACATGTGACAGAATCTTCCTGAGATATTCACGGTGATTCTGTGTAGAATGCAAGATTGACATAGACATTATATTCTTAGATCTTATTATGACTCGCTGTATTAGTTTTGATTTTGCGTGTCATGGACATGAGACGTGTGATTACATTGGGTAGGGAGAGACACACAGGCTACAGGTTGAGTATATTATGACGGTGTCGTAGTCTCCCTTTGAGCTAGACAAACCACATGATATCACTGTTACCGGCTCTCCGACACAGAGCTTGTAGTGGTTTCATCCTGAGTTATAGTGCTGCTCTCATCTTGCATATCACTTAGCTGGTTATATTTACCCTATTGTTCATTTATTTGTTGTACTGCATTATTTTGGCATGAGTTATTTTGTACCTTGCTATGTCCCCTGAGGACCTGGATCCAGATTATGTCTCCAGATATAGCAGACGAGATCGACCTCGAGGTACACGGAACAGGAGTGTTAGCAGGAGCAGAAGCAGGAACAGGTGCAGACACTGGAGCAGTACCAGATCCAGTAGTCGAGTGACTTCTACGGTATCTTCTGAGTATATACTTTGTCCATACTCAGTATTGTTGTTGATATCTTTATTTCGGTATCTTGAACAATTATAACAGACTTGATTATCGGGTTGTTCCCCGATTTATGTACTTGTGACTTGATGATGATGTTTATATTTCCTTTTGTTGATATTGATATATTCATTCTGTGGATGAGATTAGTAGACCTTGATAGTTGTATTACAGCTTAAATATGCCTCGATGGATCCATTAAATTGGGTTTGTCCATCGGTGCGTGCTGCTGGCCATTGCCACGTGTCAAGTCCCTCGATATTTTGGGACTGGGACGTGACACACGTAGCTCTCAACTGGGCACTATTTACCACTTACACGACAGGCGACTATAGAATATTGAAGATGGACAACGGAGATGTGTCGAAGACGGTTGTCATTGGAGATGTGCATTTGAGGACGAAGACGGGTACAGTTCTTGTTCTCAAAGATGTTCATCATGTCCCTGATATCCGTTTCAATCTGGTATCGTTTGGAAGGCTGGATGACGAGGGATTCTTCAGTCTCTTCGGGAACGGTCAGTGGAACCTTTCTAGAGGTTCGATGGTGATTGCTAGAGGAAGCAAGAAGTCTGGTCTCTACTATATGGAGGGGAGCGCACAGGGAGCACAACAGGTGAACACTGTTTCTGACGCAACTACCGAGCTGTGGCACAGGCGGCTTAGCCATATCAGTGAGAAGTGGATGAACTACTTGGTGAACAGGAAGATGATTCCTAGGCTCAAGTCTATAAAGTTGGAGAAGTGCATAAATTGTTTAGCTAAAAAGAAAATATGGTATCTTTTCAAAGTCACCCAAGTTCGAAGAAGCCAACATTGCTCGAGTTGATTCACTCGGATGTCTGCGGTCCTATGAAGGTAAAATCTATTGGTGGTACTTCTTACTTTGTAACTTTTATTGATGACTATTCCATGAAGGTTTGGGTCTATGCCTTAAAGACCAAGGATCAGGTCCTATCCACTTTCAAAGAGTTTTAGACCTCTGTTAAAAGAGGGACAGACAAGAAGTTGTTATGTGTTTGGTCCGACAACGACGGCGAGTACATTGGTCCCTTTTATGCTTATTATAGAGAGCAAGGGATACGACACTAGAAGACTCCGTCCAAGATACCTCAGATCAATGGTGTAGCAGAGCACATGAACATGATGCTGATGGAGAGGGTACGGCGTTTGCTATCATAAGCAAGCTTGCCAGACAGCTATTGGGGTAAGGCGCTTTACACAGCTGCTTATATTATTAATTTATTTTATAGTGCTCCTTTGTAGGGTGATGTGCCAAACAAAGTATAGTACGACAAAGAGCCATCATACAATCACCTGTGAGTGTTTGGTTGTAAAGTTTTCGTGCATGTACCGAAGGACGAGAGATCCAAACTTGAGCCGAAGATGAGGCGGTGTGTCTTTATCGGATACGGTCGAGATGAGTTTGGCTATAGACTCTACGAACCAGTGGAAAAAAGCTCTACAGAAGCAGGGATGGTGTATTGGTCGATGATCAGACATGACCAACACTCAGGATTCCGAGATGCCTTCTGAGGCTGAAAAATTGCCTGAGTTAGAGTTATTTCGCTTCGAGCAGTTTCTAGAGGATATCGCAAAGGATCCAGTTATGGGGAAGCCAATACATTGAGTTGCTCCCAAACTTGATCATCATCCTGCTGATGGTGGTCCGGGTAACCCTCATGAGGATTAGCATGCCGAGGAGGCAGTTCATTAAGGGGAGGTGGCTGTTGATATACAGCCAGAACCAGTGGTTCCGTTGAGTTGGCGTGACAGAGAGCGCCGACCATCTATGAGATACTCACCAGGTGAGTATGTGTTATTGACTGACAGGGAAGAACCCAAAAGTTTTGCAGAGACTATAGAAGACGAACATAGGTAGGAGTGGATGGAGGCTATGTAGGAGGAGATAAATTTCTTATATGCCAACTCTACTTATGATTTGGTGCAGTTGCCAAAGGACAAGAAGGCTTTAAAAAATTGATGGGTATTCAGAGTGAAGCGGACAAATGATGCTACTCGACCTCGATACAAAGCAAGACTGGTAGTTAAAGGCTACAGTCAGCATAATGGCGTTGATTACGATAAGATCTTTTCGTCAGTCGTCAAACAGTCATCTATTTGGATGGTGCTAGCATTGGCAGACAATTTTTTACTTGGAGGTCGAGCAGATGGACGTGAAGACGATATTCTTCTACGATGATCTTGAGGAGGAGTTGTACATGGAGCAGCTAGAGGGATTTTGTGAGAAGGGCAATTCACACATGGTCTGCTGGTTGAGGAAGAGCTTGTATGGTCTGAAGAAGGCTTCGACGCAGTGGTACATAAAGTTTGAGTCATTTATGGGGGGAGCATGGTTAAGCACGGACGACGTCGAACCACTATATTTGTGAGATATTTTGCCAATGATGATTTTATCATTTTTCTGCTCTATGTTGATGATATACTACTGGTGGATCAGAATGCCACTAGGATAGCGGAGTTGAAGCGCCAACTGGGCGCGGCCTTCTCTATGAAGGATTTGGGTGCAGCGAAGACTATTTTTGGGATGGAGATCAGCCGCGCGCGCGAGAGAGAGAGAGAGAGAAAGAGAGAGAGACCAAGCTGTTACACTTGTCCCAAAAGAAGTATATTCACCAGGTACTTCAACGTTTTAGGATGGAAGGGTCGAAGAAAGTGTGTTGCCCCCTTGCGGCTCACTTTAAGTTCACTGAGGAGCAGTGCCCATCTACCGACGACGAGAAGGAAGATATGAAGCGGATTCCATATGCCTCGACTGTGGGAAGTCTTATGTATTCTACGGTGTGTACGAGGCCAGAGATCGCTCACGTAGTTGGCACATTTAGAAGGTATCTTTCCAATCTTGGAAGGGTACATTGGAGTGCGATCAAATGGATCCTATGGTATCTTCAGGGCACTACCGATTGGAGACTTTCTTTTGGTGGTGACGAACCGAAGTTGGTTGGGTATACCGATGCTGATATGCCTGGATATGTAGACACGAGGCGATCGACTTCAGGCTATGTGATGATGTTTGCTGGTGGAACAATATCGTGGCAGTCGCGGTTATAGAAGTGTGTTGCCTTGTCGACGATAGAGGAAGAGTACATTTTGATGACGGAAGCTTGCAAGGAGTTGCTGTGAATGAAGAAGCTGTTGCAGAAAATGGGGGTAAAACAATAGTAGTATCATTTTCTTTATGATAGCCAGAGTGTAATTCATTTTGTGAAGAACCAGACATTTTATAGCCAGTACAAGCACATTGATACTCGGTATCATTGGATACGGGATGTGGTTGATAAGAAGGAAGCGACGCTTGAGAATGTTAATATAGATAATAATGGAGCAGACATGTTCACAAAGATTCTTCCAAGAAAAAAGTTTGAGTACTGCAGGCGGATCGTCGGGATGACGACCCCCTCCAGATAGTTGTGAATGGAAAGATTTGTTGGAGTGGGTGGGATTTCTAACCTATGTGGAGAACACTTCGGAGTGCGACGAGCGCCGTTTGTGTGTCAAAGAAGCTCGGGGAGGCAACAAGGGCCCTTCGAGAAGTTGGAGAATTTCGGAGCAGCAAACAGAGAAGGGGGGGGGGGAGGAGGGTACTAGAAACAAGCCTACCGAGTTCGGACCGAACTCGGTCTCCCAGGCCGAGTTTTGGCTGAACTTGGTCTGAGTGCTCCAGAAGCTCCAGAAGCTCCAGAAAGCTGCTGTTTTCGTTTACTCGCAAACACCGACTCAGACTGAATTCGGTCGGAGTACGGTCGGCGGACTGAACGAAAATTTTGAGATATTTTATAAACCGTTGGATCGTATCCTATGATTCATGTTGGTTGCGGAATTAGGGAGTATAAGTTAGGATTTTTCTAACCCTAACACATGCAACAAAGAGAGAAAAATGAGGCATGAATGCCATTGTAAATTTGGGAAGGAGAAAGAAGGATTGGAGGTCCTTTCGGAGGAAGAGATCAATTTTGGATAATTTTTCATTTTCTTCTATCTTCGTGGTGTAATCTATTTTCTATTCCTAAGTGTTGTGGCGATCCATGTTGGATCGGGAGGAGCTTGTAGAGAGTGTATTTTGTTTATTTCATTAGTGGAGGTTCTTCAGGGTCGGGCTCTGATCGTCCCGTGGTTTTTTTTCATCTGAAATTTTCACGTAAAAATTTATGTGTCAGCGATTTGTGTTTGGCGTTTTTGGTTTGTACGTTTTGTTCGATTCTCTCGTAGGTACTTTCTGGTTTGGAAAACGGTTTTCGTGCTTTTGTTCCCAATATATTTTGCAGTAATATAAGCCATCTGCATATAGATTAATTTATGTCAGTTGTCTGTTACATAGCATTGGAGAATGAAAAGAGAACGAGAAGAAGTATGCAGAATGGATGGTTTAATAGTAGCTTCTAGTATGCCTTTATATCTGGTATTGTAATAAGTGGTGGTATCCACTGGTGTTGTTTGTTTGGTAGTAATATTTTGGTGGCATTAGTAAAAGTAGGAAGGGATCTATTGAATAGTAGTTTAATAGTAATGAAAGTTTCTTTGGGTAATTGTCAGGTGAGTCCTGGCAACTCTATACCCAGTTTAGTCTAATAAAAAAAAAAAGGCAATTGTATTTTACATCTGGATCTCTTATTGATAGATAATATCTTGTTATATGTTAGTTAACAAGTTTAATAGATAATATCTTGTATCCATTCGTCTCTATTAAGGATCATGTCCTCTTTAGCACTAACTAAACCATCTGTTTTAAACTTCAATCTATGTTCAATCATGCATATTTCTAATCACGCAGGCTCCTTTAACTACTTTCTTAACGCTCTTAGCCGAAGCAACTATTGATATTTTTTATTTGTGTCCAAATCACAAATATAATTTTTTATTATCTTGTATTCAATTTATGCAACTTTCAATTTACCATGAATATACTTTTTTTTGTCTCATCTTTTAATGAATTATCATTCTTCCGTCTTAGAGCATCTCCAACCCTGGTGTGAGTTAAAAAAAAAAATGGTTACCACATAGAAATCACGACATATTATTTCAAAAAAATAATTTGAACTTGCTAATCATACTCTTGTATGTGTGTTATTTAGTACTACCAGCAAGAAGCTGCGAAACTTCGTAAGCAGATCGGACAATTGCAGAGTGCAAACAGGTAGCAGTCGATCATTCTTTAGGTCCTTTTTTTTCTTTTTCCAAGAGCATTCCGTCAGGGTTGAGTTTCTAAGACTGTCTCTTCTTAGGAATTTGTTGGGCGAGTCTTTGAGTGCGATGAATACTAGAGAACTGAGACAGCTCGAGTCGAAACTCGAAAAAGGCCTCAGCAAAATAAGGACTAAAAAGGTTGCATGCACTCAACTTCTGTAGATCAAGTTAATTGTATTTTCCCTACGGAGCCATTTCTCTTCTATTGCTAATCCATCGTTGCTGATTTTGTTTCTGCCAGAATGAACTATTATATGCAGAAATTGAGTACATGCAAAAAAGGGTTAGAACATGAATTCTCACACCCAACATTTCTTTGCTTATTCAAGTTTGTTCCTAATATAGCTCTCTATATGGTCATTATTTAGCAGGAGATGGAGCTGCAAAATGATAATATGTACCTAAGGAATAAGGTCAGTTTCTTTCTCACTTAGAAGCACAGACAAAACTTACCACAGATGACGACGCTTTTTCGTTATTTTGTCATAATGGCTAAAGTATCCATCTCTGAATGTTTGGTTACATATAAACCAAAATTCTCAACATAATGCTATGTGAAAACTGTCCATTTTGAGTTATAACACGAGAAATTTCTGCAATATAATATTTCTGATGTATAATGGGAGCTACAAAGCTTATATATCTTTTTTCATTCATAATAACATAAATGGTATATAGGTGGCTTAATGTTAACCTAAATATGTTTGAACCCTTATATTCTATTTCTATAATTAGCGTTATATTTAGTCCTTAATAGTGTTCTAATAAAATCTTTAATCTTGCATTGATAGCATGTATTTCTTTGTCCCAGTATAACATTTGAATTTTCTAGTTTTTTTAAAAAAAAATCAAGGAAATCATGTAGTAATGTTTTCTTTGTTTCCTATGATATGAATTAGATATCTGAAAACGAGAGGGCACAACAACACATGAACATGTTGCCCACGGTGACGACAACTGACTACGAGGCCATGGCTCCGTTTGATTCTCGCAACTTCCTCCAGGTGAACTTAATGGATGCCAATCACCATTACTCTCGTCAGCAGCAGACAGCTCTCCAACTAGGGTATGCAACTCACACACACAGCTAATGATCGATCCTGATAAGTAATCCGATGGTTCTTTCATACGCTTAACTTGTTTCTTTTTCAGATGACTAAGACGAGGAAATGATCATCGACTGGAGCAGCGGAGTACTGGAGATGCAACTTCTCTTCACTGTCGGACCTTATTATCGATCTCCACACTGCATAATATTTAAGAGAAGCAGTTTTTTTTTAACGACTTGGTAGTAAAAGGACATAATATATAGTACTCTCAGATGTATGTTGTGACTCCATATATTTGCTACCTTATATGACATCAACTTTCTACTTTTTGTGGCTGTGCCTCTGCAAGAGTATAGTAAAGCTAGCTTACAACTCAGAAAACACTCCACCACTTTAGGGCTATCCCGTGGCGAAGGACACCCTGATACTCACCCAAATTACATAAGAAAAAGAACAAACAAGATCAAACAAAACTTGCTGCCATTGTCACATGACTTGGCACTCGATATATTAGGACTGGAAGGTGACACCAAACATTAGTTTGCGTTATGACCAAAGCCGCAACACAGCCATCACCCATTCATTCTCAACATCTTGCTTGAACATTTCTCCCTTCACTAGATGAACTCCAATCACGTTCGGTAGGTCCGCCATAATTACGTCTACCTACACGAACACCTTTGCAAACGCTAACGTTGCAAAAATGGAATTTATGTACGAATGGGTGTTCCTATCACGCTCGACATCTTCGTGATGGCCGGAGCATTCCATACAAATGGCGACGAGAGTCTAACCTAAATTAGAATCTTATAGAACCTATCACAGTCAAAGCTCACTCTCGGGTCCCTATAGCGTAAAATAGCTAACCTGCCATTAAATGACCATAGACCCCTTCCAAAGTCCGATTTAGATCATCGTCTAGTGTGAACTTGAAGAAGAAGCTTTCTTCCTGGATAAGAACTTTTTCGCTCCCTGGGGCTGCCATGGTCATCATGCAAGATCACTTACAAGGCCATAATTACGTAGTTCCCTACTTCTAGTTGGGGGCACTGTGTGAAAAATCCTATCAGTATCGATCGAACGGAACAAAGTGAATTGAGACTCTTTCTATCTATGGATTGATATTTTTAAGAATTGAGTCATAATGCAGTAAATCGTGTATTGGAGAAGAACTCTATATAAGAATCTCTTCCTCATCTTTTCACAATTATTTTTTGTTTTCATTGTTGGTTTTGTGAATGTGTATTTGTTGATGTTTGGATGGATTTCATTACTTGCATTTATCGATTTTTACATTCATATCGAATTTTAAAAGAAAGAGAGAAGAAGATTATTGAACCCTTGTTGGTGCAAATGCATATGAATGAAAAGGGAGGCTTGATTAAAGCATGAGAGTTCTTTTTCTATAGACAATTATCCATTAATAGTGAGTGGCTTTGATCATTCTTTTCTTTATTTTTATGCCTTAAAAAAATAATTTCTCCATTTCCTTGTACAACATGACAATCTCTGTGCTGCAAACTACGTAAAAGAATATGCCGGAAAGATAAAGTACCACACAAAGTGAGAGAAGAGTTTATTTGCTTAGTGTTAAGATTTCTACATGTATGCCTTTGCTCTTATAAGCCTACTAAAACATAACTACAATGCCTACAAGCATGGAAGGCCAAGAGTTTCCCCTTTAGAATAGGACCACTAACACAAGATTAAAGTTTCCCCTTTAGAATAGTGCTCCACATGACCAAGTGTGATGAGCACAAAGTTTAATCAATAATCGCTCCCTAAACTTTTGCGATTACTTGATGACGATTATCCCGATCTTGGAGCGAAGCTCCTGGAACCTGACCCGGCCCAGGGCCTTGGTCAGTATGTCGGCGAGATGCTCATCTGTTCGGACATACTCTACCTCAGCTGTCCCGTCCTTGATGCAGTCACGAATGAAGTGGTACCTCGTCTGGATGTGTTTGCTGCGATCATGAAACACCGGATTTTTGCTGAGGGAGATTGCTGATTTGTTGTCGATGTGCAGTTTTACACATCTGATATCGTCGCCCTTCATGTCCGCCAGCAGCCGTGCGAGCCAGATGCCTTGGCAGGCGGCAGTGGTTGCTGCAACATACTCGGCTTCGCAGGATGATAGTGCCACCACCTTCTGCTTCTGTGATTGTCAACTGATAGCGCTGTTGCCGAGGAAGAATAGTACGCATGATGTGCTCTTGCGGTCGTCAACATCCCCGGCCATGTCGTTGTCGCAGTAGCCGACCAGCCGGGGCTCCTCTGTTCCTCATTCGTAGCGACAGCCGTAACCCCACGTACCAGCAACGTACCGGAGTATGTATTTGACCGCCGCTAGGTGCTCGGTCGTTGGCTTCTCCATGAAGCGGCTCACATACCCGACTGCGAATAACAAGTCCGGCCGGGTGTGCACGAGGTATCGCAAGCTTCCTACTATGCTCCGGTACTCCGTGGCATCTGCCGACGGTGCAGCACTATCCTTGCTGAGCTTCAAACGTGGCTCCATAGGTACATGGCAAGGGTTACAGTCGCCCATGCCACTCTTCTCCAGTATCTTGGCTGCGTACGCAGACTGGTTCATTGTGATACCGTCTGCGTTCTGCTGTACATTGATGCCAAGGTAGAAGGAAAGTAGGCCGAGATCGCTCATCTTAAATGAGCTATTCATCTCGCGCTTGAACTTGTCGATCTCGCCCGCATTGTTTTCCGTGATGATGAGGTCGTCGACGTAGACACCCACGAGCAGCCTTGCCTCGCCATGGCCACGCACGTAGATGGCATGCTCCGAGGGACTCCGGCTGAATCTGAGTGTGGACATGCACTTGTCCAACTTCGCGTTCCAGGCCCTCGGTGCTTGCTTCAGGCCATAGAGTGCCTTGTGTAGGCGAAAAACTTTATGCTCCTCGTCGGCGGCTGCAAAACCGGGTGGCTGCGTGACGTAGACCTCTTCGTCAAGCTCCCCGTTCAAGAATATCGTTTTCACATCCATGTGATGGACAACCCAACCTGCATGACCAGCAAACGCCAGTAACAACCTGACGGACTCAAGTCTGGCTACTGGCGCAAAAACCTCATCGTAGTCGATCCCGTGCCTCTGCACGTACCCCTTCGTGACGAGCCGGGCTTTGTGCTTGATGACGACGCCGTGCTCATCCTTCTTCGTCTTGTAGACCCATTTGAGTCCAATGGCGCGGTGACCAGCGGGCAGGTCCACGAGCCGCCAGGTGTCGTTCTCCTCAATGGATGTGAGTTCATCCAGCATCGCTCGGCGCCAGCACTCGTGTTGCTCCGCTTCTGAAAAAATAGAGGGTTCGTCATCCATTGCGAGGAGGAGGTCCTCAGAGTCGTGGTGGTGCACCGACTCAACTTCATAGATGTCTTGTAGATAGCGGTATCGACGCGGCGGTTCGTTTGGCGGATCGAGCGTCGCTCCTGACGGCGGTGAGACGAATCAGATCGGAGCCGTACCCGTCGTCTCAGGGGTCAAAACCGCTGGCGTCGTCGCGACTGATGTCGCGGTTGTGCGAGCGGGCGTCACAGCCGATGGTGGGGACGCGTGATCGGCTCCCGCCTGCTCGGGTGGAGGCAGCGTTTGCGTCGATGTGGGTGTGGCTGCGCCCACAGCCTCTGGAGATCATGTCGCCGAGTGCGGCGAGAGCGCTCGATAGAGTAGTGAGACGCACGGCGAAGGAGTCCACGCCCTCACCGTCCCGGAATGCGAGCTGTTCGTACTGTTTGCGCAGCGACTGTGCCTTCGCTTTCTTGACGTGATTGCTGTCGACGTACACCGTCTTCAAAGACTGCCATGCCTCCCGCGCCGTCGCCTTGATCGCCAGTGATGAGATCATCGCTGGCGGGACAGAACGTAGGAGAGCCTCCATGGCTTTCCTATCTAGCTCCCGCTCCGTCGTCCCGGTGTGCACCGCCGCCCAGAGACCTCTTGCCTCCAGCATACATTGCATCACCAGGGTCCATTTATCGTAGTTTGCACGCGTGAGTTGCGGATACTGCATCCCGCCGGACTCTTGAAACACCTTCGGGATCACCAGGGTGCCTGCCACGCTCGAGCCGCTCGCTGGACTCGACGCCGACACTGATGGAGGTGTGAGTGGATTCCCGTCCGCATTAAACGACAAGGCTCTGATACCACTTGACAATCTCTATGCTGCAAACTACGTAAAAGAATGTGCCGAAAAGATAAAGTAGCACACAAAGTGAGAGAAGAGTTTATTTGCTTAGTGTTAAGATTTCTACATGTATGCCTTTGCTTTTATAAGCCAACTAAAACATAACTACAATGCCTACAAGCATGGAAGGCCAAGAGTTTCCCCTTTAGAATAGGACCACTAACACAAGATGAAAGTTTCCCCTTTAGAATAGTGCTCCACATGACCAGGTGTGATGAGCACAAAGTTTAATCAATACAACATTCGATCTATGATACCTTAATCAAAGAATCAAGATAAAGAGAGTTTATTTGCTCGAGAAATGTCGAATACACAATGAGAAGATGTTGCATAGTTAAATTCACGTTTCTGTTTTCATGCATGCTATATTTTAGTAACTAAGTTTCAAATTAATGTATGATCATGGACAATTTGTGCACAAGGTTTCGTTTCCTCGAATGGTATACATAGCCAAGGGATCGATTCGGCCTAGGAGGAATAAGGATAATTGGTGCTAAGAAGGAACAAGGATAAGGCACGTGGATTGCAGGACTCCTAATGAGGCTAGCTACCTGTATTGCAGGGAATGTTGTAATCCCATGAATAGTCCAAAATGGTGCATTCACCAATGACCTTCATATAGACAAGTTACATCGCTAATGATGTCTTCTACAGGGAGGAATATGGTAAGCCTTATGCAGGGAAGGGGCATCGATTGTGTGTAAAAAATCATCGTTTGCTGATACATACTATGTTTTTACATTCCTGTTTTATGAATTTTTAATGACCTAAGGATAGAAATATTACTAATAATCTTGTATGCTTTCACATGATTATTGTGTTGATTTTAGTGAGTTGGGTTAATGTCGCTAACCAGTACATTTTCCAATGTATTGACCCATGTCTCCACAAGTATTGGAAATCATGGAACATACAAGGGCGCTAAAAGATCATCCAACTCTGTAAATGCTGTCTATATTTTGATGCTTATAATTTTGTTTTGAAGACTTTTCCTAAAGGTATTTTTACTTTTTTTTTAGTAAAGGAATATGATGTATGGAACAATGTAAACCAAGTTTGATACTTTTTTAGTCGGTTGTTTGAGAGCTTATGTTTCTGCTGTAAATTATCAATAAAAAGTTATTTCTTCTGTGTTTTGTTATTTAATTTCTATATTTTATTCAAAATAAACTTTAATAAAAATAGCTATTTTATAAATTTACACGAGAACGCCTTGTACAAGTACAACTTAGGATTGTACGAAATCGTGCCTAGTGACGACATATATATTTGGCTGAATCGAATCGTGACAAGTTAGGACTAGCCCCCATAATATACAGACCAGAGAATAGCTCCAGAACTCTAGGGTCTCCGCCAAATAATCATCAAATATGTTCGCAACCTTTGTCACTACCATATTTTCTAGGAAAGGGTATTTTAGTAATTTCTTATTTAATTAAATATTGTGCATAATATATAATTATTTGTTGTATTATTTAATTATTGTTAGATGTTAGTTATTTATTTTGGACTTGTGTTAGTGGACCTAACTAGTTTAGTTAGACTCATGGACCAACATGAATTAATTGTTAGATTTGAGCCCAATTAGAAGGCTCATTGTTAAGGAGATGTATTAAATTAATTAAACCATTAGAATAGAAGCTTTCCTACTTAATTATTTCTTCATGAGAGGCCCCAAGGGATATTTTGGACAATTCATGGTAGCTTGAGGAAGGGGAAAAGGGGCCGGCCTATAATAAAGAGGGGGGAATTCTCTCTCCTCTTTTCATTTCAAAACTAGATCTAGAATTTCTCTCAACCAAATTCCTTCATTCCCACTTCATTTCTCTACCAAATTTCATCACAATTCCTTTCCAAATCACCATTGGAGGCTAGTAGAGCAAGGATCTAGAAGGAGGAAGTACGGATCTACAAAGAGGAGCAAGAATCTATAAGTTGGAGGCAATTTCATCACATTGGAGGTTGCATTGGGAATCCATCTCCCAATAGGTATAATTCAGTTTTTTCCCCCCTTAAATTAGGTTCTAAATCTGATATTTAACCATGAAAAATCAACCCATATGCATAGGCTACCCATACGATTTGGTTTTGTGTTCATAGGAGGCCTATTGAGAAAGTTATGGAACTTTTTATGTCAATTTTGGGAGAATTCCGAGATTGACTATTGTTGTATGTGTCATTTGGTCCTATAGATCAATTTGGCATATGCTTGTGTGTTTGGGGCTAGTATCGTGTCCATAATTGGGTACGTGTAGGTCGTATCCCAACAATTTGGTGATACGTGTTGATTTGGGGGTTTTCCTTCCGACACGGGACTTTATACATGTCACATTTTGACACGGACACGTAGATTTGTTTTTGACTATTCGTATTATTCATAAATAATATATGTGGCTTGTTCGTGTCCTTCGGGGTATGTTTCGATGTGTGATGGACTCGTGTCGCAAGCGTATCCTAGATCTAGTGGAATACGGGGTGATACCTTCCATGTGTGTGCAATTTAATTATAGATCTAATTCTTTATGTTCTTATTCTTGGAGAAGTGTAATTATATATTGTGTGTGTGTATATATATATATATATATATATATTGTGGTGACAATATTTATGTATTATTAGGTCTTAGATCTATGTATCTATTATATATAGGTGTGTATATATTTTTATGTAGCTATTATTCTACATAAATAAGAATTATATATATTATATAACATGTATATGTATATGTATGTGTAGATGTATATATATATGTAGTTATATACCTACTTATATGATACATGCATTCATTTTGTGTATGATTATATATACGTATACATATATGTGTTGTTATATATGTATATATTACTATGCTATTGTCATATGTATTTAATATGCACATATATATGTGGAGGTGTATGTATGTTATATATATGTTATTTGTCATAGTGTTATATAATGTAGTTATATGTATTTTTGTATCTATTTATGGGTGTTATATATATATATATATATATATATATATATATATATATATATATATATATATATATATATATATATATATATATATATAAACATAAAAGAGAGAGGAGAACAGGAGTTTTAGCGACAGCAGGAACCGTCGCAACAGCAATAAAACAACAGCGGCCACAGCAGGGGAAACAACGACAGCAGCCAGCGACAGTTGCAGAAAACTGTCGCTGAAACAGCAGCAGTATCAGCAGCGTATTAGGAGTTTTAGTGACAGTTTTAGCGACAGTTGCAGAAAACTGTCACTAAAACAGTAGTGTATCAATATCAACAGCAGCTTCAGTGACAGTAAGCAGAATCTTCAGCGACAGTTTGGCAGTTTTATAAATTAGATATTATATATATATATATATATATGGTAATAGTATTTAATATATACTATATGTATAATAATTATTGTAGTATATGTATATATCTACGGGTAGTTAGTATAACTAGTATTTGAGTATTACCATAAGAAACCAAGGTAAGTACCAAGGTAATTGGAGATACCTAAGGTATTGGGTTTGGGTATCAAGATTTTGGTTTTATGTTGTGATACCAAGTTGGTCCAAAACCACGGTACCTATTTAATGTTTGTAATTAGGATTCTATATTATTAATAATTGTTTGACTCATATATTGATGTGTTACCTATGGATTTACGTATCTGGAGATATGGTTTCCTAATATTTAAGATATGGGTTTTGTGACCTAGACTTTTAGTATTTGAACCCAATATCCTTGTGTTAGACTTGTGCAATCTAGTAATAGGTAGTTGACCATAGTTTGACTATAGTTGACCATAATTGACTTATAGTTGACCTAGTTTGACTTTTGACTTAGAATTGACTTATTGACCTAGAAGTTGATTAGTTTGACTTATTTTCTTTCCAGAACCTTATATTGATGTTATATTCCCTATCTAGGTCTTCGGGGCACCGTATCAGACATCTGTGAGGCTATTCATTGTACTTCAGGCGAGTACATTTTCTGATAGTTTCTCGTTTATGATATCCTCTATGTTCATTGTATCTAGTGTAGATATTCATGTTTCTTGATACGATGGTTACACAGATTGGTATATCCGGATCTCGTCATGAGATGTTATTCCTTGTATATGGTGTATCTTGTGCAAGTCTTGTTTCATTGATTATCTTGTACATGTACAGATACTGATTCTCGGGGAGATTTGCTACCTTCCTAGAGAATCCCGTACCATAGCATACCATGGTTGGATCTATTATACCAGTCGGAGGGGGGGGAATACTTTAGTGTAGATACGTGATCATACCGTCCTTGTGCATGTCTTGTTCCTTGTGAGTGTTGATCATACACCGCATGTATGATCAGCCAGGCCATTATATTCTTGTACAAGTTCCCAAGTCGAATACATGTTAAAGCTAGTACTCACACACTTAGACATTAGTATTCTTGTTCATTGTCATATTGTTCATTCTTGTATTTATTCCAGTATTTTCTTATTGTGTATCTTTTGTATCTATTGTGCATCTTGTATATTCACATCTATTTACTGTTACATAGTTTTTATCATTGATTAGAACTGCTGTTATAGATGTACTCTGCTCCTTTCTGACTGGATATTTTTTTCCCAGATGACACTGAGGATTGGTACCCTACACATTATGGACCTCAGGATGTTGTGGGTTTAGAGTTTGAGACCTTGGTTCAGGAGGGACTTATCACGAGGTAGATGACCCGAGTTTAGTAGCTTCTTAGTATTTCTTGTACTGGATTTGTCTCCAGCTTTTTTTTTGTTAGTATTCTTTCAGACTCATTGATGTATTATTTTAGACTCATGAGTTGTATGTGACTATTCTATTCTTTATCATATTCGTGCTCGTTCCATCTTAGATCTGTGATTAAGTATATTATTATTGTTGGTGGTTCTTTATATTGTTAGATAGATTACCGAGACAGCGTTCTACCGCTGATTCTGTGGCGTAGGCTGGACGTTATTCCCGACTTGTACCCTTATACAGGGTGCGGGTCATGATACGTTTTTAGTGGTGGCCCATGCAGGTCAAGATTCGCAAGTTATGCGATGTCGTGGTAGTACGACAATTTAGTTGTACTACTGCGAGCTTGCGATAGGATATAGGATATAGGCTGAGATACTCAATCACACCTAGAAAAATTATTTTGATTCAACTATTCTCCATTGATACTTGATCTCTTAAACTGTCCTTTCCTTGAGTGTCTTACATCATGTGTCATATTGATTCTTTCTTTGCTTTATCTCAGCATGCCGCCTAAGACTAGATCGCAGCAGGGGAGAGCAGTTTCTATGAGGTCTGCGACATCCCGAGGGCCTGCACTAGTCACTTCTCCAGTGATTGGAGTGTCAGCTGCTTTCGGAGGTCTACCACCTACTCAGAGGACTGTGCCAGTTGTATCTGAGGGGCTTCCACCTCCGTCTCCTGTGCCAGCAGAGGCGACACAGATGTTTACACTGTTTCGTGAGATGCTCGAGGCATAGAGGGCTCAGTCAGAGGCACATCAAAGGTAGACCAACGTTCTACGGCAGGGCATCGAGAGTGCTCATCAGCTTGCTCGTGCCTTAGTCGATAGAGGAGTTCCGGTCCAGCAGCAGGTTGTTCCTCAGGTTGCTCAGCTTCGGCCAGGCAACATCCAGGACTTCAAGAAGCTAGAGCCTAAGGTCTTTAAGGGGACGGAGGGCATCGTCTATGCTGATGATTGGCCCGAGTACATTGAGCATCTTTTGAGGGTGTCCCGTCTTTCTGAGGATCTGAAGGTTGAGGCGGTAGGACTTCAACTGTTCGACGTTGCTCGTACTTGGTTCAAGAATGAGCCGGTTCTGGTTGACGCAGGACAGTCTTGGGAGGTATTCAAGGACCTTTTCAAGAAGAAGTTCTTCGCTCGGGCAGACAGGCTAGACTTGGGAAGGCAGTTCGAGAGTCTCATTCAGGGGAGCATGTCTGTGGAGGAGTACACTGCAAAGTTTGGCAGGTTGAGCCAATTTGCAGAGTATCTGGTGAGAGAGCCAGAGGTTCGGGCTATTCGTTTCCGTGAGGGTCTAAATTGGGAAGTGAAGATTCTCATTCCGTCTTTTAATGAGACATACTCAGAGATACTTGCGGAGGCATGCAAGGTTGAGCGGGAGTTGGGTTTGAAGCCCAAGAGAGACTGTAATTCTTTTCTGGGGACAAACAATAGTGCATTATCTGCAAAACGTCCTCATTTCCAGTCCAGGCCTTTCCAACAGCCACAGCAGCACCAGACTCTAGCTAGGGCACCTTTTCACCAGGCACCACAGCAGTAGAGACAGTTACAACAATCTTCCTGCCACTTCTCCAAGAATCCCGGCTATATCTGAAAAGTTTGCAGAAAGAGGTTGGGAGTTTGTTTGTATTGTGGTACTGAAGGGCATCAGCTGAGGGAGTGTCCTTCCAATCCTCGTCGTGTAGTTCAGGGAGTAGCTTCAGCTCCGAGGGCACAAACGAGACCATCTAAAGTATAACCGAGGGGACCTCTTTTGACACAGCAGCAGCGTTATGTCCAGCATCAGCAGTAGGGAGGTGCATGTCAGAAATACAATACATGCACTGATACACCTAGTCCTAGCACTGATACTTCTTCGTTCAACTCTGTATCCTGGATACTCATATTGCAGTATATCAGTTAGTGTCAACTGAGCAGATTTTGGTCAGGGTTAAGGTTAGGGTTAGGGTTAGGGTTTGTGCACTGCTTTAAGTATTAGTCATCTGGTTATAGGGTAGTACTGTCTGTCCATAGGAGTATATGTCATGTTGACAGCAGATTTAGGGAGCAACACAGTGAGCAGTGAGATGGGGAGAGGTTGTTGTACACACCATCCGTACAGACCCGACAGTGCACATTTGATGTGCACATGAGTGTTGCAACAGACTTCACAGGGTCTATGCACATCATCGTACAAAGCAGGGTGCGACATTAGGCAACAGCAATTTGAAGTTGCATTTTAAAGTTGAGTATCACAACAGGCATTAGAAGATTGGGGGAATCTTTGTATATCTTATTTGTATCAACTATGGTTGTGTGTAGGCGAGGAATGGATATAGGTATAAGTTGTGAGTAAGATTCACTCGAGTTGATCATACTACAACTAAGGGCTAGATGTCAGTCTAGTTTGGTATCAGTAGTACACTGATGGGCCTTTGGTTAGTGCCTTCGGTAGGAAGGTATTGATGTATATATTATAGGAAATATCGGTTAGTGCCTTCGGTTAGAATATGTCAGTGTCAGTCTGGGTTAGGGTTAGGGTTAAGGTTAGGGTTTACACTCTCTGTGACAGTCTGTGTTGTGTCAGTGTCATGTCGTATGCATCAGTGAGAGAGCGAGAGAGAGATCGGGTTAGGGTTAGGGTTTACACCCTCTGTGACAGTCTGTGACATGTCTGTGTCAGTGTGTGTGTGTCATGCCTGTGTCAGTGTCATGTCGTGTGCATCTGAGAGAGAGAGAGAGA
Organism: Iris macrosiphon; assembly: GCA_036927795.1. Taxonomy (NCBI): domain Eukaryota; kingdom Viridiplantae; phylum Streptophyta; class Magnoliopsida; order Asparagales; family Iridaceae; genus Iris; species Iris macrosiphon. The sequence goes on along the minus strand of JAYESA010000001.1, from coordinate 145,839,467 downwards.
GAGAGTGAGAGATCGGGTTAGGGTTAGGGTTAGGGTTTACACCCTCTCTCACAGTCTGTGTCGTGTCTATATCAGTGTGTGTGTCGTGTTTGTGACTGTGTCATGTGCATCTGTGGGAGAGAGAGAGAGAGAGTTAGGGTTTACCGAGAGGAGGAGGGGGACGCCGGAGTAGGTGGCTACGCCGAAGGGTGCACTTCGCCGGAGAGGGGGGGAGTTTTTGAAAAATTGGGAGAAGTGTTCGACAGAAGGGGGGAATCAAAACCTATATTAAAATTTTAGCGACGTTTAGCGACGTAAACTTATGGCGTCGCTAACAAAAATAGTTTGCGACGTTATAGACGTTGCTAAAAACGTCACTAAAAATTGAAAAAATAAATGTCGCTAAATACATCGCTAAATTAAAAAACTCAGCGACGTTTAGCAACCTTAAAGAAGTTTATAGCGACTATTCTTTAAAAAACTTAATTACTGTCGCTAAACGTCGCTATATGTCGCCAACAGCGACGTATAGCAACGTTTATTTTTGGAGTCGCTGAAATATTTAATATTAGCGACGTTTTATTATGACGTCGCTAAAAATGTTGTTATTTTATCATATTTTGGTAGTGTCACAGGTTTTCCAAAGGTGACCATCTCAGAAACTTCCCACGGCACCCAGATCTCTACATCATCTATTTTACTTCACTGTTCCGCACATGAATCACAACAGACTTGAACAAGCGCACATCAAAGTTCCTACATTGTTGTATGAATTCCTTTAAATTATATGACATTGTTGAATTTTAGGACTTGTATGTCTATCAATCGTGAAGGAATATGCTATATTGATCCTGTGTCTTTGATTCGCACTCACAACCAAAATATATTACTGCCCTTGAAAGAAAGTAGTCAAAATCTTAAGTCATGGCATAAAAATTAAAGTTTGTTCACAATATCAGTACAAGTTTCAAATTTGAAACAAATTTAAATTATACAAAGATATAAAGAAATAGTGGATTTCAAAATTTTGCTGTTTGAGGAAAGAACGTGGCGCTGTAGTGTCCTGTATTTTCTTTTAATATAATCAAAAGAAATCTAGATATTTTTTCTCCTATCCTTATTTGCTCCTCTGGTTTATTTTCTCTACAATAACTATTTGATTGGAGAACTGTGCAATTGTACAATGGAAATCTAGGATATTGAAACATCATTTTTGTATACTGTTATTTTCTTATAATTATTTAGTTTCTGCACATAACTACTCTAGAAGAACATTGCAAATGTCATAAATTTGCAAACCAAATATAATTATTTAGTTGGAGACTATTTTTATACCTTACACTGTCCAACATTAGTATTAGTAAAGGATTTATATTTCATATGTTTTTTTCTTTTATTAGTTTTTGTCTTTTGTATTTCATTATTTGTGAAATATGTACTAATTTTTTAATTAGTCATTTGCGAAACTGGACATTAACATATTTATCTTTTTATTGTCATAGGAGATTAAACTATGGATAAGAGTTGGATGCAACTTATTGACAAATTTTCTCCTGCATATATAAAAGGTGTGAATGATTTTCTTTAATTTGTTGCACCAACTATTGATAGCACAAGTAGAATGTGGTGTCCATGTCACGATTACAATAACGGTCGGTACATCCCAGTTAGAGATGTGAAGACCCACTTTCATACAAATGGTATTAGTCCGACCTATACTACATGAGAACACCATGGTGAGCCTTATAAACAAGGATTAGAACTATAAGTTAAGTGGATCAAGATGAGGATAATATGGTAGAAGAGGTGCATGAATCATTTGATGGGGTGCAAGAAATTTTAGGAGAAATTTACAGAGGCATATTCACATATGCTTTTGCAGTAGAAGGATGCTCAATGAGTCATGAGATAAATCATCTAGCCGATGATGGAGATAAGTTTGTTAGGTTATTAAGAGATCCGCAAAGTCCACTTTATCCTGGGTGTGATATGTATTCCAAATTGTCATACCTTGTGAAGATGCTCCATTTAAAGAACATTAATCATTGGACGAACAAGTCTTCTGACATGTTACTTGACTTTATGAAGGATGTACTTCCAGAAGGAAACACAATTCTCAAAAACTACTATGAGGCTAAAACTATCTTGCGAGATCTTGGTCTCGGTTATAATTGCATTCAGACTTGTAAAAATGATTGCATCCTATTCTGGAAAGATCATGCTGACAAACAAGAGTGTCCTATGTGTAGTGAGTCTAGATGGGTGTATAATGATAATACCAATAACAAGAAGGTTCCAAAGAAGATCCTGCGACACTTTCTATTAAAGCCAAGATTGCAAAAGTTGTTTATGTTAAAGAAGACGGCTCCAGAAATAAGTTGGCACAAAGAAAAACGTGTTGAGGAGGACGCATTCTTCGACACCACGCCGATTCAGAAGTTCAGAAGGATTTTGACAAGAGGCATGAGTGGTTTGCCAATGATCCTAGAAACGTTCGCCTTAGGCTAGCATCAGACGACTTTAATCCCTTTGGTAGTGGCACATACAACATGTGGCCGGTAGTGCTCATGCCATATAATTTGCCTCCTTGGAAATGTATGAAGGAACCTTTTTTTCATGATGTCCTTGCTTATACCCGGCCCAAAATCTCCTGGAAATGATATAGATGTGTATCTACAACCATTGATAGATGAGCTTAAAGAATTATGGGAAGTTGGAGTCTCAACTTATAATGCATACAAGGAGCAAACTTTTCAACTTCATGTTGTACTATTATGGACCATTAACGATTTTCCTGCATATGCAAACATTTTTGGGTGGAGCACAAAAGGAAAGTTGGCATGTCCCATATGTAATAAGGACACTCACTCCATGCATTTGATGAATGCAAGCAAGACTTGCTACATGGGACATCGTCGTTTTATACCGCCGAACCATCCTTGGCGGAGAAGAACAACCATGTTTGACGGGAAGCGAGAGTTTTGGGTGAAATCTAGGATGTTGTTTGGATATGATATTCTGCAACAACTCAGTCATATAGACACGACATTCGGGAAGCTGCCAAATCAGAGAAAGATGAAGCGTGCAACTGGGGAATTGAATTGGACAAAGAAAATTATTTACTTTGAACTCTCCTACTAGAAAATAAATAAATTGAAGCACAATATAAACGTGATGCATACCGAGAAGAACATTTATGAAAGTGTACTGGGTACTTTGATGAGCCAAGATTCAAAGAATAAAGACACCGTTATTACCCGCCTAGATTTAATGAAATTGGGGATCAGGGAGGATTTACATTTGACTTTACAGGATGGGAAGTGGCTAATGCCTCCGCATGTGTCACTTTGTTTAAGGATGAGAGAAGAGGCTTGTACAAATTCATAAAGTCGGTAAAGTTTCCGGATGGGTATGCTTCGAATATTAAAAATTGTGTAAATATTGCAGATGGTAAGATAATTGGAATGAAAAGCCACGATCATCATGTCTTTCTACAGCGACTTCTCCGGCTACACTACATGGGTACTTACGTGATGATGTATTCACAGTCCTAGCTTATTTGAGTTGCTTCTTTAAGGAGTTTTGTAAGACTTTAAAACTTGAAGTCTTAGAATGACTTGAAATGGATATAACAATCATACTATGCAAGTTTAAAAGCATTTTTTGCCAGCCTTTTTTGATGTTATTGTTCACTTAGCAATACACCTTCCCTATGAAGCTATACTTGTCGGGCCAGTACAATATCGGTGGATGTATCCTATAGAGAGGTAAACTAAATACTACTTGTGAGACCATATCATTTTCGGACCATGTCATTTTTCTTCTTAAAATTGTATACTAATTTGGGTACTTTCTGCACATTGTATGCTTTGTATGTTTTTATATACCTTGAAAGGTTATGTTCGAAATAAAGCACGTCCTGAGGGTTCAATTGCCGAAGACCGCAATTTACCATGAATGCTTAACTTTTTGCTCCATGTATCTAGTTGGGGTTGAGACACGTTATAATCTTTAGGAGAGGAATTATGTTGGAGGTAAAAGACAAAAAATTAGTGAGCTATTTATTTTTGGACAGAATGTTCGCCCATTAGGAGCTGCCACGATTGACACAATGTCGAAGTCAGATTTATTAAAGGCTCAATAGTTTGTGCTTAATAATTCTCTAGAATTAGAAGTATACTTAGAGTAAGTATTAGCTTTTATATTCCACTTATAGGTTCTAATCTTGTTGTAACCGGTGGTGACCTTGTTCCATTGTAAATATATGTAGAAAGCATATAGAAATTATTCAAGGGCAAAGCAAAACTAATTAGCAGCAGAGACATGAAAATGAATTTCCTACGTGGTTTTCCAACCATGTAAGTATTTAGGCTTTGTTAATATAGTAAGTTATATAAAAAAAATATTCTTACAAATATTGATTTTAGTGATCTTTAATTTTTATTTTATAGATAAAATAATTACATCATCATAACTCGAAAGAAGTCACTGATGAGTTGTATTCTATAGCATGTGGTCCTCAACCTGAGGTAAGACATTATAGTGGATGCATTGCCAATGGAATTAGGTTCCATACCATAGAGCGAGAGAAGCGTCATAGGACTCAAAATAGTGGCATTGTCACCAAAGGGGAGCATCAGGGAAGCAAAATTGACTTTTATGGTGTCTTGGTTGGCGTACTTGCATTAAGCTACTTGGGACAAAGACAAGTATTTTTATTTAACTGTAAATGGTGGGATCTTTGCAATAGAAGGACTGGAGCCCGAACAACTAAGCATTTCACTAATGTTAACACTTCTTGCGTATGGTATGAGAATGATCCCTTTGTGCTACTTTCTCATGTCGAGTAATTTTTCTATCTCAATGAAGTTTCTATCTCAATGAGACAAAAATGGGCGATGATTGGAAAGTGGTACAAAGGTTGCAACCAAGGAACTTGTATGATGTTATTGAGAGTAAAGAGAAAGACAAGAGAGAAGATGAAGACGGATACCAAACAATGAACACTAATTCAGCATATTAGGTAAATGAGTTAGAAGAATCTTATACCCAAGTCGAATGCAATCCTAATCAAGTGTTGGGCCCATTGCGTAGAGAGGACGTCGTTGCAACAGAAGTACAAATCAATCCATTTATCGTAGAAAACCTCAACAACCAGAACCAGCCTATTGAAGATAGTGCATTCATTAATGACACTAATAATGATAGTGAGAAAGATATTGAAGTACCTGAATGTGGTGTAATTGAATATGAGCCTTTGATAAGCAATGAAAATGATGAAGATGACTTTATGTTCGATTAAAACAAAAATTTTGTAGGAATAAATTGTTTGACATTTAGCATGAGTCTATTTCTTATTTATTTGAAGTTTATTAATATAGATATACTTTTAATTAGTTTATATGCATCAGTAGCACAAATGTTAATTGTACATATAGCTCTTTTATTTATATGACATTTCTTTGTTATTTATATGCATATTTCATGTCTAATGGTTGCAGGAGAAGTTTTCTGGTTTTTAACACTATGGCACCATAGACTCGTCGCCAACGATATGTTATGACATCATCACCAGATGATGTGGCTTAGCAAGTGCCTCATACTCCTCAAGAATCTAGTGCTGGTAAGGACTTAGTTTTTTGTTTTTATATCGGTAACTGATTCAAATTCAAATTTTCTTTTTCTAGTTTGAATTAGTCTTTGCTTAATTACTTCCCGGTTTGAATAAGACATAGTTTTAGTTAGCAGATTATGTATCAGTTATGAAGAATTCATCTTTGTTTAATTATTCGTGGTTTAAATTCACACCTGATGGGGGGATAAGATATAGTTTCAGTTATTGTATCAGGTTGAAGACATTGTTTTTACCACTCTTCGGATAAGGCATAGTTTTAGGTTGAAGTCATTGTTAGAAGTTAAATTCATTGTATTAGTATCAATATCAGGTTGAAGTCATAGTTTTAGGTTTAAGTCATTGTATCTGATAAAGCATAGTTTCAGGTTGAAGTCATTGTATCAGTATCAGATTGAAGTCATTGTATCAGGTTAAATTCACACCTGATTTGGGGGGGAGGGGATAAGGCATAGTTTTAGTTTTAGTTACAGATGGGGGGGGGGGGGGGCATAAGACATGAAATAATACAAAGATACAAAGATTTTAAACCTCCAATCTACTATGATACGAGATTGATACGAGATTGATACGAGGACGATACGAGGTTAAATTCATTTGGGGGGGGGGGGGGATAAGGCATAGTTTCAGCCTCAAATCTACTATGATACGAGGTTGACTTTTTAACCTTTGATTCGATTTCTGATGTTATGACCACTTGTGTAAAGATACAAAGCTATTTTTGGTTGGGAAACAAAAAGGTGCAAAAATCGATGATGACTGCAATGAAGCCACTAAAAATATGTAACCTAATCCAGCTACTAATATATATGCCAAAATCGATGATGACTGCAATCCATCCATCCGTAATTATAGAAAGTAGAACCTTCACAAAACTCTATATGTAAACTAATTTATTCCTTCGAACTTACCATGGGTATCATTCAGCTACAGTGACCGAAACATTAGTTGAACCCAAATTGCTCAAAAATCTTAATCTTTAAAACCTTAAATTATGAATATTAGAAGTTCAACAAAGAAATACACTTTATGCTTTAATTGAAGTTTCTACTTTTACTAATTGATTGATGGATTAGGAATAATTTTGGATAGAAGGATTAAGAAATATTTTCGAATGAACACAGCGTCTACAAATATGTTTAATTAAAAAGGCTATATATTTAATGGTTAGTTGAAGGGGGTGAGCATGCAGCACTCCATAAATGATCCAAAATATTGAAATGGCAAAATAAGATATATTCTTAAGAACATGTTACCAAAATATAGCATTGAGATAAAAGAAAAGAAAAAAGAAGAAGGTTGTATATAATATTATAGTACACATCTCCTGTAACATTCAAAAACTATTCTCTAATCTATTGTTCCTCTAGCATAATCGGCATGGTTGTTATCAATAATAATCCTGCCTTTTATGAACTCTTGCATAATAGTCTTCATACGATGACACAACAAATGAGTAACTATCTTATATAAATAATTGCAACAAGCAATGGGCTTGTAATTAGCAAGAGATATAACCCCTCCTTCTTTCGAATGAGTGTAAGGAACGTATGATTTAGCTCCTTCAACAATCTCTAATTGATGAAGAAATCTCGCACCACCAACAACACGTGCAATTTGATCTCCTCCTAGTAAAGTTTGTAAAACATACTACATGTAGTTCCCCGTCCCCATTCCGACCGGGTGACGCACTACGTAATAGGATTGTGGCTAGTCTGACTCAAATATGAACTTAATATCAAATGACCCTTTCGGCATCGACTCGATTCGGATGAATAAACGAGAATCATTCCAACTCATGGTTTGGCTTCTATTGGAATAAGTCCTAGATACAATTGACTGCGTCTCGTCGAGTGAGCTCCATATATGAGTCTCTTCGATAGGACAAGTTAGTTGTTGCTTTTCTTGAACGTTTTTATTATGAGGTTTTGGATGATGTATTTTCGTGTCATTTTTTGCTTTCATTTTCTAAGAAATTCGATAGGAAAATGGGGAACCAATTCTAACACGATGCTAGTGCCATTGTAGGAGCATGTAATTGACATTTGATCATAGCGAAGATGGTTTCCCTCTCGATGCATTCTCTAATTGATAGGTGGTTCAGTTCCTTCTTCTCTACTCTATCGTGTAAACAAATACTTTGTCTCGAATATGTTCAAATTGATGATGCCCGGTTGAATATAAATACAAATATTAGCCACAATGCATAATTACCACTAAGAATAAAACATGGGATAACTGTAATCGTCGAGTCCATCTATGCATGCGACATATAACACAAGCTGCGTACGCGGAGCTGACAGTTGTGATTCGAAACCACGAAACTGTCAGAAGGGATGTGGTATCTATAACAACGATTTTGGCATGGTGCCTCGGAGTATTTGGTGCTTAACGAGTTGTCGAATTGGAACATACGGCTTTGAGGACAGATTGAATCTGTAGCATGAGTATATACATATTTCTGCTTCAATCTGCTTCGTGTCATGCATATGTATCATATATAAACTGTTCAAGCATTCACATGGTCATGAACAACTTGTGTACAAGGTTTAATGTTTCCTTGAAACAGTATCTGGGGCACCGGAACCGAATCGACCTAGGAGAAATAATAAGACGTGCTACGATGCGGGGCATTATGGGGCCTCTAACGGGGCTTGCAACCCAGGCTGATAGGATGTACCGTAATGTCATGTAATAGTCCTTCATGGTGTCTACAATATCACCAATGACCGCATATAATATAAAATGCATGCTAACGTATTGTCTTATGTAGGGGTAAGTGTGATATGTTTCAATACAGGGATGTGCGCATCGGGTGAATAAGCTATCACCGATACGTGTGATATAAATTATATGTTACTGATTTTAAATATGCCTAAGATATGAACAATAAATTCACTCTAGTTCCTGATAGGAAGATAACTTTAAATGCATGTGTCCCTTTAATAAGCAGTATCGGTTTAGGCATGCGAGCTCGTCCCGCTTACCAATGAATTCCCTATTGTATTGATCCCCCAAATCCTCAGGTGTCGAGAATGCGGAGGGCACATAGTACTAATCTGAAGTTGAAGATCAGAGAGACGACTTGAAGATCTTTTATTTTGAAGTATAGTTGAAGCCAATTCATTTTAGAGGCATTTTGTTTTAATCTATGTGAAGTGTGTAATGTATGGGACAACAAGTATTACTTCATGGTAGCTTGTTTTGTTCTTTTTGTTATTTCAAAGTAATGTAGCCGATATAGCATAGTAATGTACTTCCTTTCAATTTAAATTATATTTAAGTTATGAATGAAAAGTTATTTCTTCCTATTCAAAGATGTGTTTAATATTTCTGCTACAATGCGACTTATACTCTGTGTTTCAAATTAATTATCAAAAATATACATTTTTGCCTTATGCGTTGCGCAAGCTAGGCACGCACGAAATCACGTCCGGGGGACGACTATCGACTCTACGAATTCGGGACGTGACACTACCAAAGCCAACTGGGCCAGAAGACTTATTAGGATCTTCATTCTGGACTATAGCTTTCACCTCTTCCATCCTAACCGGGGCAAGCAACACTCGGTTTCCAGACGACAAGATAATACGCTTGCAAATCAACTCAAAGAAACTATTCAAAAAATCATTTTGATTGAAAATCTCATAATAATACCTGACCGCTGCATTGTGCAAGTAACATTGCAATGTCGCCTCCTTCCCATCATGTCCGATAACTGTAAACCAATATCATTACGGTGGTGTCTCATACGAATAACGTCATCAAAATTTTTTATACACTTATCCCCCTCCTTCAACCACGAGCATTTGGCCCTTTGGGCTAGTAAGCGAAACAACCTGGCCTCCTTAATAAGATTTTGCTCTTCAGTTGCTAGCTCAGGATTGAGGATATCCTCTTGCAACTGCCTCTGCACTTGTGGACCTTCACTTCCTCCTTCCCTAAACAGGGTGTGGGTCGATCTCCGATTCGCCCCGTCCAAGTTAGGAGTTGTGGGTTGCTTGGCCCTAGCAAAGGCTCGAGTCAAGCCACCTTTAGAGTGGAGGAGACAACACATGTGTGTGTGTATATATATATATATATATATATATATATATATATATATATATATATATATATATATACACCGGAAATATTACTCTAGCACCACATTACTACTAGAGTAATATTTCCGGTGTATATATATATATATATATATATATATATATATATATATATATATATATATATATATATATATATATATTGTTTCTATTCATACCACATGGAGTAGTATATCACCCCTATTATTTTACCTTGAGGCTTTCTTCAATGACAATTTCTATTTCTATTTTTATCCTATGTATCAAGCCCTTTTAAGAAGATTTTTTTGTTTACATTACATTTTATTCATACAAAAATCCAACTTTAAGAAAATATCTCTCTTTATATTTATCACTGTCCTACGTGGCATTAAACAAAAAATAGCTTTTCATTATAATATGGTAAAATATTTACGTGGGACCTCTTTTTAGATGCCACATAAATATAGAAAAATTCTATCAAGGACTATATATATATATATATATATATATATATATATATATATATAGAGAGAGAGAGAGAGAGAGAGAGAGAGGGACTTCATTTTTAAAATATTTTTATCTAGTATAGAGCCGTAGATAAAATCATAATTGGAGACATTTTTTTCCTATTGAAAAATTCTATTTTAGATGGTTTTTTTAAGAAGCCCATCATCGTTGGAGAAAGGCCTAAGATCTAATTTATGGCCTCTTTGTAATAATTTTTTGAAAATAGTTTTCGCATTTATTTTTCAATTTTAGTTTTATACATATAAATATACATATCTATGCATACTGATAATCTTGTCCAAAACGTAGTGCCGGACTTTAGATTTTGAGACCTGAGATGAACTCTTAAAGTGGTGCCCTCAAAACTTAATGTTCATATAGTTTTTTTTTTCGTCGATGATTATACAATAGTACTAACAGCACAAAATATTCAAAAAATAAAGCAATAAACAAAATAATATATGACATTATGAAATACTAGCAAACTTGAAAATGTTCTAAACCCAAAAATGAAACTAATACCAAAAAAATAAATAAAAAGAAAGTTAACAATGATGAGGATAGTTCAAAATGATAATAATAAATGGAAAAGAAATCTTAGGCCACGCTTCCTCAACGACATCATATAGTCACTTAAATTATATTGCTCACCCTTAGGTATGTAATGACCGAATGATAGAGGAGATTGAGAATGTCAGTCTGTTAGAGCAACGAAAATGAAAAGAATTTTGACAGCGACTGCACCAAAAGTTTTTCTTTAGCCTGACTAACTGACTTGTCTCTTTGTATTATGATGTTTAGATATCTAACTATGACAAAAAAAATCTTTTTTATGTGGACTAAAATGATTATAATGAGTCTAGTAGGGTTTTGTTCAAAATTGGACTTACATTCATTAGATAGTATATAAAAATGGTGGCCTCTAAAATTTTGGGTCCAAGGCAATAGCCTCATGAGTCTCATGTCATGTCTAAGCTTGCCAAAATGGATTTGTTTTTCAATGCTAATGCAAGACTAGTTAGTATCTTATTCGTATTATTGCAAATGAGTAATGCTATTGTACCTCTAAAGTGTCCCTCCAAACCATCTCTCCTTATGAGTCGGCGTGACATGTTAAATAGCATTATATGGCATCTAACATAGCAGTTGGCATGTCAAATTTTAACCCAAAAATTAATTATACAAAAAAATTAATGTTAATATTAATTAATATTATATTAATATTAATATTAGTATTAATGTCAATATTAATATTACTAATATTATTTTAATTTTAATTTAAAATTTTACCATGTCATCAACCACATTAACCGTCACATCAGCTGCCACATAAGTTGGATAGTTTGGAGGGACACTTTAGAGTTCCGAATATCATTATTAGTTGCAAATATGGTTTGGTGGCGGGTTATTTATCTTTTTTTGGTGCTTACAACTTGCATGGTATTACTTTATTCCATGCTTTAAAGTCGGAAAGAAATTTTTGGTGTACGACTTTTAACTTATGATAACGATTGAATTGATATTATTGAAATATTATATTGGTCTAGTCACGTTCACTTGCATTGCACGTACAAAAAAAAAATTATTATACTGAAATTAATTTTAATAAAATGAGGTGTAACAAAAACAACTTTGCAAAATTTGAAAAGAGAGAGATGTTCCGTTATCGCAGATGGCAAAAAAAAAACCAAAAAGAGCTGGCGGAGTGGGGCCCACATAATTTATTTTCGCTGGGCGGAAAGTAGGGGTGGCGGGTTGGGGGTCGATTCGGGTGGTTTGGGGGTTCGGGCGGGGGCGGATTTTGGTTGGATTTAGTTTTGATTGATTTGAATTTTTTTTTAAGTTTGTTTTAATCTATTAGTTAATTTGTTATTATCTATATTAATTTATTTTTATCTATATTAATTTGTTATTATCTATACTAATATTTATCGTCAATATTATATTGTTTTGTTAATAAGGTATTATTTCTTTGTTATTTTTAAAAAAAAAGTTGATATCATAACTATAACATATAATTACGGTATCAAATATTTCTTAATTATGATATAACATATAACTACGGTACCCATTTTTTTAAAAGATATTATCTAAATAATTTATTTATTAATTATTTCTTTACACCTAATTTAATTAAAATTAATTATGATATCAAATATTCAAATTATATTTAAATTAAGTATATGATATTATGTAACTAAATATATATCCAAAATTCTAAAAACATATATGTAATAATATATTATCAAAATAATTTATTTATTTTAAATTTATATTTAAACTAACTACAAGAAATTATCTAAATAATTTCACTACATATAATTTATTATATATAGATAAGAAAATAATTTATTTATTATCTACAGATAATTTATTATTATTTGTACACAAATATATTATTAATACATAAATATATTATTTAAAATAAGATTATTGATTATTGATAAAATTTGTGATAATCTGTCATATGGGTTAAGAATAAGACAAAATTAGGGATTATTGATTATTAATTATTATCTACTCTTTGAAAATTGTAAGTCAATAATCAATAATCAATAATCACAAATTTTATCACAAATTTTATCTTGTACTTAACCCATATGACTGATTATCATGAATTTTATCAATAATCAATAATCTTATTTTAAATAATATATTTATGTATCAATTATATTTTTGTGTACAAATAATAATAAATTATCTGTAGATAATAAATAAATTATTTGTTATCAGTAGATAATAAATTATATGCAGATAATATAATAATAAATAATAATAATAAATTTATTTAGTTAATTTCTTGTAGTTAGTTTAAATATAATTTTTTAATAAATAATTTATTTAGATAATATCTTGTTACATATAAGTTTTTAGAATTTTGGATATATATTAAGTTAGATAATATCATATACTTAGTTTAAATATAATTCAAATATTTGATACCATAATTAAATGTAATTAAATTTGGTGTACCAAAATAATTAATAAAATAAATTATTTAGATAATATCTTTTTTTAAAAATTGATGCCGTAATTATATTTTATACCATAATTAAGAAATATTTGATATCGTAATTATATGTTATAGTTATGGTATCAACTTTTTTTCTAAAATAACAAAAAAATAATACCTTATTAATATAAAAATATAACATTGATGATAAATATTAGTATAGATAATAACAAATTAATATAGATAAAAACAAATTAGCTAATAGATTAAACCAAAAATTTTAAAAATTAAATCAAACGGAATTAAATCCAACAAAACTCCGCCACCACAACCGAACCCCCACCCGACCCCTACTTTCTGCCAACATAGTTGGCTGAAAAAGAATTATGTGGGCCCCCCTTTGCTAGCTCTTCTCTTTTTGGTTTTTGCGCCATATGCGATGGAAGAACGTATCACTCTTTCCAAATTTTGCAAAGTTGTTGCGTTACACCTAATTTTATTAAAATTAATTTTTTTACAATAAATTTTCTGAAAAAAAAGGATAGTATTTTTATATAATTAGTTAGAATTTAAAATATATTAAAAAATTTAAATATTATTTGAATATAATTTAATTAGGATTTGTTATAGATATGTTTTTAGAATTTTGGATATATATTTTATTAGATAATTACATGTGCTTAGTTTAAATATAATTTGAATATTAAATAAATTTTATGATTTATTATATGTTAAAGTATTTAGAATGATTTATATTTAGATTTTTTTGTAACTACGTGAGGAGATACAGATACGTTTATTTTTATTTTTAAATTTTAATTTTTAATTTTTTTTATTTAGTGGAGGATATACATACTGCTTGGACGACTTTTTTTTTTGAGCTGTTAACAAGCTCCATTATAATAGTAGAGATGGATATTGTGCATTACGAATATATAATTTTTTTTGTAGACTTGAAATACCAATGTTTTAAAAACCAGACCGATGATTGAACCGAAAATCTTTGGTATGGGTTCAACCATGGTCCAACCAGAGTTCAAATAGGCCCTTTACGAGAACAAATAATTTAAGACCCGTAAGATATCCACATTTACTTCTTGGTTTGGTTTGGTTTGGTTCTGTATAAGTTTTGTTTGGTTTTACAACTATAAGGTCTCTCAAAATCAGACCAAGAACCAAATGGTTTAAATCTCATGTGATAAACTTTTTTGAGTTAAAAAAAAAAATGTACCGGTTTGGACAGTTTACCGATTAAAGACCAGTATAGAAAAAAGTGCATGTTCTTTAAAAATCAAGTTCAAACCAGACCAAACCGATTTTTTTTAGTAAAATTCGGTTGGATTTGGTCCCACATAGGTCCGATCCCATTCTGACAAAACTGTGAAATACCACGTGGCATATGGTAATTTCCGCATTGGTTGGCCAAATATTCTCTTACATTCTTAAAAAAACATATTTCCTGGAGATACAACAGCCATGACCACGTTACTCACGTACACAATAATCATTCATCAAAGTAAAAAATAAATCCACTCAAAGATTCACATCCAACAAAGACTTGCAGACCAGCTAGAACCATAAAATTAAAGAAATAGTTGTTGCTTTCTAGTGCTTGAGGCGACCCTCGTTGGCCTGCTTGAACAGCTGAGCCTGGCTTGCCGCGGCCGCGTCGGAGGTGATGGCGGCCGTGAAGGCATCCCTCACTTGCTGGGTGGTGAAGGGATAGGTCTTGCACGCAAGGGAGTTGAGAAGAGCAGCAGTGCCTTCCCTGTAGAGTGCTCCGATGCCGTCGGCCCTCGTGTTGTTCAAGGCGTCCGGCAGGCTGAGGTTCCTCCCGAGGGCGGTGCCGCAAGCCGCTCCGAAGGACTGGCCGATGTTGCTCAAGTATCCAAAGATGGCCCAGATGGCTCCCGGATGTGTGCTCCAGTAGCTTCAAAAGTACAAGATAAATTAAAGAGTCGTTTTAAGTACTGTATCTTTACGTATGATATAAGGACTTCTACTTGATCAGAGTTTATTTGAACAAACGGACCTTGTCATTAATTGTCACAAACCATTTCAAAGAAGATATCAAAGCCTAGGTCACCAAGAGCATAGTGAGTAGTGAGACTGAGTACGGACTTCTGATTGTTGTTGTCCTACTCTTTATTTGTGTATCAAATCTACTACTCACCAGACTGGATTTGTATGATGTGATCTATCTAGTACAAGTAAGGTTGGTGTAGTCACCTAATCAGTCATAACTTAGGCATGTAAACAGTGGCGTAGCTCCCCTCTAAGAGAATATTAGCATCCCACTTTCTAAAATATAATTTTTTTGATAATTTATTTTTTACTTAATTGTTATATATTTTAAATCTAAACAAAAAATTAAATAAAACATATCTATGGAATTTTTGCTAAAAAATATTCAATTTTTTTCTTCAAAAATTTAGGTCGGATTACAGTTAGGCCGTGCTTAGCTTTCGCTGTCCAATCGGTCCTTGCTGCCCACAGTAGGGCATATAAAAATATAAACATATATTTGTTCATAAAAAAAATTGAACTAAACATGTATATTCAAGAGAGAAAATGTCATTACTTGCAAGTTCCGGGGAAGAAGGGTGGAGTATGTGGATCAGGAATCGACGGCGAAGAAGGAGTAGGGTTTGCCGGTGAAGTGGGAGTTGGGTTCACCGGAGGTACCACAATCGGAGTAGGAGTGGGAGTCGGGTGCACTGGGGTGACTGGAGGCCCGACAATCGGAGCGGTTGGATTAGGTGAGGGGTAGTATCCTCCGCTGCCGCCGCTGCCGTGAGATGGTGTCGGCATTGATGGTGCTGGTCGAACAGAGCCACCTCCTCCGTGAGACGGTGTCGGTGTCGGTGTCGAATGGCCTCCGGAACTGCCTCCACCGTGAGATGGTGTTGGGGCCGAGTGGCCCCCGGGGATGCCTCCACCGGGAGATGGTGTTGGTGTTGAATGACCCGGTGAACTGCCTCCGCTGCCATGTGAGGGGGGATCAGTGCAATCGCAGTCTGGCTTTATAGCAGGATCTGCAAAGAAGGCAGAAATGAAATTGTTACATGCAGGGGCAAAGTACATATAAATGTAACCTCGTGACATCTTTAAGTTTCTGGCGTGAAGACTACTGTGGTTTTGAACTTTCAATATATTTTTGTTGTTATATTGAACTATAATATATATATATATATATATATATATATATATATATATATATATATATATATATATATATATATATATACATACGAAATTTATTTTGGCTCGCCCGCAACCCATGCGTCTCCCTCTCTCTCAACCCCTACCCTTTGCTTCTGCTTCCGGCTTTACCCTACAAACAAAAAATTTCAGCAAATCAGGAGCCGCCATGTGGCATAGGGTCCACTTGCGGCCACGCAAGTGGCAGGCCAAGTAGCAGAGCGCTCTCTCTCTCTCTCTCTTTTTTCACTTACTCTCTCTCTCTCTCTCTCTCTATATATATATATATATATATATATATATATATATATATATGCCAGGCTTATTATATCCTCTCTCTTTCTCACCGTTTAACTATATGACACTATGTGCATGCATACATTTTTATGCTAAAGGATAAACAATGTCCGATATACTCAATAATTTTTCGTAATTTAGATATGGCTCGAATGACACTGAGAATACTAGCGTCACTTAGGCTATAAACTTTTGGTGCAACAACCAACATAAATAGAGAGAGAGAGAGAGAGAGAGAGAGAGAGAGTGTGGATACTTTTAGAAGAGTGGAGGAACTGCTTCTGGTCATTGAACTCCTCAAGGCTCCTTGAGGCAGCTAGGGTTACCAAGCTGTGCGAAACCAATGCTGAAACCAGGAAGCAAAACAAGAAAGCCTTCCCCCTTCTTCCCCACTCCATATCTAGCTACCACGCTCTCCAAATCCACAAAACAAAATTGACTAATCAGGATTGCTGATTGGTGAGAGAGCTCCTACATCAGAAAGTGAGCACTGGAGCTGCTATATATACACAAACTAGAGACACTATGGAGAGTTGTGATCAATGCATTTGAAAGGGTCCAGCTCATGCATTTCCATTAACTGAACGTTGTTCATTTATGAGCATAAATATGGGTAGCCTAAAGAGAGTGAGTGTTAGTTGAAATGTTTCAGAAGCATTTACTAGGTTTAATGCAGCACTGCTCCAAAAATATGGTATGTACTGCTGGCTTCCTCATACTATGTGCTCACCAAACCTTCATCTTCTCATGCACCATCATCCCTACTCTTCACAATGGGGATCATTAAAGCAGGACTTCCATTTTCACCAGGACTATATGGTTCTATTATAAGCTTTGCATTGATTCAATTTTAATGTAAGTTTGTATAGGCGTGGAGTCCATGTATTAACTTCACCGTCTTCCAAGAGATTCAACCCTCCATCACATTGTAAGCACACAAGTTTGGTTCTCCATTTGTAGGTACGTCGATGGTGAGGGCTGCTGGTGTTAAAAATATTTATAATATAAATATAATATTTTTCAGAGAACAAGAAAACTAAAAAATAAAATTGTTACCGGCCTCCGGGGAAGTCGTGCACGAAGCACTGCCCTAAGAGTTTATCCGAGGTCTATGTGCAGACATTTCTCGGAAGCTCCTAGTGGTAAAACCCCCCTGACTACCGGGTTCTCTTCGTCGCACACAACTCGGAGAGAGAGACCGAACTTAGCTATGCCCAGAGCAAGAATTTGGAGATTAGAATGTGATTTTAGAGAGGAATGGAAGAGAGTTTTGACGTAGGATTATTTTCTGTGAAAAGGGATGAGGAAGTGACCGTAATATATATAGGCAGAACAAATGCACAGCCAGCCGACAAGGAATTGAATGGCTCATAAAACTGGCTATTAAAGAGCGATAATAAAGGAAAAGAAAACGTGGAGGAATGGCTGTCAAAGTTAGCTGTCACAGAGGTTCAATGAACCTGGACAGTGTCTCAACATTCAAAATTTGAATGAACTAAAACGATTCAAAAAAAAAGGGGGAGCAAAAATATTTTTTGGATCCCAGCCCGTACCTGAAGAGTAAATTGGATCGACATTCGGCGCCCGCAGGTGTGGGCACGTACCCGCACCCGTTATGCACGCCGAACAGAACCGAACCGAGCCGGGCCGGGCTGCGGCGGCGGCGCGCGCGTGTGTCCCAAGGGGTTCCCCACACAACATCTTTAAGAAAGCATTGAAGAGGAACTAATATATACACACAAGGAGGAGTGGCCCATCCGATGTGGGACTAAAGGAAAGGAGGAAATTGAGCTTTTGCTCAAGCAAAGCTAACAATCCCCCCCCCCAAAAAAAAATAAAAAGGTCAAGTTCCGGAATATAAGTGAAAAAGAAATTAAAAGGAAGAGTGTCTGGGCAGATATATACTATGCATAGATGAGATGGACTACAGCCTTGAATCTCACTTAGTGACTATTGTCTTTGTCAGAAGAAGTGCTTGATGGACTATGCCTTGAATCAGACTTCTTTCACCAGATTTAGAAAATAACACACATAGTACGCTAGAGGTTCTTGGTCTAACAGTTGGCGCTTTTGGTTGGTCATGCGCACTAATCCAAATTTATAAGAGTTGTCTAGGATCGCCCTATCTCATAGTCGCGGCCTTCACGACCTCTCATATAGGTAAGTCCTTAAGGGTTGGTGATAGATTTCAACCCCACATATCAGCTTGGACCTATTAAGAGTTTTTAAAACTCATCCTAACCATATCACTCAAGAACACTGTCACCATAGGGATGGGGAATCATTGTACGCATGCACAGCCACTTGGGCAATATATAATAAGATTTTAATCTCGGGTCAGTGTTCCATAAAAGTCAGCTAAGTCCAGCTTGTTCCTACCCATTGAACCGGCTTCTTGGGATCTCCATTCAGACTCGGTTGGGTTGCCACTGCTGGTGACTTTACTTATGGGCTTAACTCCACCCCCCTCGATGATTCTAGGATCAAAGTCCTAGACAGACCCTTCGTCAAGTGGTCTGCAAGATTCTTTTCTGACTTTATATAGTCAAGAACCATATATTTGCCCAATAGGCTCTGTATAGACTTGAAGCGCAGATGCAGGTACCTGTTCATCTTAGCATTCACAGAATTATGATTTAGTAGTTTTAGAACAGATTTATTATCACAGTTTATAGAAATTACAGGAACAGGATTAATAGAAACAGGTATATACATAATGAGGTTTCTTAGCCATTCGGCTTCTGTGCATGTAGTGTCCAAAGCTATCATTTCAGAGTCCATTGTACTCCCAACAATGATAGTTTGTTTACATGAGCCCCAGGAGATTGCAGCTCCTCCTAGAGTGAAAACATATCCAGTAGTGAATTTTATATCATGCGAGTCAGTTACCTAGTTTGCATCTGAATAACCTTCTATGATATTAGGGTGTCTAGTATAGTGCAACATATAATCTAGAGTACCCCTAAGATATCTAAAATTTCTTTCTAATGCTATCCAGTGTAACTGATTTGGGTTACTAGTATATCTACTTAGTCTCCCAATAGCAAATGCAATATCAGGTCTGGTCCGGTTTTATATATACATGAGAGAACCTATCATATGAGAATATCTATGTTGTTCCATAGGAGAAACCTCATTCTTCTTTAGATTAACACTACTGTCATAAGTGGTAAGGGCAGGTTTTTTATCAAAAAACTTAAATTTTCTTAGCATTTTTTCGATAGAATGTGCTAAGGATAGAGTATAGCCCTCCTTGTACTTGGACAGTTGCATGCCTAGAATCAAGTTGGCTTCACCTAGATCTTTCATATCAAACTGGCTGGATAAGAAGTCATTGGTATTAGTAATCAATTCTAGTGATGATCCAAAAATAAGGATGTCATCTACATACAAACATAAGATGATACAACTTTCATCTAAAATTTTGGAGTATATACATTTGTCATACTCATTTGGCACGAAACCATATTCTGAGATGATTATGTCAAATTTGTTGTGCCATTGTTTGGGAGCCTGCTTTAGACCATAAAGAGATTTAACTAATCTGCAAACTTTATATTCTTGGCGTTTAGTAATAAAACCTTCAGGTTGCTCCATGTATATTTCTTTCTCTAGGTCCCCATTTAGAAATGTTGTCTTTACATCCATTTGATGGATTATCATATTATGAATGGATGCTAAGGCTAGAAGGGTTCTAATAGAGGTGATTCTAGCTACAGGATAGTATGTATCAAAATAATCTAGTCACTTTTTCTGGGTAAAACCTTTGGCTACTAATCTAGCCTTGTATTTATCTATGGTACCATCGGCTCTAAGTTTCTTTTTGAATATCCACTTACAACCTATGGGTTTACTACCTAAAGGTAGGTCTACTAGAAACCAAGTATTGTTCTCTATGATGGAGTTATACTCACTGTTAATGGCTTCTTTCCAGAAAGGGACATCAGGAGAAGATATTGCTTCTTCATAAGTTGAGGGATCACACTCTATCAAGAAAGTAAAAAAACCTTCTCCTAAGTTCTTTTCAATTCTTTCTCTTTTACTCCTTCTAGGTTCTATATTTTGTTCGGGTTGTGAACTAGATATTTGAACATAAGAGCTAGTGGACAGAGCAAGAGAGAAGTTTGAGGGAGAGGAAGAAATTCTATCTTTGAAGGGATATATATTCTCAAAGTAAACTGCATCTCTTACTTCTATAATAGTATTGTTAGAGATTTTATTTACTTCTGAGTGAGTAACAAGAAATCTATTGGCATTGCTATCTAGGGCATATCCTATGAATACAGCATCTACAGTCTTAGGTCCAATCTTCTTTTTTTTAGGTTCAAGAATCCTACTTTAGCCAGACATCTCCAAACTTTGAGATAATGGATCCTAGGAGCTCTACCTTTCCATAATTCATAGGGAGTCTTATCATTATACTTACTAGGAATCCTATTAAGGATGTAACAGGCCGATAATAATGCTTCTCCCCACGAATTATCGGAAGCACCTGAGCTGAGGAGCATGGTATTTACCATGTCTAACAGAGTACGATTCTTTCTTTCAACAACTCCGTTGGACTGTGGTAAATATGGAGCAGTTACCTCATGGATTATTTTGTGTTCTTCACAGAAATTGGTCATATTATTTGATGTATACTCTCCACCACGATCTGATCTAAGAATCTTAATCTTTCTCTCCAACTGGTTCTCAGCTTTAGATTTATAGACCTTAAATTTATCTAGAACTTCATCTTTGGTTTTGAGTAGATATGTATAACAATACTTTGAATTATCATCTATAATGGTAACAAAGTATTTTCTACCACCTCGGGTCAAAACCCTATTTGAGTCACACACATCACTATGAACTAGCTCTAGAAGTTCAGAGTTCCTTTCTACATATTTGAAAGGTAGCCTAGTATGTTTGGCTTGAATACAGATCTCACACTTATGTTTATCATCTATTGGAGTCTTAGGAATAAGATATAAGTTCATCATCCTTCTTAGGGAACCTAGATTCACATGAACTAATCTACTGTGTCACACATTTGAGGATTATACATTTGAAACAACAAAGGAAGGATCTGAAATTTTATTCACGGTACTCAAAATAAAAAGACCATCTCTTACAAATTATTTTCCAATAAAGGAGTCATTCTTAGAAAATACTACCTTATTTGCTTCCATAATAATCTTGTACCCTGAAGCTACAATAAGAGATTCACTAACTAAATTTCTTCTGATAGACGGCACATGTAATACATCATGAAGAGTCAGAATTTTTCCTGATGTCATCTTTAGATCTATTCTTCCTCTTCCTATAATCTGTGCCGCTTAGCCATCTCCTAGAGTTACACCTCCTCTACCTGATTCCTGATAGTTTGAAAAACATGAGCGATCAAAGGAAATATGAACATTAGCTCCAGAATCCAACCACCAATTGTCAGAATGGTAAAAAATATTGACTAAGGGTTGATAGCTTACAGACCTGAAGGAACTAGAAGATCCGTTGAGAAGCATATTTGCTTCTGGTTTGGCAGGATATTTTCCTTGTGAAAGAGGTCTGGACAGCTTCCTTCTTCCTATGGAAACAGTTGGTGGCTATATGGTTTGTTTTACCACACACAAAATAAAATCTCTTCTGATCCTGAGTTTGACCAAAGGTTCTTGGTTTATGGTGGTGATGGTTTGGTGGTGAGGCTGAGGGTTATGCTTCTTCTTGAAGAGGTTCCTTTTGGGTTTGTGGTGATGATTAGGCTTGGGTTTGCCTTAGGATTCTACAAGGTTTACCTTAGCTTTAGACTCAGACTTAGGGTTAGACCTTAGCCTAATTTGTTCTTCTGTTCTAATTTTCTTTAGTACTTGAGCAAAGGTAAGGTCATCTTGTGTATGAATAAGATCTTTCTTAACATCAGACCAAGAAGGAGGAAGCTTGTCTATTAAGCAGGCTATTTTATACTCAGTAGAGAAGAAAGTGCCTTTGGTTTGAATATGCCTAAGGTATTCTTGGAATTCATGTATTTGGTCATTTAAAGGTTTGTTATCTACCATAAAGTATCTGTTGAATGAGAAGGAATTGAATCTTTCAATTCCAGCATCATCGCAGCTATATTCATCTTCTAGGGCATCCCAAAGTTCTTTTGCACTTTTGTATTCAAAGAATATGTCATATAGTGATTCATACAAAGTACTTAGAATTCTGTGGAAGCAATGATAGTCTATTTCCTTAGGGGTCTTGGGTCTAGAAGAACTAGAGGACTTGGATACACCTATGTCAGACTCAGTGTCATCAGAGTCATTTGTGATTGGTGTGGAACCATCAATGGCTGAGATTAATCCTAAGGTAGTGAGCTAAAATTTTATCTGAATTTGCTATCTCTTAAAGAAAGTCCCGTTAAATTTTGCAGGTTTAGCAGTAAAAGTCTCTTCCTTGGCAGTCATGGTTGCAAATGAGGAAAGCCTGAAAGATACGAAATTACTCAATAACAATGTCCAATGATTTAGAATAATAGTTCAAGTGATTTTGCTAACCAATCTTAAAATCTTGAGTCTATGAAGTGTAGATTGATTTCGGTTAGCTGTAGGGGCCGGTTCCCAACTAGCGGTGGTCTGAAGACACTTAAATACCGTGTCACTTAGGGCTATTTACACCCGGTTGACAGAAGGACCCTTTCGGCTTGTTCCCAAATTGATCTTTACTTTTAGAATCTAGACTCAAAGAGATTTGCAATTATACTTAACTATTATTGTCTTGAGGTTGTTTCAATTAAACAATATTGTAGTTAACAATAAGTAAATATAGAGCTAATAATAATAATGAATACCAATGATGGTATATATATATATCTATTAAGCAAGATTTTATGTGCTACAAATACTAAATTATAGTGGTTAAATTGAATGAACCAAAATATTATAAATATTCGTTACAAATATTGAAGACAAATATATATTGGAATATTTGTTAACAAAATAGTTCACAAATTTTACTATAGTTCATAATTTTTACTACAGTTCACAAATTTTACTAATAGGAGTATTTGTTAACAGAACAAAACATTTGTTTGGTAAGCAATTAGAAAAATATTTGTTTGCTACAGGAAATATTTTAGTGGTGACAAATATATTGGTGACAAGAATCAGAATCCAGTAGTAATATTGCTACATAAACATATATGCTCACAGAATATTTGTTTTTGATAAACTCTTAGATTGTTAAGAATATTTATAATATAAATATAATATTTTTCAGAGAACAAGAAAACTAAAAAATAAAATTGTTACCGGCCTCCGGGGAAGTCGTGCACGAAGCACTGCCCTAAGAGTTTATCCGAGGTCTATGTGCAGACGTTACTCGGAAGCTCCTAGTGGTAAAACCCCCTGACTACCGGGTTCTCTTCGTTCCACACAACTCGGAGTGAGAGACCAAACTTAGCTCTTCCCAGAGCAAGGATTTGGAGATTAGAATGTAATTTTAGAGAGGAATGGAAGAGAGTTTTGACGTAGGATTATTTTTTATGAAAAGGGATGAGGAGGTGACCGTAATATATATAGGCAGATCAAATGCACAACCAGCCGACAAGGGATTGAATGGCTCAAAAAACTGGCCATTAAAGAGCGATAATAAAGGAAAATAAAACGTGGAGGAATGTCTGTCAAAGTTAGCTTTCACAGAGGTTCAATGAACCTAGGCAATGTCTCAACATTCAAAATTTGAATGAACTAAAACGGTTCAAAAAAAAAGGGGGAGCAAAAATATTTTTTGGATCCCAGCCCGAACCCGAAGAGTAAATTGGATTGGCATTCGGCGCCCGCAGGTGTGTGCACGTACCCGCACCCGTTATGCGAACCAAATCGAACCGAACCTAGCTGGGCCGGGCTACGGCGACGGCGCGCGCGTGTGGCCCAAGGGGTTCCCCACACAACATCTTTAAGAAAGCAATGAAAAGGAACTAATATATAAACACAAGGAGGAGTTGGCCCATCCGATGTGGGACTAAAGGAAAGGAGGAAATTGAGCTTTTGCTCAAGCAAAGCTAACAGCTGGGAGTTATGATGAACTAGAATAGCAACAATATTAGAAGTGGTTGCCAACTATAAGTTTAAGAACCAAAACATTTTGAGAAAGGTTTAGGTCACTCGTTGATAGAATGGGAGGGTGTCGTCATTGCAATATGGAGCTATCATTTGCCGGTTGGAGTTGGCTAATTTGTCACAGTTTTAAAAATTACGGAGTAGCAATGTAACTGGTAAGGATTCATGTTTGATGGTACAAAAACAAACTCTTTTTCAATACTCTCTTCATTATTTCTACATGGATTATGGAAAAGAAAACTAGAGGCTAGCTATATAAGTGAAAGCCAATTTTGATACTTCAAATAAAGTGGTGCTAGGTCGGGACACCTTATGGGTGTGCGCGCTCACGTATGTGATCTTATCACACACTTACCTTTACACAGACCCAAGTGCTATTGTCACGCCCTAATCTCCTGCAAGTTCGATCGTCCCCGCTGGACGAGAGATCATCACGCCAACGCTTCCACAGGACAATCATTCTGATTGGGACGTGATGTCGTAAGAGTATGGAGTTGCACTCGCACAAGGCAATAACGTCAAACGTCATGGTTATCATCGAAATGACCAAGTTACAGCGAAAGCCAAGTATTATTACAAACAAGATCACATCAGAGTATAGGCAGCAAAGCTCTCAAAGGGTCCAAATGAAGATGTCACAAAGGCTAACAACACTCTTACTCTTTCTATTGCCCACAAAGGTACTTATCATTCCATACATCACGTCCCTTATATTCAAGCTGAGCCACTACACCTGCATACCTAGAAAGATATGCCCATAAACATGGGTCAGTACAGAGTTGCACTGGTGAGCGGGGTACCTACTCGTCTAAACCAATACTAAGTAGATAGTAAATGAAAGCAATTATTACATGGTGGTATTGCTAGTTATTTACTTAGATCAATTCATATCCTGGCATGGCATGCATTGAAAGCAGTAAAAGAGGTTAAGCATTGAAATAATATAAATATACTAGTATGCAATCTCCTATTCTTACAAGCAACTAACCTTGCAATAGGCTACTCGAATCGCAAGAATAAAGCACGAAACCTATCGAACAATGCCACAATCTGAATCTCATTATTCCATCAATGCGCACACTATTGCCCGAGGCAAGGTGGTCGCCCGCCGCATACTCAAATGCACAAACACAAAGCGATCCCCATCTATATCAAGGTCACTGGCCAGAACATAAAAGACATATATAAAAAATGCGGGTATCCTTCTAGTATATATGGTTGCAACGACTCAACTGAAGTTCGCGCAAATGCCTCATGCCAAAACAGAAGTTCAAGTAAGCGATGTACCATCCATCCGAAGGCCGTAACACCTCAACTGTATGTCTTGCTATACCATGCTTCAAAAGAACTTCCAATGATTTCTCCCAGGCCGAACGGTCCCGGTGCCCCGGTACCTATCCCGTTCGAGGAATTCAAACCCTGTGCACAGGTTGTCCGTGACCAAGCAATAAAGAAAGTAGGTTCGACGAGGAATCGTGCCTTCTCGCTCCACTAAACGATACTTGACCCTTTCTATCAGATCACTATCTCCCTTCTCAAATTATAGCCCAAGGTACCACTCTCAAATAATCTCCACTAGGCACAATGCCGCTTCTCGACACAGTGCTCTGATTGTGTCACGACTCGCACCCAGATATTTGGGCACGAGTACGTGGTTACGCCCAGCCTACGCCGCAACATCAGCGGTATAACGTTGTCTGGGTCAATTCTAACTAACTAAACATCTCAACAAAATATATATGGTACCTGTCAATCATCTTAACTCCAAACGGAGGAACAATATGGTATCTCACAAATGTAACTATACTCAATCATAATGCAAACTAAGGAAGATAGAGCACGAATGGAATAACGAAGAAAAGAATCAAGATACAATCCACAAGTCTGAAATAATGTACATGCCATGAATCTCAATAACAGCCTAATACAAATCCACTAAAGATAAACTAAACCTCCTCAGGCTCTAGAACTAAGTCCCCCTAGTCTATAGGAGTATCCTCTAATGGTTTGCCCTCCTGCGATCCATAGAATGTGGGACACTGATCTATGAGCTAATCATCTGAAAAATATATTCAATCAGGATTGGAGCAAAGTAAATACCTCTGAAAGCAGTTTCAAACACATAATCGAGCATATAAAATAGATAATAGAAAAGAATACAAGATAACAAAACAACAGAAAGAAATGAACTAGAGTGAACAAGTAATGTATTGGAAAGAAGAACATGCAATATGAATATCTGCAATATAAAGGAATAACTAAAATCTAACTAATGTGCCTTGGAATACAAGTTCATTATGTGATCGATTTAGGTTGAACACGAATACAATAAGGTAACTCTATTACAAGTGTGGTATATAATCGACATGTATACGAATACACTGGAGCTTGATCACATAATCAACTCCTACTCCCCCATCCCCAACTAATACCAATGTATCCAATCACGACATATTACGAACACAAATATAGGCATACTGAACACGAGCAGTGTATGTACACGAATATAAGCACACTGAACACGAGCAGTATCTGAACATAAAGTATACTAAATTAATACCCGATACACACGATGAAATACATGTAAAGGAGTACCCGTTAAACACGGTAAGAGATAACATCTCCTTACAGGATCCATGTAGTACCAGTCCGTGAAACCACTGTGTCGGAATCAAGTATACAGTTCTATAACATGAGATATATACACTATTATGAAATAAAAACTAATAGAGAAATATAATCGCTTGAGGTCCTGAGCAAGGTGTGTCTCTTGATGCTCAAGTTGGTGTCACACAAACCTATTTTAGGAATTATCAAGTTAAAAGGTGTAATAAAAGAGGAATGGATTAAAAAATACTAATGCATGCATCTAGGTCCATGTTAAGTTAATGGGTCTCAAATGATCATTAACTAGCTATACTAGGTCTTGGTTGAGTTTTTAACTCAATACCTTAGATAAATTGTTAGATTAGCTAATAATAGTAAGTATTATTTATATACTCATATATACTAGTTATTGCTACCACCTATTAACTTAGTATGTAAATATATTACCTAATATCTTGTTCTCTCCAAGACCTAGCAGATAAACTGATAACTTAGCTAACTTACCTATCCACTATATACCTAATATTATATCAAGGTATAGGTAATTCTCACTTCTTATATATTTATATACCTAACTATATAATATATATACATATACTCAAGTATCTAAATTGAGGTACCTATCCATATGACACTAACTACTTTCCTGAACAGGCTCTGGCACACAACACTTCTAAAACCAAATCCTAACTCCAACTTGGCACCCTAAACTGACACATCAAGTATCCTGCTCACTAAGTTACTACTGCTGCTGGTCTTGGGTACCAACATTAGTGCTCGAGCCCCTCAATCTCACACACATACATGTATCAGTAACTGATACCATATTAGTCATGCTAACTGGTCATAAATACTAACTGACACCCTTAACTAACTAACTAGTAGAATAACCCATCTAGTTGACACACTAACATATAACACACTAACATCATGCCAATACTTAACTCTATCATATATATCTAACCAATACTCTAATACTTATATACTAATTACTAATGACTAACTGCTATGCTGCAGTTGCAACTCTAGGTGCTACTGCAAGTTGCTGTAGTTGCTGCTAGTTGCTTCTGCAGTTGATGTTGGTTGTTGTTGTAGTTGCTGTGTGCTCTAGCTATTGCACTTGCTTGCTGCTGCACTTGCACTTGCTAATGCTCCTAGCTACTGCAGCTATTTCTACACTTATGCTGATACTCCATTGCTGCTGTACTGCTGCTCAATGCAGTGCTCTTGCTGCTGCTCGAGAACTGCTTGCTGCACTTGGGCTAGCTACTGCAGTGGCTGTTGTACTTGCATTGATGCACTCGAGCAGTCAATCCTGCTGCTGCTGTAGCATTGCACTGCTTGTACTACTAGCTGTAATAGTTGCTGCTGATGCACACTGCACTCTAGCATGCTGCTGCACTGCTCTTGCTGTACTGAGGTTGCTGTAGTTGGTGTTAATTGCTACACTCGAGCTGCAGTAGTTGATGCTAGTTGTTGCTGCAGTTGCTGTTGCAAAGCACACTGCACTCTCCAAAATTCGACCACCACTCTCCAAAGCACACTGCCAACACCACTCACTCACACACACCATACATCACATCCAATGTACAACACTTAGACACACTGTCACGCCCTTGTCCCAAAATACGTAGGACTAGGACACGTAAGCAAGCCAGCCGCATGGGTATGGCAACTCCAATATATGAAAACCAAACCACATGCGTACGCTGTAATATGAATGATAAATTCACAAGTGGTATAAACTATCTCAAGTCACAGGCATAATCAAAATCTCATCCATAGAAAATCAAATATAAATAAATAACAAATATCTATGAAACTAGATCTCAATATAAAGTATCTAAAGATGATAGTTGGATAAAAACAAATCCACTACCAACTAGAATATCTAAGTACAACACAATATAAATACATCACTAATAATCACTGTGACTCGAAGAGAAGACCTCCTCAAAGCATAGGTAACCAGTCCGGATCTGCGCTCCTCCGAATACTCATGAACAGCTACACCTGGAAAGGGCCAGGTCCTCATAGGGACGTAACAATATACATAAAAGCATGCCAATAAAGTACTAAAATAAATATCCAATCGGTTGCCTAACCGTCTATGTGAATGTAGTTTGAGAACAACTTTCTTACATGTGGGCTATCTGGCCATAAAATAGGATTTGCATGATTCTCTCGGAGAATCAGGGGCCTACAAAGCATGTCGTATTTTGAACGACAGAGGCCGCCAAGTAGTATAGGGGTCATCACGATAGCATATTTTTGGCGGAGCATACGGGTTACATAAAAAGGAAAGTGCAAAGGAGCCCAAATGCGGTACTTGTTGTTCTCCCCACCCCATGCTCTAAGCATGTCACATCCATGACACGATTTGGTTCATAGCTTATCTTTAGTACAATAGCCCATCCCTGCAACCAAACAAGGACAAGAATTGGACCACCGTACTACAATAGGCTATGTCCATGGACTACTAATAACTGCTAAGTCTCCTAGCATGCAAAGTTTCTATCAGCAGTTATCCTAACGCACGGCTCAACGTACAGGAGGCCGGACCTGTCACGCAGTCCGTGATCTATATGAGACTCACACTCGTGTAACAGCTGTGTCACGGTCATTAAAACCTAATTATGCTTCATGGTAATGGGTTATTCTCATAAACAAGGTCAATGCATATATATAATAAAAATATATCACGACGACACCGTCGTTGCACCCAAGTTCGCTTGGACGCGCATTTTTTATAACAGTTAAAATATATGAACTAATGACAGAAAGTAATGATGCATGTAACATATAGAATATGAATAACAGTACAATGGCAAGGTATACTTGCATGGCAAGAAAGCTGCAAAATGTAACGTCCAGATGTCAAACACCAAGAGTCAGAAACTACGGCCTCAGAATGAACGTCTCCGGATGCTGAAATAAACATCACCAACGTTCCCAGAATAAGCGAAATAGCTAGAAAATATTACCCTTTCGTCCAATTTGGACACAGGGGCAAAACGATAATTTTGGGTCAAAATGGGCTCCACATGTGGGCCACTTTGCACCGAAAAGCGTACCAGAGGTAAAAGTTTCTAAAATGGACAAATTATAGGTCAAACGAACTCTAAAAGTCAGTACAAACTCAACGGTATGTACAAATATAAATTCCGGTAAGCCGAACACAATTTCGTCCAAAAAGTCAACCGTGGGACCCGCCAATAGGCGACTTGGTCAACTGTCTCAGAATTGCGTAAAAATTAGGTCACAGGGCCAACGCGATACCACGAGTCTAGTTGCACAAGTTTTGTCACATTCTGACAAGCGTACACTATATGGCGTGGTATTTTACAAAAGTCACGATACGAGAAAATTTTGCGGATACGGGCTGATTCCGACGGGCACACGCGTCCAAATCAGTTTTTGCGAAAGCCCACATATCTGGGAATACTACGCGCACCTTTTGGTACACTTGGTACACGACGAGGCGGTCCCGTTTGGCGAGGCGCACTCCGTATCGCAATTTCTGTAAGTTAAAAAAAGTAAGTTTTCGTGATTTTATACCTAATTTAATTCTACATACAGTAATAAATAAATTATTATATTTGACAGAAAATAAATTAGGTTAGGTGGTCTACGCATACCAAAAAGAAAAACCAAATTCGGATCTCTATGGTGGGAGTTACGAGTCTGTGAACATGGGTCATCGCAATCTTACTTTTATAAAAGAAAAATATATGTTTGTAGGTTTTCCTGAAAATCTCGTACAAGTCAACGAAGATTAATCTCATGAATTCAAGTCAATCTTGTAAAGAGAAATTGAGAGCGATTAAAATTGCTAGAATAAGTGCAACAATGCTGCTAACAAGGTAATTCATTAGAAGGATCTAATAGTAGTCAAAGCCGTTAAACACAGTAGAAACTGTTGATTAAATTTAGCATAATGAACTATATCCAAGATAACAGAGTTAGCAAAAATGATATGTTGGTGTTATGAAGATCACAGTTGTTAAAAGTAAGATTCGATAGTCACAGTCGATCCTCTCATTGGAACTAACAAGTCTGGAATAACTTATGGAATGCTCTTTATCACCTCTCTTACCCGGAGAGGGGCACTGACATAAAAAATAATGGCACTTGGAAGAAAACAACTCGGGTGCCTTTAGAGGATTCTCTCGATTCTCTATTTTCTCCACTTGGCACTAAGTGCTAAAAATAAAACATAAATAGGAAATCAATCCCATGCAAGTGGAAATCACTTACTAAATATATGGGCACAAGAGAAGAGAAACTCCCTAATTAAAAGGGCAGTTATTAGTAGTAAATCACTAATTATGTGGTAGTTACGACAATAACCACCTCTAGAAGCGAGAAAAATATGGTGTTGAGATAGAGCAGTAGTTTTGTAACACTTAAACTTACTTCTCCCTCGTTGACATAATAAAAAAATTAAGCTCCCCGTAATAGGAGATGTTTACTTGTGCATAAGTTCCCCCTTAGTACATGAGATGTTGACGAATATGCACAAAATAACTAGTTTACAGTTCTCCCGTAAACCAAGAATATATCATTAAGATAAGGTGAGTAACATAAAGCATATAACATGATCATTTGGTAAATGAATAGTAAGTAGCTTTAAAATCAACATAATAAATCATGTATAGAATAGAAGTAAAAATATGTATTACATAGCAGAAAAAGAATATTGGGCACCAATTTAGTCATATGTAAGAGACAATTAAGCATCTTCTCAAATATTTCAACTTAAAGATAAGTAAAATATCTCTCAAAATTTAGGATGCATACATGGAAGGATTTAAAGACTACAAAAATTATGTAGTAAAAAAGAAAATATGCTTATCATTGCAACTAGCTAAGGTCCAAAATCAAAGTTTAAACTTAGTGACAGTTCAGAAACATCTAGAAGTATGAAGTAGTACTTACCGAATGTCATAGTGTCATAGTCCATACTAAAAGTTGCCAACTTTAAGTCAAAAAGTTATAGGGCTCAGATTCACTGTTGTATTCTGAAAACAATTGCAAATAGACCTTTACAAATCATTATTCAATAAAGTATTGATCATCTTGGGTTTAGCTGTAGGGATCGAATCCTAGCTAGCGGTGGTCCGAAGACACTTAAGTACCATATCGCTTAGGCTATTTATGACTTTTTGACAGAATGACCCTTTCGATGTGTACCCAAAATAATCTTAACTTTAAAGAACTTAGACTAAAAAAGAATTTAAGCAACTTATATCTTTATACAACATCAGAATCCAGAATCCCTAATTCCCGACAAATAAAGTTCACTAAAAAAATATAAAGAATGAATAGACAATTATGTCATACTAATAGAAAGTTAGTAGATAATTCCATAGTGTGAACTAATATTTTAGCTAAACAACTAGTCATGCTGGATAGAAGTAATTACAAAAAAAATTAACTAAGCATGCTAGTATAACATCTCACATTGATTTAAATAAATACTAACTAAACGATATCAATAAGAGAGTAGCAAAATATTGACTAAAAATATTGTAGATTCTATAATTATAGTCATTTAGGAAGAATCAATTAGCATGTTACTAAAGTGGCTCAAGTGGCCATATTTATGTTGGTACAATTGCTTAGAAGATGATCTTTGCAGCTTTGCAATCACCAACGCACTCCTTGGTACTAAATTTTGACACAAGACGTTATACCTGCATTAGTAGGCAGAGACTTTGATATCCAAGATTTGGATCCATATTGATTTAGCTTTGGGAACCCACTTATACATACTCATATCAACAAATTTTCTAGTCTTACACTGATATGAAAGATGTTATTTTAAACTATAATAATGACATGTAGCATAGGCATTATTGTTATGTATAAAGTATGAGTATGTGAAGTGGTGTGTTTTGTCCTCCTTAGATACTTGTAGTAGAAGGCATAATTGTGTAAAGCTTTAGATTTTCTTGCTTCTTTTACAAATGATCTACCATGTGTGACTTTGTAACGAGTCACGTAATTTGTGTTAAATTGAGTCATAAGTTGCATTACCTATTTTGTAAATCATCATATTTAATAGTAAGAGTATCAATTCTAAGTGAAGCAACAGAATATTTCTTCTTTTCTGATTCTAATTCCTCTTTATGATTAGCTTTTGTAAGTACTTTTCTAAATGCATTCAAGTACCTCATGCAGTCTAAGCTTAAGTGTGGAAATCTCAGCAGAGTTATCAAAAAAGGAAGTGTCTCTAATTTAATCCAATAGACAAGTAAGATTTTAATTCTATAGATTGTAAACTCCCTCACCCAAAATAGGTATTTGTGTATATTTTATATTATTATATTTATTATAGATGTTGAATTTATTTAGAGTATTATCTTAGTTAATTAGAAAATACTTTTTTTAGTATATTTACTTATATAAATATTTATTTAGAATTATTTTTAGGCTATTTTAGATTATTGGGATTTTCCAAAAATTTTAGTTAATTAAAAACTAGTAACACTAATTTTTGAGGACTTTGAAAAATTTATTTTATGTTCAAACTTAATTAAAAATATCCCAAAATTTTATTTTAGGATCTAAATAATAAAATATATTTTCTAGAATTTTTTGGGAATTTTTTGATTATTTTTAGCATTTATTTTGAGTTAATTATGAAAAACTGAATTAAAAACTAATTTCTGAAAAAGAAAACCCAAAAAGTAATTAATTCTGCCCAGTCAGCAAACAGGGGTCCCACCTGTCAGCCTCCCGCAGCAAACAGTGCCGGGCCCGCCTGTCAGTGACTGCGGGGCGGGCAGCGTTGGATGGCTGCCACGTGTCAAGATCTGAGCCGCGACTGCTTTCTCTCTCCTCTATATATATATTAGTTTAAGTTTATTTCTAGGGTTTTTCTTCAGCCGAATTTTGGAGAATTGCCATATAGGGTTCCTTCATCTTCCAGAAGCCATTGCGCATAGCTCCGGACTCCAAATGAGGCCTAATTTTTTGTGTTAGAAAGATATTGAGGTTAGCTTTCTGATTAGATAATTTGTTTTACGAAATTATGAGTATTAAATTCTGGAAAATTCGTAGAGCACAGCATGTCCAAAAATAGACGTGTTTCGATATTTTTGCGATTTCGGGAGAACCCGGAATCAGAATCACGAACCGTTTAAAGTTTCGGAAAGCTAATGTCGAGATCATCGACATATATTTTTCCCAGAATTTAATTCGAAGTATTTACATACTGTAAATTCTATAGAACTTTTAGGTTAGAATTTAACCATCGGTGCACAATACAAAATTTGTATGTGCCATAATTCCCAAACAAATTTAAATTCGGATGAGCTGTAAATTCCAGCATGTTTTTAACGCTGAAATCTACAGGAAATCATTCATGAAAATTGAGTTTGTGTCGGTTGACTTTTCGGTCAACAGATCGTCTCGATTTGCGTGCCATGAGTCTCGAGGTGATAAAATTCAGTTTTTTTGGACAAAATTTAGGAATTAACATAAAAATCAGAATAATAAGATTAAAATAGGATTTTAGAGTAATTATTCCAGAATTAAATAAATTAAAATAAATTATCTTTTGACGTGATAAATTTGTAATACATAGGCTATTTGGACTGTGACTTGGACTCTGATTCATACCAGCAGCAGGACCCCAGGCAAGATACCTTGCCAAATTGTTTACACTACTTTGTATGCTATTTATATTTCTTTTTATTTATTTCATTTCTGTATAGTTCTTGCATGTGTAGTTTTTCTCCAGTCATTACTATGTATTAGATATGTTGACACACACATGGCACCTAGTATCATGGGAGGACAATCATTAGGCGTATGGGCTTTTAACCACTCTGGTAAACCGTAGTATATAGTTCGCACTATGGGCGTGTGTCGCGCTGGTCGCTACCCCAGAGGTATGTCGATTTCTGTAGAGTCGCGCTGGTTGCTACCCCAGAGGTATGTCGATTTTTGATATCCATTGACGGGTGTGTGAGTTATGAGGCTTAGATCGAGTAGCCTATCCTTGCCCATACGTCGAAAAGTTGTCCTCATTTGCATTCATATAGATTGTCTTATACAGCGTACTTATTTATTTTCAAATTATATGCATGTATACTGTATTCAAGTTGGCTCGTATTTTCTGTATCTTGTTACGTCCCTCTAAGGACCTGGTCCGCTGCCAGGTGTATCTGTTCTTGAGTATTTGCAGGAGCGCAGATTTGGATGGTTGTATATGCTTAGTGGATGTCTTCTCTTCGAGCCATGATCGATAGCTGGTATACTTATATTGGGTTTGATTGTGTTGTACTTATATTGTATTTACCTTTCCTATTCGAGTTGGTAGTGGATTTGTTTTCATCCAACTATCATCCTAGATACTTCTTATTGAGATCTAGTTTCATCGATACTGTTTATTTATTTCTATATGATTTTGGTGGATGAGATTTAGATTTTACCCTGTGACTTGTATTACAGTTATACCACTTGTGGATTTGATATTCATATTACAGCGTACGTGTGGATTTGGTTTCCATATATTGGAGTTGCCATATCCATGCGGCTGGCATGCTTACGTGTCCTAGTCCTACGTATTTTTGGGACTGGGGCGTGACATATTTTTGTGGTGGCCCATGCAGGTCGAGAGTATATTATCTCGGTTACGTTACTGTACCAAGCAAGCCTGCACCTAGGAATAGAGTATAGGATCTCATCCATATTTGACTATGACTCATCCTTCCTTCCAATCTGTTCTATTTGAATAGCCGCATCCTGCTCGATTCATGTACTTCCCTAATAGTTCTTTAAGTATAGCCTTCTCCTATAATATAGAAGTTCCTGTTGTTAGATGATAATTAGAGTAGCATACCTATTAAGAATACAACGAGAATATAGACACACCACTAAGTTTATAATATCTAGTGAACCCTAGAATTCCTTATCTTTAGATTGGTATACCATTACCCCTTGATGTATTAAGAAGACTTGAGAGTAGTATAGACACTACTAGAGTTAGTTAGAAGTTTTACCATAATGTTTGACCCTAGTATTGAGGAACCAATAGAAAACCAAAAATTGAAAATTTGGACTGAACCTAACCTTCATAGTTAGATAGTATTGGAGAACTATAAACTTAGATCATTGTCTTATTATTAGTAGACAACACCTTAGGAAGCCTAGAGGAATATAATCAACACTTTTTTTCCTTGATCATACCTCGAACATAGCAACTAGCATACCATCCCCTTAGAAAACCATGATGCTATCTAGAGCCCTCTATTTTTAATTTCATATATTGCTCCTCTGCGACCATAGCGCTCGCTATTGTGCGACGACTAATTACGTTTCTTCTCTTCATCTTTCAACTCGTGCCATCTGACACTTCTGATTGTAGGCCAGGTGATTTTATTGTGTTAAGGACATATAGTTGCTAGGATTATAGTTGTTAATGTTAAATTTTGAAATTGTGTGCTTAGTAGTTAGAACTTGATGGTTTAAGTTATTCTTGTAGATTGTGACCTGGTGATTATCCCTTAGTTTTAAATTGCGTAGCATGTACCCCCACCTCGATATAAGTTATATTCCCTTTTCCCTTGAGGCTAGTAACTCTTCTATCCTTACTATTGATACTTGTTCTATAAGCACTATGACTAAGACAAAGACGACCATGACCTATGTAATATAAGAGGATACCCTAATAAGTACCAAGACCCCTTCTCGTAGACCTTAACAGGATTTTCTACGGTATTCTTAAGACAATCACAGTATCAGTTTAATTCTTTTAAGTTGGATAGTATGCCTCACAACCTAGTATCACATAGTCCACTTGACCCATCAAGGTAGTGTAACTGAATGACATTAATTGCATGCTAGCAAAAGACGATAGTGTTTATTCAGACGATAGAATTTAGAGGTCCTTGCCCCTATTTGGTCGACTAGTGACTTAGACAAGGAGGTTGTATGATAACTGTAGGGATTGTAGAGTCTTTTATTATTGTTGCTTAGTTGTTTTTATTTTTGTGAACTTGAATTAAATTGTACCTCCTTTCATCATCATCTAGCGTACTTATATTTGCTGTACTACCTTGACTTATGCTGCTATTATAGCCTAGTTTTTGCAAGCTTATTCTTTATCGAGCTTGTTCATGACATATGTATTATTGGGGAGACCCACAATAATACAATTCAGAATCAGTGTATTACGGTCTGATCAACCATAGTGCGCTTGATTCGTCCTTCGCAATAATATTTTACGTGGATTGAGATATATAGTTGACTAGTAGACACCTGTACTTGCCCTCTAGACATGTTTGGGCGTATCGTATCGGTTACATAACTGTACTGATACGAGCATGTGAATAAGAAATTACCAAATAAGATTTCAATCCACAACTGCCTTGACAATTCTCATTTGAATTGTTTAAACGCCTTGATCTCCATACTTCTATTCTAGTACCTTTTCCTTGAACTCTTTATCATTGTTTTCCGTCTTTCCTTATTTCGGAAAGACGAAACCTCATGATTGGTATAAGTTTGATACACAGAGAGTACTAGATATACCCCGTAGGCCGATCACATACTTGAGGATTGTTCTTTTGTAATTAAGGACATATCATATATGATATAATCGGCGTTGAAGTTTTGAGGATTGAATGACATGAGTAAATAAATTAAGGAATATTTTTCTTAAAGTATATAGCCTTTTGTGATAGATGGATAAATTCTAAGTTGGGTAGCAGTGCATTGTCAACTTGAGAGGAATTTCTTTTAGATTGTGATCAAGTTAGATTAGATTGGGAGATTCAAGTCATTTTAATTTTGAGAAATTTTAAAAGAAGGATTAAGATAATGAGGATTTAACGAATTTTAAAATCTTGATATTGCGGACCAAATATTTATACTTTGAGCACATGATTTAAATTTTGAATATTGAAGGATGAATCATCGATTAAATTTTGAGGATAAATATAGAATTTTAGACTTGAACAATTGGTTAATTAGATTTAAATTTTATGATTTGATGATTTGAATTAAAAGTTCAATTTTAATTGTTGGGTCACCTATTTGAAATATTGAGGATGTAAATTGAGTTTAAATATTTGAATAGTACAAAATTCTTAAGTTAAGAACAGGAATAAGATTTGATTAGAATTGTTTATTGTTCAAAGTCTAGAGGAGATTATGATAGTTGGAAATTATGATATAAATTTTGATATGGGATGTCATATAGACTTGAGTTAGATTTGGATGTTGATTATTTAAAAATCGGGAAGAGATTACGACAGGTTGAATTTTGATTTAAACAGTGGTTATCTTAATTTTGAAGTGATCGCGATAGATTTGAATAGATTTTGTTATTTAAATTTTTGGAAGAGATTGCGATTGACGTACCTTATGTACGAATGTGAAGGATTTAACAAATTATGCCTTATTTTAATTTCGAGGATGAAATTATTTTAAGTTGGGTAGATTGTAAACTCCCTTACCCAAAATAGGTATTTGTGTATATTTTATATTATTATATTTATTATAGATGTTGAATTTATTTAGAGTATTATCTTAGTTAATTAGAAAATAATTTTTTTAGTATATTTACTTATATAAATATTTATTTAGAATTAATTTTAGGCTATTTTAGATTATTGGGATTTTTCCAAAAATTTTACTTAATTAAAAACTAGTAACACTAATTTTTGAGAACTTTGAATAATTTATTTTATATTCAAACTTAATTAAAAATATCCCAAAATTTTATTTTAGGTTCTAAATAATAAAATATATTTTCTAGAATTTTTTGGGAATTGTTCGATTATTTTTAGCATTTATTTCGAGTTAATTATAAAAAACTGAATTAAAAACTAATTTCTGAAAAAGAAAACCCAAAAAGTAATTAATTCTACCCAGTCAGCAAATAGGGGGCCCACCTGTCAGCCTCCCGCAGCAAACAGTGCCGGGCCCGCCTGTCAGTGACTGCGGGGCGGGCAGCGTTGGATGGCTGCCACGTGTCAAGATCTGAGCCGCGACTGCTTTCTCTCTCCTATATATATATATTAGTTTAAGTTTATTTCTAGGGTTTTTCTTCAGCCGAATTTTGGAGAATTGTCATTTAGGGTTCCTTCATCTTCCAGAAGCCATTGCGCATAGCTCCGGACTCCAAATGAGACCTAGTTTTTTGTGTTAGAAAGATATTGAGGTTAGCTTTCTGATTATATAATTTGTTTTACGAAATATGAGTATTAAATTCTGGAAAATTCGTAGAGCACAGCATGTCCAAAAATAGACGTGGTTCGATGTTTTTGCGATTTCGGGAGAACCCGGAATCAGAATCATGAACCGTTTAAAGTTTCAAAAATTTAATGTCGAGATCATCGACATATATTTTTCCCAGAATTTATTTCGAAGTATTTAAATACTGTTAATTCTGTAGAACTTTTAGGTTAGAATTTAACCATCGGTGCACAATACAAAATTTGTATGTGCCATAATTTCCTAACGAATTTGAATTCGGATGAGCCATAAATTCTAGCATGTTTTTGACGCTGAAATCTATAGGAAATCATGCATAAAAATTGAGTTTGTGTCGGTTGACTTTTTGGTCAACAGATCGCCTCGATTTGCGTGCCATGAGTCTCGAGGTGATAAAATTCAGTTTCTTTGTACAAAATTTAGGAATTAACATAAAAATCAGAATAATAAGATTAAAATAGGATTTTAGAGTAATTATTCCAGAATTAAATAAATTAAAATAAATTATCTTTTGGCGTGATAAATTTGTAATACATAGGCTATTTGGACTGTGACTTGGACTCTGATTCAAACCAGCAGCAGGACCCCAGGCAAGATACCTTGCCAAATTGTTTACAGTACTTTGTATGCTATTTTTATTTTTTTTATTTTTTTATTTTTGTATAGTTCTTGCATGTGTAGTTTTTCTCCAGTCATTACTATGTATTAGATATGTTGACACACACATGGCACCAAGTATCATGGGAGGACAATCATTAGGCGTATGGGCTTTTAACCACTCTGGTAAACCGTAGTATATAGTTCGCACTACGGGCGTGTGTCGCGCTGGTCGCTACCCCAGAGGTATGTCGATTTCTGTAGAGTCGCGCTGGTCGCTACCCCAGAGGTATGTCGATTTCTGATGTCCATTGACGGGTGTGTGAGTTGTGAGGCTTAGATCGAGTAGCCTACCCTTGCCCATACGTCGAAAAGTTGTCCTCATTTGTATTCATATAGATTGTCTTGTACAGCGTACTTATTTATTTTCAAATTATATGCATGTTTACTGTATTCAAGTTGGCTCGTATTTTCTGTATCTTGTTACGTCCCTCTGAGGACCTGGTCCGCTGCCAGGTGTATCTATTCTTGAGTATTTGCAGGAGCGCAAATTTGGATGGTTGTATATGCTTAGTGGATGTCTTCTCTTCGAGCCGTGATCGATAGCTGGTATACTTATATTGGGTTTGATTGTGTTGTACTTATATTGTATTTACCTTTCCTATTCGAGTTGGTAGTGGATTTGTTTCCATCCAACTATCATCCTAGATACTTCTTATTGAGATCTAGTTTCATCGATACTGTTTATTTATTTCTATATGATTTTGGTGGATGAGATTTAGATTTTACCCTGTGACTTGTATTACAGTTATACCACTTGTGGATTTGATATTCATATTACAGCGTACGTGTGGATTTGGTTTCCATATATTGGAGTTGCCATATCCATGCGGCTGGCATGCTTACGTGTCCTAGTCCTACGTATTTTTGGGACT
This sequence comes from Iris macrosiphon, assembly GCA_036927795.1. Classification (NCBI taxonomy): domain Eukaryota; kingdom Viridiplantae; phylum Streptophyta; class Magnoliopsida; order Asparagales; family Iridaceae; genus Iris; species Iris macrosiphon. The sequence goes on along the minus strand of JAYESA010000001.1, from coordinate 145,798,389 downwards.
GGGACGTGACAAGATACATAATATTTCTTCTTTTCTGATTCTAATTCCTCTTTAAGATTAGCTTTTGAAAGTACTTTTCTAAATGCATTCAAGTACCTCATGCAGTCTAAGCTTAAGTGTGGAAATCTCAGCAGAGTTATCAAAAGAGGAAGTGTCTCTAACTTAATCCAATAGACAAGTAAGATTTTAATTCTATAGATGATAAGACTTAAAATCTTTTCTAGATTGCTTATAATTATTCCTAAGCTTCTTATGATCTTCAAATAAATTATTGAAAGCATCAGATAATTCATCATAATAAAACTCTTCAAATAAACGATTATCTTGTACCATGTTAGTTAATTCCATTAGGCATACATTTGTAGCATGTCGAGGGCTTTCTTCTTTCGAATCGCTAGCTTCACTTTTGCACCAGATACTTATATTTTCATATTTGCGAGAAGAAGATCCTCCTTTGTTTGATTATTCATATCGATTCTCCCTTTTTTGCTTTAAAGCAATCTTTCATCATGTGGCGTGGACTTCTGTAGTTGTTGCAAATTGGATCTTCGTCAAGATCTTTCTTCTTTTGGTTTGATTTTACAAATTTCAAGAATCGTTTCAAGCTCCTAAAAATTTGGGCTAGCTCCTTATTGTCTGAATCATCATCTATTTCTTCATCTTCAGAAGCATCGTTAGAGGATCTTTTGTGATGCGCTTTGAATACGATGGCCTTCTCTTTGGGAGTTGACTATTCAAATTCTTCGAGGTCTAGCTCGCGAGTCATCAGTTTTTCCATGATATCAACGAAATTGGTGAGAAAATAAAAGATTATTGTAGGATTTGAACCTTGCATACTAGAGAAATCCTCCAACAATAATAATGACTTGAGCTAACATACCTTATATATGTATTCAAGATAATAAATAAAAGCTCAAATATTGAAGATAGAGATGAACAAAGCGAGATCGAGTTGAAGGCTATTAAGAGAAACCTTCAGTGGGCATGGAAGATAGTGATGAGTCACCTTTCTGCCTTTTAGAGGAGTCATCATCTTCCAAGATCGAGGATAAGGACATCATTTCATCAAAAAAAAACTTCAATGTTACCTCGAGCATCATGTGTTTGGTGCCCCATATTCAGGCCTTTATACTACCTATGACCCTTTCCTTAGCGGTTCTTGTAATCCATTATCATCGCTCATACTCCAGGTGATTAATTAATGAAGTCTTTGGTACATACTTCTAAGAGGGTTCTACTACACGAGTATATATCTGCAAAGATCCCGGAAGCATTATCGTCACTCATAGCAAGGGAAATGCTGCTACTTGAGACATTATGAGACATTTCTTATTAGAAAGATTATGGTTATATTTGAGTCCAACTTGTTCCATGAAGATGAGTATGTCCTGAGAACGAGGTTTGTGACTGATGATTATCTTATATATATATATATATATGTGTGTGTGTGTGTGTGTGTGTGTGTGTGTGTGTGTGAAAGAAGGTAATTTTATTATAATAAACAACTTACAACCCACCCAACAAATTAGATGGTGGTATACTTTTTAGTCACTAACACTCCTACATCATACTCAATATTATGTAATATCCCTGTCGTAGATGTCTCCATTCCATAAAAAATACGCCAATTTTGCTCCTTTCAGATGTAACGACCCGTTTTGCTTAAGCATAGAGCGGATTCAAATAGCGCTAGTGCGATGACTGGACCCGCTTTGCTCAGTGATAAGACTCGCTTTAGACAAATGATTCAAACTTAGCCCTTCAGGAGTTCATACTTAGACTTTCAAAGGAGCACTCGGAGTATCGCTCGACCAAGGTAAATCATCGCTAAGGTGGGTGGCTACGATGAACTTATCTTTGCTTAGTCTGCACACATAAAATATGGACGATACATGCTAGTCGCTAGGTGAATCACCCATTGCATGCTAATAAAGAATACAACGCACCTAGCTAAGAGAAATCCCATCTTTTATTACTTGTGTTAGAACTTGGAATAAAACTTAGCTTATAGTTGGACCCTCCCATGCTACATTAGTTTCGTGCTAGTAGACTCCGCTAATGCTTCGAGAAAATTATTATATACTATTTGTAGTACACTGCTTAACATGTTTACACTACTCGTCTCATAGATTATGCTGCCCGATATACCCCTGTACAATTTTACTCCACGCATTATCCCTTAGACCTGTGCTAGCGTAATCGCTTATGTTCTAAAGTAGACTATATCACAAGTTTTCTTATGCTTATGTTTCAACACGGTTTTAATGCTTGCATGTTTTATATATCCGTTATGCTTATTGTAATTTTATGCCACAATCAGGTAACACTATCCATGTCTTGTATTCATCTAGTTAGTCGAAAGACTATCGAATAGTCATTCCATACAATATGAACCTACAAGTATTTGGGACCGTTAGATTGTCAAGGCAGTTCCCGAACTAGGGGAATTTATCAATTTAAGTTAAAATTTGAACGAGAATCATGTCAAGGAAGCAATAATCACAGCTCATGGAGCAATACTCGTTTAGAACAAGAATCAAGATTAAGCATGTCGTGTCGTGAATCTCGTGAATCTGGAAGACCCACGACTTGCATAGTCATAAACTAATTGGTGCACAAGGTAGATTTTTAAATCTTGTTCTGCGGACGGTCTCCGAGGCACTGGGCCGATCCGATCCGGGCGGAACCTCATGATAGTCTCGTGCGTTGGACGGGAAAGTATGTAGCGCCTCGTATACTTTTTATCGTATACCATCCTCGTCAATGAATTTAACTCATCCTTTATGGCTATGCCAGCGACTCATGTTCATATAGATTAAGTCATCCTCGCTTAGCCGCAATCCGCGTGTGAGTCATTGCATGGCATCTTGTAATTTGGAACACCTGAACAAATGTGAGTATATGACATCAGTACACATTTAAACACCAGGACAACTTGTTGCAACCCATCTGAGTATAACATATCTGAGTAATCCTTCTAACTTGTGCACCTAAATCAAAAACTCGCTCGTGATACTTGTGTTTGCTTATGCGTTTCCTTGGATTTTATTTTATATATTCGTGCTTGGTTTAACTTGGTTTTATCTTTAGACTGCGAAGGACGAATTATAAGTTGGTAAGTTTTGTCATGTTTCTCTTATATCGCATGGTGCACTGCCATACGAGTTAGGCTTTACATTATGTCATAAAACTGATTCTAAGAAAAGATTAGAAAGACAACTTAATAGATGGTGCATAAAACTGGATTTATCGAGCGGGCGAGATGCCTCCCCACTAGTGCATTCATGTACTAATAATCTACCAAATTGCTTGTAGGGTGCAGAATAACCTCGTTCGGTACGAAAACCCCTTCGTACGAGCTAAGACATGTAGTTCATTCTGGAGCCTTGGAGCGTTGTGTCCGTAGCTGAAGCTCATATACAAGAAAGAATGTTGGAACATCGCCTATGTATTATTCCATGTTGTAAGCCACTTGGCACTCCTTTATTGTTTCGAAAGAGAGGGCTTGAGCGACTTGTAATCCTGGCCTAGCACTGCTTGTAATACTTATTCAATATCAATAAAGTACTTGTTTTACTTTCATATTTGTGTTCATTTCAATGCTTCCTCTATGACGACTCAGTGAACTTGTTACCAATCACCTGTTCGGTTTCTTATTTTGCTGCATTCGAAATATCTGTGCGACTCTGTAGCTTAGCTATTTCTCCGCATATTCGGATTCGGAGCCTTGCATGGGCGCAGCTTGTGCTTGTGCGGCATCATGTCCTGATGGGTACGATCGTCCCGCGGGAGCGCTGGTGCTATGATTCGCGCCTAGCAGGGATGACTTATCCTATGGGAGATCGGGACGTGACATATTGGTATCAGAGCATGACTATATATGTTCTTTTATTTCGTATCAAATCTCACAGTTTTGAAAGCTCGTTCGTGCGTTATGTGCATACGCTCTCTTTCATTGACCCGTCATAATATTCCATACAATGAGTCTAAATATTTTTTAAAATTGTATGTGATTAATATGATTGCTTGAATGAAATAGTTATTCGAAGACCCTTATGCCGACCTGTGTTAGACTTTATGGGAATAGACTCGTACTCGAATTAGCAAGTTATGTGCAAACCTGAATACCTATACATAATTACCAAGCTGGTTAGTGTACGAGATAGAATATCGTTCAGACGGTTAGTTATGCACTCAGTCTTTCGACTAAGTTGTGTTGAGTATCGTGCGCCAAGACCATTTGGTACGAGCTAGTTTGCAAGCGAAATTGGAATATAATTCAGATAAGGATAAGTCAGACTTAGAATTGCAATCGATAGAAATATTATCAGATTATCGCTAAGGCGAATATAGTAGATCGTGCTTGAATTTTGAGAAATAGTTCATATGGTATTTTGTGTCGGCAGATACAAATCAAATATGGTTTACTGGATGAATATCAATAGAGGTATATACGAGACTAAGATTTTTTGAGGCGACGCTTAGTTATCGTACAGGAGTTCTAAGGAATGAGTTGTATATGCGAGTGAGTGATGCGAACTCGATGGAGGATTTATTTGGATGACTTAATTCCTGAGTGGTATATGGATCATTTTGGAAATATTTGAGAGAATTCGAAGGTCTCATGCGATAGTTGGTTCGAACGATTGAAAATGTGTTAAAAAATGATAAGGCCTATATCGAATAGGGACTCAAGGTAATGGAATCAATATCTTGGTCGAGAAAACTTGGTGGATTGTGCGTGCAATTTCAAATTTAATCAAAATAGATTAAACTTGAGTAGGATATCGCTCAATAGAAGTTAGCTTGAGTATGGATATTGTGGTTTCAAATTAATAGACTTGATATGGTATAGATAGTTGAAAGATAGGACGGATTGATACAAGTAAAGGAATATTGTGGTACAATTAATTAAGGTAAGCTAAAACAGATTCGATCTGGAGTTTGAAAGAATAATCTTGAATCTAGTTCAAAGATTAACACTCAAAAATTAGGTCCGACAGAGAACGATTATCCTGCGGGAGCTTTGGTGTGGTGATTTTACGTCTAGCGGGGATGATCGAACTCGCGGTAACATGTTCGATAATTATTCTGACGAACTCGATGAGATGGAACATAATGAAGGTGGATAGACTTTGGCTTAAGGATTTGAACTTAGTTGTTTGAGGAATGCTAGAAGTAGACTACGGATTGATTGAACGGTAACATTAAAGTTGGACGATTTGGTTCGGCGAATTATGATCTCGGCATGAACGATTATTAGATGAACATGACTTGGTGGATTATTATATACAACTTGGATGAAACAAAAGTGTAATGATAAGGTGTCTTGATTGTTTTGATGATAACCATAACGTTTGATATTCTTTTCTTGTGTGAGCGCAACTCCATCATCGCACATGCGTTACGCCCGAATTAGGACGATTATCCAGCATGAGCGTTGGCGTGGTGATCTCACGTCCAGCGGGGATGATTGAATTTATGGAAGATCGAAGCATGACAATTGAATGATCGTCTTGACTTGTGGTTCGGCACGATAAGACTAGTTTGAGAATGCAAGTGAATCGAAAGTGTTTCAAGGATGAGTTAGTCTAGAATATGGAGTAAGACACGTTTGATAGTTTTGTGAACGGATACGTGAATCATGTTGGACGACTTAGAGTTTATGATTGAGATCGAAGATTTAGAATTGAATAATGACTTTGTACAATAGACTTAGAATGGATAGATGGGTTGTATCAAATATGTTTGAGGAGATAGACTATACGAATCACTAGGCTTGACATGCGACATGGATATATTATGGATTTGACTGAACGGACACATACCCTGTACAAACGAACTTGTTGCTGGGATGATCTATGCTCGATGTTTAGAAATTTGAGTAAAACGATCTTGGATATAATACCCCATGCAAATGAACAATGGTTTGACCTTAGAAATTTGGGTCGAGCATCGTGCAATAAATTTTTACGATGAGTCGTGAGCAAGAACTCTACCTATGACCTTGTGAGCTGACCTAATAATTAGGCAGAAGACCCTATACTGAGTGAAAGAACTTGTGTAACCAAATTTAGAGTATTGCTTGAGTAAGCCTGTCATGACCCGCACCCGGTGTAGGGACACGAGTAGTGAACAACGCCCAGCCTACGCTGCATCATCAGCGGTAGAACGTTGTTTGGTAAACTATCTATCTAGTAGTCAAGATATAATAATGCCACCAAATAAAATACGAATACTCAATCACAGATCTTTAAGATGGAATAAATCTGCTGCTGTTGCTTCTCTGTTCTGCTGTTGTTTCTCTCAGCTTATCTGCTGCTGCTTTTTATTACTTTTCCTCCATGCTTTCCATTGCTTTTCTCCCTGTTTTCTATTATTTTATTCACTGTTTTCCATGGTTTCTTCTTCTCTCATGCTCACACTCACACACACACACACACACACACACACACACATATATATATATATATATATATATATTAACTATAATATTATAATACATATATATACATATAACCATATTAGAGAAACACATGAACTCTTACTCTCCCATGATCACCAACACATCAACAAGAATTATAGATCATACATATATATACATATACATATACATATACATATAGCTCACATAATAATTATAATTACAATATCTATAATCAAGGCAAATAAATTAAAATAAAATAAAACAAACACGTGAAGTGCATCACATCCGTATCACACTAGATCTATGGTACGCTCGTGGTACGACTCCACCACCCAACCAAATATATTCCAATGGACACAAGCAAGTCTAAAATCATAATTATGAATAATACAAAGAGCTAACAACTCATCTACATATCCGTGTCAAAATATGACTTTCTCAAACCCCCATGTCGGAAGAAAATACCCAAATTAACCCGTATCTCCAAATTGTCGGGATACGGCCTACACTTATCCAATTATGGACACGACACTAGCCACACATAATCAAACACATGTTAATTTGGTCTAATTGACCTATTGACAAACACAAGATATGTCAATCTCGAAATTCCTCCAAAATTGACACATAACACCACATAACTTTCTCGATAGGCCTCCTATGAACCTAATTCAAATTCCTAAGGGTAGTCTTAGCAAATGGGGTGGTTCCTAATAATTAAAATATAGATTTAGAGTCTAATTATGTAAATATCCAGATTTTTAGAATTTAATTTTAGAAATTTAACTATTGGAATTTTGAATTTTTGTATTAAGAAAGATTTTTCTGTAATTTTTAGCTAATTATAATAAATGTTTTTCATAGATTTATATTTTTGTGTATTAAATTAATTATTAAAATAGTGCAAAAATTATATTTTTTGGTGTATAATTAATAATAGAATAATGTATAATTTCTATGAAATTTATTGGGGTCCAAAACTATTTTTTTAATGGCCAAGTATTTATTGTTTTATATAAACCAACCAGAACCAACCCAAACCAAACCAAACTGAATCAAACCAACCCAACTAAATGAACCTGGATCCCAAACCCATACCCTTAACCCACCAACCCGCGACCCGACCCTAAACCCCAACCCATTCAGTAACAGTAACCCCCGCAGCTTCCCCGTACCCTCTCATTTCCTCTCCTGAAACCGCCAACCCCTCATCTTCGTCTCCCCGTAACTCCCTCTCTGTTAACCTATAAAATTCCTAGCCTAGCCGATCACCACCACCATCAACTCCTCTTCTACCCCGACTAACCACAGCCACCGACGACCGCCGCACGCCGCTGCAAAGTAGCCTTTCCGATATCCCGAGCACAGCACACATCAAGGTACCCATCTTCTAGCCCTTGTATCTCCCTGCATAGTTAACTAAATATCGATCCGTCGAATCCTATACGAAGACCATATGACCCTCTTGAACCCTATATAATTAGTTCGGCCTATCGTGTCCTGTGTCGGTCATAATTTGCGACACAGAAAAAATAACCAATTTTGTTGTTCAGAAACTGTCCCAAACACCCATGTTCATGTCTGTTTTTCTTTTAACCTAGTTAATATTTTTCAATTCTACTTAAACAATAATTTAGACAATATAACCAAGTTTTAATCTCTTCAATTAGTTTATTTAAATTCGTTGTATGATGTAATTTATTCGCTGTTGAATTTGACAAAAAACTCGGTTTTCTAAACCCGATGTTTTTCGAAATAGGGTACGTTCCGCTAAACGAGGCAATTTTATCGTACAAAAATAGCACCGAAAGGCGCATATTGTCAAAGCGGACGTGTAAAATTTTGTGAAAGTTGATTTGGATGTGTATGTTGTCACGCCCCAGTCCCAAAATATCGAGGGACTAGACACGTGGCAATGGCCAGCAGCACACACCGATGGATAAACCCAATTTAATGGATCCATCGGAGCACACTTAAGCTGTAATACAACAATGAGGGTCTAGATATACTAATCTCATCCACATAAATAAGAATATAACAATATTAGAATCAAAAAGCTAGATCAATCTCAATAAAATATAAACTCAGGAAATGACCCGATAATGAGTCTGATACATCTGTCAAGATACAAGAATAAAGATAACCACAGTAAATACTGAGTATGGAACAATATATACTCAGAAGATACCCTTAGGGATCACTCGTCTACTGGATCTGGAACTGCTCCAGTATCTGCTCCTGCTCCTGCTAATGCTCCTGTCCTGTATACCTCGGGGTCGATCTCATCTGCTAATCCTGGGAACATAATCCGGATCCAGGTCCTCAGGGGACATAGCAAGGTACAAAATAACTCAAGCCAAATAAATGCAGTGCAGCAATAAATGAGTAAATAAGGTAAGACTAAATAATCAGCTAAGTAAAATGCAAGATGAGAGCATCACTAAAACTCAGACTGAGACCACTACAAGCTTTGTGTCGGGGAGCCGGTACCAGTAATATCACTAGTAGAGTAACTAGCTCTAATGTAGAGTCTAAGGCCTCACATAATATCTCGCTAGTAGAGTGCCTAGCTCTGATATAGAGTCTCAGGCCTCACTATAATAAATGCATATATATAAAAATTAGCCTGTAGCCTGTGTGTCTCTCCCCACCCAATGTAACCACACGTCTCATGTCCACAACGTCTCATGTACATGTCACGCAAGATCATAGCTAATGCAACCAGTCATCTAATATATATGAATATAATGTCTATGTCAAATTCTGCAACCTACACAGAATCACCATGAATATCGCAGGAAGATTCTGTCTCATGAATAGTGTCAAGTGTCATGGGTTATGATGTACTTGATAAGACAAGTATGAGAATGTAAAGGGTCATAAATGTCCATCTCTAGGTGACGTTACACAACTCTGCGTACAGTGTTGGCACCCGACTATTAATCGGACGCTAAGTATGTCACACGGTCCTAGGTCAAGTATGCACAATAATATAAATGAATCAAGAAAAATATGTAACAAGACTTCAAAGTTGGCAAGGTACACTTGCCTGAGGTTTGAATACCAACAGTTGTCCCTGTATTAGTGGATCCTGCAGGTACTCCTCTAAAAGCTGTAATAAATATCACCAACAGTCTCAGAAAATATCAAATAGCTAGAAACGCCTGTCCTTAAGTCCAATTTGGACACGGGCAAAAATGGCAGTTTTTGGTCAAAACGGGGTCCACATGTGGGCCGCTTTGCACCAAAAAATATGTCAGGGTCAAAGATCTCCAAATTCATCAAACTTAGTGTCAACAAGTCAGGAACGATGATACGAACCCAAAGAAACTTCCAGAACTGGATTCCGATGAGCCGATCACAAAATCGCCCGTCAAGTGGAGACGCGAGGCCCACGAAATGCAATTTCGTCAACGTTCTCAGAATCGAACCAAACTTGGGTCACAGGACCAGCGTATTGCTACGAGTCCGATGGTGTAAGTTTCCTTTCGATCCAACGTGTGTACACAAAGTTACGACATGATCCAGAACAGGCAGATACGGGGCGTTATCGGCGGATACGCGTTGAATCCGGTGTGCACGCATATCCAAATCAACTTCTGCAAAATCCCGCACGTCCGTATCAACGGCGCGCACGTTTTGGTGAAGACCGCGCACGACCAAGTCGTCCCGTTTGGCGCGGCGCACTCAGTTCCAGGGTTAAACAGGGCATTGGTTTTTCCTTTTTTTGGATGGCTGTTCGCGATCACCACAGGACGCGACGCACCGAGCGGGTTACACGGGCATCGAGGGGGTCACACAGTCTACGCGTCACAACTGACGGAACCGAAAATGGGTCAACGAGGAGAGAGAACGGGTTACCTGAATAGGGCTTCGTGGAACGAGAATTTCTCGTGTCCGGGTGACGATTTTGTGTCCTGTCTCGAGTCTGCTGTATCTGGAGCTAGGGCGGCTGTGCCCGGGCCGCTGTGTCCGTGCTAGGGCAACGGGCGATTGGCTGGGAGTGGGCGTTCTGGTCGATGGAGGCCGTCGACGGCTAGGGCGGTGGTCGAGGAAGACGAGGGTGCGGGGTCGTGGTGTTGGGCTTGGGCGGAGTGGTGAGGGGGTGTCGGCTTTGGGGAGGATGATGTCGGGGGCGGGTCGACTGCTAGGGGTGGTGCTGGGCTGAGGCAGAGGGAAGGTAGAGACGGAGCTGGTGGATGGGCACGGGGCTAGGCGGAGGTCGGCGAGTGGTGGTGATGGTGGTGGTGCTAGGCTGGGCTCAGGGCGGAGGTCGGCGAGTGGTGGAGACGGTCGGGAGGGATGGTGATGGTGCTGGGCTGGTTAGGGTTCAGACTAGGGTGCTGCGGGTCGGAGCTGCAGGCGGCAGAGAGAAGAGAGAGAGGGTGATCTGGCGGCTGCGGGGCGAGAAGTTCGAGGCTATTTAAGGGGCCGGAACAGTAATTCCGGTAGGATTCGGGATTTAGGGTTTCGGTTAGGGTTTCGGGTCCGGGTCGGGTTCGATTCGGATTTGACCCGACCCGTTAAGGCTGGGTTTGGTTCGGTTTGGTTCACCACGGTTTGGGTCGGGTTGGTTTGGTTTATTTCCAAATAAACCGGGTTCAGGCAGGGTTTAATTAGGTTTAGTTATACATTGGTTTTTAGGGCTTTAAAAATGTTTCCGGAGTCCAATAAATTCACAGAAAATTATCCTATGTCCAGTTTTCCATTTTACACCATAAAATATTATTTTCATAATATTTTAATATTAATTAACATCATTTAAAAATCATTTAATAACAAAATACCTTAGTTTTAATTTCAAAAAATAATTATAAAAATTTGGGAAAAATTATTTTTAAAAATTAAAAAAATCAGGGGGGTTACAATCTACCCAACTTATAAAAAATTTGTCGTAGAAATTAAAATTAAGCCATGGTAGAAGGTCAAGGAGGGTATAAGATTTGCATTGGTTAAATGCAAGGCTAGGTTTAACGGAGTGGGCGATGTTGCACGTTGCACATTCCGAAAATCATGGGAAAATCTACATAAACGAAAAAATAGATTTCTTCCGGTGTCTTGTCAACGATGTGGACACCTAAATGCTCTTTTACATAAAAATGCCCAACATTGAAATGTTGCACAAATATGGAAATGGAGGATGGGCATGTCTAGGACAAGGATGTATAATTTATAGGAAGGCAGTGACTAGTGAAGTGCTCCAATTATCGAAGCAATGGTAAGGTGCGCCAAATGATACCATGTTGTAAAACTAAATAAAATTATCGTATTCTATTTCTAAGTGGATTCGAGCTAGCCTCAGTCTCACTATCTAAGCCAAGTAGGTCTAATTCTTAGGTGAGGGGGTATCACAATCCAGCCAACTTAAAATAATCTCGTCCTCAAAATTAAAATAAGACATAATCTGTTAATCCTTCATGTACATAAGACAAGTTAATCTTAATCTTCTTGCGATAATTAAAATTCTAATCATATCCATCGCAATCACTTCATGGTTAAGATGACCACGGTTCCAATCAAAATTTAACCTATGGTTATCTCTTCTCACTTTTTCAAATTATCCATATCCAAATTTAAATTAAATCCATATAACATCTTCAAGATTTAAATATGCATGTAAATTTTACCTCACGATTTCTAACTATCATAATCTCCGCTAGAAGTAATTCGAGTCCAATATTATTTCCATTTTTACTTATAAATTTTTGTATGCTTCAATATTTTAAATTTTATTTATATCCTCAATATTTCAAATAGGTAGTCCAACCATCAAATTTTTATTTTAACTCAAATCATCAAATTGAAAAAATAATTTAAATGCAGTCCACCAATGTTCAAGTCTGAAATTCTATATTTATCCTCCAAATTCAAATTGACGATTCTACCTTCTTTATTCAAAAATTTAAATCATGTACTTAAGGTATAAATATTGGGTCCTCAATATCAATTCATTAATCCTCATCATCTTAGTCATTCTTCTAATTTCTCAAAATTAAAATAGCTTGAACCTCTCCCAATCTAATCTTACTCGATCACAATCTAAAAGAAATTCCTCTCGAGTTGACAATGCACTGCTACCCAACTTAGAATTTACCCATCTATCACATAAGGCTATATATCTTAAGAGAATATTCCTTAATTTATTTACTCATGTCATTCAATCCTCAAAACTTCAATGCCGATTATATCATAAATGATATGTCCTTAATTACGAAAGAATAATCCTCAAGTATGTGATCGGCCTATGGGGTATGTCTAGTACTCTCTGTGTATCAAACTTTATACCCAGTACGAGGTTTCGTCTTTCCGAAATAAGGAAAAATGAAGATCAATAATAAAGAGTTCAAGGGAGAGGTAATAGAATAGAAGTATCCGGATCAAGGCGTTTAAAGAATTCAAATGGGAATTGTTAAAGCAGTTATGGATTGATATCCTATTTTGGTAATCCTTTGTTCGTATGCTCGTATTAGTACAGTTATGTAACCGATACGATATGTCAGACATGTCTAGGGCTAGTATATTCGTCTACTAATCACTACATATCTCAATTCACGTAAAGTAGTATTATGATGGGCGAATCAAGCGAACTATGGTTGATCAGACCGTAATACACTGATTCTGAAATATATTATTGTGGGTCTCCCCAATAATACATATGTCATGAACAAGCTCGATAAAGAATAAGCTTGCAAAACTAGGCTATAAAATAGCAGCATAAGTCAAGGTAGTATATGAAATATAAGTACGCTAGATGCTGATGAAAGGAGGTACAAATTATTCAAGTTCACAAAAACAGAAACAAAATAAGCAACAATAATAAAAGACTCTACAATCTCTACAGTTATCATACAACCTCCTTGTATAAGTCACTAGTCGACCAAATAGGGGCAAGGACCTCTAAATTCTATTGTCTAAATAAACGCTGTCATCTTTTGCTAGCATACGATTAATGCCATTCAGATACACCGCCTCGATGGGTCAAGTGGACTATGTGGTACTAGGTTGTGAGGCATATTACCCAACTTATAAGAGTTAAACTAATACCGTGACAGTCTTAAGAGGATCCTGCAAAATAACCTTGCACATGTAATTAAAACAGAAACTCTTATTAGGGTATATGAGGAAGGATCTTGGTACTTATTAGGGTCTCTTATTGCATTATATAGGTAAGGGTCACCTTAAGCCTTAATCATAGTGCTCATAGAACATGTGTCAATAGCGAGAATGGAAAGGTTACTAGTCTCAAGGGAATGGGAATATAACTTGTATCGAGGTAGGGGTACAAATTACATGATTTAACACTAAGAGATAATCATCGGGTCATAATCTACAAGATTAACTCAAACTGTCAAGTTCTAATTACCAATCACATAATTCAAAAATTCAAGAGCAACAACCAAAATCCTAGCAAGCTATATATATATATCCTAACACTATCTCATTATTCACATTAGGTTCAGTTCTAACATTCGATCTCGGATTTCTATTGGTTCATCAAGATTAGGGTCAAACACTAGGGTCAAATCTCTAACTAGCTCTTAGCAGTGCCTATACTACTCTTAGGTCATTCATGACTATAACAAGAAATAATGGTTAATTATTCTATAGGTGAGGGACGCTAAGGTTCATTAAGCGTTCTACTTAGGGGTGTGTCAATATCCTAGAATTACTCTTAATAGGAAGGTTACCCTACTTATCATTTTATCAACAGGGACTTCTATATTCTAGGAGAAGGCTACACTAAAGGAACTAATGAGAAGGCACATGAATCAAGCATGATGCAATTATTCAATGGAATAGATTGGAAGGAGGATGAGTCATAGTCAGTTGTGGATGAGATCTTATACTCTAATACTAGGTGCAGGCTTGCTCGACACAGTAACATAATCGCGACAATATACTCTTGACCTGCATGGGCCACCACAAAAACCATGTCACGCCCCAGTCCCAAAATATCGAGGGACTAGACACATGGCAATGGCCAGCAGCACACACCGATGGACAAACCCAATTTAATGGATCCATCGGAGCACACTTAAGCTGTAATACAACAATAAGGGTCTAGATATACTAATCTCATCCACATAAATAAGAATATAACAATATTAGAATCAAAAAGCTAGATCAATCTCAATAAAATATAAACTCAGGAAATGACCCGATAATGAGTCTGATACATCTGTCAAGATACAAGAATAAAGATAACCACAGTAAATACTGAGTATGGAACAATATATACTCAGAAGATACCCTTAGGGATCACTCGTCTACTGGATCTGGAACTGCTCCAGTATCTGCTCCTGCTCCTGCTAATGCTCCTGTCCTGTATACCTCGGGGTCGATCTCATCTGCTAATCCTGGGAACATAATCCGGATCCAGGTCCTCAGGGGACATAGCAAGGTACAAAATAACTCAAGCCAAATAAATGCAGTGCAGCAATAAATGAGTAAATAAGGTAAGACTAAATAATCAGCTAAGTAAAATGCAAGATGAGAGCATCACTAAAACTCAGACTGAGACCACTACAAGCTTTGTGTCGGGGAGCCGGTACCAGTAATATCACTAGTAGAGTAACTAGCTCTAATGTAGAGTCTAAGGCCTCACATAATATCTCGCTAGTAGAGTGCCTAGCTCTGATATAGAGTCTAAGGCCTCACTATAATAAATGCATATATATAAAAATTAGCCTGTAGCCTGTGTGTCTCTCCCCACCCAATGTAACCACACGTCTCATGTCCACAACGTCTCATGTACATGTCACGCAAGATCATAGCTAATGCAACCAGTCATCTAATATATATGAATATAATGTCTATGTCAAATTCTGCAACCTACACAGAATCACCATGAATATCTCAGGAAGATTCTATCTCATGAATAGTGTCAAGTATCCTGGGTTATGATGTACTTGATAAGACAAGTACGAGAATGTAAAGGGTCACGAATGTCCATCTCTAGGTGACGTTACACAACTCTGCGTACAGTGTTGGCACCCGACTATTAATCGGACGCTAAGTATGTCACACGGTCCTAGGTCAAGTATGCACAATAATATAAATGAATCAAAAAAAATATGTAACAAGACTTCAAAGTTGGCAAGGTACACTTGCCTGAGGTTTGAATACCAACAGTTGTCCCTGTATCAGTAGATCCTGCAGGTACTCCTCTAAAAGCTGTAATAAATATCACCAACAGTCTCAAAAAATATCAAATAGCTAGAAACGCCTGTCCTTAAGTCCAATTTGGACACGGGCAAAACTGGCAGTTTCTGGTCAAAACGGGGTCCACATGTGGGCCGCTTTGCACCAAAAAATGTGTCAGGGTCAAAGGTCTCAAAATTCGTCAAACTTAGTGTCAACAAGTCAGGAACGATGATACGAACCCAACGGAACTTCCAGAACTGGATTCCGATGAGCCGATTATAAAATTGCCCGTCAAGTGGAGCCGCGGGGCCCACCATACGTGATTTTATCAACATTCTTAGAATCAAACCAAACTTGGGTCACAGGACCAGCGTATTGCTACGAGTTCGATGGTGCAAATTTTGTTTTGATCTGACGTGTGTACACAAAGTTATGACATGTTCCAGAACAGGCGGATACGGGGCGTTGTCGACGGATACGGGTTGATTCCGGTGTGCATGCACATCCAAATCAACTTCTGTAAAATTTTGCACGTCCGTATCAACGGCACGCACGTTTCAGTAAAGACCGCGCATGACCAAGTCGTCCCGTTTGGTGGGGCGCACTCAGTTCCGGGGTAAAATAGGGGATTGGTTTTTTCGGTTTATGGATCGCGGTTCGCGATAACCACAGGACTCGACGCACCGAGCGGGTTATACGGGCATCGAGGGGGTCACACAGTCTACGCGTCACAACTGACGGAACTGAAAATGGGTCAACGAGGAGAGAGAACGGGTTACCTGAACAGGGCTTCGTGGAACGAGAATTTCTCGTGTCCGGGTGACTGTTTTGTGTCCTGTCTCGAGTTTGCTGTGTCCGGAGCTAGGGTGGCTGTGTCCGGGCCGCTGTGTCCGTGCTAGGGCAGCGGGCGGTCGCTGGGAGTGGGCGTTCTGGTCGGCGAAGGCCGTCGACGGCTAGGGCGGTGGTCGAGGAAGACGAGGGTGCGGGGTCGTGGTGCTGGGCTAGGGCAGAGAGGTGAGGGGGTGTCGGCTTTGGGGAGGATGAGGTCGGGGGCGGGTCGACAGCTAGGGGTGGTGCTAGGCTGAGGCGGAGGGAAGGTGGAGACGGAGCTGGTGGCTGGGCACGGGGCTATGCGGAGGTCGACGAGTGGTGGTGATGGTGGTGGTGCTAGGCTGGGCTCAGGGCGGAGGTCGGCGAGTGGTGGAGACGGTCGGGAGGGATGGTGATGGTGCTCGGCTGGTTATGGTTTAGACTAGGGTTCTGCGGGTCGGAGCTGCGGGCGACGGAGAGAGGAGAGAGGGGGTGATATGGCGTCGGCGGGGCGAGAAGTTCGAGGCTATTTAAGGGGCCGGAACAGTAATTCCGGTAGGATTCGGGATTTAGGGTTTCGGTTAGGGTTTCGGGTCCGGGTCGGGTTCGATTCGGATCCGACCTGGTCCGTTAAGGCTGGGTTTGGTTCGGTTGGGTTCACCACGGTTTGGGTCGGGTTGGTTTGGTTTATTTCCAAATAAACCAGGTTGAGGCATGGTTTAATTAGGTTTAGTTATATATTAGTTTTTAGGGCTTTAAAAATATTTTCGGAGTCCAATAAATTCACAGAAAATTATCCTATGTCCAGTTTTCTATTTTACACCATAAAATATTATTTTTATAATATTTTAATATTAATTAACATCATTTAAAAAAAATTTAATCACAAAATATCTTAGTTTTAATTTCAAAAAAAATACAAAAAAATTAGGAAAAATTGTTTTTAAAAATTTAAAAAAATCAGGGGGGTTACATATGCACACCAAAATCAACGCGTATCCGTCAAAAAATCCCATATTGGCCTGTTCTGACACTTGTCATAATTTCGTGTGTGCTTGTCGTTTCGCAACAAAACTTACGCCATCGGATTCGTAGAGTTACACTGGTCCTGTGACCCAAGTTTGGTTCGATTCTGAGAACGTTGACGAAACACCGTTTCGTGGGCCCCACAGTTCCACTTGATGGACGATTTCGTGACCGGCTCATCGGAATCCAGTTCTGAATATTTGGTTGGGTTCTTATTATCGTTCTGGACTTATATTCACTAAGTTTGAAAAATTTGGAGAACTTTATCTCTGGCATATTTTTTGGTGCGAAGTGGGCCATATGTGGAATCCGCTTTGACCAAAAACTGTCAATTTTGTCCCTGTGTCCAAGTTAGACTTATCGATAGTCAATCCTAGCTATTTCAAGTATTCTGAGAGGAATGGTAATATTTGTTTCAGCATCTGGAGGTGTACCTGGAGATTCCACTTATCTCGGAGCAACTAATGGAGCTTAGAACACAGACAAGTGTACCTTACAAACTTGCAGAAGATCCTGTCCTATTATTTTCTTATATTCTTTCCATATACTTCTGTGATGTACCTGTTCAACCTAGGACCGTGAGACGTTGCTTAGCATCCAACCAAGATTCGGGTGTCGACGCCGTACCCGGAGTCGTGTAACGTCACTTAGAGAGTTGATACCACGATCCTATATTTTTACGTGCTTATTTTATCAAGTACGTCATACCATATGACACTTGACACTATTCATGTGACATAATCTTTCCTTAGTTATTCGTGATGATTCTGTATAGGCTTACAGGATTTGTGATATGAGACTTGCATATACATAGATATCATTATGACTCGATGTACTAGTTAGAGGTCATGATCTTGCGTGTTATGGACAAGAGATATCGTGGACATGAGACATGTGATTACATTAGGTAGGGAGAGATACACAGGCTACAAGCTGATTATATACATATATATTTTATTATTGCGGTGCTTTAGTCTCTGTTCCAGAGCTTGGCCCATTACGTGATATTACTTCTACCGGCTCCCCGATACAGAGCTTGTAGTGGTTTCAGCCTGAGTACTAGTGATGCTCTCAACTTGTATTTCACATAGCTGGTTACATAGCTTGCCCTGAGGATCTATTTTTATTTACTGCATTTTATTTAGCTTGAGTTATTCTTGTACCTTGCTATGTCCCCTGAGGACCTGGATCCGGATTATGTCCCCAGGTATAACAGAGGAGGATTACCCCAAGGTTTATGGGACAAGAGCTGATGCTGGAGCAGTACTAGCACCAGAGGACGAGGTTGTGCCAGAGGATTTCTCTTGAGTATTCTGTTACATACTCAGTTGTAAACCCCCTGATTTTTAAGAAAATTTTTATCTTTGGATTTTTACAATTTTCTGGAATTTCTGGAATTTTCTGAGAATTTTCTCTAATTAAATTGAGGTGTTTTAATTATTAAAGGATTTTTAACTATTAATAAATAATATTAAAATATTAGGAAAATAATATTTTATGGTATAAAATAGAAAACAAGACATAGGGTAATTTTTCGGGAATTTATTGGACCCCGGATGAATTTTTAAAAGCCCTAAATACTAATTAAATTATTAAACCAAAATAAACCGGGTTTTATTGATTGAACCAAACCGGACCAGGTTTATTTTTAAACCAAATTCCTATTGGGTCAGATCCGGGTCCAACCCAGACCCGACCCACTAACCCGACCCATTGGACCCGCGAACCCGGCTGCTACAGTCGTCTCCTCTTCCCCGATCGTTGGCATCCCCTCCGCCGGCCGTTACGCACCCGCCGCCGCCGGCCAACCGCTCCTCTTCCTCTCCCCGCAACCGCCGTCCCCTCCGCTCCGGCTTTGCCTCACCAGACGCCGCCTCTTTCTCTCCCTCGACCTCTATATAAAGCCCTAAACCCGGCCTTGCTCCGGCCAAAACTCCTCCGCCACCGGCTGCCCGACCCGCCGTAACCCTAGCCACCCCAGTCGACCTCCTCCTCCTCGACACCGCCTTGCCACCTCGCCGTCCTCCGCCCTTAGCAACTCAGCGCCACCCCACAGAACCTCCAGCGCCTCCGTCCACCTGGCCCGCTGCCCGCATCCGCCAGTGAACGCCGTCGTCTCCAGCCCTCCAACGCCGCCTCGTCGTCAGACTCCGCCGTACCTCCACCTAGCCAGCTCCGGCAAGACCTCGCCGTCCTCCTCCGGTGGACACTGACATAGTAGACAGGACACAGCAACCCTAGGCCGGACACAAACAGTAGACAAGGACACAGCAAGGATTCGACTTGGACACAGTGTATCGCGTGTCGGACACGATTTAAATTCAGTTTTTTGGCACACTTCAGGTATCCATAACTTCTTGCTCGTAGCTCGGATTTTGATTCCGTAAATTGTATCGCGTAGCCTGTATGTCCCTCTCGGTGTTCGGATAAACCGCTCGGGGCATCGCGTCCTGTAGTGATCGTACACCGCGATCCAAAAACAGGAAAAACTAACGCCCCATTTCATCCCGGAACTGAGTGCGCCCCGCCAAACGGGACGACTTGGTCACGTGCGGTCTTCACAGATACATGCGCGTCATTGATACAGATGTGTGGGATTTTGCAGAAGTCAATTCGGGTGTGCGTGCACACCGGGATCAACGCGTATCCGCGGACATCGCCCTGTATCCGACTTTTCTGTATTTCATCCTAACTTTGTATACACACGTCGGATCGAGACAAAACTTGCGTCATCGGACTCGTAGCAATACGCTGGTCCTGTGAGCCAAGTTTGGTTCGATTCTGAGAACTTTGACAAAATCGTGTGTCGTGGGCCCCACAGGTTCCAACCGATGGACGATTTTGAGAACGGCTCATCGGAATCCAATTCCGGAAGTTCCGTTGGGTTCATATCATCGTTCCTGACCTGTTGAAACTAAGTTGGACTGATTTGGAGATCTTTGACCCTGACGCATTTTCGGTGCAAAGCGGCCCACATCTGGCCCCCGCCTTAACCCGAAAATGACGTTTTTGCCCTTGTCTCCAAATTGGACTCAAGGACAGGCGTTTCTAGCTGATTAATATTTTCTGGATCTGTTGGTGATGTCTATTTCAGCAATCGGAGTACTGCCTGGAAATCCAGCTGAAGCTCGAGCTACAACTGAAACAGGAAACCCAGGCAAGTGTACCTTGCCATAAAATACAGTTTATTAATTCATTTTGATTCTCTTGCTTTAATTTCTGTGACTGTTGTACTTGCTCTATCGAGTACTTTATCCCCAGGATACCTGACACAAAGTATGATATAGAATCTTCCTGATTATTCAGAGGGGTTTTGTATAGGATATAGATTTCATGATTTAAGCTTTATTTTCTTAGAACTTAATAAATGACTGATTACATTAGTTTAATCTTGCGTAACATGAACATTGAGAACTGTGACATGAGATTACATTGGGTGGGGAGAGTATTACCATATCAAGGCTGAATATATGATATATTGTAATCTGGATGTGTCCTAGTCTCTGACACAGAGCTTTGGCACCTGTACTGGCCCTTCGAGAAAATACTGCTATGGTCTCTTCTCACTGATCCTGTAGTAGTCTCAGCCTGAGTATGAATAATAACTCTCACTTGCATGATCACTTAGCTGGTTTAGTTACTTACCCAGTTGTTTCTTTATTTCTGTACTACATTATATTTTGGCATATTTTATCTGTACCTTGCTATGTCCCCTGAGGACCTGGAATGGATTATGTTCCCATATTTAGCAGACGAGATCTACCCAGAGGTGTACGGAATAGGGGCCCTACTTGAAGCAGTACCTGAACCTGATGATGAGGTGATCGCTGAGGACTTCTCCTGAACAATTGTTTCGCCCTGCTCAGTCTGATGCAAAATAGACTTTATTTCCTATTAAATTGAACTCTTTATTTTCTGTCTTTGAGAACTTGTGTAAACAGACTTAATATCGGATTGTTCTCCGATTTTATTTACTTTGTCTGGTTGTAGTTTAATATTTCTTTTGCTGTTGTTGTCATCTTTTATCTGTGGATGAGATTAGTAAACCTTGACTCTTGTAACACAGCTTAAGTATGCCCGATGGATCCATTAAATTGGGTTTGTCCATTGGTGCATGCTGCTGGCCATTATCACGCATCCAGTCCCTCGATATTTTGGGATTGGGGTGTGACATGATTTTTGTGGTGGCCCATGCAGGTCAACGACTAAATTGTTCGGTTTCAACTTAGGGACCGAACAGGCCTGCAATAAGAATAGGATCAGTTTTTTGGATCTCATCCACTTGCTTGAATCGTTTTTGATATCTGTATCGTATTCAAACTAATTTTAACTTGCATCTTGCCTTGACTCCTGTGCGCCTCTTATAGTTTATTGTTGATGCAGAGTAATGGATTCACGAGAAAATGACGGAACTCCAGCAAGAACACCAATAGGTGCTGCAGCCACCTACGGAGAAGATGAAGTGACACTATTGAGTGGAGATCCCTCTACTCACCGAAGCAGCCAAGCAGATCCGCAATCTTCTAGATTTCGGCGTGATGATATTCCACCTCCGCCCTAGTTCACTCCACATATGCCTGTCTTTCCACCAGGCCAAGCAATGGACAGACAACAGATGTTCCAGATATTCTACGCAATGATGCAAGCTCAGCAACAAGTCCAAACTGAGGCCCATCGTCGCGAAGCTGAGTACTTGAGGAACAGTCTAGTAAATGCACTAGAGCAGGCCAACCTACCAGCTAGACGGCAACCGACGGGCTCTATCACTGATTTTCGACAACTGAAGCCCCGTACTTTCTCTGGCAAGAAGGGACCAACAGAAGTTCATGAATGGCTCACCAACATTCGGCATCAATTAGAAGCAGCTGAGCTTCCACAGGAACGTTGGATGACTGCCGTCAGAATGCAATTGACGGACAATGCTCATCACTGGTGGATATCCGAGGAGACCAGGCTCGGACCAGACCGAGTTACTTGGGAAGAGTTCTCCAGACTCTTCCAGGAGATGTACATACCGGCTATCGCTCGATCAGAACTTCGGGACAAGTTCAATCGCCTCACTCAGGATGCTATGACGGTGGAAGAGTACAACACCGAGTTCATTCGTCTGAGTCGTTTCGTTCCTACCTTGATCCCGACAGAAGTAGAGAAGGCCAAGAAGTTTTTCGACGGACTCAACATCGAGCTACAAAAACTGATTGGATCTGTCGCACCAACTTCGTACACGGACGTCCTTGCTGCAGCTCGACGCATAGAGCGCATCACCAGGAGAGAAACCAGTCTGAAGAGTCCTTCCACATCAGTACCAGCCAGAGCAAACAATGGAGAAGCTGCCAAGAAACCTCATATGCATCAAGCACCACAGGGATCTGCATCCAAAACCCTGACTCTTCCTACTTGTTATTACTACGGCAAGACAGGCCATATGGAGAAGGAGTGTAGACGTAAACACGGACTGTGCTTAGGTTGCGGATCCAGACAGCATGCAGTGAGGGACTGCCCTGGGCGTAGAGAAGCACCAAGAGCGAACCAACAAGCTCTACCAGCACCAGGAGGACATCAACCAAGGCCACCCTTGGTACTTCAAGCAGCACCCTACCAGCAAGCCCAGCAACAGCAGAGAGCACCACCTCAAGGACGCGGCCAAGTTTTCGCGATGACTGTGGGAGACGCGCAGAACCGTGGAGTTGCAAATACGAGTAAGTTTTTGTAGTTTCGTTTCTAGCATTGCTTTAGTTCGTGCCTGCTGGTTCATGACCCCAGACTTAACCTGATAACTTTAACCTGTTAATAATTGATAACTTAGTGTTAGCCTAGTAATTTTGAACTTGTCAATAATTCAGAATGATTTATAAATGTTAACCTGATAAGTTTTTTTAAAACAGTAATTTTTTAGATTTCCCACAATTGGGAAATTGTATAACTTTTAATGCTTAGGAAAATAATTTTTCCTAGGTGCTCCTTGATTTTGATGTGCTTCGAACAATGGTTGCAACCGTGTCATCTCTGTTGACCGATTATTCTTTGATTGCGAGGACGCAATCCTCTTAAGGGGGGTAGATTGTAAACCCCCTGATTTTCAAGAAAAAATTTATCTTTGGATTTTTACATTTTTCTGGAATTTCTGGAATTTTCTGAGAATTTTCTCTAATTAAATTGAGGTATTTTAATTATTAAAGGATTTTTAACTATTAATAAATAATATTAAAATATTAGGAAAATAATATTTTATGGTGTAAAATAGAAAACCAGACATAGGGTAATTTTCCGAGAATTTATTGGACCCCGGATGAATTTTTAAAAGCCCTAAATACTAATTAAATTATTAAACCAAAATAAACCGGGTTTTATTGATTGAACCAAACCGGACCGGGTTTATTTTTAAACCAAATTTCTATTGGGTCGGATCCGGGTCCAACCCAGACCCGACCCACTAACCCGACCTGTTGGACCCGCGAACCCGGCTGCTACAGTCGTCTCCTCTTCCCCGACCGTTGGCATCCCCTCTACCGGCCATTACGCACCCGCCGCCGCCGGCCGACCGCTCCTCTTCCTCTTCCCGCAACCGCAGTCCCCTCCTCTCCGGCTTCCCCTCACCGGACGCCGCCTCTTCCTCTCCCTCGACCTCTATATAAAGCCCTAAACCCGGCCTTGCTCCGGCCAAAACTCCTCCGCCACCGGCTGCCCGACCCGCCGTAACCCTAGCCACCCCAGTCGACCTCCTCCTCCTCCTCGACACCGCCTTGCCGCCTCGCCGTCCTCTACCCTCAGCAACTCAGCGCCACCCCGCAGAACCTCCAGCGCCTCCATCCACCTGGCCCGCTGCCCGCCTCCACCAGTGAACGCCGTCGCCTCCAGCCCTCCAGCGCCGCCTTGTCGTCAGACTCTGCCGTGCCTCCACCTAGCCAGCTTCGGTAAGACCTCGCCGTCCTCCTCCGGTAGACACTGACACAGTAGACAGGACACAGCAACCCTAAGCCGGACACAAATAGTAGACAAGGACACAGCAAGGATTCGACTCGGACACAGTGTATCGCGTGTCGGACACGATTTAAATTCGGTTTTTCGGCACACTTCAGGTACCCATAACTTCTTGCTCGTAGCTCGGATTTTGATTCCGTAAATTGTATTGCGTAGCCTGTATGACGCTCTCGGTGCCCGGATAAACCGCTCGGGGCATCGCGTCCTGTAGTGATCGCACACCGCGATCCAAAAATAGGAAAAACCAACGCCCTGTTTTACCCCGGAACTGAGTGCGCCCCGCCAAACGGGACGACTTGTTCGCGTGCGGTCTTCACAGATATGTGCGCGTCGTTGATACGGACGTGTGAGATTTTGCAAAAGTCGATTCGGGTGTGCGTGCACACCGGGATCAACGCGTATCCGCGGACATCGCCTCGTATCCGACTTTTTTGCATTTTACCCTAACTTTGTGTACACACGTTGGATCGAGACGAAACTTGCATCATCGGACTCGTAGCAATACGCTGGTCCTGTGAGCCAAGTTTGGTTCGATTATGATAACTTTGACAAAATCGTGTGTCGTGGGCCCCACAAGTTCCAACCGACGGGCGATTTTGAGAACGGCTCATCGGAATCCAATTTCGGAAGTTCCGTTGGGTTCGTATCATCGTTCCTGACCTGTTGACACTAAGTTGGACTGATTTGGAGACCTTTGACCCTGACGCATTTTCGGTGCAAAGCGGCCCACATTTGGACCCCGCCTTGACCCGAAAATGACGTTTTTGCCCTTGTCTCCAAATTGGACTCAAGGACAGGCGTTTCTAGCTGATTAATATTTTTTGGATCTGTTGGTGATGTCTATTTCAACAATCGAAGTATTGCTTGGAAATCCAGCTGAAGCTCGAGCTACAACTAAAACAGGAAACCCAGGCAAGTGTACCTTGCCATAAAATACAGTTTATTAATTTATTTTGATTCTCTTGCTTTAATTTCTGTGACTGTTGTACTTGCTCTATTGAGTACTTTATCCCCAAAATACCTGACACAAATCATGATACAGAATCTTCCTGATTATTCAGAGGGGTTTTGTATAGGATATAGATTTCATGATTTAAGCTTTATTTTCTTAGAACTTAATAAATGACTGATTGCATTAGTTTAATCTTGCGTAACATGAACATTGAGAACTTTGACGTGAGATTACATTGGGTGGGGAGAGTATTACCATATCAAGGCTGAATATATGATATATTATAATCTGGATGTGTCCTAGTCTCTGACACAGAGCTTTAACACCTGTACTGGCCCTTCGAAAAAATACTGCTATGGTCTCTTGTCACTGATCCTGTAGTAGTCTCAGCCTGAGTATGAATAATAACTCTCACTTGCATGATCACTTAGCTGGTTTAGTTACTTACCCTGTTGTTTCTTTATTTCTGTACTGCATTATATTTTGGCATATTTTATCTGTACCTTGCTATGTCCCCTGAGGACCTGGAATGGATTATGTCCCCAGATTTAGCAGACGAGATCTACCCAGAGGTGCACGGAACAGGGGCCCTACTTGAAGCAGTACCTGAACCTGAAGACGAGGTGATCACTGAGGACTTCTCCTGAACAATTGTTTTGCCCTGCTCAGTCTGATGGCAAATAGACTTTATTTTCTGTTAAATTGAACTCTTTATTTCCTGTCTTTTAGAACTTGTGTAAACAAACTTAATATCGGATTGTTCTTCAATTTTATTTACTTTGTCTGGTTGTAGTTTAATATTTCTTTTGCTGTTGTTGTCATCTTTTATCTGTGGATGAGATTAGTAACCTTGACTCTTGTAACACAGCTTAAGTATGCCCGATGGATCCATTAAATTGGGTTTGTCCATTGGTGCATGCTGCTGGCCATTATCACGCATCCAGTCCCTCGATATTTTGGGATTGAGGCGTTATATCAGTTATTTATGCTTCCAGTTATTTCATATCTTGACTCATGGACTTATTAATTGACTTATTTAATCGGGTTGTTCCCCGAGACACTATTTATTTGGACTTGTTGATAGACTATATTTCTTTTTATCTATTATCTTGATTAGTCTATCATATTTAGTTATGTTTATTTTTGTGAATGAGATTAGAATTATTCTGTGATAGATGATGTAGACTGCATTGATATTTATTATAGCTTAAGTGCACTCTAATGGGTCCATTAAATTAGGTTTGCCCATTGGAGTTATGTTGTTGGCCATTGCCACGTGGCTAGACTCTTGATATTTTGGGACTAGGGCGTAACATAGTTTTTGTGGTGGCCCATGCTGGTCTACGATTATATTGCTTTGGTTTCAACTAAGGAACCGAGCAAGCCTGTGATTAGGATAGGATAAGTTAAAAGATATCATCCTATTGTTGCTATGTTCTTGATCTCTATATAGACTTCACAATAATTTCTTGACTTGCATCCTGCCTTGATTCCTCTATGCATCTCGCATTGTTTACTTTGTATGTAGAGTAATGGACCCACGAGCCAATAATAAGACTCTCGTGGATATACCACAAGGTGTTGTGGTCACCTATGACGATAGAGTGATGCCATTAAGTGGAGATCCATCCACTTAACAAAGCAATCAAGCAGATCGGCATGCCTCGAGGTTCCGACGAGATGATATTCCACCACCGTCGTAATTTACTCCACCAATGCCTATTTTTCCACCAGGATAACCTATGGACGGACAACAGATATTCTAAATATTCTACGCAATGATGCAAACACAACAACAGCTTCATCAAGAGGCCCAGCAATTCCAGGCAGAGAAGTCTTTGACGGACTTAGCTTTGAGATACAAAGATTAATCAGCTCCATTGCAACTACTTCTTATATGGACGTCCTTGCTGCAGCCCGATGCATAGAGCACATTATCAGGAGAGAGTCCAGCCAGAATCGGTCGTATGCACTAGTACCAGATCGAGTACAGCAGGAAGGAGCTGCAAAGCGACCACAGATGAATCCACCACGGAGAGCATTTACACCAGTAGCACTAGTACTTCTTACTTGTCACTACTATGGCAAGGTAGGCCATATTGAGAGGGATTGCAGACTCAACTTGGGATTATGTTTAGCTTGCGGATCCAGTCAATATTCAGCCAGGGATTACCCTCAGCGTCGAGAGAGAGCACTGATGATTCATCGACCAGCCCTACCAACACCAGCACCAGGACTCCCTACTTGTCATTATTGTGGCAAGGTAGGCCATCTCGCCAAGAAATGCCGACGCAGATTAGGATTGTATTTGGTTTACGGATCCAGCCAATATTCAGCAAAAAATTGCATGGAGCATCGAGGCGAGACACTGATGGTTCACCGACGAGCACCAATGGTTAACCTACAAGTTTTACCATCATCGGAAGGATATCAGTCGAGTCCACCCTTGGCATCACAGACAACACTCTTTCAGCAGGCTCATCAACAGCAAAGGGCACCACCACAGGGACGTGGATAGACTTTTACGATGACAGTGGAGGAGGCACAGACTCGAGGAGTAGCGAATATGAGTAAGATTTAGTTTTATCATAGCTATCTATAATATCAAATATTTCTAATAATACTTTAGCATGTGCCAGTTAGTTCCATTCCCTAGCCTATACCTAGTATTATGTTGGCATGAACTTGTTAGTTTAGATTAGTAATATGTCACGCCCCAGTCCCAAAATGCCGAGGGACTGGAGACGTGCGCAATGGCCAGCAGCACGCACCGATGGACAGCCCAATTTAATGGATCTATCAGGGCATGCTTAAGCTGTAGTCTAACAGGAATATGAGCAATTGTTACAAGTTCCAGGTTATTCTAATCTCATCCACAACAGATAATCATAGATTAAATTCCAGAAATAATGCAATAGAATAAATAAGCTGATCTCAATAAGTATCTCGGGAAATAATCCGAGAATATGTCTGGTACAACAATGCAAATAGACAGGAAATAAACAACTGGAAATAGAAATAACTGACTACATACAGCCACTGCTCAAGAGAAGTCCTCTGGTACGATCTCGTCCTCGGGTCCTGGTATAGCTCCTGGAAGTGCTCCTGTATGGTGTAGCTCAGGATGGATCTCTTCGGCTATACCTGGGGACATCATCCATGTAACGCCCCACAACCGTATGGTGCGTTACGCTGAGTCGGATTGAATGAAACAAATGCTGGTTCCATTTGATTTGTTGGATTTTGGAAATAAGTATTGATTGAGTTGTTTCATGTGCAGATGGCTAGCGGGTTCGATGGAAATCAGGTGTTCGTTCAGAGCAGTACTGAGATAGCTGAGTTGGAATGATAATGCCATCTTCCTTAGTCCGATTAGTCGGATGATTTGTAGAGCACGGTCTGCTCGCACGGTCATACCAGTTGAGTAGATCGTGCTTGCATCGGACCACGGGTTCAAGGGATTGGCCGTATCGGCAGGACAGGATGCCTAACGGGATCAATCATTGTGAGTGGGCTCTTTCCCTTCTCCTCTACTCCTTCATGCCTAATAATATGGAAAACACGTAATGGCTTGAACACTTGGGCTGAAACATTGGGAATTACTACACTGAGGCGTGCATAGAGTGTACGCCATTGGCTTGGTAGGATTGTGGCTTGATTTGGTTTGTGCGTTGGATAGTTGGAGCTAGAGTTGGAATATTACATTTGAGGCAGTTGGTTGGATAATTGGGATTATGCTTGGACAGTTGGAATGATGCATTGAGAGATTGGGAACATTGAGATTTGGGCGAGCGAACGTGCATCCGTGCACGGGTATCACTTGGTCGCTTTGTCTTGCAAAGCGAGCAGTTATGGTTCAAAACCGAACAACTGCATCGGCGAGGGTGTTGTGCCGCTTGATGGGGCATCGTGCCATGAATGGGGCATTGTGCCACTGAAACGGCATTGTGCCATGGGTTAGCTTTGAGCATGGGTGTCGCACCGTTGGAAATACTGTGTTGAGAAGAAGCATTGTGCCTATGGGAATAACTTGTGAATGGTGCCTTGGGCTATATGTTGGAAGAATGGTTATGGATGTGTTGGTTGGATTATTGGTGGAACGAGTCTAGGATCGCTTGGTGGGGCGAGAATGTTCGATCCTCTCGTCATACCTACTTGGTGTCTGCATGTCACGGACAACCTGTATTGCACAGGGTTTGGTCTCCTCGAACGGGTACTCCGGGGCACCGGGACCGTTCGGCCATGGAGAAGACAATTGGGTAACGCATCTTGGGTGCGGTGCCAGCGGTTGGAATCGATCCAGGTGGGTTAGCTACTTAGCGCTGTTTCGAGGAGAACCGCATTTGATCAGTCCGATCAAAGTCCTTTATGGCTTGGCCAGTGGCTTCATATAGTATAGTGTTGGCTTGCTTTTCTTTTGTTGGTTTGGCTTTCGTGTAGGCGCGGCCACCTTGCCTCGGCAAGAGTGTGCACTGTGAGATTTGGATTGTAAGTGTTGGTTGAGGATGGATATTGAGGCTTGGTTGATGGTTCGACATGTTATCGTGTTGCTTGGACTTGAGCAGGATGGTTTGCATGCTAGTTTCCCTCGAGTTGCTTATATATTTGCTTGTCGTTTGGTTTGAGTTGAGTACTTGCATGCTTAAACTGCTTTACAGCTTTTCTTAACATGTCATCCCTATGCCATGAAATGAATCTAGGATTCAACTAGAAAGATCACCATATAACTGTTTGCATTCACTATTTTTTACTTAGTGTCCGCTTAGGCGAGTGGGTTACCCCGCTCACCAGTACGGTTGTGTACTGACCCATGTTTGTGGGCATTATTTCAGGTACGCAGGCGTAGTGGGGCTGCTTGGATATACGGGACATAATGTATGAACTGTAAGTACCTTTGTGGGCTAGAGAAAAGAGCAAGAGTATTTCATCGCCTTCGTGGCATCGCCTTCGTGGCCTTGTCTTCGATGAGGCATTTTATTTGACCCTATCGTGAGCTTCACT
Organism: Iris macrosiphon; assembly: GCA_036927795.1. Classification (NCBI taxonomy): domain Eukaryota; kingdom Viridiplantae; phylum Streptophyta; class Magnoliopsida; order Asparagales; family Iridaceae; genus Iris; species Iris macrosiphon. The sequence continues at coordinate 145,768,048 of JAYESA010000001.1, read as the reverse complement.
GCGTATTACTCTGATTGTGTGCTTGGTACACAATACTTGACTTCCGCTGCAACTTGGTTGTTTCAATAATAACATTTGGTGTTTGACAACATCGCCTTGTACGAGCGCAACTCCAGGCTCGTACGGCATCACGTCTCGATGAGAACGATGGTCCTGCGGGAGAGCTGTAAACGTGGTGATTCACGTTCAGCGGGGACTATCGAGCTTGCGGGAGATTGGGGCATGACAGATTGGTATCAGAGCGCCTGGTTCATTTTCTCGGACTTGGTCCTTCGCTTCATCACAAACTCTAAATAGCTTCCGTGTGTCGTCTAGCTCTTGACTCTACTCAGTGCCGCATTGGATGTTTCATGCAATAAGTCTATTTATTGCTGGTTGTGGCTGCATTTTATTCTTGGTTGTGTTGCCTTGGTTGGTTTTCGTAGGATTGTTTAGCCTCGTTAGGCGTTGTTGCATTCGTGCAGCAAGTTGGGTGGCGTTGTTGCATTTGTGCAACAAGTTAAGAGCTTTCGTTGGGTTGGCTTGGCTTGTCGTTCAGGGAGTTTCTGATTGCATCGTGGATCAGTTGGTTGGCATACGAGATTGGTTATGCGGCATGTTGTGAGTAGAAGCATTTGATGAGAATGGATCGTTGCACGAGTTGCTCGTGTAGCGACTGTGTTGGATAGAAGTTAGAATTTTGGCTGTGGCGCATCGGTTGAGCATGTTTGAGTTTGGCTCAGGAATATCAGAATAGTTGGCACGAGTTGCTCGTATAACAAATGTGTGGAACCATTGAGTATTGGGTTGGATTACTTGGAAGAGAGATCGTTGCACGGGTTGCTCGTGTTGCGAAAGTATCAGACGGCTTTGAGAATAGCTGGAAGTATTGTGAATGGGATATGGCATGAGTTGTATAGTAAGATTTATGGAAACAGTTGGATAATTCAAACATTGCCTGAGTTTTTGTGTCAGACTTGAGTTGAGAAAGGCATGATCATGCATGGAGAATGGTTCGAACGGATCTTGGATTCGTGCAGAAAAACGTAATATGAGTAGTGACTTGATTCGAAGTGGTATATGGGATCAAACGTGTTAAGCAAGGCATTGGAAATATTTTGGTTGGACATCTATGGGAATTGCTTGAACGAACTCGAGTAACAGAAATATAAGTTGGTTGGTGCAAGTCGATTATGTTGGAAAGAATGAAAATGGAGCAAGCGAATATTGAGTTGAGCATATCATGAACGGACTAGTGCAAATGGAAGTATCATTGAGCATAAGAGATGGACGAGATCGGAATGAACAGTTGGGATACGCTTGAGCCAAGCGATGGGTGAATCGAAGGATAGCGAGCACGAACTACGATTTTGGGCGACACATTTGAGCTGTTGGTTGAGCAAAGAAACACGATATTGGTTTGGAGGGACAATGAGATGGATTCACACAAACTTGAAAGATTTTGGATATTGCTGCTCGAGAAGTTGACTCAGGTTTAGCGGAAATAGAATTTTGGACAAAATGGTGCAACAATGATAGACATATTCTCTGGAAGACGTTGACGGATTATGGCAACAATTAAAGGCAAATATTGTGGCGGACAGACTTTTAGAGATAGCTAAATGTGGGAGCAAGTCGGAACAAATTACTGTGTTGTTTGAGCAAGTTGGACGTGCATTGTAAAATGCGGCAAAGGAATAAGAATTGGAGCAAGTCTTGAGTTTCGGAAATCATTGCAGTGGTAGTACGAGTAGACGAATATGGCAGTTCTAAAATTTGATGGATTCAGGGCATACGACGGACTGATGGAAGACGGTTTCAGCAAGCGCAGTTCTCGGATTCGGAAGTTCGCTCGGATGGAATTGTTGGATTTTGATTCGGATTTGCAGATGAGATATAGCATGGTTCATAGTAACTGTCCATCGTGATGATTATAATTATCGAGCGTAGCTTCGGGACAGCTGACCCTAGCGACCTTGACCCGCTAATCGAATATGAATATGGTAGACCCATAGAACGACCCTTGAGGCGGCGTATTTGGGAATGCGTCGAGGGCAGATGTGAGCAATGAGATTTGGCCCATTGACGGAGTGTTGGATTGGAGAGATCCTTGGGATAGCCTTCAACTGAAGATGCAGCCGGAAGACCGAAGCGATTGTGGGATTGGCCTAAGTCAACTGATGAGATTCAGAGTCACAGATTTTTGTAGATGGCATCGCCTCTGACTCATCGTGCTCTGGAAGGGAATAGCATTTATATGAATGGACGACTGTGGCGGCTCGTTCAAATCAAATCTTTGCGAATACTGGAAGGGACAGACGTGCTTCAGATTTACAAGATGTCTCGAAACTTAGTCTGGGAAGCGTGCTCATTCGGAAGGCGAAGGTGATATCCTATGCTTCGAGGCAGTGGAAGCAGCGCGAAGAACTATTCCATGCGCAACCTAGGAATTGTGGCGAGTGTGTCCACGTTGAAATCGTGGCGACACTATCCCTTTGGCGTGGCGGCGAGATCTTCGTGGATCACACACATCTCAATATAGATGTTCACCCTGTGAGGTATTGAGATTGAGAAAGAGGTGTTGGACTGAGCTGATGAAAGCAAAGTTGATATTTGGGTAAGTCGCCTAGATGGGGTAGTATCATTTGAGTTGATCGTTCGGTGCATGAGATATATTTGGAGATGTTGCTAGTGCGGATTCAGAAATAGTTGGATGGATTGAGTTGGAACTCGGACTGATTGATCGGTGGAAAATCATCATATTGAAAATAGTGCTCAAGCGAACATGTTGGAATGGAAATCAAGATTGGTTCGATTTGGGAGTGAAGCTAATGGATGCCTCGGACATAAAGATACCCTTGTAACTTATCCAAATTCGCTATCGCAAAGCTCGACTGAAATATATGTATTTTAGGGACGCCTTAAATATGTGTATCGATCCAAAACTAAACGATACGAGGAATTCGTATTGAGCTGCAAGGAGGATGTGGGAATATAGAATTTGTACGAGCATTCAACAGAGCAAGATGCTGAGTCTGGATCAGGATAATGTGAGTTGCATAGAGCAGATCCATGGAATTGGATTGTGGCATGTGATAGAAATGAGTACCAGCACGGTTCGTGGACGAACCTGATTCTAAGTGGTATATTATGTAACGCCCCGCAACCGTACGGTGCGTTACGCTGAGTCGGATTGAATGAAACAAATGCTGGTTCCATTTGATTTGTTGGATTTTGGAAATAAGTATTGATTTAGTTGTTTCATGTGCAGATGGCTAGCGGTTTCGATGGAAATTAGGTGTTCGTTCAGAGCAGTACTGAGATAGCTGAGTTGGAATGATAATGCCATCTTCCTTAGTCCGATCGGTCGGATGATTTGTAGAGCACGGCCTGCTTGCACGGTCATACCAGTTGAGTAGATCGCGCTTTCATCGGACCACGGGTTCAAGGGATTGGCCGTATCGGCAGGACAGGATGCCTAACGGGATCAATCATTGTGAGTGGGCTCTTTCCCTTCTCCTCTACTCCTTCATGCCTAATAATATGGAAAACACGTAATGGCTTGAACACTTGGGCTGAAACATTAGGAATCACTATACTGAGGCGTGCATAGAGTGTACGCCATTGGCTTGGTATGATTGTGGCTTGATTTGGTTTGTGCGTTGGATAGTTGGAGCTAGAGTTGGAATATTACATTTGAGGCAGTTGGTTGGATAATTGGGATTATGCTTGGACAGTTGGAATGATGCATTGAGAGATTGGGAACATTGAGATTTGGGCGAGCGAGCGTGCATCCGTGCACGGGTATCACTTGGTCGCTTTGTCTTGCAAAGCGAGCAGTTATGGTTCAAAACCGAACAACTGCATCGGCGAGGGTGTTGTGCCGCTTGATGGGGCATCGTGCCACGAATGGGGCATTGTGCCACTGAAACGGCATTGTGCCATGGGTTAGCTTTGAGCATGGGTGTTGCACCATTGGAAATACTGTGTTGAGAAGAGGCATTGTGCCTATGGGAATAACTTGTGAATGGTGCCTTGGGCTATATGTTGGAAGAATGGTTATGGATGTGTTGGTTGGATTATTGGTGGAACGAGTCTAGGATCGCTTGGTGGGGCAAGAATGTTCGATCCTCTTGTCATACCTACTTGGTGTCTGCATGTCACGGACAACCTGTATTGCACAGGGTTTGGTATCCTCGAACGGGTACTCCGGGGCACCGGGACCGTTCGGCCATGGAGGAGACAATTGGGTAACGCGTCTTGGGCGCGGTGCCAGCGGTTGGAATCGATCCAGGTGGGTTAGCTACTTAGCGCTGTTTCGAGGAGAACCGTATTTGATCAGTCCGATCAAAGTCCTTTATGGCTTGGCCAGTAGCTTCATATAGTATAGTGTTGGCTTGCTTTTCTTTTGTTGGTTTGGCTTTCATGTAGGCGCGGCCACCTTGCCTCGGCAAGAGTGTGCACTGTGAGATTTGGATTGTAAGTGTTGGTTGAGGATGGATATTGAGGCTTGGTTGATGGTTCGACATGTTATCGTGTTGCTTGGACTTGAGCAGGACGGTTTGCATGCTAGTTTCCCTCGAGTTGCTTATATATTTGCTTGTCGTTTGGTTTGAGTTGAGTACTTGCATGCTTAAACTGCTTTACAGCTTTCCTTAACATGTCATCCCTATGCCATGAAATGAATCTAGGATTCAACTAGAAAGATCACCATATAACTGTTTGCATTCACTATTTTTTACTTAGTGTCGGCTTAGGCGAGTGGGTTACCCCGCTCACCAGTACGGTTGTGTACTGACCCACGTTTGTGGGCATTATTTCAGGTATGCAGGCGTAGTGGCGCTGCTTGGATATACGGGACATGATGTATGAACTGTAAGTACCTTTGTGGGCTAGAGAAAAGAGCAAGAGTATTTCATCGCCTTCGTGGCATCGCCTTCGTGGCCTTGTCTTCGATGAGGCATTTCATTTGACCCTATCGTGAGCTTCCCTGCGTATTACTCTGATTGTGTGCTTGGTACACAATACTTGACTTCCGCTGCAACTTGGTTGTTTCAATGATAACATTTGGTGTTTGACAACATCGTCTTGTATGAGCGCAACTCCAGGCTCGTACGGCATCACGTCTCGATGAGAACGATGGTCCTGCGGAAGAGCTGTAAACGTGGTGATTCACGTTCAGTGGGGACTATCGAGCTTGCAGAAGATTGGGGCATGACAATCCATTCCAGGTCCTCAGGGGACATAGCAAGGTACAAGATAACTCAAGCCAATTAAATAAGCAGTGCAGCAATAAATAAGCAATAGGGTAAACTATGTAACCAGCTAAGTGATATGCAACATGAGAGCAGTACCAGAACTCAGGCTGAAACTACTACAAGCTCTGTGTCGGGGAGCCGGTAGTAGTGATATCATGTAGTTGTCTAGCTCACGATGGGAGACTAAGACGCCGGCATAATATAAAATCAACCTGTAGCCTGTGTGTCTCTCCCCACCCAATGTAATCACGCATACCATGACCATAACGTCTCATATCCATGTCAAACGGGATCATAGCTAATGCAACAAGTCATACAGTATCTTTAAATACAATATCTCTGTCAAGTCCTGTATCCTATACAGAATTACCATGAATGTCTCAGGAAGACTCTGTCTCATGAATAGTGTCAGGTGTCCTGGGTTATGATGTACTTGATAAGACAAAAACAGGAATATATAGGGTCTCGATAACCATGTCTATGTGACGTTACACAACTCCGCGTACGGGGTTGGCACCCGACTGGTAATCGGACGCTAAGTAAAGCCACTCGGTCCTAGGTTTAACAATTAAACAAGTTTATATGAATTTAAATAAGAATTCAGGCAAGTTCTATAACAGGAATTACTGCGAATTGGTAAGCTTTACTTGCCTATTGATGTATAAACAAGTCAAGGAAAATAAGTAGCAAGCTGCAGGGTTTGGCAAGGTACACTTGCCTGTGGTTCCGGCTCTGTTTGCGGCTCTGACTTCAGTTGAATTTGCAGGCGGTACTCCGGTTGCTGAAATAAACATCACCATCAGATCCAAAAAATATCAATCAGCTAGAAATGCCTGTCCTTGGGTCCAATTTGGAGACAAGGGCAAAAACGGCAGTTTTGGGTCAAAATGGGGTCCACATGTGGGCCCGCTTTGCACCGAAAAATGTGTCCGGGTCAAAGGTCTCCAAATTCACCAAACTTAGTGTTAACAGGTCAGGAACGATGATACGAACCCAACGGAACTTCCAGAATTGGATTCCGATGAGCCGATCACAAAATCGCACGTCGGGCGGGGCCTGTGGGGCCCACGACACACGATTTCGTCAACGTTCTCAGAATCGAACCAAACTTGGCTCACAGGACCAGCGTATCACTACGAGTCTGATGGCACAAGTTTTGTTTCAATCTGACATGTGTACACAAAATTAGGGTGAATTACAGAAAAGTCGGATATGGGGCGATGTCCGCGGATACGCGTTGATTCCGGTGTGCACGCACACCCGAATCAGCTTTCGCGAAATCCCACACGTCCGTATCGACGACGCGCACGAATCTGTGAAGACCGCATGCGATCAAGTCATCCCGTTTGGCGGGGCGTACTCAGTTCTGGGGTAAAACAGGGTCTGGTTTTTCCTGTTTTTGGATCGCGGTGTGCGATCACCACAGGACGCGATGCCCCGAGCGGTTTATCCGGGCACCGAGAGGATCGTACAGGCTTCGTAACGCAATTTACGGAATCAAAAATAGAGCTACGAGCAAGAAGATACACGTACCTGAACGGGGCCCGAAAACCGAGGATTCGTCGTGTCCGACTCGACACGGACACTGTGTCCCGTGTCCGTGTCCGACGCAAAGGGGGATTTAGGTTAGGGTTAGGGCTTTTTGCCGGCGGCGGGGACGGCAACTCTGCGGCCGTGCAGAGGCGGAGGGGGCCGGGGCACGCGGCGAGGCGGTGGCCGAGGCTCGCGGCGGCGCTGGAGGCGGCGCGGCGGCGCGGGGGCGCTGCCGGAACTGTTGCTCGGCTGCGGCCTCGACGACGAGAGGAGGGAAGGAAGAGGGAGGGCTGACGGAGGAGGAGGGCCGGGCGGAGCTGGAGGGCCGGCGCTGCAGCGGTGAGGGCACGGTGCTGGGCGGTGGCGGAGCAGATGGCGTGGTGGCGAGTGGTGGTGGAAGGCGCCGGAGAGACGGTGCTGCGGGGGGTTTTTAAAGGGGCTGGGGAGGGCTGGCTCCGGGCGAGGCGGTGACGTGGGGGGGGGTCATGGGCGAGGTGGCCGGAGGATGCGGCGGGCGGCGCGGCGCCGGACGCGGGCAGTAGGGGAACTGGGTCGTGGGGGTGCGGGTTCGGGCACGGGCGGGTCCGGTTCAGGCTGACCCGACCCGATAGGGGCGAGCGGGCTGGGCTGGGCCGGTTGGGCCCAGTGGGCCGCGGGCCGCTGGGCTGGAAATAATAATAATAAAAATAGTTTTTAGGTATTTTAAAATAGGTCCGGGGCCCGATAAATTCCAGAAAAATTGCTCTAAGTCCAGTTTTCCATTTTACACCCAAAAATATTATTTTCATAATATTTTAATATTGTTTAATATCAACTAAAAATCATTTAATAATTAAAACCCTGTTTTTAAATTACAGAAAATTCCCAAAAAATTCCAGAAAATTGTGAAAAATCTAGTTTTAAAAATTTTAAAAAATCAGGGGGTTTACATTCTACCCCCTTAAGAGGATTGCGTCCTTGCAATCAAAGAATAACCGATCAACAGAGATGACGCGGTCGCAAGCATCGTTTGAAAACACATCACAAGATACTTAGGGAAATACCGTTTTCCTAACAATGAAAGTTATGTATTTCCAGAGAAAATCTAGTTAAAGCAAGAAAACTATAACTTTTATGAAAACCAGGTTGTTATTAACAAATTGCAATTTACTAGGTTGGGACTGAGGTCACGAACCAATAGGCACGAGCTGAACAAGACTATAAACGGATAACTACGAATTACTTACGCGCCTCAGCTACTCCACGAGTCTGCGCGTTCTCCACGGTCATGGTCAGGGCTTGCTCGCGTCCTTGCAGTCGATTCTTCTGCTGTTGAGCCTGCTGGAAGAGTAGTTCCTGGGGTATCAATGGTGGCCTTGGCTGATACCCTGCTGGAGCTGGTGGTAGGACTTCTTGAACTTCCGTTTGCGGTGCTTCCAATGCTGGAGAGGCTGGCCTCGCTTGCGGGTTACCCTTTGGTCCTCTGTCTCGACGCTCAGGGCATTCCTTTAATAAATGCTGACTGGACCCGCAAACTATGCATAATCTCTTCTTTCGTCTGCACTCGTTCTCTATATGACCTCGCCTGCGACAATATGGACAGACAGGTATTGTCTGTGGAGATGCTTCTGGTGGCTGGTCTACGTGAGGTCTTTTTGCTGCTACTTCTTCTTGTGGTGCTCCGGCTGGTGCTGATGTGGATGGCCGCTTCAGACTGGTCTCTCTCCTGATGACGTGCTCAATGCGTCGTGCTGCAGCAAGGACGTCCGAATATGAAGTAGGTGCAACGGATCCAATTAGTTTCTGTAGCTCAATGTTTAGTCCGTCGAAGAATTTCTCAGCCTTCTCTTCTTCTGTCGGGATCAATGTTGGGATAAAGCGACTTAGACGAATGAACTCAGCGTTGTACTCTTCTACTGTCTTAGCATCTTGAGTAAGGTGATTGAACTTGTCCCGCAGTTCTGATCGAGCGACAGCTGGAATGTACATCTCCTGAAAGAGTCTAGAGAACTCTTCCCAAGTGACTTGGTCTGGTCTGAGCCGTGCCTCCTCGGATAGCCACCAGTGATGTGCATTGTCCGTCAACTACATTCTTACGGCAGTCATCCAACGTTCCTTTGGAAGCTCAGCTGCTTCTAGTTGATGTTGAGTATTGGTGAGCCACTCATGAACTTCAGTGGGCTCTTCCTTGCCTGAGAAGGTACGGGGCTTCAGCTGACGAAAGTCGGTGATAGAGCCCGTCGTTGGTCGTCGAGCTGGTAGGTTGGCCTACTCCAGTGCAGTTATTAGGCTACGACTCAAAGCCTCTTATTGAGCTTGCGTTATTGCATAGATCATTTAAAACATCTGCTGTCCGTCCATGGCCTGCCCTGGTGGAATTACGGACATTGGTGGAGTAAATGGCGTCGTTGGTGGAATAGCATCGTGCTGGACTCTCGAGGTATGTTGTTGAGCTGATTGTCCTCCATCCACTAGTGTTACTTCATCTTCGTTGGTTACCACAGCATCTCGTGGTGATGTTATGGGAGTCTCGTCGTTTGCTCATGAATCTATAACCCTGCAACCAAAATAAACAATAAGAGGCGCACAGGAATCAAGGCAGGATGCAAGTCAAGAATTAATTCGATTCGATATGGATATCAAGAACGTTTCAAGCAAGTGGATGAGATCCTAAAACTTATCCTATCTTATTGCAGGCCTGTTCGGTTCCTGAGTTGAAATCGAACAATTTAGTCGTATACCTGCATGGGCCACCACAAAAACCATGTCACGCCCCAGTCCCAAAATGTCGAGGGACTGGAGACGTGCGCAATGGCCAGCAGCACGCACCGATGGACAGCCCAATTTAATGGATCCATCAGGGCATGCTTAAGCTGTAGTCTAACAGGAATATGAGCAATTGTTACAAGTCCCAGGTTATTCTAATCTCATCCACAATAGATAATCACAGATTAAATTCCAGAAATAATGCAATAGAATAAATAAGCTGATCTCAATAAGTATCTCGGGAAATAATCCGAGAATATGTCTGGTACAACAATGCAAATAGACAGGAAATAAACAACTGGAAATAGAAATAACTGACTACATACAGCCATTGCTCAAGAGAAGTCCTCTGGTACGATCTCATCCTCGGGTCCTGGTACAGCTCCTGGAAGTGCTCCTGTACGGTGTAGCTCTGGAGGGATCTCTTCGGCTATACCTGGGGACATCATCCATTCCAGGTCCTCAGGGGACATAGCAAGGTACAAGATAACTCAAGCCAATTAAATAAGCAGTGCAGCAATAAATAAGCAATAGGGTAAACTATGTAACCAGCTAAGTGATATGCAACATGAGAGCAATACCAGAACTCAGGCTGAAACTACTACAAGCTCTGTGTCGGGGAGCCGGTAGTAGTGATATCATGTAGTTGTCTAGCTCACGATGGGAGACTAAGACGCCGGCATAATATAAAATCAACCTGTAGCCTGTGTGTCTCTCCCCACCCAATGTAATCACGCATACCATGACCATAACGTCTCATGTCCATGTCAAGCGGGATCATAGCTAATACAACAAGTCATACAGTATTTTAAATACAATATCTCTGTCAAGTCCTGTATCCTATACAGAATCACCATGAATGTCTCAGGAAGACTCTGTCTCATGAATAGTGTCAGGTATCCTGGGTTATGATGTACTTGATAAGATAAATACAGGAATACATAGGGTCTCGATATCCATGTTTATGTGACGTTACACAACTCCGCGTACGGGGTTGGCACCCGACTGGTAATCGGATGCTAAGTAAAGCCACTCGGTCCTAGGTTTAACAGTTAAACAAGTTTATATACATTTAAACAAGAATTCAGGCAAGTTCTATAACAGGAATTACTGCGAATTGGTAAGCTTTACTTGCCTACTGATGTATAAACAAGTCAAGAAAAATAAGTAGCAAGCTGCAGGGTTTGGCAAGGTACACTTACCTGTGGTTCCGGCTCTGTTTGCGGCTCTGGCTTCAGTTGGATTTGCAGGCGGTACTCCGGTTGCTGAAATAAACATCACCATCAGATCCAAAAAATATCAATCAGCTAGAAACGCCTGTCCTTGGGTCCAATTTGGAGACAAAGGCAAAAACGGCAGTTTCGGGTCAAAACGGGGTCCACATGTGGGCCCGCTTTGCACCAAAAAATATATCCGGGTCAAAGGTCTCCAAATTCACCAAACTTAGTGTCAACAGGTCAGGAACGATGATACGAACCCAACGGAACTTCCAGAATTGGATTCCGATGAGCCGATCACAAAATCGCCAGTCGGACGGGGCCTGTGGGGCCCACGACACGCGATTTTGTCAACGTTCTCACAGGACCAGCGTATCGCTACGAGTCCGATGGCGCAAGTTTCGTTTCAATCCGACGTGTGTACACAAAATTAGGGTGAATTACAGAAAAGTCGGATACGGAGCGATGTCCGCGGATACGAGTTGATTCCGGTGTGCACGCATACCCTAATCAGCTTCCGCAAAATCCCACACGTCCGTATCGATGACGCGCACGAATCTGTGAAGACTGCTTGCGACCAAGTCGTCCCGTTTGGCGGGGCGTACTCAGTTCCGGGGTGAAATAGGGTCTGGTTTTTCCTGTATTTGGATCGCGGTGTACGATCACCACAGGACGCGATGCCCCGAGCGGTTTATCCGGGCACCGAGAGGGTCGTACAGGCTTCGCAACGCAATTTACGGAATCAAAAATAGAGCTACGAGCAAGAAGATACACGCACCTGAACGGGGCCCAAAAACTGAGGATTCGTCGTGTCCGACTCGACACGGAAACTGTGTCCCGTGTCCGTGTCCGGCACAAAGGGGAATTTAGGGTTAGGGTTAGGGCTTTCTGTCGGCGGCGGGGACGGCAACTCTACGGCCGTGCAGAGGCGGAGGGGGGAGGGCACGCGGTGAGGCGGTGGCCGGGGCTCGCGGCGGCGCTCGAGGCATCGCGGCGGCGCGGGGGCTCTGCCGGAGCTGCTGCTCGGCTGCGGCCTCGACGACGAGAGGAAGTGAGGAAGAGGGAGGGCTGACGGAGGAGGAGGGCCGGGCGGAGCTGGAGGGCCGGCGCTGCAGCGGTGAGGGCACGGCGCTGGGCGGTGGCGGAGCAGATGGCGTGGTGGCGAGTGGTGGTGGAAGGGGCCGGAGAGACGGTGCTGCGGGGGGGTTTTAAAGGGGCTGGGGAGAGCTGGCTCCGGGCGAGGCGGTGACGTGGGGGGGGTCGTGGGCGAGGTGGCCGGAGGACGCGGCGGGCGGCGCGGCGCAGGACGCGGGCAGGGGGGACTGGGTCGTGGGGGTGCGGGTTCGGGCACGGGCGGGTCGGGTTCAGGCTGACCCGACCCGTCCCGATAGGGGCGAGCGGGCTGGGCTGGGTCGGTTGGGCCCAGTGGGCCGCGGACCGCTGGGCTGGAAATAATAATAATAATAATAATAATAATAATAATAATAATAATAATAATAATAGTTTTTAGGTGTTTTAAAATAGGTCCGGGGCCCGATAAATTTTAGAAAAATTGCCCTAAGTCCAGTTTTCCATTTTACACCCAAAAATATTATTTTTATAATATTTTAATATTGTTTAATATCAACTAAAAATCATTTAATAATTAAAACCCTGTTTTTAAATTACAGAAAATTTCCAGAAAATTCCAGAAAATTGTGAAAAATCCAGTTTTAAATTTTTTGAAAAATCAGAGGGTTTACATAATATGTCAGTGGTACCCAAGTTTTTATAAGCTGTAGTTGATCTTTGTTCTAACCAGGCTCCTTTACTCTTGAGTTACTTATCTTTCATTGCATAGGGAAATTTTTTTATTTCTTTCCTATGTGTTCTGCTTGAACAAAACCCTCACCCTTCCTCCTAATTTTTTTCTTGTTCATGGTTCCTTATTCTTGTGTCGTGCTTCAACAAACATGTCTTGCAATCACATCATCTCTTCTGGAGCAAACCTTTCTTGACGGGTTATGTTTTATTTTCTTCATTGCGAGGACGCAATTCTTTTAAGGTGGGTAGATTATAAACACCCAGATTTTTAGAATTTAATTTTAGAATTTTAATTATGAGAATTATGAATTTTTGAGATTAAAGAAGATTTTCTATAATTTTTAGGTAATTATAATAAATATTCTTCATGGATTTATATTTTTGTGTATTAAATTAATTATTAAAATAGTACAAAAATTATATTTTTTGGTGTATAATTAATAATAGAATATTGTGTAATTTTTTTGGAATTTATTGGGGTCAAAAACTATTTTTTAATGGCCAAGTATTTATTGTTTTATATAAACCAACCCAAACTAACCCAAACCTACCAAACCAAACCGAATCAAACCAATCCAACTAACCGAACCCGGATCCCAAACCCATACCCGCAACCCACCAATCGGAGACCCGACCTGAAACCCTAACCCATTCAATAACAGTAAACCCCGCAGCTTCCCCGCACCCTCTCACTTCCTCTCCCGAAACTGCCAACCCCTCATCTTCGTCTCCCCGTAACTCCCTCTCTGTTACCCTATAAAATCTCTGGCCTAGCCGACCACCACCACAATCAACTCCTCTTCTACCCCGACCAACTACAGCCGCCGACGACCGTCGGACCGCCGTCGCACGCCTCTGTAAAGTAGTCGCTCCAACATCTCGAGCACAACACACAGCAAGGTACCCATCTTCTAGCCCTTGTATCTCCCAGCACAGTTAACTAAATATTGACCCATCGAATCCTATACGAAGACCACATGACCCTCTTGAACCCTGTATAATTTGTTCGGCCTATCATATCCTGTGTCGGTCGCAATTCGCAACACAAAACAGAAAAAATGACTAATTTTGTAGTTCAAAAATTATCCCAATCACCCATGTTCATGTCTGTTTTTCTTCCAACCTAGTTAATATTTTTAAATTTTACTTGATCAGTAATTTAGACAATATAACCGAGTTTAAATCCCTTTAATTAGTTTATTTTAGTTCGTTGTATGCTATGATTTATTCGCTGTTGAATTTGACCAAAAACTTAGTTTTCTAAACCCAAATTTTCTCGAAATGGGGTGCGTCCCACTAAACGTGGCAACTTCATCGTGTACGAATTGTACCGAAAGGCGCATATTGTTAACGCGGATGTGTGAGATATTGCAAAAGTTAATTTGGATGTGTGTGCACACCGGAACCAACTCGTATCCATCAAAAAACCCTGTATCAGCCTGTTCTGACACTCATCATAATTTTGTGTGTGCTTGTCGTTTCGTAACGAAACTTGTGCCATCGGATTTGTAACGTTACGCTGGTCCTATGTCCCAAGTTTGGTTTGATTCTGAGAATGTTGACAAAATATTATTTTGTGGGCCCCACGATTTTACTTGACGGGCGATTTTGTGACCGGCTCATCGGAATCCAGTTCTGAATGTTTTGTTGGGTTCGTATCAACGTTCTGAACTTGTAGACACTAAGTTTGAAAAATTTGAAGAACTTTGCCTCTAGCATATTTTTCGGTGCGAAGTGGGCCACATGTGGATCCCGCTTTGACCAAAAACTATCAATTATGTCCCTGTATCCAAATTGGACTTATGGATAGTCAATCCTAGATATTTTAAGTATTCTGAAAGGAATGGTAATATTTGTTTCAGCATTCGGAGGTGTACCTGGAGATTCTACTTATCTCGGAGCAATTGATAGAGCTCAGAACACAGGCAAGTGTACCTTGCCAACTTGCAGAAGATTATGTGCTATTATTTTTTATATTCTTTCCATATACTTCCATGATGTACATGTTCAACCTAGGACCATGAGACGTTGCTTAGCGTTCGAACAAGATTCGGGTGTCAACGCCGTACGCGGAGTCGTGTAATGTCACTTAGAGAGTTAATACTACGATCCTATATTTTTACCTGCTTGCTTTATCAAGTACGTCATACCATAGGACACTTGATACTATTCATGTTACAGAATCATTTTTGATTTATTCGTGGTGATTCTGTATAGGCTAATAGGATTCATGACATGAGACTGGCATATATATAGATATCATTATGACTCGCTCATATACATAAATATCATTATGACTCGCTCTACTAGTTAGAGGTCATGATCTTGCGTGTTATGGACATGAGACATCATGGACATAAGATATGTGATTACATTGGGTGGGGAGAGATACACAGGCTACAAGCTGATTATATACATATATATTTTACTATTGCGGTGCTTTAGTCTCTATTCCAGAGCTTGGCCCATTATGTGATATTACTATTACCGGCTCCCCGACACAGAGCTTGTAGTGGTTTCAGCCTGATTATAAGTGATGCTCTCAACTTGTATTTCACATAGCTGGTTACATAGCTTGTCCTGAGGATCTATTTTTATTTACTGTATTTTATTTGGCTTGAGTTATTCTTGTACCTTGCTATGTCCCCTGAGGACCTGCATCCGGATTATGTCCCCATGTATAGCAGAGGAGAATTATCCCAAGGTTTATGGGACAGGAGCTGACGCTGGAGCAGTACTAGCACCAGAGGATGAGGTTATGCCAGAGGATTTCTTCTGAGTATTCTGTTACATACTCAGTTATTTATGCTTCTAGTTATTTCATATCTTGACTCATGGACTTATGAATTGACTTATTTTATCGGGTTATTCCCTGAGACACTATTTATTTGGACTTGTTGATAGACTATATTTCTTTTTATCTATTATCTTGATTAGTCTATCATATTTAGTTATATTTCTTTCTGTGGATGAGATTAGAATTATTCTGTGATAGATGGTATATACTGTATTGATATTTATTACAGCTTAAGTGCACTCTAATGGGTCCATTAAATTGGGTTTGCCCATTAGAGTTGTGTTATTGGCCATTGCCACGTGGCTAGTCCCTCGGTATTTTAGGACTAGGGCATAAAAAATTAGAGGGAAAAAACTAAATTATATCTATTGGGAGATAGATTCCCAATGAAACCTCCAAATTGAGTGAAAAGAGCTTCCAACTTATAGATCCTTACTCCTCCTTGTAGATCCTTGCTTCTTCCTTATAGATTCTTGCTTTCTTCTTATTCTAATGACCTACAATGATGATTTGGAAAGAAATTTGGATAGAATTTGGTGTGGGAATGAAAAAATTTGGAAGAAAAAATTTTAGACCTAGAATTGAAATAAAAAAATTAAAAAGAAAGAAATTTCCCTCTATTTAAATTCGGCCGACCCTTCCCCCTTCCCCCTTCCCCAAGCTACTATGAAATGTCAAGAATACCCGTTGGAGCTTGTCATGAAAAAAATAATTAAGGAGAGAAGGTTCTAGTCTAATTGGTTTAACTTAATTAATCATCCTCCTAATGATTAGGCTTATTATTGGGCTCAATTCTAACTAGAAATAAATGTTGGTCCATGGATCTAATCTAAACTAGTTTGGTCCACCCATCGCAAGGACGAAAATCTCATTGATGAAAGGGCCTCACAGACCTATGTAAGTATTACTTTACTTTGTGTTAATTTTAATATAACTTAGGCAATTATCGAGTTTCCAAACCTTTTCTAGGCCGAGTATCTTAGGCTGCGTGAGCGGGCGACTGCTAGTGCACCTACACCTGGAGAGGCTGGTACTTCGACGCTGTCCGCTCCATCTCCGTCGGCGGACGACCTGTGGGTGACCGCAGCTGGTGGTCTCCAGAGGGGTACGTACTACGGTACGGGCTCCTATGGCGCCCTGGTTACGACGCAGTCATCTAGGGCCTCCCTGACAGCTGCGCATTCCACACACCCCTCGCAGTCGCAGCCCTCGCAGTTGTCGGCCAGAGTCTAGGAGGCCGTCAAGGAGGCTGTTGACCGTCAGATTGCGTCTCTCCATGACGAGTTACTACGAAGTATGGAGGAGCAGCCCCGGTCCCAGCCGCAGGCGGACGATCCGATGTTCATCGCACGATTGGATATGCTCGACCGCAGCATGACGGAGCTACGGGAATAAACAAATAATATTAGAGCCTCCAATGACCGCAACATCATGGAGCTGCAGGCATCACAGCTATCGATGGACGAGAAGCTGACGAGGATGCAGGATTCAATGGTTCATAGCAGTACGAGACTGTTATCTATCCTGGATTCTTACAACCAGCGACTCGCAGACTTGGAGCGGGCACGGCCTCCACCGACGTCACTGCCTTCTCCATCGACATCGGTGTCGATTCCACGGGACGAGTATGAGGAGTTCTTATCCTTCAAGCGCGCCGGTGGTCAGCCTCCTGCAGATCCGCAGTAGTATAGTTATTTTTATTATTATTTTGGATGTGATTGTATATTATGAATTATTGATACTTCAATAATAGGCATGATGTATGATGCTTCTTGTGGTCTTTAATTTTTTAGTTAATTTAATTGGATTATATAGTTATCTTGCATATCCATATTTGTCCTATACTATAATAATTTTTTTTATGTGGCCCGATATTTTGCACGGGACTTTGCGCATACTTTGTTGCACGTCTTGTCGGCCCACTGTCCCCCTCAACTCCCACCATTAATAAATGGAAGGAATAATACACCTCCATGGCTTGATCCATTGATCTTCCGCCACCTAGTCAGGAACTTATACCTCTCTTCGGTAAACACAATGGTCACTCGAGTTCGATTTCTATATTATGAATTATTGATACTTCAACAATAGTCCTTGGTATTGGATACGTATCTCATATTTGTACTGTTCATCTTATATATTGTTAAACTTTGGCTACATCTACAATTCCAGCATTGAATACTTAATTCCAGCATTGAATACTTACTTGATATGTCCCCACAAGGCACAATACAATGTCTAATATATATAGTTCCCAAAATATTAATATATCGACCTAACTGATGTTGAACATTATAACGAAACATTGGAAAATACATATTAATTATATGCATTTTGGGAGAGAAAGAAACCATGGCCTTGAGAGCATTAAAATGTTTGGAAGAACTTAATCTCATACATGTTATAATAGGCATGATATAATAAATAGCAAGTGATGGAAAGTGGAGAGAAAACAAATAATTGCATATAATCTTCAAACCAGGGTTTTAAAAAGCTAACCGAAGATTGATCTGGACAAGACACTCGATCGGACCAAATCGATTCAACCAGTAGATTAATCTAAGTAGCCCCAAGTTCAATTCCTTCTGGACACTAATTTTTTTTATTTTTTTTTAAAATTAGCGACGTTTAGCGACATTAAGTTACGTCGCTAAATACGTCGCTAATTAGCGATGCTGTAACAAGTCGCTAAATACGTCGCTAATGACGTCGCTAAAAACGTCGCTATACGTCGCCAATTGCTGACATGGTAGAATAGCCAGGTCATTAAAGACGTCGGTGTAACGTCGCTATATAAGTCGCTAATCAGCGACGTTTAGCGACTTTAATAAACGTCGCTATTTAGTGACTCGGCGTCGCTAAACGTCGCTAAATTTTGCGACACATTAAAGTCGCTAAAAACGTCGGTATAACGACGTTTAGCGACATTTTTTTTTGCGACTTGTTTTTTTTTGACAACTTTATAACGTTGCTAATTACGTCGCTAAACCAAATTAGCGACGACATTTGGTTTTTTAGCGACATTTTTAGACGTCGCTAATTCGACTTTTTCTGGTAGTGCTAAAGCTGGAGTAGAATCAAGAAGAATAGAACCTGTGATGACATCTCCGGTGGGCTCGGCCTCCTAGACCGTCATAGAAAAATCTTGTCCCTCACGTGCACCTCCCTGATGCTGGTGCTGGGCATAACGCTACTGTTGGGTCGAAAGCGGCAATCCCTCGGCTATACTGCAGGTGGCCTCGTCTGTGTCCTCGGAGCTGGAGCTGCTCCCTGAAATGCACGATAAGGGTTGGTAGGATAATCTCTTAGCTAATGCCCCTCAACATCACAATACAAATAAACTCCCAACCTCTTTCTGTAAACTTCCCAGATGTGGTCGGGCTTCCTGTAGTAGTGGCATGAAGCTTGCTGTGACTGTCTCTGCTGCTGCGGTGTCTGGTAAAATGGCGACCTAGCTAGAGTCTGGTGCTGCTGCAGTTACTGAAAAGGCCTGGACTGAAAATGAAGATGCTTAGCAGTCATTGTGCTGCTATTAGCCCCCAGAAAAGAATCATGATCTCTCTTGTGTTTCAAACTCAACTCCCGCTCAACCTTGCGTGCCTCCGCAAGTATCTCCGAATAGGTCTAATAAAATGACGGAATAAGGATCTTCACTTTCCAGTTCAGACCATCGCAGAAACGGATAGCTCGAACCTCCGGCTCCATCATCAAATACTCTATAAATTGGCTCAGCCTATCGAACTCTGCGACATACTCCTCCACAGATCTTCTCCCCTGAGTAAGGCCCTAAAACTGCCTCCCCAAGTCTAACATGTCCGCCCGAGCAAAGAACTTCCTCTTGAAGAGGTCCTTGAATATCTTCCAAGACTTCCCTGCATCAGCAAGAAGTGGCTCATTCCTAAACCAAGTACGGGCGATGTCGAACAACTAAAGTCCTACTGCTTCAACCTTCAGATCCTTAGCAAGATGGGATACCCTCATAAGATGCTCAATATCCTCGAGCCAATCATCAACATAGAAGATGCCCTCAGTCCTCTTGAAGACCCAAGGTTCTAGCTTCTTGAAGTCCTGGACATTACCTGGCCAAAGCTAGGCAACCTACGGAATAACCTGCTGCTGGACCGGAACTCCTCTCTTTACTGCAGCAAGGGCAAGCTGATGAGCACTCTTAATGCCCTACCGTAAAACGTCAGGCTGCCTCTGGTGTGCCTCGGACTGGGTGCTCTGAGGCTCCATCATCTCGCGAAATAATGCGAACACCTAAGTTATATCTTTCGGTACATAAGGTGGATGTGGAAGTCCCTCAGACACAGTCGGAATAGTCCTCTGAGCTGGAGGTGGACCCCTGAATGCACATGATACGCCAATCACCGAAGAAGTGACTGGTGTAGGCCCTCGGGAAGTCGCAGATCTCTCAGACATTGCTCCTCTCTGTTGTGATCTAGTCTTAGGCGGCATCCTAAGACAAAGCGAAAGGAAAGAATCAATATGGCACATGATGTAATACAATCAAATAATGACAGTTTAAGATCAAATATCAATATCAAGGAAGAACAGTTGAAATGAATCAACAGAGTTTTTCTTAGATGTGATTGAGTATTCTCAGCCTATAGCCTATATCCTATATCCTGAAATAGGCTCGTAGTAGTACTCAAATAAGAGCACCACTACGAATCACACTAATTATGATCTCGATGACCTGCATGGGCCACCAATAAAAATGTATCATGACCCGCACCCAGTGTAGGGGCACGAGTAATGAACAACGCCCAGTCTACGCCGCAGCATCGGCGGTAGAAAGCAATTTGGTGAACTATCTATCTAGCAGTTAAGATATAATAATGCCACCAAATAAAATATGAATACTCAATCACAAATCTATAAGATAGAACAAATCACACGAATATGATAAAAGAACTGAAGAGTCATAATACAGCTCACAAGACAAATAATATACAATGACTCATATCAAAGAAATACTAATAATAATGCTGAAGATAAATCTAGTACAAAATAGTCTAACTACTATGCTACGAGTCCCGGGTCATCTGTCTCAGTCGGGATGGGACCCTCCTAAGCCAAGGTCTCTGGCTCTAAGCCAACAATATCCTGAGGCCCGTAGTGAGTGGGGTACCACTCCTCAGTGTCATTTGGAAAAAATATATCCAGTCAGAAAATAAGTAAATTATATCTCTAACAGCAGTTCTAATAAATAATATAAACTATGTAACAGTAAATAGAGCGAATATACAAGATGTAATATAAAGGTACAAGGGATATGCAATAAAGGAATACTGGAAATAAATACAAGATTGAGCAACATAGGAATAAATAAGAAATACTACTACTAAGTGAGTGAGTACCAGCTTTAACATGTGATCGGCTTGAGAACTTGCACAAGGATTATGGCCTGGTTAATCATACATGCGGTGTATGATTAACACTATTCAAGGAACAAGACATGCACAAGTAAGGTATGATCAAATATCTACAATACATACTCCCCACCCCCGACTGGAATAGTAGATCCAACCATGGTACGTTATGACACGGGATTCCACAAGAAGGGCGCTACTCTTCTCATGAACCAATGTCTGTATTTGTACAAGAAGAACAAGGAACAAGGCTTGCACAAGGTACACCGTAAATACCAAGGAATAATATCTCATGACGAGATCCGGATATACCAATCCGTGTAACCTTCGTGTCAAGAAATCTAGGATATCTACACTAAATAAAAGAGACATAGAGAATATCATGAATGCGAAACTATCAAAGAATGTACTTGCCTGAAATCCGATGAACAGTATCAAAGATGTCCGGTTCGGTACCTTGGAGACCTAAATATGGAATATTATATCAATACAAGATTTTGGAATAAAAGTAAGTTAAACTAGTCAACTTCTAGGTCATAAAGTCATTTATAAGCCAAAATAGTCAAACTAGGTCAACTCTAGGTCAAACTAGTCAAACTAGTCAAACTTGGTCAAACTAACTATTTCTAGGTTGTATGATTCCATCTCTATGATATTTGGTCCATACACTATGTAACTAGGCCATACTAGCTATACTAGGATACAAGAAAACAAACAAGATACCGTATCATAAGATATATAATTTATTAGATAGGAAAATATTATAATATGTATACAAAACAAAAATATATAATACTCCTAACTAAACTAATGCTAAGTGGATACCTTGGCTTTGAACCAAATGTGGTATCACACCCCTACACTCCCATCTTGATACCAAACCCGATACCTTGAGTAAAATCTAATACCTTGACATTATCTTGGTATCTCAAGGTAATTCAATATCTAATATGTAACTACTATCCATACACCTCACTATACATTAATATGTATTTAAACTTATAACAATATTATACTAAACTAATATACTTACAAACCCCTTGATATTCAATACCCATACCCAAGATATCTCACTCTCATTACCTTGGTGTATCTCATGGTAATCTAGAAATAATACTAACTAATATTAACTAGTGCTTATATATATATATATATATATATATATATATATATATATATATATATATATATATATATATATATATATACTAACTTATCTACAATATATACATAAACTACTAGATTATAACTACTAGATTATTAATATAAACTAATTAATCTATATTTATATGTATCATGTATATATATACATATACAAATTTACTAGCTTACTGGCTTATCAATATAAATTAACTAGCTTTATATATATATATATATATATATATATATATATATATACTAGCTTACTAACTTTCTAGCTTATCAAATAAACTAACTATATATATATATATATATATATATATATATATATATATATATATATATATATATATATATAGCTTATCAAATAAACTAATTTTCTAGCTTACCGGCTTATCAATAAGCTGCCGCTTATTGAACTGCTGTTGCCGCTGCTGCTTATTGCTGACTGCTTCTGCTGACTGCTTCTGCTTCTGCTTCTGCTGCTGCTTCTGCTTCTACTGTTGTTGCTGCTTCTCTGTTCTGCTTCTGTTGCTTCTCTCACTTTATTTGATGCTGCTTTTTACTGCTTTTTCTCCCTGCTTTCCATTACTTTTCTCCCTGTTTTATATTATTTTATTTACTGTTTTCCATGGTTTCTTCTTCCCTTAAGCTCACACACATAAATACACATTATCATATATATATATATATATATATATATATATATATATATATATATATATATATATATACACATACATACATATAACTATAATATCATAATACATATATATACGTATAACCATATTAGAGAAACACATGAAATCTTACTCTCCCATGATCACCAACAAATCAACAATAATTATAGATCATAAATATAAATATACATATACATATTGCTCACATAATAATTATAATTACAATATCTATAATCAAGGCAAATGAATTAAATGAAATAAAACAAACACGTGAAGTGCATCGCACCCGTATCACACTAGATCTATGATACGCTTTCGATACGGCTCCACCACACAACCAAATATATCCTAACAGACACGAGCAAGTCTAAAATCATAATTATGAATAATATGAAGAGCTAACTACTCATCTACGTGTCCGTGTCAAAATATGACATGCTCAAACTCTCGTGTCGGAAGAAAATTCCCACATCAACCAATATCTCCAAATTTTTGGGATACGTCCTATACGTATCCAATTATGGATATGACACTAGCCAGACACAATCAAACACATGACAATTTGGTCTAATTGACCTATTGACAAACATAAAATGTGTCAATATTAGAATTCTCCCAAAATTGACACAAAACACCACATAACTTTCTCCATAGGCATTATATAAACCTAATTCAAATTACTATAGGTAGCCTTAGCATATGAGATGGTTTCTAATGATTAAAATACAGATTTAGAGTATAATTAGAGAAAAAAAACTAAATTGTACCTATTGGGAGATGGATTTCCAATAAAATCTCCAAATTGAGTAAAAATAGCTTCCAACTTGTAGATTCTTGCTCCTCCTTGTAGATCCTTTCTTCTTTTTTATAGATCATTGCTTCCTTCTTATTCTAATGGCCTCCAATGATTATTTGGAAAGGAATTGAAAAAAAATTTGGGTAGAATTTGATATGGGAATGAAAAAATTTGGAAGATAAAATTCTAGATCTAGATTTAAAATAAAAAAATGAAGAGGAAAAAATTTCCCTCCATTTAAATTAAGCCGGCCCCTTTCCCCCTTCCCAAGCTACTATGAAATTTCTAGAATATCCCTTGGGTCTTGTCATGAAGAAAATAATTAAAGAGGGAATGTTCTAGTCTAATTGGTTTAATTTAATTAATCCTTCTCCTAATGATTGGGCTATTATTGGGCTCAATTCTAACTAGAAATAAATATCGGTCCATGGATCTAATCTAAACTAGTTAGGTCCACTAACATAAGTCCAAAATAATATACTAACATCTAAAAATAAATAAATAATATAATAAATAAATTTACGACATGCACAATATTTAATTAATTATGAAATGACCAAAATACCCTTTCCTAGAAAATGTGGTAGTGACAAAGCCATAGAACTAGGGCAGCAAGACTTAGAGTTAGACTTGGAATAATAAGTGTGTTCTATGTTTGATATAAACGGAACAGTCGATAGGATATGGAAGCTAGTCGGTAAATCGGATATATCGTTCTTGACGGTAGTGTAATGCTTGATTTGAGTGGGATTGTAAATGACTTGGATTTTATTTGACCCTGTTGGAGGTATCATCGTGATTCGTAAGATGAGAACCCTTAAAAATTTCTCGAGTAACTTGTCCGACTCTGCTATCTCTAAGCTTGGTTGAAATACATGTGTTTCGGGGATGCCTAGAATATTGGTACGATCCAAACTCAGTGATGTGCTGAACTCGATTGCTGTTACAAGTGAATGTGTTAGATACTCTGGGATGAGTATAATGATTTGGATAAGTTAACCTTAGCCCTAGACCATCATTTGCGATAGATTATAACGTATCCTGTGTTAAGCGATATATGTTCCGCGCTAAGGTGCAGTAGAGAACGAGTCAGTGCTTGGATTGAATAATAGAGTCATTCAATGAGACAGACCCAGCACACAAGCAACACGAATGAGAAACGAGTAGGAAATTGTGTTCAAACCGATCTAGTGATACAAATTGATATGCATGAGATAGATTCGATAGTATGCGATAGAATGGTTTACGCTCATAAAGTCTCGAGGACGAGACTTATTCTGAGTGGTATATAATGTAACGACCCGTTCTGCTAGTGCGACGACTCGATCCACTTTGCTCAGTGAGAAGACTCGCTTTGGGCAATGTAAACCCCCTGATTTTTCAAAAATTTAAAATCTGGATTTTTCACAATTTTCTGGAATTTTCTAGGATTTTTCTGTAATTTAAAAACAGGGTTTTAATTATTTAATAATTTATAAATGATAATAAACAATATTAAAATATTATAAAAATAATTTTTTTGGGTGTAAAAAGAAAAACTGGACTTAGGGCAATTTTTCTGGAATTTATTGGGCCCCGGACCTATTTTAAAACACCTGAAAACTATTATTTGAAATTATTTATTTATTTATTTATTATTTAATGATTTAATTAATTATTTGTTTACTTTTAATTATTTAACCCCGGCCCAGCCCGGCCCAACCCAACCCTTAGCCAGGCCCAGCCCAGCCCAGCCCTTTTGCTAACGGGTCGGGTCGGGTCCACCCGCACCCGCACCCGACCCGGGAACCCGTCTCCCTCCCCCGCTCTGCACGACCCCGCATTCTCCGCCGGCGGCTCCGGCCACGTCGCCGGAGCCCGCGCCTGACCCGCCCGCATCTCCCGGCCTCCCCTCCGCGCTACCCGGCCCACGACGACCCCGTCCTCCGCCATTCCCGGCCGGCCACCGCTCCCATCCCCTTATAAAACCCCCTCCGGTCACTCACCCTCCGCCTCCAGCTCCACCGCATCCCCCACCGCTGCCGCCTCCGGCCTCCCCCTTCAGGCCAGCACCCCGCAGTGCCGTCCCCAGCCGCCTGTGCCCCAGCCACGCCGCCTCACCTCGCCGCCGCTCCGTCCCCGCCCGAGCTCTTCCTCCCCTCCTCTTCTCCGGCCCGCAGCAGCCAAGCCCAGCCACGCCGCCGCCTCGCCGCAGCGCCTCCGGCCGGCTCCGCCCTAGCCCCGGCCAGCCGCTCCCCGCCTCAGCGTCGCCCAGCTCCGGCGAGGAATCCCCAAACCCTAACCCTAGTTCCCCCCCCCCCCGCGTGTCGGACACAGGACACGTGTCCTGTGTCGTGTCGGACACGATTTTGTCCCGGTTTTTGACCCATGTTCAGGTGCGTGTATCTTCTTGCTCGTAGCTCAGATTTCAATTCCATGAATTGCGTTGCGAAGCCTGTACGATCCTCTCGGTGTCCGGACAAACCGTTCGGGACATCGTGTCATGTGGTGATCGCACACCGCGATCCAAAAACAGAAAAAACCAGACCCTGGGCCCGATCTTCACAGATATGTGCGCATCGTCGATACGAACGTGTGGGATTTCGCAGAAGCTGATTCGGGTGTGCGTGCACACCGGGATCAACGCGTATCCGCGGACATCGTCCCGTATCTGTACTTTCCGGAATACGTCCTAACTTTGTGTACACACGTCGGATCGAGACAAAACTTATGCCATCGGACTCGTAGCAATACGCTGGTCCTGTGGGTCAAGTTTGGTTCGATTCTGAGAACGTTGACGAAATCGCGTGTCGTGGGTCCCACAAGCGCCGCTCGACGGGCGATTTTGTGATCGGCTCATCGATAATCCAATTCTGGAAGTTCCGTTGGGTTCGTATCATCGTTCCTGACCTGTTGACACTAAGTTTGGTGAATTTGAAGGCCTTTGACCCGGACACATTTTTCGGTGCAAAGCGGGCCCGCATGTGGACCCCGTTTTGACCCGAAACTGCTGTTTTTGCCCTTGTCTCCAAATTGGACCCAAGGACAGACGTTTTTAGCTGATTGATATTTTTTGGATCTGATGGTGATATTTGTTTCAGCAACCGGAGTACCGCCTGCAAATCCAACTGAAGTCAGAGCCGAAATCAGAGCCGGAACCACAGGCAAGTGTACCTTGCCAAACCCTGCAGCTTGCTAATTATTTTTTGGGACTTAATTATGCATTAGTGGGCAAGTAAAGCTTGCCAAATCTCAGTAATTCTTGACATAGTATTTTACTTGATTTCTTGTGAAATTCAATGTAAACTTGTTTTAACTGCTTAACCTAGGAAACGGGTGACGGGCTTAGTGTCCGATCATAGTCGGTTGCCAACTCCGTACGCGGAGTTGTGTAACATCACATAGACATGGATATCGAGATCCGATAATGCTCGTACTTGTCTTATCAAGTACTACTGAACCCAGGACACTTGACACTATTTCATGAGACAGAGTCTTCCTGAGACATTCAAGGTAATTCTGTATAGGATGCATGTTTTATGACATAGACTTTACATTCTTAGACAATTGATTCCTAGCTATCAGACTTGCTACATTAGTTATAATCGTGTGTGACATGGACATGAGGCATCGTGGACATGAGACGTGGGATTACATTGGGTGGGGAGAGACACACAGACTACAGGCTGATATTATATATATATATATAATATAGTATATAACATAGTGTAGTTCATAGTTATTGCCGCTACCCGGCTCCCCGACACAGAGCTTGTAGTGGCTTCAGCCTGAGTTCTAGTGCTGCTCTCATATTGCATATCACTTAGCTGGTTATATAGTTTACCCTGTTGTTTCATTTATCGCTGCACTCCATATATTTTGGCTTGTATTTTCTGTACCTTGTTATGTCCCCTGAGGACCTGGAATGGACTATGTCCCCAGGTATAGCTGAAGAGAACTACCCCGAGGTGTACGGTACAGGAGCACTCCTAGGAGCAGAACCAGGAACAGAGGACGAGATAGTGGCAGAAGATTTCTCCTGAGCACCGGCTTCATCTACACAGTATTTCTATTTCCAGTATTTTATTTTCTGTCTATTCTCATTAAATGTAACAGACTAATTCTCGGATTATTTCCCGAGATAAGCTTATTTGATATTGCTCATTTATTTCCATTGCATTATTTCTGGCATTACTCTGCGTTGTTCTGTGGATGAGATTAGAAATACCTGAGACTTGTAACATTTTACTGCTAGACTACAACTTAAGCATGCCCTGATGGATCCATTAAATTGGGTTGTCCATCGGTGCGTGCTGCTGGCCATTGCTCACGTGCTAAGTCCCTCGACATTTTGGGACTGGGGCGTGACAGGCAAAGGATTCATACTTGGCCCTTCAGGAGTTCAGACTTAGACTTTCAAAGGCATGCTCGGAGTATCGCTTGACCGAGACGAATCAACGCTAAGTTGGGTGGCTACGATGAATTTTTCTTTGTTTAGCCTGTACACATAAAATATGGACGATACATGCTAGTCTCTAGGTGAATCATCCATTGCATGCTAATAAATAATCCAATGCACCTAGCTAAAGGAAAGAGAATAATCCCATCTTGTATTGATTGTGTTAGAACATAGAAATAAAACTTGGCTTATAGTTGGACTTTCGCATGCTATCTTAGCTTCATGCTAGTAGAGTCCACTAATGCTTCAAGTAAATCATTATATACTCTTCGTAGTACACTTCTTCACATGTTTACACTGCTCGTCTTATAGATTATGCTGCCCGATATGCCCCTGTACGATTTCACTCCTCGTACTATCCCTTAGACCCGTACTAGCGAAATCGCTTATGTTCTAAAGTAGACTATTCTACAAGTTTTTTATGCTTATATTTCAACACTGTCTCAATGCTTGCCTGCTTTATATTTTTGCTATGCTTGTTGTAATTTTATGCCACAATCAGGTAATACTATCCATGTCTTGCATTCATCTAGTTAGCCGAAAGACTATCGAATAGTCGTTCCGTTCAATATAAAACTACAAATATTCGGGACCGTTAGGTCGCCAAAGTAGTTTCCGAACTAGGGGAATGCATCAAGTCAAGTTGAACTCTGAATGAGAATCATGTCAAGGTAGCAAGAATCACATCTCGTGGAGCAATACTCGTTCAGAACAAGAATCAAGATTGAACATATCATGTCATAAATCTTGTGAACCTGGAAGACACAAGACTTGCATAGTCGTGGACAACTTGGTGCACAAGGGAGATTTTTGAATCTCGTTCTGCGTACAGTCTCTAGGGCATTGGGGACGATCCGGGCAAAACCTCGTGATAGTCTCGTGTACTAGACGGGATGGTATATAGCACCTCATATACTTTTTGTTGCACACCATCCTCACCAATGACTATAACTCATCCTTTATGGCTATGCCAGTGACTCATGTTCATATAGATTAAGTCATCCTCTCTTAGTGGCAATCAACGTGCTAGTCATTGTATTGCATCTTGTAATCTGGATCACCTGAACGAATATGAGTATAAGACATCGATACACATTTGAACACCGGGATAACCTATTGCAACCCATCTGAGTAATCATTGTAACTCATGCACCTGAATTAGAAACTCGCTCGTGACGCTTGTGTTTTCTTATGCGATTCCTTAGATTTTATTTTATATATTCGTGCTTGGTTTAACTTGCTTTTCTCTTTAGACAGGGAAGGACAAATGGTAAAGTGGTAATTTTTGTCGTATTTCTCTTATATCGTACGGCACACTATGACACGATTAAGGCTTTACATTATGCTATAAAACTGATTCTAGGACAAGACTAGAAAAAAAAAAATGGTGCACGGAACCAATAAAACGTGTTTGGATTTGTCGAGCGGGCGAGAAGCCTCCCCACCAGTGCATTCATGTAATAATAACCCACAAGATTGCTTGCAGTGTGCAGGAGAACCTCGTTTGATACGGAAACCCTTCGTGTGAGCTAAGATATGAAGTTCGCTCTAGAGCCTTGGAGAGTTCCGTCCGAAGCTGAAGCACATATATAAGACATAATGTTGGAATATAGCCTATGTATCATTCTATATTGTAAGCCACTTGGCATGCCTTTATTGTTTTGAGAGAGAGGGCTTGAGCAATTTGTAATCTCAGCCTAGCACCGCTTGTAATACTTATTCAATATCAATAAAGTTCTTATTTTACTTCCATACTTGTGTTGATTTCAATACTTCCGCTATGACGACTCTGTGAATTTGTTACCAATCGCCTCTTCGGTTTCTTATTTCGCTGCATTCAGACAATCTGTGCGACCATATGGCTTAGCTATTTCTGTGCCTTTTTGGATTCATGGCCTTGCACGGGTGCAGCTTGTGCTCGTACGAAATCACGTCCTGGTAGGTACGATCGTCCTATGGGAGCGCTGGCACGGTGATTCGTGCCTAGCAGGGACGACCGATCTTGCGGGAGATCGGGCCATGACACCAGATATGCCAGACCAGGACTGATAGCCTGATTTTTACTACTCTGAACCACTCTACATCCATACTTCTCCTCAGTCGGATTTCAGTAATCACTTTATCTATCTTCCATTCACCTGCAAATTGCAAACCCATTCTTCGACCCTATTTAAGGATTATCTGTGATGTGATTGCATAGTGGAAGAATAAATAATTTTGAGACTCATTAGGATTCTTGCACAATATGCATCCATGACCTTCAACGCGCATCCCGAGCCTTGCCAAACGATCCAAGGTCAGTAATCTCCCCAAACGCAGTTTATACATACACAACTACATTTTTCTTACTATACCCCCTACCCAAATGAAGTCTAAATCTGCCATGACCTCTTGGTGCTCCCCTATTCATACTGGACACTATTCTCAGTTTGAATTTCCCGCAAGGGGAGTTTTCCTACACCCACGCTTCCTCCATCTGGCTCGGATCGACTCGCATATCTTAAATTTGTGACGCGAACTGGTGTGCCCATATGTGATGCTCTGGCATCCATACTCCATCCCATAAAATGCAGCTGATCTTCAGTTGGCCTATGACCGGACCCTCGACCAGAGGGCCACACTTGTCCGCTAAGCTGGTATGTTGAAGCCATGGATCAAACCACAAGTTTGTGGTCTCCCCATCTTTAAGATACCTACTAACCTTCCTTTTTACTACAGCTCTATGTTGTAGCATCATTTTAAAGGTCACAAATTCGTTACTATTGCCCCGATGTGTCCAAAAATTGGCTCCTTTCAGGTACCGACCCTCCATCCAGTCAGCCCATAACGTCTTCTGAGAAATAAATTTCCAGGTCAACTTCATCACTACAATATCTTGAAGAACTCGCAAGGATCGGAGTTAACGCCTCCTTTATTTTGTGGCCTACACATATCTTCTCATTTGATAGCATGAATACCTCCGTGCCAGACGCGATTAGCACAAATCTTCTCTATTTTTTGGATAGCAAAGGCCGAGATCATAACTGCTTGTAGCCAATACAATGCTATGGCAGTAACTACTAACCACACTAGTTCTATTCGTCCCCCAAAAGACAGGCTCTGAGCTTGCCAACCCTTAACTCGCCGCTTCATATAATCCACTAAGCTCTGGCACTCTATGTCTTTAGCATAATTAACCGAGAGAGGGATCCCCAAGTATCGCACTAGCAGCTCCTTTTTCGTCACTCCCAACACATTGGCCCTTTCTTCCTGTGTAATGGAGGTTAAAGAAGACTGTACTTATGTCTTTGTTAATATGCAAACTTGTGTTCCCTCTAAACGACTATAAAATCTCTTCCAACGTATGAAGGCCAGCAAACGTCAGAGACATGAAAACAAGTAAGTCATCTGCATATATCAAGTGAGATATGTGCGATCGTACCTTCTTGTGGATAGGTCATATGCGCTTCTGCTGAACTGCGACATCCATAAGGCATGTGAAATACTCCATCACAATGGTGAACATATATGGTGATAGGGGATCCCCTGTCGCAGCCCCCGATTACTTTGGATAAACCAGTGTGGTTCTCCCCTAATCCGAATGATATATATATATATATATATATATATATATATATATATATATATGATGTTTTCTTGTTGTCAAGATGGTATTAGGCATAATGTACTATCATTGAATTCATCTATTGTATCAACTCATACATCGGTTAATCAAAATGAATAACATGTACTATATATACCATTGGATTTGACCTCCCTCGAGATGTATGCGCCTAAGAATTGATAATGAGTTTCTTTGCCATTATTCATCTATTGTGCGAGTGAGTGTTTATGTAGTTATAATTTGGCACATTAGATACTACAATGGATTCTCTTTAGAGAGCGGTTAGTTATTAAGAGCATGGAGAAGCAACTTTTGACTATTAATATACTTTTGACATATATTATGATGTTTTTGATGGTTACTGGTCTAATGAGACTCAATTGACTATTTATATTTCTAAGTCCGAGTTTTGAAAATAGTAAACTTATTGATGAAACGATCTTTCTCTGCAAGTGTTATATTAGATGGATGCTCATTGCATAAGACTTCAAATTTTAATTTTCAGAGATGAACTTAAGGATGAGTTTAATTTAGAAAAGGAAGTCTAATTTAGGGCCACAACCAGTCAGCTTGAATAGTTGGTTGATCGGTCCAACCCATTTTAAGATAGCCGAATATTTAATTTTTTTGGATAATTACTATACTTATTTTCACTTAGATTTTGATCAAATTAGGGTTTTTTTTTCTTTCTGTGTTTAGGATTAGGATTTTTTCTTACCCAAATTTTGTACGCGTATGAAAAGACTAGTTTTAATTGACCTAATACTATTACTATTTCTTATTGAGATTTATTCTCTTTATTTCTAGTGGACTCAAGACAATTCATTGATTAATATACCTCTAATGGATTAAACAACATCTCCTAGATTCGGGTAAATTATAATGCTTGTTTTGATAGTGATGGTAATCCCACTTCACTACAGTATCGTTCCACCCTCCACTGGCACGTTTCGACGAGTAAACCATGACATATTTACTTCTCTTACTTTTTTTCATATAATAATTTGACGCAGGATGAAGACCCACAAAAAATAAAATTAGTATTAAATTGAGAATTTATGCCAAATTGGACGCATAAGCTTTAAAATATATGTGATCAATCAACTATTATCAATTTATTAACAAAATTATAATAAAAAAATTAAAACAAAATTATAATAATCGAGTTATAAAAAATGGAAATATAATTTTTTTGGAAATGTGTAGGTTGCGTCGAATCTCGAGACCTAATTCAATGTCGACGACGGTGGCAGAGAAGAAGACAAGATAGATCCACTATCAAATTTTGGTCTCACATTAAACAAACTAAAAAGTAAATTCTCATTTTATTGTTCAATTATAATTTTATGAACTTACAAACTATATAGACTTTCAAGAAATAAAAGAAAGATTAAGTCAATCTCTTAAGACTTATCCCACAAATAACATAAATTCATAAATGATAAAAGAGATAAAAATGATCTCTACAAAATAAGTAAAATATAACAAAAAATGTAAATTGGTTTTCCATCGTCTCCATAGTTAAAAAAAATTGACCTCATGTCAAATTATGTAAGCATGAAATTAGAGAATTATGTTCCTAATGATGTGTTGGAAATCGTACACGCCCTGCAAGCGTTCTGATACCGTGTCTGAGAGTGTCCACAACGAAAACTTTAGGCCAACCCACCTGAGATAACCAATGCCTGTCTAATGAACACCAAGCATAGAAAAAGACAAGTATATGGCGGTGACTACGTCACCTGGACAAATTCTAACCTTTATAACTCAGGTGAAATTACAAGATTGACAGAATCAATGTTGAACCCTTTGTCCTAATAGATTCAACCCTCTCACCACACTTAAAAAGAAAAGAAAGAGATTACAATTGAAATCGCTCACAAACCAGAAGTAATTTTCCTAATCGAAGTTGACGACTTCTAGATTATATCTCTTCTTCCTTCTGTTTTGGATGACGAAGTCCTAAGAAAAAAGCACAAACTTTCTCTTAGATTTCATGTGAACTAGCACCCAGAATCTCCAACTTATGCTATACTTTATGCCTCCACCCTCCTCCTATATTTATAGGATAAGAAATCCTATTTTAGGTCATAATAGGATTTTATAATTAGAAAACCTTAAAATAAGAATCGCGTTCAACCTAAAATAACCTAACACCAATTATGGACGTCCAAATATGGTCAAATTAAATATTTGATACAAATTTAAAATATAATCAAATCTTACATTTAATGTTGATTTACAAATTATATCAAATCAAATATTTGACCATATTTGGGCTCCAAAATTCACCAAATCCAAACTGGACGCCAACATGATGCCCTCAAAATCGGCTATTGTGGAGGCCTGTGTTTCGACATGCTAGTCAATATTGAGGCTGATGAAAATAATATGAATTCCTGCTGTTATACTAGTGATCGCGGAGATGGAATAACATGATATCCTCTAAGGATGTAGTGGCATAATGTAAGAGCTAGTTCAACAAAAATATTTTGTCCCTAATATAATTATCCCTACAATCAAATTCCTCCAAACTACTATAGTTATTCGTACCAAATATATATATATATATATATATATATATATATATATATATATATATATATATATATATATATATATATATATATATATATATATGAATTATTTCAAACTGATTATTAGGATAAGTCCAAAATATTTGAATGGCATAATAGGTTCTTTAAACTCATTAGATTAAGAAAATTACCCATTAATTCTTCTAATGATCATATATAAAAATATCAAAATTAATTTTTGATTTAATCTAGACCTAGTTTCAACCATGGACCTAATTTGTGTCTCGACCTTGATTGGTTCATTAGGATCAAATAATGGACACTCTAAGGATATGGTCATCTGTTAGTTGAACTCTACATGTGTAGATATGTCAGCTATTAGTATCTTCAATTTTTATTTTAGCTTCCAATCTACCACAAAGTCCATCTTGCTCATTTTTATATATCACTAATCTTTTTAAACAAGTCACCATAAACAATATTTTTTATTTTACATTAAATTTTAAGCTCCCTTAGTTCTTGACCTATGTAAATTCTTTGCTAACATATAATTGTAATACCAATTTGACACAGGACGAATACCGATATGAAAATAAGTTAGTACAAAATTTGGGATATTTGACAAATTGGGTGCTAAAATAATAAACGATATGTAAACTATAGTATAAATACAAAAACATAATAATAAAATTTTAAACAAAAAGAAATACTCGAATTTTAGAAACGTGCAAGTTTCACGAAATCTCGATGATGAGACTTATGTACTTCAGACCTGATTCGACATTGACAACAAAGGTGGAGAATAAGAAAAGGTACATTCACTCAAGAATTTTGGTATCAGACCATACAAACTAAAAAAAATAGATTTTTTTGATTCACTCTTCAATAAATAGTTTATGAACTTACAGATTATTCATAGGCTATCAAGAAATAAAAATAAAATAAGAACCACTAAATGCTTATTCGTAAGATAACTTAAAATCATTACTAGTACAAGTTAGAAAATGATATCTATCTAAAATAAACAAAATAACTAAAAGATAACATAAAATATATTGGTTATCTATAATTTAATGTAATGCAATATGAAGATTGTTAGGGTTTGATTAGACCTACTAGGTTATAGCCTCTAATAAAATAATATGAATAGTGGAATGGAGCTTAATTCTGAACAAGGAATATTATTAATATATGTCAAAAAATTCTAAAAAGATGCAAACAAATTCAATGAGATATGAGCTTTACTATTTATTAAGAACCGAAGAACAATGGAAAGATGGTGACAAGTAATAGATGAGAACATTTGGAACTTTTAAGTTTAAGATAATGTTGGCTTCACACCATTATATACACATTAACTCAAGTTCCTTCTATTCATTCATCTCTCTTTTCTTATCAAGTACACAACATATTATTTATAGAATTTGCAAGATATAAGAGATAAGCGACTAATTCTTAATACTTATTCTCAGAATAATTTACTCAAACAAACCATTACAAATAGATAAAAAATCAAATCCTGACTTAATCTACTAAAACTGAAAAGATACTAATAAATACAAAATTCGTAAAAAATGTATCCAAATCTCATAAGATCATATAGGTCCTTCATCATTCTCCCCTGCTTCAAAAGGTTTACCTCCACATAATGTACTATTGGAAGTCTGAAAAAAAAATGTAATGTACTACTTGTCGTCTGGGAACAAAATATTTTCTAGTTAAGATGATTAGAAGGCGAAGGTGGTACTGGAGGAGATGATGACTCGGAAGGACAACACAATAATATCAATATTCATGGTGGAGGAAGAAACAACACGACTCCTGGATCGATGGCAAGTTCTTCTCTTAAAAGAATCAAAGGATGTACGAATGTCTCTAAGATGTCAATGCAATTAAGAGGCAACTAATGGTGTAGTATTTTGTCCATTATACCAAGCATCTTTTGTCAAATTGTTCAATCCTGCAAATTGTGAGAAAAATTATGGAAAATATATACTAATAATAATTGTTCACGACTGTGTTGAGGATTCAACTCAAAAGCATATTGTGACACCAACTTAACTTGCAGTATAGGGATTCTGCCCAACCCAATAATTATAAAAGATAAATTTAGGTTGATGATTTAGTAGTGGTAGTGATATCTCAAGGTATATGACTTGCTTAGATAGAAAATAAATAGGATTTTTATGTCATTATAATTTGTATCATGAAGTGTGTTTGGTCCAAAGATGGTTGTACCCATTCATGAATGAGGTGGATCTTGTATAATTGTTTGGTGGGGTTGTTCAAGGACACATATTGCTTCTTTTTGGTTGACCCTAGCATTTAAAGTCTTTATACTTGCGTCAAGCTCATTAAAGCAAGATTTAATTCATCTACTATTTGCCATCTTGAATCATTTATCACTTTAGTCAATATAGCAGCTAGATATTCTTTCTTCACTTGCCCTATTAAAGTTTTCTATCAATAAATATAATTTACCAAAAAAAATTACTATATCTTATATTTGAACCTAAAATTCTCTCACTATGTAAATACATAAACAAGACTAAACCTGGGCTCGAATACCAATTTGACACGGAACAAAGACCCATGAAAAATAATTAGTATAAAATTGGAGATTTATGATAAATTGGGCGTAGAAGTTGTAAAAAATTTTTGAACCACTAACTACTATCAATTTATCACAAATCTCTACGATTATAACACGGCTTGAAATGGCCCAAAATCGGGTTGTCCAAGCCGTTGGTAAATCCTCAACTATTTAATTATAAAATTATGAAAGATTATAATTTTAAACTTTCTCTCTTTTCTTCAGGATAACATAATACCCTCTATTTTATTCACATATATCCATAACAAATTATAATTAAATCTTTAAACAAATATATATATATATATATATATATATATATATATATATATATATATATATATATATATATATATAACAAATCTTAATTCAAATATATATAAATTTTAATTTATATCCGAGATCAAATTCAAGTTCGGTGATGGAGGCAAAAAATAAGACAAGATATATCCACTCTAGAATTTTGACATTGCACCATACAAACTTAAAAATATCATTGATGGCGGTGGAGAAGAAGACTTAAAAGTATATCCATTTCAACATCAATGGATGAGATGGAAAAGAAGACAAAATAGATAAACTCTAGAATTTGGCATCTCACCATATATACAAACATAAAAGTTGATTTGTCAATTCATTCTAATTCTTTAATGAATCATTCATGAACTTCTATAGACACTCAAAAAATAAGAAAAAAATAAAGTCAATCTCTAAAGGATTATTCCTATCATAACTTAAAATCATTACTGAAAATGAGATAAAAGGATATTTATGTAAAATAATCAAATAACTAATAGATAAAAAAAATATTTAAATGGATTATCCATCACAATATCTTCAAGAAATATATTATAAATTAAGTTCATATGACTTAAATATGAAAATAATATTATTATTACCTATAACTTTATCAGAATGGTTTTTTCTTTTATCCATCCCAATATTTTGTTTTTATTCAAAAACACTTAACGGACCAGGGGGACCGCCAACACGCACTTCAAAAATACTGTTAAATAGCGAAGGACCTCAGCGACGAAAAATAATCCGTCCCAGAGTCAACAATGGACATTCGAAGGATTCAAGACTAATTTATTTTTGTAAACAAAATATATTATTTTTTGTCACTAGTCCGTCGCTAATCCGTCGTTGTTGCTTTAGTGACGGACTAGCGACGGAACTATTACGTTGCTCTGAAAACTTAAAATTTCAGAACTCATTTCTTTTTTCCCCATTCTCAATCTCTATTTATCCCTCCCTCTCTCTCTCTCTCTCTCTCTCTCGATCCCTTACTCCGGTGACCCCCTCTCCCTTACTCCGACGGTCGCCTCTCCCCTCTCATCCTCCTCCTTCTCCTCCTCTTCGACCCCGACGTCAGCGGCGCATCCTTCCCCGACCCTGACCCCCTTATCTTCCTCCTCAGCCCCCTCTCCACCCCCTCCTCGGCCCCCCTCTCCGACCCCCCCCCCTCTCTGTCCGCCTCTGGCCCCTTCCTCGAACCCCCTCTCCGGCTGTAAACCCCCTGATTTTCAAGAATTTTTAATTTGGATTTTTACACAATTTTCTAAAATTTTCTGATGATTTTTCCTTAATTAAACTAAGGTATTTTAATTATTAAATAATTTTTAATTGATGTTTATTAATATTAAAATATTATGAAAATTATATTTTCTAGTGTAAAATGAAAATCTAGACATAGGATAATTTTTCGGGAATTTATTGGACCCCGGAAGCATTTTTAAAGACCTAGAAACTAATTAATTAATAAACCAAAATGAACCCAGAAATAAACCCGCTTTATTTTCAAAATAAACCAAACCGGACCGGACCGGTTTACCCGAACCGAACCCAATTTCTTAATGGATCGGGTCGGATCTGATGGAACCCGACCCGGACCCGTTAACCCGTTAAACCCTTTCCCTGACCCCCGAATCTTCCTCTCCGGCGCCGCTTCACCTACGGCCGCCGCGTAACTGCCGACAGCTCCGTCTCCTCTCCCCGCAACGCCCACACCAGCGACTCTGGCCCTTCCCCTTCCCTCACCGGTCGTCGCACCGCCTCCGCTCTGCCCTATAAAAACCCTAGCCGCCCTCCTTCCTCGTCTTCCTCCCCTCGCTCCGTCGTCGTCTCCGGCGAAGCTTCCCCCGTCCCGGCCAGCATTGACAGACCCTCCCAGCGCCCGGCTCCGCCCTCCAACGTCGCCCCCAACTCCTCCTTCGCCGCCTGACTCCACAGCGCCCGCAGAACCTCCCCCTGGCCTCCCTCTCCTCCGCACGAAACCCACCACAGCAGCAACCCTCCGTCTGTGCCCTAGCCGACGACCCCTCCCGTCGTCCCCGTGAGCCGCCCAGCCCCGCCTCCTCCGGCGGCCTTCTCCTCCAGCAGTGGAGACCAGAACCCCTCCGCCTTCAGCCACTCGGCCCGCGAACCTCCGCCGCCTTAATCCCAGCCGTCCCACAACAGTAGCCACCCGCAGCAGAGCCGCGGCCGCCGTGTCTCCTCCCCGGCGACGCCCTACCTCCCCGAGCGCCCCGCCGCCTCCGGCGACGTCACCCCGCAGCCGCTCCGGTGAAGCCCCGACCAACTCCAGCCATTTCTAGACGAAACCCTAGCACCCGGACTCGGCCAGGACACGGAAACGGTGTCGAATCGACACGCGGACACGCGCAACTCGGTTTCACGGAGCCCTGTTCAGGTAACCCGATCTCTCTCCTCGCTGCCCCAATTTCTGTTTCGTCAGTTGCGACACGTAGGCTGCGTGACCCTCTCGATGCCCGTGCAACCCGCTCGGTGCATCGCGTCCTGTGGCGATCGCGAACCGCGATCCAAAAACAGGAAAACCAATGCCTTGTTTCACCCCGGAACTGAGTATGCCCCACCAAACGGGACGACTTGGTCGCGTGCGATCTTTACCTAAACGTGCGCATCGTTGATACAGATGTGTGAGATTTTGCAGAAGTTGATTTGGATGTGCGTGCACACCGGAATCAACGCGTATCCGCCGAAAACACCCCGTATCCGTTCTTTCTGGATCTTGCTGTAACTTTGTATACACACGTCGAATCAAAACAAAACTTGCGCCATCGGACTCGTAACAATACGCTGGTCCTGTGATCCAAGTTTGGTTAAATTCTGAGAACGTTGACAAAATTGCGTATCGTGGGCCCCACAAGCTCCACTTGACGGGCGATTTTGTGATCGGCTCATCGGAATCTAATTCTGGAAGTTCCGTTGGGTTCGTATCATCGTTCCTGACTTGTTGACACTAAGTTTAACATATTTCAAGACCTTTGTTCCTGATACATTTTTCGGTGCAAAGCGGCCTACAAGTGGACCCCGCTTGGACTTAAAAATGTTATTTTTACCCCTGTGTCCAAATTAGACTCAAGGACAGGCGTTTTTAGCTAATTGATATTTTTTGAATCTGATGGTGATATTTATTTCAGCAACCGGAGCAGTCCCTGCAGAATTCGCTAAAGTCAGAGCTACAGTTAGAGCCAGAACCCCAGGCAAGTGTACCTTGCCAACTTGCAGTTCTGTTATTTATTACTTTGACTTAATTATAATTGTTGTACATGCTTAAACCTAGGATCGTGTGACTTACTTAGCGTTCGATTAATAGTCGGGTGCCAACCCCGTACGCGGAGTTGTGTAACGTCACCTAGAGATGGATATCGTGACCCTTTGCACTCTCGTACTTGTCTTGTCAAGTACATTATAACCCAGGACACTTGACACTATGCATTTGACAGAATCTTCTTGAGATATTCGTGGTGATTTTGTATAGGATGCAAGATTGACATAGACATTATATTTATAGAGATTAGATGACTTGCTGCATTAGTTTTGATCTTGCGTGTCATGGACATGAGACGTGTGATTACATTGGGTGGGGAGAGAGACACAGGCTACAGGTTGATTATATTATGACGGTGTCGTAGACTCCCTTTGAGCTAAACAAACCACATGATATCACTGTTACCGGCTCCCCGACACAGAGCTTGTAGTGGTTTCAGCCTGAGTTCTAGTGCTGCTCTCATCTTGCATATCACTTAGCTGGTTATATTTACCCTATTGTTCATTTATTTGCTGCACTACATTATTTTGGCATGAGTTATTTTGTACCTTGCTATGTCCCCTGAGGACCTGGATCCGGATTATGTCCCCAGATATAACAGACGAGATCGACCCCGAGGTATACGGAACAAGAGTATTAGCAGGAGCAGGAGAAGAAGCAGGAACAGGAGCAGACACTAGAGCAGTACCAGATCCAGTAGTCGAGTGACTTCTACGGTATATTCTGAGTATATACTTTGTCCATACTCAGTATTGTTGTTGATATCTTTATTTCTGTATCTTGAACAATTGTAACAAACTTGATTATCGGGTTGTTCCCCGATTTATGTACTTGTGACTTGATGATGATGTTTATATTTTGTTTTGTTGATATTGATATATTCATTCTGTGGATGAGATCAGTAGACCCTGACTATTGTATTACAGCTTAAGTACATCCCGATGGATCCATTAAATTGGGGTTGTCCATCGGTGTGTGCTGCTGGCCTTGCCACGTGTCTAGTCCATCGATATTTTGGGACTGGGGCGTGACACCGGCGATCCCCCTCCGTCCGCCTCCACTCTCTGACAGATCCCTTCTTCCTCTGTCGGAGGTAAACTCTAACCTAACCCTCATTTGTATTTTGGTTAATTATTAAGCATACGAGATTTAGGGTATTGGACACATAGACATGATACACTGGACACAGACACGAGAACATGGACACGGATGCGCTTTATATTGAGTAGAGAGGAATAGAGAGTTGGGAAAATAATGATGATGTCTAGGGTGGAGGAGAGGATGATGATGTTGATGATGATAATGATGATAATGATATGCATGGTGGTGGAAAGAGTGAGGGAATATTAGGGGATGATAACTAGGACTTTCTATAATATATATTTTAAAAATACATTATCACATAGTAGAGAGAGTATAATTGGTGTAATATAAAATGCATTATTACATGCTTTTAATACCTTATTGTTTATACCCTTGTTTATTGGCCTTTTTCTTTTTCTTTTTCTTTTCTTTTTTTAATCCATGGTGACCGTGGTGGTTGAAGCCTTCATTAAAAATAAGAGACAGAAAATTGGAGCTGGAAGATTGCCCAAACTCCTACATAAGGGAGGAAGATAGCCCTTTCCACAAGTGCCTAATGGGACTTAGGCAAAACAACCATAAATAAGAAAAAATTCGTAGATTATAAATCACAGGAACCCCATTCCTTTAGCATAATCTCCCCGGGATGGAAGAGTTGTACCCAAGCGTCTAGACTGGTGTCTAGTTTGGACATGGGTAGTGGGGTCTGGCTGCAAAGTGTCTTTTTCTCTGTCCTTACGAGGGGATCGTTGAGATTGAGTGTCTGTCCTGTGGGAGTGGGCCTCAAGAACCGGGTTGCTATTTGATGACAAGGGGATGAGATACAAAGCAGAGTTGCCACCAACCAGAGGCTGCCCATAAGGAATGATGTTGCCGGAGGCGTCGACTATGACAAACTTGCCGGCAGGAGCCTTCGCCAAACAATATCCATCCGGGATCTTCATAGAAGAGACTACGAGGACGGGTTTAGCTTTTGACTACGGAGGGGCTTTCCTTCTGCCTTTGCGAGGAAAGCATTTTGGAGTAAACCCCAGGAAGGTTTCATGAATTCTCAAGTCATCATCCCCACTGGAATCAGGGTCAGGTGTGTCAATTATGGGAGCTGGCATGGCAATAAACCAAATGGTTAGAGACGTGTCCATAGCCTGAAGGAAGTCTTCCCTATACTCTAGAAGAGAAGCCAATAAGGCCGAGGCTTTACTAGTAGCCCCATGTGTGGATGAGGTCACCTCCTCGACACCAATAAGGGGAGCCAAGGACTTTAGGTGATTATGGAAGAGGTGGGATAGTAGGGAACTAATGCAGGGTCCAGAGGGGTAGAGTTCACTAGAGTCCGATAGATTTTTTACTCGTGGGATGAAATTACTCGAGAGGAAGATGGATCAGCTGTATCAGGAGGGAAATCCACCACTGGATGAGTCACTGGAATCGAGTGATGCTTCTCTAAAATCGGGTGGCTTTGGATGGAGTGTTTATAGGTTCAGCTTCGTGTGTACTAGGTTGAGACTCTGCACTGGAGGTAATTGGGGTATCAAACGGACCATCTTTCCCCAAATCCGAAGCTATCCACTCCTTAAGGATCCCTACGATGGCATCCTCCACGAGTTGAGAGATAATCTGAGCATTGGAAGAGTTCGAGTCAGAGGATGTCGAGGTCGATCGGATGGTGTAAGAAGCTGGACTGATCGAGGCTGGTGCTTGCGGATCTAGTTCCTCTAATGGGATTGTCGGTATCAGGTATTGGTCTGTATCAGATCGGTATTGGCGATACTGCAAACTATGTTATAATTATATAAGTTTAACTCGATGTATCGAATTTTTTGGTAATGGAAACAAATAACTATTAGTAAGTTTAACTCAATACTACATAGTCACCCTTGTCAATTGATTTATATATTGATAGATAAGTTTTTCTCTTTCATAAGCTTTTACAACCTTACTATATGCTTTTAGACCCTTGCCACTACAAGCTAATTCGGGAAAGAAAATAGGTCAGTAGGAAATATAAATTTTACCACTTAGTTATATAGAATTTAAGTATGTAGTATGTATCTGAATAGAATATGTATTTAGATTATTTTAGATTTATTTATTTATTTAAAGAATCTAATAGCTCCTTTATATTATTTATTTTGTTTTTCTTTTAACACTTGTATATAGGGTACGTACATAAGCATTCACGTAAAAGATAATAATGAGTCGATACTTAGTTGACCGATCATGGATGTACAATCGCGACATGAGAGTATGATTGGTTTGACAAATAATTTCAGGGCGGACGTTAAAAAATTTCTCAAATACACTAGTAGTCAACCTTATTTCATGGATGGGAGGCTCATCAAGTGACTTTGTACCAAATTTTATAATATACCATTCAAAGAGGTGGATCTCGTGAGGGAGCATCTCTACAAGAAGGGTTTTGTAATGAACTACAAAGAGTGGACGGCTCATGAAGAACCTTTGTTTTAGCAATATTATTCCTCCTTCAATATGGAGGTAGAAGAGTCCACTCTCGGAGATAACTTTGAATATCGACTGTGAAACCTAGCGCGTGAGTTTGTAATTGATGAGGTCGATCCAAGTTTTAATCCAGAGGATCCGAATCCTGTTGCAAAGGAATTCTATGATATGTTCAAGAATGCCGATACTCCATTATACCCGGGTTATAATTCTCATTCTGTCATGTCGGTGGGGATGCGGTTGTTGAACCTCAACTCTGATTTTAACTTGTCGCAGGAATGTTACGACTGGATAATTAAGTTTGTTAGAGAGTTGTTGCAAAAAGAATCGAAGGAGTTGCCTAAAAGCTTTTACAAGTCAAAGACGATGATAAGAAAACTCAGATTAGGCTAATTAACGATAGATTATTGTCAAAATGGTTACATATTATACTACAAGGAGAACAATGATAAATATAGATGCATTTTCTGTCACAAGGACCAGTACAAGCCAATTCGGGGCAAAGAAAAGTCAACTGCCCGAGCAAGATTACGTTCCTACAAGTA
Source organism: Iris macrosiphon (assembly GCA_036927795.1). NCBI lineage: Eukaryota > Viridiplantae > Streptophyta > Magnoliopsida > Asparagales > Iridaceae > Iris > Iris macrosiphon. The sequence goes on along the minus strand of JAYESA010000001.1, from coordinate 145,723,891 downwards.
CCTGCAGTTTTTGTCGATCACAAAGAGGCTGCAGAGGATGTATATGTCCGCAAATACAAGACAACACATGACATGGTATAGCAAGAAGCGAAAGATGGATGTTGAAGAATTATCCCATCCTTCCGATGGAGAGGCATGGAAGCATTTTGATCGGTATCATCCTGAATTTGCTGTGAAATCCAGGAATGTCTGGTTGGGTTTATGTTCTGATTGATTCACTCCTTTCGGACAATCGGGATCTCAGTACTCTAGTTGACCGGTGATTTTGACTCCTTACAATCTACCATAGTGGATGTGTATGATGACTACATACATCTTCTTAACACTTATCATACCTGATCCAAAAAATCTAAAGAAGAACATCGATATCTACTTATAGCTATTTGTGGATGAGATGAAATAATTGTGGCAATTCGGCGCTCAAACATATGATATATCGAAGGACCAGAATTTTCAGATGAGAGCGTCACTCATGTGGACCATCAATGATTTTTCAGCATATGAGATGTTATCAGGGTGGAGTACTCATGGTACTTTATCTTGCCCGATAAGAATAAAAAAGAGTAAGGCATTTTGTCTCCAGAATGGAAGAAAAGTATGCTTTTTGATTGTCACCGTTAGTTTCTTCCTGCGTCACATCCGTGGAGAAGGAACAAAGATGACTTTAAAGCTGGTAAACATGAACTATCTCCCCACCCGTTGAGACTGACATGAGACAAAGTTTTGAAAGAGGTAGATGAATTATAGACTGTGATGGATGATCCAATATCGACCCTTCACTTTGAAGGGTTCGGACATAGACATAATTTCATAAAACGAAGAATCTTTTGGGACTTACCTTATTGGAAGGACAATGTCATAAGACACAATATAGATATCATGCATATCAAAAAGAATGTGTTCGACAATATCTTCAATACGGTGATGGATATCAAGAAAAAAAATGAAAGACTATTTCATAGCAAGAAAGGACAGGGAAATTATTTGTAGGTGTTCAGATTTGCACCTAAAATGAAGTGCAAACAATAATTGGATCAAGCCTCCAACGCCATTTACATTGAGTAGGGAGAAAAATTTGATAATATGCAACTGGATTTCAAAGTTGAGATTTCCTGACGGCTACGTGTCAAATCTGGCAAGATGTGTCGATCTCAACGTACGCAAGCTGATAGGGATGAAGAGTCATGATTTTCATGTGTTTATGGAGAGGTTACTACGAATTTCTCTGAGAGAGATGTTGCCTTATCAAGTATGGACTCTGCTGGCCGAATTATATATATTATTTAGAGATTTGTTTTCAAGCAAGTTGATTGTGCAACATTTAATAGAACTTGAGTAGAAGATTGTATTGATATTGTGTAGGTTAGAAAGGGTGCTCCCCCTAGTTTTTTTGATAGTATGTAGTATTGCCGATTCATCTTACAGACGAAGCACCTATCGGTGCTCTGGTCCATTATCCATGGATGTATCCATTTTTGAGGTATAAATTGATTATTTTTTATAATTAATTTCTTTACTCAAATAATTCTAGTATTCAATATATTATCTATAGGTATTTATATCACCTAAAGAAGAAAGTGGGCAATAAGCCTCATATAGAATCTTCGATATGCGAAGCATATATCATTGAGGAGGTTTTAAACTTCTGCTCCATCTACTTTGATACTCATGTCAGAACAAATCGTAATAGAATCCCAAGGAATGATGATGGTGGGGTTGATGTACCGAATAGTGTAATCTGTACTATCTTCAATGCGGGAGGCGCCTACAAGTGCTACTAAAGTACGGTAGTTGAAAGGCGATGAGTTTGAAGCCGCTCATCGAATATATTGTTAAATAGTGGTCTTGAGAAGATGCAAGAAATTGAGAAGCAAGCGACATATCTTTGCTAGATATTTTAATTCTATATGCTAGAAAAAAAGTGCTTTAACTATTCTCCTTATTATCACTATACTTTTAGAGCTGAGATAAAAAAGGAGAGACATAATATTAATGATGATGATCTTGCTAGAGAGGTTGATATAAAATTTCTATCGTGGTTCCATAATTATGTACGGATCCTAAATATTAAACATTCTAAATTTAGCATTCCAACCAATCGTTCTCTAATATCTATATGACACGTGATGTTTCAAGTTTTTTGTCCTGGTACAGAGTTATAGAATAAATGACTTCGAGCATTAGCTATCGGACCAAGCAAGAGGGAACAGTGTTGGAATAGATACACCCCATGGCATAGCCAAAGAATTTATCTACGGGGTGCGATATAAATGCACTAGTCTACGACAAAATCACGGGTCCGTAAAATGGTGATCCGGTCGTCGGTCTCAAAATTGGATAAAACTTACAACATAGGACAATTTCGAAGTTATGCATCTAATGACGTGAATCCCTCGTCATCCAAAGAGCGCATGGAGAATAATTACAAAATTTTGAAAAATATCGATACGATAAAATTTGATGGATACATGATAAATTCATCGTGCACAATCGACGAATTTGAGTTGTCTATTTCCATACGTCGGCATTAACTATACACATCTTTTTGTGTAATGATTCATGTCGAGATCATATGAATTAGTGGAGCGATACCCAACTCACATTTTTTACTTAAATAAAAAATATTTAAGTAGCTCACTTCGAGTTTTAAGATGACTGATCAAATTTAAATGAAAGAAGAAGAGTTTACCATTGTCAAGGAAAATTATTCCTTGCAAAATTTTAAGGTACAATTGTGGGTGAATTTTATAATTAAAAATTAAAAAATTATTCAACCCTAATTAACCATGTTTCTATAAGTTATAACAATCAAGAGGGTAATCTTATGAAATACTCACACACAAGTATTGGAATTGTTAGCTAGGCTTCAAACAATGCAAACCAGCATAAGAATTTTTTTTTTACAATAATACTATATAAAATACAATAGTATAATTGTCTATACTAAAGATAAGTAAAACACCACTGGATGAATAAATAAGGCTTCAAACTTTGTGAACTATGCCTAGGATGTGATAAAACACCACTGAACAACTCATAATTTATGATGAGTAAATTAGTTAAGTTAGGGTCACTACACAGAGAACATGATTTCGACCAAAAATTGTTCTTGAATAATGCGAAGATCTAAAACTGATGTATGTATAGAAGTTTTAAATTTTACGGGGCACAACCACGGTTCCTTGGGACCAACTGGTTGCGTTTCTGGATACAACATCAATGGCTTCAAATTTAGAACCACTGATAAGACTATTAATAAATCATTAATCGAAAAGGAGGCTAATTATACAAAGAAGTTTGGAGTATGTGTAAGGGTTTTAGTCTACGATGCCGATACAGAATTCGAATATTATAGTATACTAAGAGATGTCGTGGAGCTGGAATACCCTTATGAGAAAAAAAATGTGTTGTTTAAATCTGATTGGTTTGACACAACATCCAAAAAAGGATAAAAAATTGACAACCAGTTTGGGTTTGTTAATATAAAATATGAAAAAAGATACGTAGGTTTTGAACCATTTGTGTTGGCTAGTCAAACGTTTCAAGTATACTATACGAGCTATCCTAGTCGACGACGCAACAATAAGGATTGGTGGGCTGTAAGCAAAACTAATGCTATAAACACATAATATTGGGGATCTAGCATACCAGGAGGATGAGATGGTCATGCCTTAACTTACGTATATGAGTTTGACCGGTGTTGATGGTATGGAGATTGATGTTACCGTAGAGGATGGTAGAGTTAACGAAGAGATTGACAATGAATATTTACCTCATATAGAGGAGGACTCTGATATGGAGGTATCGAAAGAGAAATAATAATTGGAAGATGAAGTTGATAGTGAAAGTAAAAAATAAAATGAAGAAGTAGAAGATGAAGACGATTCAAAAAATAATTCGGAAGACGATGATGATTCAGAAGATGAAGAAGATTAGTATGTACACACATATGCATTAGCTTAGATTATTTATTTATTTAAAGACACGGTTATTATTTACTTTATCATCATACTAGTATTTATTTGTTTTACCACACCATTCGTTACTTTATGATGTCTTGATGTCACTATTTTTATTCAGAAGATGAAGTTGATATACTCGTTCATCGATAGGGGGAGCTACTCCATCTCCCGGGCTTTCCTCAACTTCTACCAATGCTGCTACTCCTGTTACTAGTGCTACAAGATCGTCGCCCGCAAAAGGGTCAAGGATATGATCAATGATCAGAAGGTACTGGCGTCACATTCAGGGGATCTTCGCAAGGAGTGGCTCAAGGCGGAGTTCTGGGAGAAGATGAATGAGAAGCTGGAGGCCCCGGCCCATAAGGCCAAGTGCGAGAAGAAGAGAGTGGCCCGTGCTAAGGGTGGTCTCCACACAGGTGGAACTATTCCGATCGTCGAGCATTTTTTATGGATGGTTAGTATTATAATTTTTTGCTAGATCAATTTTTGGTAATTCTTATTTTTTTCTTATTAATTAATTACTAATTTTTTAAAGTACGAGGAGGCCGTCAAAGCTGGGGAAGACCCGAAGACCATCGACTTTCCTGCAATCTTCTAGCGAACGCACAAAAAGAAGAAGGATGGCAAGCTCGTACATGAGCGGGCGGCAAAGGCATACGTAAGTTATGTTTATAAAATTTTGTCAACTAAATTTAATTACATTCTTTTTGTAATTTAACTATATTTGTGTACCCTAAAAATCTAACCTTAACTTTAATATCGTTACCTATGATATCTAAAAACCTTAACTCTAAACATAACCTACGATATCTAAACTTAACTCTAAACATAACCTTAGTTGTAGTCAATAAAAAGATTAATCCTAACCAATATCTAAACCTATTTACTTAAATAAATATAGGATACGTATGAGACGTTGGAGTGTGGGACTAAGAGCAGTACGCCGACTGAGATAAACGATCGGTGGGTACAAGCTGTCGGGAGAGAAAAAGACGACAACGTGTACGGGACTGGAATATTGGCATCCCAATCGTCGATTCTTTCCAGAGCTCCTCCGACGGCTCCTACAGCTCCATTAGAGCCCAGCCCTGGCGTTCCTTCTAGTGCTATGACTTTAGAGCAGATCACGATGACTCTGTTACAGGTACAGAGGCAGGTTAGATAGCAGGCAGAATCTCGTGATCCTGCAGTTCCTGCTCCTCCGATAGCTCCAACGATGGCTACTCCAGCTCCTCCGACGGCTCCTCCAGTTCTATCTATGATTTCTTCTGCTGCTCCATCTTTTATTCCTGAGGATCTACAGCAAATCATCGCTGTGGTTATGACACAGTACATGGCTACCTCGCTTTTCTCTGCCTCCGCCTCCACCATTAACTTGATGTATTTTTTTTGATAATTTGACAGTTTGTTTGATGTATTGATTGTATAACTTTATATGTTGGGATTATGAAAGTTTATTATAAAGTATGGCTATGCACTTATATTTGATACGTTCTATTATATTTGATTGTATTTAATGTGTTTGAATCTCTGATCAATTTTGTATAATCTAACAGGTATATGCTCAGTAGGAAGTACACTACAAAAATATATCTAATTTGTGACATTTTTAGCGACGTTTAGTTTTGACATTACTACATTTTACAAATTTAGCAACGTCCTATTATAACGTCGCAAGACGTCTCTGTTAGCGACTGTCCGCGACCTTCAGCGACTACGAATAATATTACAGAATAAGATGTCGCCAGGTGTCGCAAGATATCGCTATTATTTTTATTGTAGGGAAGTATAACAGCATTATTTTGCATATGTTGCTAAATATTATAAAATTAGTGACGTTTAGCGACGTCTAATTATGATGTCGCTAACATTTTTCATATAGGTTAACATATTTTATTTTCTCCCATCCTCTCCAATTTTTTTTTAATCTTTTGAACCCCCGCGTTACCGTGCTCCCCACGCGACCCCCTTCGGCTGCACAACTCCAGAGCTCTGACGCCGACCCCGGGTACCCCCTCCTCCTCCTTCTCCTCCTCTCTAGGCTCCTCCTCCTCCACCGAGATCCTCCTCCTCCTCTCCGAGCTTCTCCTCCTCTTCCACTCAGCTCCTCCTCTCCGGGCTCCTCCTACTCCACCGAGATCCTCCTCCTCCTCCACCGAGCTCCTCCTCCTCCTCCTCTATATGCACCCCCTCCTCTCCGGCCACCCCCTCCTTAGGTAAACTCTAACCCTAACTCGGACACACACACACGCGGACACTAACCCTATCCCTAACTCGGACACTAACCCTAACTCGGACACACACACACACACACGTAGGGGTGAGTAACGGTTTGGTTCGGTTAAAAATCGAACAGAATAAGAAAAACCAAATTCAATCGAAAATCGAATAAGCAAAACCAAAACTGAACCGAATTAGACCATTATCGAACCAAACCAAACTAAATTAAATTGATCCGTGATCACGATGGAGAATCGATCCACGGTTGGATCATTCCTGAGCAGTGGACTGTGATGAAGGCGAGATTCGACGAAACCAAGTACAAGGAACGGTCGAAGAAGGCAAAGACGGCTAGGTCGAAGGCAAGAAAGTGGTGTGGTAGCTCGATTCCCATGACAAAATATTTTCGTCGTCTGGTATATATTTTATTGAATATATATTATTTTAATGCAAGTAGGATAAGATGTTTAATTTTAAAAACAAACAATATAATTTTTATCAGGTACAAAGGGACGAGGATGCCAACATGGTGACAATCTTCCTGGCCATCTATCGGAAGGACGAAAAGCTCATTAATGAGAATGCCACGCAGACCTATGTACGTTTTACTACCCTTTGTTAGTTTTAATATAACTTAGAAAATATGCAAATATATATCTATATAGTTAGTAATAAGTAACTTATGTCACGTCCCGGTCCCGCAAGGGGGGCGTTCATCCTCGCTTGGGTCCTTACGGGACTGATCGTCCTTGCTTTGGTCCTTGGGATAAGGCACTGCTATCGCTTCCTCGGACGATCCAGCACCTGAGAACAAATAAACTGTTGGTGGGTCAGCACTTTGGAGAAAGTACTAGTGAGTCTAAAATCAACGAACAGAAGCAATATTTCCTGAAGCCAACACTAAGTAAGCATGTGGCAAAATATTTTATTACTAGTGATATTTCTAGTTTTACCTAGGTTCGTTACATGCAGTACAGGAACTGAGTCATATTACTTCTTTTTGAAAACATCTTCGAAATCAGAGTTCATGTTCGATATACAAGCAAGCAGGCAAGACAAGCAGTTCATATACGATATGCAATATTTATTTACTATCTCTGGTGCGTAGCGTGTCTCGTGAATCATAAGCATTTCTCTAAAGACTTTAGCAAGCATCTAGTGGACTATCTTCTAAGCATCTCTCTCTATGCATCTCTCTCTTACTCTTATCATCTATTACATCCTATCATGTGAACGAGATGGAAGCATATACAAAAAATAGACTTCTCTATGCAAGTATTTAATACCAATGAGCATGTTCGATAGCATGAATATCACTTATTCAATGATTCTTACCCTTTTGCCGAACGGTTATCCCTGCAGCAGACATACGAGTTAAAAATATTTGCATATATAAGAATATGGTTCTCTTTTCCTGTCCGTCTCTGCATCAAACAGTTAGATATGAAAGAAGGCTGAATCCTAGCATGCGACCTAACTATATGATGGTCTATGAGTCTACTTTCTTAAGATTATAACCGGTGTTATCATGGCCCAGCACTGCACTAATGTATACTCGCTCGTATACTTATCTGCTTTGACATATGAACCAGCTATCTAATAGACATGAATACCTCCTGATCGCGAGGACTTCTTTGTCTCATGTATTCCTCTGATCCTCCCAGGGAGAACGATCCCCAGTGCCCCAAAAAACCATTCGTGGGATTTTTCTTGTGCATAAGTTGTCTAAGACCAATGCATGAATGCAACTCTATCATATAAACTCTACATGGATGCAACATTTTAATAACAAGCATATATTCAATATATTCTCTCTATCTATGTCTCTGTCTCAGTGCGGACATGCCGCCATTTCTATCTCTTATGAAGACTGGCTGCCATTTCTCTGATGTCGTTCAAAAATTTTGATAACTTCTATGGAAACATATAACAATCACTATTTAAGAAAGCAAGCATGGAAACAGTTCTCTATCTCTTTAACTAAGCATACAGTTCTACTCTTTCTTTAGCATATACGATGGAAACATATGAACATCTATTTCTCTTGTCTACTAGCAAGACAACGGTTCATTCGATAGCGGTGTCCCTGTAACTAAGCATGCAACATTTCTATCTTTTCTTAGTATGGTAATGGTTCTATCTCTATCTATTTTTAGACAAGCATTAAAGTTCTCTAGTTAAGCAAGCAAGTTCATTTAAATGATAAGCTATACGAGTTCTCTTATTAAGCATGCAGAGGCAGGTTCTATCATTCTTCTTATGAAACTATCTTCTTAAGCAAACAAGCATTTCAAAAACTCAGCTTCATTATTAAGGCATACAAGAATCAGAGAATGAAGCTTCTGCCCACTCACCCAGATCAATCGTTTTGTGTTTCGACCAGAAACTCTACGAGAAGACTTCCACTCGAGTCAGCAAACTGATATCTCTTGTACATAGTGCCAACGCGGAGCGGGGCACTACAACTTAGACGTTAGCAACCATATTTTAGGACGAGTATCTTAAACTAGGTGAGCGGGCGACTGCTAGTGCACCTGTAGAGGGAGGGGCTGGTACTTCCTCGCAGCCCTCTATAGCTTCGTCGACGGACGAGCTCTGGATGACTGTCGTTGGTGGTCTTCAGAGGGGTACGTACTACGGTATTGGATCCTACGGCGCCTATGTTGTGACACAGTCATCCAGGGCCCCCTCTGTCAGTGTGTATTGCTCGTAGCCTTCGCAGGCGTCGGTACGAGCCTATGAGAGAGTTGACCGTCAGATTATTGACCTGCATGACGTGTTGCTACAAAGGATTACGGGGCGGCCACAGTCTGCGCCAAAGACAGATGATGCGACGATCACCGCACGTTTTGATTCACTTGAGCATAGCCTTATGGATCTCTGGACTCTGAGCCATATGATAGAGCACAACCTTATAGAGCTCAGGACTATGGGCCAGACGACAGAGCACCGCTTGGCAACTCTGGCTGTGTCTACGGAGCACAAACAGACGGAGCTGGAGGGGTCGCATACGGTCATGAGAAACTTATTTGCGAGGATCTATGCGGTGTAGGATTTCTTGAGCCGGTCGGTGGTTGAGAACACTTCAAGGGTGGTATCTTCCATGGATTCATACAATGCTCGACTGCTAGCATTGGAGTAGATACGTCCTTCTGGTCCACCGGCATCGATACCGTCTCCATCACTGCCTCCTCCATAGGCATCGGTGACGCTTTCATTGGAGCAATATGAGTTCCTTCTATCCCAGATACGCGGTGGTGCTCCTCCTGATCAGTAGTAGTCCTTGTTTGGACAGATTTTAGTGTGTTTGTGTATATTGGCCCATTCTTGGGTCTTTGATGTATTTATTTCATACTTTTTATTACATTCTGAGACGCATGTGACACTTATTTTAAATTTATTTATCTACTTCTTGGGACATATTTAGTGTAATGTAACTTTGTAGGATTCTTTCTACGTGAGTTTAGTTTATTATTCATATTAACTATACACCAAAAATTACCGGTGTTGAGTGTTCCACAGAAGGGGTCGACGAACCCAGAAAATTCAACGAAGGGTTGCTCCCGGTCTATTTATATAAACTGTGATTTTATAACTACAACTGAAGTTTTGTTGGGAAATATTTTACAACTGTATTATGTTTTTTTTTAATTTACATCGTATTGTAACGTTGCGACGTTCTGGGACATACATTTACGTCGCTAAAAAGTATCAAAACGTTGCTACCTGATACCAAGGATGTCGCTAGCATGTCGCTAAACGTCGTTAACATACTGACATGACAAACTTACTATGTTAGCATTGTTGTAGCAAAATGTTGCTCATAATGTCGCTAATGTAGCGACGTTTTGCGACCAAATATTACGTCGCCATTTAACGATGACACATCGCTAATCGTCGTATATTCTGCGACGTCGTGTTGTCGCAAATATACCTCGCTACAGCGACGAATAGCGATATTTTTGTTGTCAGCGACAATGAAATACGCGACACCGTAAAAATGTGGCTAATTACGTCGCTAAATTATTTTAGCGATGTTAGTTTACCTATTAGCGATGCCTTAAATATGTGTTATGCTGGTAGTGCTTGGCATGGAATTGATAATACTGATAATCCTGATAGTGGCTCGACGTAGCGCACCCCGGACTTGAGAATTCCTGTAAATGTCCTGATCAAGGCTATTAGTAGCACCTATATTGCATGACATGTATTCCCGTGGCTGATTTTGATTCTACTCATCAAGTTACTGTCTTATTTTGCATCATGTCTATTCCCGTGACTGATTAACAACGAAAAAGTTCGTCGCTAAATATGTCTGGTACAAAAAAAATGTATCAAATATGTATCAAAAATAATAACTAAATCCATCGTTATGTCCGTCGATGTTAGCGACGGAAAGTCAGTCAGTGACCTTCTGAAAAATTTGGTAAAAATGGGCTCACAGTTTCCATCGACAATCCGTTGCTAAGCCGTCACCAAATACAGCGACGTAAATAATGTCACTAATCATCGCTGAGATTACGTCGCTAATCCGTCGACATGGCGAAGGATTAGCAACAAAAGTTTTGCAGCGACACTTAAATTAATGACGTCACAATTTCGTCGCAAATTGAAATAGCGACGAAAATAGGTATTTTAGCGACAGAAACTTCCGTCGCTAAAACTCAGTATTTTTGTAGTAACATGAACTGAGGACACGTGGCGGCCCCCATTGGTCGGCTGTAGTCCCCACAAAACTGAGTCCCCCTCTGCATTCATCGCTGCACACAGCTCAACCAATAGGGGGCCAACACGTGTCCTCGGTTCACGTGCCGGTCCCACGCATGGTCTTTAAGGAAGTGCTGGTTTTTATTTACACTCTCAATCTAAATGGAGATTGGTTTTCTTTTGCCATTTAATGCCTTTATTGGTGCTAGATATAATAGAAAGAGTATTTGTGGTCGGCCATCCATTTCACCTCTTCATTCCTACCATGTCAATGCTGGTTTAATGACCAACAGAAAAGTTGCAGAAAAAAGGGTTCACGTTAAAACGCGAAAACAGGTTCTGGGTCCACAATGTAGCCTATTCTTGGTGCTCAATGTCATGGTTTTGAATGAATTTGTGACAGAGAAGTAGGTGAGTCCTGAAGCAAATCCTGGATTGTGCCGATAGGACAGACAATTGGCTCATGAGATATTGAACGAATTTTTCTCAGAAACAATTAATGGTAGGCCTAAACTGATTGAATATTGGAAGACAACAGCCATGAAGCCATGCATGAAGAGCATTTATGTGTCTTTGACTTAATTATCGCTATTAATAGTAGCAGTAACTACAGTCACTACATTTATCCCTCTCCAGCTAAGCTAAGCTAAGCAGTAGCTGTGCTGTTTCTTACTGGTAACCAAAACTATTGAACAATTGTTGGGCACCTGCATTCGCACATGGATGGGTCGGAAAAAATTGGATAGAGAAGACCCGATAGAAAATAATAATGTTGCGAGTTGATTTCAGTTGTTAACATATGAGAACATCAAACAAAAATAAAAGCCAACATAGCTAGGACAACCTCAAAGCAGCTCATCAGAATCTCACATAACGACTACACAAGTCGGCCGATGTTGATGTACGTCATACTGCACCATTCAAAGATCTTGAGCTAATTAATAAATTTCTTGCAAATTTAGGCCAATCGATAATATGAAATGTAGCAAACTCAGGCCAATTCATATACTATCTATCTATCTATCTATCTATCTATACTACTACGTAATGTAAACAATTTAATTAAAATTAATAGAGATATGTTGATAATTACAAATAATTATTATTTGATATTCCTAAATAATAATTATTTATAAAATTCTATATATAATAATAATTTTAGAATAATTAAGGTAGACTAAACTTTAGTGTTTTAAAGTAGTCTTAATAAAAACTAGAATAATAAATACATATACATGAGTAATACACTATCATAATTGATCAAGAATGGTGATTAAGTATTACTAGTTACCTCCAACTGTGTTACACGTAAAAAAAATTAATTATTTTTAATTATTTTAAAATATTTAAAATGTAATTTGAATATATTTTAATTATAGTTTTAATTAGAAATTGTTATAGATATATTTTTAGAATTTTGAATATGTTAGTTAGATAATACCAGGTACTTAGTTCAAATATTTAAATATATTTGAATTAATATTTGTTAAATAATTTTAATATTTTTGATAGTTTATTTAAATGTAGTTTTTAAACGGTTTTAAATTTAGTTTTTAATATCTATCTATGCGAAAAAAAGAGAAAAAGCTAGTTTTTTCGTAATTTTTCTTTTAATAAATGATGGAGTATTTACAAACGACTTAGATAGCTCAATTTTGAATCGTTTCCAAACCTCTTTATAAGAGTAGAGATAGAGATAGAGATAGAGATATATATAATTACTGTTGACCATAACTCTAAAGTTAGAATTGGTCATGAATAGAGTGATTTAGGCCTCCTATATTATTATCGTCACTTTTCAATTTTGTACTATTAATTAGGGGTGAGCAGATTGCGGTTCAAAAACAGCAAACCAACCCGACCTGTATTTACAGTTAGGGTCAGTTTTGTACCAAATGGGTCGGACGTTGGTTTAGGAAACAGAAAATAGCAGTTATCGGTTCGGGTCACGGTTTTGACAAACAGTTCCCGACCCGAATCGAAAACCGATTATATATATATATATGTGTGTGTGTGTGTGTGTGTGTGTGTGTGTGTGTGAAATTACCAAAACACCCCCCCCCCCACACACACACATTTCTGCCCTAACCCTATCCCTAAGTATTTAAGTGAAGAATGAGAGGAACTTTCTCTCTCATCTCATTATTTTCTCCATATTTTTTCGGCGTTGCCCTAACCCGACCATCTCTATTCCCCTTTCTCGGAGTCGTACCTACTACCTCCTCGGCTCCTCCTCTCTCTTGACCTGATCTCCTTCCCTAAGTCCCCCCCCCCCCATTTCCATTTTTGGAGTTCAGACTCCAGATCTCGAGTCCCTTCGTCTACTCTACCCATATTCCACCTCTCTCGAAGGATTCGGGCCTCCTTCCCTCACTACAAGAAAAATGATCATTTACGACACGCGAAACACGCCATAAAAGATTTTTCACGGTGTACATTTTGGTGTCGTAAAAAGTCATGCCGTAAATGACCCTATTATTTATGGCGAACATTTGAATGCTGTAAATAACCCTCTCCATTTTTTTTACCGCGTTCAAATCCATGCCATAAATAATATCAAGAGGGTCATTTATAGCATTCAAATGTGCACCGTAAATAATAGGGTCATTTACAGCGTGGCCTTTTACGGCACCAAAATATACGTCGTGAAAGATCTTTTACGGCGTGTTTCGCGTGCCGTAAATGATCATGTTTCTTGTTGTGCCTCCATTTCCAGATCTCGAGTCCCTTCGTAACTTCGTCTACTCTGTCGCCTCTCTCGAAGATTCGAAGACTTAATATCAACTTTCGATTCTCTTGATATCGTCTACACCAGATCTGCCGCTCTACTTCTCTGATCTCTAGATCTGACCAAGATCTGCCTAGATCTAACCTAGATCTGCCTAGATCTGACCTAGATCTTTGAGATCTAACCTGAACTGAAGTTGCTTGTTCCTCACTCGGAATCAACTGGTAAGAAACCATTCAAATTTTCGATTTTAAATTTATTATAGTTATTTGTTGACTTAATCTAGTTTTTTCTAATTAATTCGTTCATTTCTTGCATGAATCATTGAAGCACAAGAATTTTGGAATCGAGTTAGACATAGCCCCGACCCTTGTTGTCTCAAAATTTTGAGTATTGTACTCACTGTAAGTTTTCTTTTCCCTGTTATTTCTTGCATGCACTATTAGTCTATCAATATGCAGGGTTGCTATTTTGCTGCAAAAAAATGTTGATGTTGCTGCTGCCAAAAAAATGTGTTAGATTAAAATGTTTTTGTTTCTTATAATTTGTAGTGTTAATTTCACTATCTTATAATAATTTGCAGTGTTAGTTTTAGTGGCTTATAGTCTTACAAGTATGGCTTATAATATGTTAAATTAAAATATGTTATAGCTATGTTGTGTCTTGTTGTTGGCTTATGATTCATTAAATTGTAGCATTAGTTTCAGTCGCTTATAATTTACGTGTGTTAGTTTCAGTTGCTTATAAGTTGCAGTATTTGTTTTAGTAGCTTATAATCTTGTTGTTGGCTTATAATATGTTAGATTAAAATGTGTTATAGACTTATAGCTATGTTTTTGTTGCTTATAGCTATGTTTAAGTGCTATTATGCTATTTTTGTACTCACACACTTAATTTTAATACTATGTTTTCTGCTGCTTATAGTTATGTTTCTGTTTTAGATTAAAATTAGTTTATAACTTGATGTTTAAGTTCTATAATTTGCAATGATAGTTTCAGCGGCTTATAATCTTACAAGTACGACTTATAATATGTTAGATTAAAAATGTGTTATAACTATGTTGTGTCTTGTTGTTGGCTTATAATTCATTAATTTGTAGTATTAGTTTCAGTCGCATATAATTTGCATGTGTTAGTTTCAGTTGCTTATAATTTGCAATGTTAGTTTCAGTGGCTTTTAATCTTGTTGTTGGCTTATAATATGTTAGATTAAAATGTGTTGTAGACTTATAGCTATGTTTCTGTTCCTTATAGCTATGTTTAAGTGCAATTATACTGTTTTTGTACTCACACACTTAATTTTAATACTATCTTTCTGGTGCTTATAGCTATGTTTCTTTTTTAGATTAAAATTATTTTATAACTTTCTATTTAAGTGCTATAATTTGCATTGTTAGTTTCACATAATTATCACGGTTAGATTAAAATTAGTTAATATGTTGTTAGGTAGCATCAATCAATGGCAACAACATCATATTCATGCAATGTGTGTATTCCTACATTTAAACTAAAATTTCATATTTATAGTTCATATAATGGAAGTCGCATTTAATTTTTTAGATGTCGCACGAAGGTCTTCCACCTCAACTACCAAGTAGTTCTCAAGGCACTAATGAGACAATTTCTACTCCTAATTCTAGTCTTCAAGTTACTAGAAAACCTAGCAAGAAACGAGCTATGTTTTGGGACGATTTTAATAAAACTTTTGATGGGAAAGAATGTCCAAAAGCTAGTTGCAAGCACTGTAAAAAAGAATAGCACTGTAATAGCAAGATAAACGGGATAACCAGTGTAAAAAATTATTGTATTGCATGTTCGTTGAATCCAAAAAATCACGATCCCAATCAATCAACACTAAACTTGCAACCAAATGCAAAGGACATGGATAAGATATTCACAAGATAAAAAATTAATCAAGATGAGGTGAGGAAAGCCTTGACACGTATGGTTATTGTTGATGAGCTTCCATTTCGATTTGTGGAATGAGTAGGTTTTAGAAACTTTATGAGTGTTGCGTGTCCCCTCTTTCATATTCCATCAAGATGGACCGTGGTACAAAATTCTTATGATGTTTACTCTATCGAAAAGAGTAAGTTCAAAACATATCTTAAAGAGTCTAAGAAAATGGTTTGTCTTATTACCGATTTGTGGACATTATTGCAGAAAATCAATTATATGAGACTTGAAGAATTTATTTATAAATTTTTGGCCAATTTCCAGTCACAAAGGGGAGGCCATCGGGAGGGTAATAGCATTCTTAATTGCAAGTATTTACACATGAGATGCATTGCACACATCATCAATCTCATTATGGTTTTTGAAATTGATGTCTCCATCGGTTTCTCGTGTTAGGAATATGATAATATATGTGAGACACTCTCCTAGTAGATTCCAAAAATTTAAGGACTGTGTTGAATCCGAAAAGATACAAAACAAGAAGTTGTGTCTTGATGTGAGCACTCATTGTATTTCTACATTTATTATGTTAGAAATGGCTCAAAGGTTTGAAAGTGCTTTTGATAGATACACATCTATTGATCCATGGTTTAAAGTAGAGCTAGCGAAGAATGGTGGGTATCTTAGTGAGAAAGATTGGTCTAATGCAAGAAGATTGTGCACTTTCCTAAAACACTTTTATGAACTTACAATACGTATCTCGGGTTTCTTATATGTCACTTGTAACAACTTTTTTGATGAAATCACATCAATTGACATTCTTTTGCACACTTCAAAGGAGATTAGTGACTTTGACTTGGCTATCATGGCCGATAAAATGAGAGAAAAGTATGATAAGTATTGGGCGGGGGCATTGAGAAGATGAACATGGTTATATTTATTGCACCAATTCTTGATCAACGACACAAGTTAGAGTATGTGGAATATCCTCTTGATCATCTATATAGTACCGAAAAGAGCGATTTCATGAAACAGAAAGTAAAAAGTGTTGTATGCTCTATGAATAATGAGTACAAAGACAAGAGCACTTCTCAAATTGGTGGTCCTAGTTCTAGTGAGAGAGTCCAATCTTCTAGTAAAAATTAACCGGTGCACACCTTGCAATTGAAGAAGTTCATGAAGGCCCAATTCAAGAAGCATAAGATGGAATTGGGTGGTAGTGATGCTAAATCGGAGCTTGATCGTTATCTAGAAGAGAGTACCGTAGATAACAATGATGATGAACGGGATGAGTTTAATATTTTGGGATAATGGAAGCTTAATTCTCCTCGTTTTCCGATCCTTTCAAAGATGGCTAGGGATGTTTTGACCGTTGCTTTATCTATCGTGGCTTTCGAGTCCGCTTTTAGTACTGTTGGTCGTGTCCTAGATGCTTATAGGATCTCTTTGACTCCAAAAATTGCTTAAGCACTTATACGTTGTCAAGATTGGTTTATGGGGGCTTCCGATAAACCCATTGTCTCTATTATAGAAGATGATTTTGAAGACATCTACAAAGTTGAAATGGGTAATTTGGACTTTTAAATTGTATTACATTATTTCAATTTGATAGTGGGTTTTGTTTTAAATTGTTAATTGATTTATTCTTATCATTTAGATTTGGGTAAGTTAACGGTGGGATCAACATCAACAAGCAAGATTTGATTACTTTTTCTCTTTAAACTTTGAAGTTTAAAATATCTGTAATACATTTGAAACACGTGTGTGTAATATTTGTTGGCTCTGTATGCTGGCTCTTTATACTTTTGAAACACTTTAGATTTGGCTCTGTATGCTGGCTCTGTTTTGTTGGCTGCCTGCCTTTGTTTTGCTGGCTTTGTTGTTCTGTGTTCCTGTATATGGATTACTAAATTTCTGTTCTGTCTCTGATACATGTTCTGTGTTCCTGTTGCTTTGATACTGTGATACATGTTTTGTGTTCTTGCATATTTCTGTTATAGATATTAGAGAGTGTCCCCATTAAGTTTCACTTAAATACATCCATATTTCTGTTGTGTAGTCAGCGATGGCGTGGCATTCGATGCAGCCTGTGGCATGGCACTTGTTGCAGCCTTGGCTTGGCATAAATTGCAACCATTGCTGATGATGCCTTGTTCATTTATTGTTGCCAGTTTATTTATTGTTTATTCTTGAAATTTTTACTAAAATATTAAATGAGAAAGTGGCAATGATGATTAATTATGGCTCGAGAAAGTCTAATTGATACCACATGGCATCATACTATGATGCATAAATCAACCATCTACTCTATTTTTCTTCTTGTTTTCTTTTTTTGGTATAGAATAATGGAATACTGGAATTGATGGGAAAGAGAGTTGTCTTTGCAAGCCTTGGAGTGTTAATAATGTTTGTAATGAAGCTCAATATTTTGTCTATATAATGAAGCTTAATATTTTGTTTGTAACTTGATGGAAAATATAGTCATTGCAAGCCTTGATGCAGGATAGTGTAATGAAGCTATATATTTTGTCAGCTCTATATTTTGCCTGTAACTTGATAGGAAATAGAATTAATGGGAAATTAATATATTCTTTGCTTGGAATGTTGTTGATCTGCATAATGAAGCTCTATATTTTTTCTGTAACTTACTGTTGCTCCAGATTATATGATGATATGCAAAATGGACCTCTATATTTTGCTTGTAAACTTGCTATTGATCTGCATAATTGTGCGCTACATTTTGCCTTCTATATTTGACTGTAAACTTTTTGTTTGTCTACAAAATGGAGCTCTCAATTGTGATTTTTTATGTAAATTGATAACGGGTTGGCCCAATAACCCAAGGCCCAAAAATTGATTAAACCAAAAACTGACCCGACTTATTTCGGTTCGGTTCATGTCCGGTTCCTATTTCGAATGGCTCGGTTCGGGTGTGCTACTTTACGGTTCGGTTCTTGATCAATTTTTATTAGCACGGTTCGGTTTGAACCGAACCAAACCTATGCTCAACCCTACTATTAATGCAATTCATATTCAAATTTATATACTATATATGCAACATAGGCATTCAATGACGAGCAGAAAGAAAAAAAATGTATAACTTAAACACAACACTATATGACAAACAAATAAAAAAACAAATTTGTCCAACTCTTGGGGCTTGCTATGCCAATACAATACTAAATCATATATATATATATATTACTATATAATAAAAAATGGTTTTTTCGTACTTTTTTTCTTTCAAATATGTCATTAGGTAACTTTACTAATTAAAATTATTTATTAAATTTAACAAGGAAAAATAGATAATTATATATATATATATATATATATATATATATATATATATATATATATATATATATATATATATATATTGTTACTTATTGGTTTTTCCAAATACAGAAAAGTTGATTAAAATATGATTAAATACGTACTGTGTATATATATTGGTACGAGGTAATTTGAGATTTTTTGCTTACTACCTAGATTAATGATCCCTGTATTGGTGCTTCAAAACTTTCAAATAAGCAGCACAAAGTTGAGTTATACAACTATATCCCTTCAGCCTTGTTGCCACTTTGTACTTCTCGTTAGGGATCATCATTGGGCTCGAGCTCCATGGGCGTCTGAAAAGTCTGTCTGGTACGATGGGCCAAAGTGGTCAATAGGGAAGTCTTGTCTGGTCTATATTAGTATAGGACAGGACTTGAACTAAGCATCCGCCCACCCAACTTCGTCCTTACGATACATGCCCATCTGAGTCCAGTCCAAAAAGTCTTTCTAAGCCCGACCCGAAAAACCTGTACAAGTTCGGCCAGAGTTTTTGAATATATGGAAATATATAGTGTGAGGGTGACTGGATATTGTCGGCCAGAGAGTTTTTACTGAGAGTAGCTATATGATAAGTCAAAGAGCCAACGATGTTCATTTTTCTAAGTACAATTGTCACTCTGCATTCCCGATATACGTATTTTTGGTGTATTATTTTTGCATCCTATATAATAGTATTCATGTACACTATTTGATACGGTATCTTGCACGTTGCTCATATCAGTATCCCTCAATTTTTTACTTGACATCTCAATGAGTATTTGGTATTGTGTTTTTGAGGTAGTTGCAGACCCGATGGGTCAATCATGTTGATCATTTTCTTCATATATTATTACCTGACCCCAGTCTGGAGATGTACTTTGTCTCGGCATAGTATTGCATCTCTTTTTCTTGTTTGGTTGGAGAGGTGTATTATTGTCCGTTGATGGAATACAGATTCAGTCTACGGTTCAGGCTTCCATATGTATAGAGTAGCTGGTTGTATCTTCATAGAGAATTGATTAATTGACTTATGCAATTATATTTTAATTTATTAGTTTTATAATAATATAATAATAGATATGACTGCTTTTGGTCAGTAGAATACCTATTGGCATTGCCATAGACCCGTGTTAGTATCCATGCATAGAATGGATACCTTGGCTTTCCCGAAATGAGAATTTAGTAGTCAAACTAGTATACCGTCGATATACTACAATATATTGTTGGTATACTACCCAGTTGCTATTGACTTGACCCATTGGTTTTAACCAAGTCACCCTTTTTCCCAATGGATACTTGGTTTTGTTTGGATGGTTGAGATGGAGAGTGGTGGCATGGATCCATTAGGTGGCACGCATCTAATGGCTCCCCCTTCACCCCCTCTTTCTTTATTAACCCACTCACTTTCTCTCTCTTCCTTTTTTTTTCCTTATTTCGTTCACTCTCTTCATTTCTCTCCCTCTTCACTCTCCCTTGGACTTGGAGCTAAGTCTTGAGACCTTGGTTTGATGTCTAACCCCCCAGTAGGAGGAGGAGTAGACCGTTTGGATTGGTTATCAGGACTCAAGGCAAGTACTTCTTGCTCAAAGTGAATCCAATCTTGATTTTTCTTTGAATTAATTTTTTCTTGCAATGTTAAATATTTTTAGTCAATAATGTAGATAATTATATTATTTTCAACTTTAATATATTTTATTTTTTTATTTTGACCAATAGTTTTGAGTAAATCTAAATTTCTAAATTGCATTTATGGAGTATTTTGTGGAATGATATTTCAAAACTCAAAATTTGTTAAAGCTAATGCTTCCATGTTGTAGATAATTCTATTTCATGCAAGTTTGACCTTTGAAAATCCGAATTTCGATTTAAATGGCCAAAAACAGGATAAAATTTTAGATTTTTGATGTTGTTACAAACCAAAATACCGATGATATACTTAGTATACCACCAGTATGCCGGTTTTATATACCAAAAACTCTCAAATTTGAGCCAGTATACCTCCTGTATACTACAACTTACCAACGGTATACAAATTTTTGGCTGTTTTTGTTGAATTAGTCTATTTGGGGCCATTTTTGCTCATTTTTGTCCATTTTTGCTATTTTCTTTAATTGTATTGATTCCTTAGCTATGTATTGTGATTATATATATTTTAAAGAAATTTTCCTATGATATTTAGGGACCATGTATCATAGCTTAGGGTCATTCTTTGAGAATTTTTAGGCCTCTCGTAAAATTGTATATTCAGATAACTAACCTTAATATGGTTCTAACGCAAGAAACTGGAACACATTTGGAGTCTGGAGCTATGAGTAATGGCTTCTGGAAGATGAAGGAACCCTATATGACAACTCCTCAAAATCGACTAAAAGAAAAATCCTAAAAAATTATAACCTTAATACTATATATATAGAGGAGAGAGAAACAGCTGCGGCTCAGAGTGCACCATGTGGCATCCATCCACGGACTCCCACTGGGATCGAACGACCAGGGTTCAGTCCGGCTTGGCTCGGCTGAGTCCGAGTCGAATTCAGTCTCGGCTCGGCTCAGCTTGGACCGGTTGCACCCGCACCCACGCCCGTGAGTCGCTGACAGGAGGGCCCCACCCAGTTTGCTGCGGGAGGCTGATAGCCGGTCCCTTGTTGGCTGACTGGGCAGGGTAATTTCTTTTATGGATTTTCTTTTTCAGAAAATAGTTTGCATAATTAACTAAAAATAAATGCTAAAAATAATCAAAAAATTCTCAAAAAATTCTAAAAAATATAATTAATTATTTAGAACCTAAAATAAAAGTTTGGGACATTTTTAATTATATTTGACCCTAAAATAAATTCTTAAAAGTTCTAGAAAATTAGTGTTACTAGTTTTTAATTAACCAAAAATTATGGAAAAATCCAATAGCCCCAAAATAACCTAATAACAATATTTAAGCTAGAATATCAGGATACAGAGGTTACATGCTATGTTAGTTTTTGGTACCCATGCATAAACATTCATATCTACTAACTTTCTTGTTCTACAGAATATAGATATATATCATTTCTTACCACAGTAGTGACATATAGCTGTGTGATTGGTACTTGGTGTAGCATGATAGATATGATTATGTGAAGTAGTTCTTTGTGGTCTATGTGGATAGAATGCATGATTATGTGGGATATTTCTTTGTAGCCTTCATGGATATCTATAATATGCATGATTATGTTTGGTTCTATGTGTATGATATGTTCTAAACATATGATTGCATGAGCTGTTATGCATGTGGGTAGGAGCATAGCTGTGAGTATTCTTTTGTCTTGCTACGTGTCTCGTGTTAGGTTGGGTGAAGGTTTGTTCGACCTGTTTACCCAATCTAATCCCTAATCTTTTAGAGGTAGCATATACTTCATCATATTTAGCAGTGAGAGCATCTATTCTACGTGCAACAATGGAATACTTCTTCTTTTCAGATTCGAGTTCTTCCTTAAGTTTAGCGTTCTCCTGAGAGCTCTTATAAAGACTGGAAAGTGCCTCATGGAGGTTAAGTTTAAGTCTAGAGTTCTCGTCTGAATCGTTAGAGGTATCCTTTACTATCACGCCCCAGTCCCAAAATACGTAGGACCAGGAATACGTGACATGCCAACTACGCATTCGACCAGACTCTGGTCTGACTCGAATACGTATAAGCTGTAAAATATAAAGGGCACTAACTAGATATCCCATAAATATAAACCTCTATGTCGCAATCCATAATGTACAACAGTATACAAGAAAGAGCTATATGTTCTAGAGTCGGTCGCCCAATAACACACAAACTTGAATAGACTCGAGAAGAGATGAGTCTACAAAAACTAGGCTACAACAGCAGATGAATAATCAATATAAAATAACAATAATACCGGTAGAAATGATGTGAATACCTAGTACAATGCCCGCAAGACATGCAACTCCATCAGCAACTCCAAATGCTCCGCAATCGTCTATGCTGCAAAACTGGCAGGGAACCAGGTCCTCAGAGGGACATAACAAGCTACAAAAATACAGCATGCCAAGTAAGCAGAAAGTACAAGTACAACAACAGGGTACTATATCATAACCAAACAAGTGTGACACAGTTTGAAGACAATGTTCGACGCGTGGACTATCTAAAATAAAACCGTAGCTCAGGACACGGAGACACACGGGACGTACCGCAGCTCCGGGCAAAGAGTCACACGGGTGATACCACTACACTAGATATAGGATCACTACATAGATACTACATAAATATATAAGCGTGTGCAGAGGAGCCCAAACGTCTAGTAACTGTCTTCCCCTTCCCAAGCGGTCAACGATTGTGCGCTAAACCTGAACCTCTATCTACAGTCTCGACAAACAGAAATAACTCGACAGACGCGACTCTAAGGTCGTCCCAATCTCTGGTTATGATGTCAGTATCATGATACACGAGTCTAGCACGATCATAATGTATGAGTGTTTCCTGGGGTATCGATATACTCAGGTACATACATCGAGGTGCTACGAAGCATCTAACAATTATTCTAAGACATTACGACGAACGTCAGCACCCGGTTGTGATCCGGGCGCGAAGTCTCGAACGTCAACATAAATACGTGCACAATGTACATAAAGAAATAATAAATATCTGTAATCTGAAAATACAGGATGGCAAGGTACACTTGCATGCGTGTGGCTGCTGATGACGGGGTTCCGATACCACGTCCAAGCCCTCAGGTCCCGTAGTACCTTAGGCAATATTTTCAAATAGGCATCTAGGATTTTAATTTCTGCAAGCACTCCACTATTAATCGCCATAGCTGCCCTGAGTATTTGATTTGCACAATTCCATTTCTGCAAGCACTCCACTATTAATTGCCATAGCTGCCCTGAGTATTTGATTTGAGCAATTCTATTTCTGCAAGCACTCCACTATTAATTACCATAGTTGCCTTGAGTATTTGATTTGCACAATCTCTAAACTGCTGCAGCCTTTTTCTTTCTCCCTCCAAGAGACCTTTTTGGTGGGACCCGCGGGCAGGGAAGCCACCACTTCTCTTCCTTCCTCAATGACGGCCTCCCGAAAGAAGAAGACGGGTAGGCCCCACCTCTCTCATTTTCCGCATCTGCAACTAGAATCCCCCGATCGTCGTACCATAACTCGGTATCTTTAAAACCATCGAGCATCCCTATTAGCATAGCATCGAGCTTCTTAAGTGCCTATAGGTTCACATTGAGATCAGAGCGCGGTCGGGAGAGCATCACCTCGAATGTTCCACCACCAGGGAATTCTTGGAGTGAAGGAAGGAGCTCTACTATGGAATCGCTAACAGATAGCATCCAGTCCATCTCTCTGAGCCACATCATGTTCTACTAAATTTTATTAGGCGAAGACATAACACGCTTCCTAAGGAAACTTGGTCATAAGATTTTCTTGAGTAGCTAGCTATGGCTCCGGGAGAATGGAAGAAGAAAAGAAGAAAGGAAGAAGAAGAAGAAAGAAATATGGAGGGGGCTCAATTTTCAATGTAGAGAACGGAGGAGAGAGAGAGGGGGTGAGGTTTCCTAGGTTTTTGGGGATTAGGGCCGGCATGGGGTTGTGTATAGGGATGGGGACATTTTATAGGGGTTGGTGATGTGAGTGTGTGGTGGGGATGCTCCAATTTCAAATGGAGGGCTAGGATTGATCATGGAGGATTGGGTTTCTTCATACAAAGGAAGGGGGAGGGTGTTGACTACGGTCAAAGAATGGTAACCTCTCCATTTGGCCTTGGCCAATGAGGTGAGGACACCTAAATCAATAAATTGCAACTAAGCCCCTTAAATTCGAGAAATTGCACGAACACATAAAATGATGCAAAAATTGTCAGGAAAATGGTGTTTGGTGATTTGCATGGTGAGGGGGTGTTGTGTGTTAGGCATGGGTTTAATTAAATGGGCATTGGGATTAATTGGGGATTAAAATAGGATTAGACAAAATTGGTATCCCCGCTTTAAATAGAATTAAAGTGTCCCGCGCTTTTAAATTAAATGGGGGTATTTGGGGTCAAAATTTGGAAATGACACAAAGGTTAAAAATGGTGGAGGCTTGGAGTCAGTCTTGGACCCTTTAGTTGGTCTGGGTCAACGGGTTAAGTTGGTATCTCAAAATTGAGGATAACGACACAGCTCCGGCACGGAATTAAATTTAGGATTTTGGATACGGAAAATTGCGTAATTAATTTAGGGCACAACGGATTTGATTTTGAGTGACGAAAAAGTCTAGCGCCCAAATTGGCGTGTCAAGTCAAGAGTGCAACAATCTGTTAGAATTTATGGGCTGATGTTGGGCTCCGAATAATTCAACAACGGTAGGGCACGCCAAGGGTTTAATTAAAATAAACAGACATCTGAAACCTTACTCTAACCCTCAATCATCTGTTGCTAAAACAAAATTTTCCATCCTAAACCAGGCTATCTATAGAAATAAATGATGGGGTTTACATCCTTCCCAACTTAGAAAAATTTCGTCCCCGAAATTATAAGTAAAGCACGATAATAGCTAAGAGAATTTTAAAGCAAGCTGGTAATCAAATACGGTACGTAAATTAGTACCTTGGTCCTTAAATAAATATGGAAAACATTGTCGAATGGAATCCTCGCGCTCCCAGGTAGACTCTCCTGGCGAATGATGCTTCCATGCAACTCTGACTAGTCGAATAGTCTGCAGTCTCAAAGTCTTCTCAACGTGATCGAGGATCTCAACTGGCTGCTCTACGTAAGATAAACTGGGCCCGACTGTAATCTTTGAATGATCAAGCACGTGGCTAGGGTCTGCCACATATCTCCTCAACTACGATACGTGAAATACGTCATGCACTCCTTCTAATGATGGAGGCAATGCAAGTCGATAAGCCACTTCGCCAACTCGTTCCAAGATGTCAAAAGGTCTGATGTACCTCGGACTCAGCTTGCCTCTGCCTCCAAATCTGTTGGTACCCCGAGTAGGCGATATCCTCAAAAACACGTGGTCAACCTCCTTGAACTCCAATGGTCTGCGGTGCACATTTGTCCAATATTTCTGTCTGTCCTGTGCTGCACGCGGGTGGATCTGAATCTGCTTGACCTTCTCCACTGTCTGTGTCACCAACTCTGGACCAAGTATCTGATGCTCTCCTACGTCACTCCAATAAACTGGTGACCTACATTTCCTGCCGTACAGTGCCTCATAAGGTGCCATCTGTATGCTAGCCTGGTAACTGTTATTGTAGAAGAATTCCACCAAGTATAGGTGGTCCTCCCAAGATCCTCCAAAATCAATCATGTACGCTCTCAACATATCCTTTAATATCTGTATCGTGTGCTCTGACTGACCATCAGTCTGTGGATGATATACAGTGCTAAACTTAAGACGAGTTCCTAGGCTCTCCTGCATACTCTGCCAAAAATGCGACGTGAATCTGGAATCACGATCCGATACGATGCTGACAGGCACTCCATGTAGTCGTACTATCTGCCTCATATACATGTCATCTAATATCTCCGTGGACTGCCCAACTCTGAAGGGCAAGAAATGTGCAGACTTGGTGAGTCTGCCTACGACAACCCAAACTGCATCCTTCCCGCTGGGGCTCCACAGGAATCCTGTGACGAAGTCCATGGTAATGTGTTCCCACTTTTCCTCGGGAATAGGAAGTGGCTGCAATAATCCTGCGGTCCTCTGATGTTCAGCCTTGACTTGCTGACAAACTAAATATTTTGTCATGAATCTTGCAATCTCTCTCTTCATCCCATGCCACCAGAAATGCTGCCTCAAGTCTCGATACATCTTCGTAACCCCGGGATAAATGGAATAAATTGAGCTATGTGCCTCGGTCATCAACTCTTGGCGTAGCTTGCCACTCGGAACATATAGGCGATCTCCATACCTCAACGTTCCGTCTTCATGAATCCTGAGTCCCGTCTGCATGCCGGCCTCTGTCCTCTCTCGTAGACGTCGAAATATCGCATCTGTAGGCAGGGCTGCCTTGATCCTCTCAATCAAAGTAGATTGAACCTCGAGACTGGCCATCTATCCATCCATGCCTAGCAATACAATCTCTATCCCAAGCTCCTGGAGATCCTCTAGCAATTGCCGCTGAGTCGTCAAAAAGTATGCCATGGGCTTCCTGCTTAAGGCATCTGCTACCATATTCGCCTTGCCAGGGTGGTACTGTAACTCAATATCATAATCTGTCATCAACTCTAGCCAGTGCCTCTGCCTCATGTTGAGCTCCTTCTGCGTGTAGACATACTTCAGACTTTTATGATCTGTGTAAATCTCAACATGCTCACCATAAAGGTAGTGTCCCCATAGCTTTAGTGCAAATATCACTGCGGCTAGCTCTAAATCGTGCGTCGGATAGTTCTTATCATGAACTCTCAGCTGTCTCGATGCGTAGGCTATCACCTTGCCGTGTTGAATCAGTACACATCCTAATCCGTTCCCAGACGCATCACTGTACACTAAAAATCCTCCTGATCCAGAAGGTAGTGTCAAAATCGGTGCTGATGTCAGACACTTCTTCAGCTCATCAAAACCTGCCTGACACTTGTCAGTCCAGATAAACTCTTCGCCTTTACGCGTTAGTCGTGTCATAGGTGCAGTTATCCTCGAGAAGTTTTCCACGAACCTCCGATAATATCCGGCAAGTCCGAGAAAACTCCTAACCTCTGTAACTAATGTAGGGGTAGGCCATGTCTCAACTGCAGCTATCTTCTCCGGGTCAACTGATAGTCCATCTCCGGTGATTATGTGCCCCAGAAACGGTACTCTATCCAGGAAGAACTCATATTTGATGTGCTTGGTGTACAGCCTCTCATGTCTCAGCATCTCCAATACGATCCTGAGATGCCTCTCATGCTCCTCCTGGCTCTTGGAATACACCAAGATGTCGTCGATAAATACCGCCACGAACTTATCTAAGTACTGGTGGAAGACATTGTTCATCAAACACATAAATACTGCTGGCACGTTGGTTAAACCAAACAGCATGACTAAAAACCCATAGTGGCCATACTTCGTCCGAAAGGCCGTCTTCTGGATGTCCTCTCTCCGTACCTTGATCTGATGATAACCGAATCTGAGATCGATCTTCGAGAATACACATGCACCACTAAGCTGATCAAACAAATCATCGATGCGCGACAGTGGATACTTGTTCTTTATCGTTACAGCATTTAGCGCCCTGTAATCGATACACAAGCATACCGTCCCGTCCTTCTTTGGTACAAACAGAATGGGTGCTCCCCATGGAGATAGACTAGCCCGTATGAAACCCTTATCTAAGAGATAATCTACTTGGACTTTCAACTCAACCAACTCCTTCGGTGTTAGTCTGTAAATGGGGGAAGTAACTGGCTCGGCTCCTGGAGTCAACTCTATAGTGAACTCAATCTCTCTGTCAGGTGGCAGGCCTGGAAGATTCTCTAGAAACAAACCCTCAAACTTTGATATAATACATTGGTATACTGGTTCACCTCATGTATTGTATACCCCTAAGGCAGATGAGCACCATACTCCTGGGCTCCCTGAAGAAACTCAACTCAGGGTAACCTGGTGGCCAAAAAAATATAATGCAACTATGTCGAAAATCTAGTGTCGCGTGGTATTGGCTCAATCAACTCATGCTAGGACGGTGTCATCATCCAGACATAACCTCAAAATAAGTTCTCCTGTTCTGTTTACCACACTAATCCTCTAAAAGAAAAGTTCTTCCCTGTCTAAAGTATAATTTCTCTGTTCCTCAAAATTTTTCCAAAAAATTTATTCCTCAAAATTCTTCTTCCCATTATTTATTGTTCCGGGTCACATAGTGCGATTATAAATATGACGTCACCCAGGCACATACAAAAATTTCTGGTATTAGATCATCATCTTCCAAGTGAGGTCCTATAATCATCGTTCCTAGTATTGCTATCATATACAACCACTAGTTTCCATCATCAGGCTATGCATTTCCATAAATTATTCTAGGTCATGATCAACAATCTTTCCATCTCCCAGTACTCCCAAGATTACTGCTATCTCAAGTACGGGTAGGGTACTACTGGGTCCAATTCTCTTGCTAACCTTCCATACTAGTTCTAGAATCCAAAAAGAACCTATCAATCTATCATAATAGGGTAACAAACTTCTCAGGGAATATTATACGAATTCTGTCCTCTGTCGTCTGGTCTTCGATCTTCTTCTAGAGGGAAATCATCAGTCACAAGCATTCGTCTTCCCGAACAATAGGGGACGAGAAACAAGGATAGCGATATTGACGAAAATTGAACGAATGCAAATTGGAAGTCCAAGGGCGATAATCACATACAAAGAGTTTTTAAAATCGATTATAGATTAAGATCATATTCAACAATCATAATATCTATTCCTAATTTGCAGGCTCGCTTGGCACAGTCAGGTGACCAAGACGATTTAAAACGGACCTGCATGGGCTACCACAAAAATATG
The DNA here is from genome assembly GCA_036927795.1 of Iris macrosiphon. NCBI lineage: Eukaryota > Viridiplantae > Streptophyta > Magnoliopsida > Asparagales > Iridaceae > Iris > Iris macrosiphon. The sequence continues at coordinate 145,694,610 of JAYESA010000001.1, read as the reverse complement.
TCACGCCCCAATCCCAAAATACGTAGGACCAGGAATACGTGACACGCCAGCTACGCATTCGACCAGACTCTGGTCTGACATGAATATGTATAAGTTGTAAAATATAAAAGGCACTAACTAGATATCCCATAAATGAAAACCTCTATGTCTCAATCCATAATGGATAGCAGTATACAAGAAAGAGCTATATGTGCTAGAGTCGGTCGCCCAATAACACACAAACTCGAATAGACTCGAGAAAAGATGAGTCTACAAAAACTAGGCTACAACAGCAGATGAATAATCAATATAAAATAACCATAATGCCGGTAAAAATTATGTGAGTACCTGGTACAATGCCCGTAAGACATGCAACTCCATCAGCAACTCCAAATGCTCCGCAATCGTCTTTGCTGCAAAACTTGTAGGGAACCAAGTCCTCAGAGGGACGTAACAAGGTACAAAATTACAGCATGCCAAGTAAACAGAAAGTACAAGTGCAACAACAGGGTACTCTATTATAACCAAAAAAGTGTGACACAGTTTGAAGACAATGTTCGACGCGTGGGCTATCTAAAATAAAATCGTAGCTCCGGACATGGAGACACACGGGACGTACCGCAGCTCCGGGCAAAGAGTCACATGGGTGATACCACTACACTAGATACAGGATCACTACATAGATACTACATAAATATATAAGCGCATTCAGATGAGCCCAAACGTCTAGTAACTGTCTTCCCCTTCCCAAGCGATCAACGATTGTGCGCTGAACCTGAACCTCTATCTACAGTCTCGACACACAGAAATAACTCGACAAACGTGACCCTAAGGTCGTCCCAGTCTCTGGTCATGATGTCAGTATCAGGATACAGGAGTCTGGCACGATCATAGTGTATGAGTGTGTCCTGGGGTATCGATATACTCAGGTATGTACATCGAGGTGCTACGAAGCATCTAACAATTATTCTAAGACGTTACGAAGAACGTCAGCACCCGGTTGTGATCCGGATGCGAAGTATCGAACGTCAACATAAATACGTGCACAATGTATATAAAGAATAATAAATATTTGTAATCTGAAAATACATGATGGCAAGGTACACTAGCCTGCGTGCGGCTGCTGATGACGGGGTCCCGATACCACGTCCAAGCCCTCAGGTCCCGTAGTACCTTAGGCAATGTTTCCAAATAGGCATTTGGGATTTCCATTTCTGCAAGCACTCAAATATTAATCGCCATAGCTGCCCTGAGTATTTGATTTGCACAATTCCATTTCTTCAAGCACTCCACTATTAATTGCCATAGCTGCCCTGAGTATTTGATTTGCACAATTCCATTTCTGCAAGCACTCCACTATTAATTACCATAGCTGCCTTGAGTATTTGATTTGCACAATCTCTAAACTGCTGCAGCCTTTTCCTTCCTCCCTCCAAGAGACCTTTTTGGTGGGACCCGCGGGCAGGGAAGCCACCACTTCTCTTCCTGCCTCAATGACGACCTCCCGAAAGAAGAAGACGAGTAGGCCCCACCTCCCTCATTTTCCGCATCCGTAACTAGAATTCCCCGATCGTCATACCATAACTCGGTGTCTTTAAAACTATCGAGCATCCCTATTAGCATGGCATCGAGCTTCTTGAGTGCCTGTAGGTTCACGTTGAGATCAGAGCGCGGTCGGGAGAGCATCACCTCGAATGTTCCACCACAAGGGAATACTTGGAGTGAAGGAAGGAGCTCTACTATGGAATCGCTAACAGATAGCATCCAGTCCATCTCTCTGAGCCACATCATGTTCCACTAAATTTTTATTAGGCGAAGACATAACACGCTTCCTAAGTAAACTTGGTCACAAGATTTTCTTGAGTAGCTAGCTATGGCTCCGGGAGAATGGAAGAAGAAAAGAAGAAAGGAAAAAGAAGAAAGAAATATGGAGGGGGGCTCAGTTTTCAATATAGAGGAGGGAGGAGAGAGAAAGGGGGTGAGGTTTCCTAGGTTTTTGGGGATTAGGGCCGGCATGGGGTTGTGTGTAGGGATGGGGACATTTTATAGGGGTTGGTGATGTGAGTGTGTGGTGGGGATGCTCCAATTTCAAATGGAGGGCTAGGATTGATCATGGAGGATTGGGTTTCTTCATATAAAGGAAGGGGAGGGTGTTGACTACGGTCAAAGAATGGTAACCTCTCCATTTGGCCTTGGCCAATGAGGTGGGGACACATAAATCAATAAATTGCAACTAAGCCCCTTAAATTCAGGAAATTGCACGAACACATAAAATGATGCAAAAATTATGGGAAAAATGGTGTTTGGTGATTTGCATGGTGAGGGGGTGTTGTGTGTTTGGCATGGGTTTAATTAAATGGGCATTGGGATTAATTAGGGATTAAAATAGGATTAGACAAAATTGGTATCCCCAATTTAAATAGAATTAAAGTTTCCTGCGCTTTTAAATTAAATGGGGGTACTTGGGGTCAAAATTTGGAAATGACGCAAAGGTTAAAAATGGTGGGGGCTTGGAGTCAGTCTTGGACCCTTTAATTGGTCCGACTCAACGGATTAAGTTGGCATCTCAAAATTGAGGGTAATGACACAGGTGTCCGACACGAAATTAAATATGGGATTTTGGATACGGGAAATTGCACAATTAATTTAGGGCACAACGGATTTGATTTTGAGTGATGGAAAAGTCCAGCACCTAAATTGACGTGTCAAGTCAAGAGTGCAACAATCTGTTGGAATTTATGGGCTGATGTTGGGCTCCAAATAATTCAACAACGGTAGGACACGCCAAGGGTTTAATTAAAATAAACAGACATCTGAAACCTTACTCTAACCCTCAATCATCTGCTGCTAAAACAAAATGTTCCATCCCATACCAGACTATCTATAGAAATAAATGAGGGGTTTACATTTATTTCACTTAGTAGAGATGTTAATCTTTTTATTTTAGTCTAACATTCTTGAACATCTTTTTTAGCATGCTTGTACTTATTTCTAAGTTTTCTAAAATTATCTAGCAGATCACTAAAAGTATTACCTAGTTCATCAAAAGTAAAATCATCATAAGAGTTTTTATCCTATACATGATCAGCTAACGCCGTGAAGCATAGGTTTACTGCTTCTCGAGGATTCTCTTCTTCGGATTCACTAGCTTTACTTTCGTGCCAGATATTAGTATTTGCATATTTTTGTGATGATGTTCTTCTAGATGAGTGATTGTGGCAATTTTCTTTTCTTAAGGTTGGACAATCTTTCTTTATATGCCCTATTTTTTTACAGTTGTAGCATATATGTTTTTCATCACTGTTGTCAGTTGGCTCATTCCTCTTTGATCTCTCAAGCTTTAAATTTTTTTTGCAGTTTCTAGTGATCAGGGCAACTTCCTCATCTTGAGACTCATTGTCGTCAGAGTTATAGTTGGTGACCTTTTTGTGATGTTCCTTGAGAGCAATCGTCTTCTCCTTGGGAATGAGTTCTTCAAATTCTTTGAGATCCAGCTCATGAGTCATCAACTTGCCCATGAGCATCTTGAGGATCATCGTGGTAAGATCATTCCCTTCTATGATTGCAGTGGCCTTGAGATTCTAATTCTTGGTGAGTCCCCTGAGTACCTTGCGAATCTTCTCATAATTGATGTACTCCTTGCCAAGTGATAATAGAGGTTTGACAATGTCGAGGAATCTCATAAATATTTGAGTGGTTGTCTCATTTTGCTTCATCTTGAATGCTTCATACTCTTGTATTAGACGACTTATTTTTGATTCCTTTACTTGAGAGGTTCCTTCGTGAGTGACCTCAAGAAGTTTTCATACTTCGTGCGAAGTTCCACAAGTGGAGACCCTGTTAAATTCAATTATGTCTACAGCATAAAATAGAGCGTTAATAGCTTTAGCATCAATACTAGTTAATTTTTTCAGTGTCTGTTTACTTGTTATGTGGTTTTTCTACAAGGTTACCATCTATGACTATTCTATATGGCTTCTTGTATCCTTCTACTTCTATAGCCCAAAGGTCAAAATTAAGTAACTTTAGGTAGAAGCTAATACGTGTCTTCCAGTATGTGTAGTTAGTACCATCAAATAAGGATGGCCTATTTATGGACTGGCCTTCACCATCATTGGTGTGGATAGATCTAACAGTTGCCATAAGTCTCTTAGAAAGTTAAGCCAAATATCAAGAGAACTAGATATGATACCAATTATAGGAGCAATTGGTATGAGCAATAGTTTCTATATAAAGAGTACCTGCTCTGATACCAATCGAACGACAGTAAAGCAACTCTAGGAGGGTGAATAGAGTGCAGCGAAATAATCTACCCAATTAAGATTATCAGAATAAAGGCAGTTGCTAACTAACAGTGTATATAAATACAGTAAAGTAAAGCAGTAAAGTAGAGAGAGAAAGCAAACGCTAATACCAAGATGTATACTGGTTTCCCTCTGAGAGGACTAGTCCAGTCCCGAGAACTCAAGCTCGTAGTTTTATCCACTATAATCACCAATAGTGAATCACAAGCTTTGATCCGAAGACTTTCCACTTCTTTACACCATAAGATTTGATCCAAAGTCTCGCAACTTCATTGCTAGAGAGAGAAACTGATGGAACAAAGCTCTTTTACAACTCTATAGACTTCTAGACCGAGATCGCACTTGGCACTAGGAAGGCTAGGAAGTTGCTCTTTGAGATAGAAAATTTAAGGCTTAGATGTTTTCTCATAATAGGATAGAAGATTAAGAATGGTTTTAGTGTGAAGGAATGTAGAAATCCAATCCTATTTATAGTGTGTAGGCAAATAGAATTTGGCCAGAATTCGGATGGAATTTAATTCAAATTTCCAACCGTTGGGCCAAGAAATCAGGAGCTAATTAAACTGGTTAATTTCATACCAAAAGGGTAACCGAGTTCGGTCCGAGTTTGGCATAAATTTGGCCTGAGTTCGGTTTCTAAGTATGGTAGACTTTGTTAACAAATGTGGCCTGATTTGGTAGACAGGTTCTTTGGTTTATTTGAGTGGACTAGGTATCTGGGTATAGGTACTTGTGTTTTCCAGTACGACTCAGCTTACATCAATCCTAGACTCAAATAAATAAAAGATTATATTTAAATAGACACAATACAGGTGACATATAATAGCAGTGTTGAGACTTCAGATGGTGACATATCAATGCATGGTTTAGTTAACTATCAAAATCAAGTTGACTGAGACCGGATGGGCCAACAATATAATCCTGTGGAAAAAGAATTCCTGGCTCTGATGTTCGTTATTCAAAAGATACAACATTATGTAACAGGTCAAACTATTCATGTCATATCCAAAGTGAATCATCTCCTAGTATTGATGACCAAACCAAGCATGCTTAGTTCTCGATTGGATACATGGATAATGTTGTTATCACCTTATGACATGGTATACGTCCCACAAAAAGCAGTGAGGGGTCAAGCACTATCCAATTTTCTAGCAGCTCATTTTGTACCAGAAACCTCCAAACTATATGACGAGATTCCTAATAAAGTTTTAGAATATGATATGGTGATGGGAGATGAGACATGGCAATTGTTCTTCGATGGCGCATCAAGAATAGGACCCAAAGGCAACATCGTAGATGGAGTGGGCATAGTCCTGGTATCTCCCAACAAACTACTCATTCATCGCACATATTCTCTCAGTGAACCATGTTCCAATAATATGGCAGAATACAATACTTTACTTATTGGCCTCCAATTAGCCAAACAATTGGATATAGAGTACCTGGAAACCTACGGAGATTCCAATCTAATAGTCAATCAGATTAGGAGAGAGTATGAAGTCCGGCATAAGTAATCCCTTATCATCAAGCGGCAATTGAATTAGCTTTTACCTTCAAATAATTATTCATCTAGCATGTGCCTCGATTACAAAATATGGAAGAATATGTACAGGCTGGTTTAGCTGCATCGGTGGCCATCCCTCTGAAGAGACAACACTCGATAATGATAACAAGTAGAGAGTTGTTCTGTACCAAGAATAATTTACATATCGAATAGAGCTACGTCATAAAGTCAAACTCCATTGATGAAGATTAGAAAAGTCCTTTTATAGACTTTGCTGCCTATGGGATCGTCCCAGAACATCCGAAAGAAGCTACTTTTATTAAGAGACATTCACTCAGATTCTATTATGATGCCTTATTCAAGACATTATATCGTCGCTCTTACGACGGGCTGCTATTGCATTATCTTTCTAACATTGAAGCAAGACAAACACTTCGTGAAGCTCGTGATGGCATATGTGGAGCACATCAGCCAGGTCCTAAACTACAGGACCGTCTCAGAAGAATAGGTTATTACTGGCCTACTATGGTGGCAGATGCAGTATATAATGCTTGTAAATAAAAGGCATATTAGATCCACGATAATTTTTGTAAACCCCCTGATTTTTTTATTTTTTAAAAATAATTTTACATAATTTTCTGTAAAATTTTCTGGAATTAAAACTAAGATATTTTATGATTAAATAATTTTAAATGATGTTAACTTATATTAAAATATTATGAAAATAATATTTTTGGGTTTGAAATGAAAAATTAGACATAGGATAATTTTTCGGAAATTTATTGGACCACATAAGCATTTTTAAAGCCCTAAAAACTAAGGTGTAATTAAACCAAAATAAACCATAAAATTGAACCCGGTTTATTTGAAAATAAACCAAACCAACCCGAACTGAACCAAACCCATCTCTTAACGGGTCGGGTCGGATCCAAAGTGAACCCGACCCGGACCCGAAATCCGGCCGAAATCCTAAATCCTAAACCTACCCGGAATCACTGTTCCGGCACTATAAACCGCCTCGAAACCTTCGCCCCGAGCCGCTCCGGGTCGCCGCCCTAGCCCTGAACCCTAACTCCTCTCCGTCGTCTTCCTCCTCCAGACATCCTCCACCCGTCCCCGACTCGCAGCGCCCCGACCACCGTCCAGAACTCCTCTGCCCCGACCATAACGACCTCGCCATCGTCTCTCCCGATCATCCCCCGCCTGAATCGTGCCCTAGCCGCCCAACCTCCTCCACCACCTGTCTTCCTCCTCCAGAAACCCGACCGTCCTAGTCCTAACGACTTCGACTTCCATACCCGACCTCTTCTTCCTCCTCCGCCATAGCCGTCGATGAACCCATCGATCTCCGGGTCTGCAACCTCCACGAGCCACTACTCCCACCACCGGTACCACCACGTGACTCAGCAACCCCCCTCCGCCTCAGCCCACCGTAGCCCGCAGCCTCGACGACCCGCTGCCCTAGCCGGACACGGCTGAGCCCTGATTCCGACACAACAGCACTGCAAGACCCGGACACGGCAGAACTCAGAACCCGGACATGGCAGAATCCTCGTTCCACGGAGCCCTGTTCAGGTAACCCGTTCTCTCTCCTCGTTGCTCCGTTTTCTATTTCGTCAATTGTGACGCTTAGACTGTGTAACCCTCTTGATGCCTGTGTAACCCGCTCGGTGCATCGCGTCCTGTAGCGATCGTAAACCGCGATCTAAAAACAGGAAAAATGATACCCCGTTTTCACCCGGAACTGAGTACGCCCCGCCAAACGGCACTACCAAAAAAAGTCAAATTAGCGACGCCAAAAAACGTCGCCAAATGACAATAAAACGTTGCTAAACTCGTTTAGCGACGTAATTAGCGACGTTTTAACGCAGTCGGAAAAAACCAAGTCGCTGAACGGAAAAACGTCGCTAAACGTCGCTATGCCGACGTTTTTTAGCGACTTTATTGAGTCGCTAAATGTAGCGACATTTAGCGACGCGACGTCACGAAATAGCGACGTTTATTAAAGTCGCTAAACGTCGCTCATTAGCGACTTTTATAGCGACGTAACAGCGACGTCTTTAATTACCTGGCAGTACTGCCATGTCAGGAATTTGCGACGTACAGCGACATATTTAGCGACGTTTAGCGACGTTGTTAGCGACGGCTATTTACACGTTGCTAATTAGCGACTTATAAAAATGTCGCTAGACGTCGCTAAACGTCGCTAAATACGTCGCTAAATTTACAAAAAAATTAAAAAAAACTGAATTGTTCCAAACTATTATTCCTCTAATTTATAAATTTGTAATTAAAAATAGACCCGGAGCAACCCTCCGTTGAATTCTATGGGTTCGTCGACCCCTTCGATGGAACACAAACATTATAGACAGACAATAAAAGTATCACAGTTATAAAAGTATCACAGTCACACAAAATGGGCATAAACAGCATCACAAAATACATAATATATAAGTATCAGAGTATTACAGTAACACAAAATACATAATATATAAGTATATGAAACATTATAGTATCAATCTTGAGGATTTCCAAAACGGGGCTGATACCAGTCCCTCAAATACTGCGCATAAACAGCGTTTATGTTATCAAGCTCCGCTATGGGTGCTGGGTGACTGGAACTCCCCGTCTGAGATACAGCCGCGATAGGTGCTGGGTGACTGGAACTCTCCGCAGGTGGTATCTCTTCCTCATTAACAGTAGGAGGCATCACTTCCTCCTTAATAGTAGGAGGCATCACTTCCTCCTTAACAGTAGGAGGTATCGCTCTCTTGGGTGCCATCTGGTAAGATAGATGAAAACAAAGAATTAGCAGTATAATAATGATACCATAATATCTTATAATAATGATAATTCTTTGCAATTGAAATTGAAATTGAATTATGAGATTTGGATGATAAAGATTAAAGTAAATAGTAGTATCTAAGACACACACACAAAACCAGTGGCTCGACTGATACACTGAGACACAGTGGTTGAGGCACACTGTGCACACACACAAAACCAGTTTTCACAGTGTGCACTGACTGAGGAACCCGACACTCTCACATCCCCCAAATGCAAAAACCCAAACTCACACTACAACTAACAATTGATGCCTAGGTCTTATATACCTACACACACGTATGGTTGAGCTATTTTCAAATTCCAGTCTTATATAACCTAAAGACAGGTAGACTTTGATACCAAATTTATATCTGAAGATGGGAGTAGCTTGCTAAGTCCAACAAGTATATTTTGTCTCCATATTGTGTACTCTAGTGAACTACAAGCCAAATTTCAAAACTCATTTTGGTTTATTTTGGTCTGCGCCAAAAAAATTTATCACACAGATTTAATTCCTAGACACTAATCAGGATATAACTGTAAAGAGACTGGCTAGAACATCATATCAAGGCCTTGAAGAATTCAAGAATGAGGTGGTGCTCATTGCCAAACTCCAGCACAGAAACCTTGTCCGACTTCTCGGTTGCTGCATACAAGGGGATGAAATAATGTTGATATATGAGTACAAGGGGATAAAATGTTAAAATTGTCTTTACTTAAATACTTATGATTTTGTTAAGTTAATTAAAATTTTCATATGATAGAAAGTTTTACCTATTTTGGCAGAACTTGAAAACTTATGACACATTACAATTGCTTCTAGATAAAGAGAAAGGAGCATTAGTGGATTGGCAGACACGGTACCAGATTATCCTAGGAATTGCTCGTGGACTTCTCTATCTCCATCAAGATTCACGATTAAGAGTTATACATAGAGATCTCAAAGCAAGCAACATTCTCCTTGACAAGGACATGGACCCCAAAATTTCAGATTTTGGTATGGCTAGAATATTCGGTGGAGATGAAACAGATTTTAAAACGAGAAAAGTTGTTGGTACATAGTAAGTTTTGACTCATAATCATAAGATATGTAGTTTTTTTTAGTCAACCCTAACCCTAATCAGCGTCTGTGGTACATAGTAAGTTGTTGGTACATAGTAAGTTTTGATCTCAAAGCAAGCAACATTCTCCTAAACCTAACCCTAACCCTAATCTGCGTCTGTGTGTGTGTATGCGTCTGTGTGTCGTGTGTGTGTCGTGTGTGTGTCTGCGTCTGTGTGTGTGTCGTGTATGTGTGTCGTGTGTGTGTGTCTGCGTCTATGTGTGTGTGTCGTGTGTGTCGTGTGTGTCTGTGTGCGTGTGTCGTGTCTGTCAAGTGTGTCTTGTGTCAGTGTCACATGAGAGAGAGAGAGAGAGAGAGAGATTACCTAGAGCTCGAGGAGGAGGAGGGGGATGCCGGAGTAGCCGCAGCCGTGGAGACCCGGTCGCCGGAGAGGGGGGGCGGGGGAAATCGAAACATTTTCAAAATTTTCGATAGATCGAGAAAAGAAACCTGAGCCCTAATTAAACAAAATTTAGCGACGTTTAGCGACGTCCAATAAAAACGTCGCTAAAATAAAAATTAGCGACGCCAACGATCGATACGACGTCGCTAAATACGTTGCTAAATATTTTTCATATATACGTCGCTAATTACGAGGCTAAACGTCGCTAAATCAGATATATTAGCGACGTTTAGCGACCTTAATTGAACTTATAGCGACTATTCGTTTAAAATCTTAATAAAAGTCGCTAAACGTCGCTAAATGTCGCCATTTAGTGACGACTAGCGACGATTTTTACCGAGTCGCTAATTTAGCGACGTTTTTACTTGGAGTCGCTAAAATACGTCGCTAATCCCGCTTATTCTTGTAGTGCGGGACGACTTGATCGCGTGCGGTCTTCACCGAAAGGTGCACGCCGTTGATACGGACGTGCGAGATTTCGCAGAAGTTGATTCGGATGTGCGTGCACACAGGAATAAACGTGTATCCGCTGACAACTCTCCGTATTTGCCTGTTCTAGAACACGCTGTAACTTTGTGTACACACATCGGATCGAGACGAAACTTGCTCCATCGAACTCTTAGCAATACGCTGGTCCTGTGACCCAAGTTTGGTTCGATTCTGATAACGTTGACAAAATCGCGTATCGTGGGCCCCGCGGCTCCATTTGACGGGCAATTTTGTGATCGGCTCATCGGAATCCAATTCTGAAAGTTTCGTTGGGTTCGTATCATCGTTCTGGACTTGTTGACACTAAGTTTGACAAATTTGGAGACCATTGGTTCTAACACGTTTTTTAGTGCAAAGCGGCCCACATGTGGACCCCGCTTTGACTAGAAAATGTGATTTTTGTCCTTGTATCCAAATTAGACTCAAGGACAGGCGTTTCTAGCTATTTGATATTTTCTGAGCCTGTTGGCGATATTTATTTTAGCTTTTGGAGGAGTACCTGCATGATCCACTGATATAGGGACAGTTGTTGGTATTCAAACCCTAGACAAGTGTACCTTGCCAATTCTTGCAGTTCTTGTTACATATTTTCTTGCCTTATTTATATGTTGTACATGCTTGACCTAGGACCGTGTGACATTACTTAGCGTCCGATTAATAGTCGGGTGCCAACCCCGTACATGGAGTTGTGTAACATCATCTAGACATGGACATCGTGACCCTTTATATTCTCGTACTTGTCTTATCAAGTAAATTTTAACCCAGGGCACTTGACACTATTCATGAGACAGAATCTTCCTGAGATATTCATGGTGATTCTGTATAGGATACAGGTTTATGACATAGACATTATATTCATAGATTTTACATGACTTGCTGCATTAGCTATGATCTCGCGTGACATGGACATGAGACGTTGCGGACATGAGACATATGGTTACATTGGGTGGGGACAGACACACAGGCTACAGGCTGATTTATATATATATATTTATTATGGTGAGGCCTTAGACTCTATATCAGAGCTAGGCACTCTACTAGCGAGATATTATTGTGAGGCCTTAGACTCTACATTAGAGCTAGGCACTCTACTAGTGATATTACTGCTACCGGCTCCCCGACACAGAGCTTGTAGTGGTCTCAGCCTGAGTTCTAGTGCTGCTCTCATCTTGCATATCACTTAGTTGGTTATATAGTTTACCTTATTGTTATATTTATTTCTACATTGCATTATTTATGGCTTGAGTTATATTGTACCTTGCTATATCCCCTGAGGACCTGGATCCGGATTATGTCCCCAGGATTAGCAGACGAGATCTACCCCGAGGTATACGGGACAGGAGCATTAGCAGGAACAGGAGCAGGTACAGACACTGGAGCAGTACCAGGTCCAGTAGACGAGTGATCCCTGAGGGTATCTTCTGAGTATATACTGTTCCATACTCAGTACTTGCTGTGGTTATCTTTATTCTTGTATCTTGACAGATGTATCAGACTCATTATCGGGTTATTTTTTGAGTTTATATTTTATTGAGATTGATCTTGCTTTATGATTCTGATATTGTTGTATTCATATCTGTGGATGAGATTAGTATATTTAGACCATTATTTTTGTACTACAGCTTAAGTGCGCCTCGATAGATCCATTAAATTGGGTTTGTCCATTGGTGTGTGCTATTGGCCATTGCCACGTGTCTAGTCTCTCGATATTTTGGGACTGGGACGTGACAATTTTATATACCAACCATCAAAATTCTTATATCCTACGGCTGTATCATGGCCTTTTAAAGCATGGAAAATGGATATTTTTGTCCTATCAGCCCACCCTCTTCCAGAGAACATCGATTCATACTTGCAATAACCGACTATTTCTCTAAATGGGCAGAGGCAATTCCACTCGTTGAGGTGAAGATGTCCAATGTGATTAGTTTTGTCAAACACCATATGATCTATCATTTTGGTGTTCCCCGAAGGAGAATACACGACAATGGACCATAGTTTGCTAGTCAAGCGTTCTATCAGTTCTGTGATAAGAATCGAATCCAAAACGTGGCTTCTACGGCCTATAATTCAGCGGCCAACGGCTTAGCGGAGGCCTTCAATAAAACTATAATCAAGATACTCAAAAAGTTTGTCTTATCCAATAAGCGTGATTGGAATAAGAAGCTTGGAGAATACTTGTGGGCTTATCGCACCACAGTCCGAACTCCAACAGGTTATACACTATTTTCCTTGGTCTTCGGATGTAAAATAGTCCATCCACTCGAGATCTAGATTCCCTCTTTCAGGATAGCTATTTCTAATGAGATAACTGTAGAGAACAACGATCGTTTGAGACTTCAAAAGTTAGAAGCATTGGATAAAAAATGTTTACATGTTCAACAACATATTGAGTTATATCAAGCGCGCATCTCAAGATCTTTTAATCAGAAAGTAAAAGGAAGAATTTTCTGAGTCGGCGAACTGGTCCTTATAGTGAGGAGACCCATGGTAACAACGCATAAAAGCAAAGGTAAGTTCCAAGCTAAATAGGTATGTCCTTATGTGGTGGAAACAATATTCTCCAATGGTGCCTACGGGCTTGCTAAGCCTAATGGTGATTTGATGATGATGTCCATCAACGATAAATTTCTCAAGAAGTATTACATCTAGATAAAGCGTATACTTCCCCATCTCCAGCGGAGCCAATTAAGATACCCCTCGAACTATTGCCTTTATTCGTTTTGGATAAGAAATAGGTAATAGGTCCTCAAATTTTTTCAGAGAAATAATTCTCAGATCCAATAAAACGTTCTCATTGATATCATCTAAACCATTATCTCCAGCAAAGTGTCCCATTTTTGAAGCCCAGTTGGTTTAAGGACATCTTATTTCTAATCTCCAGCATGATTGGAAGTAATCTTGCATGGATAACGTGATTTACTTCCATATTACCTCTGAATATTGTTCTATCTATCATTCCCAACAGAGAAAATAATGGTACCTCTTGTTGAACAATCCTTTTATCCCCAGTAGAGTAAACAAGTAGTCTATCAAGTCCATATTACCTCTGATAGTATTACATCTCCAAACTTGTTGTCTATACTCCTCGCAGAATTATAACCTGTCACATCCATATTACCTCTAAATATATATATTTGGCGAGATCCTATTTGTAAACCTATCATGTCCATATTACCTCTGGTATTATTTTCAACCCCTAACCTATTATTTGTGTCTAATATTAGATATACAATAAATAATGGGTCCACAACAAAACCATCATTGTTCAAAGAGCTAAAAGTTTCTTACAGATGCAAAAGAGACAAAGAAAACTGCAAAACAAATCTTTTTACTAAGGCGGGGATAGAACATCGAGAGGATAAGGAAGGTGACCAAGGTTCCCAACCAGAAGTTTTCTTTGACGCCATACTCAGTGGTTTTTAAAATGCGGAAGAAGCGTAAGTCCTCTCTCTATATATAAGGGAAGAGGTGGTGGTTAACCTTCTCAAGGCAGCGTACTATCTCTCAGAATGACGTGTAGAATTTGAGGAAGGACAAGTCAGTTTGTCTTCCCAAAGCACCGATTGATGTACATAATAGTTTCCCATGAATGGACCACGGTTATGCCAACCGTCATCACTAATGATGTATAAATAGATATAAGCCACATGGCATGAGGCCATGGTGCACCGAACACAGACACAAAAATCCAAATAGATTGTCATGCTTCTAATTCAAAGTATTTCGAATTTGTCATTGAGACAATTCGAAAACTTTGAAGGTCGTCTTGTAGAAGCACAAAAAGTATGTCTCCACCAAAGGATGATTAAATTCGGTTTTAGTAGAAGCGGTGGCTTACTACCCTTCTGACTCCATACAATGAAGCAGTGGCACACTCCATGTGCTTTACTTTAGTGGCGTATTCCATATACCCCGACTTAGCAGAGTATTTTGCTCATAATTTTCCAACGCAATACAATGGCGTACAATGCCTCCATTCGTCAAACATTAAATGAGACGAACCTGACAGTTGACAGTCTGACACAACAGTCGAAGAGATTATAAAATTTAATGCAGAAGATCATTGGCACGCCGACCCAGGTTTTCGTCTTACGACCGAGTAAAATTGCCACTTTGTTTATTTATACACCGACCTTCTGGTTTCCTCTCAGTACACCAAGGTTCTTACCTCTCCACAACACGCCAATGTTGTTACTTTATCAAAGTACGCCTACGTTGCCATGTCAAAAGCTGCCTCAACCTGACACACCAAGGCATTAAATGTAGAGAATTTCTAGAACACCGACAAAGGTTGTCGTTTAGTAACCAAGGTTGCTACCTCAGTCCAAGTACGCTACCAATGCCACTTTGTTATGATACATCGATAGTGCTACTTCTAACCGAATACGCCATTGATGCTATCTCTTTCGAATACGCCGACTTGGATACTCAAGCAATGGTATGCCAATGGTGCTACCACTCACTGAGTACGCAAAAATTGGTCATTTGACCTGAGTACGCCTGCATGGTTATCTTCTCAGGCATACGCCAGTATGGTCATTTCTTCATATGTACGCTAGTACGGCTATTGCTTTCAAATATCACGTCGGTATTAATAACCGACAGTGAGCGATTATGGTGATGAGTCATACATGCCATATCCTTCATGAACGTGTACATGCAACTGCCCCCATATCCTGAGCCTTTCTCGCATAGGAAGCCACATGTCGAGCGGTCAGTGATCTGTGCAGCCATTTTCTAGAATGTGGGCTGCATACCTTCAAAATGTACGCGTACAACAGCAAACACAGTGTATATTGCACATGTGTACGGATGCATTCAAGTAAACATCTTCAATATAAAATACTATAAATATGTGGATCAGCATATTCATCAGCAACGGCCAGGACAGAGAGAGAAGAAGAATAATATAAGCTTTTTCGTGCTCATATAGCCAACCTCTCTCATTGCCAAACTCTCCAAATCGTCCAAGTATTTCAATATCTCTTCCTTGTGTCGAGTAGTCAAATGAGTAAAGTAATCGACTACAGCTTAGATCTCCATAGCTATACTTTCCAAGATTCATTGTACTTAGATTTTTGTTTAGGATCGTTTTTACCCATTTTCCTTTAATAGTTTGTAACACAAAGTTTCGTATATACTTTTGTTTATGGCAAACATCAAGTATGAAGACTTAATAGGGTGGTTGAGAGTTTGTTTTGAGGGTATGAAAGTGACTCAAAGATTTAAGATTTGTATTGCTCGATGGCTTAAGATAGTCGATAGCTGGTCTGATATTGTGTATGGATGAGTTGCATATCGAATTTGGAAGATAACATTGGATGAAATAAATTTGAGTCTCGTGAATAGATAATTTTCTAGTTAGGTATATGTTCTTCATGATATTGAAGCATTTCGAAGATCAATAAATGATGACTCAGGAATATTCTTTTGTTGCATATAGAATCTTTGAGTATTATTATCTGAATGGATAATAGATTATGAACTATTAATAGATTGAATGATGGTATTAAAGTTTTGGATTACTTGGCGAGATGAATCTGGAATATGGCATGAATAAGTACTAGTTGACTTGGCTTGGTGAATGTTAAAATTTTTAGTGATTGATCTTTGATTCGATGTAACAAGATTTATGGCTTAAGAAAAAATTTGCGTCGATATATAACTTGGATGTAATGAATATGTGAGATTAAAGCGATTGGTGATTGTGAAGATTGTCATGACTTATGGATTAAAATTAAGTTGGTTTGAGGATATAAGTGAATTAGAGGCATGTATCGAGGATGAGCTGGACTGGTATTGAGAGTAAGTTAGTCTTGGGGTATTGGTTATTTAATGTATATCTTGTGATTGGTGAATTAGAATTATGACTTTGGGTTGATGATTGAGGTATATGAAATGATTGGTGAATTTTATTATACGGACTTGAGGATTTGGACTATATGAGTTATTGGAATTGATGTTATTGATCGTGATATGATCAAGAATGATTATTGAAAGAGTGACTTTGCTGGATAGACTATGACCCCTTTGATTTTTGAATATGCTAATATTGGTAGGACGATCTATGTTGGATCTTTAGATGTTTATGTGAGAAGAGTAGAGCTGATGAAGCTTTTTGATATGGAGCTTCAGTATCATCCAGAAAAGGCAAATGTAGTAGTAGATGCCCTTAGCAGGAAGGGTAGTGCATTTGTGTTGATATCTCATAGGCACATGTTGAAGGATCTTCAGAAAATGGATACAAGATGATTCTTTCGTAGGATACTAGAGTTAGGCCAGTTTGCATATTCAGTATGTTTGATGGAGAGAATTAGGGAAGATCAGGCTAAGGATCCACAGATTCAAAGCTTTGAGTAGAGTGTAAGTCTGTTCTTCTGGAGGAGTTGGTGATTCATAAGGATGGGATGCTAAAATTTGGGAGTCATCTTTGTGTGCCGAGTAGAGATATTCGGTATGTGGTTATGGTCAGGGCTCACAGTTCTTTATATTTTATTCATCCAAGGGGTACAAAGATGTATTAGGATATCAGGAAACATTTCACAGGAAATAGAATGAAGAGAGAGATAACAAGGTTTGCCTCTCGATGTTTAGTATGCCAGAAAGTGAAGGTCAAGCAGCAACAGTTTCAATATCCTATCCAGCATGAGGGAAGTACCTCGGAGGTTGCAGGTAAAATCTTCATGAGTTTATTTCAGCTATGTCTATTAGTAACAGGCCAGGTAGTGGAAGTGTATCTTAAGTTTTCGTCGGCGTCCTTGCATTCCACTTATACCAGGATTGCATTAATGGTTGACTCAACCTTTTCGGCGAGTGAAGGCGAGTTTCTCGTACCCACTCTTTAAGCCTTCGTAACTCGTGATATCTATTATGTGTACCGACAATGAAGGTACATCCAGGGCAAAATTATCTTCTCGATTAAGTTATTGGTACCTACTTACCTCCAGACTTGACCCTTGTCCATTTTTTTAGTTGGCATAGGCCAGCGAGGACGATCCCTACTTAGTTGACTCATAGGTATATTTATCCATATGCCTCAAATTATCTCTATCCTTGAATTTTATATATATATATATATATATATATATATATATATATATATATATATATGGATTTATTTATTATCCTTGCCTTCATTTACCTTGTCTGCTTTTAATATTATCTGTTCATATGATGTGTTTTATTTTCTCATGAGTAGAATTTGTTCTGATCATGTTCTGGATGATTTTTGGTTATTCTGAGCTTGTTCTATCATGTTCATCATCTCGACTAGCTTTAGTGAAATTTTGAGGAGAAAATTTTTCTAAGGAGGGTAGAGATGTCACTCTCTGTTCCCGATATACGTATTTTCGTGTATTATTTTTGTAATCTATATGGTAGTATTCATGTACTCTATATACGGTATCTTGCACGTGTTTCTCATACCCGTATCCCTCGATTTGTTACTTGACATCTTGATGAGTATTTGGTATTGTGTTCTTAAGGTAGTTGGAGACCCGACGGGTCGATCCTGTAGATCATTTTCTTTCGTTTTAACCAAAATTATTAACATTTTTTATTTATTTTCAAAATACATCTCCTGGTATAGATTATGTCATTTGTAAAATGGAAAAAAATTCTAAAATATTGGGTGAAATATATTTTTATATTGTTTGACTATGGTTTTAGATCCTAAAATCAAATTAGATGGTATATTTATATTGTTAGACAATTTTTAATGATAATATGAATGTTGGGTAAGTAGCTTAAAATTAGAAGTTAAAGAATGTTTAGATACTCTAATTAGTTTATATATATATATATATATATATATATATATATATATATATATATATATATATATATATATATATATATATATATCAAGTGGTATCGAGCCAACCCGGTACAATCGCCCCGGTTTAATTTCTAAATTATCTCATGCTAAGAGTATACTACAAATGAAGAAACAAAATAATCTTCCCTCACAACTAAAGAATTTTCTTATATTTAAATTCTTATGATTAATATATATGATGAGAATTCTAGATCATATTTTTCAATTTTAGAATGGTAAAAAGGACAATTTTTTTTAGCATGTACTTTCTTCTTTAGCATGTGATTTTCTAATGGTCTCGATGTCAATGATAGTATTAGAATATTGTTTTAGTGCAGGTTCAAGAATGATGCAAAAAGGGAAACGTGATTCTACTAAATATTTTGGAAGTATGTGTTTGCGTCAAGATTGGGTTGATGCGAAAAACGAACCAATTACGTAGAAAATGAAGGTGTCAATATTAATGAATTTTAGTCTCTTACAATGGACGACCTACTGGAGGAGATGAACAATGAACTGCCTAGAAAACCAAAAATTTAAAGATCAAATTGTAAATAAAATCAGTAGTTTTATTTTTTTTCTGCAGTGTACAAAAAAAATATATAAATGTTATATTAATTTTCTAAAATTAATAAAATAAATAAAATTTATTTATTTACATTAGTGTTTTCATATGTCCAATTTTTTAAAGTGCAATCTTTTTAAGGTCCAACAGCCATTTATTTTGCCATTTTTATTTGGTCATTTCCTTTGGGTTGGACCGTAATTGGCCCAGGCCTAATCCGGTAAAATCTGTCCTGCTCTTTTTCGAGTTCTGGTTCGAGCTGGATTTGGATTATGATTTTCACCGACTTTCTTTCTGGGCTGATCCGGCCCGACCCAGATTCGGTAAGCTTTCGACCTGACCCGACATGATAGCTAGGCACCTTTAATCGTGGCTGCAATGTAGTAACTACGTTAAGCTACATCATCGCTAGACGTCAGCCGTCGTATTAACTATGTTAAACTACATCGTCGCTATTATGTTAAACTAACATGCCGCTAGCGTCGGCCAACACCGCTAATATAGATAACTTTCGTATCTTTTGTGCTAACACCGACGAATACCGTGACGTCCTATAATCGTCCTGACGCAGGTATCATATCACAAATTTCTACCCTTTTTTAGCATAATAAATTTGTACTCATTTTAAAACCATCGAATCCCAAATTTGTGATTTCAAAAATTAATTAAAGACTATCGAATCACAATTTTCTAAAATTTATTAATTGAAGTCGTAGATATTGTTAGTGAGAAGAATGTAGCTGGCGGATTTTGGTAGAAAAATTAGGCAGCAAGATGGAAGAGGAGGAGGAACGTCGAGATATTGATGGAAGAGAGGATGAGAATTAGATTGGTTCAAACGTGAGAACAGTCGTAATGAGAAAATGGACTTGCATGGAAAAACGTTGACTCGCAACTTGATTGAAGTAGTCCGTTTCTGAACACAGTCCGACCTGAATCAACTTGGAACTCCCTCTTGGGTTCTTGGCGAGCTTGGCCTTACCAAAGATGACATCCAATATGAAATAAACCCAGAGACCGAATCCAAACAATTAAGTATGTTCGACATAAGTCTACTATAAAACTCCAATCTCAAACTATTATTCACTAGATAGATCGACTTGATACTTTCTAAGTTCCAACGCCCATCCTGATCAAACAAAACAGACAACACCACCCAGCACGAGCAGACCAACCGCCACCCTGAAGACACTCTCAGTACAATAAGACGAGGTCGCCGAGCCCGTCTCGGCTTTTGAAGGAGCTGGAGTCGGAGCCGACACAAAGTCGCTTCCGACAACAGGTCCATGGGCTGAAGGAGCCAAAGCCGAGATCGATGGAGGAAGAGAAGGAGAGGCAGACGGCGCCGCCATCCCGGCCCTGCCGGTCCTGGGAGCCATCACAGCAACAACCATCCTCTGGCCCTTCTCGCACCGGCCGGGCTGCCCGCTGATGAAGAAGAAATGGCCCGGGCGGTCCAACAGGAACACCGACTCCCCTTGTTCCATTCTCCGAATTGGGTTGCTAGTGTTGCAGGACTCGTAGTCTTTCCTTGTCACCGCAAGAACCGAGTCCTCCCCTTTGTTGTAGTTGAATACTGCAAGTAATGGGAAATGTTCGTATTAATAACCACCTCTTGATCGTACTAAATGGAAAACAAATATTCGATTCTGTCAATTCTTATTTCAACCACCGCTCTTTGATGTCATTTCGTGGTCGAGTTGAACGCACAACTTCAACCAGCCTGATAAAAAAAGGACTAAGATTTCGAAATTTTACCGGACATATGGTCGGTCGTACCGTACGGACCTAAAGAACCAAATTCAGTCCGGACTTGGTATAGAGTACGGACCAGGCCGGATCTATGGCCTAAAATTTAAATTCAATCTGAATCGTTCCAATATTTGGTTGAGCCGGATCAATCTGTTGACCAGTTCGGACCGACCCGATTAAAACCGAGCCGATTCTTGACCGAGTTTCGGACCGCCCGGTCAGGTTTACACCTTGCCTTATGGATCGAGGGAACCACCTGTCAACCCTGACTGATGTGTTGGTCCTCCATATGATGGGGTGAGGGTCCGACGAATAAGGGAGGTTGGGTCTAATGGTGGACCACGCATCAGTCCGAGCTTGGTTGTCTCTATTTTTCCTTTCTGCAATTCCTGATCCGGCCCTGCCCCCAACTGCTAGGGACCCAATTTCTTTTTTTGTGTGTGTGTGTGAGATTGAGAGGAGTAGTAAAAATATCTTTAGTTTTTAAGGGACACGGAAATAAATTAAACCGAAAAAATATTAAAGGCAAAATTAGACTTATTTAGCAAAAATTTATAATAGTCAATTTTCTTTCACTTGAGTATTATATCATTCCATCGCATCAAAAACTTGAAATTATTTTAGGAGAGAAATAGAGAGATTATAATGGTCAAGTTTCTTTCGCTTTCTTAAAAGAATCTCTTTAGGCAAAACTGTTTTTTTTTATTCTTTCTCATTTTTCTTCCGCCCCATTTTCTTTCTTTCTTTATTTTCTTTTTCTTTTTCCTCTTTTACCACCAAATCAAACACAAACCTCGAAAAAACTTGAATGAGCGAAGGACACAATAAAACTAAAAAAAAAAAAAAAGGAAAACAAAGTAAAGGGATGTCGGCCAAAAATAATCTTGGAAACTAAAATGTTAGCGGCAGGAACAAAGCAAAATAGTATATTTTTTTAATCATTAGAAACTAAATAAAACTAGAGAGAAATGATCATAGTACCTAGTTTGTCATTGACTTGAAACCTGTTCCTCTCGGCCCAACGGTTGAAAGTTTGGGAAGGGTTCACAACCCACCCATCCCTCCCACCAACATAGAAATCATATGCATTACTAGAAGTAGAAAAGATGATGACCGCTACAACACAAGTTAGAACAACAGTACAACTTGAAGCCATTGCTAGGTACACACACACAGAGAGAGAGAGAGAGAGAGAGAGAGAGGATGAAGGAAAGGTGACGGGAAGGGGTCGGGTTTTGATATAGAGGATATTTAGGGTTTCATGAAGCATCGATTTTATCCACTAGTAGGCGACAAGTGGAGATTGTGTAGATGTACAAGTGTAAGAAGCTGTGGAGTACGTGTCGACTGGTCCTCGTTAGGTGTGCTTTGTTTCGTGCAGAGCATGACCTTTACGTTTCAACAGAGACTTTGGCTGTTTCCTTGGGAGAATCAAACTCACGAGAAGCGGTCAAATGGCCGTTTGAAAATTGAAACATCTATGGATTCGACCGTTTAACAGCGGGGAAGGTGTTGGTGCTGGTGTTAGTGTTGTGTTGGATGGGTTTTCAAAGAAGGTGCGACCAACGTTATAGAGAAGATCAAAAAGTGGAAAGACGACAAATGAGAAATTTTAGCAAGTATTAAAATTGAAAAATACCAGCGTTATCAGTATACTTTCGGTATATCGTTTTCGGTGTGCTATCAGTATACTGAATTTGATAAAATTACTGCTATTCATTCCAAAAAATACAGCACTATAATGTCGGTTTAACGTTGATAGTCCGTATGCTTCTAATTCTAAGACAGGAAGGGATAGCATAAGAGTGGATGGTCTTGAGGTCAACAGGGAATCACATAAAGCTTGTTTCTCTTCAGCATTTCTGGTTACCCTGTTTCCACTTCCAGAGGTTCATTCGTTTGCTAACAATGCTGAAGGATACTTCCTCATCCACTAGCTGACCCTTACTTCCAAAAGCAAAGAGCATATAGACTCATCGGGCTCTCACTCTACTCATAGCACTAACTCGCCTTAGCAACTATAGCTCCTAACTCTTAACTGAGAAGGTAGTTCTAGAACCTATGATGGTATTCCGTCGTCGGAAAATGAGATCGAATTTTGATATTTTATTTACATCGTTGGATTAAATTAACGGTCAAGTTGCAAAATTTATGGGACTTTAAGTAGATCTTTCATAATCCTAATTTTCCATCACATCTACAGAGAGATCAAAGGGGTTAGAGAGTTCTCAAGTTTACAACTATCGAAAAATATGAAAAAAAAAGGGATTGGAAGCTATTTCGAAAGAGATCGTTTCGATATATTGTTCTCGTCATATTAGTTTTTTGGCAACCTTTGTAATCTATTTTCATTACTTTGAGTCGTTGCGTTGATCCGGCGGGATAGGTGGAGAAATTAGTAGAGGACATATTCTTCTAAAACATTCACGAAGGTTTTATAAGAATTGGATTTCGATTATCCCGTAATTTTTTCGCAAAAAATTTTCATGTCAAAATCGTTCGTATTTGCATTATGCTTTGTTTGTGATTTTGGTTAGTTCATTTTCGTACAATTTACTCTAGTTCTTTCACAGTCTCTTGGTTTGAAAAAACAGTTTCCGGATTTTGTTCTCAATAATAGTTCGGACGGATACAATTTCTACAAATCTGGTTGTGACAAACATTGTTCCCCAAAGATTGTCACCTAACTACTACACATCTAGCAATTAGGCTACAAGTGAATGGAGCAGCTCGTAAGCTCGATTTCATGGTGTCTATTGGGCCGGGTCGGCCAGGTCGGGCCGACCCGTGCTCCGATTTTATCGGGTTTGATCGATTTTGGGTTGGGTAGGACAGGACTTAGTCAGGGAAAGGAAGCATGCCGGCACAGACCCGGCCCGGAAGAGAGAGAGGAGGACCCAGTCCGGACCCAGACCCAGATAGCTTCAAGTTGGATTAGGTTCGGATTTAAACCGGGCCGGACCTAACCCGTGGGACAATTTTTTTTTTAAAACAAATTCTATTAAATTGTACTATATTTATATCTCATTTATGTGTACTTAAAACACAAAATGAGTTGGAATGAGTGGTTAGGGGGGAGAAACTTAAAACCAGACGTGGTTTACAGAGGATCAAGGGTCCAAATACCTCCCTCTCTATTTACAAAATTTATTTTTATGTATATTATTTAAACTGTAGATCGGGTTCACCCGGATCTGAACCGGGTCGGGGGACCGGGCCGGGTCAAGCGGATTCAGTGGATTTAACCGGTTCGAACTGGTTCTTAAATTGGGTCGGCCGAACTTTCGTGCCGAAAATCAAGACCCAGTCCAAACCTGCAAACTTGATGGGTCAAGTCGGACCGGTCCATAGACCGGATCTTGACCAACGCAAACCAGCATTGACCGGACTAACAGAATTTTGGACCGTCTGGCCATTATACACCTTGTGCTCGATTCAATATAAAAGCACCGCTCCCACTCGACTCGGCCTCATTGGACACTGAAGAGATCAGCTTGTGAGCTTAAAACAAGTGGAACTCACTGTGAGTTGTGCTCCAGTGGACTGGCTTGACAGCTCAACGTGTGTGGGTAAAAATATTAGAATGAGCCAATCCAATCTCAGAATCTCTGGCCATGAGCCAATAGGCCACATGATTAATTAAGGACGTCAATTTGGACTCTGAGCTAGTCTTTTCTCTTTTCTAAACGGATTTGGGTCAACGCTAAACAAGTTCGGATTAGGGGTCTGAGTTCATGGTGAACCTTCATCCATGTAAACACGAATATAATAACACATATTCTATTTTTTCTATTCTACGTGAGTCTAAATTAAAATATATATAAACAATGTATCATTATATCATTAGATATGGATCAAGACTCATCATGAGTTCGGACCACTCAATATTTTTTCCATAAGCAGATCCATGAGCAGATCCAAGCAATGTTTTAAAAACCGGACCGATGATTGAACCAAAAATCTTGGATATATGTATAACAAAGGTTCGACTGGATTCAACCGAAGTTCAAATAGACCCTTTACGAGAATCAAATGATTTGAGACCTGTAAGATATCCACATTTACTTCTTGGTTTGGATTGGTATGGTTCTGAATATGTTTGGTTTTACAACTATTAAGTCTCATAAAACCAAACCAAGAATCAAATGCTCCAAATATCCTGTCCGGTTCTGACAATACTGGATCCAAGTGTAGGCAAGGTTGTCCAGTTATCCATCCTAAAATTTTCAAAAAATTTAGTACATATAAGAAAGTTTTGGACATTTTGTTTTGCTCTGCGACTTAGGATTTGTCAATTTGTTAAATATAATTTAACAGTCGACACCTACTAATGTTATTGTTTGTGGTCGGTCATCGATGTTGCTAATGAAAGAAGTTACAGGTAGGGTTTGGTGAGTGGACTCGTTATTCTCAAAACACAACCTATTTATTAACACCCCTTCCATTGGTGCTGGAATTGGGGTGAGATCAAGCATGGGAAGCCATGCTCAGAGCTCTGGTGATAGAGAACCAGGATTTCACTCAGCACGAAGAATGGAAAAGAAGAAGATGTACGAGGAAATTTGCAAGAACTATTATTGATCAAGAAGATTACAAGATTCATCGTATCCTCCTTGGTACAGACCCTCTTTATTTATACTTCATGAGTTTCTAATAGTTCAACTAACTTGCTGACTCAGCAATTACAATTGTCCTAAAGAGTGCCGACTAGGATTAACTAGTAACTAACTAACATACTATGATTTACTGTCACTAACACTAGTAAAGTACTCAATCCCTTCCCCAATGACGAGGTTCGGGTCAATCCTGGTTGCTTCATGCTGACTTCTTCCAGTAGTTGCTCTAATCTTCCCCTCTGATACTCTGTATACTCTGTCATGGGCCTCACACTGAGATAATTGGCACTGCATTTCCCATTCCACACATAAGAAGAAAAAGGTTCTTATCAATTCCCCTCTCCTTATTTTGACCTTGCCTAAAGGTCAAAGTATGGGTATGTTTTGATGAACTTATCATAGGGTACCCAGGTCATGGTATCCCCATCCTTCCATTTGATCCATAGATCGATTGCAGCCTTATTTTCCCTCTTGACCATTATCCTATCAACAACCCAGTCAGGCTCCAGCACTGATTCTTCAGTGATAGTAGGGATTCCTGATTGAACTTCCAACTTCTGGCTTATTTGCTTCTTAAGTTGTGACACATGAAAGACTGGATGAATCTGAGCTTCGGGTTGGAGGGATAACTTCTAGGCCACATACCCCACACTTGTTAGCACCTATTATGGTCCATAGTATTTTGGAGAAAGTTTTTGAGGTCTCCTTTGCCTAACTATCACTTGCATGTATGGTTACAGTCTGGGGAAGACCATTTCTTCTACCTCAAAACTTCTATCAGTTCGATGCAATTCTGTAAAAAAATTCATCCTAGCACGTGTAAACACTAGATAATCCTCGAGTATTTGCAAGGCATTATTCTTGGTAACTATAACTTCAACAACGTCTCTGTCTTATGCAATCTCATGTAGATAGGTAAGTATATTTGGTGGTGATCTCCCATATACTACTTCAAAAGGGGTTGTTTTGTGTAGTGTGCCAATTCGTGTTAAACCAGTACTCAGTCCAGTGTAGGAACCTACTATACTCCTTAGGCTTATGGCTACAAAAGCACCTTAAGTAGGCTTCAACACATCTGTTAGTAACCTTAGTCTGACCATCAGATTCAGGGTGATAGACAGTAGAATATTTCAACGGGGTTCCTGTAATTTGAAAATTTTAGTCCATAAGTGGCATGTAAAAAGGGGATCCCTATCACTCATAATGGATCTTGGCATGCCATGCAGTTTGCAAACTCCTTCTTGGAACATTTGGGCTACCACTGCTGCAGTATATGTTAGAATTATTATCATTTTCTTTTTGAAAAATTTGTGAATAAAATAAAATAAAATTAGACTAATGTTACCGGCCTCTAGGGAAGTCGTGCACGAAGCACTGCCCTAAGAGTTGATTCGGGATCTGTGTGCAGACGTTCCCGAAGCTCCTAGTGGTAAAATCCCCGCACTACCGGTATCTCGTCGCCGCACACGATTCAGAGAGAACGACCAGGACTTAGCTATGCCCAGAGCTTGGAGACGAGCGAAACGACGAAGATTGGACAGTAAAGAATGTTGGCAGCAACAATTTAGAGATAAAAAATTCTGAATGAGTTTACAAAGAAAATCAGTCAAATATATAATACTCATCCAATATGTAACGGTCTGAATTAATTTTCCTATTAATTCAGCTGTTACACAGGAGAATGAGAGAATGAACCTGGACACAAAATATATTAACGGTTCAAAACAATTAGTAACGGAAAAAATTAATTTTCCAACCTTCAGAAAATTAAATGAAAAAATGAAGAGGAACAAAAAGAATTTTAGGGTCCCAGCCCGAACCTGAAGAGGAAATCGAATCGGCATTCGACGCCCACAAATGTGGGCACGTACCCGCACCCGTTACGAGCGCCGAACCGAACCGAGCCGAGCCGGGCCGGGCGGCGGCGGCGCGCACGTGTGGCCCAAGGGGTTCCCCACAAAACAACTTTAAGAGAGTAAAGAAGAGAAACTAATATATGTATACAAGAAGGGTTTGGCCCATCCGATGTGGGACTAAAGAAAAGAAGGAGCTTGAGCTTTTGCTAAAGCAAAGCCAACCATCCCCCCCAAAAGGTCAAGTTCCGAAACAGAGATAAGAGTGAAGAAAATAGATAGATAGAGAGAGAGAGAGAGAGAGAGAGAGAGAGAGAGCATCTAGGAAGTAAAATACTATGCATAGATGAGATGGACTACAGCCTTGAATCTCACGTAATGACTATTGCCTTAATCTGAAGAAGTGCTTGATGGACTATCCCTTGAATCAGACTTCTTGAACCAGATTTAGAAAAATAGCACACATAGTACGCTAGAGGTCCTTGGTCTATCGGGTGGCGCTTTTAAATGGCCATGCGCACTTTTCCACATTCATAAGAGTTGTCTGGGATCGCCATGTCCCATAGTCGCGGCCTTCACGACCTCTCATATAGGTAAGTCCTTAATGGTTGGTGATATGAATCAGCCCAGCATTACAGCTTGGACCTATTAAGAGTTTAAACTCATCCTAACCATATCATACAGGAACACTGTCACCATAGGGATGGGGAGTCATTGTACACATGTACAGCCGCTTGGGCTTTATTTTAATGAGACTTTAATCTCGAGTCAGTATTTCATAAAGTCACCTAAGTTCAGCTTGTTTCTACCCATTGAACCGGCTTCTTGGGATCTCCAGTCAGACTCGGTTGGGTTGCCACTGCTGGTGACTAACTTATGGGCTTAACCCCATCCCCCTCGATGATTCTAGGATCAAAGTCCTAGACAGACCCTTCGTCAAGTGATCTGCAAGGTTCTTTTCTGACTTTATATAGTCAAGAACCACATATTTGCCTAGTAGGCTTTTTATTGACTTGAAGCGCAGCTGCAGGTGCCTGTTCATCTTAGCATTCACAGAATCATGCTTTAGTAGTTCAATAACAGATTTGTTATCACAGTTTATAGAAATTGCAGGAACATGACTAAGAGAAACAGGTATATGCATAATAAGATTTTTAAGCCATTCAGCTTCTGTGCAAGTTGTATCTAAAGCTATCATTTCAGAGTCCATTGTACTCCTAGCTATGATAGTTTGCTTACAAGAGCCCCAGGAGATTGCAGCTCCTCCTAGAGTAAATACATATCCAGTAGTAGATTTTATATTATGTGAGTCGGTTACCCAGTTTGCATCTGAATAACCTTCTATGATATCAGGGTGCCTAGTAAAATAAAGTTTGTAATCTAGAGGGCCCTTGAGATATCTAAATACCCTATCCAAGGCAGTCCAATGTGACTAATTTGGGTTACTGGTATATCTACTTAGTCTCCCAATAGCAAATGCAATATCAGGTCTTGTCCTGTTTGTTATATACATAAGGGAGCCTATCATCTGTGAATATTCATATTATTCCAAAGGTGATCCTTCATTCTTTTTTAGTACAGTACTGCTGTCATAAGGAGTAAGGACAGGTTTCTTATCAAATAACTCAAACCTTTTTAGCATTTTTCAATTGAATGTGCTAAAGATTGAGTATAACCCTCTTTTCCTTTGGTCACTTGCATTCCTAAAATTAAGTTGGCTTCTCCTAGGTCTTTCATATCAAACTGGCTAGATAAATAGTTCTTTGTAATATTTATCAATTCCAGTGATGAACCTAGGATAAGGATGTCATCTACATACAAGCATAAAATAACACAACTTTTACATGTACCTTTAGAGTATATACATTTGTCATACTCATTTGATAAGAAACCATATTCACAAATTACTTTGTCAAATTTATTGTGCCATTGTTTGGGAGCTTGTTTCAAGCTATAGAGGGATTTTACTAGTCTGCAGACTTTCTTTTCTTGACCTTTAGCAATGAAACCTTCAGGTTGGTCCATATAAAGTTCTTCCTCTAGATCTCCATTTAAAAATGATGTCTTTACATCCATTTGATGGATTAGCATATCATGAATGGATGCTAAGGCCAAGAGAGTTCTAATGGATGTGATCCTAGCTACAGGAGAGTAGGTATCAAAATAATCTAACACTTTCTTCTGGGTAAAACCCTTAGCAACTAATCTAGCTTTGTATTTCTCTATAGTACCATCGGCTCTGAGTTTCTTCTTGAAAATCCACTTACAACCTATTGGTTTATTGCCTAAAGGTAGATATGTTAGAAACTAAGTATTATTCTCCATGATGGAGTTGTATTCACTGTTGATGGCTTCTTTCCAGAAGGGAGCATCAGGAGACGACATTGCTTCTTCATAAGTTGAGGGATCACCCTCTATCAAAAAGGTGAAGAATCCTTCTCCTAAATTTTTTTCAATCCTATTCCTTTTACTCCGTCTAGGTTCTAAGTCTTGTTCAGATTGTGAACTAGATATTTGGACATGAGAACTAGTAGAGGGTATGGAGGAAGAGATTGAACTTCTATCCTTAAAAAGAAATATATTTTCAAAGTAAACTGCATCTCTTGCTTCTATAATGGTATTGTTAGAGATTTCATTTACTTCTGAGTGAGTCACTAGAAATCTATTGGCATAGCTGTCTAAGGCATATCCTATGAAAACAGCGTCTACAGTCTTGGGACCAATATTTCTCTTTTTAGGTTCGAGAATTTTGACTTTAGCAAGGCATCCCCAAACTCTAAGGTAATTAATCCTAGGAGCTCTACCTTTCCACAGCTCATAGGGAGTCTTATCTTTTGTCTTACTAGGAATCCTATTAAGAATGTAACAGGCAGTTAAAAGGGCTTCTCCTTACAAGTTATCAGGAGCACCAGAGCTGAGAAGCATGGCATTCACCATATCTAACAGAGTGCGGTTCTTGCGTTCAGCAACTCCGTTAGACTGAGGTGAATATGGAGTAGTTACCTCATAAATTATTCCATGTTCTTCACAGAAGTTAATCATTTCGTTTGAGGTATATTCTCCACCACGATCAGATCTAAGGATCTTAATCTTCCTTTCTAATTGATTCTCAACTTCAGATTTGTAGACCTTAAATTTATCTAGAACTTCATCTTTGGTTTTGAGAAGGTAGATATAACAATACTTTGCATAATCATCTATAAACGTAACAAAGTATTTTCTACCGCCTCTGGTCAAAATCCTATTTGAGTCACATACATCACTATGGATAAGTTCTAGAAGGTCAGAATTTCTTTCTACAGATTTGAATGGTAGTTTAGTGTGTTTGGCTTGAACACAAATCTCATATTTGTGTTTGTCATCTATTGGAGTCTTGGAAATAAGATCTAAAGTTATCATTCTTTTAATAGAACCTAGGTTCACATGACCTAGTCTGCCATACCAAACATTTAAATATTATATATTAGAGACAATGAGAGAACAATCAGAAATTTTATTCATTGTGCTTAAAATGAAAAGACCATCTTTTACAAAGCCTTTTCCTATAAAGGAGTCATGCTTAGAAAAAACTACTTTATTTGCCTCCATTATAATTTTGTATCCTGAGGCTACAAGAAGGGATCCACTAATTAGGTTTCTCCTGACAGACGACACATGAAGAACATCATGAAGAGTTAAGATTTTTTCTGATGTCATCTTCAGGTCAACTTTTCTTCTTCCAATAATTTGTGCCGTTGAGCCATCTCCTAGGGTCACACCTCCTCCACTTGATTCCTGATAGTTTGAAAAATAGGAGCGATCAAACGAAACATGAACATTAGCTCCAGAATCCAACCACCAATTATCATAATGGTAAGAGAGGTTAATAAGGGGTTAAAAGCTTATAGACCTAAAGGAACTCGAAGAACCTTTGTGAAGCATGTTCGCTTCTGGTCTAACTGAGCCATTTCCTTTGTAGGAGGTCTGGACAGCTTGCTTCTTCCTATGGTAGCAGTTGGTGGCCATATGGTTTATTTTACCACACACAAAACAAAATCTTTTTTGATCCTGAGTCTGACTGAAGTTTCTAGGAGTTTGGTTTTGGTGATTAGGCTGAAAGTTTTTCTTCTTCTTGAAGAAATTCTTTTTGGATTTATAAGAAAAATTAGGTTTGGGTTTTCCTTGGCCTTCTACAAGGTTTACCTTAGCTTTAGATTCAGTCTTAGGCTTAGACCTCAATCTAATTTGTTCTTCGGTTCTAATTTTCTTTAGGACTTGATTGTAGGTAGGATCTCCTTGTGTATGGATAAGTTCCTTAGAAATATCAGACCAAGAGGGAGGTAGCTTGTCTATTAGGCATGCTATTTTATGCTCATTGGAGAAAGATGTCCCTTTGGCTTGAATATGCCTAAGGTATTCTTGAAATTCATGGAGTTGGTCATCCATTGGCTTGTTATCTACCATGAAATACCTATTAAAGGTTGAAGAATTAAACCTTTCTATTCCGACATTATCACAGCCGTATTCATCTTCCAAGGCTTTCCAAAGTTCTTTAGCGCTCTTGTATTCAAAAAATATATCATACAAGGATTCAGATAATGCGCTCAGAATTCTATGAAAGCAGTTGAAGTCTATCTCTTTAGGGGTTTTTGGTTTCGAGGAGGTGGACACTCCTATGTCAGACTCAGTATTATCAGAATCATTTGTGATGGGTGTAGACCCATCAATGGCAGAAATAACTCCTAAGGTCGTGAGCCAAAATTTTATTTGGCTTTGCCATCTTTTAAAGTATGAGCCATCAAACTTAGCAGGTTTTGCAGTAGAGGATTCCTCCTTACCAGTCATGATTGTAGTCTGAAAAATATAAATTTATTTAATAACAATGTCTAAGATAATAGTTTAGGTGGTCTTTGCTAAACAATCTTAAAATCTTTAGTTTTTCAAGTGTTGATCAACTCAGGTTAGCTGTAGGGGCCGGTTTTCAGCTAGTGGCGGTCCGAAGACTCTTAAGTACCATGTCGCTTAGGGCTATTTACACCCGGTTGACAGAAGGACCCTTTCGGCTTGTGCCCGAGTTTGTCTCTACTTTGAAACTTTAGATTTGAAGATTTTATTTGCAATTTTCTTTTACTAAACTATTTTCTTTTTGGTCCTAGATTGCTTTCAAAATACTAAGTGATTAAAAATGAAGCAAATTGTATGTTACAATTGAAAAAAAAATTGTGATCAAAAATTACAATTGACAAAATTATCAAATGTGCTAACAATTTTTAAAGCACTTTAAGCAAATTTGCAATTTGACAGTATAGTAAGCAACTTGATAAGTAAACAAATAATCAGAAATTTGCTATGGTAAATATTAAGCAAATTGAAATTTCTAGAAGTTTTCTAGCAATTGTATATTAACAATATTTCTTTAGCAATTAAAATGTTAATCAGAAATAATTTTTTTTTCTTTCTTTAGCAATTGAAAATTTTCTCTAGCAATTGAAATATTAATAAGAATTTTTTTTCTTTCTTTAGCAGCAATGGTATATTAACAAATAATCCGAAGTTTTATGCAGCAATGGTATATTAAGAAATAATCAGAAGTTTTCTTTAACAGCAATGTATATAATTTCTGAGACAAATAATCAGAATTTTGTTTTTATTTATTTTTCTTTAGTAGCAATGGTATATTAGCAATGGTATACTAATAAATATTAAGCAATTGAAATAAACAATCAGAAGTTTTATGCAAGATTTAGATGAACAATTCTAACATAAAAATCAACTCTTAGATTGTTAGAATTATTATCGTTTTCTTTTTGAAAAATTTGTGAATAAAATAAAATAAAATTAGACTGATGTTACCGGCCTCTGGGAAAGTCGTGCACGAAGCACTGCCCTAAGAGTTGATTCGGGATCTGTGTGCAGACGTTCCCGAAGCTGCTAGTGGTAAAACCCTCACACTACCAGTATCTCGTCGCTGCACACGACTCGGAGAGAACGACCAGGACTTAACTATGCCCAGAGCTTGGAGACGAGAGTAACGACGAAGATTGGACAGTAAAGAATGTTGGCAGCAACAGTTTAGAGATAAAAAATTCTGAATGAGTTTACAAAGAAAATCAGTCAAATATATAATACTCATCCAATATGTAATGGTCTGAATTAATTATCCTATTAATTCAGCTGTTACACAGGAGAAGGAGAGAATGAACCTGGACACAAAATATATTAACGGTTCAAAACAATTAGTAACAGAAAAAATTAATTTTCTAACGTTCAGAAAATTAAATAAAAAAATGAAGAGGAGCAAAAAGAATTTTAGGGTCCCAGCCCGAACCCGAAGAGAAAATTGAATCGGCATTCGGCGTCCGCAGATGTGGGCGCGTACCCGCACCCATTACGCGCGCCGAACCGAGCCGAGCCGGGCCGGGCGGCGGCGGCGGCGCGCACGTGTGGCCCAAGGGGTTCCCCACATAACAACTTTAAGAGAGCAAAGAAGAGAAACTAATATATGTATACAAGAAGGGTTTGGCCCATCCGATGTGGGACTAAAGTAAAGAAGGAGCTTGAGCTTTTGTTAAAGCAAAGCCAACAATATAGGGGTGGTATATCGCAAATAGATGGATGTACTTGGTCAATCTATCCACAACTACCAAGATAGTAGACTTGTGGTGACTGTTAGGCAAGCCCTCTATGAAGTCCATATATACATCTTCCCATACTATCTCTGGAATGGATAGTGGTTGTAATAACCCTGCAGGAGATAAATGTTCATATTTACTACTCTGACAGATCTCACAAGCTTGCACATAGGCTTTGACATCCTTCTTCATTCCTTTTCCAATAACAAACCTTCCTTAGCCTATGTAGGGTCTTCAAAACTCTTGAATGTCTTACACTTAGCATGTTATCGTGCTTTTTTAACATAGTTTTAGCAAATTCTGAATTAGTGTTGTCACGACTTGCACCCAAAAACTTGGGCATGAGTCGTGGGTACGTCCAGCCTATGCCGCAGCATCGGCAGTAGAACACTGTCTAGGTCTACTATCTAGCTAACAATCTCACACAACTGTCACTACCACATTTTCTAGGAAAGGGTATTTTAGTAATTTCATATTTAATTAAATATTGTGCATGATAAATAATTATTTGTTGTATTATTTAATTATTGTTAGATGTTAGTTATTTATTTTGGACTTGTATTAGTGGACCTAACTTGTTTAGTTTAGACTCATGGATCAACATGTATTAATTAATAGAATTTAGCCCATTTAGAAAGCCCATTGTTAAGGAGATGGGTTAAATTAATTAAATCATTAGAATAGAAGCTTCCCTCCTTAATTATTTCTTCATGAGAGGCCCCAAGGGATATATTGGACAATTCATAGTAACTTGAGGGAGGGGGAAAGGGGCAGCCCTATATTAAAAGAGGGGGGGAAATTCTTTCTCCTCTTTTTTATTTTAAAATTAGATTTAGAATTTCCCTCAACCAAATTCTTTCATTCCCACTTCATTTTTCTACCAAATTTTATTCCAATTCCTTCCCAAATAACCATTGGAGTCTAGTGGAGCAAGGATCTAGAAGGAGTAAGTAAGGATCTACAAAGAGGAGCAAAGATCTACAAAGTTGGAGCCAATTTTATATCATTTGGAGATTGCATTGGGAATCCATCTCCTAATAGGTACAATTCAGTTTTTTCTCTTAATTTAGGTTCTAAATCTGAGATTTAACCATAAAAAATCAACCCATATGCATAGGCTACCCCTAGGATTTGGTTTTGTATTCATAGGATGCCTATTGAGAAAGTTATGGTACTTTTTGTGTCAATTTTGGGAGAATTCCGAGATTGACAATTGTTGTGTGTCAATTGGTCCTATAGATCAATTTGGCATGTGATTGTGTGTTTGGGGCTAGTGTCGTGTCCACAATTGGGTATGTGTAGGTCGTATCCCAATAATTTGGTGATACGTGTTGATTTGGGGGGTTTTCCTCCAACACGGGACTTTGTACATGTCATATTTTGACACGGACACGTGGATTTATTTTTGACTATTCATATTGTTCATAAATAATATATATGACTTGTTCGTGCCCTTCGGGGTACGTTTGGATGTGTGGTGGAATCGTGTCGCATGCGTATCCTAGATCTAGTGGGATACGGGATGATACGTTCCATATGTTTGTGTAATTTAATTTTATATCTAATTTCTCTTTCACTTTGAACATGGTGATGTGTAATTATATATATATGTATATGTATATAGGGTGATGTATATATTTTATATTTGTGTGTCATAAATCTATTTTACCTATGTGTGTATATATATTTATGTACCTATTTATTCTACATATGTAAGATCTATTTAATATTATAGTATGTATATATGTTATTAGTTGTGTTATATATATATATATATATATATATATATATATATATATATATATATATATATATATATATATATATATATATATATATATATATATATATATATATACTTATATGATATATGTATACATATTATTGTATGATTATATATACGTATTATTATATATGTTTATTATGTACATATATTCTATAAAGTTGTAACTATGTATATATATGATACTATGTTGTTATATGTATTATTGTGTATGTATATATATTTTTTATATAATTACAAGTTATATATAGTAGTATTTATATATTCAGTGTTATATATATATATATATATATATATATATATATATATATATATATATATATATATATATGTGTGTGTGTGTGTGTGTGTGTGTGTGTGTGTGTGTGTTATATTTATAGGTGTAGTGATAGCGGCATTGGCGACGTTTCAGACGTCGCAGAAATGTCAAACAGCAGCAGCAGCAGGCAGAACAACAACGACAGCAATCTGTCGCAGAAAAGCAGCAGCAGCGGCAGCAAGAAGCAGTGACAGCAGCCAACGACAGTTTTAGAAAAACTGTCGCTGAAACAACAGCGTATCAGGGGCTGTAGTGATAGTTTTTAGCAACAGTGCAGAAAACTGTCACTAAAATAGCAGTATATCATAATAAACAACAGCTTTCAGTGACAGCAGGAATAGTTTTAGCGACAGTTTGGCAGTTTATATATATATATATATATATATATATATATTATGGGTAGTTAATATAACAAGGTATTGGATATTACCTTGAGGAACCAAGGTAATTGGGAATACCTAAGGTATTGAGTTTGGGTATCAAGTTTTTGAATTATTGTTGTGATACCAAGTTGGTTCAAAACCACGGTACCTATTTAATGTTGTAATTATGATTCTATATTATTCATAATTGTTTGATATATATATATATATATATATATATATATATATATATATATATATATATATATATATATATATATATATATATATATATATATATTAATATTTTACCTATGCATTCACGTATCCGGAGATAAGGTATCCTAATAATTAAAATATGGTTTTTATGGCTTAGACTTTAGTATCTTGAACCCAATATTTTCTGTTAGACTTATGCAACCTAGAAATAGGTAGTTGACCATAGTTGACCATAGTTTGACTATAGTTGACCATAGTTGACTATAGTTTGACTTTTGACTTAGAATTGACTTTTGACCTGAAAGTTGACTAGTTTAACTTATTCTCTTTTTGGAACCTTGTATTGATGTTGTATTCCATATCTAGGTCTTCGAGGCACCGTATCAGACATCTGTGAGACTATTCTTTGGACTTCAGGTGAGTACATTCTTTGATAGTTTTTCATTTATGATATCCTCTATGTTCATTGTATCTAGTGTAGATATCCATGTTCTTTTGACACTATGGTTACACAGATTGGTATATCCGAATCTCGTCATGAGATGTTATTCCTTGGTATATGGTGTATATGGTGCAAGTATTGTTAAATTGGTTATCTTGTATATGTACAGACACTGATTCTCGGGAAGACTAGCTATCTTCTTGGAGAATCTTGTGCCATAGCATACCGTGGTTGGATCTATTATACCAGTCGAGGGTGGGGAGTACTTTAGTGTAGATATGTGATCATACCCCTATTGTATCAAGTACTATTATTGAATAGTATTAATCGTACATCGCATATATGATTAGCCAGGCCATATATATTGTATCATGTTCCCAAGCCGATCACATGTTAAAGCTAGTACTCACACACTTAGTCATTAGTATTCTTGTTCATTGGCATATTGTTCACTATTGTATTTATTCCAGTGTTTCTTTTTTGTATATATATCTCTCGTATCTATTGTGCATCTTGTATATTCACATCTATTAAGTGTTACATAGTTTTTATCATTGATTAGAACTGTTGTTAGAGATGTACTCTACTCCTTTCCTGACTTGTCACTACCACATTTTCTAGGAAAGGGTATTTTGGTAATTTCCTATTTAAATAAATATTGTGCATGGTAAATATTTTTTGTTGTATTATTTAATTATTGTTGGATGTTATTTAATTATTTTGGACTTATTTTAGTGGACCCAACTAGTTTAGTTTGGACCCATGGACCAACATAAATTAATTAGTTAGACTTGGCCTATTTAGAAAGCCCATAGTTAAGGAGATGGATTAAATTAATTAAATGATTAGACTAGAAGCTTCCTTCCTTAATTATTTCTTCATGAGAGGCCCCAAGGGGTACATTGGACATTTTACAATTGCTTGGGGGAGGGGCTATGGCCGGCCTATTAAAGAGGGGGGGAAATTTCTCTCTCCTCTCATCTCATTCCAAATCTAGATCTAGAATTCTCCCACTACCAAATTCCCTCCATTCCCAATCCAATTCCCTACCAAATTTATTCCAAATTCTTCCCAATTCACCATTAGAGAAGAAGAAAGCAAGGATCTAGAAGAAGAAAGCAAGGATCTACAAAGAGGAGCAAGGATCTACAATTTGGAAGCAAGTTCATCTCAATTGGAGGTTTTGTTGGGAATCTATCTCCCAATAGGTATAATTCAGATTTTCTCATTTAAATAGCTTCTAAATCTGAGATTTAATCATGTAAAATCAACCTATATGTATGTAGTACCCATAGGACTTTGTTTTGTGTTCATAGGAGACCCATGGAGAAAGTTATGGTGCTTTTTGTGTCAATTTTGTTGGAATTCCGAATTTATATTTTGTTGTGTGTGTCAATTGATCCTATAGATCAATTGAACATGAGATTTGTGTTTGAGGCTAGTGTCGTGTCCATATTGGGATACTTGTGGTTCGTATCCCAACTATTTGGTGATATGTGTCATTTTGGAGGGTTTTCCTCCGACACGGGGCTTTGTACATGTCGCATTTTGACACGGACACATAGATCTACTTTTGACACTTTGATTTATTCATAAATATTATTTGTGACTTGTTTGTGTCCTTCGGGGTACATTTGGTTGTGTGTCGGACTCGTGTCGCATACGTATCCTAGATCTAGTGGGATACGGTGTGATACTCTCCAAATTTGGTGTGTTTTTGTGTAGATCTAATTAATATACTTTAAATTCTTCATTTATAACTAGTAAATATATATAGATATTATATATTATTTTAGTGTATTTATTATGGTATTTATTGTAGTATAGATCTATAGATATTTCTATGTGTTCTAATGTGATGTATAAATGTATATATGTAGCTTCTTGCATGCAATTATATATGTACTTATGTTAATAAAATAATTTATACATAAATATTTTATAAAATAAATTTATGTGTTTAAATATGTAATTATATTATTTATAATTATTATATAATTATTTGTATATTAATGTAAATATTTTAGGTGTGCTTCTAGCCATGTAAATTATATGTTCTTTGTTAAATATTTGAAGGTATAAGTTTATGTGTATATTAATATATATATGTACATTTTTGTATTAATGGTTTATATATATATATATATATATATACTGTTTTATATATTCTGTTTATATATATATATATATATTGTTTATATATTCTGTTTTTATATATATAATTATATATATACAACTTGTTTTAGTGACAGTGAATTAATGACAGTAAAAAACTGTCATTAATTAGCCGACTAATAGCAGCCGCTGTAGCCTTCGGGCAATTAATGACAAACCTGTCATTAATTGCAGCAGCGGGAAACAACAGCTTTTCTGCGACGCTTTTCCGCGACAGTTTAACTGTCAGCAAAAACCAAAGCAGTGGCAGTTTATTATTTGGGTTTCGGTGACAGTCCTTCGGTGACAGTCCCGACTGTCACTATTTAAACTATTTTGATTTAATCCTATTTTATTCACTATTTTTCAATGACGCTTTGACAAATTTAATGTATATATTATATATTATAATTGTATATATATATGTGTTTTGTGAGGAATAATAATTGTAATAATATATTATGTTATTTATATAAATGTTGGGTTGTATATATATTATTTTAAGGTATATATTAATTATATTATTAGTATACTTTGTGTGAGTTCTTTTTGAATCTAATTTGATTCCTAAATTATTGTAGTTTATCTCTATATTATTTTATAGATGTCTTGTGAGGTTGACTTTGGGTTTGACCATGTTTGACTTTAGTGGACTTTAGAGTTGACCATAGTTGACTTTTGACTTAGAATTGACTTATTGACCTAGAAATTGCCTAGTTTGACTTGTTCTCTTTTCGGGACCTTGTATTAATGTGGTATTCCATATCTAGGTCTTCGAGGCACCGAGTCAGACATTTGTGAGACTGTTCATTGGATTTCAGGCGAGTACATTCTCTGATAGTTTCTCATTTATGATATCCTCTATGTTCGTTGTATCTAGTGTAGATATACATGTTCTCTTGACACTATGGTTACACGGATTGGTATATCCGGATCTCGTCATGAGATGTTATTCCTTGGTATATGGTGTATATGGTGCAAGTATTGTTTCATTGGTTATCTTGTACATGTACAGACACCGATTCTCGGGGAGACTAGCTATCTTCTTGGGGAATCTAGTGCCATAACGTACCGTGGTTGGATCTATTATACCAGTCGGGGTGGGAAGTATTTTAGTGTAGATATGTGATCATACCCTCCTTGTGCATGTCTTGTTCCTTGTGAGTGTTGATCATACACCGCACGTATAATCAGCCAGGCCATTATACTCTTGTGCAAGTTCCTAAGTCGATCACATGTTAAAGCTAGTACTCACACACTTAGTCATTAGTATTCTTGTTCTATCAGCATATTGTTCATTATTGTATTTCTTTCCAGTACTTCCTTATTGTCTATATATTTCTTGTATCTATTTATGCATCTTGTTTATCCACAGCTACTTACTGTTACATAGTTTTTATCATTATTTGAGAACTGCTGTTAGGGTTGTACTCTGCTCCTTTCCTGACTGGATATATTTTTCCAGATGACACTGAGGAGTACCCTATCTATTATGGACCCCAGGATGTTGTGGGTTTAGATTCTGAGACCCTGGCTCAAGAGGGACTTATCCCAACTGAGACAGTTGACCCTGGAGTTGTAGCTTTATAGTTTTGTAGTATTCTTTTGTACTGGATTTGTCTCCAGCATATTTCTGTATTTTTCTTCAGACTCATTGATGTATTATTTTAGACTCATGAGTTGTATTATGACTATTCTATTCTTATCTGATTCGTGTTCATTCTATCTTAGTTCTGTGATTGAGTACACTATCTTTTGGTGGTTCATTATATTAGATAGACTTTCTAGACAGCGTTCTACCACCGATTCTGCGGCGTAGGCTGGGCGTTGTTTCCGACTAGTACCCTTACCCCGGGTGCGGGTCGTGACACGTTTTTGGTGGTGGCCCATGCAGGTCTAGCTTCACAAGTATGTGATGTCGTGGTAGTGCGACAACTTAGTTGTACTACTGCGAGCCTGCAATAGGATATAGGATATAGGCTGAGATACTCAATCACATCTAGGAAAATTCTTTTGATTCAACTATTCTCCTTTGACGTTGATACTTGATCTCTTAAACTGTCCTTTCCTTGAATATCTTACATCTTGTGCCATATTGATTCTTTCTTTCGCTTTGTCTCAGGATGCCGCCTAAGACTAGATCACAGCAAGGGAGAGCAGTTTCTGAGAGGTCTGCGACATCCCGAGGGCCTGCACCAGTCACTTCTCCGGTGATTGGAGTGTCAGCTGCTTTCGGAGGTCCACCACCCACTCAGAGGACTGTGCCAGCTGTATCTGAGGGGCTTCCACCTCCACCTCCTGTGCCAGCAGAGGCGTCACAGATGTTTACTCTGTTTCGTGAGATGCTCGAGGCACAGAGGGCTCAGTCGGAGGCACATCAGAGGCAGACCGACGTTCTACGGCAGGGCATCGAGAGTGCTCATCAGCTTGCTCGTGCTGTAGTTGAGAGAGGAGTTCCGGTCCAGCAGCAGGTTGTTCCTCAGGTTGCTCAGCTTCGGCCAGGCAACATTCAGGACTTCAAGAAACTGGAGCCTAGGGTTTTCAAAGGGACGGAGGGCATCGTCTATGCTGATGATTGGCTCGAGGACATTGAGCGTCTTATGAGGGTGTCCCGTCTTTCTGAAGATCTGAAGGTTGAGGCGGTAGGACTTCAACTGTTCGACGTCGCTCGTACCTGGTTCAGGAATGAGCCGGTTCTAGTTGACGCAGGACAATCTTGGGAGGTATTCAGGGACCTTTTCAAGAAGAAGTTTTTCGCCCGGATAGACAGGCTTGACTTGGGGAGACAATTTGAGAGTCTCATTCAGGGAAGCATGTCTGTGGAGGAATACGCTGCAGAGTTCGGTAGGCTGAGCCGATTTGCAGAGTATCTGGTGAGGGAGCCGGAGGTTCGAGCTATTCGTTTCCGAGAGGGTCTAAACTGGGAGGTGAAGATTCTCATTCCATCTTTTTATCAGACATACTCGGAGATACTTGCGGAGGCACGCAAGGTTGAGCGGGATCTGGGTTTGAAGACCAAGAGAGACCGTGATTCTTTTCTGGGGGCCAACGGCAGTGCAGTATCTGCCAAACGTCCTCATTTCCAGTCCAGATCTTTCCAGCAGCCACAGCAGAACCAGACTCCAGCTAGAGCGCCTTTTCACCAGGCACCTCAGCAGCAGAGGCAGTTACAGCAAGCTCTATGCAACTTCTGCAAGAAGCCCGGCCACATCTGGGAAGTTTGCAGAAAGAGGCTAGGAGTTTGTTTGTATTGTGGTACTGAAGGGCATCAATTGAGGGAGTGTCCTCGTCGTGCAGTTCATGGAGCAGCTCCAGCTCCGAGGGCACAGATGAGACCACCTGCAGCACAACCGAGGGGACCGCTTCCGACACAGCAGCAGCGTTTTGTCCAGCATCAGCAGCAGGGAGGTGCTCGGCAGGGACGAGCGTTTGCTATGACAGTCGAAGAGGAGGAACCCACCGGAGATGTCATCGCAGGTTCTATTCTTCTTGATTCCATTCCAGCTTTAGCTTTGTTTGATAGTGGTGCTTCCCATAGTTTTATATCTGTTTCTTTTGCTCTAAAGCATGGTTTGGTAGCTGAGTCTTTGCTTAGGACTTGCAAGATCATGACCGGGGGAGACATTATCCTGGTTAATGATATTTGCAAAGATCAGAGAGTTACTCTGGGAGGCCGGGAGTTGAGTGCGTGTCTACTTGTAATGCCACTTTCGAGCTACGACATTGTACTCGGGATGGATTGGTTGAGTAGGCACCGTGCTAGCATAGATTGTAGAGGAGGTAGAGTTTTGTTTGGTCCGCCAGGAGAGCCAGAGTTCGAGTTTCCTAGAGGAGCTGCAGAGCAGGGAGAAGGCATTATTTGTGGAGCTATGGTAGAAGAGAAGGAGTTGCCGCATCCGTTGATAGCAGAATTTTTGGATGTGTTTCCTGAAGAATTGCCAGGATTGCCACCAGATCGAGATATTGAATTTTCTATAGACTTGGTGCCAGGTGCAGAACTGATTTCGCAGCATGTCTATAGAGTAAACAACAGCGAGCTGGTCGAGTTGAAGAAGCAGGTGGACGAATTGCAGGATAAGGGGTTTATCAGATCGAGTTCTTCACCATGGGGAGCCCCGGTATTGTTTGTACCGAAGAAGGATGGATCGGTGCGTATGTGCATTGATTACAGGGCTTTGAATAATCTCACTATCAAGAATAAGTATCCTTTGCCACGGATTGATGATCTGTTTGATCAGTTGAGTGGTGCGAAGGTATTTTCTAAGATAGATTTGAGATCAGGCTACCATCAGGTGAAGGTGAAGCCGGAGGACATACCGAAGACTGCCTTTAGAACTCGGTATGGTCAGTACGAGTTTATGGTGATGCCGTTTGGTTTGACTAATGCACCGGCGGTATTTATGAACTTGATGAACAAGGTGTTCCACCAGTACCTTGACAAGTTCGTGGTGGTGTTCATCGACGACATACTCATATACTCGAGGACACCGGAGGAGCATGAGGAGCATTTGAGGATTG
The DNA here is from genome assembly GCA_036927795.1 of Iris macrosiphon. NCBI lineage: Eukaryota > Viridiplantae > Streptophyta > Magnoliopsida > Asparagales > Iridaceae > Iris > Iris macrosiphon. The sequence continues at coordinate 145,650,990 of JAYESA010000001.1, read as the reverse complement.
TGTTGGATGTGCTGAGGGAGGAGAAGCTGTATGGAAAGTTGTCCAAATGTGAGTTTTTCTTGGACAAGGTGGAATTCTTGGGGCATGTTGTGACTGGTGATGGTATTTCAGTGGATCCGAAGAAGATTTCAGCAGTAGAATCTTGGAAGACTCCGAGTTCGGTAGCAGAGATCAGGAGTTTCTTGGGATTGGCAGGCTACTACAGAAAGTTTGTGCAAGATTTTTCGAGGATTGCCGAGCCGATGACCAGACTCACAAGGAAGGATGTGGAGTTTGTTTGGACGGAAGATTGCCAGGCCGCTTTTGAGGAGTTGAAGAAGAGGTTGACGTCTGCTCCTATTTTGACGTTGCCATCAGGGTCCGGAGGTTTCACTATTTATAGTGATGCATCGGGGAAGGGTTTAGGTTGTGTTCTTCAGCAGCATGGGAAAGTGATTGCCTATGCATCCAGGCAATTGCGTCCTCATGAAAAGAACTATCCTACCCATGATTTGGAGTTGGCAGCTGTCATATTCGCCCTGAAGTTGTGGAAACATTATTTGTACGGAGAGCGTGTGGAGATCTTCACAGACCACAAAAGCTTGAAGTACGTTTTCACGCAGAAGGAGTTGAACATGAGGCAGCGTCGGTGGTTGGAACTGATGAAGGATTTTGATATCTCTTTGCAATATCATCCTGGGAAAGCCAATGTAGTTGCCGATGCTTTGAGCAGGTATCCGGTAGCTATGTTCTTGACGCAGGATCGATATTTGTTGGAGGACTTGGAGAGCTTGGGCATTGAGGTGATTGTTCCTGGTGGTGCTATGCAGATGTGGGGATTGCAGATACATTCAGATTTGATGGATAGGATCAAGGCAGCACAGTATGATGATGTATCCTTGAGGAGTATCAGAGCTCAGGTGAGAGCAGGATTGGAGGATGATTTCACTATTGCAGAGGATGGATCTTTGAGGCATGGAGTAAGATTGTGTGTGCCTAGTGGGGAGTTGCAAGAGGAGATATTGCAGGAAGCGCATCGCTCTCAGTATTCCATACATCCAGGTGCTAACAAGATGTATCGGGATATGCGAGAGAGTGTGTGATGGTATGGCATGAAGAGGGAAGTGGCACAGTTTGTATCCAGATGCTTAGTGTGCTAGCAGGTGAAAGCCGAGAGGCAGAGGCCAGGAGGTTTACTTCAGCCATTACCTATTCCAGAGTGGAAGTGGGAACACATTACTATGGATTTTGTGTCCGGACTACCACGATCTCCAGGAGGGAAAGACGCGATTTGGGTCATTGTTGATAGATTGACCAAGTCGGCCCACTTTTTACCTTTCAAGGTGGGTTTGTCTACGGAGAAGCTAGCAGAGATGTATGTGAGGCAGATCGTTAGGATACATGGAGTTCCCATCAGCATAGTCTCAGATCGGGATAGTCGTTTCACTTCTCATTTCTGGAGGAGTTTGCAGGAGAGTTTGGGCACTCAGCTCAAGTTCAGTACTGCATATCATCCCCAGACAGATGGGCAGTCAGAGAGGACTATTCAGACTCTCGAGGATATGTTGCGCACTTGTGTACTAGATTTCGGGGGTTCTTGGGAGGACCATCTCCATTTGGTAGAGTTTGCTTACAACAACAGTTACCAGGCCAGTATAGAGATGTCACCTTTTGAAGCTCTATATGGTCGGAGGTGTCGTACTCCTTTGTCTTGGGACGATGTTGGAGAGAGAGTTTTGCTTGGGCCAGAGATGGTTGTGGATGCAGCAGAGAAGGTTCAGTTGATCAGAGACAGACTTCGAGTGGCACAGGACAGACAACGGCATTGGGCCGATAGCCATCGAAGACCCTTGGAGTTTGAGGTATAGTTTAGATTTTATTTTGTGTGCTTGTTCTTGGTTGTTTGTTATAGATAAGTTCTTAAGGTGGTGTTTTGTTCTAGGTGGGTGGTTTGGTGTTTCTGAGGATTTCTCCGACACGAGGCACGATTCGCTTCGGTGGAGGCGGAAAGCTTAGTCCGCGATTCATTGGACCTTTCACTATTCTAGAGAGGGTCGGTGCAGTTGCTTATAGACTAGACTTGCCACCTGCATTGGGGGGAGTGCACAACGTGTTTCATGTGTCGCAGTTGAGATGATACGTGGCAGATCCTAGTCATGTATTGGATCACTCAGAGATAGAGGTGGGCCCTACTCTTAGCTATCCAGAGCAGCCAGTTGGAATTCTGGATCGGAGAAAGAAGGTGCTGAGGAACCAGACTATTCCTTTGGTGCGCGTCGCATGGAGGCATCACTCTCCGGGGGAGTCTACCTGGGAGAGAGAGGATGACATGCGAGAGCGTTATCCATATTTGTTTGTACCTTGAGGTATGTTATTTCTAGTTATGTTCTGTTCATTGTTATGTTCTGTTCATTAGTTAGTTGTGATTCTTTAGTTCTGTTCTGTGATTTTCTGGGGGTAGTTTCGTCTTTGAATTTCGAGGACGAAATTATTTTAAGGAGGGTAGACTTGTCACTACCACATTTTCTAGGAAAGGGTATTTTGGTAATTTCCTATTTAAATAAATATTGTGCATGGTAAATAATTTTTGTTGTATTATTTAATTATTGTTGGATGTTATTTAATTATTTTGGACTTATTTTAGTAGACCCAACTAGTTTAGTTTGGACCCATGGACCAACATAAATTAATTAGTTAGACTTGGCCCATTTAGAAAGCCCATAGTTAAGGAGATGGATTAAATTAATTAAATGATTAGACTAGAAGATTCCTTCCTTAATTATTTTTTCATGAGAGGCCCCAAGGGGTACATTGGACATTTTATAATTGCTTGGGGGAGGGGCTATGGCCGGCCTATTAAAGAGGGGGGGAAATTTCTCTCTCCTCTCATCTCATTCCAAATCTAGATCTAGAATTCTCCCACTACCAAATTCCCTCCATTCCCAATCCAATTCCCTACCAAATTCATTCCAAATTCTTCCCAATTCACCATTAGAGAAGAAAAAAGCAAGGATCTAGAAGAAGGAAGCAAGGATCTACAAAGAGGAGCAAGGATCTACAATTTGGAAGCAAGTTCATCTCAATTGGAGGTTTCGTTGGGAATCCATCTCCCAATAGGTATAATTCAGATTTTCTCATTTAAATAGCTTCTAAATCTGAGATTTAATCATGTAAAATCAACCTATATGTATGTAGTACCCATAGGACTTTGTTTTGTGTTCATAGGAGACCCATGGAGAAAGTTATGGTGCTTTTTGTGTCAATTTTGTTGGAATTCCGAATTTATATTTTGTTGTGTGTGTCAATTGATCCTATAGATCAATTGAACATGAGATTTGTGTTTGAGGCTAGTGTCGTGTCCATATTGGGATACTTGTGGTTCGTATCCCAACTATTTGGTGATATGTGTCATTTTGGGGGGTTTTCCTCCGACACGGGGCTTTGTACATGTCGCATTTTAACACGGACACATAGATCTACTTTTGACACTTTGATTTATTCATAAATATTATTTGTGACTTATTTGTGTCCTTCGGGGTACATTTGGTTGTGTGTCGGACTCGTGTCGCATACGTATCCTAGATCTAGTGGGATACGGTGTGATACTCTCCAAATTTGGTATGTTTTTGTGTAGATCTAATTAATTATGCTTTAAATTCTTCATTTATAACTAGTAAATATATATAGATATTATATATTATTTTAGTGTATTTATTATGGTATTTATTGTAGTATAGATCTATAGATATTTCTATGTGTTCTAATGTGATGTATAAATGTATATATGTAGCTTCTTGCATGCAATTATATATGTACTTATGTTAATAAAATAATTTATACATAAATGTTTTATAAAATATATTTATGTGTTTAAATATGTAATTATATTATTTATAATTATTATATAATTATTTGTATATTAATGTAAATATTTTAGGTGTGCTTCTAGCCATGTAAATTATATGTTCTTTGTTAAATATTTGAAGGTATAAGTTTATGTGTATATTAATATATATATGTACATTTTTGTATTAATAGTTTATATATATATATATATACTGTTTTATATATTCTGTTTATATATATATATATATATATATATTGTTTATATATTCTGTTTTTATATATATAATTATATATATACAACTTGTTTTAGTGACAGTGAATTAATGACAGTAAAAAACTGTCATTAATTAGCCGACTAATAGCAGCCGCTGTAGCCTTCGGGCAATTAATGACAAACCTGTCATTAATTGCAGCAGCGGGAAACAACAGCTTTTCTGCGACGCTTTTCCGCGACAGTTTAACTGTCAGCGAAAACCAAAGCAGTGGCAGTTTATTATTTGGGTTTCGGTGACAGTCCTTCGGTGACAGTCCCGACTGTCACTATTTAAACTGTTTTGATTTAATCCTATTTTATTCACTGTTTTTCAATGACGCTTTGACAGATTTAATGTATATATTATATATTATAATTGTATATATATATGTGTTTTGTGAGGAATAATAATTGTAATAATATATTATGTTATTTATATAAATATTGGGTTGTATATATATTATTTTAGGGTATATATTAATTATATTATTAGTATACTTTGTGTGAGTTCTTTTTGAATCTAATTTGATTCCTAAATTATTGTAGTTTATCTCTATATTATTTTATAGATGTCTTGTGAGGTTGACTTTGGGTTTGACCATGTTTGACTTTAGTGGACTTTAGAGTTGACCATAGTTGACTTTTGACTTAGAATTGACTTATTGACCTAAAAATTGCCTAGTTTGACTTGTTCTCTTTCCGGGACCTTGTATTAATGTGGTATTCCATATCTAGGTCTTCGAGGCACCGAGTCAGACATTTGTGAGACTGTTCATTGGATTTCAGGCGAGTACATTCTCTGATAGTTTCTCATTTATGATATCCTCTATGTTCGTTGTATCTAGTGTAGATATACATGTTCTCTTGACACTATGGTTACACGGATTGGTATATCCGGATCTCGTCATGAGATGTTATTCCTTGGTATATAGTGTATATGGTGCAAGTATTGTTTCATTGGTTATCTTGTACATGTACAGACACCGATTCTCGGGGAGACTAGCTATCTTCTTGGGGAATCTAGTGCCATAACGTACCGTGGTTGGATCTATTATACCAGTCGGGGTGGGGAGTATTTTAGTGTAGATATGTGATCATACCCTCCTTGTGCATGTCTTGTTCCTTGTGAGTGTTGATCATACACCGCACGTATAATCAGCCAGGCCATTATACTCTTGTGCAAGTTCCTAAGCCGATCACATGTTAAAGCTAGTACTCACACACTTAGTCATTAGTATTCTTGTTCTATCAGCATATTGTTCATTATTGTATTTCTTTCCAGTACTTCCTTATTGTCTATATATTTCTTGTATCTATTTATGCATCTTGTTTATCCACAGCTACTTACTGTTACATAGTTTTTATCATTATTTGAGAACTGCTGTTAGGGTTGTACTCTGCTCCTTTCCTGACTGGATATATTTTTCCAGATGACACTGAGGAGTACCCTACCTATTATGGACCCCAGGATGTTGTGGGTTTAGATTCTGAGACCCTGGCTCAAGAGGGACTTATCCCAACTGAGACAGTTGACCCTGGAGTTGTAGCTTTATAGTTTTGTAGTATTCTTTTGTACTGGATTTGTCTCCAGCATATTTCTGTATTTTTCTTCAGACTCATTGATGTATTATTTTAGACTCATGAGTTATATTATGACTATTCTATTCTTATCTGATTCGTGTTCATTCTATCTTAGTTCTATGATTGAGTACACTATCTTTTGGTGGTTCATTATATTAGATAGACTTTCTAGACAGCGTTCTACCGCCGATTCTGCGGCGTAGGCTGGGCGTTGTTTCCGACTAGTACCCTTACCCCGGGTGCGGGTCGTGACACGACTGGATATATTTTTTCAGATGACACTGAGGAGTGGTACCCTACCTATTATGGACCTCAGGATATTGTGGGTCTAGAGTATGAGACCCTGGCTCAGGAGGGACTTATCCCAACTCAGACAGTTGACCCGGGTTTGGTAGCTTCTTAGTATTCTTTGTACTGGATTTATCTCCAGTTTATTTTGTTATTTCTTTCAGACTCATTGATGTATTATTTTAAACTCATGAGCTGTATGTGACTACTTCTATTCTTTATCTGATTCGTGCTCATTTCCATCTTAGTTCTGTGATTGAGTATATTATCATTGTTGGTGGTTTATTATATTGTTAGATAGATTACCCAAATATCGTTCTACCGCCAATTCTGCGGCGTAGGCTGAACATTGTTTCCGACTTGTACCCATACACCGGGTGTGGGTCATGACATATTTTTAGTGGTGGCCCATGCAGGTCAATCTTCGCAAGTTATGCGATATCGTGGTAGTGCGGCAATTTTATTGTACTACTGCGAGCCTGCGATAGGATATAGGATGTAGGCTATAGGCTGAGAATACTCAATCACATCTAGAGAAAAAAATTGATTCAACTGTTCTCCTTTGATATTGATACTTGATATCTTAAACTGTTCTTTCCTTGAGTGTCTTACATCATGTGCCATATTGATTCTATTTCAGCTTTAGCTTTGTTTGGTAGTAGTGCTTCCCATATTTTGTATCTGTTTCTTTTGCTCTAAAGTATATTTTGGTAGCTGAGTCTTTTCTTAGGACTTGCAAGATCATGACTGGAGGAGGCACTATCCTGGTTAATAATATTTGCAAGGATCGGAGAGTTACTATGGGAGGCCGGGAGTTGAGTGCGTGTCTACTTGTAATGTCACTTCTGAGCTACGATATTGTACTCGGGATGGATTGGTTGAGTAGGCACCATGCTACCATAGATTGTAGAGGAGGTAGAGTTTTATTTGGTCCGCCAGGAGAGCCAGAGTTCGAGTTTGCTAGAGGAGCTGCAGAGCATGGAGAAGGTATTATTTGTGGAGCTATGGTGGAAGACAAGGAGTTGCCATATTCGTTGATTGCAGAGTTCTTGTAAACCCCCCCAATTTATTTTGTAGATAGTTAGAGTGGGCCAGGAAAAATTCTGATATAATATATTGAGGTTTATAGTAGGGGATATTTTACCTGGAATTTTAAATCCGATTATTTTAAAACTTTATTCCACCATATCTTTGTCAAATTATTCGGAGCCCATTTTCAGCCCATAAATTCGGTACAAATTTTGTACACTCGACTCAACTTGCCAAATTAGGCACTGGACTTTTCTGATTGTTAAAATCAACTTTTGTGTGCTCTAATTTAATTGCGCAATATTTCGCAATCGTAAACCGTATTTTATTTCGTGTCGGACACCTGTGTCGTTACCCTCGATTTTGGGGTACCAACTTAACCCGTTGAGCCGGACCAACTAAAGGGTCCAAGACCGACTCTAAGCTCCCACTATTTTTGGCCTTTGCGCCGTTTCCAGATTTTGACCCCGCGGGCCCCAATTAAATTAAATTCGCGGGACGCGTTATCGTTAATTAAATCGAAATTTACCAACTCTGTAAATTCTATTTTAATATTAAATTAATCTCAATGCCCTCCAAATTTGACCCGCGCCTGACGCGCAACGCCCCTCACTAATACAATTTTTAAATATATTTTTCTCCGTAATTTTTACGTTATTTCATGTGTCCATGCAAATTTCCGAATTTACGGGGGCTAAGTCACAATTATCAATTTGTGTGGCAAACTCCTATTGGCCATATATAAATGAGAGGGTCCCAAAATAGGGTCCCAATCTCATCCCCCTTCATGAAGAAACCCACTTCTCTTCATAATAAATCCCAACCCTCCATTTTGAATGTCATCATCTCCACCCTTCATCTCAACACACTATCCTATAAAACCATCACATCACCCTCACCACTCCCCAAACCGGCCCTAATCCCCATGCCTAGAAAATCCCCCACTCTCTCTCTCTCTCTCTCTCTCTCTCTCTCTCTCCTCCCTCCTTCTCCATGCAACCCAAACCGAGCCCCCCAACATACTCATATATTCTTTCTTCTTCAACTATTCTTCTTCCTGGGAACTCTCCACCCGATGACTGACCCGACGCCGGCGGCTGACCCTGCTCCGCCCTCCAGCACACCGGCGAGTTCAGCTCCGGCCGTCGACCCCCGACCAACTCGTCCGGCCGGACAGCAGCCGACCTTCCCGCGGCGGTTCCACAGAAGCCGACGGGCTGTCCCCTTCCTCGGCGGCCTGACCAGCAGCCGTCAGGCTGAAACGTTCTCGACCCGCGCGAGCTCGCACTCCGGCGAGTCCAGTCCGGTTTTAGTTCCCTCCCCCGCTCCGGCCTGTGGACTTCTCCCCCCCCGCAACGGCCTGTGCAGCCTCCATTCGGCCATTGCCGACCGCCCGGCGACGATGTGCAGTACAGCTCCGCCGCTCTACTGTGCCGAGCACCCTCGCCGGCTTTGGGCTGCCACTCCGGCCAGCCTCTCCACGGCATCGACCCCGCTGTTCTGCTCCGGCACTGTGCATTGCGGCTGACCCGCGGTAGTCCGGCCTCCCTCATCCGATCTAATCCCCGTCCGTCCGCCTCCCTGTCGTCATTATCACCACCACCGCGGCCACCCTCCACCGGCCGTGCTCCGGCGTCGACAACCTCGTCGAGGTCGAATCTCCCCTCTCATGTTTTAATTCCAGAATTTATTAACATTTTAATTAAGATTCATTTATATGCATAGAATTGTGAAGGTTAGTCAGGGTGGTGTATCTATGATATGGATTTATATGGTTAGTATGGGAAATACTTGAACTATGCGATTAAGGTCTATATTGGTTAAGTCTAATGATGATTAATGCGAATATGGATTTTAATGATTCGAGTTTGTATTAATGATGTTTAGTATGTTTTAGGGTTTTTGGTTGCATAAATTAAAATAGATTTCAATGATTCGCATGAAGGTCGAGGATTTGAATTTTAGTGAGATATTATGAATATTATGGAAGTGAATGAATTTAGATTGGTTTAAGGTTTAAATATGGTTCGTTGAGTTTGAGGTTGAATGCATCAAGATTTAGAGTATATTACGTTATTTTTACATGTAAGTTAATTATCCTTGAAGAGCCGGTAATTTATGGTAAAAGGAGGGGATGTCATTAAGATGCCCATTATTTTGAGGACTTGATAACTAGTGACGAAATTCGATTGAGGAATACGAATATGTAATTTTGTACCATACATTGTGAGAAAGGTGTAATATCAAACCGATAGTTATTGATTGGAGGCCGGGAAATAATAATGAATATATAGGAGGAGGAGATACTGACGGTGTTTATAACCGAGGGTTTAAGTAATTATTAATAACCAGTTACTCGAGGATAATTATTTTATTTAAGGATAATGTGTAATGTATATGGTAATGACTGTAAGGACTAGAGTGGAATTTGAGGATTTGATCCTGGCTTGAACTACTGAACTTTGTGATGGACTTAGTAAGCTTGAGGTTTGGATTGATGATATCGTACAGATATTTAATTTGATCAGATGTAACTTGCTCCGAGTCTACTTTGGTCAACCCTCTAGTGTCTTGTCCCTGAGATTCATAGCTGAGCTTGAGTTTAGTTGTGGATGCGTGTCGCATCCCTGTTTGCCAAATGATAGTTTATTGATTGAGTTGTATCTCATCTCTAGGTACTGCGGGACCTGAGGACTTGGACGTGGTATCGGATCCCCGTCATCAGCAGCCGCACGCAGGCAAGTGTACCTTGCCACCCTGTATTTCAGTTTACAGATATTTATTGTTTCGTTATGTACATTGTGCACGTAGTTATGTTGACGTTCGATATTTCACGTCCGGATCGCCACCGGGTGTTGACATTTGACTTAACGTCTTAGAATAAATACTAGATGCTTCATAGCACCTCGATGCACGTACCAGAGTACATCGATACCCCAGGACACACTCATACACTGTGATCGTGCCAGATTTCCTGTATCCTGATACTGACATCATGACCAGAGACTGGGACGACCTTAGGGTCGCGTCTGTTGAGTTATTCCTTGTGTCGAGACTGTAGTTAGAGGTTCAGGTACAACGCACAATCGTTGACCGCTTGGGAAGGGGAAGACAGTTACTAGACGTTTGGGCTACTCTGCACGCGCTTATATATATGTAGTATTTTCTAGTGATACATGTTTCTAGTGATACCTGTTTCTAGTATAGTTGTTCCACCCGTGTGACTCTTTGCCCGGAGCTGCGGTACGTGCCGTGTGTTTCCGTGTCCGGAGCTACGGTTTTACTTTGGACAGCCCACGCGTCGAACATTGTCTTTAAACTGTGTCACACTAGTTGATTATGATAGAGGACCCTGTCGTGCACTTGTACTTTCTGTTTACTTGGCATGTTATATTTCTGTACCTTGTTACGTCCCTCTGAGGACCTGGTTCCCTGCCAGTTTTGCAGCATAGACGATTACGGAGCACTTGGAGATACTGATGGAGTGGCATATCTTGCGAGCATGGTACCAGGTACTCACATTATATCTACCGGCATTATGGTTATTTTACATTGATTATTCATCTGCTGTTTTAGCCTAGTTTTGTAGACTCATACTTCTTCTCGAGTCTATTCGAGTTAGTGTGTTATTGGGCGGCCGACCTTAGCACATTTAGCTCTTTCTTGTATACTGATGTACATTGTGGATTGAGACATAGAGGTTTACATTGATAAAATATCTAGATAGTGCCCTTTTATATTACAGCTTATACGTATTCGAGTCAGACCAGAGTCTGGTCGAATACGTAGCTGGCGTGTCACGTATTCCTGGTCCTACGTATTTTGGGACTGGGGCATGACATATTTTTGTGGTGGCCCATGCAGGTCCGATTTAAATCGTCTTGGTCACCTGACTGTGCCAAGCGAGCCTGCAAATTAGGAATAAATGTTATGATTGTTGAGTAGGATCTCAATCCATAATCGATTTTAAAACTCTTTGTATGTGATTATCGCCCTTGGATTTCCACTTTGCATTCGTTCAATCTTCGTCAATGTCGCTATCCTTGTTTCTCGTCCCCTATTGTTCGGGGAGACGAATGTTTGTGACTGATGATTCCCTCCAGAAGAAGATTGAAGATCAGACGGCAGAAGACAGAATTCGTATACCTTTCTCGGAGAAGATTGATACCTTATCAGGATAGATTGATGGGTTCTTTGGATTCTAGAACTAGTGTAGAAGGTTGGCAAGAGAGTTGGACCCAGTAGTACCCTACCCGTGCTTGAGGCAGCAGTGATCTTGGAAGTACTAAGAGCCAGAAGGACTGTTGATCATGACCTAGAATGATTTATAGGAATCCAAAGCCTGATGATGGAAACTAGTGGTTGTATACGATAACAATACCAGGAACGAAGATTATGAGCTAGAGGAGATGAAGATTTTAGGATCTTACTTGGGAGATAATAATCAGATTTCAGGAAATTCCAGTATGTGCTTGAGTGATACCAATATTGTACTTGTGACTTGGAGAGATGAATAACGAAAAGAAGAAATTTGAGAAATAAAATTTTAGGGAAGACCTTGAGGAGAAGAGAAATTATACATTAGGCAAGAAGGAATTTTTCTTTTGGAGGATTATTGTGGTAAACAGAACAAGAGAATTTATTTTGAGGATAAGTCTGGACGATGACACCGTCCTAGCATGAGTTGATTGAGCCAATACCACGCGACACTCGATTGTCAACATAGTTGCATTTATATTTTTAGGCCACCAGGTTACCCTGAGTTGAGTTCAGGGAGCCTAGGAGTATGGTGTCCATCTACCTTAGGGGTATACAATTCAGGAGGTGAACCAGTGTACCACCATGTTATAGCAGAGTTGAGGATGTTTCTAGATAATCTTTTAGGCCTGCCACCTGACAGAAAGAGTTTGTTACAGAGTTGACTCCAAGAGCCGAGCCAATTATTTTTCCTTCTTCGGACTAGCACCGACAGAGTTTGGTTGAGTTGAAAGTCCATAATAGAGGACCTCTTAGACAAGGGTTTCGGTCGGAATAGTGTTTTCCATGAGAAGCAACCATCTTTTAGTACCGAAGAAGGACGAGACGGTACGTCTGCGTATTGATTTTAGGGACGGTATGTTTGTGTAACGAATTACAGGATTTAATGCAGTAACGGTAAAGAACAAGTACCCATTGCCGCAAATCAAAGATTTATTTGAATCAGCTAAGTGGCACATATGTATTTTGAAGATCGATCTCAGATCCAGCTATCATCAGATCTAGGTTCGGAGAGAGGCCATTCCTAAGGCGACATTCCGGATGTAGTATGGATACTATGAGTTTTTAGTCATGTTGTTTGGTTTAACCAACGCGCCAGCAGTATTCATGTGTTTGATGAACAATGTTTTCCACCAGTACTTAGATAAGTTCGTGGTAGTATTTATAGACGATATCTGAATATATTCCAAGAGCCAGGAGGAGCATGAGAGACATCTCAGGATTGTGTTGGAGACGCTGAGACATGAGAGGCTATACGCCAAACTCAGCAAATGTGAGTTCTGCTTGGATAGAGTACCATTTCTGGGACACATAATCACCGGTGATGGACTATCAGTTGACTCGGAGAAGATAGCTGCAGTAGAGACCTGGCCTACCCCTACATCAGTTACGGAGGTTAGGAGTTCCCTCGGACTTGCCGGGTATTACCGGAGGTTCGTGGAAAACTTTTCGAGGATAGCTGCGCCTATGACGCGACTGACGCGAAAGGGCGAAGAGTTTATCTGGACCGACGAGTGTCAGGCGGCTTTCGATGAGCTGAAGAAGCGTCCGACATCGGCACCAATTTTGACACTACCTTCCGGATCAGGAGGATATATAGTGTACAGTGATGCGCCAGGGAGCGGATTGGGATGTGTACTGATGCAACACGGCAAGGTGATAGCCTACGCATCGAGACAGCTGAGAGTCCATGAGAAGAACTATCCGACGCACGACTTGGAGCTAGCTGCGGTGATATTTGCACTAAAGCTATGGAGGCATTACCTTTATGGTGAGCGTGTTGAGATTTATATAGATCATAAAAGCCTGAAGTACGTCTACACGCAGAAGGAGCTCAATATGAGGCAGAGACGCTGGCTAGAGTTGATGACAGATTATGATATTGAGCTACAGTACCACCCTGGCAAGGCAAACGTCGTAGCAGATGCCTTAAGCAGGAAGCCCATGGCATACTTTCTGACAACGCAGCGACAGTTGCTAGAGGATCTCCAGGAGCTTGGGATAGAGATCGTATTGCCAGGCATGGATGGACAGATGGCCAGTCTTGAGGTTCAGTCTACTTTGATTGAGAGGATCAAGGCAGCATTGCCTACAGATGCGAGATTTCGACGTCTGCGAGAGAGGACAGAAGCCGGCCTGCAGACGGGACTCAGGATTCATGAAGACGGAATGCTGAGGTACGGAGATCGCCTATATGTTTCGAGTGGCGAGCTACGCCAAGAGTTGATGACCGAGGCTCATAGCTCGATTTATTCCATTCATCCCGGGGGTACGAGGATGTACCGAGACTTGAGACAGCATTTCTGGTGGCATGGGATGAACAGAGAAATTGCAAGATTTGTAGTGAAGTGTTTAGTTTGTCAGCAAGTCAAGGCTGAACATCAGAGGACTGCAGGATTATTGCAGCCACTCCCCATTCCCGAGTGGAAGTGGGAACACATTACCATGGACTTCGTCACAGGATTTCCGCGAAGCCCTAGCGAGAAGGATGCAGTTTGGGTTATCGTAGACAGACTCACCAAGATTGCATATTTCTTACCCTTCAGAGTTGGGCAATCCACAGAGATACTAGCTGACATGTATATGAGGCAGATAGTACGATTACATAGAGTGCCTGTCAGCATCGTATCGGATCGTGATTCCAGATTCACATCATATTTCTGGCGGAGTATGCAGGAGAGCCTAGGAACTCGTCTCAAGTTCAGCACTGCGTAACATCCACAGACTGACGGACAGTCAGAGCGCACGATACAGATATTAGAGGATATGTTGCGAGCTTGCATGATTGATTTTGGAGGTTCTTGGGAGGACCATCTACACTTGGTGGAATTCTCCTACAATAACAGTTACCAGGCCAGCATACAGATGGCACCCTATGAGGCACTGTACAGCAGGAAATGTAGGTCGCCAGTTTGTTGGAGTAACGTAGGAGAGCGTCAGATACTTGGTCCCGAATTGGTGACACAGACAGTAGAGAAGGTCAAGCAGATTCAGAGCCACCTGCGCGCAGCACAGGACAGGCAGAAACACTGGGCAGATGCGCATCGCAGGCCATTGGAGTTCAAGGAGGGTGACCACGTATTTTTGAGGATATCGCCCACTCGTGGTACCATCAGATTTAGAGGCAGAGGCAAGCTGAGTCCGAGGTATATCGGACCTTTTGACATTCTGGAACGAGTTGGCGAAGTGGCATACCGTCTTGCATTACCTCCATCATTAGAGGGAGTACATGACGTATTTCACGTATCGCAGCTGAGGAGATATGTCGCAGACCCTAGCCACGTACTCGATCATTCAGAGGTTACAGTCGGGCCTAGTCTGTCTTACGTAGAGCAGCCAGTTGAGATCCTCGATTACAGCGAGAAGACTTTGAGAGGGCAGACGATTCGACTGGTCAGAGTGGCATGGAAGCACCATTCACCAGGCGAGTCTACTTGGGAGCGCGAGGATTCTATTAGGCAGCGATTTCCATACTTATTTGAGGAGCAAGGTACGAATTTACGTACGGCATTTTAATTACTAGTTATTTTAAATTCTGTTAGATATTATCGTGCTTTACTTATAATTTCGGGGACGAAATTTTTCTAATTTGGGAAGAATGTAAACCCCCCCAATTTATTCTGTAGATAGTTAGAGTGGGCCAGGAAAAATTCTGATATAATATATTGAGGTTTATAGTAGGGGATATTTTACCTGGAATTTTAAATCCGATTATTTTAAAACTTTATTCCACCATATCTTTGTCAAATTATTCGGAGCCCATTTTCAGCCCATAAATTCGGTACAAATTTTGTACACTCGACTCAACTTGCCAAATTAGGCACTGGACTTTTCTGATTGTTAAAATCAACTTTTGTGTGCTCTAATTTAATTGCGCAACATTTCGCAATCGTAAACCGTATTTTATTTCGTGTCGGACACCTGTGTCGTTACCCTCGATTTTGGGGTACCAACTTAACCCGTTGAGCCGGACCAACTAAAGGGTCCAAGACCGACTCTAAGCTCCCACTATTTTTGGCCTTTGCGCCGTTTCCAGATTTTGACCCCGCGGGCCCCAATTAAATTAAATTCGCGGGACGCGTTATCGTTAATTAAATCGAAATTTACCAACTCTGTAAATTCTATTTTAATATTAAATTAATCTCAATGCCCTCCAAATTTGACCCGCGCCTGACGCGCAACGCCCCTCACTAATACAATTTTTAAATATATTTTTCTCCGCAATTTTTACGTCATTTCATGTGTCCATGCAAATTTCCGAATTTACGGGGGCTAAGTCGCAATTATCAATTTGTGTGGCAAACTCCTATTGGCCATATATAAATGAGAGGGTCCCAAAATAGGGTCCCAATCTCATCCCCCTTCATGAAGAAACCCACTTCTCTTCATAATAAATCCCAACCCTCCATTTTGAATGTCATCATCTCCACCCTTCATCTCAACACACTATCCTATAAAACCATCACATCACCCTCACCACTCCCCAAACCGGCCCTAATCCCCATGCCTAGAAAATCCCCTACTCTCTCTCTCTCTCTCTCTCTCTCTCTCTCTCTCCTCCCTCCTTCTCCATGCAACCCAAACCGAGCCCCCCAACATACTCATATATTCTTTCTTCTTCAACCATTCTTCTTCAACTATTCTTCTTCCTGGGAACTCTCCACCCGATGACTGACCCGACGCCGGCGGCTGACCCTGCTCCGCCCTCCAGCACACCGGCGAGTTCAGCTCCGGCCGTCGACCCCCGACCAACTCGTCCGGCCGGACAGCAGCTGACCTTCCCGCGGCGGTTCCACAGAAGCCGACGGGCTGTCCCCTTCCTCGGCGGCCTGACCAGCAGCCGTCAGGCTGAAACGTTCTCGACCCGCGCGAGCTCGCACTCCGGCGAGTCCAGTCCGGTTTTAGTTCCCTCCCCCGCTCCGGCCTGTGGACTTCTCCCCCCCCGCAGCGGCCTGTGCAGCCTCCATTCGGCCATTGCCGATCGCCCGGCGACGATGTGCAGTACAGCTCCGCCGCTCTACTGTGCCGAGCACCCTCGCCGGCTTTGGGCTGCCACTCCGGCCAGCCTCTCCACGGCATCGACCCCGCTGTTCTGCTCCGACACTGTGCATTGCGGCTGACCCGCGGCAGTCCGGCCTCCCTCATCCGATCTAATCCCCGTCCGTCCGCCTCCCTGTCGTCATTATCACCACCACCGCGGCCACCCTCCACCGGCCGTGCTCCGGCGTCGACAACCTCGTCGAGGTCGAATCTCCCCTCTCATGTTTTAATTCCAGAATTTATTAACATTTTAATTAAGATTCATTTATATGCATAGAATTGTGAAGGTTAGTCAGGGTGGTGTATCTATGATATGGATTTATATGGTTAGTATGGGAAATACTTGAACTATGCGATTAAGGTCTATATTGGTTAAGTCTAATGATGATTGATGCGAATATGGATTTTAATGATTCGAGTTTGTATTAATGATGTTTAGTATGTTTTAGGGTTTTTGGTTGCATAAATTAAAATAGATTTCAATGATTCGCATGAAGGTCGAGGATTTGAATTTTAGTGAGATATTATGAATATTATGGAAGTGAATGAATTTAGATTGGTTTAAGGTTTAAATATGGTTCGTTGAGTTTGAGGTTGAATGCATCAAGATTTAGAGTATATTACGTTATTTTTACATGTAAGTTAATTATCCTTGAAGAGCCGGTAATTTATGGTAAAAGGAGGGGATGTCATTAAGATGCCCATTATTTTGAGGACTTGATAACTAGTGACGAAATTCGATTGAGGAATACGAATATGTAATTTTGTACCATACATTGTGAGAAAGGTGTAATATCAAACCGATAGTTATTGATTGGAGGCCGGGAAATAATAATGAATATATAGGAGGAGGAGATACTGACGGTGTTTATAACCGAGGGTTTAAGTAATTATTAATAACCAGTTACTCGAGGATAATTATTTTATTTAAGGATAATGTGTAATGTATATGGTAATGACTGTAAGGACTAGAGTGGAATTTGAGGATTTGATCCTAGCTTGAACTACTGAACTTTGTGATGGACTTAGTAAGCTTGAGGTTTGGATTGATGATATCGTACAGATATTTAATTTGATCAGATGTAACTTGCTCCGAGTCTACTTTGGTCAACCCTCTAGTGTCTTGTCCCTGAGATTCATAGCTGAGCTTGAGTTTAGTTGTGGATGCGTGTCGCATCCCTGTTTGCCAAATGATAGTTTATTGATTGAGTTGTATCTCATCTCTAGGTACTGCGGGACCTGAGGACTTGGACGTGGTATCGGATCCCCGTCATCAGCAGCCGCACGCAGGCAAGTGTACCTTGCCACCCTGTATTTCAGTTTACAGATATTTATTGTTTCGTTATGTACATTGTGCACGTAGTTATGTTGACGTTCGATATTTCACGTCCGGATCGCCACCGGGTGTTGACATTCGACTTAACATCTTAGAATAAATACTAGATGCTTCATAGCACCTCGATGCACGTACCAGAGTACATCGATACCCCAGGACACACTCATACACTGTGATCGTGCCAGATTTCCTGTATCCTGATACTGACATCATGACCAGAGACTGGGACGACCTTAGGGTCGCGTCTGTTGAGTTATTTCTTGTGTCGAGACTGTAGTTAGAGGTTCAGGTACAACGCACAATCGTTGACCGCTTGGGAAGGGGAAGACAGTTACTAGACGTTTGGGCTACTCTGCACGCGCTTATATATATGTAGTATTTTCTAGTGATACCTGTTTCTAGTGATACCTGTTTCTAGTATAGTTGTTCCACCCGTGTGACTCTTTGCCCGGAGCTGCGGTACGTGCCGTGTGTTTCCGTGTCCGGAGCTACGATTTTACTTTGGACAGCCCACGCGTCGAACATTGTCTTTAAACTGTGTCACACTAGTTGATTATGATAGAGGACCCTGTCGTGCACTTGTACTTTCTGTTTACTTGGCATGTTATATTTCTGTACCTTGTTACGTCCCTCTGAGGACCTGGTTCCCTGCCAGTTTTGCAGCATAGACGATTACGGAGCACTTGGAGATACTGATGGAGTGGCATATCTTGCGAGCATGGTACCAGGTACTCACATTATATCTACCGGCATTATGGTTATTTTACATTGATTATTCATCTGCTGTTTTAGCCTAGTTTTGTAGACTCATACTTCTTCTCGAGTCTATTCGAGTTAGTGTGTTATTGGGCGGCCGACCTTAGCACATTTAGCTCTTTCTTGTATACTGATGTACATTGTGGATTGAGACATAGAGGTTTACATTGATGAAATATCTAGATAGTGCCCTTTTATATTACAGCTTATACGTATTCGAGTCAGACCAGAGTCTGGTCGAATACGTAGCTGGCGTGTCACGTATTCCTGGTCCTACGTATTTTGGGACTGGGGCGTGACAGTTCTTGGATGTGTTTCCTGAGGAATTGCCAGGGTTGCCGCCAGATCAAGATTTTGAATTTTCTATAGACTTGGTGCCAGGTGAAGAACCAATTTCGCAACATGTCTATAGAGTAAACAACAACGAACTGGCTGAGATGAAGAAGAAGAAGGTGGACGGATTACAAGATAAAGGGTTTATCAGATCGAGTTCTTCACCGTGGGGAGCCCTGGTATTGCTTGTACCGAAGAAGGATGGATCGATGCGCATGTGTATTGATTACAGTGCTTTGAATAATCTCACTATCAAGAATAAGTATCATTTGCCACGGATTGATGATCTGTTTGATAAATTGAGTGGTGTGAAGATTTTTTCTAAGATAGATTTGAGATCCGGCTACCATCAGGTGAAGGTGAAGCCGGTGGACATACCGAAGACTGCTTTTAGAACTCGGTATGGTCTGTACGAGTTTATGGTGATGCCGTTTGGGTTGACTAATACACCGGCAGTATTTATGAACGTAATGAACAATGTGTTCCATCAGTATCTTGACAAGTTCGTGGTAGTGTTCATCGACGACATACTCATATACTCGATGACACCAGAGGAGCATGAGGAGCATTTGAAGATTGTGTTGGATGTACTGAGGAAGGAGAAGCTGTATGGGAAATTGTCCAAGTGTGAGTTTTTCCTAGACAAGGTGGAGTTCTTGGGGCATGTTGTGACTGGTGATGGTATTTCAGTGGATCCGAAGAAGATCGCAGCAGTGGAATCTTGGAAGACCCCGAGTTCGGTAGCAGAGATCAGGAGTTTCTTAGGATTGGCAGGTTACTACAGGAAGTTTATGCAAAAATTTTCGAGGATTGCCGAGCCGATGACCAGACTCACCAGGAAGGATGTAGAGTTTGTTTGGACGGAGGATTGCCAGTTTGCTTTTGAGAAATTAAAGAAGAGGTTAACGTCTGCTCCTATTTTGACGTTGCCATCAGGGTCTGCAGGTTTCACTATTTATAGTGATGCATCAGGGAAATGTTTGGGTTGTGTTCTTCAGCAGAATGGAAAAGTGATTGCCTATGCATCCAGGCAATTGCGTCCTCATGAAAAGAACTATCCTACCCATGATTTGGAGTTGGCAGCCGTCATCTTCGCCCTGAAGTTGTGGAAACATTATTTGTACTGAGAGCGTGTGGAGATCTTCACAGTCCACAAAAGCTTGAAGTACGTTTTCACGCAGAAGGAGTTGAACATGAGGCAACGTCAGTGGTTGAAACTGATGAAGGATTTTAATATATCTTTGCAATATCATCTAGGAAAGCTAATATAGTTGTCGATGCTTTGAACATGATCGATATTTGTTGGAGGACTTGGAGAGCTTGGATATCGAGGTGATAGTTCCTGGTTGTGCTATGCAGATGTGGGGTTTGCAGATATATTCAGATTTGATGGATATGATCAAGGCAGCACAGTATGAGGATGTATCCCTGAGGAGTATCAGAGCTCAGGTGAGAGCAGGATTGGAAGATGATTTTACTATTGTTGAGGATGGATCTTTGAGGCATGGAGTTAGATTATGTGTGCCTAGTGGAGAGCTGCGTGAGGAGGTATTGCAGGAAGCGCATCGCTCTCAGTATTCCATGCATCCAGGTACCAACAAGATGTATCGGGATATGCGAGAGAGTGTGTGGTGGTATGGCATGAAGAGGGAAGTGGCATAGTTTGTATCCAGATGCTTGGTGTGCCAGCAGGTGAAAGCCGAGAGGCAGAGGCCAGGAGGTTTACTTCAGCTATTACCCATTCCAGAGTGGAAGTGGGAGCACATTACTATGGATTTTGTGTCCGGACTTCAACGATCTCTAGGAGGGAAAGACGCGATTTGGGTCATCGTTGATAGGTTGACTAAGTCGGCCCACTTTTTACCTTTCAAAGTGGGTTTGTCTACGAAGAAGCTGACAGAGATGTATGTGAGGCAGATCATTAGGATACATGGAGTTCCTGTCAGCATAATCTCAGATTGGGATAGTCGCTTCACTTCTTATTTCTGGAGGAGTTTGCTGGAGAGTTTGGTCACTCAGCTCAAGTTCAGTACTGCATATCATCCCCAGACAGATGGGCAGTCAGAGAGGACTATTCAGACTCTCGAGGATATGTTGCGCACTTGTGTACTAGATTTTGGGGGTTCTTGGGAGGACCATCTCAATTTGGTAGAGTTTGCTTACAATAACAGTTACCAAGCTAGTATAGAGATGTCACCTTTTGAAGCTCTGTACGGTCGGAGGTGTCGTACTCCCTTGTCTTGGGACGATATTGGAGAGAGAGTTTTGCTTGGGCCTGAGATGGTTGTGGATGCAGCAGAGAAGGTTCAGTTGATCAGAGATAGACTTCGTGTAGCGCAGGACAGACAACGGTATTGGGCCGATAGCCAACGGAGACCTTTGGAGTTTGAGGTATAGTTTAGATTTTGTTTTGTGTTTGTTATTAGTTGTTTGTTATAGATTAAGTTCTTAAGTTGGTGTTCTGTTCTAGGTGGGTGGTTTGGTATTTCTGAGGATTTCTCCGATACGAGGCACGATTCGCTTTGGTGGAGGCGGAAAGCTTAGTCCACGATTCATCAGACCTTTCAATATTCTAGAGAGAGTCGATACAGTTGCTTATAGACTAGACTTGCCACTTGTATTGGAGGGAGTGCACAACGTGTTTTACGTGTCATAGTTGAGACGATACGTGGCAGATCCTAGTCATGTGTTGGATCACTCGGAGATAGAGGTGGGCTCTACTCTTAGCTATCCAGAGCATCCAGTTGAGATTTAGTGGACCTAACTAGTTTAGTTTAGACTCATGGACCAACATGTATTAATGGCGTCCACCTCCGTGCTCCGTAGATCCCCTCCTCCCCTCCGAAGGTAAACCCTAACCCTAACCCTCCATATATCTATCAATTTGGGGAAAGACTACACAGGACACATGATACATTATCTAATATATTTAAATTTTATGGGAAGACACATGACACAATATACTAGAAGATATATATGTGTATAAACACTACTCACATGTTTGCTTTGGATCATGTTGGCAAGCTATGGACCTGCCATATGGACACTAGTTACTAGTTACGGTTCATATATTTAACTATTTAATATATATATATATATATATATATATATACACACACACACACAATATACTAGAAGATATATATGTGTATAAATACTACGCACGTCGGATCGAGACGAAACTTACGCCATCGGACTCGTAGCAATACGCTAGTCCTGTGAGCCAAATTTGGTTCAATTCTGAGAACGTTGACAAAATCGCATGTCGTGGGCCCCACAGGCTCCACTCGACGGACGATTTTGAGAACGGCTCATCGGAATCCAATTCTGGAAGTTCCATTGGGTTCGTATCATCGTTCCTGACCTATTGACACTAAGTTGGACAGATTTAGAGACCTTTGACCCTAACGCATTTTTCGGTGCAAAGCGGCCCACATGTGGACCCCGCTTTAACCCGAAATGTCATTTTTGCCCTTGTCTCCAAATTGGACTCAAGGATAGGCATTTCTAGCTGATTAATATTTTTTGGATCTGATGGTGATATTTGTTTCAGCAATCAGAGTACTGCCTGCAATCCCCGCTGAAGTCAGAGCTACAATTGGAGCCGGAAACCCAGGCAAGTGTACCTTGCCATAAATTGCAGTATATTGATTCAATTTGTTCTCTTGATTTATTTTCTGTGACTGTTGTACATGCTCAACCCTAGGGCCGTGTGACTTGCTTAGCGTCCGATTACAGTCGGGTGCCAACACCGTACGCGGGGTTGTGCAATGTCAACTAGAGATGGATATCGTGACATTTATATTCTCGTACTTGCCAATCAAGTACGTTATACCTAGGACACCTGACACGAATCATGAGAATCTTCCTGAATATTCAAGGTGATTCTGTATAGGATACAGGTTTATGACTTATATATTTTACATGCTTAGATTTTATCCTGACTTATTGCATTAGCTTAATCTTGCGTAACATGAACATTGAGAACTGTGACGTGAGATTTCATTGGGTGGGGAGAGTATTACCATATCAAGGCTGATTATATTATATATTATCATCTGGATGTGTCCTAGTCTCTGACACAGAGCTTTGGCACCAGTTCTGGCCCTTCAAGAAAATACTGCTATGGTTTCTTGACACTGATCCTGTAGTAGTCTCAGCCTGAGTATGACTAATAACTCTCACTTGCATTATCACTTAGCTAGTTTATTTATTTACCCTAATTGTTTCATTTACTGTATTATTTTGGCTTGAGCTTTCTTGTACCTTGCTATGTCCCCTGAGGACCTGGATCCGGATTATGTCCCCAGGTTTAGCAGACAAAATCTACCCTGAGGTTTACGGAATAGGTGCACTTCTCGGAGCAGTACCAGAACCTGAGGACGAGGTGATCGCTGAGGACTTCTCCTGAACAACTGCTTCACCATGCTCAGTTTTATTTGGCCAATAAACTCTTTATTTTCCTGTTTAAATGAACTTTTGTAAACAGACTTAATATCGGGTTGTTCCCCGATTTTTAATTACTTGTAACTGGATGTTGTTTATTTCTTTTGCTGTTATTGCTATCTTTATTCTGTGGATGAGAATAGTAAACCCTGACTATTGTAAAACAGCTTAAGTATGCCCCGATGGATCCATTAAATTGGGTTGTCCATCGGTGCGTGTTGCTGGCCATTATCACGCGTCCAGTCCCTCGATATTTTGGGACTGGGGCGTGACAACCTCCGTGCTCCGTAGATGCCCTCCTCCCCTCCGAAGGTAAACCCTAACCCTAACCCTCCACATATCTATCAATTTGGGGAAAGACTACACAGGACACATGATACATTATCTAATATATTTAAATTTTGTGGGAAGACACATGACACAATATATTAGAAGATATATATGTATATAAACACTACTCACATGTTTGCTTTGGATCATGTTGGCAAGCTATGGACCTGCCATATGGACACTAGTTACTAGTTACGGTTCATATATTTAACTAGTTAATATATATATATATATATATATATATATATATATATATATATATATATATATATATATATATATATATATATATATATGTTTTGAAATTGAATGAAATAGTAGTCATCCTTGCGGATTAGTTTACATGTGAAATTGAGCGAAATAGTAGTCACTCTTGCCGATTATATATAGGTATTAATCTTGAATGAAATAGTAGTCACCCTTGTCGATTATATATAGGTATTAATATATATATATAGGCGTGCATCGGCCATATTCAGATGAGTGTCGAGGAAGTATGATTTTGGATAAGTGTAGGACAAGTATCCGAACTCTTCCTTTAGCAAATATTCTAACTCATCTTATATCTAATTTATATTGTTTAAATATATATGGTATATGCAGAAGCAATGAGTCAACACTTAGTTGACCGATCGTGGATGTACAATCGACGACAAGACAGTAGGATTGGTTTGACAGATGATTTCAGGGCGAAAGTTGAGGATTTCTCAAATACGCTAGTAGCCAACATTATTTAATGGATGGGAGGCTCATCAGGTGCTCTTGTGTAAAATATCATAATATACCATTCAAAGAGGTGGATCTCGTGAGGGAGCATCTCTGCAAGAAGGGCTTCATACCAAACTACAAGGATTATATGGCTCAAGGAGAACCTTTGACTCCTCAATATCATTCTTCCTTCAATACAGAGGTAGAAGAGTCCACTCTCGGAGATAGCTTTGAATATCGACCGCGAAACCTAGCCCGTGAGTAGGTCTTTGATGTGACGGTCCAATTTTTGATCAGGAGGATTTAAATCCTGCTGCGAAGAAATTCTATGATATGTTCAAGAACGCTGATACTACATTATACCCGGATTATGATTCTCATTTTGTCATGTCGGTGGTGATGCAGCGTTGAACCTCAAGTCTGATTTTACTAGCCGCAAGAATGCTACGACCAGATAATTCAGTTTGTTAGAGAGTTGTTGCCAAAATGATCAAAGGAGTTTCCTGAATACTTCTACAAATCAAAGATGATAATCCAAAAACTCATATTAGGCTACAAAAAGATAGATTATTATCGAAACGGTTGCATCTTATACTACAAGGAGAACAGTGATAAAGATATAGACCTTTTCTGTCACGCGGACCGGTACAAGCTAATTAGGGACAAAGGAAAGTCAACTGCCTGAGCAAGGTTGTGTCCCTACAAGTACATGCATTTTTGTCCAATTATAAACAAGCTGCAGAGGATGTATAAGTCCGTAAATACAGCAGAACACATGACATGGCATAGCAAGGAACGAAAGATGGTTGATAGAGAATTGTCTCATCCTTCCGATGGAGAGGCATGGAAGTATTTTGATCAGTGTCATCCTGAATTTGCTGCGGAGCCTAGTAATATTCAGTTGGGTCTATGTTCTGATGGATTCACTCCTTTCGGACAGTTAGGATCTCAGTACTCTTGTTGGCCAATAATTTTGACTCCTTATAATCTACCATAGTGGATGTTCATGTGTCACGATCCGCACCCGTTGTAGGGATGCAAGTCGAAAACAACGCCCAGCCTACACCGCAGAATCGACGGTAGAACGCTGTCTGGGTAATCTATCTAGCAATATAATAAACCACCAACAATAACAATATACTCAATCACAGATCTAAGATAGAAACGAGCACGAACATGATAAAGAATAAAAATAGTCACATACAACTCATGAGTCTAAAATAATATATCAATGAGTCTGAAAGAATGCTTACAAATAAGTTGGAGACAAATTCAGTACAAAAAATGCTAAGAAGGTATAAGTCTCGGGTCATCTGTCTCAGTCGGGATAAGTCGCTCCTGAGTTAGGGTCTCTGACTCTAAGCCCATAACATCCTGGGGTCCATAATGTGTAGGATACCACTCCTCAGTATCATCTGAGAAAAATATATATATCCAGTCAGAAAAGGAGCTGAGTACATCTCTAACAGCAGTTCTAATCAATGATAAAAACTATGTAACAGTAAATATATGTGAATATACAAGATAGACAATAGATACGAGAGATATATAATATGGAAATACTGGAATGAATACAATAATGAACAATATGACAATGAACAAGAATACTAATGACTAAGTGTGTGAGTACTAGCTTTAATATGTGATCGACTTGGGAACATGATACAATATATATGGCCTGGCTAATCATACGTGCGGTGTATGATTAAGACTATTCAATGAACAATACTTGATACAATGAGGGCATGATCACATATCTACACTAAAGTACTCCTCACCCTCGACTGGTATAATAGATCCAACCACGGTATGCTATGGTACGAGATTCCCCAAGAAGATAGTGATTCTTTCCGAGAATCAGTGTCTGTATATGTACAAGATAATCAATGAAACAAAGCTTGCACAAGATACACCATATACCAAAGACTAACATCATGACGAGATTCGGATATGCCAATCCATGTAACCATCGTGTCAAGAAACATGGATATCTACACTAGATACAATGAACATAGAAGATATCATAAATGAGAAACTATCAAAGAATGTACTCGCCTGAAGTCCAAAGAATAGTCTCACAGATGTCTGATACGGTACCTCGAAGACCTAGATATGGAATAAAACATCAATACAAGGTCCCGAAAAAAAGAAGTTAAACTAGTCAACTTCTAGGTCAACAAGTCAATTCTAAGTCAAAAGTCAAACTAGGTCAACTCTAAGTCAACTATGGTCAACTATGGTCAAACTATGGTCAAACTATGGTCAACTACCTATTTCTAGGTTACATAAGTCTGAAACAAAGATATTGAGTTCAAATACTAAAGTCTGGGTCATAAAAACTATATCTTAGGATACTAGGATACCGTATCTCTGGATACGTAAATCAATAGGTGAATCATCACATACACATATCAAACAAGCATTAATTATATAAAATTCTAATTATAAATATTAAATAGGTGCCTTGGTTTTGAACCAACTTGGTATCACAATGCTAAACCATAAACTTGCTACCCACACCCAATACCTTGGGTATCCCTAATTACCTTGGTACTTACCTTGGTGTCTCAAGGTAATACCCAATACCTTGCTTATACTAACTACCCGTAAAATAATATATGCTACACTAATTATTATACATATAGTATACTAAAATATAAATAGCAATTAGGAATATATTTATATATATATTAATACCCTATATATACTTATATTTAACTATTATATATAAATATATGATATATATACCCAAAACCGCATAACTGTCATAGAACGCCACTGCCCACCGTCGCTGAAACTACCGATACTGCTGATACTCTGCTGCTTCTGCGACAGTTTCTGCTGTTGTCGCTAAACTGCTGTCACTGCTGCTGTATGCTATTGCTGCTGCTGCTGCTTTGGTGACGCTGCTGCTGTTGCTATTGCTACGGCGGGTGCTGTCGCTATTGCCATCGTTGTTGTTGCTTTTGCCGCTGCTGTTGTGCTGTTTGGCGACGTTGAACCGTCGCCAAAGCTCCTGCTCTCCTCTATCTCTTATATATATATACCCCATATATATATAATATACATATATATAACACATAATATATATACTATAATATGTATATAACTACAACTAATAAATATACATACACACACACTCCTCACATACATATATATGTACATAATAACTACATAGTAATATACAAATACATAGTAACATATGTATAAAAACACACATACGTATATATATACATAATTATACATAATATATAACATACATCATACAATTATAAATATAATAACAAATAAATATCTACTTAACATATACGTATCTATACATATTACAATATATAAATATATCTTACATGTAGAAGAATAGTTACATAATAATATATACACATATAGTATATACATAGATACATAGATCTAAGACACAATATTACATAAATATATACACAACAATATATATATATATATATATATATATATATATATATATATATATATATATATATATATATATATATATACCTCACCATGAATAAGAACACAAGAGAAATAGATCAACCATTAAATTACACAACACATAGAACGTATCATCCCGTATCTCACTAGATTTAGGATACACATGCGACACGAGTCCACCACACATCCAAATGTACCTCGAAGGACACGAACAAGTCTAAAATATTATTTATGAACAATACAAAAAGTCAAACATAAATCTACGTATCCGTGTCAAAATGTGACATGCTCAAAGTTCCGTGTCGGAGGGAAAGCCCCCAAATCAACACGTATCACCAAATTATTGGGATACGACCTACACGTACCCAATTGTGGATACGAAACTAGCCCCAAACACACATTCACATGCCAAATTGATCAATATAACCAATTGACACACACAACAATTGTTAATCTTAGAATTCTCCTAAAATTGATACAAAAAGCACCATAACATTCACAATAGGCCTCCTATGAACACAAAACCAAATTCTATGGGTAGCTTATGCATATGGGTTGATTTTTTATGGTTAAATATCAGATTTAAAACCTAAATTAAGAGGAAAAACTGAATTATACCTATTGAAGATGGATTCCTAATGCAACCTCCAAATATGATAAAATTGGCTTCCAACTTGTAGATCCTTGCTCCTCTTTGTAGATCCTTGCTTCCTCCTTCTAGATCCTTGCTCTAATAGTCTCCAATGGTGATTTGAAAAGGAATTATGATAAAATTTGGTAGGAAAATAAAGTAAAAATGAAAGAATTTGGTTGAGAAAAATTTTAGATCTAGTTTTCAAATGAAAATAGGAGAGAGAAACCAATTCCCCCCTTTTTACTAGGATGGCCCCCTTTCCCCTTCCTCAAGTCACTATAAAATATCCAATATACCCCTTGGGGCCTCTCATGAAGAAATAAATAAGAAGGAAAGCTTCTAGTCTATTGGTTTAATTAATTTTAATCATCCTCCTAATCAATGGACTTTCTAAATGGGCTCAAATCTAACAATTAATACATGTTGGTCCATGAGTCTAAACTAAACTAGTTAGGTCCACTAACACAAGTCCAAAATAAATAAATAACATCTAACAATAATTAAATAATACAATAATTAATTATTTATCATGCACAATATTTAATTAAATATAAAATTACTAAAATACCCTTTCCTAGAAAATGTGGTAGTGATAGCACGATGACTCCTTACATATTCATGACACTTATCATACTAGGTCCAAAAAATCTAAAGAAGAATATCAATATCTACTTGCAGCCGATGGTGGATGAGTTAAAACAATTCTGGCAGTTCGACGTTCAGACATATGATATATCGAAGGAGAATAATTTTTAGATGAGAGCATCATTCATGTGGACCATCAATTATTTTTTAGCATATGGGATGTTATCGGGGTGGAGTACTGAGAGCAATACGCCGACTGAGAGAAACGATCGCTGGGTACAAGTTGTCGGGAGAGAAAAAGATGGCAGCCGTAGGTTCTTTCAAGAGCTCCTCCGACGTCTCCTCCAGCTCCATCAGAGCCCAGCCACGGTGTTCCTTCTGGTGCTATGAATTTGGAGCAGATCACAATGACTCTGTTAGAGGTACAGATGCAGGTTAGACAACTGACAGAGTCTCGTGATCCTGCAGCTCCTGCTCCTCCTACAGCTCCGACAACGCAAACGATGGCTACTCCAGCTCCTTCGACGGCTCCTCTAACTCTATTTCTGATTTCTTCTGCTGCTTCGCATGTCATTCCTGAGGATCTACAATAGATTATTGCTGCGGTTATGACGCAGTACATGGCTAGTCATTGCCGCCTCCGCCTCCGCCTCCACCTCCACCTCCACCTCCACCGTCGACTTGATATATTTTTATTTTTTAATAATTTGACAGTTTGTTGGATATACTTGCTGTATAACTTTATATGTTTCGATTATGGTAGCGTACGTATGAAAATTTATGGCTATGCACTTGTATTTAATATGTTTTATTGTATTTGATTATATTTGTTGTGTTTTAATCTCTGATTGATTTTGTATAATGTTACAAGAGCAGAATATAAGTGATTCTATTCTGGGGAAAGAATATTTATGTTTAGCGATGGACTAGCGATGGATTAGCGATAGAAAATAAGAAAATTCTAGGTCAATGACGGATCCGTGATGCTTCAACCACGGATTAGCGACGAAAATCTCCGTTGCTAAATATGTTTGGTACCAAAAATGTGGCAAATATGTATCATAAATACTTGCTAAATTTGTCGCTATATCCGAATCTCTGTTGTTAGTGACGAATTATTGACAAAAATTCAGTCGGTGAAATTCAGAAAAATTTGGTAAAAATGGGCTCACAGTTTCCTTCGTCAATCATTCGCTAATCCGTCACAAAATACAACTACGCAAATAATATGTCACTAATCTGTCACTGGATTTTCGTCGATAATTTTGTCGCTAATCTGTTGACATGGTGACAAATTAGTGACCTAAATTTAGCAGCGACACTTAAACTAGTGATGCCATATTTCCGTCGCTATATTAAAATAGCGACAAAAATAGTCATTTTAGCGACAAAAAAATTTGTCGATAAAACTCTGTATTCTCGTAGTGTTAAGAATAGAGATGAGTATGGTTCCTTATCAGTTATCTAGTATGAGATTAGATGCCTATGGATAGTCGGTTTAACTATCGATATAGCTAACCATAGAGACCTGACCGAGGAATTATGTTGGTTGTTGGAGACCCAAAGGATGACCCTATTAATCTTGCATAGGTAATATGGCATCATGAGATTGGAAGAGAGTATTGTGAGTCAGCCTGTATGTAGCCTGTGTTTGGATAGTTGGTTGCAGAAATTAGGAATCAATATTTCAGAATAGAAGGTCATGTTGGAATGGTTAAACTATTGAATGGGGAAATTTAGGAATTGATGGTTATTAAAGAAGAATTTGATTACCTCGTTTGGAATGGAAATCAATTGTGGGTTCGGATGATTTGATTTTTTGAATTAGCTTCTTTTAGAATCAAGTTGGAATGAGGAATAAATTGAGATAAAAGAGAAAATTGTCGCTCGAGAATTCTAATAGAAATTTCATACTTTGGAAGAGAAACTTGATATACGATGTGGCTAATGCGACTGTTGTACTGAACGGATTATGATTATCAAACTATAATGAATTTTGGTGGTATGGACCATGATATAATCAAAAATAGAACTCTGGATTCATTAGAATTTGGACGCCGTTAATGTTGAAAAAGTTACTAGAAGTTAAAAATAGAATATTGAGGAACTATCGAAATGATTGTAAATACACTTGGGATAATAATAAAAATAAATATTGGAAGAATGAATATTGTAATTTGGATTTAATGGAAATAATGTTATGGTCGGTTTGTTTAAAATGATTAAATTATCATGCTTGGGATAATGGCCTAACTTGTGCGGTCGTTGAGAATTTTTATAGTTGACGGATTGAAAGATAGCGATGGTGGCAAACAATGATATGAAGGAACACTATAAACGAGATAAAAAAATATGCATATTTTAATACCGGAAGGATGATGGTGAATATTGAGAAGTGCTTAGACCAAAATTTGATTGTAATGTGTTGGAAGGATACCGATGCGATTGACCGAATAAGTGTTGGAAGAACTTGGAGTTATGAAAAATTTATGAAAAATTGATGTTAGAGAACATCTTGGTCGAAATCATTAAATAACCAGTAATGAGGAATGAAGTTACATCTGTATTAGTTTGATTCTCTAACCATTAGCATTGGCTGAGTTCACTATATTTCGGGGACGCCTAAAATATGTACGAACCAGATGAAGTAGTGAACGAAATTCATATGGAGCTGCAGGAGAATATTATTGAACTGTGGAACATGAACAAATCATTTAGGAATAAAACGCACCTAGCTAAAGAAATAATCCCAACTTGTATTGCTTGTGTTAGAACATGGAAATAAAACTTTGCTTATAATTGGACCCTCGAATGCTACATTTGCCTTGTGCAACTAGACCCCGCTATGCCTCGAGTAGAATGATATGTATACTCTTCATAGTTCACTGGCTCACACTGCACGTCTATAAGATTATTTTGCTCGGTATGTCCCTTTACGGTTTAACTCCTCGCTTAGCCATAGACCGTGCCTAAGTAAATGCTTATATTCTATATAAATGATATGCTTGCCTGCTTATATGTTCACTTGTAATTGTTGTCTCAATTTAATGATTGTCACTTATATGCATGCCATAATTCATCGAACTTCACTATCAATGATCCACTCAGTTGAGGTAGGAAGGCTATCAAGATAGTCGTTCCGAGCCAAGTATAGAACATTGAAAGTATTCGGGACCGTTAGGTCGCTAAGGCATTTTTTGAACTAGGGGACTACATCAATGGACAGTTAAGCAAGATAACACCATAACATCTTTGGAAATCAATACTCATTATGTACTAAATTCGACGGCTTGGGGAGTCGATACTGTACTGACTGAACAGAATCTATAACTGTATCTGTACCTGCGAGAATCTGGAAAACTTGAGGATACGCATGGTCATGCATAACTTGTGCACGAGGTAGATTTTCGGATCTAGTTCCTCGAACTATCGCCGGGGCACTGGGGCTGATCCGGTCTAGACAGAACCTTCTGGTAATCGTCTGTTATGGGCGGGATGAGGTACAATGCCAAATATTCTGTTTGCATACCATGTTTAGCCTCAAGACTAAACCATCCTTTATGGCATCATGCTAGTGACCTTCTGTTCATATAGATTAAGTTGGCTCGATTGCGGCAACCCACGTGCGAGTTATTGCATTATAGGCAAATGCTCTTAGTAACACACATATACCTATAACTGCATCTGAAACACCTGAACGATCATGAGTATAACACCTGTGCATATGGAGAACTTGAATATCTTATGCAACATACCTGATAATCCAAGTAACTCGTGCACCCAGAACATAATCTCGCTCAATACACTTGTGTTTGCATATGCTATTATCCTTGGATTTCATATTAATTGCTTGTGCTTGATTAACTTGGTTTGCCTTGGATAGGGAAGTACAAATGGTAAGTTGGTAAGTCTCGCCATGTTCCCTATATCGTACGGCGTACTGCCACATGAATTAGGCTATTCATCATTGCCATAAAACTGATCCTAAGGCAAGATTAGAAAGATAACTTAATAGATGGTGCACGGACCTTTATAACATGTTGGATTTGTAGAGCGGGCGAGTAGCCTCCCCACCAGTGCATTCATGTATTGATAACCCACCAGATTATTTGTAAGGTGCGGGAGAACCTCGTTCGGTGCGGATGCCTCCTTCGTGCATGTTAAGGCGTGGAGTTCACTCTAGAGCCTTGAAGCATTGCGTCCGGAACTGAAGCACATATACATGACATAATATTGGACCATCGCCTATGTATCATCAAATATAGCCACTTGGCACGCTTTTACTGTTTCAGAGAGAGTGGCTTGAGCGACTTATAATCTCGGCCTAGTGCCGCCTGTAACACGTGTTCAATATCAATAAAAAGTTTGCTTTACTTCTATACTTGTGTTATTCATTGCTTCCACTATTGATGACTCTGTGAACTTGTTACCAATGGCCTATGTGTTTATAATTCTACTGCACTCGGATAATTTGTGCGACTCTGTGGCTTAGACCTCTTACCGCCTGTTCGGACCTTGGCCTTGCACGAGCGTGACTCATGCTCATGCAGCATCACGTCCAGATGGGTCAAATGATCTTCCTGTGGGAGCACTGGCATGTTGATTCACGTCTAGCAGGGATGGCCGATTAGCCTGCGGGAGATCGGGGTGTGACATGTTGGTATCAATGCATAGCTATACGCCTTTGGACTTTGTTTCGATTTTCTCAGTTTTAAAATCTCGTTCGTGGGTTATGTGCATATGCTCTCTCTATGTCCCATCAAAATGTTCCAAACAATCAGTCTTAATACTTTCAAAAAGTTATATGTGAATGATATGATTGCTTGTATAAAATCGTGATGCAAAGGCCTTTGTGCCGACCTGAGTTAGGCTTTATTGGATTAGACTCGTGCTAGAATTTTTAGGATATGTGCAAACCTGAATACTTATACATAATTACCCAACCGATTAGTGTACGAAATAGAATATTGCCCGAATGGTTAGTTATGCACACAGTCTTTCAGCTAAGTTATGTTGAGTATCGCACGGCAAGATCCTTTGGTATAAGTTAAGTTGCAACGATATTGGGACATCATTCTGAAAAATGATAAGTCAGTCTTAGAATGGCAACCGATAGAAATAATTTTAGATTATCGCTAAGGCGAATATAGAGAATCGTGCTTGGATTTTGGAAAATAGCCCGAACGGTATTTCGTTTCGGAAGATAAAAATTGAATATGGTTTACTTGGATGACTATCAACATGGATAAATAAGAAATCAAGATTTATCAAATGATACCTAAGTATCGTGCAGGAATTCTAAAGAAAACTTGGTGAATATACTACAGATTGATGCGAACATCGATTGAGGATTTAATTGGGTGACTCATTTTCGAGTGGTGTATGGATCATTTAGAAATGTCCAAACGGATTCATAGGTCCCGTGTGATTTTGGATTAAAATAAACGGATTAAACTTGAATAATATTGCTCGAATAGAAGTAGCCCGAGAATTAATACTGTGGTTCGATGAAAGAGTTAAGCGATAACGGATTTGACTTGGAGTTTGGAAGAACGATCTTGAAATCTAGTTTGGAAGGATAACCTTTGAAATCAGTCCTAAAGAGAACGGTTATCCTGTGAGAGCACCGGCGTGGTAATTTCACGTATGGCGGGGATGATCGAACTCACGAAAATATGTTCGGTGATTATTCCAAACAAATTCGATGAATGGAATGTACCAAAAGTGTATAGACTTGGGCTTGAATATTTGAACTTAGTTTCTTGAGAAATGCTAGAAGTAGACAATGGATTTACCGAACGGTAACATTAAAATTGGATAATTTTGCTAGACGAATTATAATCGCTGCATGAACGGACTTGACTTGATAGATTTTATATATGACTTGGATGGAGGAAAAGTAAAATGATAAGGTGTCTCGATCGTGCTGAAGATAGCCATAATGTTCAAACATTTTTTTCTTGAATGAACGTAACTTTATGCTCGTACATGCGTCATGCTCGGATTAGGACGATTATCCAACGGGAGTATTGGCGTGGTGATCTCACGTCCAACGAGGGTGATCGAACTTGTGGGAGATCGGAGCATGACAACTGATGGATCATCTTGAATTGTGGTTCGACCCGATAAGACAAATTTGGAAATACAAGAGAATCAGAAATGTTTCAGGGATAAGTTAGCCTAGAACCTTGAATAAATCACGCTTGATGGTTTCGTGAACACATACATAAATCTTGTTGGACGACTTGGAGTTATAACCAAAGGTTTAGAACTGAATCTTGGCTTGGTGGTCTAGACTTAGAATGAATATCATGGATTTTATTGAACGGACTGGACCCCTGTACAAACGAACATGTTATTGTGTGTAGAATGATCCGTGCTCGATGTTTAAAATCTTAGTAAAACGAGCTTGGATAGAATACCCCATGCAAATGAACAATGGTTTGACCCTAAAAATTAGGGTAAGCATCGTGCGACAAAATTGCATGATGAATCGTGTGCTTGAACTTGTACCTATGACCTTGTGAATTGACCTAGCATTTATGCAGACAACCTTGTGTCGAGTGAAAGAACTTGTGTGACCAACTTTAGCATATTTCTTGAACAAGCCATAGAACTGGGCCAGCAAGACTTAGTATTAGACTTGGAACAATAACGTGTGCTATGTTTGACCCAAACGGATGGACGCTAGTTGGTTGATTGAATAGATCGTGCTTAACGATAGTGCAAATACTTTGTTTGGTTAGAATGAAAAATGACTTGGAATTGATTGACCCTGTCGAAAGTATCATCGTGATTCATAAAACGATAACCCTTAAGATTTTTACAAGTAGCTTGTCCGATTTCACTATCTCTAAGTTTGGTTGAATGCACATATTTGAGGGACGCCTTGAATGTGTGCGCGATCCAAGACTCAATGATATGTGAAACTCGAGTGCACAGACTTCGCTATCGCTAAGTTGGTTGACATGCATGTGTTTGAAGATCGCTTTGAATATGTGCACGATCCAGACTCGCGATATGCTGATCTCGAATGCTAGTGCAAGTAAATATCTACATGGATAAGTATAATGAATTGTATAAGTTTGTCTCAGCCTTAGATCATTATTCAAGATGAATTGTATCAGACCCCGTGTAAAGCAATATATTCCGCGCTAAGGCGCAATAAAGACCAACCCAACATACACGCGACAAGATAAAAAGGAACGAGTAGGAGATTGTGTTCGAACGGATCTAGTGCTACCGATTGCTACGATTGAGATAGTTTCGAGAATGTGATAGAACGACCTGCGCTTAGGAAGTCTCAAGGACGAGACTTTTTCTGTGTGGTGTATAATGTAACGACCCGTTCCGCTCAAGCGGATAACCGATTCAAACGGCAAAAGTATAATGTTCCGACCCGCTTTACTCAGCGAGAAGACTTGTTTGAGACAAAGGATTTCCCGACTTGTCCCTTCATGAGTTCTGGCTTAGGCTTACAGAGGCTCGCTTGGAGTATCGCTCGACCGAGGTGAATCATCGCTAAGGTGGGTGACTACGATAAACTTGTCTTTGCTTAGCTAGCACACTTAAAATATGGACGATACATGCTAGTCGCTAGGTGAATCACCCCTTGCATGCTAATAAGAATACAACGCACCTAGCTAAGGAAATAATTCCTACTTGTATTACTTGTGTTAGAACATAAAATTAAAACTTTGCTTATAATTGGACCCTCGCATGCTACCTTTGCCATGTGCAACTAGACCCCGCTATGCCTCGAGTAGAACGATATGTATACTCTTCGTAGTTCACTAGTTTATATTGTACGTCCATAAGATTATATCGCTCGGTATGTCCCTTTATGGTTTAACTCCTCGCTTTACCCATAGACCGTGCCCAAGTTAATGCTTATGTTTTATATAAATAAAATGCTTGCCTGTTTATATGTTCACTTGTAATTGTTGCCTCAATTTAATGCTTGTCACTTATAAGCATCTATAATTCATCGCACTTCACTATCAGTGATCCACTCAGTTGAGGCAAGAAGGCTATCAAGATAGTCGTTCCGAGCCAAATATAGAACATTAAAAGTATTCGGGACCGTTAGGTCGCCAAGGCATTTTCCGAACTAGGGGACTGTATTAATGGACAGTTAAGCAAGGTAACATCATAACATCTTTGGAAATCAATACTCGTTCTGTACTGAATTCGATGGCTCGGGGACTCAATACTGTACTGACTAAACTGAATCTGTAACTGTATCTGTACCTGTGAGAATATGGAAAACTTGAGGATACGCATGGTCACGAAAAACTTGTCTACGAGGTAGATTTTTGGATTTAGTTTCGCGGACGGTCGCCGGGGCACTAGGGCCAATCCGGTCTAGACGGAACCTTTTGGTAGTCGTCTGTTATGGGCGGGATGAGGTACAATACCAACTGTTCTGCTTGTATACCATCTTTAGCCTCGAGACTACACCATCCTTTATGGCGTAATGCCAGTGACCTTCTGTTCATATATATTAAGTTGGCTCGATTGCGGTAACCCGCGTGCGAGTCATTGCATTATAGACAAATGCTCTTATTAACACATAAGTACCTATAACTGCATCTGAAATACCTGAACGATCATGAGTATAACACAGATGTGCATATGGAGAACTTGAACATCTTATGCAACACACCTGATAATCCGAGTAACTCGTGCACCCAGAACATAATCTCGCTTACTACACTTGTGTTTGCATATGCTATTGTCCCTAGATTTCAAATTAAATTCTTGTGATTGATTAACTTGGTTTTCCCTGGACAGGAAAGGACAAATGGTAAGTTGGTAAGTCTTGCCGTGTTCCCTATATCGTACGATGCACTGTCACACGAATTAGGCTATTCATCATTGCCATAAAACTGATCCTAAGAAAAGATTAGAAAGATAACTTAATAGATGGTGCACAAAACCTTTATAACGTGTTGAATTTGTCGAGCGGATGAGTAGCTTCCACACCAGTGCATTCATATACTGATAACCCACCAGATTGTTTGCAGGGTGCGGAAGAACCTCGTTAGGTGCGGATGTCTCCTTCATGCGTGCCAAGATGTGGAGTTCACTTTGTAGCCTTGGAGCATTACATCCGGAACTGAAGCACATATGAAGGACATAATATTGGTACATCGCCTATGTATCATTCCACAAATATAGCCACTTGGCACGTTGTTACTGTTTCAGAGAGAGGCATGAGCGACTTGTAATCTCGTCCTAATGCCACCTGTAACACTTATTCAATATCAATAAAGAGTTTGCTTTACTTGTATACTTGTGTTATTCATTGCTTCCGTTATTGACGACTCTGTAAACTTGTTACCAATCGCCTATACGTTTATAATTCTGTTGCACTCGGATAATCTGTACGACTCTGTGGCTTAGACCGTATGTTCGGACCTTGGTCTTGTACGGGCACGGCTCACGCTCGTGCAGCATCACGCCCAGATGGGTCAAGCGATCGTCATGCGGGAGCGATGGTGCGGTGATTCACGCCTAGTGGGGACGGCCGATTAGCCTACGGAAGATCGGGGCGTGACATGCTTAACTTGGTCGGATGGGATATCTTATGCAATGTAGTTCAAATATATGATTATGCCAAATTAGAAGACTGTGCATCGTGTCAGATTATTCTGGAGGGATTGTAGGCGAATGTGAAATCATGGCATGGAAACGATATTTGTATAATTGTGTGGATCTGTCCCTTCTCCTCTACTCCTTCATGCCCTAATAAAATGAATGATATTGGTACCTTGCTGTATTTTATAAATATTTGATGCTCTAATCCACACAAAGATAATGATGTCTTATATTCATTGCTATGGTAAACAAAGAAACATATGTATGATAAATGCTAGTATTATTAACACAAGAATGCTATTAAGTACGTCTTAATGAGAAAGATGTAATATCGTGCAATCTATTTTACCTGATTGTAATACTAAGAATGGAACATTGAATGTCAACACATCTATGAAGTATATCAGTACACAGATTCTGTAAAAGAAGTATAGACTGATAAGTCCCCATGTAAGCGAGTATGAAAGAAAATAAGATAAAAGTATGCTGGACCTATGGGACACCAACCCATATGAGAATTAAGAAAGTTGAATTCGCGAGTGTGATCGAAATATCATTTATTTATATTCTTTGTACCATACAATTATGCTAAAGATTTTATTTGCATAGACGTTGCATGGTCATAGACAACTTGTGCACAAGGTATTAAGTTTCCTCGATCTAGATCTACGGCACCGGATACTGCTTTGTCCTAGGGGAAAACATTCGGACATGCTTATAGGCACGAGGTATTATGGGATTCTCAATGGAGGCTAGCTACCTTCCTGAGGTGGTGTAATACGTACCGTAGTAAAGTCCTATATGTATTAATTTTCTCACATTCAGACATGCTTAAGAATCGCGGATAAGCGATATGTAATAATTTTCTCACATTCAATTTATATTGCCGATCCTATAATATGCTTTCACTATGCTACTGGATAGTCTGAATTTGAAATAAATCTAGTCCTTACTAGAAAAATCATATTTCTAATAACTGCATGCTTAAATGACTACTTAGTGTTGGTTTAGATGACTGGGATAGTTTCTGCTCACAAGTACACGATATGTATTGACCCACATTTATGGGCATCCCCGGGTACTCAGCATTGGGGAGTGGCTGGAATGATTTTGAGGCATCAAAGCATTGTTGGGGCACACAGAAGGTCTTCTTCCAAAGGATGTGTCTTCTATTATAAAGAGCATGATGTATGGAACATTGTAATTCAGTTGTATCAGTGAGAATGTAAGCCAAGACAAAAAGTATCAATGGAAGCCAATTGGCCAAGTATCAGTTTTAATTGAGAAGCTTTATAATCTGTTGTAAGTTATGTACTCAAAAATCATTATCAATAAAGAGCTTTTTTTTATTCAATTCTTTTGTGACTTCAGTTTGTCTGCTTATTTCAGCTACTATGTTGATGCTTCTGAGATATACCACGATTTGTCTCTTTTTGCCTTGTACAAGTAAAATATAGGCTTGTAAGGCATCACGCCCGTGGCTACTTTTGATTCTTCAAAATCGGGGCATGACAACTTAGGGTCACACA
Source organism: Iris macrosiphon (assembly GCA_036927795.1). NCBI lineage: Eukaryota > Viridiplantae > Streptophyta > Magnoliopsida > Asparagales > Iridaceae > Iris > Iris macrosiphon. The sequence continues at coordinate 145,611,013 of JAYESA010000001.1, read as the reverse complement.
GAACATCTATTGTCTCAATCAGTCAAGTAAGAACAGTAAACATATAATATATATGACAAGGAAGTAAGACTTCCCAAACACCCTGCCAAAACATTCTGGAAACCAGTTGTACAAAATAAGAAAGCTGGCAGAGTAGCAAAAGTACATGATCATGATCAGCTACAGTCTGATTAATTACAATAATGTGAAAGAACTAAATGTCCAGACTTGTCGGCTAACAGGTGCCAGTGGCTAAACATCAAAAAGAGTAAAATATGCAACAACGAGCAGGGAAGAAGAAACCCACTCGTGCCCTTCAATGGCCATCTGCCTGGTGTGTGCCATCAGGAACGAGGAAGTAAGCTGGATCCTCCGATACAGGCTCGAAACCCTGCTATTCAAAACTAGTGGGGCTAAACTCCAAATAGTAAGAACCACAAAGAAAACACAAAATAGAGAAACAAAACCCAAAGCAATAGATATGTATAAATATAGGTTATGTATCGTGGTTTTGGTCCATAGTCTATCCTAGCATAATAGCCTAACCCTACAACCAAATAAGGACAAGGGTTGAACCATCACACTATGATAGTCTATGTCCCTAGACTACTAATAGAATAATACAATTGCCACATAGACAGCTTGCCCCTTAAACTGCTCGCCGCATGGACAACTTGCCTCATGAAACCACTTGTCTCATGGACATCTTGCTTCATGGACTGCTCGGCGCATAGACAACTTTTCTTATGGACTACTCGCCGCATAGACAAGTTACCTCTTGGACTGCTCGCCGCATAGACAGAACGGTCATTCGCATTACAAGATATGCTCATCCCGAAAAGGGGCTACAAAACGGAGTTCTTGCCGCATGGATTTCATCGTCCCAAACAGCAAGCACACTCTGTGGAAAAAACTTCAAAAAGCTCCCAATTTTTTTTCCCATAAATTTCTCATTTTAACTCTAAATTAGGCGAAACAAAAGTCAAAATCGTAATAATTTAATTATCTACAACATAGAATAATTAGTTCTTAAAATACTATATTTTAATAGATCAAAACCAAGAAAAACTCATGGAACCCATAAAAATCCTAACTTTGAAACTCATATCTACTCAATACCGTCCATCAAATTCAAAAACACTAAACAATAAAGTTAAAGAGAATACCAAAAAGAACATTTTTGATCAAAAATATTTTTATTTAGTAATAATAAAATAAATTAAAAATTATGGCTTCACCATTTTAAGCAAGATGTATTTGCCTTAGTGGCAACCTGGCCCCTACTCTCCAAGTGATCTACAAACCTCTTCCTAGATGCTAGTTCTAGGGTTAGGGTTTCGGTTAAGGGGAAGAGGAAGAGGAAAGAAGAAGGAAGAAAGGAAAATAAAGAATGAGAGAGAGGAAAGAGAAAACTCTCTCTCTCTCTCTCTCTCTCTCTCTCTCTCTCTCTCTCTCTCTCTCACACACACACACACACACACACACACACACACAAGGGAAAAAAATTCTAATCTAGTCAGTACTCCTCTTAAGCAATCTCAACCATCCAAATATATGGGCACACTGGTCCAAAAAGTGAATTAGGTCAGGTATCCTTCCTACATACGTATCCTAGTACGGGTCCATGACAATTGCCAATGTGCTTACTATTGGTCCGGGGTAGTCTCACATAATAAGTAGAAACCAAAATATGTAAAATACAACAAATAAGACATGTAACAAGATGCAAAAATCACAGTATAAATATAATTTTAGAAAAAAATTAATATCACAAATTCAGAAATATGAAATTTGGGAACGGGTGTGACAAATGTAGTTCTTCAACTTGACTTGCCACAGTTCGGGAGTCAAACATGCAGTAGTCTAGAAATTTGTCTACTACAAATTTTTTAGACCCGGCATCATCTGCTTTGTATTTCTGTCCAGGGCCTCCCAGACTTCTTTTGCAATCTTTAATACGCTGTAAACATTCCATAAATGGTTGTCCAGTCCACTTAATATGTGGTCTCTGCACAAGAAGTCTGCATAGTTCTATTTTTAATATTTGCAATAATATTGTTGTCAGTTTTACCTTCTTGCAGAAGATGGACTATTTTATTTAGAATCTTTGCCAGATTCAAAGTTGTTAAATAAAATATCATCTTTTATTGCCAGCGCTTGAAGTCGGTTCCATTAAACTTTTTTGGCTTTTATCCTTGTCCGATATGGACATGAGCCGAAGTGATCATCACAATGTTCTCAATAGCAGTCATTTTGTTTGTTATAATATAGTAGTACAGACTAGCAAGTAAAATATAATCAGAATGGTGAAGTATTCTTTCTATGTTCTATTTATAAGAACAAGATAGAAGTAAGGAGTCTAAAGAAAAAAAAAATAGAGACCAATTATTTGAGATTATCCTCTCCTTTCAGACTAACAACTTGATGATAGAAAAATTGGAATTGGAGAAGTTTCTTCTGTTGTGTTCTAGACTAAATCAAAACAAAATAAAGAAAACAAAGATCAGTTATACTATGTTGACTTTCTGAATCATGTATAGAATTCAAAGTTAACAAACTGATGAACCAAATATAGACTATCTGTTGGGAACGAAAGCGTGAAAACCATTCCCCAAACCAAGAAGCCCTGCGAGAGAACCGAAGAAAAGCACACAAACCAAAAAATGCCAAACACAAATCGTAGACAAAAAAATTTTTACGTAAAAAATTCAATTAGAAAAAACTATGGGACTATCGGAGTCCAACCCTAAAATGCCTCAACTAATGGAATAAAAAATACATCGACTCCTTACAAACTTTTTACCGATCCAAACGGATCACCGTAACTCCTTGGAGTAGAAAATAGATCACAGACAAACGAAGAACGGAGATGACGAGAAAATAATTACCCAAAACCGATCTCCTCTTCGAAATAGCCTTCAATCTTTTCCTCTTTCCTTCCAATGCTGTAAAAGCACGCTTGCCTCCTTTTGCAATATTTTTGAGATATGAGATATATATTTTAGGGCTAGGAGACACCTAATATATATAGCCTCAAACCCACAACTAGTATTGCTATTATATATAGGAATACTCAATCCAAATCCAAATCCATTGACATATTCCTATTATATGTAGGAATATCCAATCCAAATCAAAATCCATTGACATATTCCTATTATATGTAGGAATACACAATCCAAATATATTGAGGTATTCCTATTATATGTAGGTGTCACTACCACATTTTCTAAGGAGGAGTATTTTAGTCATTTCATAATTTATTATTATTGTGCATGTTAAGTATTTATTTATTTTATTATTTATCTATTTTTAGATGTTATATTTTATTTTAGACTTGTGCTGGTGGACCTAACTAGACTAGAATTGACTCTTGGACCAATATTTATTCTAGTTATACTTGAGCCCAACAACAAGCCCAATTCATTAAGTTAATATTGTAATTAGTCAAACCATTAGGATTAGAACATTCCTTCCTTAATCCTTTTCTTCATGACAAGCCAATAGGAAATTTTAGGACATTACACACTTGCTTGCATCCCAAGGAAGGGGCCGGCCACTATTTAGGGAGAGAAGTTTCTCTCTCCTCTCTTTCTTCATCCAAAATATTAGATCTTGAAATTTTCTCCAAATTCTCTCTTCCTTACACCAATCCCTACCCATATTCTCTTCCAATTCCTTCTCTACTCACTATTGGAGGCTATTAGAGCAAGGAGGAGGCAATGATCTATAAGGAGGTAAAGAGTGCACAAGTTGAAGGCTCTTTACATCCATTTGGAGACTTATATTAGGAATCCATCTCCAAATGGGTATAATTCAGTTTTATTCTCTAATTAGACTCTAAATCTGTAGTTTAACCATTAGGAACTCTCCCATGTACTATGGCTACCTATAGAAAGAAGATTTGACTACTAGGTTTCCCTATTTTGGAAGTTATGACTTATTTTGTGCCCAATTTAGGGAAAATCCGAGATTGGTGCACCATATATTTTTTAATAGGTTAACTAGACCAAATTGACATGTGTTTGATAGTGTGAGACTAGTGTCGTGTACAAAATTGGATACGTGTAGGCTGTATCATGGTAATTTGGTGATACGGGTTGATTTAGGGGGTTTTCCTTCGATACGAGAGGCTACACATGTCATATTCTGCCATGAACACGTAGATGAGTAGCTAACACTTTACATTGCTCATAATTATGATTCTAGACTTTCTTACATCATTTGTGATGCATTGGGTGATGTGTTGGAGCCGTATCGTAAGCATGTCATAAATTTGAGTGTGATACGGTTGTGATGCACTCCACGTATTTGATGGAATGTTACTACTCTATTTTGTGTTGTTTATAAATATTTAGATTGCTTTTGATATATATATATATATATATATATATATATATATATATATTCATTGGTTAGGATTATACTAGGTGTATATCATTTGTATTTATGAGATGGGGATTACTTGTATCAGTGGACTGTAAAAATTGGTCTGATGTGGACTGTTAAGGAGGGAATGTGGGTTCCTGTTATGTATATCCAGTGAGGAGTAGGCTTAGGCAGCAACATAGGAAGTCGGGACTGTGCACACTAAGGTACTGTTTGTACGGTATATTGTGGAGCTATCGGGTTGCTGCTGGTGCAATGTGCAATGCAGGTTAGTTTAGGGAGAGAGTTGTGCATCATGTGCACAACAAGGTTGGAGCAACACAACTGCTATGGAGGCACTGTAGTAACTGTTAAAAGCCACTACAGCAGCACAATAGGCCATAGAAGTTAGGTCTGATGTTAGAATGTAATATCCATGCTTGTATATAGTTAAACATGGATGTTAAATGTTGGTATAGTTAGTTTTTGTTTGAATGTTATATTGGAATTAGATATATATTGAGTGTTGATGTTAGAATGTATATAGTTAATGATTATGTTGTAAGTGTATGTTAAGAATATAGGTATTGACTGGTAGTTGAATGTTATGGAGAGTATATGCAGAGTTAGTGATATATGAAGTTGGTGAATGTATATTAGTATATCAGTTAGAGTTAAGTTATCAGTTATATCAGTTATTATAATGTCAGTTAGCATTAGTTAGATATACACTAGTTAGTATATGCGTTAGTATGGGTTAATATTAGTTCTAGTTACCCTGAGTTATACCAAGGTAATACTAAGGTATTGGTTTAACTCAAGAGGGGTGTAGATAGTGTGATACCGAGTTGGCTCAAAGCCAACGTATCCATTTAGTGTTAGTTAGCTAGGAGATACTAGTATATATTATATTTGTTTATTTTTTGTAGTATCGATATCCTAGTATCCTAATATAGCTAGAATAGCCTAGATACATAGTGTATGGACCCAATATCCTAGGGATGGACTTATACAACCTAAAAATAGTTAGTTTGACTAGTTTGACCTAGAGTTGACCTAGTTTGACTGTTTTGACTTAGAATTGGCTTTATGACCTAGATTTGGATTAGTTTAACTTGTTTTCATTCCATATTAAGGTCTTCGAGGCACCGCTCTAGACATCTTTGATACTGTTCACTGAATTTCAGGCGAGTACATTATGTGATAACTTTACATTATGTGATAACTTTTCGTTTATGATATCCTCTATGTTTCTTCTATTTAGTGTAGATATCCATGATTTCCTGACACTTGGTTACACATATTAGAATTTTTTGGATTCCGTCATGAGATATTATTTTTTCTGTGATTCTTGTGCATGTCATGTGATTCCTGTGCATGGATGAGACACTATTCCTGAGAAGGTTGGCCCCCTGCTCTGTGATTCATGTGTCGTAGCGTGTCATGGTTGGATACACTATACCAGTCGTGGACGGGGAGTGTTAGTGTAGATATGTGATCATACCCTCCCTGTGCAGTTCATGTATTCATGTGAGTGTTAATCATACACCTCACGTATGATTAACCAAGCCATATTCCTGTGCAAGTATCCAAGCCGATGGCATGTTGTCACTGGTACTCACTCACTTAGATAGTCCTATCTCTTATTTCATATATGATGTTTGTATTCCTGCATTTTATTATTCATGTATATTCCTGCCATGCTTTATTCATCTTGTATATGCTCTATTTTTACTAATACATCATTTTTATCATTTATTGGAACTGCTGTTAGAGGTGTACTTTGCTCCTTTCCTGACTGGATATATTTTTTCCAGATGACACTGAGAACTGGTATCCCACTCACTACGGGCCTCAGGACGTAGTTGGTTTAGAGCTAGAGACTGTGGCTCAGGAAGGACTCATCCTGGTTGAGGCAGACGACACTTTATCCGTAGCTTAGTAGATTGGCTTATATTTGTACTGGATTTGTCTCCAGCTTTTGACTGTTAGTATATTATATTTAGTGAGTCATTGGATATTATTTTTGTCTTGTGAGTTGTATTTTGACTCTTCAGTCTTATATTATATTCGTGCGATTGTTCCATCTTATAGTTTCTATGATTTATTCATATTTCATTGGTGGCATTATATGTCTTGATGATCATTATTGCTAGATAGCATAGTTTACCCAAACCACATTTTACCGCCGATGCTGCAGCATAGGCTGGACGTTGTTCAGTACTCGTGCCCTTACATCGGATGCGGATCGTGATAGTAGGAATACTCAATCCAACTCTGGTGTGTTTTTCACTTAGTTTAAAAATCCCACCCACTCAAACACTATCTGATTCAGAGTTAACAAATAAAATATTAACTACGAATAACACACCAAACAATAAAGAATAAGCCAATTAAATTATGAAACAAAAAACTTTGAATCAATTACACTTAAAAATATATAATAAGGTATGAAAAAATTGTCAAGTTAAAGAACTTTTCATAAGTTGTATTAGTGGTATTAAAAAAAACAATAATGCTAAGTTAACTACCAAATGCTTACAACCTTCTTACAACTCTCTCACCCCTCCTGCTATGTGGGTCACCTCCGATTCTACCTCTTCCCCAATGAACGACCACCACGTGGCGTTCCGGCCACGTGTTGATCATCCGGATAGCCACCGGATTCCATCTCTCCTCCCTCCTCCAATGGACGGCCATCACGTGGACACCATGTGGCCGCCACGTGACGGTTGTAAGAGGATTATAGGCATTTGGTTGTAGTCATATATAGCATACCCCTAAAAAAATAGTAGACTTTAAACAACTTTGTCTACTTTTGGGAAACTGAACCCAGTAGTGAAAAGTTACGAATAAAAATACAAACCAGATTATAGAATTTCTGCAAGAGTATAGAATTCATGCATCAGTGTGATCCAAACCAGAGTATAGTTTATGCATTAGACTTTGAACCAATTATAGTTCGAAACTAATGGAATTTATGCTCTGAACCAAATACAAAGTATAGACAAATTTATGAAAAATATTGTCTTAAGATTGTAAGTAGAAATCAATCCAGATCTGTTTTTTAAGACCTGAGATTAAATATAAATAATATAAATTAATAATTTGATTGAGATCGAAACTTGAACTTGGTTCAATGTCCTTAAGACAATATTCGTCCCGTACAGTTGCTTACGATTTAATGGCGTTAGTCTCCCATGATACAACGGTACTCCTCCTCTGGTTGCAACACTTTAAATCGAAGAAACTTGTCGAAACAATGGAGGTAGTCTCTCTCTCTTTCTCTTGGAATGAATGTTTGATGTATGAATGAGTGACCCAAATGACTCTCCTTTTATAAATAACGAAGAGACACAAATAGTGAATAGACACAATGTTTGGAAGGAACACACCTATTCAAATAGACACATGCACAAAATCCAATATTCATTCAATTTTTTCAGCACAACTAACTTGCTGACTAAGCAATTACAATGGTCCTAAAGAGTGCTGACAAGAATTAACTAGTAACTAACTGGCATACTGTGACTTACTGTCACTAACACTAGTAAAGAACTGTAAACGCCAATTTTTTTTTTCTTATATTTTATAGTTGATATTAGGACTAGAAATTATATTATGTTTTTATTGATTAGGCTAAGGTATTATATAGTTAACTCAATTCTTAGAAATTTTACCTTAAACTCAAACCCAGAACCTTACTGACCCACCTATATACTATTTCCAATTTCTAGTTATCTAGCCCCTTAAATAATTTCTTCCTCTTAAGATACTTTCCTTTCCCCGGCCCACCTATTTTCTCCTTTGTTCAGCCTTGTTTGTAAATAAACAAGCCAGTTGTTTGGAATTCACCATTTCTTTTATCACCAACCTAATTGGAACAGCAGCCTATATTGCTAGTAGGGAGAGCAACCCACTGTTCTATTGGGTCCAAAACTCAAACCCAAACCCGAGAACACATGTGAGCTGTGGAGGCCAACAACTCAACTAATGGTACATTCACGTGCTAGTAGCAGTTATTCAGCCTATCCCTAGCCGAAAACATCAACCCCTCCAGCTGCCGACGACCGGTTCCCCTCTTTATATACCATATCATCTCTTCCATTCCTTTTCCCTAACCCTAAAACTTGGCCGCCACCTTCACCCGGTCTCCACCTGCCCATGGCTTTCCTCTACCATCCTCACTATCGGCGGTGCTCCTCCGATCGACCAGGAAACACCCCGCTCTTGTTCTCGCACATCTCGAGAAGCTCTCGACTGCTCGGCGAGCGTCCGTGCATCGATGACTTCGACCGCCATGCAGATTGCAATGCATGACAGACTGAGTGGTGACGACACGGTCACGGGGTGTGGTTTTCCTCCATGCGGTCTCAGGGCAACAACTCAGTCGCTCTATGCTCGACCGTTGGTGTGGTCGACTTCGAGCATCGACAGATAGTCAAGCCGCGCGGGTCTTCGTAGTGCCGGGGTAGTCGTCATTGCAAGTCGCACAACAAACTCGGCACTGCACTACTCTGGCGAGTGTAGAAGCCGTGCGTGGCCTCCTAGCCGCTCGACGCCATCGTCAGCGCCGTCGCCTTCCTCTTTCGAGAGCATCACTCGTGAGCATTGAAGATTTTTCTTCTCTTTGGTATGACCTCCATCACCCTCCCTTCCTTTCTTGTTGAAATCTACCTGCTGTTGTTTTGTTCTCGTAGCTAAGTATGTGTCAATGTTAGCAAGAACCTCGCCCAAGCACCACCCCCCCCCCCCCCCCCCCCCCCCCCCCCCAGCGCTCTCTGTGCTCCGCCCCTATATTAGCCTAAGTTAGAGAACTGCATGGGTTTGTTAAGGTCTGTGAGGGGATTTGATGGTTTTATGGTTATAAGCAATGGGTCCTTGACTCCTAGAAGTTGGTTTTTAACTAGATGGATACGTGTGTGTAGAGTATTAGTTTAGATGGACCAAGAGTAGGAAGGAATGTGTGTTCAGTGTTGTGTATTCCTATGGGGTTTGTGTGACTATGGACATGTTGTGTATGCCATTGCAAGGAGGAAGCAAGTCACTGTAGAGAGTGTTCATGTGTTTCCTTCCCTCTTGCACTAGAATTAATGATAACTACTACTAGGAGACTAGCAGAGGCAGGGTGTTCGACTATGTTAACTGTTAGAAATTTGTTGTCTTTTTTTATTGAACAATTTCAGAATACAAAAAAAATAAAATTAAACAATGTTACCGGCCTCTGGGGAAGTCGTGCACGAAGCACTGCCCTAAGAGTTTATTCGGGATCTGTGTGCAGACGTACCCGAAGCTCCTAGTGGTAAAACCCCCGCACTACCGGTATCTTGTTGCCGCACACGACTTGGAGAGAACGACCAGAACTTAGCTCTGCCCAGAGCTCGGAGACAAGGAAAATTGAACAGAATGTTGACAGAGGTTTGGAGTACGAAATTTATGTTGACAGAGGCTTGGAGTACGAAATTTTTCTGATCTGATTTACAAAGAACAAGGACGTATATATAAAATATTTGTGTAACGGTCTGAATTAAATTACGATTTAATTCAGCCGTTACGAATGAACCTGGACAGAGAAAAACGGTTCAAAATCGTAACGTTCAGAAATAAATTCAGGAAAATAAATGAAGAAGAAGAAGAGGGGCAAAAAGTATTTTAGGGTCCCAGCCCGAACCCGAAGAGGAAATCGGATCGGCATTCGGCGCCCGCAGATGTGGGCGCGTACCCGCACCCGTTACGCGCGCCGAACCGAACCGAGCCGAGCCGGGCCGGGCGGCGGCGGCGGCGCGCGCGTGTGGCCCAAGGGGTTCCCCACACAACAACTTAATAGAGCAAAGGAGAGAAAGTAATATATGTACACAAGAGGGCTTTGGTGCATCCGATGTGGGACTAAAGAAAGAAAGGAGAATTGAACTTTTGCAAGAGAACACAACCAAAACCAACAATCCCCCCCCAAAAGGTCAAGTTCCGAAACAGAGATAAGAGTGAAGTAAACAGAGAGAGAGCATCTGGGCAGTAAAATACTATGCATAGATGAGATGGACTACAGCCTTGAATCTCACGTAGTGACTATTGCCTTAATCTGAAGAAGTGCTTGATGGACTATGCCTTGAATCAGACTTCTTGAACCAGATTTAGAAAATAGCACACATAGTACGCTAGAGATCCTTGGTCTATCGGGTGGCGCTTTTGAATGGCCATGCGCACTTTTCACATTCATGAGAGTTGTCTGGGATCGCCCTGTCCCATAGTCGCGGCCTTCACGACCTCTCATATAGGTAAGTCCTTAATGGTTGGTGATATGAATCAACCTAGCATTACAGCTTGGACCTATTAAGAGTTTAAACTCATCCTAACCATATCACACAGGAACACTGTCACCATAGGGATGGGGAATCATTATACACATGTACAGCCGCTTGGGCTTTATTTTAATGAGACTTTTAATCTCGAGTCAGTGTTCCATAAAGTCACCTAAGTTCAGCTTGTTTCTACCCATTGAACCGGCTTCTTGGGATCTCCAGTCAGACTCGGTTGGGTTGCCACTGCTGGTGACTAACTTATGGGCTTAACCGCATCCCCCTCGATGATTCTAGGATCAAAGTCCTAGACAGACCCTTCGTCAAGTGATCTGCAAGGTTTTTTTCTGACTTTATATAGTCAAGAACCACATATTTGCCTAGTAGGCTTTTGATTGACTTGAAGCGCAGCTGCAGGTGCCTGTTCATCTTAGCATTCACAGAATCATGCTTTAGTAGTTCAATAACAGATTTATTATCACAATTTATAGAAATTGCAGGAACAGGACTAAGAGAAACAGGTATATGCATAATAAGATTGTTAAGCCATTCAGCTTCTGTGCAAGTTGTATCTAAAGCTATCATTTCAGAGTCCATTGTACTCCTAGCTATGATAGTTTGCTTACAAGAGCTCCAGGAGATTGCAGCTCCTCCTAGAGTAAATACATATCCAGTAGTAGATTTTATATCATGTGAGTCGGTTACCCAGTTTGCATCTGAATAACCTTCTATGATATCAGGGTGCCTAATAAAATGAAGTTTTGTAATCTAGGGTGCCCTTGAGATATCTAAATACCCTATCCAAGGCAGTCCAATGTGACTGATTTGGGTTACTGGTATATCTACTTAGTCTCCCAATAGCAAATGCAATATCAGGTCTTGTCCTGTTTGTTATGTACATAAGGGAGCCTATCATCTGTGAATATTTATGTTGTTCCAAAGGTGGTCCTTCATTCTTTTTCAGTACAATACTGCTGTCATAAGGAGTAAGGACAGGTTTCTTATCAAATAACTCAAAATTTTTAGTATTTTTTTCAATTGAATGTGCTAAAGATATAGTATAACCCTCTTTGCCTTTGGTCACTTGCATTCCCAAAATTAAGTTGGCTTCTCCTAGGTCTTGTTCAGATTGAGAGCTAGGTATTTGGACTTGAGAACTAGTAGAGGGCATGGAGGAAGAGATTGAACTTCTATCCTTAAAAGGAAATATGTTTTCAAAGTAAACTGCATCTCTTGCTTCTATAATGGTATTGTTAGAGATTTCATTTACTTCTGAGTGAGTCACTAGAAATCTATTAGCATAGCTGTCTAAGGCATATCCTATGAAAACAGCGTCTACAGTCTTGCGACCAATCTTCCTCTTTTTAGGTTCGGGAATTCCGACTTTAGCAAGGCATCCCCAAACTCTAAGGTCATCATTTTTAATAGAACCTAGGTTCACACGACCTAGTCTGCCATGCCAAACATTTGAAGATTCTATATTAGAGACAATGAGAGAACAATCAGATATTTTATTCATTGTACTTAAAATGAAAAGACCGTCTTTTACAAAGCCTTTTCCAATAAAAGAGTCATACTTAGAAAAAACTACTTTATTAGCCTCCATTACAATTTTGTATCCTGAGGCTACAAGAAGGGATCCACTAACTAGGTTTCTCCTGACAGACGGCACATGAAGAACATCATGAAGAGTTAAGATTTTTCCTGATGTCATCTTCAAGTCAATTTTTCCTCTTCCAATTATTTGTGCCGTTAAGCCATCTCCTAGGGTCACACCTCCTCCACTTGATTCCTGATAGTTTAAAAAACAGGAGAGATCAAATGAAACGTGAACATTAGCTCCAGAATCCAACCACCAATCATCAGAATGGTAAGAGAGGTTAATAAGGGGTTGAAAGCTTACAGACCTGAAGGAACTCGAAGAACCTTTGTGAAGCATGTTCGCTTCTGGTCTAACTGAGTCCTTTCCTTTGTAGGAGGTTTGGACAGCTTCCTTCTTCCTATGATAGCAGTTGGTGGCCATATTGTTTGTTTTACCACACACAAAACAAAACCTCTTCTGATCCTGAGTCTGACTGAAGTTCCTAGGTATTTGGTTTTGTTGATGATGGTTGTGGTGGTTAGGCTGAAAGTTTTTCTTCTTCTTGAAGAAATTCTTTTTGGGTTTATAAGGAAAATTAGACTTGGGTTTTCCTTGGCCTTCTACAAGGTTTACCTTAGCTTTAGATTCAGTCTTAGGCTTAGACCTCAATCTAATTTGTTCTTCGGTTCTAATTTTCTTTAGGACTTGATTGTAGGTAAGTTCTCCTTGTGTATGGATAAGATCCTTAGTCATATCAGACCAAGAGGGAGGTAGCTTGTCTATTAGGCATGCTATTTTATGTTCATTGGAGAAAGATGTGCCTTTGGCTTGAATATGTCTAAGGTATTCTTGGAATTCATGGAGCTGGTCATTCATTGGTTTGTCATCTACCATGAAATACCTATTAAAGGTTGAAGAATTAAACCTTTCTATTCCGGCATCATCACAGCCGTATTCATCTTCCAAGGCTTTCCAAAGTTCTTTAGCGCTCTTGTATTCAAAAAAATATCATACAAGGATTCAGATAATGCGCTTAGAATTCTATGAAAACAATGGAAGTCTATCTCTTTTGGGGTTTTAGGTTTCGATGAGGTGGACACTGCTACGTCAGACTCAGTATCATCAGAATCGTTTGTGATGGGTGTGGACCCATCAATGGCAGAAATAAGTCCTAATGTTGTGAGCCAAAATTTCATTTGGCTCTGCCATCTCTTGAAATATGAACCATCAAACTTAGCAGGTTTTGCAGTAGAGGATTCCTCCTTACCAGTCATGATTGCAGTCTAAAAAATATAAATTTATTTAATAACAATGTCTAAGATAATAGTTTAAGTGGTCTTTGCTAATCAATCTTAAAATCTTTAGTTTTCTAAGTGTTGATCAACTCAGGTTAGCTGTAGGGGCCGGTTCCCAGCTAGCGGTGGTCCGAAGACTCTTAAATACCGTGTCGCTTAGGGTTATTTACACCCGGTTGACAGAAGGACCCTTTCGGCTTGTGCCCGAGTTTGTCTCTACTTTGAAACTTTAGATTCAAGATTTTATTTGCAATTTCCTTTTACTAAACTATTTTCTTTTTGTCCTCGATTGTTTTCAAAAGCTAAGTGATTAAAAATTGCAATTGACAAATTATGAAATGTGCTAACAAATTGCTAGAAGAAATCAACTTGTTAAATTGTAACAGTAACAAATATGTTGGCAGAATGTGTTAACAATCTAGCTAGCACTAGAAGAAAACAAGTTGTTAAATTATAACAGTAACTATTTTCTTTTTGGTCCTAGATTTCTTTCAAAATAATAAGTGATTAAAGAAAGAAGCAAATTGTATGTTTCAAAATAATAGAAACAGTAACTATTGTGAACATGAATTTCTAGAATAATAAGTGCTATATAAACAGTATTAAAAAAAAAAATTCTAGAAGATTTATACTATTAATTTGAATTTGCTACTTGAAGAAACTGTGAACAATTGCTATAGAAACAAAATCAACTTATTGAATTTGTAGAAATTTAATTTGCTACAGTCACCAAGAAATTGTTAGAAGTTTTAGCAACAATTGTATATTAAAAATATTAAGCAATTGACAGAATGAAATATTAAGCAATTTTTTCAGAAGTTTGACGAAGATCATAATTGCTACAGTAAGTATTTGCTACAGATACTTAACGAAGACCATATATTAAGCAATTGACAGATTCACAACAGTAGCTATTTGGATAAAAAATTCTATTCTAACAAATGCTGATGTGCTCATAGATTTAATAATCACTTAGCAAACCAAAAAATGATCAGTATGGAATTGCTACTGGCTACTTTCTACTTACAACAAGACCGAAGGAAAGCAAATTTACATGATTCAAGCCTATAGAAGAATATAATTTCTCAGAGGAATAAACTCTTAGATTGTTAGAAATTTGTTGTCTTTTCTTATTGAACAATTTCAGAATACAAAAAAATAAAATTAAACAATGTTACCGGCCTCTGGGAAGTCGTGCACGAAGCACTGCCCTAAGAGTTTATTCGGGATCTGTGTGCAGACGTACCCGAAGCTCCTAGTGGTAAAACCTCCGCACTACCGGTATCTCGTTGCCGCACACGACTTGGAGAGAACGACCAGAACTTAGCTCTACCCAGAGCTCGGAGATAAGGAAAATTGAACAGAATGTTGACAGAGGTTTGGAGTACGAAATTTATGTTGACAGAGGTTTGGAGTACGAAATTTTTCTGATCTGATTTACAAAGAACAAGGACGTATATATAAAACATTTAATTCAGCCGTTACGAATGAACCTGGACAGAGAAAATAAATGAAGAAGAAGAAGAGGGACAAAAAGTATTTTAGGGTCCCCGTCCGAACCCGAAGAGGAAATCGGATCGGCATTCGGCGCCCGCAGATGTGGGCGCGTACCCGCACTCGTTACGCGCCGAACCGGGCGGCGGCGGCGGCGCGCGCGTGTGGCCCAAGGGGTTCCCCACACAACAACTTAATAGAGCAAAGGAGAGAAAGTAATATATGTACACAAGAGGGCTTTGGTGCATCCGATGTGGTACTAAAGAAAGAAAGGGGAATTGAACTTTTGCAAGAGAACACAACCAAAACCAACATTAACATGGTGTGTGTGTCCCCTTATTTACGCTGGTGGGTCCCATCTTTTTCTCCTTCATTTCTGTACTAGAGATGAGATCGAAAGCACAACTTTCTTTATTTATGAATCAATGGACATAAGAGAAGATGGTGCGGATCGAAAAGAGGAGGGGCAAGCAAAGTGTATATATATGATCCTCAACTAGTAAATATACTAGTAAAAGAAATTAGACTACATATGTGAATCTAGACATCTTGATTATATATAAATAGCTATCTAAGATTAGCATGATCATGATGGAAGCTATACACTGGTTGGGGTTGGAAGAGACTAATTGAGGAAGAATAATTGTGAGTGTTGTGTGAGGTTATGATGGGAATGTTTAGCAATGGTTAGGAGTCTGGATATGGTAACAATTTAGCGTGTCTCTTTATCTTAAATCTTTCTTAGTCACAAGAGTAGATGCTATAAATATCTAGGAAACAAAAACCATAATTAATTTATGCAAATTCATCCTCTAGTACTTTGGATTATTTGGACTTGGACGCTGGACCAGATACTTGTTTTTCGTTTTCGGACCGAAACAAGTATATCTTGTCACTCTTATTTATATTTTTTTAAATACTGCAACTGCATTTACATTATTTCTGATTGAGCTATTTTGCGCGTCTAAGGATAACTTGGATGCAAGTCGGTATTGGCCGATTATGCGTGACTTAGTTTTAGAAGCCAAACTCCTTACTTGAGAGATGCTCCAATCTCTCTTATGACCATGACACATTTATGACACAGAGAGTTTTATGTGTGGACGCAAACTCTTGTACTGACTGATCACTGGTACAATAGAGATGCGTGACAACAACATATAGATATTATGATCTTGATTTAGGAGTAGGAGCTGGACATGTCGTGGTGCACGACAGATACAGCAGCATTGTGTGGGGAGGACACTTACTAGACGTATGGGCTATGTTTACACTTTCCTTTGTAACCCGCCGTCTCCATCGGAGTACCAGGTATGACGACCATTGATTTATTATTATGAGAGAGAGATGGTCTCTGGTGTCCAAGACGCTATGTTATATTTAGGCCTCTGTTTTCCTCAGAAAATTATGCCAATCCTATTTAGCCTACAACTCATACGTCGAACGTGATTCTCATTGCATTTACATTTAGCTTAGTAGACCCTTATTTATTGTAGTATTTTTGTATCATTAGTGGCATATTTTTATGTATCTTGTTCTGGCCCTCTGAGGACCTGGTTCCTTTCTAGGCTTGCTGAGTTAGTTACATAGAATTTTGCTAGATTGTTGATGAGTAACCACATTATTTTAGGTATTTACTTTTCTGTAGTATATATTGTTTCATTTCGGTATTTCATATCTGCTTGATTGTATAGTATTTGTAGACTCATTTATTTCTTTCAAGTTTATTAAGACAAATATGATTATTAGGCTGCAGACTAATAATCATATTTTCTTTTTTTATGTTCTTGTCCTGCGGATTGAGATATAAATTATGTATAGAAATAACTACACGAATCTACGACAACTTATATATATTCTAGTTGGATTGGAGTCCACATGAAAACATAGCTGATCATTGCCACGTGACCTGGTTCCAGATATTTTAGGACCTGGACGTGACAAGAACTCAGTCCCTTCACCGTAGACGAGGCTCAATCAGCCAATCATGGTTGCTTCATGCTAACTTCTTCTAGTAGTATCTCTTGTCTTCCCTTCTGATACTCTCTATATTCTGTCATGAACCTCGTACTGAGACAACTGGCACTGCATTTTCCATTCCACGCATAAGAAGAAAAAGGTTATTTTCACTACAAGATTTTATATGGTTCATAAAATGGGTTAGGATGTTTCGGTCAGGCGCAGGTTAGACCAGGTATTACCATATCGAATAAATAAAAACTGATAGAAAGTTAAACCCATCTGATCCACTTTTGAGTCACTACTGAGATTGGTTCCTTTCGAACTGATCTAACTAATTGCCGACCATAGGAGATTTCCAAGAGCCCCACTAGCTAGGGTGGTTAGTAGTTTAGCTCATGGCAACCCTTGTTAGGATAATTACTATAATAGACGATTAGATTGGATTTTCAACTGTTATCCGATTTTTAATATCTCTATCTTCTACTATATAATACACGACTTGATAACGGTTCAAAACTAAACCGTACAAGTTGTTTATAAATTCTTAACATATTTTTTTTTATTCTTTAAAATGTCACGTGTATGTATATCTTTTGCTCTCACGTAAAAAATTCTAAAATTCTATTAAATTTAAATTTTTATATAATTTAAACTATTTTAATATATTTAAAATAACTAAATGATATTATCGAAATATATATCCAAAATTCTAAAAACATATCTATAACATTTTTAATTATAATTATATTTAAACTATTTTCATATAATTAATTTTTTAATCTATTTATTTAATTATATTAGGAAGAAAAAAATTCGTACATCACATCTGAGTATAACTAATTCTTATAATAAGGTTTGAAAATGGCTCAAAATTGAGTCGTCTAAGCCAATTTGTAAAACCTCCACCATTTATAAAAAAATTACAAAAAAAACTAACTTTCTCTCTTGCCAAATATATATTTAAAACTAAACTTAAAATTATTTAAAAATTAAATTTTAAAAAATATAAAAAATATTTAAATTGTTTAACAAATCCTATTTCAAATATATTTTAATATTTGAACTATTTTTCAACATATTATAAATATTTATTTTACTTGCAAATTCACATACAACAACTTAATTTTTTTCCGTTGATAAATTACATTCTTCCATAATTTTGAGATAAAGTTAGATTTTAAAATTATTTTCTTCTTTAAGGTGGTCAAGCAAAAAGATAAAGTTAGTTTTCAAGTTATTTTCATGTAATTAGTATATTCACTAATTTTTAGGTAAACTTAGTTTTAAATTAATTATGATGTAATATGTTGAAACGAAGAGAGAAAGTAAATTTTAAATTAGTTTTCTTCAGTAATTTTAATATAAAGTTAGATATTAAATTAGTTTTTGTTATTTTTTAATAATTAATGGAGAATATACAAACAACTGGACTGACTCGTATGCCTCCCACCTTAATCACACTAGTTACGTGCGCGTGTATTGCGTAAAAAAAATGTTAATTTTTCTAAATATAGAATTATTATAAATAATGTCGTTCCTAGGAATTGAGAAAGCAATTTAGAAAAAAATTTCGCACCTTAGCCACTTGAGTTAAAATTGTTTAGTTGTAAATAAATCATATTAGGTAGTTAAATAATTAGTTATTTAAAAAATAATAATTAGTGGAGTATTTACAAATGGCTTAGAATGTTCAATTTTGAGTCGTTTTCAAGTCCCATTATAAAAGTAGAAATTAGCTTAGTGGTGTTTGACTATATTTAAATAATATTAGATAAGTAAATTATTAATTATGTAAAAAATACATATATCTTAGTCATATTGATCCGTTTTAAAGTTTTTTTTTTATAAAGAGTATAGATGAATAACAAAAAAATTAATTTAAAAAGAAAAGAGGATGGGATAGAAAATTAGATAAATAAAGAAAGAAAAGAAGGGAATGAAAATGAACCCAAATAATCCCCTCCTACCCTCAAAATAAGCAGAAAGACGAGGGCACACCGCTAACCCAAACGAGAGCCATTCCATCAAACTCGGTTGGTGGATGAAACTCTCACCATAGCCCTCCTCTCCAAAACCAACTCCACCAAGCCCCATCTCTTCCTCTCTTCTCCTCCTCCCCCAAGAAGAGAAGGGGCCTGGCCCTCCATAAAAAGGAATACAAAATCCTCACTTCCTTTGCAAAACAATCACAACAAATTGTTGACATGGCTCTTCCCTGTGCTCTCTTCCTCCTCCTTCTATCCCTCGTGGCCAAGTCGTCAGCCGGAACCATCCTCGACGACAGCTGGGGCCTCATGAGCATCGAGGGCGGCGGCAGCAGCAGCAGCAGACGCAACTCGTGCGTCAGCGCCACCGGGCTGGTTGGCGAGTGCGTCGACGAGGAGTTCGGGCTCGAGTCCGAATCGACATGGAGGGAACTCCTGGGCCGCCCCGGCAGGCGCCGGTTCATCGGGTACGGCGCCCTCAAGAAGAACAGCGTGCCGTGCAACCGCGGGGGCCGGTCCTACTACAACTGCTACAGCCAGGGACGCGCCAACCCGTACAAGCGCGGCTGCACTGCCATCACGAGGTGCGCTAGGGTTCTCAACTGAGGTGAATTGCACTAGCGAAAGAGGAGTTCATTCACTCGTTCATTCATTCATATGTGTGGTAATATATATGAGCTAGCAATTAACATGGTGGTTGTAATTATGAGTGTTACTGAGAATATTCTTTTGTGAGCCTACTGCTAGGGCTACCTCTTGCTAGTATATATACTGTGTTGGGATTTTTATGTGCGGAAGTGTGGTGTTAAGAAAAGAACACAAAGAAGTAAAGAACATAAGAGGTTTTTAGGCTGAAAATTTGATATTTTTACTAGAGTTTTTACTTGGTTGATTGCTTGCTTACAAATGTGATCAAGGAGCTCATATTTATAGGCCTAAAGCCATACAACACTTTATGATGATATTAATTCCAATTATATGGAAACTAGAGAAGCTCTTGATTTTACACAAAACTCTTCAAACATTTTCATGGTCAAGTCTTCATCTTGGAACCAATATGATGTTCCAACTTCTTTATTGAATATTACGAATTAATATTTTCAACACCCCCTCTTAATTCATAATTTTCAACATCTTCTGGAACTTCTCAAACTTCTCGATTGTCACTGCCTTTGTAAGAAAATCAGCTGCTTGATCATTGGTGTTAACAAACTCCATTGAAATTTCTCCTTTACTAACAAGATCACGTATGTAGTGATGACGTAGCTCGATATGCTTGGACCTTGCATGAAAGACTGGATTTTTAGTCATCACAATGGTAGACATGTTATCACAAAAGATAGTTGTAGCTTGCACTTGCACTTGCTCTTCTTGCAAATCTGAGAGAATTCTTCTAAGCCAAACGGCTTCACAAGCGGCATCCGCTGATGCAATATATTCTGCTTCGCTTGAAGATAAAGCAACTGTTTTCTGCTTCTTAGAACTCCATGCAATTACTTTTGAACCAAGAGAGAAAACATAGCCTGAAGTGCTTTTTCTATCATCCAGCGAACAAGCCCAATCACTATCTGTAAACCCAATCAAAGCATTATTTTCTTCTTTTTGATACTTCAAGCCTCGTCTCTTTGTTCCTTGAAGATATCGTAGGATTCTCTTTGCTACTGCAAAATTAAGCTTGCTAGGCTCACTTATGAACCGCGAAACATAGCTAACAGAATATACTATGTCGGGTCTTGTGTTTGTGAGATAAATCAGTGAGCCAACAAGATTTCTATACACCTTCGGAACTATTTTTTCATCACCATCATCTTGTTGCAACTTTTCATTCGTCGCCGAAGGAGTTGCCAAGGGCTTACAATTTTCCATGTAGAACTTTTTCAATAAATCATCCATATATTTTTCTTGAGAGATAAAAATCTCCCCCTTGGATTGCTTCACTTGTATTCCAAGAAAATATCTCATAAGTCCCAAATCGGACATCTCAAATTCTTGCATCATATTTTTCTTGAACTCCTCCACCATTTTCATGTTAGTACCAAGATAAATAAGATTATCAACATATAAGCAAATGATTAAAAAATCTTTAGTACCTTCCTTTTTTACGTAAAGTGAGGACTCACTTGGACTTTTTTGAAATCCATTTTTGCAAAAGTATCCATCAATATTGATATTCCAAGCTCAGGGCGCTTGTTTTAATATGTAGAGAGCTTTCTTCAACCGATACACTTTTTCCTCCTTCCCGACAACTTGAAAACCAAGAGGTTGATCTTCTTATAGTTCTCCATTGAGGAATGCAGATTTTAACATCCAATTGGTAGATATTCAGTCCCATTTGAGCTCCAATTGCAAGAACACAACGGATTATCTCCATTCGTGCTACCGGTGCAAATGTTTCATTGAAGTCTATTCGGGGCTGTTGCGAATACCCTTTTGCAACCAATCTCGCCTTGTGTTTTTGGATAGAACCGTTTTCATTAAGTTTGGTTTTGAAGACCCATTTCAAGCCGATTACTTCTTTTCCTTGCGGCAAGTCCACAAGCTCCCAAGTTTATTTTTCTCAATTGTTTCAATTTCAGCATCCATGGCTTTCCTCCAAACTTCTTCTTTTGTTGCTTCTTCAAAATTCTGAGGTTCACAACCAAAGAATGCAACATCATAATTTTCATAAATATCACTCAAATCGTACCTTTCTTGGAGGTGATTCGGAATTCGAACTTGAAGAACTTGAGGAACTTCTTTGGGGTATTCTTTGAGGACTTGTAAATGGAGTTTCACTCCCATTTTGCTGCTGCTCTTCTTGTACAAATGATGGCTCCAAAGAATCATTTGTCACCAAGTTATGTGAAGATTTTTTCTCCAAATTTCATGTAGTCATTTCATCAAAAAATACATCTCTTGAGATGATGAGTTTATTAGTTTCCGGGTTATAAAGTCTGTAACCCTTCGACTCATCACTGTAGCCAATAAAGATCAATTTCTCGCATTTTTTATCATATTTATCACGGTTTGGAGCTGAAATATGAGAGTAAGCAACGCAGCCAAAAACTCTTAAGTGATCCACTGTTGATTTCTTGTCATGCCACGCCTCAAATGGTGTTTGATTTAGAACCGCCTTTGTCGGAGATCGATTGAGTATGTAAATAGCTGTGTGAACAGCTTCAGCCCAGAATTTTTTATCCAATATTTTACCTTGAAGCATACTCCTCGCCATCTCGACAATTGTTCTATTTTTTCTTTCGGCTATTCCATTTTGTTGTGGACTTCTACGAACGGTGAGTTGCCTTTGGATCCCATTTTGCTTGCAATACTCCATGAATAGAGTGTAGAGAAACTTAGCACCACAATCGATGCGCAACATCTTGATTTTCAATCCACTTTGGTTTTCTACAAGATTTTTAAATTGTAGAAAAACAGAAAAAGCTTCCGATTTTTTATGCAAAAAATATAACTACATCATTCTTGTAAAGTCATCGACAAAAAGAATGAAGTATCTTTTGTTACCTAGAGATGGAGCCCTTGTAGGACCACAAATGTCGGAATGAATCAGCTCCAATGTACTTTTGGCTCTCCAAGAAGTTTTAGGAAAAGGCAGCCTATGCATTTTGCCGAAAATGCACCCTTCAAAAAATCGATCATTTCTTTCGATTGGTGGAAGACCAACGACCATATTCTTTTGTTTGAGTAATTGCAGCCCCTTGTTGTGCAAATGACCATATCTCAAATGCCACAGCTAGAATTTATCAACACTTTCTCCATTGAAGGCCATTTCCCTTTCAGAAGGCATAACAAAAGGAAAAATCTTGTTTGATGTCATTTGGATTGTAACCACTGGAGTGATACTTTTTTTGTCAAATATTTTGCACTTTCCATCATCAAAAGACACCGAATATCTTTTTTGCAAGAGTTGGCCGACGCTCAATAAATTTTGAGTGAGATTCAGAACATAAAGAACAACACTAATGAGCTTTTGGTTACCTCCTTTTGTGTTGACAGCAGTTATGCCTTTTCCTTTTGCTTCTTGAATCTTTCCGTCTCCAAGTTTTACTTGTGAAGTGTGGCTAGTATCCAACTCTATGAAGATACTACGATCTCCACATATGTGGTTGCTGTAGTCGCTATCGACATACCACACATTTTTAAATTCTTTTTGTTCATTCATGCAACAAAAGAGTTGATCACCTTCGTGCTTGGAGAAATTGGCTTCTTCTTTGTCGTTTTTGCCATTCCTTGGACACTTTGTGTATGAGTGGTCTGTATCCTTGCAGCTCTTGCATCTAAAGAAGCAATATTTGGTTTCGTGGTTGGTTTTCTTGCAAATACGACAACCCGAAAATAAATTTTTAGATTGTTGTTTTCCTCCTTTAAAGAAAATTTCTTGCTTCTTTCATTTGTTGTTGTTGAAGCCTCCTCTTCTACCTTGCTGTCCTCTTGAACTTTTCTTGTCCGAAATTTAAAGTTTGGACTGAAAAGCTTGATCCACGGGCTAATTTGACGATCTATTCAACCTTTCTTCATTATCTTGAAGAGAGCTCATCAATTCATTGAAAGTATAGGTGGAAAGATTTTTAGACTCCTCTATGGCTGCGACAACATGATCGAACTTCATTGGTAGACTTCTTAAAACTTTTTGAACAATTTTTTTTTCTTCAATAACATCTCCGAGACTTCGAATCTGGTTCACGATTTCAGCAACTTTAGAGAGAAAAGATTGCTTTCCATCGCCTTCTTTCATTGCCATGTTGTCAAAATCTCTCCAAAGAAATTTCTCATCTCCCTTGAAACTTTGTTTTAGTATGTCCCATGCCTCTTTTGCCTTTTTTGCACCAAAGATTCTAGGAAAAATGGTTTTACTTACACCTTGTTGGAGATATCTCAAGGCACTTGCATCTTTACGAACATTCTCCTTGTATAGCTTTTGATTTTCTTCACTCCATGTTACACTCGATCCTTCTTTCGGTGGCTCTTCATATGTACTCTCCACTATTTCCCAAAGATCTAGGGAGATATACAATGTTTGCATTTGACTACTCCAATAATCGTAATATTCTCCATCAAAGATGGGTACTTGGTTAGAGGTAAGAGCAAACATGGTGGAAATATATTTTGGTGATCGAAAGAGGTTTGAGTAGAGAGAAGAATGGTAAAGAGACAAACCACAAAAGTTGGTTCTGATACCAAATTTGTTGGAATTTTTATGTGCGGAAGTGTGGTGTTAAGAAAAGCACAAAGAAGTAAAGAACATAAGAGGTTTTTAGGCTGAAAATTTGATGTTTTTACTAGAGTTTTTACTTGCTTGATTGCTTGCTTACAAATGTGATCAAGGAGCTCATATTTATAGGCCTAAAGCCATACAACACTTTATTATGGTATTAATTCCAATTCTATGGAAACTAGAGAAGCTCTTGGTTTTACACAAAACTCTTCAAACTTCTTCATGGTGATGTTCCAACTTCTTTATTGAATATTATGAATTAATATTTTCAACATACTGTTCTAATTACATACTAATTAATATTATCACCATTAATCACTGGTGTGCCATTCTCTACTTCCAGTCTCTTTCTTTTGATGAGATTAGTTACCTCCCCTCCTACCACATCCTATCATTTGTGATAAAATATAGCAGATGACTTTGTAGGGTTGATTTGCAGAATAGTTTTATCTGATTTTCTCACCAGATGGCATGGCAAAGATGGAATCGTTGTCAGTTGAGGTAATCTTTGGAAGACTCTCTTGAATGTCTCTCGGGATGACATTGGTTTGAGTAGCTGTAAAAAGGTCCTTGAAATGATCCACAAGATTTTGTGAGATTGCATCAAGTCCTACGATCCAGGTATCATCGGTAGCTTGCAGGCAGACAGGCAATTGTATTCTTTCTTTTCCTATTCAGAGTGGCAAGGTGAAATTTTTTGGTGTTATACGATCTCCACTATGGATCCAATTGAGTTTGGATCTTTGGTGCCAAAATATTTCCTCTTGTTGTAATAGCTTATTTAAGAGCGATTTTGTTATCTTCTCTTCTTTGAGGTTGTCTTCAGTAGGAATGCAACTCTGTAGGTTCAGCAACTTCTTTTCCAATTTTTCTTTGTTAGTAGAAAAATCACCAATACGAGATATCCCCCATTTCTTTAAGGCGGTTAGGAGTTTATGGAGTCTAAATGTGGGTGGAGAATTTTCATAAGAATTCCAAGAATCTTTAAGATTGTTCATAAAATCATCCTCCTGTAACCATACTGATTCAAATCTCTTAGGATATCTTTTGTTCTTTCTAGTCAAGCATGTCTTTAATAGGATAGGATGGTGGTCACTGTTGTAACATGGTAGGCGTAGGATTCCAGCAGTTGGGTATAGCAGTCTCCATTTAGTGTCGACTAGAGCCCTGTCTAATCTTCAGCTATATTGTGAATAACAGCAGATCTTCTGTTTCTCCGAGTAAATGCAGGGCCTGAATAACCGAGGTCCATAAGGCCAGCGTTGTGGAACCAGTTAATAAACGGTCATGAGTTGAAGATTGAAGAATCTGAGCCACCTCTTTTTTCTGTTGTGTTAAGGATAGAGTTGAAATCACCAATGCAAATCCAAGGATCAATAATCGTATCTGCCAATTATCCAAATGAGGTCTGTAGAATTTGCTGGTATACAATGAGGAATTAGTGTAACAGAGTATGAAGTAGTTGAATTGTGACAATGAGATGCATCGAGGATAAGTTGAGAATGAAGTGGTGTAGCTGGCAGAATGAGGATGTATATAGATAGTATCTTGATTTTTTCCAACAGATGAGTCGGATAGGGTATTGTTAGAGAGGAGTGGACTAGCCTCCACTTCAATTTGAGTGATAAGAGTAGGAGATGTTGGAGACACTGAGACACTGTCAGTTTGTGTCAAGACACTAGGGAAGGTAATGTTAGTAGAATCGGATTTGAAATTGGTTTGTAATTGATTTTTAGGGAAGGAATTGGCTGGAAGGGGATTCACATAATCATCTGATAAGTGGTTTTGAAAGTTTGAGTTATTTGAGGTAGTTAATAGGGCGTGGAGTGAGTGTATATGGTAGTTTGTAATAGGTTCTTGAAAAGGAGGAGGGGTGGGTATTAGAGCAGTTATTGTAGAAGTTGGATAGTCCGGGTGATGGATTTGGTGAATTGACTTGGTCAATTTAGGAGAGATTGGGTTAGTCACTGAACTTGAGTTTGAATCTGTCCGATACTGCCACATTGTGTGTCTGATACCGATACTGTAGACTTACCTGCATCATCTGATCCACTGACATTGATGGTAATATCCATCTGGATTGGGGTATCAATTTGTGGATGGATCTCATCAAGTTTACTGAGAAGGGCACGACTGAACTGAGTGACCCATCCTCCCACTGAAATGACAGAACTTTGGCAGGTAACCCGTACTTGAGTTGGGCTGTGACTGTGAAATCTGTTGGTGTTTTTCACTTGGCTTTGAAAGTTTTAGTCTCACATTGGAAAACCACCAATGTGTATATTTCAATATATAGCTATGCTTAGTATTGGTATATGTACATGAAATGGAGGTCCATGTGGGTTGACTTTTCCTAGAGGGATTAAGTGTGAAATCCATTATGACAATCTTTGTTTTGTCACCACCTTTGGAAAGTTTTCGTTAGAAGCTAATTCCCGCAGGAACTTAGCGACTTGGGCTCGTACTCAAGGGCGCAAAGTGGCGCTTTGTTTGCGCACTTTGAACTTAGCACGTCAGCACCTGCCAGGGCCTTGTGGCCTGGTCGACATTAGGCAATGTGCTATGTGCAGAGTCTGACGTGGAGGGGACATGACCTGCTTTCGGCGTTTGGCGGCACTGTCTGCCTCGTGCAGTACAGCGTGTCAGGCGGCACGAGCGGCTTCTTTCGGCGTTTGGTAGCGCTGTCTGTCATGTTCTGATTTTCGCTAAATCGATAATCGTTCCCCGGACCATGCGAGCGTAAGATGTGCCCGCACAAGGTCTAGACATAATGATATACTTTAGAAATATATGCAACAGAGTACGCAAATGAGATATCACACATTGAATATAAAAAAGTTCTCTTTATTGATAATGAACATCCTGTTACAGACTCTTGACTCAAAAGTAATAAGGATGCCACATGGGCTTACAATTTGGACGCAAAATGAGATAGCCAATCCATACATTACATCCCTTACTAATATTTCCAAAGTACAAACCACCTTGGGTGCGTGTTAGCACCATTGCCTTAGAGCTTCAAAAGGGTATGTGCGAGCTCCTTGAGATTATGTACTTGCGCTCCAAAAGTCACAAACACGAACACGCCAGATCAGTGGAGGATTGGGGGTAGATTCAGCTCCTCGGCGCGTCGCCTTGGCTCGGGGAACCTGCTGCAACGAGGGTAAGTACCTCAAAAAGTACCGGTGAGGACGAGCTAACCCAACATACCAAATCGACATTGTATTCATGTGAACATGCAACATTATTATTATGTGATATTTCTATCTTGCCTAAGTTTAATCTTTTATATATATGTGATAGAATGAAGGACATACCAAAATATGCCACTGTTCGGTAACTTTTATCTACACCGTCTGAACCATCTGTATACAACTTAACATGTCTTTCCCTACCACGAAGACATAGTTAGTTTGCACAGTTTAAATATACATAGCGTATCACTTGGTCGGACGAGAGATGTGTCGACTGCCATTCCGCTTCGGGTAGCTAGCCCTTGGCGGACGCACAGACCCATCCAATGCTAGGACTACACTTGCAAATGTTCTACCTGTCACGTCCTGATCTCCCGCAGGTAATCGGCCGTCCCTGATAGGCTTGAATCACATCGCGCCAGCGCTCCCGCGCGACGATCTTTCCCATCTGGGCATGATGCTGCACGAGCATAAATCGCGCCCGTGCAAGACCATGATCCGAACAGGCGGTAAGAGGTCTAAGCCATATAGTCACACAGATTATCCGAGTACAGCGGAATAAGAAACGCACAGGCGATTGGTAACAAGTTCACAGAGTCGTCAATAGCGGAAGTATTGAATAACACAAGTATAGAAATAAAATAAGCTCTTTATTGATATTGAACAAGTGTTACAAGCGGCGCTAGACCGAGATTACAAGTCGCTCAAGCCCTCTCTCTCTCTCTGAAACAGTGAAAGCGTGCCTACATTTATGAAATGATACATAGGCGATGTTCCAACATTATGTCTTGTATATGTGCTTCAGTTCCGTACGCAATGTTCCAAGGCTCCATAGTGAACTCCACGCCTTAGCACGCACGAAGGGGGCATCCGCACCGAAAGAGGTTCTCCCGTACCCTACAAGCAATCTGGTGGGTTATCAGTACATGAATGCATTGGTGGGGAGGCTTCTGGCCCACTCGACAAATCCAAACACGTTATATAGGTTCTGTGCACCATCTATTAAGTTATCTTTCTAGTCTTGCCTTACGATCAGTTTTATGGCATTTATGAAAAGTCTAACTCGTGTGGCAGTGCGCCGTGCGATATAAGAGTAACACAGCGAGACTTACCAACTTACTATTTGTCCTTTCATGTCCAAGGCAAACCATGTTAAATCAAGCACAAACATTTATAATAAAATCCAGGGGCAATAACATATACAAACATAAGTGTCATGAACGAGATTATGTTTCGGGTGCGCGAGTTATATGGGTTATTCAGGTGTGTTGCAATGGATGTTCAAGTATTCAATGCATTGCTCGGGTTGTTCAATTTATGTGTAGATGTCTTATACTCATATCGTTCAGGTGTTTCAGATTCTGGATGCGATGCAATGACTCACACGCGAATTACCGCTAAGCGAGGAAGACTATCTATATGAATATGAGTCTCTGGCATAGCCATAAAGGACATGTGATAGTTATTGACGAAGATGGAATGCAACGAAAGCACATGAGGCTACAAACCAACTCGTCCAGCACATGCGACTATCAGTATAGTAGCGAGAATGGTGCAGCGTGAAGCGTACACGCCATCCTACTACACATGATTAAGACTGCGTGAGTTCCATTTTGATCGGATCGACCCGGTGCCCCGGAGACCGTTCGTGGAACGAGATCCAAAAATCTCACTTGTTAACAAGTTTTTCGCGGCATGCAAGTCTTGGTCATTCCAAATTCACAATATGACATAATAATTCTTGATTTTTGTTCTGAACGAGCACTGCTCCATGAGCTGTGATTCTTGATTTTACTTGACATGATTCTCGTTCAGAGTCAAACTTGACTTGATGCAAATTTTCTAGTTCGGGAACAGCCATGGCAACCTAACGGTCCTAGATACTTGCAAGTTCATATTGCACAGAAGAACTATTCAATCGTCTTCTAGCTAACTAGATGCATACACGGTACGCGATAGTATTACTTGATTGTGGCATAATATAAGTGACAAGCATTGAATCAAGGCAACGAGTACAAGTTAACATATAAGCAGCCAAGCATTGCATTTGTGTAAACATAAGCATTTACGTTTGGCATGGGTCTATGGGTAAAGCGAGGAGTGAAACCGTAAAGGGACATACCGAGCGACATGATCTTGGGACGTGCAGTGTAAATAATTGAACAGTGCACTACAAAGAATATATATATATATATATATATATATATATATATATATATATATATATATATATATATATATATATATCGTTCTACTTGAGGCATAGCAGGGTCGAGTTGCACAAGAAAAAGGTAGCATGCGATGGTCCATTTATAAGCAAAGTTTTTTTTTCATGTTCTAACACAAGCAATACAAGTTGTGATTATTCCCTTAGCTAGGTGCGTTGTATTCTTTATTAGCATACATAGGTGATTCACCTAGCGACTAGCATGTATCGTCCATATTTTAAGTGCGCTGGATAAGCAAAGACAAGTTCATCGTAGCCACCCACCTTAGCGATGATTCGTCTCGGTCGAACGATACTCCGAGCGAGCCTTTGAAAGTCTAAGTCTGAACTCCTGAAGGGCTAAGTCTGGAAATCCTTTGCCTCAAACGAGTCTTTTCACTGAGCAAAGTGGGTCGGGTCGTTGCACTTGAGCCATTTGAATCGACTGTCCGCTTGAACGGAACGGGTCGTTGCACCACCCAAGTCAAAGCGGTCCCAGTGCCCCGACGACAGTTCGTAGAACTACTTCTCTTGTGCACAAGTTTTCCTTGCCCATGCATCATATACAAACTAAGTTTTCAAATGAAGCACTTTAAAGCAATATAAGTAAATGAACTTCGTGCATATTCCATAGTATAGCTACCTTGTTCAATGCTCACATTACAATTTGCACTATACCTTGTACAGTTTGTCACGCCCCAGTCCGAAAATACCGAGGGACTGAATGCGTGGCAATGGCCAGCAGCACACACCGATGGACAACCCAATTTAATGGATCCATCAGGGCATGCTTAAGCTGTAGTCTAACAGTAAATAGATCCAACAGTACAAGTCACAGTCTATACTAATCTCATCCACAACAGATAATCACAGATTAAATGCCAGAAATAATGCAATAGAATAAATAAGCAATCTCAAATAAGTGTCTCGGGAACAATCCGAGAATATGTCTGGTACATCGAATGCAAATAGACAGGAAATAAATCAACTGGAAATAGAAATACTGAGTATAAGAAGCCGGTACTCAGGAGAAGTCTTCTGCCATGATCTCGTCCTCAGGTTCCTGTTCTGTTTCGAGAAGTGCTCCTGTTTTGTATACCTCGGGGTAGATCTCTTCGGCTATACCTGGGGACATAGTCCATTCCAGGTCCTCAGGGGACATAACAAGGTACAGAAAATACAAGCCAAAATAAATACAGTGCAGCAATAAATGAAACCATAGGGTAAACTATATAACCAACTAAGTAATATGCAAGTTGAGAGTTTTAGTCATACTCAGGCTGAGGCTACTACAGGATCAGTGTCGGAGAAACCCATAGCAGTATTTTCTCGAAGGGCCAGAACTGGTGCCATAGCTCTGTGTCAGAGACTAAGACACATCCAGATGTCAATATATATAATATAATCAGCCTTTGTTATGGTAATACTCTTCCCACCCAATGAAATCTCACGTCTCATGTCCATGACACGCAGGATCAAAGCTAATGCAACAAGTCAGGATATAAACTAAGCATGTAAACTGTATATGTCAGGCATATGTATCCTACATAGAATCACCATGAATATCTTAGGAAGATTCTGTCTCATGAATAGTGTCCAGTGTCCTAGGTCATGTTGTACTTGATAAGACAAGTACGAGAAGTACAGGGTCTCGGTATCCATGTCTATGTGACGATACACAACGCCGCGTACGGTGTTGGCACCCGACTATTAATCGGACGCTTAGTAAAGTCACTCGGTCCTGGGTTGAACAGTTTATATCAAGAATACATATAAAGTCTACAAGAACTCAAGTAAAGTACTATAACTGGAATCACGGCGAGTTGGCAAGGTTTAATTGCCTACTGATGTATAAGTAAGCCAAGGAAATAGTAGCAAGCTGCAGGGTTTGGCAAGGTACACTTGCCTGTGGTTTCGGCTCCAATTGTGGCTCTGACTTCAGCGGGAGTTGCAGGCCGTACTCCAGTTGCTGAAACAAACATCACCATCAGATCTAGAAAATATCAATTAGCTAGAAACGCCTGTCCTTGAGTCCAATTTGGAGACAAGGGCAAAAATGATATTTTGGGTCAAAACGGGGTCCGCATGTGGGCCCGCTTTGCACCAAAAAACGTGTCAGGGTCAAAGGTCTCCAAATTCACCAAACTTAGTGTCAACAGGTCAGGAACGATGATACGAATCCAACGGAACTTCCAGAATTGGATTCCGATGAGCCGATCACAAAATCGCCCGTCGGGCGGGGCTTATGGGGCCCACGACACGCGATTTCGTCAACGTTCTCAGAATCGAACCAAACTTGGCTCATAGGACCAGCGTATCGCTACGAGTCTGATGGTGTAAGTTTCGTTTCGATCTGACGTGTGTACACAAAGTTAGGTCACGACTCAGAAAAGTCGGATACGGGGCATTGTCCGCGGATATGCACTGATTTCGGTGTGCATGCACATCCGAATCAGCTTCTGTGAAATCCTGCACGTCCGTATCAACGATGCGCACGTATCTGTGAAGACCGCACGCGACCAAGTCGTCCCGTTTGGCGGGGCGTACTCAGTTCCGGGGTGAAACAGGGCATTGTTTTTCCTATTTTTGGATCGCAGTTCGCGATCACCACAGGACGCGATGCCCCGAACGGGTTGCACGAACACCGAGGGGGTCACGCAGGCTACGCAGCGCAACTGACGGAATCGAAAACGGGGTTACGAGCAGAAAAATATGAGTACCTGAACAGGACTCGAAAACCGGGGGTTCACCGTGTCCGACACGACACAGGACACTATGTCCTGTGTCTAAGCGTTGTCCCCCCTATGGTTTGGGCTCTGCAACAACTGTGGCGGCCGGAGGTGACCAGAGGGAGGCTGGAGTCGGCTGCGGCGGCGAGGGCCGGAGGCGGCGCCGCGTGGGAAGTCGTCGGCTGGGCTCGGGCGGTTCAGGGCGGCCGGGGAAAACTCGGGCAGAGGCGGGAGATGTGGTGGTCTCCGACGGAGCTGAAGGAGGAGGGAGAAGGGAAGGCGGGGCTGCGGGGTGCCTGGGCTGAGGAGTCGGCGTGGCGGCGCTGGGGCGGCACGGCGGCGAGCGGCGAGGGTGCGGGTGACCGGAGAGGGGTCTGGTGGCCGGAGGAGGAAAGGGGAGGGGACTCCTTTATAGGGGAGGAGGAAGGGGGAGGCCGACCGGGAATGGCGGAGGAGGGGCCGACGGAGGCAGGCGAAGTTGCCGAGTGGGCGGGGCGCGTGGCCGCAGGCGGGGCGGCGGAGGAAGCGGGCAGCGGCGGGGAAATCGCGGGGGAGAGGGGGTCGTGCGAGTCGGGCTCGCGGGCGGGTGCGGGTGGACCCGACCCGACCCGACCCGACCCAACCCGCTAGCCATTGCGGGCTGGGCCGGTTGGGTTTGGGCCGGAAATGGGCCGGGGCTGATGGTCTTAAGGATTTAAATAAATAAATAGATAAATAAATAAGTAAATAAATAGTAATTGTTTTTAGGTGATTTAAAAATAGGTCCGGGGTCCGATAAATTCCAGAAAAATTACCCTAAGTCCAGTTTTTCATTTTACACACAAAAATATTATTTTCATAATATTTTAATATTATTTATTATCAATTAAAAATTATTTAATAATTAAGACCCTGAATTTAATTAGGAAAAATCCCAGAAAATTCCAGAAAATTATGAAAATCCAAATTTAAAAATTCTTGAAAAATCAGGGGGTTTACAATCTACCCCCCTTAAGAGGATTGCGTCCTCGCAATCAAAGAATAATCGGTCAGCAGAGATGACACGGTTGCAAGTATCGTTTGAAACACATCACAAGATACTTAGGGAAAATACCGTTTCCCTAAGAAGGAAAGTTATGCACTTTCCAGAGAAAAGAAATCTAGTTTAAGCAAGGAGACTACAATTTTAGAAAACTAGGTTATTATTAACAAGGTACAAATTACTAGGTTGGGGCTGAGGTCACGAACCAACAGGCACGAGCTAAACAAGACTAGAAACAGATAACTATGAATCACTTACGCGCATTAGCTACTCCACGAGTCTGCGCGTTCTCCACGGTCATCGTCAGGGCTCGTTCGCGTCCTTGCAATCGATTCTTCTGCTGCTGAGCCTGCTGGAAGAGTAGTGCCTGGGGCATCAAGGGTGGCCTCGGCTGATACCCTTCTGGAGCTGGTGGTAGGACTTCTTGAACTTCCGTTTGCGGTGCTCCCAATGCTGTATAGGCTGGCCTCGGTATTGGTAACGCTTGCTGGCTACCCTTTGGTGCTTTTTCTCGACGCTCAGGGCATTCCTTTAATAAATGCTGACTGGATCCGCAAGCTAAGCATACTTTCTTTTTTCGTCTGCACTCGTCCTCAATATGGCCTCGCTTACGACAATATGGACAGACAGGTAGTACTTGCAGAGATGCTTCTGGCGGCTGGTGCATAGGAGAACTCTTTACATTTTCTTCCTGTGGTGCTCCGGCAGGTGCTGATGTGGCTGGTTGATGAATCATCACTGCTTTCTCTTGATGTTGAGGACAATCCTTGGCCAAGTGTTGATTGGTTTCGCAAATTAAGCATAATCCTAACTTGCGTCTGCACTCCTTATTAATATGGCCTATCTTGCCACAGTAGTAACAAGTAGGAAGGAATGAGGCTCTTGATGCTGCTCTCGGTGGTGGATTTATTTATGGTCGTTTTGTAGCTCTTTCCTGTTGCGCTTGGTCTGGTGATGACGCATACGGCCGCTTCTGGCTGGACTCGATCCTAGTGGTGCACTCCACGGGTCGTGCTGCAGTAAGAACGTCCTCGTCTAAGGTAGTTGCATTTGAACTGATTAGCTTCCGGGACTCCGAGCTAATTCTGTCGATGAAGTTCTCCGCTTGGTTTTGCTGAGCTTCTTGTTGAATCTTCTGATATGCTTGCATCATTACGTAGAACATTCGGAATATTTGTTGTTCGTCCATAGGCTGTCCTAGTAGGAAGGAAGGCATCGGTGGAGTAGACTGCGTCGATGGTGGAACGTCATCTTGATGGGTTCTCGAGACAGGCTGACTGGCTTGACTGCATTGTGATGATTGGCCTTCACCAACTGGTGTCACATCGTCTTTGTGGGTAACCACAATGCCTTATGGTATTTCTGCATGAGCCTCGTTTTTGGCTTGTGGGTCCATTTTCCTGCATCCAAAATAAACGATAAGAGGCGCACAGGAATCAAGGCAGGATGCAAGTCAATAAATTAATTTGAATAGATATCAAGAACGATTCAAGCAAGTGGATGAGATCCTAAAAGCTTATCCTATCTTATTGCAGGCTTGTTCGGTCCCTAAGTTGAAACCGAACAATTTAGTCGATGACCTGCATGGGCCACCAAAAAAAACCCTGTCACGCCCCAGTCCCAAAATATCGAGGGACTAAATGCGTGGCAATGGCCAGCAGCACGCACCGATGGACAACCCAATTTAATGGATCCATCAGGGCATGCTTAAGCTGTAGTCTAACAGTAAATAGATCCAACAGTACAAGTCACAGTCTATACTAATCTCATCCACAACAGATAATCATAGATTAAATGCCAGAAATAATACAATAGAATAAATAAGCAATCTCAAATAAGTGTCTCGGGAACAATCCGAGAATATGTCTGGTACATCGAATGCAAATAGACAGGAAATAAATCAACTGGAAATAGAAATACTGAGTATAAGAAGCCGGTACTCAGGAGAAGTCTTCTGCCACGATCTCGTCCTCAGGTTCCTGTTCTGTTCCGAGAAGTGCTCCTGTTCCGTACACCTCGGGGTAGATCTCTTCGGCTATACCTAGGGACATAGTCCATTCCAGGTCCTCAGGGGACATAACAAGGTACAAAAAATACAAACCAAAATAAATGCAGTGCAGCAATAAATAAAACCATAGGGTAAACTATATAACCAGCTAAGTGATATGCAAGTTGAGGATTTTAGTCATACTCAGGTTGAGGCTACTACAGGATCAGTGTCGGAGAAACCCATAGCAGTATTTTCTCGAAGGACCAGAACTGGTGCCATAGCTCTGTGTCAGAGACTAAGACACATCCAGATGTCAATATATATATTATAATCAGCCTTTGTTATGGTAATACTCTCCCCACACAATGAAATCTCACGTCTCATGTCCATGACACGCAGGATCAAAGCTAATGCAACAAGTCAGGATATAAACTAAGCTTGTAAACTGTATATGTCAGGCATATGTATCCTACACAGAATCACCATGAATATCTCAGGAAAATTCTGTCTCATGAATAGTATCCAGTGTCCTGGGTCATGTTGTACTTGATAAGACAAGTACGAGAAGTACAGGGTCTCGGTATTCATGTCTATGTGACGATACACAATGTCGCGTACGGTGTTGGCACCCGACTATTAATCGGACGCTTAGTAAAGTCACTCGGTCCTGGGTTGAACAGTTTATATCAAGAATACATATGAAGTCTACAAGAACTCAAGTAAAGTACTATAAATGGAATCACAGCGAGTTGGCAAGGTTTAATTTTCTACTGATGTATAAGTAAGCCAAGGAAATAGTAGCAAGCTGCAGGGTTTGGCAAGGTACACTTGCCTGTGATTTCGGCTCCAATTGTGGCTCTGACTTCAGCGGGAGTTGCAGGCCGTACTCCAATTGCTGAAACAAACATCACCATCAAATCCAGAAAATATCAATCAGCTAAAAACGCCTGTCCTTGAGTCCAATTTGGAGACAAAGGCAAAAATGATATTTTGGGTCAAAACGGAGTCCGCATGTGGGCCCGCTTTGTACCGAAAAACGTGTCAGGGTCAAAGATCTCCAAATTTACCAAACTTAGTGTCAACAGGTCAGGAACGATGATACGAACCCAACGGAACTTCCAGAATTGGATTCCGATGAGCCGATCACAAAATCGCCCGTCGGGCGGGGCATGTGGGGCCCACGACACGCGATTTCGTCAACGTTCTCAGAATTAAACCAAACTTGGCTCATAGGACCAGCATATCGCTACGAGTCCGATGGTGCAAGTTTCGTTTTGATCCGACGTGTGTACACAAAGTTAGGTCACGACTCAAAAAAGTTGGATACGGGGCGTTGTCCGCGGATACGCACTAATTTCGGGGTGCACGCACATCCGAATCAGCTTCTGTGAAATCCTGCATGTCCGTATCAACGACGCGCACGTATCTGTGAAGATCGCGCGCGACCAAGTCATCCCGTTTGGCGGGGCGTACTCAGTTCCGGGGTGAAATAGGGCATTATTTTTCCTGTTTTTGGATCGTGGTTCGCGATCGCCACAGGACGCGATGCCCCGAGCGGGTTGTACGGGCACCGAGGGGGTTACGCAGGCTACGCAACGCAACTGATGGAATCGAAAACGGGGTTACGAGCAGAAAAATATGAGTACCTGAACAGGGCTCAAAAATCGGGGGTTCACCGTGTCCGACATGACACATGACACTGTTTCCTGTGTCCAAGCCGTGTCCCCCTAGGGTTTGGGCTCTGCAACAACTGCAGCGGTCGGAGGCGACCAGAGGGAGGCTGGAGTCGGCTGCAGCGACGAGGACCGGAGGCGGCGCCCCGCGGGAAGTCGTCGGCTGGGCTCGAGCGGTTCAGGGCTGCCGGGGGAAACTCGGGCAGAGGTGGGAGAGGGTGTGTTGGTCTCCGGCGGAGCTGAAGGAGGAGGGAGAAGGGAAGGCGGGGCTGCGGGGTGCCTGGGCGGAGGAGTCGGCGTGGCGGCGCTGGGGCGGCACGGCGGCTAGCGGCGAGGGGGCGGGTGACTAGAGAGGGGTCTGGTGGCCGGAAGAGGAAAGGGAAGGGGTCTCCTTTATAGGGGAGGAGGAAGGGGGAGGCCTGCCGGGAATGGCGGAGGAGGGGCCGACGGAGGCGGGCGACGTGGCCGAGTGGGCGGGGCGCGTGGCCGCGGGCGGGGCGACGGAGGAAGCGGGCAGCGGCGGGGAAATCGCTGGGGAGAGGGGGTCGTGCGAGTCGGGCTCGCGGGCGGGTGCGGGTGGACCCGACCCGACCCGACCCCTAGCAATTGTGGGCTGGGCCAGTTGGGTTTGGGTCAAAAATGGGCCGGGGCTGATGGGCTTAAGGATTTAAATAAATAAATAGATAAATAAATAGTAATTGTTTTTAGGTGATTTAAAAATAGGTCCGGGGTCCGATAAATTCCAGAAAAATTACCCTAAGTCCAGTTTTTCATTTTACACACAAAAATATTATTTTCATAATATTTTAATATTATTTATTATCAATTAAAAATTATTTAATAATTAAGACCCTGAATTTAATTAGGGAAAAATCCCAGAAAATTCCAGAAAATTGTGAAAATCCAAATTTAAAAATTCTTGAAAAATCAGGGGGTTTACACAGTTATAGATCAATAAGTTCTAGCTACAACTGAAACATAATTTAGCATATGCATAGCAGACAAGCTCGCAACAAAGTGATTGTATAGTGACTTTAGGTGACCAGCATTAATTAATTTAAGTCTACTTCTTCTTTTATCTTGACTCAATTTTTTTTATAGTATCGTCGATCAAAATGCATAAACAAGTCAGGTTACGAAGGATGAAGACTTGGAAGAAGGGCGCTAATCAGAAGTAAAGCCACTCATAAGTTGGTGAATCGGGATAAAGAAAGGGGAGATCTTTAAGACTCCGCTTGTGCGTCGCCTACATGATCACCTGCACGCACCAACAGATAATCAATATATCCTGCTTTGGTCTCCGAGGGTTCAATACGAAATACAAAATCCAAAGAACGAAGATAATAAAATCCATCAAAACTGTTCAAAAAAACACGTCACAAAACTAACAAGAAAGAAACCAAGCGGCATAAAAAACTGGCAAAGAAACCAGTGCAACGGAAAGGCCCCTCTCGACTCTGCCGCAGAGTCCTTCCTTGAGGCATGATCCGTTGAATCTGGGATATGATTCCGAAGAAACTAATCCATAACGACGAAATGATCTTGATTCAATCTATCCCGAACGAATGATACCAAGTATTTCTTAGCCGCGCTCCTCGAATAGGGGGAACGGGGCACTACACTGTCTGCCTCATGCAGGGCAGCATGACTTGCGGCACTGACGGCTCGGACACCTGGATTTGGGGGATCTGGTCAGTCAGCGCATATGCGGCCTGGAGTTTCCTCATGCCGCATAAGTATTATTTTCCTATATATATAGAGGATCTCCTCTTTCATTTGAGATATATATAGAGAGAGAGAATACAGATGAAAAACTAAGTATACTAGATCATATGTGGCCCAGAGTGTCCCCCTCTCACATGGTGCTTTCCGAGTATTTTCGAAGGTGACTTTGAGCATTCCAAAAGTTCTTTTATGCACTTATTAGTTCCTGGGAGCAGATCGTCTGTACGGCGACTCTTGCTTTGATCAATGGTGGTTTTGACCACCCCAGCAAGGGGCTGCTTTTTTTAGCTTTCTCATTGTAGCGTCTGCGAACGTAAAGAGAAGAAATTTTTACTTGTTTTTTCTAATATTTATTTTTTTGGAGCCTGTTTGTAACCTGTTCTTGGTTCGTGCTTCATTGGAATCGAGAAATATCAGATAAGGAACTCTTGTGTGAATCTATGATCTCGATGACAACCTGGGTTCCAGTAGAGAGCGGACCTACGGATCTCGCTAGCAGCTTTACTATGGTCCATGTTCTATCATCTTTGATCCACTTCGGGACTAGCAATCTCAAAGCAAAATTCGAAAAAAGAGGTAGAATATCCGATTAAATCTTCTCGGCAACAAGTTTTCACAAACTTGAGAAGATTGACGACATACAGTTCCAACATTTGGATGAGGGAAAGAGTCCTTTGTCAAATATTAAAGCTGAGTAGTCAGAACCTACAATTTCTCAGGATGTAGGAGTTAGCGTTTGAAGGACGCACGTTCTAGTTGTAAGAAAGATTAAAAGTTGACCAAGGATTGTAGAGTATGTGCATAACGAGACTTAGCGTATGACAGTTCTTGGCGGTTGGCAAGACTTGGCCGCATAGCAGTCTCTTGACACATGAAGTCTCTTGCCGCATAAAGACTCTTACCGCATAGAAGACACTTGCCGCATAGAAGACTCCTGCCGCATGACAGACTCTTGGCTTATTGAAGGTCATGCCGCATGGCAGAGCTGGTCGTATAGTGTCGTAGGTGCATACAAAACGCATGGAGACTTATGCCCATCCAGGACGCATGGAGGCTTATGCGCATGGCATAACTTGGTGCATGATAAGCTTTGCGAATGAAAGTCACTTATCTGGACAGGACTTGACGCATGACTGAAATTGGAGCTTGAAAGCAGAACCAATTTGAACCAATATAGCAAGGTATAGGTAAAACTTGGTTCTTTTGATTACTTAACTTGGTTGCTATGATTGCGCAGGTTGAATCATCAAGGGTGGTTACTGACTAGTGGGTAGACAATAGTGCATCTGGCCATACATGCTCTGTAAAAGGGCAGTTCACCAAAGCATAGTACTATCTCAGAAGAAGGTCTCTATGGCGAACAAGTGTCAAGCAGAAGATCTAGGGATAAGGATGATAATTCTGGACTTCTGGCTTGAAGAGGAGATTGCTCTTATTAAGTTGTGACAAATCTGACTAAGACATGTGTTTTCAACAAAGATGTCTAAGTTCAGGGATATCTCCAAGATGTGGGGGTAAGGAGGTGGAGAGATGTGATGGCTACGTTCAGACATAGGTAGTCAGGAAGCCGTTTAGACGGATGACTACAAGTACATATCCTATGGAGCTGCTGCGCTCAGATATCTGTGACTTCTATTCTCCACAAAGGGCCAGGGTAAAGTTTATCACTTCTTTCTTTAACGACTTATCGAAAAATGCATTCGCATATCTTTTCATAATCGAAGGATGAAGCGTTCGAGAACCTCAGGGACTTTAAGTTTGGAGCTGAGCATTATATCAGTCCACAACTCAATAGACTTAGAAGTTTTCTATATGAAGAGTATTGTTCTTTGGATTTACATTGTTCAACTTAGAACATGAAATTGACTATGGAACATGCATTATTTTTTGGATTCGCATCGTCCAGCTTAGAACATGGAATTGACTATAGAACATGCATCGTTCTTTGGATTCGCATCATTCAGCTTAGAACATGAAATTGACTATGGAATGACATTTTCGTACTCTATCATTCCATTGAAGATACAGATAGGAAGGACTAGAGTTAACAATAATGATGACTTTTATATTATTATTTAAAGGGCCTCCTAGATTGTCTGTGGGAGAATATTGCACTTACGGTCATGTCCCTAGTATCGTTCATCACTTCTGATGTAATTCTGATTTAAAGTCATATCCACATGAATATCGTTCGATTTTGAGAATTTTTCGGAGGACCATATCAGCCAGAGTTGTTGGCACTTCTATAGAAGAAGATATATTCTAGAAATGGGTTATCTTTTAAGAGATAATATTTGAACCAGAACTCGAAGAGAAGTCAGAGAGTTAGGAGGTCGAAGGATCAAAGATGATCTTATCACCTATCATATGGAGGTCGTGCCACTTACCTATGATGAGACGATAAAAACCAGAGACTTAGTCTGCTAAAAGGAGTCAGTCCATGAAGAGATTGACCCCATATCAACACTTGAATGTTGATCAATCTGCCTGAAGGAGATAAACCTATCAGATGAGTATATATATCTTCAGTAGAAGAAAAATGGAAGCAGATAGAACAGTTGAGTTCAAGACTAGACTTGTAGCCTAAGAGTTTTCTCAGATACAGGGGACTGAGTTCTGTGGCACCTCGTTGAAGGTGTCATATATCAGGATGATGATTGCCGTAGCTGCTATTCATAAGCAGATTGTTTATCAGATGAAGGAAATACAACAAGTCTTAGAGGAAGACTAACATAAGAGCTTCACGGACAACCATTAAAATTATTGTCATTCAGGTTTAAAGACAGTCTGCGGGTTGGTGATATCTCAATATGGCCTGAACTAAATCCCATGATGTTGCAGCAGATGTTTGACAGATTATCTAGTCAAAGTTGTCGCAGGATCAGCGGGACAGACAAGTGTGTGTACACGAAGTTCGCTGATAATAAAGAAGTCATCTTTTGTATCTATGTTGACGACTTGCTAAAATCTCAGCCGTGGATATAAAAGTGTCACTAGAACAAAGATGTCCTTTCATCCAGACTCAGGACATGGGATTGTGGATGTCATCCTAAGGATATAAGATAATCCGGATGCCAGGTGGACATGCACAGTCACAAGCTCTCTACATAAGAAGATTGGTCACATGCTTTGGGTATCAGAGTCGATACTCCTCAGGTGTAACATAAAGATGAAGAAGCCTAATCCAAGGGAAAGCATAAGACAGTTGGTGTACTCGAGCATCATCAGGTGCATGATTCAAGCTGCGAGTACCGCCAGGCATGATATAGCTCTCGCTGTAGGGATGCTGAGTCAGTTAACGAGCAGAGTGTGTGTGTTGTTGAACACTGAAAGCTGTGAAGAGAGTCATCAAAATTCTCAAGTGGAATCAGTGGTATATCCTACACTACAACAGTTATCCACATATGATGGAAGGCTTCAGTAATGCTAGTTGTGCTCAGAAAAGAAGAGTAAAAGATCCACAGGAGGATGCGACTTCTCCAGGAGTGGTGCTACTATATCGTGGAAGTCGAAGAAGTAGTCTTTACTCTCAGAGTTTTATGAACTATCAGCTGCAGCATATTAAGCAGGAAGGTTCTAGAAGCTCTCAGATGATCTTTTTATGGTTAGTACACAGGTTCGGGTGATATCATCATACAATAAAAATAAGAAAGCTACAGCGGTGGAATCTATTCATCTCTTTAAGGGTTTAAAGAGAACTGTGTGGATAAAACACAAAATACTGAGTGAGCACAGCTAGCGTGGATCATTACAGTGGTTAATGTTTGGAGCCAGGAGATTCTGGCGGATCCGTTCCTGATAGGCCTCAAGTTCCAGTATAGAATACTGAATGAGTACAGCTAGCGTGGATCATTACAGTAGCTAATGTTTAGAGCCAAATGATTCTGGCGGATCCATTCATGATAGTCCTTAAGAGCCAGTAAAGAACAATGAATGAGCGCAACTAGCATGGATTATTACAGTGGCTAAAAGATCAAAGTCAGGTGAATCTGGCGGATCTATTCATAATAGGCCTCAAGCGTCAGCTGATCGTAAGTAATATAAATTATTGTAGTACTCCATGCTACCGTGGGATTCAACCTATTGTAATCTCCTTAAAATTAAAAGAATCATTGTTTAAATCAAAATTTAATCTATCGTAATCACTTCTTGAATTTCAAATAATTAAAATCTAAATTTAAGTCAAATCTATATGACATCTCCAAGATTTAAATAACCCACATCAAA
Source organism: Iris macrosiphon (assembly GCA_036927795.1). Taxonomy (NCBI): domain Eukaryota; kingdom Viridiplantae; phylum Streptophyta; class Magnoliopsida; order Asparagales; family Iridaceae; genus Iris; species Iris macrosiphon. The sequence continues at coordinate 145,568,075 of JAYESA010000001.1, read as the reverse complement.
TTTTAAATCACGATTCCAACTATCATAATCTCCTTTAGATTTTTAATAATAAACAACTCTATTCAAATCTTATTCCTAGTTTCAAACTTAAGAATTTTGTACTCATCCAATTTTAAATTCAATTTTCATCCTCAATATTTCAAATAGGTGATCCAACCATCAAAATTTAACTTTTAATTCAAATCATCAATTCGTAAAATTTTTAATCAAATCTAGCAATGCTCACATTTGGAATTCTATATTTATCCTCAAAATTTAAATTGATGACTCAATCTCTAATATTGAAAATTCAAATCACATGCTCAAATTATAACTATTTGGTCCAATATACAAAATTTCAAATTTTACTCTATATGGCATTCTTATCTTTAAAGTTAAATCTCCACCATCATAATCATTCTTCTAAAAATTTTCAAAATTAAAATAACTTAATTCTCTCAATCTTATCTTACTTGTTAACCTTCGTAACCATCGTCTAAGATTTTTACCTTCATATAAAATTTTAGCTCAAGTTGACAATGCAACTCCTACCCAACTTATAATTTATCGATCTATCACACAAGACTATACATTTAAAAAATACTTCTTTAAATTATTTAATCGTGTGATCCAATCCTCAAAAATTTTAACACAAAATATCACATGTTTCACGATCTCAATTACAAAGATAGTCACAAAGTAATACGATTGGCCTATGGGGTATATCTAGTACTATCCGTGTGTCAAACTTATATCAAGTACGAGCGTTCGTCTTTACGGAATAGGGAAAGACGAAAAACAATAATAAAGAGTTCAATAGGGGGTGATAGACTATAAGTACATGGTTTAAAGGCGATTGAAGAATTCAAAAGGGAGTTGTCAAGGCAGTTGTGTATTAAAATCTTATTTTTGGTATATTCCTATTCTTAGGCTTGTATCAGTATAGTTGTGTAACCGACACGATATGTTCGAATTTGTCTATGGGGCAAGTATATTCGTCTAACAAGCTAAGTCAACTCAATCCACGTAAAGTAGGGGCAAGTATATTCGTCTAACAAGCTAAGTTAACTTAATCCACGTAAAGTAGTCATGCAAAGAGCGAACCAAGCGTACTAAGGTTAGCTAGATCTTAATGCACTGATTCTGATTTAGACAATGTATTAGTATGGGCCCCTACTAACACATATGTCAGGAACAAGATCGATAAAAGAATAAGCTTACAAAATTAGGTTATAATAGCAGCATGAGTTAATATAGTCCAAATAATATAAGTACATGGGATTATGATGAGTGAAGATACAAATAGTTCAAGTTCATCAAGGATCTAAGTCTCGTTCAGTGTTTGTGCCTCTACAGTCATCGTACTAGCTTATTGTCTAAGTCTCTGGTCGACCAAATAGGGGTATGGACCTCTAAAATTCTACAATTTGGATAAACACTATCTTCTTATGCTAGCATATAGTTAGTGTCATTCAATTACACTTCCTTAATGGGTCAAAAGTACTATGGAATACTAGGTTTTGAGTCATGCTACCCAACTTACAAGACTCAACTAATAATGTAACTTAAGAATGGGGAAGTTACTGGCTCTCGAGTGAGAGAGGATATAACCTATATTTAGATGTGTGAAACATATTACTTGATTTGGAAACTAAAGGATAATCATAAAATCATAATTTAAATGAACAACTCAAACTATCAAGTTCTAACTACTAGACACAAAAATTTAAAATTCAAGATTAACAACTACAATCCTACCAAACTATACATCCTAACATAAAAGGAATCACTTGGCCTATAATTAGAAGGGTAAGGTGGTACGATTTGAAAGATAAAAAAAAATTTTAGTCATCATACAAATAGCGAGCGTTAAGGTTTCGGAGAAATAAGATATAAAAGTAAATAAAGAGACTCTTTATAATATCATGGTTTTTTAAGGAAAGGTGGTATGCTAGTCTCTGTGTTCGAGGTATAATCATGGAAAAGGTCCTAATCATTCAATAAGTTTTAATTGGGTAAAGAGCTATGACAATTGATCTATGATGGAGGGAGGGATTAACTCAAGATGAGAAAGTATATATATAGTTGGATGAGATGGAACGGTCGGTGGCTCATGAAGACTCAAGTAGGATTCAACGATGATCTTAGATTCTAGAGGATCTACTAAGCTAAAGGTAGGGTACCATTGCTCTTACCAAGCTATTGGTTCATTCCTCTTGGTTTTCTAAGATACTACTCTGCTAATATCAAGACAAGAATCTAAATTTATAGTCCTCTTATATTATCTCACTATGAAAGTTAGCTTTAGTTATAATATTCAACCTTAGATTTTTATTGGTTCCTCAATATTAGGGTCAATCAATATGGTTAAATTACTAACTAACCCTAGTAGTGTCTATACTACCCTCAAGTCATTCCTAAATATCTCAAGGGATAATGTTCAATCAGATTAAAGGTGCTGGAAGCTAGGGTCATTAGGTATGCTAAACTTTTGGGAGCTGCCAATATTCTAATTTATTTTTCTTAGTAGGTATGCTATCATAATTATCTTCTAATCCTAACAACAAGGATTCCTATATTCTGGCAGAAGGCTATACTCAAGGAACCATTAGGGAAGTACATTGAATAGGAAGATGTGAGGGAACAAGGATACCGATTTTAATAGAATTAAGTGAGTATAATTTTGAAGGTCAAGGAAGGTAGGTGAGTTCAAGAATTCAGAATAAAAATAAAGAGGGAAATCAAATATGTGGATGAGATCCTATACTCTAATAATATTTGTAGGCTTGCACGTTACACAACGTAACCGAGACAATATACTCTCGACCTGCATGGACCACCATAAAAACTTGTCTTGCCCCAGCCCCAAAATACGTAGGACTAGAAATACGTAGCATGTCAACCGTATGTATATGATAACTCCAATATATTAGAAAATCATAACACATACGTACGCTGTAATATGAATATTAATCACAAGTGGTTCATATATTAACATATATGTACGCTGTAATATGAATATTTACAAATATGTACACATATATACACTGTCAACACAAGTCACGGGCATCTATATCTCATCCACAAGCACAAGTAATGAATATCAAAATAAATAGCTAAATGTCTCAAGTATGAAGTATCAAAAGAATAATAGTCGGGTGGAGACAAATCCACTACCAATCAACTATATCAAAAAATAAAATGACAGAGGAGATCAAAACCCCAATATGAAATAAATGTCAATAAAGAAACTAGTACTCAAAAGGTAAGACCTCCTCAACAAAGAATGATACGTCAGGCCCAGGTCCATACTCCTACGAATAATCCTGCTCGTCTATACCAGGAAGTGGACCAGGTCCTCAGAGGGACGTAACATGATACAAAAAGTACATGCCATAATATACTGAAAATAATATCCAAAGGGTCGCTTAACCGTCTATGTGAAATACACTTTTGAGAACAACATTCTAACGTATGGGCTATCTAGCTAAAAATGGGATTGGCGTGACTCTTTTAGAGAATCAGTGGCCTAAAAAGCATAACGTCTTTCGATCTTCAGAGGCCTCCTATAAATAATATAATATAAGGGTCATCTGATCACGCATCTCCGGCGGAACGTACGGGTTACAAAAGGAAAAGTGTATAGGAGCCAATTTGCCTACTTGTTGTTCTCCCTACCCTATGCTCTATCTATGTCATATCCATGCCATGGTGATACCTATAATAACTGCCAAGTCTTCTAGCATGCATTTCTATCAGCAGTTTTTTTCTTATACGTCGTACGTCCCATACGTACAGGTGGCCAGCCTATCACGCAAGTCCGTGTCCTACATGTGACTCACACTCGTGTAACAAATGTGTCATGACCAATGAAACATAAGAAAGCCTCAACACCGTGGGGTGGTCTCGTAACACAAGGTCATCATGCAAAATAACCCAAGTTATTCTTAGGTGCGTAGTTTTATATAGTAAAATAAAATAACTAAATGAACAACAGCAAATATGTATGTTAGTAATGAATATAAATAAGTAGTACAATGACAAGGTATACTTGCCTGACAAGCAATCTGTGTAGTGTAGGCGTCCTAACGTCAAGCACAAGGGATCAGAAACTACAGACTCCGAACGAACGTCTCTGGATGTTGAAATAAATATCACCAACCTCTTTGGAATTAGTGAGATAGTCAGAAAACTCTACCATTTCTCCCAATTTGGACCCATAGACAAAAAAGATAATTTTTAGTCAAAGCGTTGTCCATTTGGGAGCCACCTTGCACTGAAATACGTCTCAGGAGTAAAAGTCTCTAAATAGGATAAATTATAGGTCAAACCAATCCAAAACGATGATACGAACTTAACAATATATCTAATTTTGGATTTTGGTGAGCCGATCATAATTTTGCCCGTCAAGTCAACCGTAGATCCCACAAATAGGCGGCTCGGTCAACGTGGGGTGCTCTGGTATTATTTTTACCGAATATGAATGGGTCGGTACGTATGTGTCTCGACTATAGGGCTCTGAACAACCTCACTATCAAGAATAAATACCTGCTACCGAGGATAGATGATCTTTTCGATCAGTTTAGCGGAGCGAAGGTATTTTCGAAGATAGACTTGAGGTCAGGATACCACCAAGTAAAAGTAAAAAAATTGAGGATATTTCGAAGACAGCTTTTCGGACTCGGTATGGCCAGTTTGAGTTTATGGTGATACCGTTTGGGTTGACCAATGCCCAGGTGGTATTCATGAATATGGTGAACAAGGTGTTCTACTGGTACCTTGATAAGTTCGTTGTAGTGTTCATTGATGATATTCTAGTATTTTTGAAGACCCCGGAAGATCATGAGGAGCACCTGAGGATATTTTTGGAGACTCTCAGGAAGGAGAATTCCTTGGTCAAGTGGTGACAGGAGATGGGATCTCAGTGGACCCAAAGAAGATCGTGGCAGTGGAGTCGTGGGCTACTCCGAGTGTGTGGAGCAATGAGGTATGGGTAAGAACCTAATATGTATATCAGTGAATAAGTATCAATGAAAGCAAGGATTACCTGGTGTTAGTGTAAGTGATTAGTAGTTTAGTGGTACACCAATATGAGTGTCTAAGAGGGTAGGTATCAAGAGTTACGTGACCGGTATTCAGTGTCAACTTGATACTTTAAGTATATATGCATACATGAAGGTATAAGCATAAGATTACTCCTAAGTATACTAATATAGACATATTATCATTGAGTATATGTACTACTAGTAAGTGTTTGATCTAGAGTGGTATCTCAAGTCCCATGAGGGTAGGTTGAGCATATAGCTATGGTAAGTTAGGATGCTAGTATTAGTTAGATATCTGAGTTGGGGTTTAGTTGTGAGTATCAGTTAGGTACTAATACCAGCTTAAGGTTAGAGATTAGAGTATTAGCTAAGGTAATACCAATATTATTGATACCTTAGTGACATTAGCTAGTATAACTAGTACATGTAAGGTATGGACCTAGAAACTTAAGTATGACCTAGTATTACCTAGTATTAACTAGTTTAGCCTTGTAATCAACCTAGAAGCTAGGTATAGACCTAAAATCAAGGTATTGTCCTAGTTTGACTGGTGTGGCCTAGAAATGGCTTAGTAATAGCTTAGAAATGGCCTAGAAATTATATTTTAGCATATTTTAGCATGTTTATCATTCCAATATACCTAAATGACATGATATTTCATATATAGGTCTGTGTGACACCAGCTTAGATACCGAGTTATACCATTTGCTTAGGACCACAGGCGAGTATACCTCTCTGGTAGTTTTTATTATATGATAGTGTATATATCATATGTTCTAGAACTGTTATACTTAATTCTGACACATTGTTACACGGACTGGTACTATATGGATCCTGTCAGAAGATGTTATATAGTACCCCACTCCGCGTAGGCATTATGTACAAGTGATATCGCTTTGCTTGCTCGAGCGGAAGCCTTCTCGGAGAGTTCCCGATCGAAATACAAGACGATTAATCTAAGTGAGTGGACAGAACTTCATTTTCAATGCGAATATTATCTTATTAAGCAAAACAAGCATTGTAAAACTCAGATTCATTATTAAGGCTCGAGCGGAAGCCTTCTCGGAGAGTTCCCGATCGAAATACAAGACGATTAATCTAAGTGAGTGGACAGAACTTCATTCTCTGATTCTTGCACGTCTTAATAATGAATCTGAGTTTTACAATGCTTGTTTTGCTTAATAAGATAATATTCGCATTGAAAATGATAGAACAAGAACCTGCATGCTTAACTAGAGAACTTGTATGCTTGTCTAAAAAGAGAAAGAACCTTGCCATGCTAAGTCAAGATAAAAAAGAAATGTTGTACGCTTAGTTACACTAACACCGCTATCAAACGAACCCTTGCCATGCTAAAAAGATAAGTAAAGGAATTGCTTGAACAAGTCTCTTTGTCATATGCTAAGAAAGAGTAGAATTGCATACTTTAGTAACAAGAGATAGAAGAACTACTACCATGCTTTGCATACATAGAGTTTTCTCGCATGTTCCCTATTATACTGAAAGAGATAGATATTGCATGCTAGTTATTATGAAATCGATATCATGCTTGCTAATATATATGTTTTGCTTGCCTGTTTTGCTATATCGAACTGCTATAAGTATTTAATTTGTATAAGCAGAGACTAATAGTGTGCCCCGAGGTTCAGTCCTTGTGATCTGGTGGGGTGTGCTGTTAGTTGTAGGAAAGATGATTAATATATTTTTCTTGATCATTGCTTGCTTGTATTATATTTCATGTCATGCATTGGTCTCGGACAACTTGTGCACAAGGTCTTGTCTCTCGAACGGTTCCTGTGGCACTGGAAATCGCTCGGTCCAGAAGAGATTTTTGTTTCACCCTGAGGATACGGTCCTACGGGGTCTAGTGGTGTGATGTGTCTATTGGTGTTGTGCGGAATCCATGATGTCACAGCTGCTAGTATTTGTGTGTGTTGGTGAAGAGCTGAACCATGAGTCACAGTTGCCGACACATGCGTGTGCTAGTGCAGAGTTGAACCTTGAGTCACCGCTGCTAATCATGGGGCTACCCATGGACCATCATGTAGTTAGGGCGCATGCTAGGTTAGCCTTCTTGCATACCTAGCTAACTGTTTGATGCAGAGACAGATAGGGAGTAGAACATATATGTTTATGCAAATTATTGCTAACTTGTATGTCTGCTGCAGGGATAACCGTTCGACAAAGGGTAAGAAACACGAAGAGTATATATATATATATATATATATATATATATATATATATATATATATATATATATAGCTTGCTTGTTTATTTCGTCAGCAATATAGAGTTTATCTGATAGTGTTTCATGCATTCGCATCGGTGGACAATTGCTATTAGTGCAGAGCTGAACCTTGAGTCACAGCTGCTAATAACATCAGATAAAAGAGTCATTAGTTAGCTGGATTACCGCTATTGATCCTGAGTTTCTCGGGAACCGAAATTATATAGATAGTTCATCTTGTTTGCTTGATAGAATGATAGTCCACTTGATGCACTTGTCATGATTCAAGATGAACAGTCTACTAAAGATAACTTTTGTTCCTAAGAGATTAAATATGGCTCACGATATATGCTGCACACTGTACGATAGAACACTGTCCCTATAGCTTGCTTGTATCTATTGAATATGCAAACTGGTTTCAAAGACATATTTTTGAAAGAAGTAAACTGACTCTAACCCTGTGTTGCATGAAATGAACCTAGGTAAAAGTAGCAAGATCACTAGTAATATAATATTTTGCCACATAATTACTTAGTGTTTATTTCAGGAAGTGTTGCTTCTGTTCGTTGATTTATACTCACCAGTACTTTCTCCAAAGTGCTGACCCACCAACAGTTTTCTTATTCGCAGGTGCTGGATCGTCCGTGAAAGCGATAGCCGTGCCTCATCCCCAGGACAGAGAAATCTGGAGTCAATGCCTTGAGCCATATCAAGATTTCTTTGAGCTGCTTTTGTATAAACGAATGTAATGTATGGAACGATGTTATTGTATTCGTGAGAGTTCTTGAGCGATTTGTAACTTTGGCTTAATGCCGCTTGTAACACTTTTGAATATCAATAAAGATGCTTGTTTCCTTTTGCCATTGTGTTCTTTAATTTTCTGTAAAATGTGCCCCTGCTTCCATCTTGAATAGCTTACTTGCCCTTGTTCAAGCTTTGGCATTGTGCAAGCGTAGCTTAGTCTTGCACGACATCACGCCCAAGCGAGGACGGTCGATCCCGCAAGGACCCAAGCAAGGACGAATGTCCCTGTAGGATCGGGGTATGACATGTTATCCCTTTATCGTGTATAAAAGGTTACTCCTTACACATGTACTTTATCGTGTGCATCGGATATTCTTTGTGCTTGTGTTCTCCGTGTACTTATATTATATTCGTGTATGTAACATGTCATGATTGGATCCATGAGTACTTGTTGGGGTAGGGGAGTAGAAGTTGGTTATGTGATCAAGCCCTAGTGTATTCGTGTATATGTCGATTATACACCTTACGTATAATCGAGTTACCCTAATATATTCATGTTCAACCTAAACCGATCACATAACAAACTTGTATTCTAAGGCACTTAGTCAGTATTCTATTTATCTCACTTGTAGTTCATTTCATATTGCATATATTTTATTTTTCAGTATTTATCTGCTTGTCTCAGTTATATTTTTATTTAATAGTTACTTGTACATCTTATATTCTTTTCTATTACTTGTCATATATTCTCTATCATGTATTTGGAACTGCTTTCAGAGTTTTGTACTTCGCTCCAATCCTTACTGGATAAAATTTTTAGGTGATTGGTTAGAGGATATGTATCCCACTTACTACGGGCCACAAGATGACGATCCGGTTGGGATAACACCCTTAGAGCAGGATGATCTAGTGCCAGCCACCGAAGAGACTCAACTAGTATAGCAGACTTAACTTTTTTCCTTATTGTATTGGATATGTCTCCATCCTAGACATTTTGGCATGTTATATTATATTAAGACTATTTGTGCTTAGACTTTAAACTTGGATTTGGATTGTATTTGTGACTTTGTGACTCAATTCTTCTATTCCATATCGTGTCATATCTTCCTCTAGTTTATTGTGATTGAGTATTATTTATCATATAGTCATATTGTCCTCGATTTGGGGTTAAAATATCTTGACAAGTATATATATATATATATATATATATATATATATATATATATATATATGTATATTGTGTGAAATATTTAGACAATAGACCTAGACAGCGTTCTACCACCGATGCTGCGACATAGGCTGGACGTACCTACGTACTTGTGTCCTCATACCTGGTGTGGGTTGTGACACATTATGACAAGAAGGGCCACATAAAAAAATTATTTTGCTTAGAAGAGAGAAGAAGGGTGGCAAGGGGAAGAAGAGTGAGAACACAATGACTTCCTCAACACTTGGAGGTGATATGATTATTGTGGGTGATGACTTAGTCATGAATTTCGCCTGCGATGACAATTCTTGGCTGGTGGACTTAGGGGCTGCAATGAACGTATCTCCCAATACAATAATGTTTTTTCTTACACAACAAGAGACTGTAGAGTGTTGAAGATGGGAAATTGAGATGTGTTAAAGGCTATTGCTATTGGAGATGTGCATTTGAGAACCAAAGACAAGTGCAGTTCTTATTGTCAAAGGTGTTTGTCATGTCCCCGATATTCGTTTTAACCTGGTGTCGGTTGGAATGTTGGATGATAAGTGATTCTTCAATCTCTTCAGGAACTATTAGTGAAAGCTTTCCAGAGGTTCTATATATGGTGATTGTCAGAGGAAACAAGAAATTTGATCTCTATTATATGGAGAGAACCAGACATGAAAAATATGAGGTGAACGTCGTCACTGATGCGTCTACCGAGTTGTGGCATAGAAGGCTTAGCAATATTCGCGAGAAAGGGATGAGCTACTTGTTGAATTAGAAAGTAATTTTGAAGCCCGTGTTTACAAAACTGGAGAGATGCATGTATTGCATAATTGAAATAAAAAATATGGTTTCTTTCCAAAGTCACACAAGTTCATGGAAGCTGACGTTGCTCGAGTTAGTTAACTTGAATGTCTACAGTCCAATGAATGTAAAAATTATTGGTGGTGCTTCTTATTGATGATTGTTTCAGAAAAGTTTGGGTCTATGCTATAAAAATCAAGGTTCAGGTACTGCCTACTTTAAAAGAATTTCAGGCCTCTGTTTAAAGAGAGACGGATAAGAAGTTGAAGTATGTTCGGTCCAACAATGGCAGCGAATACATTGGTCCCTTTGATGCTTATTACAAAGAGCAAGTGATTCGATACCAGAAGACTTAGCCAAAGACACCTCACTCAATGGTGTAGCATAGCGTATAAACATAACCCTGATGGAGAATATACGATGTTTGTCGTTAGAAGCAAACTTACCAAATAGTTATTGCGGTGAGTCTCTGAACACTGCTTCTATTTAATCGTTAATAAAATTATTATATATATATATATATATATATATATATATATATATATATATAATATTCTGTTATTTTGCTGCGACAATATTTGAGATCATCTGTTATTCTGCTGCGACGATATTTGAGATGTTGAAACTAAACAGTTAAATTTAATGTCTTGTACAAGTTCGACTTAGACTTATACATCATCATGTCTAGATATACACGATTCTCGGAAATCGAGGGGTGACGAATGGAGAGGTTATGGTGATGGTTGGGTTGCAAGAAGGATTGCGGATGTTGCAGGGAGGATGCGGAGGATGATGATAAATTGTGCAGATATGGTGGAGATATATTGAATTGAGGATTGTGAAGGATGTGATGATGGGTATTGAACTGGAGTTTAGGAAGAACAGGAAAGAGGGGAGTCTGGGGATTCAGAAATATGAAGGCGAGGCCTCGATGGTATTAGGGATGGAGTGGGAACAATTGAGGTTCTGGAAGCAGACGCACAAAATGAATTGTAAAAAATTCATCGGATTTGATGATTTTTTTTAATAAAGGCCTGAACGAATTGAATGGGGCGCCTAAATTCCAAGCAATAGGCCTTAGAATAAAAGGTAGAGATATAAATAGTATTAAATCAAATTTAGGGTTTAGAAAATATTGTGAATCAAAACCAGGGTGAACAGCAACCAACTGCCCAATTCGGATTGTGCATTGGCAGAAACAGCTTGTGCCTTGGTTTACGACCACATCCATTCTGATAGCAAATTGTTGGATATGGGAGGAGAACTAGCACAATTGGATCAATCAAAAGTAGAATTTTATTAATACAAAACTTGTGTACAAGATGATACAAACTCTCAAGATAACTCACAAAGGGAACTACTAGCAAATACTCAAACAAGGACACTGAAAATACAAACTCTTAGGCTCTCATATCACTCACCCATGCTAGCTCCTAGTTTTCTAGCTCTCTGCTTTGTTTGCGTGGTGCTTAGTTTCCAAATCGGAAAGGTCACCACAATTTATATTAGATTGATAGCAATGAAAATACCTAGAAGAGTAGGGAGTTTGAAAAAAAAAAGGTTCTAGTGTATACATTTTTCGAGAAAATTCTAATTTTTTTTATGACATGAAACAAAATAATAATATTAATTTTTTTTAATGGATGATAATGGATGATACAATCAACAATATTGAATGGTAGATATTGGATAGTATGGTTCTATAATAATTTCCGAGTTGTCATGTGGATTTCAGTTTAGTATGTTGGTGCTTCATTGAGACATGTAAGTTTCAAAATCTATGTAGACTTTTTTTTATTAATATAAAAACAATCAGGTTGATGTAAGAATTTATGTCCCACATGTATAATACAAATTGATATGTTGGTTGATTAATTGTATTTTCTTTATGGGAGAAAATATTTTATTGAAATATAGGAAATAGTCCTCTCTCACATCTCTATGAATAGACACACACCCATTTATTGTCTAAAATTTTTTGGGAAGGGTTGCAATTTTTTGAAGGGACATAATGAATCATTAGATACATCATGAGATGTGTATAAGATGAGTCTCATTGTTCAAAAGAAAATATCAAGTTCATAATTGCCTTCTTACCAAAATTGAAGAGTTGTTGAAGAGAAACGATTTCTAGAGATCAAACATCTCGCATTACGAAATAGAGAAAGGTACACTTTTACGTTTCTGCATTATGTTTTATGATTAGTGAAAACATGATTCTCAAAAACAAAGATAACATATGGTATCAGAGCCTAATTGAGTAATCATGTCTTTCCAACTTTATGATGTTCTATTATTCAAAGTACCAGACCATGTTTTGTAATCATGGACGTGTTCATATCTGAATGTTCCTCTTCTAATTAAATAACATACAGAACATGCATAAGTGAATAACCAATATTCATAGTCAATTAAATCTAAGACATGGATGGATGTATTGGAATGTCATATTTTTCCTAATGGTCTATGAATATTCCGTTCTGTTTATTAATGCACTTCCTGGGAACGATAAAGAATATATTCTGACAACCTCTAGTCTTACTTTATTTTATTGAGTCAGAACATACATGTTCTATTTTCATATATGCATGTTCTGTTTTTATCTTATTCATATACTATATAGAGGATAGAGTTCTGTTTCTTCTGAATGTAAGTTGAATTCAGTTATATATATATATATATATATATATATATATATATATATATATATATATATATAACAAATTTGGATAGAACTACACCAAATTATATTATAGAAAGCATGTAAGTACTTATTAATTTTATAGTACTGTATAGAAGTTTGCATTATACATGCATGATATAGACTATGTCTCAATTTGATACTCTCTGTGACTTGCATTATTATTATTAATTTTTTTTTTTGGAAATCAAAACATGTGTACGTGAGAGATTTACAATTTGAGATCCATGCACCGGCAATGAATGCAATAATTTTTTTTATAAAATGCATATATCGTTTCTTTTATATTGTAAAATTATTGAGTTGTCACCAAAGTGGCCCAATAACACTATGTTTATACCCATTTTATAGATGTTTTATGTCTAGATAATGTTCATATTATTGTGGGTACTTTAAAGTTTTTATTGATCACTAGATATATATTATTACCCAAAGGTGAATTATTTAGTGATTAATGAATAAGAAAATGATAGATAATATGTATTTTATTTGTGTACGCATTGAATATCCAAAGATAACATGCATACTCAAATATACAATGTAATTTTATCAATTATTGTAGAAACTAAAAGCATCATTATGTGAACGTAGTATTTCATGTTTAATGCCCAAAGGTGTATCATGCAAATACTTTAATTATTTTATGTTAAATTCAAAGCACTGACAAGTATGTGTTATAATATTGCAGTATCGTCGTCTTTTTCACTTCATTCGCTGGCTTCATATGTTCCAATGCTTACAGGAATAAATTTTCCTGATTGATCTGAACAAGTCCAATTCAACCTTGGTGTGCTTGACCTCGATCTTGCACTCCAGATTGATAAGCCTCCTGATCTCACTGAGACCAGTACTGAAGTTCAAAAGACTCTCCATAAAGCTTGGGAAAAGTCGAACAGACTCAGCATTATTGAGGAAAAGGTAGCAAACACCATTAAGACTACCTTACCCAAAACTGATAATGCAAAAGAATATCTCAAAATTATTGAGGACCGTTTTAGAAGTGCCGACAAGTCACTTGCTGGAACACTTATGAGCAAGCTTACCACCATGAAATTTGATGAAAGCGATTCTATGCATGATCATATCCTCGAAATGACCAACATAGCAGCTAAACTCAAAAATCTTGGGATGGCTATAGATGATACTTTTCTAGTATAATTTATTTTGAACTCCTTACCTCCTGAGTATGGGCCATTTCATGTTCATTATAACACCATTAAGGATAAGTGGAACATAAATGAATTGGCAAGTATGATTGTGCAAGAGGAAGTAAGACTCAAACAACAAAGTATCAATACAGTCAATCTTACTATTCAAGAAGCAAGTAAGCATAATGGAAAGAAGCGTATGAAGGGAAATAAACGCAAAACTTTCCAGGAAGATGGCACCAGTAATGGCAACAAGGGAAAGAAACAGAAGACTAAGAACTGTCATTTCTGCAAGAAACAAGGTCATTTCCAGGCTGATTGTCTGAAACGTAAAGCATGGTTCGAAAAGAAAGGTAAGCCTTTTGCTTTTGTATGTTTCGAATCAAATTTAATTGAAGTTCCTTCTAATACTTGGTGGCTTGACTCTGGTGCTACTGTTCATGTTTCCAAAACAATGCAGGGATTCCGTACGACCCAAACCATAAATCCAAATGAGCATTTCTTATACATGGGAAATGGAGTCAAAGTTCCTGTTAAAGCTCTAGGAACGTACCGATTATTTCTGTCTTCAGGATATTTTATTGATTTGTATCAAACCTTATATGTACCTTCTATTTCTAGAAATTTAGTGTCTATGTCAAAACTTGATAAACTTGGTTATGTATTCAACTTTGGTAATGAAAGTTTCAATTTGTTTAAGAATACTATTCACATAGGTTCTGGTATTCTTAATGATGGTTTATATAAATTTAATCTTGATGATACCTTCTCCAAAACTTTTTTAACTCTGCACCCCAAAATTGGAAACAAGAGAAAATTGATGGAAGAAAATTAATCATTCTTGTGGCATAAACATCTTGGTCATATATCTAAGGAAAGAATTGGAAGATTAGTCAAGGATGACATTCTTCCAAAGTTAAATTTTAATGACTTTGATGTATGCGTTGATTGCATTAAGGGAAAGCAAACAAAGCATACTAAGAAAGGAGCCATAAGAAGTACTAAGCTTCTTGAAATAATACATACAGACATATGTGGACCTTTTGATGTTCCATCATTTGGTAGAGAAAAATATTTTATTACCTTTATCGATGACTTTTCACGTTATTGTTTTATTTATTTATTGCATGACAAATCTTAAGCTGTAGATGTCTTAGATATCTATATCAAGAAAGTCGAAAGGCAATTAAATAGAAAAGTCAAAATAGTAAGATCTGATAGAGGTGGTGAATATTATGGAAAATATAATGAATCGGGTCAATGTCCGGGTCCATTTGCTAAACTCCTTGAGAAACTTGGTATTTGTGCCCAATACACTATGCCAGGTACGCCTCAACAAAATGGAGTTGCAGAAAGACGCAATCGTACCTTACTTGAAATGGTTAGGAGTATGTTAAGCAATTCAACCTTACCCATATCATTGTGGATGCATGCACTTAAAACTGCTGTCTATATTCTAAACCGAGTTCCTAGTAAGGCAGTTCCAAAGACTCCTTTTGAACTATGGACCGGAAGAAAGCCCAGTTTAAAACATTTACATGTTTGGGGGTGTGCAGCAGAGATAAGAGTATATAATCCACATGAAAAGAAATTAGATTTTAGAACGATCAGTGGTAACTTTATAGGTTACCCAGAAAAATCCAAAGGTTATAGGTTTTATTGTTTAAACCATAGTACGAGAATCATAGAATCCGGTAATGCAAGATTCCTAGAAAGTGTTGAAACTAGTGGGAGCAATGAACCTCGAAAAATAGTTCTTAAAGAAATTAGGGTACAAGTACCAATGGTACATTTGCCTTCAACTTCTCAACAAAGTGGTGTTCCTATGGATATTGTACCAAATAATAATCAAGAACAACACATTAATGATATTGCACCACAAAATAATATTAATAATGACCATAATGAGGTTGAAATAAACCATGAAGAGGTTATTGTTAATAATGAACAAATTATCACACATGAAACTGAAGTAGAACAACCACAACAGACGGAATTAAGGAGGTCTCAAAGACAAAGAAAATCAGCCATCTCGGATGACTTTGTGGTTTATCTACAAGAATTAGATTATGATCTAGGAATTGAAAGTGATCCAATAACATTTCCACAAGCCATAAAATGTTTCAATTCTAATAAATGGATTGATGCCATGAAAGAAGAGTTGGAATCAATGGCACATAATAAAGTTTGGGATTTAGTAGAATTGCCTGAAAACTCGAAAAGAGTTGGTTGCAAGTGGGTCTTTAAGACCAAACGTGACTCAAATGGCAATATTGAACGATATAAAGCCAGATTAGTAGCCAAAGGTTACACTCAAAAGAATAGTATTGATTACAAGGAAACCTTCTCTCCTGTTTCAAAGAAGGATTCCCTTAGAATAATCATGGCATTGGTAGCTTATTATGATCTAGAGTTACACCAAATGGATGTGAAAACAGCTTTTCTAAATGGAAATTTAGAAGAGGAAGTTTATATGGAACAACCAGAAGGTTTTCTGGTTGAGGGTAAGGAACACATGGTCTGTAAACTAAATAAATCAATTTATGAACTTAAGCAAGCTTCACGACAATGGTATCTTAAGTTTAACGATATCATTACATCTTTTGGTTTTAAAGAAAATATCGTTGACCGGTGTATATACCTGAAGATCAATGGGAGTGAGTTTATATTTTTGGTTTTGTATGTTGATGATATATTGTTGGCAAGTAGTGATCTTGTTTGTTGCACGAAACCAAGAAATATCTTCCTAAGAACTTTGAAATAAAAGATATAGGTGAGGCATCTTATGTGATAGGAATAGAAATATTCCGAGATCGATCACAAGGATTATTAGGCCTCTCTCAGAAAGAATATATCAATAGAGTGCTTCAAGGATATGGAATGAGTAATTGTAAAGCTGGTGTAATGCCAATTCAGAAAGGGGATAAATTTAGCCTTATGCAATGTCCTAAAAATGAATTAGAGCACCAGCAAATGGAAAGATTTCCTTATGCATCTCTAGTTGGTAGTCTTATGTATGCTCAAACTTGTACAAGACCGGATATTAGCTTTGCAATTGGTATGCTAGGCAGATACCAAAGCAATCCTGGAATTGAACATCGGAAAGCTGCAAAGAAAGTTCTCAGGTATCTACAAGGGACAAAGGACTACATGCTCACATATAGAAGATCTGATCACCTTGAAGTCATCAGTTACTCAGATTCAGATTTTGCTGGATGTATTGATACCAGGGCCAGTCCTGGCCCAGGGAGGGCAGGGCGACCGCCCAGGGCCCCATGGGCCAGAAGGGCCCAATTTTTTTTGTTTAAATATATATATGATTTTGTACCGAAAATAGAACTAGTATTTACCATTGACCATTCTTATCACAAAGCAATTGTTGTGTAGTGGTTATTACATTAAACTTACACACAAGAGGTTCCTAGTTCAAATCTTGGTAGAGGCATATTTTTTATTTTACTTTTGTTTTATTTTTTTTACATTATGTATAGGGCCTCATTTTGAAAGTTCGCCCCGGGCCCCTGTGAGCTCAAGATCGGCCCTGATTGATACCAGAAAATTAACATTTGGTTATTTGTTCCTATTGGCTGGAGGAGCAATCTCATGGAAGAGTGCGAAGTAGAGCATCATAGCTTCGTCTACTATGGAAGCAGAATTCGTGGCATGCTTTGAAGCCAAAATTCAAGCTTCATGACTGCGTAAATTTATTTCAGGACTTGGAGTTGTCGACACTATTACCAAGCCGTTGAAAATTTATTGTGATAATGCAGCAGCAGTCTTCTTTTCTAAAAATGATAAATATTCCAAGGGTGCCAAGCATATGGACTTAAAATATTTATCTGTTAAAGAAGAAGTTCAGAAACAACGAGTGTCCATAGAACATTTGAATACAAAACTCATGATAGCGGATCCACTTACTAAAGGACTACAACCAAAGACATTTTATGAACATGTTGAAAGAATGGGTCTTATGTGTAGTAGGAATTGAGAGCCATTATTGTAATCCTTATGTATTATGTTCTATGTGATTTGAGATCTCATCAATATATATATATATTTCTGAATTATTTTTCCTGGTTTTCCAAATATTGTACAAATAATGGTTTGGATAAATGCTAATCGGGAATGTCTTGTTTAAGACTCTAATGTTGGACTCGAATGTTAAACTTCTAACTTATAAATCATACTGATAAATGTTCTAAAGGTTGTAGTACATGGAAGGAAAATATATCTCTTAATTGACTTACAACCGCCATGACTCACCTTTAGTAAATTTGTCATTATGGTGTTTAAGAATTAACCATATCCAGATTTAAACTTAAGGCCCTATCAATTGTCTTATCATATTGGCCAAGTGGGAGAATGTAAGAATTTATGTCCCACATGTATAATACAAATTGATATGTTGGTTGATTAATTGTATTTTCTTTATGGGAGAAAATACTTTATTGAAATATAGGAAATAGTCCTCTCTCACATCTCTATGAATAGACACACACCCATTTGTTGTCTAAAATTTTTTGGGAAGGGTTGCAATTTTTTGAAGGGACATAATGAATCATTAGATACATCATGAGATGTGTATAAGATGAGTCTCATTGTTCAAAAGAAAATATCAAGTTCATGATTGCCTTCTTACCAAAATTGAAGAGTTGTTGAAGAGAAACGATTTCTAGAGATCAAATATCTCGCATTACGAAATGGAGAAAGGTACACTTTTACGTTTCCGCATTATGTTTTATGATTAGTGAAAACATGATTCTCAAAAACAAAGATAACATGAAAATTCATTCATGTAAGCATTGGAACACCTGGATGCCTGGATGTTGTTTTTCCTTTTGTCTCAAAAATAAATAAATAATGATAACAAACACAAACCAACAATTAATTATTAACACAGAAATTTTTTTGTAGAGCACTCTAGTTTGACTATATTGCCTACAGAGAAAATGGTTGGCAAAAATTGTAAACAGAGAATCCAATTTGGCTTCATTTCAACTCTCACAGCATTCAAACGCCCTTAATAAGGATGTTTTTGTTTTTATTTTTTTCCCTTAAAAACTTAAACAAAAAAATTAACAAAAATAAATAAATAGGTCAAACTTCCTTAGTAAGGACGTTTGATAGATCATTTTTATATTTTTGGGCCGCTGATAAATAAAGTAAGAGAAAAAAGAAGAAGTGGAAAACCAGTGCCCTTAGTAAGGGCTTATCCAAAGATTCAAACGCCCCTGCTAAGGGCGCTTACTATTTTTTTTTTAAAATGTTTATTTTCTCTCATTTGATCTTATTTTAAAAAAATAATTTAATTTTTATTTTAATTAGAGACTATTTTGGATTAACAAGAGAGATTACTATGGATTCACACGAGAGCCTATATGGATTCACAAATGGTAAAAGAGAGTAAAGAGAGATTGGTCGGGTGGGTGGGGTTTGTCTCCTTCACAGATATATAGTAACAAAATAAGATGAGAAGAGAGTAAGGAGTAAGAGAATAGGAGCAAGAGAAGAGAGTAAGAAGGAGAGAAAGAGGAGGAAAAAAGTGACCAGGAGACCATGGGGCTAGAGGAAGAAGAAGAAGCAGCAATGGCTAGGTAGAAATTATATCCTAGTCCATGTAATTTAGTATTTATTTGATTTTGATTTGTGTTTTATTTTTTAGAAATAAGTATATGTTACATTGTTACTACTATTAATTAATTAGTATTTTATTGTTAAAAATAGTTATATTGTTAGAAATAATTATATATTACATTGGTACTAAAATTAAAAATAATTACATGTTTCACTAAATAAATAATTAGACAATTCTATCCAAATCCAAACCTTAAACCTAAACCTAAACACAAGGACCAAAACCAAAATCTAAACATGAAAACCCAGGTGGACCTACTAAAATTAAAAATAATTGTATGTTTCACTAAAATCTAAAATCTTAATTTAGAAATGATCATTTTACAATCGTTATTTTACAGATGGACTTTCAAAATTATAGACAAATTCCAGGTGGACCTACTACTCTTGCTATTGTCCTACAACGTGAGTCACATATATCTAGCTTGCCGGTTAGTTGCATACTCTATGTAGACTTCTTTTGCTTAATATGAAAACAATCATGATGTGCAATCCTGGATGGTTGTTTACCCTTTTCAACAATTAATTATTAAGAGAAGGAAAAAATGTACATACATAGTAAACATAATGAAATATTGATATATAAGCATGAATCTTACGCATTGCATAGTCGCAAATACACTAATTTTACAGCCACAAACTTTGCTGCAAAAACTTAAAACAAAATAAATGCCATGCACAATCAAAATAAGCACGTAGTAGTATCATCATCATGAAGTCCAGTAAAACAATCAATTATGAACAACTAAAACACGAATAGCTTGAAGTGCTCTGCTTTGTCCGGATGGCATTGTTCAAGTCTTCATGCCAATAGCTGCTTGGGAGATACTTTCGAAAGACTTCTCCATACAAGAAGTGAGAAGCTTAGGATCAATGAATCCTTTCTCTACGCCCATTGCCAACTTCAGCTTCCCCATGTAGGTTACAACGCCTATAGTAAGGCTCTGTCAAGGATCGAGAGAAAATACAAATCATATTATCTACGTGTGCATATTTCTTGACTGTGGTTGGTATATGACACAAGCCAGCGGAACAATAACATCATGATCTTCAAGATGAAGTTAGACAATAGGTTATATATTGTTTTAATTTGTTTTACCTGCGGGGATCCTACCAATGTAAAATAGAAGCTTCTAACCGGATGACCTGCGATGATCATCTGCTCTATGGGCCCGACCAAGCTCGTAATCGCCATGCTTGTGTTCCTTAAAGTTGCATGTACATATTTAGCAACAGCCTGAGAAAGAAAGAGGTGTATAGTTTTAACACATCAATTTACCACAATCTAATATATGAAATTTGGTTATAAATTACATCCCTAACTTTTAACTCTTGTATTTATATTGTTACATCCTAAACCAATGAGATAGAAGAAAATCTACTAGTATGAAATACCTATATACAAATCGGTTGAGATAGACTTAGATAACAACTACATATGTTTACTAAATCATGTTTACAAAGTGATGAGAGGGAAAAGGATAAAGCTCTTGACCAAGTCCATGTGGATAATGATAATGATCTAATACTCCCCCTCAAGTTGAGGATGTGGTAGAGATGTATCAACCACATCCAACTTACCCATGAGGTGCTGAAAAGTGTCGGCTCCAAGAAGTTTGGTGAAGAGATCAACAAGCTAATTACATGAGTGAAGATAGCAAGAAAACATTAATTTTGTCTTATTTTTTCCGGATAAAATTACAATCTAGCTCATGAATATATTTACTCCGCTCATGAAAAATTAGATTTTCTACAATGTGAATTGGAGTCTTATTATCGCGAAAGACTGGCATTGGTTGCGGATGAGAGACACCAATATCAGTGAGGATATATTTTATCTATTGTATACATGAAAGAAAATCAAGAAAACGATAACGAGAGACAACTTGTTGTTTCTTAATTGGATTTTCAGGATGTTGGACTAGAACCCAACATTATGAAATATCATGTTGTAGAACAACATGTAATTGGGAAACCAACACAATTCGAGTCGAAGAATCTTCTAAGCTAAATTGATCTTGTGAAAGATAAAAAGAGTCCCTTACCGATTGATCCTTTAAAAAAAATAAAGGACGCGAGTATCGATGTTTATGTTAGTCGTGCATGTAGCCTGCATAAGCTAATGCATGTAGCCTGCATGAATTGACTTAGAGAGTTAAAAACATATTGAATGTAGGTCGTGTAACTCTGATAAAGAAGATGACAAATGAGACGACGATGGGGATTTTGGATCGAGAAGAGGATTGCCATATGTGGATCGAAGATGTTACTGTTGCTCCATTAAAAAAATTAGTTAAACAGTCACCAATCATGTCGAATCCTTTATGATATCAAGAATATATTTTTTTTGACAGAGAAAAATTCCTTTATTGGAATAAGATCCTCAGTTTCATGGAAATCTTGTAACTGACCATTGTCTTTGATTGAAAAAGATATTTCAAGAAATCATTTTAGTTCGAAAATGGAATTTATCATTCTGGTAATAATGATTTCATCGTTATAGATAAGAACATAGAGACTAACTCCCCCTTGAGTGTATGTGAAAAGACTATAATCGACACTGGATTGTGTAACCCCCTTTTGATTAGTCTTGAGAAAAACTTTGAAAATCGTTGCCTAGAGGCTTATTTAAGAACATATAGAGATTTGTTAAGTTTACGAACATGGGTCTCCCCCTTTTTTGAAAATTCGGTGGGCAGTTTCATGTAAGCTTCTTCATGAATATCACCTAGTAAGAAGGTCTTATTGACTTCAAATTGGTGTAGAGATCAACCCTTGACAACTGCAATAGAGAGAAGACTCAAACAAAAACAAGTTTGGTCACTGGTGCAAAAGTATCATGATAATAAATTCCTTCAACTTATATATATATATATTCACAACAAGACACTTTTTATAACTTTCTATGGAACCAACATAACCATATTTAATTTTTTAGACCCATTTACATATAATGGGTTGCTTACTAGGTGTAGAGGAGATAAGACCAAGTATTATTTTACTCAAGTACTTTAATTTGTTTCGATATTGTATCTCACCGTATATGTGTTTCATCGCTTGTGTGAAAGAGGAGGGCTCATCGAAGAAATAATATTAGATAAAAACATACGATGAGAAGAAGAAAATATTTGGAGAGAAAGAAACTTTGTGAGCGGGGATATATTAAGTGACCAGTAAAGTTGTCGAGAAAATATAATCTTTTCAATGTGAGGGGACTCGTTTAGTACGGTTCGAACACCTTGCTTCATATGATGGTATAGGAGCTAAGGGCTGAGGTGATTGAGTAACTTCATAACATAGAACTTCTTAAGGTGGCGATACATCACGTACGTGTAGCTTCAGGATATAATGATTATGTAGACCTTCATGAGAGATTGGTGGTGGAACCTCGGTCCACTTGTGTGAGGTGAAAAGGAGTAACATCACGTGAAGTATTAGGAAAATGGAAAGAATCATCATATTCCAATGGTATAATATGAACACTAGAAGGAGTGGAAGTAAAGGGCATGTCATGATATGAAAATACTGTCTCATGAAAGATGATATTATGAGAACTATAAATTTACGAGATTGGATATCGTAAATACGATATCCTTTTTTACCGTATAGATAACAAACAAAAATTTCCAGGTTGGCACGAGGGTCAAATTTATTTGTAATATTAGTATTGCGAGCAAAACACAGACACCCAAAAACTATAAAAAAAAGAATAAGATGGAGGGGTACCAAAAAGCATTTGGTATGGTGATTTATGGGCCAAGAGTTGAGTCGACATTTTATTTATTAGAAATGTAGTTGTCGTGACATATTCATCCTAAATTTTTAATAGAAATTATGCTTGAAAACGTAAGGCACTGGCAATATCGAGGAGATGATGATGTTTTCTCTCCACAACAATATTTAGTTTTAGGGTAGCAATACAACTACGTTGGTGAATAGTTAATTTTTTTATAAAACCAAGATTGCAAAGGTTCAGATAGAAACTTAGTTCCATTATCGGATTATATATATTTTACGGAGTAGAGGGAGAAAGAGAGGGCCACTACCAGAAAGTATGTGAGAGATGTTGGAGTGGTATTGACGTTCAACCATGTGTAAAATAATAATAATAATATAATAGCAATTGTTTTATTGCAGATTCAGCTTTCATGAGTTATATCCATGTTGATTTTGTGAAATCATCAAAAATTGTTAGAAAAAAATGAACACCACTACGAGAGGGTTCTAAAAGTGGCCCTGAATGTCACAATGGATCAATTGAAAAAATTTAGTATTTAGTGAAGAACTTTGGTTCAAAGCTAGATGAGCTATTGTTTTGCCAATGGGCATAAATCACATGGACAACCAAAGATGATTAATATTATGGAAATTTCTAGCTAGAAAATTAAACGCGACAATGATTGGTGTTCTAGGTGCCAATGCCATAGGTCAAATTGATTTGGCCTAATGAAGAACACGAAAAGCAAAACCTAAGAAATAGGACCACCTGTTTATGACCATGGCCAATCACTCTCTTCATTAGTCGGTCCCAAAACAAACACTGAATATGAGAGAATAACTTCACAACATTATATCTAGTAATTTGAGAGATGCATAATAAAATAAACTTAAATGAGTGAATGTGAACTTTTTTCTTTAATATAAGTTTTCATGAAAAATTAAGTGTACCAATATGGAGAACTAATGCATGAGATCCATCAGGTAATCGCTCAAGAAAAATATTAGGTGCAAGAGAAATAAGATTTAAATAATAACAAGAAAAAATGGTCCCAATTTACTTTGTGCAGATCAACCAATACCGACCGAATTTCTCTCCAACAATTTGATTTCAACTGGCTATTCAAGCCACTAGTCCTCACAGTGTCCCCTGCTAAGAGCGAGACACTATAATATGAACTTATACAACTTATATAGAAATTATGACTTTACTAACTTTATATCAATATGTTGGAATTCTAATAATAGGGCTCTGACGACCGATTAAACTACATGCTATTAAAGGGAATTATAGAAATAATTGTTAAAGAGAACAAATATTTCACTTGATCGATTTCGAGAAAAGAATGTAAGTCTATAATATGATGAATAGTATGTATATTCTAAGCCTTGGTTAATGATTTTGTTTGTGGAACATTGGGATCCTTGTGTCACCATTTGAGATGGCCCTGGAAGGAAAAGTTGTGTACGATCGACAACTTGAAGAATGTAGAAATAATGGAACAAAAGATGGAATGATATTGTATTTATTTAAAGCATTCATATTCTATATTTATAAATAATCCTATTTGCATAGTTTTGGATCAACGTGTACACTAAATTTTCAAATGTGTGGGTTAGGGGCTTGGATAGCCACTTAGAATCAAATTATTGTGAAAAAATTATGTTGGTAAATGTTGATCGGGACAAAGTGAATTACGCCACTTTTCTCATCTATGAAATGACTTTGTTATTTTTGTTTGTATATACAAGTGTGTCGACATTCACTAAATAATGAAGTGCTAACATAGTAAGAAATAATACTTACTTCTGAACCTTTAAGCCTTCTTATTGTCTCTAAAAACTTCCCAGTGAGAACGGCCGCTAACGAGTTTTTCTTTTCGTCAAGGATCTTCCTGGCTTTCTGAACAAATTGGAGGGGGTCAGCATTCTTCGGATCCTTGCAAGTGGGAATCCCCACATCGATGAAGGCAAAGTGATTTCCCCAGGGGGACTTGGTGTCAGGCTTGGTCATCTCATTAAGAGGTTGATAGCTGCGGATGTCGATGTCCCTCGTATTAAGCAGCACCAACGCAGTCACATTTGCTGCTTTGGCCGTGGCTTCTTCACTTGCGGCTTCAATGTACAGTCGAATGCCAAGGAATACGATTCCGCAAAGTACATCATTAATCGTCTGTCAACAAATGCAAAATTGGTACACATGAGCATTACCTACGTAGAAGCAGCTTACCTATGGCACATTTCTAATAAAGTACTGCTAAGCTTACCCCTCTAATCTTGGTCTTAATCTTTTTAATATCATCAAGAGAGAATTCAATGGAGGAGAGAGTTATTGGTAGAAACTCGACACCCGGAGTGCCCGACCTGACCGGGGATATATCATCTTCAACGAGGTTGCTCTTCAAAACGCTCCACCCAAAGTCGCGGACCGTATTGACACACATGGATAGTGCACTGGGTACCTTGCTAATCATGCCCATCATGCCATTCTTGGTCAGCTTCAGCTTCGATCCAGACGGAAACGTGAGCGGAAGAGACGGATCATCGGCTCTTTGAAAGCAGTTGAAGAGGGCTGCCATGAGAGAGTATCCATCACCAAGGGAATGGTGAATCCGGAACACCATTGTTCCTGCTGCTTTGCTAGTTGGGAACTTTATCAAGTACAGATCCCACAGTGGCCGGCTCTGCGGAAACTGGTTAGTTAGCTTGGAGATGTAGTCTTGCACGTACTCATCGTAGGTGTCGAGCCCAGATGGAAAGGTAGGAACATGTACATGCTCCTCTAAATTCACCTTCACCCTCCTCCACTGCTGAACCCCTTGTGCATCCCTTACCTGCTTCAAAATTGCATATAATAGAAGTCATGATATACAAGAATTCGAGGTATTAAGGATGCATTTCCTTGTTCTGTTAAACACTGAAATAGGAGTTCAGTAAATTTCATTGATGACAGTTATATGATGGCAAGTCTCATCATTTTTATTGAGAGCACGAGTTTTCATGCGAATCCTATGTGACATGCATGTAAATCTTGATATTATGTATACGGAATGATTTAACAAGTGGCTATAGATTCTATTCTTTACAAGTGGTGGATGGAGCAATAATTCCAATTGAGGAACAGACAAGAAGAGACGTAGCCATTAGTGCGGAGAGCAGCTCTCTGTTAACAGGATAGAATTGATCTTCTTGTCAATGTTCTTCCTTTCTGCTATTTTATTGGATTGTGGAAAGTACAGTATAATCGTTTCATTGACAATTTCATATTCTTTATAGAACGATGCAAATTTCAACGAACAATACTCTTTGCCTCAATCGACTTCTCAGTCTCTTGAGTTGTTGCAATGTTTGACGCTCAGCTTCAACCTTTAAGTCTTTGAACTTCTAAAACACTTCATCTTTTGATTTGCGTAGATAGATGAACGCGTATTTGGTGAAGTAAGTAATCAATGAAAGTAATGAAATACATCATCCCGTCTTTTGTAGAGAATTACTTGAAGTCACATATATCCGCGTTCTCCAACTCCTGAAAATATGTACTTTGGTTCACCCATCTAAACGACTTACTTACAATCTTGGTCTACACACGGACTTCACATTTTTCTACTTCTTTACCCCCATATTTGGATATAAGGTTTATGCTAGACATCTTGTTAATTCTTTTCCAATACACATGTCATAACCTACTATGTCAAAACTCAAGAGAATAACCAGAAATAGAAAATACATTAATGCTTTCAGATGGAGTTACAATTTGAAGTTTAAATGTCCTTTAGTACAAAAAGCTATATATACCGAAGTATGATCCTTTGTAGGACAACACCATCTGACCAACACTGATGTCCATCCTCAAGTCCGTGTTTCTTAACAAACTTCCTGAGATCAAGTTTTTGAAGCCTGCGTGCTTTACTTTCTTCCGGGTAAGTGACTTCCCTTAAGTCAGTTTCAGCACCACTGACCTGATTCCCAAAACTTTAACTTGAGACTTGTTTTATATCCTCAAGCCTGTATGCTTCGCTTTCTTCGGGGTAAGTAACTTTCCTAAAGTCAGTTTCAGCATCACTGAGCCGATTCCCAAAACTTTAAATTGATAGTTGTTCGCCATCGAAACCATGTCAAAAGTAAGTTCCTAAGTAGTGAACAACTCCTTCTGTAGCCACACGTGGTAAGATGTGCCCTTGTCCATCCACCAGTCAGTGGCCACGCTAGATGATATAACCTATATAATCATAACAAACAAATTATGCTCACCTTACCCTTTTGGTTTTGGTCTGGACCTGTAATCCTTCTTTAAGTAGCCGTTCTTGCTATAGTTGAAACAAACTCTGTTGTTTTTGGACTTTGGCTTGAAATAATCTAACTTCGTCTTCAGATGGTTAAATCTTCTTTTTGTTACTGTAGGAAGTCTTTTGCTTTCCCTAGGAATCTATAAATTGTACCATGTTTGCCTTAGCAAACTATTTGGATAGAGCATCCATCTTCAATTGGTCCCTTGCATCAAATTCAAAGTGATTCAAATGCAGAAGATCTTCTAGCTAAATCTTCATCTTTCTGCGGTACATATCGATTGTCAATTTTCCCTAAGTAGGAGAAAGTTTGGAGACAATCTCCCACTAAGAACTTGTCTTCTTGCTTTATACTTTTCTTCTCTAGCTTTTGCTACAACTTCAGTAGTTCTTTGACTTGCGACAACATGGTCTTCTCATCTTCAAATTTTATTTTGAATAACATGTCGATGAAATGTATTTTGGAGATCTTCTTATCGGTCTTGTACTATTTCTCTAGATATTTCCAGACGTCTGTTGCAAAATCATTATTGCAGTAGGACTCTGCCATGGAATCATCCATATAGTTGAGAATTAATGCAAACCCCAAATTATTTATTTATTTATTTATTGGTATTATTGTTTATTTAGTTAATTATTATATTATACTCTTTTAATTAAATAGCTAATATAATTTTTTTATGTACGTAATTAATAAAAATATAGTTCCCATATATATTTTTTGTACGTGTACATTTTTATAGAACTTAATTTTGATATTTTTAAAATATAGTATATTATTAATACTTAGTGTTATAGATATATTTTATCAGTTTTGTTAAAAAACAACTAACCTATCCAGAACCCGCGCCCTGAGCCGATCCCCTCCCTTGTTGTCGTTTAAATTTTTTAACTTTTTCCAAATTCTTCTAAAATATTTCCTTCACAAATCTCGAAACCCATCGACATTCTTTCGAAACATCTCAAAATTTTCAGACCAACCCAACTCCGAATGACCCAAGCACCCTCTCCATCCTATGGCGAACAACCCCGACCACCTGCGACCGTCGAAAATCACCGAAGCAGCAACCAGATCGTCGCCCAATGTCGGCACAGCTGTGCCCACACATAGTAGTGACTTCGTACCCCTGTCTTTACGCCTCTCGTTCTCCTTCGTCTCCCAATCATTTTGCGATCCATCTTCGTAGGTTTGTTCACAACCTAACCATCTTCATTTTTCTTCAAGTAGATTATTTTATTTCGAGTTACAAATTGAGTAAAAAATCAAGAAAAAAACTCAATTTCTAGATTTTGAAATATCACAGAAACTGTCCCAAGTACCCTTATTTTGAAGTCGATATCACCCAATTCTTTGAATCAAACTCAGATTTGTTTTTCAGTATAAAGCCTATATAACCAAGATTTAAATCCTTCAAATAGATTTATTTATTTTAATTTTAATCCTAGGTTATTTTATCTTGAAATCATCGAAAAACTATTTTCGAAACCTTAAATTTTTACGATACGGAGTTGGTCTCGTCAAACCGGATAACCTAATCATGTACCAACTTCATCGGCGCGAACGGTATTAACCGACGTGTGGGCTTCATCCAAATTCAATTTGGTCACTTGTGCGCAATGAATTTGACTTGTATCCATCGAAAGTAAACGTATAGTGACCTTTTGGAAATTTTCAATTAGTTCGTACATGTTCGTCGTGTTGTAACGAAACTTGTGTCATTGGACTCACAACGTTACGCTGGTCCTGTGATCCAAGTTTGGTTTAATTCAGAGACAGTTGACCGGATCGCCGTTTTGCAGACCCTACGATCCAATTCAATGAGCATTTCTGTGATCAGCTAATTGGAATCCAAATTTGGTTGTACCATTGGGTTCGTAACGTCGTTTAGGACTTGTTTAACCTATAATATGTTGAGTTTAGAGAATTTTATTTTTGGCACATTTTTTGGTACATATCAATTATGAATTTGTCCCAAATAGGAGAAAGTTTAGAGACAATTGCTCCCATTAAGAACTTTTCTTCTTGCGTCATACTTTTCTTCTCTAACATTTGCTACAACTTCAGTAGTTCTTTGACTTGCGATAACATGGACTTCTCATCTTCAAATTGTATTTTGAAGAACTTGTCGATGAGATATATTTTGGACATCTTCTTAACAGTCTTGTACTATTTCTCTAGATATTTCCAAACTTCTGTTGCAAACTCCTTATTGCAATTGGACTGCCATGGAATCGTCCATAGACTTGAGAATTAATGTAAACCCCAAAAATATTATTTTATTTATTTATTTGTGTTATTGTTTATTTAGTTAATTATTATATACTACACTTTTAATTAAATATTTAATATAAAAAAATTATGTACGTAAATAAACATATAGTTTCCATATTTTTTTTTCGTATGTGTAGATTTTATAGAACTTATTTTTTATATTCTTTTAAAATATAGTATAGTTATTAATACTTAGTATTATAGATATATTGTATTAGTATCAGTTTTCTTTAAAAAAAACAACTAACCTACCCAGCACCCGCACCCCTGAGCCAACCCCCTCCATTGTTGTTGTTTAAATTTTTTAAAATTTTCTCAATCCTTTTTAAATATTTCCTTCTCAATCTCTTATTCAATCCCTAATAACCTACATTCATCACCATATCTAATTTCCTAATTTGGAATTGGAATTTTCTTAAACTTCAAAAATCTTGATACCCATCGGCATTCTTTCGAAACATCTCAAAACTTTCAAACCAACCAAACTCCCAACCACCCTAGCACCCTCTCCATCCTTGGTGAACACCCTCGACCACCTATGGCTGCCAGAGACCGCCGGAGGAGCTGCCGGACTGCCACCCGATGTCAGTACAGCTGTGCCCGCACACAACAATGACTCCAAACAACCGCCTTCATGCCTCTCCTTCTCTTTCATCTCTCGATCGTTTTTCGATCTATCTTCGCAAGTTTATTCACAACCTAACCATCTTCATTTTTCTTCAAGTAGATTATTTTATTTTGAGTTATACTGGTTGTAAATCGTGTCCCAAAATAGAGAAAAAACTCGATATATGTATTTTGAAATATCAAAGAAACTGTTCCAAGTACCCATATTTCGAAGTTGAGATCTCTCAATTCTTTGAATCAAACTCAGATTTTCTTTTTAAGTATAAAGCCTATATAACCTAGATTAAAATCTTTCAAATAGATTTATTTATTTCGATTTTAATCCCAAGTTATTTCAGCTAAAAAATTACCAAAAATCTCATAAAAAGCATGCCTAGACTTGATATGAGGTTCATGTTGGTATTATTGCCTTTGGACTAGTAAAGATAGTCCCACATTGGTTACATCACCAAGTGGTTATCTCAATATAATGATTTTCTTATATTAAGGTGTGCACATGGGGTGTGGTGGGGCACATACGTGTCGTGTGTGGGTGTTTTCGTAGGAGAAAAAAAGATTAACTCCTCAATGAAAGCATTTATGCTTTTTGTTATTCTCTTATAAAATTTCCATTAGGAGATAAGTCCAAAGGGGCTTAGCGACTCGGACTCAGACTCATACT
The DNA here is from genome assembly GCA_036927795.1 of Iris macrosiphon. Classification (NCBI taxonomy): domain Eukaryota; kingdom Viridiplantae; phylum Streptophyta; class Magnoliopsida; order Asparagales; family Iridaceae; genus Iris; species Iris macrosiphon. The sequence continues at coordinate 145,537,038 of JAYESA010000001.1, read as the reverse complement.
CGGGCTCAAGGATGCAAAGTACGTTTTGTTGGCGCAATTTGCACTTTGCACGTCAGTATCGGCGCTTGTGCGCATTAATTGCTCTTATTTTATGCACGACTTGCATGCGTTGTTGCTAGCGAGGGTGCATGAGCAGGCGGATGAGGCGGGTGCACATGCTATGCACGGAATATGCGCAGCTATACACATATGCATGCGTATACTACTGTACTACTGTGCCGCTGCGCTACTACTCTGTTGTGCTGTTGCATATCGGTTGGGATATTATGGAAATATTTGGATGATTAATTCATTTTTTTATGGAATTTAAATTTAATTTATTCATATCTTTCCGTAACTGATGGACAGTCAGGCTCCTTAATAAATACTCTCTTCGTAGCCTCTTTTGAAACTTACTTCGAAAAGGAGAGAGACGAAAGAGGTTCGGCTGCTGTCGTCATTGAAGTCCAGAAGTTCATGCGAGTCTAGGAAAGAGGTGATGCGAGCGTTCCAGAAGATCTTCGAGAACTTGTTAGTTCCTGGGGGCTGATCGTGTGGGACAAATCTTGCTTTGAGCAATGGTGATCTTCAACACCCCAGCAAATAGAGATCCATCTTCTCCTTTCTCTTCTATTCTAATTGTAACTCATTCTGTCCGTCTGCAACTGCACATGCAAGGAAGAACAATGTTTGATTTATGTTTATTGTATTCTTTTGCAAGTTGTAATCAGAAATGTTGTTATTAAAGTGCTTCATTGGATTCGAGTTCTTTAGAGGGCAAACTTGTTTGCTGAAGCCTTTGTGTCTCGACTACAACTTCAGGGTCAAACAAGGGGCAGATTGTAGAGTTTGCTTGAAGCTCTGTTCCTGGCCTGTTCTATAATCTTTTGATTAAGCCCGGAGACAAACAATCTCAAAGCAAGATCCGATGAAAAGATGGAGAATATTCGTTCAAATCTTCTAGATACAAGTTTTTATAAACTTGAGAAGATTGACGAGCTACACTTAAATCATTTGGATGAGGAAGGAGTCCTCTATCAAATGTTGGACGTGTGTTGCCAGATTCTGGATCTACCATTCCTGTAAATGGAGGTGTACTTGAGGCTGGCATCGCTGAAAATGCACATTCCAAGATGAAGGTAGACGACATCTTATGCAAGTTGCCGGATGGAGATGTCTTATGAAAGTTGTCGCATGGAGAAGTCTATTGCAGATGCCGCATAGAGACTGGTATTATGCACGAGCTGTATCTGCGCATGGCATACTTTTTGTATATAGCATAACTCGGTTGTAAACACCCTAAATTTCAGAAATAAGATTTATAAAATTTTCCCTATTTTTGGTATTTTTCTGGAATTTATCACTGAGGTTTGTGGGTTAAATAATTTTAAGTGTGGCTTAATGGAGTCAAAATATTCTGGAAGTAAAAATTTATTGTGTATAATGGAGAACCGGACGCATGGCATTTTTCGGTGAATTTATTGGACCCCGGAGCAATGTATCGAGGACCTTTAGCTATTTGGATGATTAAACCAAACACCCCTGCCTAAACCAACCCAGGCTGAACCAAACAGTGGATTGGGTCGGGTCGGACCCAAGCCAGACCCGACCCGGATTCGACATCAGGGGGAAACCCTAAACTCTCCGCCGGAAACACTGTTCACAACCTATATATTCTCCTCGATATTCGTGTAGCCACCGCCGCCACCCTAATTCCCTTTGTCATCTCCGCCGACCCCTACCTCCAGTCGCTCCGCCGCTCCGTTAAGCAACGCCGACCGGCCGCCATCGTCAGCGAGTACCCCGACTCGCAGAACCCCCACTGCTCCCTGCCGATCGTCCACTGCCGCCGTCGACCACAGAACCCCGTCCACCGATTCGTCCTCCTCCACCGCGGACATCCACCTCGTCGAACCCAGAGACCCCCATCCCGACCCTAGCCACCGGTTCAGCCGGTCGACTCCCGCTCGCCGCCGTTCAACGCCATCGCTCGTCGACCCAGGGACCCTGCTCACCGCCTGCTGCCAACGCCGCACGACCCCTCGCCGGACCGACCCACCCCTTTGCTCGAACCTACCTCCACCGCGCCGTCCAGCCTTCGACTCTCCGTCGACTCCACCGACGTCGACCAACAGCCCGCAGCTGCCCTAGGCCGAGACGCCCTCTGCCGGCGAAGTCGACCCCTCCGTCTCCAGGCACAGCCCTAGCGGACACGGTAGACCCTCGACCAGGACACAGGTTGGACTTTTGGACACGTGAATCTCAGCATTCACGGGCCCTGTTCAGGTATTGATTTCTCCCAACTCGCAACTCCGTTTTCAATTCCGTCGATTGCTATGCGTAGACTGTATAACCCTCTCGGTGCCCGTGCAACTCGCTCGGTGCATCGCGTCCTGTAGTGATCGTACACCGCGATCCAAAACAAGGAAAAAACAACGCCCTGTTTCACCCCGGAACTGAGTCCGCCCCGCCAATCGGGACGACTTGGTCGCACGCGGTCTTTACCAAACTGTGCGCGACGTTGATACGGTCGTGTGGGTTTTCGCAGAAGTCGATTCGGAGGTGCGTGCACCCCGGAATCAACGCGTATCCGCCGACGACACCCCGTATCCGTTGATCCTGGAACACGCTGTAACTTCGTGTATACACGTCGGATCGAGACGAAATTTGCGCCATCGGATCCGTAGTAATACGCTGGTCCTGTGAGCCAAGTTTGGTTCGATTCTGAGGACGTTGACAAAATCACGTATCGTGGGCCCCACCGGCTCCACTTGACGGGTGATTTTGTGACCGGCTCATCGGAATCCAATTCTGGAAGTTCCGTTGGGTTCGTATCGTCGTTCCTGACTTGTAGACACTGAGTTTGCGGAATTTGGAGACCTTTGACCCTGACGCGCTTTTCGGTGCAAAGTGGGCCCACATATGGAACCCGCTTTGGCCCGAAAATGACCTTTTTGCCCCTGTGTCCAAATTGGACGTAAGGACAGGCATTTCCAGCTATTTGACATCTTCTGAGACTGTTGGTGATATTTATTACAGCTTTTGGAGTAGTTCCCACCGGATCCACAGATACCAGGGCAGTTGTTGAAATTCGGACATCAGGCAAGTGTACCTTGCCAAACTCTGCAGTTTAGTTATCTATTTTCCTTGTTTTATATATATTGCTGTGCATGCTCAACCTAGGACCGTGTGACGTACTTAGCGTCCGATTATCAGTCGGGTGCCGACACTGTACGCAGTGTTGGGTACGGTCATCTAGAGATGGACATCCGTGACACTTTATATTCTCGTACTTGTCTTATCAAGTACCATATGACCCAGGACACTTGACACTATTCATGAGACAGGATTTTCCCGAGATATTCGTGGTGATTCTGTATAGGATACAGGACATGGACATTATAATATTAGATACTTATGACTGGTTGCATTTAGCTATGATCGCGCTTGACATGGGCATGAGACGTTGTGGTCAGGATATGCGTGGTTACATTGGGTGGGGAGAGACACACAGGCTACAGGCTGTATTTATGTATATCTTCTATTATTGAGAGGTCGTAGACTCTCGTAGCAGAGCTAGACCCACTACCGGTTATTACCGCTACCGGCTCCCCGACACAGAGCTTGTAGTGGCTCAGCCTGAGACTAGTGATGCTCTCACTTGCATTTACACTTAGATGGTTACATATTTACCCCATTGTTCATTTAGTTATTTATTTGCTGCACTGCTTATCTGTATTTATTGGCATGAGCTTTCTTGTACCTTGCTATGTCCCCTGAGGACCTGGATCCGGATTTTGTTCCCCAGATTTTACAGACGTGGTTTATCCCGAGATCTACGGGACTGGAGCAGGAGCTGATCCAGGAGTTGTACCACCATCTGAGGATGAGGTCTTAGCTGAAGACTTCTCTTGAGCATCCATGTTCATGCTCGGTTTTCATCTATTTATTTCAGTCTTTCACATTCTGGTCAGATGAACCATTGTACTAGATATTTATCGGGTTGTTCCCCGAAGTACTTTGTGAGACTTGTTGATGATTTACACTCATTATTATTCTGTGGATCATATTTTATATCTTGTGTGGATGAGATTAGTTGTACCTTGATTGTCGTAGACTTGTTTTACAGCTTAAGTATGCCCTGATGGATCCTTTATAGTGAGTTGGTCCATCGGTGCGTACTGCTGGCCGTTGCCACGCGTCTGGTTCCACGGTATTTTGGGACTGGGGCGTGACATCGGTGCATAACATACTCGGTGCAGGGTAGTCACTGCCTATAGCGTTCTTTCGACTGATGGCAGGACATGGCGCATGGAAGCACCCATGTGGCTGGCTCTATGTGCGAACAGGTTATGTGTATAGGTTTATGCGCACATTGGCGCATGTCTCTTCAAGCATGATAGACTTTGGTAACGTTGATTGCAGATCCGATTTCAAACCAAAATTTAAAGGTAAAAGCGTAACTTGGTTACGTTGATTATTTAACTTGGTTGCTATGATTGCACATGTTAAGTCATCTAGCATGGTTGCTCACTAGTGGATGGAAACTGGTGCATCTAGCCACGTGTGCGCTAGGAAGAGTTGTTCACCAAGGTCGAACCTATCATTGGAGGAGGTCTCGATGGCCAGCAAGGATCAAGCTGAGGATATGGGGATTAGGATAATGGTTGTGGACTTTGAGAAATTATAGTCAAAGGAGTGCATGTAGCAAAGTTTCAGTGAGTACCAAGGACCTGATCTTAGAAAGTATTTTGCAAAGATGATGGCAAAAATCCATGGTTGTCAGATAGTAATATCTTGGCAAGAGACATACATTGAAATAAGGCTTTCAGTATCAAATATATGTTCGAGCTTCTGCTTGAGAGTAAAGCCTCATTATAAGAGTTGTGCGGCATCATACTAGGATATATACTCGGTGCTACAAAATGTATAGTTTAGGGCTTATCTCCAAATATAGGGGTAAGAAGGTGGAGTAGTGTACGGTTTGTGCGTAGACAAGGATCACAAGAAAACTGTTCAAGTAGGTAAACCGAAGCACAAAATATTCTAGAGTTGGTGCACTCAGATATCTGTAACTTCAAACAGTTCTTCACAAAGGCCAAGATAAAGTATTTTATTATATTCATTGACGACCACTCGAAGTACGCATTCATCTATCTGCTCAAGTCAAAAGATGAAGCATTTAAGAAGTTCAAAGAGTTCATGGCTGAGGCTGAATGTCAAATAGGGCAATAACTCAAGAGACTTAGAAGTGATTGAGGCGGAGAGTATAAGTCTATTGAATTCGCATCGTTCTGTAAAGAATATTAAATTATCAATAAAACAACTGCTCTGTATTCTCCTCAATTGAATGGAGTATCTAAAAGAAAGAATATAATGTTGACAGAGATAATAAACTCAATGCTGGTTACTATGGGTCTTCCAAAATGCTTCTAGGCTAGACCCTATGCTAATGCCTACGTTTATTTTGAATACAGTGTCATACGCAACTTTCGATGTCATTCCTCATGAAATCTGGTTTAAAGTCAGACCTAACTTGAATGTCATTCCAGTGTGGAGATGTCTGGTGTAATGCCCCACTCCTAATTGGTTACTTATGGAACACTTGTTACTTTGACTCGTTGAGAATCGAGTCTCGGGGAAACCTTACCGCCAAATTTACACGGACGAAATACAATGAACCCTTCAAATTGATGGAACGACTTCTATTGAAATAAGTTCAAGAGTTTTTGTTGGTTGTTTTGCTGCTTGGTTTTGTGTTGCTTTATATTTTGTCTTGCTTTCGATGACTTGGTTTTCATTATTCATCTTTATCGCTTATGCATTTATTTTGAATCATAAGGGAAAGAGATCGAAGAATGCTAACCAAGTCTTTTTGTAATTTCAGAAAGCATAACCAAGGAGTGACCGTTGCATAAGACTTTTCCATCCTCTCATTCGATTCAATCGGTGAGTGGCTTAGGCCCTTCGGTGAATCCTTTTGTCTGCACGTCTTAATAAAGAATCTCTAGTTCACTTATAAATGTTGCCTCACTAACAAGATAACCTAAAAAGAAACATTATTGCATGCTTCAAGTATAGAACGCTTATCTTCCCCTCGTATGCTGCATATTAAGAAATACTGCTGGAAACCTCTTGACTTGATCTAGAAAATAAGAAAAAGAGATAAACTAGCTTGTTCATTGTTCATCAGTTGCATGATAGAATATTATCTGATAGGAACTTGCATTCATGCATTTGGTCAGGATAACTTATGCAAAAGGTTTATCTCTCGAGCGGTTCCTAGGGCACTGGGAATCGTTCGGCTTGGGAGAGATCTAGATACCCTAAGGCTTGAAGTCCTTACTTACGGGAGGGTATAGGTCTATTAGTGAGATGGGCTTGTACGTCCCAACTGCTAATCCCGTGGAGGGGACCATCATGTAGTTAGGATGCATGCTAGGTTTACCTTCTTGCATACCTAACACTTGATGCCAAAATTGGTTCATAAGTTATTCATATATGTAAATTATGGCTAACTTGTGTGTCTCTACAGGGATAACCGTTCGGCTGTGGGTAAGAATTTTTATAGGCATGGTTCAAATTATCGTTTATGTTTCTTTGCATGAATTGTTAAAAAGAAAATACACAACTAGAAAGATCACCTAATAATGCTAGCTTCACTTGTATACTTAGTGTAAATTTTAATGTGAGTTTGGACACGGTCGCTTACCAGTACATGTTGTAGTACCGTCCCACGTTTGTGGGAAAATCTTCAGATTCTGGTAGCGAGAGCTTGGCGAGCATTTTGAACCAGTGTTAGCATATCCATCTAGCGGAATCGTGGTCGGGCTGCTTTCTTAGCTTTTCTCTCCAGTGTGCAAGCTCTTCTTTTGATAGATATTTTATTTTGGTCCTACTAAAAGGATATAATGTGTGGGCATTGTGGCTAATTTTTGGTTTAAAAAATGGGATGTAGCCATCTATGGCATATTTTGTAACTCAGCTAAGCAAGTACTTTGTAATTCAATCTTCAAATATTCAATAAAGAAGTATTTTGTGTTCCTATCAAATGTATTCAACTTTGGTTCTCTATATTTTATTTTTTTCCTATATATGTATATTTTTGTCTAACTTGTGTCTTGTGCAGGTACTATGCATGGTTCAAGTGCAACTTAGGCTTGTACGAAATTGCGTCCATGCGAGGAGGATCAATTTCTTAGGGACCAAGCGAGGATGATCGGCCATTACAGGACTGGGGCATGACATGTGGTATCAGAGCACGGCTTTACGTCCTTGGCCTCTTCAAATATCGTTTTCAAAAATGATATAAGTTTTCAAGCAGATTCAAAAAGTCCCGAATTTTAAAAAAGGTTGCGAATCTATATAAGTAAACCGATGGTGTTAATGTCCCGATATTGAAAGTATGAAAAACCCAACGTCCCATGCAATAAGTCCATAATACGTTATGAGTGTAATGCAAGCTACTCTATTTTGCAGTAAGATGGCTATAACAGGTAATCAAGGAATATCGCGCACAACGAGCGTGAGCGATGACTAAGTTGATAGGCTAATTACGATGTTCAAAAATTAGAATAATCGATATGAGGCCCAACAGGAACGGTTCAAAGCTCAGCAGCAACATGCTGATTCTAGAGCCTTGGCACAGCAACAACAGCTTGACTCTCTGACTCAAATAGTAACAATACTGGTAGCCCATAGTGGTGCATCGGGAACCATCGTGACACCTGCAACAGCCGTGACTATGCCTCAGGGAGCAGGCTTAGTAGAAGCTAACGAGCCTCGACGGGCGGCCAGGAAGTCTACCTTTAGGGGTGCTGAGTTTCTGAAGTTTAACCCTCCAAATTTCGAAGGTAGGACTGCGTCGGATAAGGTGATGGACTGGATCGTAAAGTTGGATGGCTTGTTTGAGTTTGCTTGGATACCTGCAAACAAGAGGGTAACGTGTGCAACCATGCAGCTGCGGTTACTTTCACACAACTGGTGGCAGATCAAGAAGCTGGATCTTTCCACAAAGCATCAGGATGGTAGAATCTCTTTAGGGATGTTTAAAGATGCATTCCTTGCATAATATCTTTCGTCAGCTGTGAAGCAAAGAAAAGAAGATAAGTTTACCGAACTTAAGCAAGGGAGCATGTCCGTCAAGGACAATGAGTCAGAATTCTCCAAGCTTGCTAAGTTCTCTAGCTCAATGATTCCTAATGAGGGGGCCCATACACATCGGTTCATAAGAGACCTAAATAACAACCTAAGAAAGGATATTATGAACCGAGAGTATAAATCGTACATCCAAGCTTTTAAGGCAATGATGCACAATGAGCAGTTCATACCACGAAGTGCTCCAGAAAAGGCATCAGCTCCTCGAAATCCTTCTGCAAAAAGTACCATAATAGGGAGAGAAAGATAGCATTCGAGTTGTGCCCTATTCCAGAGTGTAGTTACTGTGGCAAATGGGACCACACCATAGATATTTGTCGTTCTGAAAATAATAAGTGTTGTAAATATGGACAAAAAGGGCATCTGGCTATCAACTACCGAAATAAGAGGGTTCCGCCACTATACCGCAACAACAACGCTAGTTAGAATGAGAATCAGAATCCCATGCTAGCTCAAGTTCAAGATAATGGACAAACTGATCAGACGAGAATGCCTAGAGTTTATCAGTTGAATATTGAGCGTGATACGAGTAGACACAATTTTGGTGAGTTAGATTCCTTTGACCTCTTGATGCCTTGATCTTAGACTCCTTGATCTCTTAAGATTTGAGGACAAAACTTCTTCTCAGTGGGGTATTATGTAATGCCCCACTCCTAATGGGTTACTTATGGAACACTTGTTACTTTGACTCGGTTGACAATCGAGTCTCAGAAAAAACTTAAAGCCAAATCAATACGGACAAAATAAAATAAACCCTTCAAATTGATAGAACAACTTCTATTAAAATAAGTCCAAGAGAGTTCGTTGTTTGTTTTGCTACTTGGTTTTGTGTTGCTTTGTATTTTGTCTTACTTTTGATGACTTAGTTTTCATGATTCGCCTTTATCGCTTATGCATTCATTTCGAATCGTAAGGGAAAGAGATTGAAGGATGCTAACCAAGTATTATTGCAATTTCAGGACGCATAACCAATGAGTGACCTTTGCATAAGGCTTCCCCATTTTCTCGTTCGATTCAATCGAAGAGTAGCTTAGGCCCTTCGATGAATCCTTTTGTCTGTATGTCTTAATAAAGAATCTCTAGTTCACTTATAAATATTGCCTCACTAACAAGATAAGCTAAAAAAAATATTATTGCATGCTTCAAGTATAGAACTGCTACCTTACTAGTTACTTCATGAACTCTTATCTGCCTTTCGTATGCTACATATTGAGAAATACTACTGGAAACCTCTTGACTTGATCAAAAAAAATAAGAAAAAGAGATAGACTTGCTTGTTCATTGTTCATCAGTTGCATGATAGCATATTATCTGATAGAAACTTACATTCATGCATTTGTTAGGATAACTTGTGCACAAGATTTATCTCTTGAGCTGTTCCTGGGGCACTTGGGATCGTTCGACATGGGAGAGATCTAGATATCCTGAGGCTTGAAGTCCATACTTATGGGAGGGTATAGGCCTATTAGTGAGATAGGCTTGTACGTTCCAACTACTAATCCCATTGAGGGGATTATCATATAGTTAGGGTGCATGCCAGGTTTACCATCTTGTATACCTAACACCTGATGCCAAGATTGATTCATAAGTTATAAATATATGCAAATTATGGCTAACTTGTGTGTCTGCTGCAGGGATAATCGTTCGACCGTGGGTAAGAATTTTCATAGGCATGGTTCAAATTATCGTTTATGTTTCGTTGCATGAATTGTTAAAAAGGAACTAGACAACTAGAAAGATCACCTAATAATGTTATCTTCACTTATATACTTAGTATGGATTTCAAGGTGAGTTTGACCACGGTCGCTCACCAGTACATGTTGTGATACTGACCCACATTTGTGGACAAATCTTCAGGTTCTGGTAGCAAGAGCTTGGCGAGCATTTTGAACCAGTGTTAGCGCATCCATCCAACAAAATTGTACTCGTGCTGCTTCTTTAGCTTTCCTCTCCAGTGTGCATGTTCTTCTTTTGCTAGGTATTTTATTTTGGTTCTTCTAAAAGGATATGATGTGTGGGCGTTGTGACTACTTTTGGGTTTATAAAAAGGGGATGTAGCCATCTATGGCATATTTTGTAACTCAGCCAAGAAAGACATTATAATCTAATCTTTAAATATTCAATAAAAAAGTATTTTGTGTTCCTATCAAATATGTTCAACTTTGGTTCTCTATTTTTATTCTGTGCCTATATATATATATATATATATATATATATATATATATATATATATATATATTGTCTAACTTTTGTCTTCTACAGGTACTATGCCTAGTGCAAGCACAACTTAAGCTTCTATGACATCGCGCCCAAGCGAGGACGATCGGTTCTGTAGGGACCAAGTGAGGACGATCGGCCCTTACGGGATCGGGGTGTGACATCTGGTGTATGTGAAGCTTCCAGACTTGAAGATTCAGAAGCTGGGTACGAGGACTACGACGGCAATCTTCCTGGGTTATGCTGAGAAGGGTGATACTCGAAGGTTTCTTGATATAAAGTCAAATTTTATCATCAAATCACTCGACGAAAAATTCTTTGAAGGTAAATTTGCAAGGCATAAGAACATTGTTATCGCGGAGATTCCGTAGAATAGTATGAGTGCACAGGAGGCCAACGATTCCAATAAAGATGTAGTCCAAGAAGAGGTTATCATTCCAGAGATAACGTTCGAACCAGAACTTGCAGAACTGGTGTCTAAGTGAGTGAGGAGATAGAAGGACTTTGGAGATGACTTCATCACCTATAATGTGAAAACAGATCCGCTTACTTATTATGAGAAGATGAAGACCAGAGATGCTATCTTCTAGAGCGACTTATCAATGATCAATATGACTCAATAACCTATAACAACACTTGGGTGTTAGTCGATCTTCCTGAAGGTGCTAAACCTATCGAATTTAAGAGGAACTTCAAAAAAAAGATGAAGGCCGATGGAACTGTAGATAAGTTCAAGGCAAGGCTGGTGGCCGGGGGGGTTTTCTAAGAAGCAGGAGATCGGCTACTTTGACACATATGATCATGTAGGGCCGATGACGACCAACAGGATGTTGATTGCTCTTAGTACAATTCACAAGCTAGTTATTCATCAAATGGATGTTAAAACAACATTCTGGAATAGAGAGTTGACCGAAGAGATTTACATACAAAAACCAGAAAGATTTATCATAAAAGGGCTTGAAGACAAAGTTTGCAAGTTGGTGAAATCGTCATACGGTCTGAAGCAAGCTCCCAAGAAGTGGCATGTGAAGTTTGACAAAGCCATAAGATCAAACGACTACAGGGTTAGTGAGACAGAAAAGTGTGTTTACACAAAGTTCGCTGATGGGAAAGGAGTCATCATTTGTTTGTGTATGGACGACATATTTATCCTAAGTACGGATCTAGCATGTGTCACTGAGATAAAAAAAATTCTTTCATCCAAGTTCAGCATGAAGGACATGGGAGAAGCTGATGTTATCCTGGAAATAAAGATCATCCAGATGGACACTGGAGTGGCATTGTCATGGTCTTATTATATTGAGAAGACGCTCACACCCTATGTATATCAAGATCTCCTAAGGATAAGTACTCCGTACAGGTGTCACAAGAAACTAAAGCCAAATCCTAGGGAAAGTGTCAGACAGTTGGAGTACTTAAGCGTTATCAGGAGGTTGATGTATGCAACAACTACCACAGAGCCTGACATAGTTTTTACTATGGGGATGCTGAGTCAATTCAGGAAAAACCAAGGTGTGGGGCACTCAAAAGTTGTGGAGAGAGATAAAATATCTCAAGATGACTCAGAAGTATACACTTTGCTACAGTAGTTGTCCGACAGTAGTGAAAGGCTTCAATAATGCAAGCTGGTGCTCAGAGATAGAGAGTGAAATGGTCCACAGGAGGATACGTCTTCTCCATGTATGGAGCTACTATATCGTGAAAGTCGAAGAAGCAGACAAAGCTCTCTCATTTCTCTATAGAATCTGAGTTCTATGCACTAGCGGCTGCAGCGGAGGAAGTAGAATAGCTTCAGATGCTTATGTATGATCTTCTAGTGGTTGGTACATAGATTCTGGTACCGATATACTGTGAAAACCAGACAACTACAGTGGTTGCATCAAATAATCTCTTCAATGGTAAGAAAAGGACTGTGCGGCTTAGGCACAAAGCACTGAGTGAGTGCATCAAGGATGTCATCATTGTAGTAGTTGATGTTCAAAGCCAAGTGATTCTAGTGAATTCATTCATAGAAGATACTACATTAAATGGGCGCAACGAGGATGGCATCATTTATTGTTTGATGATCAGAACCAGGAGGATCTGGCAGATCCGTTCATATAAGGCCTCATGTACCAGCTGATCATAAGAACTATAAAGGAGCATAGTACTCCATGCTACAGTGGGACGACACCACTATGAGCTACCTCCTCAAGGAAAAGCCTCGGGTTTGGGCCATGTCACAGCGGCAGTAGCACCACATATAGTCAATGACACAATATATATAGACTTGGAGGACTTCTGATATTGTGTCTTTGTAATTCGACCAATTTTATGCTATTAGTTCAAAGATAAATCTACTAGGAATCTAGCTATTGATTCAAAACATGATCATTGACTTGGAGAATACCAGGAACAATGGGTACTCCTTTGAGACATTAAGGGGTTACGGACCCAGAACCACTGTTATCTACTACTTATTCTTTGTATAGAACAAGTCCTTTCGAAGGATGGCTTAGATTCCTTAATGAGTTCTCAGGCATTTTGAATGTCAGTGTATTTTGTAGAAAGAACGGTACCGTAGCACTACAAAGGAGCCTAAGGACTCCATGCTGCAGTGGGTAACCATGATGAGATTCCTCGATAGGGTAATGCCTCGGCTTCGCGAGCCATGTCACAATGGTGTATTACTGCCATTGGCAGGTAGCTTAATGCTATAGAATAAAGAGTGGTAGGCAACACTACAAAGAGGTCGGTGACCTCATGTTACAGTGGTGTGACACCACCAAGAGGTAAAAGATATAAATTCTCGGCTACACGAGCCATGTCATACCGGTGTAACACCGCAAGGAAGCGTAAGACTTCATGCTGGGTAGTTTAGCACTACAAAGTGGCTGTGACATCATGCTACAGTGGATAACACCACGATGAAGTGGATCCTTGGATTTAGGCCATGTCATAGTGGCATAGCATAGCAAGGAAGCATAATTCTTCATGTCATGACTATTTAAAAGAACTCACCTATATGTATGAAAAAAGATATAGGTCGTCTATTGAGGGTAAGCTTGTAGACGTCCAATATACATACACCGAAATCAGGCATGGATAGGGCCTTTAATGTCCAACCGAAAGTACCACTGATGTTATCGTGTGAGTGGAAAGAATAGCATCTATGGTATATAATTCAAGGGTTAGTCCATTCTTGTATCGTACTGTTGTTTGATCCATGCAGGAAGATTCAACTCAAAGTGATATCTATTTTAATGCATGATGGACAATCACTGGGGGGAATGCTCAACCCATATATTGAAATATGTGGAAAATTGTTGGTGTTATTTTCTTTGGACTAGTAAAGATAGTCTAACATTGGGTACGCCACTAAGTAGGTATCACAATATAACACTTTGCTTGTGTTGAGGTGTGCACATGGGGTGTTGTGGGGCACATTGATGTCATGTGAGCATATTTTTCTAGGAGAAAAAATGACTAACTCCTCAATAAAAATATTTATGTTTTTTGTCATTCTCTTGAAAAAAATTTCTTAGGAACTAAGCCCAAAAGAGGCTTAGCGACTCGGACTATGACTCAAGGGCGCAAAGTGACACTTTGTTGGCGCACTTTGCACTTAGCACGTCACCATCAGCGCTTGTGGTATTAGTTCCGCTCATTTTTTAAGCAAGTTGCATGCGATGTTGCTAGTGCGGTTGCATGCGAGGGTGCATGATCCACGTATTGTGCGGGCGGTGCGTGGGCGGGTGCGCATGCTATATGCATGCTATGTGCAGCTATGAGCATATACGCGCGTGCACTGCTGTGCGTAAGTACTGCGCTGTTACGCTGTTGTGTTGCTACATATCAATTGGGTTGTGGAAAGATTTGGATGTTTAATTCAAATCTTTTTTTTTGGAATTTGAATTTAATTCATTTATATCTTTCTGTAACTGATGGACGGCCAGGCTCCTCTATTAATACTCTTTTCTTAACCCCTTTCATAACTTACTACGAAAAGGAGATAGACGAAGAGATGTTCGACTGTTACCGCCATTGAAGTCTGGGAGTTCGTGCGAGTCCAGGAAGAGGTGACGCAAGCGTTTCAGAAGTTCTTCGAGAACTTGTTGGTTTCTGGGAGCAGATCGTGTGGGACGAATCTTCTTTGAGCAACAATGATCTTCACCACCCCCAGCAAATAGAGATTCATCTTCTCCTTTCACTTCTCTTCTAGTTGTAACTTGTTATGTCCGTCTGCAACTACGATTGCAAGGAGAACAAAGTTTGATTTTTGGTTATTGTATTCTTTTGCAAGTTGTAATCAGAAACATTGTTATTAAAGTGCTTCGCTGGAATCGAGTTCTTCAGAGAACAAACTTGTTTACTGAAGCCTCTGTATGTCGACTACAACTTCAGGGTCAAACATAAGGCATACTGTAAAGTTTGTTTGAAGCTCTATTCCTGGCCCATTCTACCATCTTTTGATTAAGCCCAGATACTAACAGTTCATGACGCAGGTGCATCAGGTGCAAAATTTTAGTGGACACTAATTTTTTAATACTATTTAATATATGTAAACCCAATTCTGAACAAAGTCCAGTAGAATTATTCTAATCCTTTAGTCCGCCTTGAAAATATTTTTTTATACGATATCTAACTGTCATATAGTAGAATATCAAAAGACAAGTCATTTAGTAAGACTAAATAAAAATTTTGATGCAGTCGTCGTAAAATTTGTCTCCACTTCCATCGCTCTAATTGTTTGTTTGGCGTTCTCAACTCCTCTACCCTTCCCTCATTGTCAATTTTCTACCCTTTCGTCTAAGATTTATTTATTTATTATTATTATCATTATAACCTATCCCAATCATTGTTAACTTTCTTTTTATTTATTTATCTGGAACATCAGTTTACATTTTTTGTTAAAACATCTTTAGTTCTATTACTATTTTATTATGACAATTATTTTGGATATTGTATATTGATTATTGTTTTATTTTTTTGAATTTTGTGTTGATAATACTATTGTGACACATCCGCTCAACTTAGACTCAACGAAATTTGCCCAAATCGGTACTAGACACTTTTTTACTTTGTAACATATATATACGGTCCGTATAGCATACCGGCATAAGCTCTCATACGCTTCAGAAACGTCTGAAACAGACTCCAAATTAAGTTTTGTTTGTTGTCTCGAGTTTCTTTGACAATATGGATGACCTTCTAAAGGGTTCCCCACGTATAGTTAAGGGGAAAAACAACCCAACAAGTAAGCCAATTCATAATAGTTACTAGCTACTTCCTGGTAGAGTCAACAACAAAACTTCTAGTGTGATGCATGTCATTAATTCCACAAATTAACCACTATGCAGAAATAGATCAGTTAGCTCCAACAAGTAATTAGTTAAGCACATCAAAAGTCTTGCAATAATGGAAGAGAAGAGGGAATGGTACCGAGCTCCTGTGGTCAGTCAGAAGAGATATAATCTTTCTGATTAGGCGTACAGTCTCAGGATTAGACTGCAGAGGAGGTGCAGGACAACGGTCGGATCCAAATGGTTGGTAATACAGCGTGTACAAAATCATGTACGTTATGTCGGATATCGCAAAAAAAAAAAAAGAATAAGAAGCAAAAATAGTTCTTGATCAGCACCGGAAGTCATCAATCGAAACATCGGACCTGAGCCAGCCCCGAGCAAGTGCACCGAGTGCACCCGCTCCGGATCCCATATTTACTGGGCCTCCAAAATTAAGATGTAAGTTGTTAGTTATAAAAAAAATATTTATGATGTAGTTGTTAACATAAAATAATTATGGTGTAGTAGTTGACATAAAATAATTGGTGTAGTGGACATATTAGTCTTGCACTCTAGAGAATTTTAGTTCAAATCTTGATGATAAGAATAATTTCAATTTTATAAATATTTTTTAATATTATATATGAGAGTTCATTTTGAAAGTTTGTCTACGAGCTCAGGATCGGCCCTGCATCGGACTTGATCGAACACTACCAAGATTGTGAACGAGACCACCAAGCTATTGAAGTAGTAGCTGGTCGGGCTCACCGGCTCGTACCTCCTTCAGCTATCTCCTCTTCCTCCCCCTTCACCTTTTATGAAAGCAGCATATTGTGGAAGTTGGAAGTACAAAATGAATTGACTCTTCTTTTGGATATATTTTCTAACTCAACCTCTTTGTTGAAATTTTTAAAATGTATTTATTTTGCTGGATTAATATCGTTGCTATAGTAGCATCTGATAATGAAAACAAATAAATGGATGGTATCTCATTAAATTGGTATGGAAGGCGTGTGGGTGTGGCCTAATTAAACCATGCAACCTTATTTACTATCATTAGCCTTCAACTAAGTACTTCCATGTCGATATATAACAGTTACTTGATACTTCAATGTGGTTGTCAACACCAAAACCCTAAATGGAATGTCATTAAGTACTCCATAAACCACAACTGGTAAGAAATATCATATCAAACTTTGCAGAAAGTAGAGATAGCACCAAAGAGTAATTAGGCAATTGAACAAATTAAGACTTGCCATGATGGAAGAGAAGCGAAGGTTAATAGGAAGAAACAGGTTCTCCAGGGTTGACATAGTTGGTGAGTCATCGATCGGAATATCAGACTCGAACACTCCCAATATTGCGAGAGAGAGAAAGGAGCTATTGACGTACTCGCCGGTCGGGCTCACAGGCTCGTCTCTTCCAACTATCTCCTTTTCCTCCACCTCCACTCTTACTTGTAAAGGCACCATTGTCGAAGTACCAAGTAAACAGATATATACTTGCTAAGAACTAAACCTCTCTCTATATATAGACATATAAGTAAGTAAAACTCTACTATATATATAATTGCTCAAGTATCACGCGTGTGAACGTAGGGACCAAACTAAATTGGCCAGCTATATACATATATGGTTAAATTGAATACTTAAATGTCGGTAATGGTTGTTCACTGGACATATAGTACAGCATAAGGATTAAACAGCTCAGATTGCCTTTTTTATTTAGGTTGTTCACAAGACATTTAGGTGGCTATAATTAATGTTTAAATATCTCTTGGTTTTTCTCATTAATCACCCATCATACTTTGCTCAATTGCCAGCCATGTAATCGCTTCTTTCAATAGTATGAATTATTAGATATTAAAAATATGCATTTATCATTTAATTACTTTTTTATTAAGGTTGAAAATCTTATTTATTTTGCTTTATTTTTTCTTATAAATATTAGCTAAGATTTCTAGTAAATTTTTATCTCGTTCTAGTGAAAAAGTAGCATCTAATTTCAACTAATAAATGCACGTGCGTTGTACGTAAAATATTTTTTTTCCTAATATTGTTGAAAATTACTTTAAATATATATGAATTAAGATTTTTTATATATACTAGTAACGTGCACATGCGTTGCGCGTAGAAAATATGTTGGGAACTTGATTTAAATTGGTTAAATTTTTTTTAAACGTACAAAATAATGAAAAAAATTAATATTGTAGCAAATTGTATTTAGCAAACAATAATATTTTCAAGAAACCCGTTGTTTTCATAAGCATGTATGGAAGAGGAAAAAAATTATCTTTATTTCACATTTATTCCACTATTATGTTCTTCGATTACAAGATTGAAGCACATCATGATACACAACATTTCTTGTATGAATTGCAGTAAACTCCTTCAGAATACCATTTCTAACCAGAATCTTTGTTGTGTTTATTGAAATTCCTCTAGACAAAGCAACATACAATTGTCCATGAGAAAAGACATGTTCTGGTAAATAGATACCACATGAGGTATTGTTTGGCCCTGTGATTTGTTGATTGTAAAAGCAAAACTCAAGCGGACGAAAAATTATTTTCTTGAAAGGACAAATGGCAACTTCAAGTTGGAGGCCTTAATGGTATTCGAGATATGAAGACTCTTGTCCCTGAACAATTACCTATGACAATTTTTGCATCTATGACAAGCCTTTGAAATCCTCGACATAACAATCTGGTACCGTTGCATAGACCATTTTTGGAGTCTAAATTTCTTAACAAAATAATTAGCCCCCCAACTTTAAAGTAAATTTATGTGGAGGCAACCCACCTGGTCAAATGGATTTCAAGAATTCTTGCCGATACAAATTTTGTGTATATCAATGACCTTTTGATTCAATATATTGACGAATTCATTCGTCGGAGTTATCAAAGCTCTTTAGTCATGTAACTTTTGTCGCTTGTATTTTATTCTGAATTTGGAAATACATGATCTATCAAGGGTCTTAACGATTGGTCATCCTCCCATGGCATGATAATTTCATTTGAGAGCATGATCATATCTTGAAATACAAATGGTTCAATCCCATCTCTAACACGTAGCAAAAATTGGAAAAATATTGGATCTAATCTTGCACGCATGTTTTGTGTGAGATGTATCATCTTTACATGTTCCCAAAATGATGAATTTGTAATGCATGCATCAATTATTTGAGCTATTGTTCCACGTTCAACAACAAGTAATACTTTACGAAAATTGCCTCCTAACACCAATATTTTACCCTCTGTTGATCAAAAAATTGTAGTCGAAATACAGAAGCTTTAGCAAATAAGTTTGCCTTCTGAGATCTCGATGCCAACGAATCACTGTAAATATATTCATGAGATTACATATTACAACTTGCTCCAAAGAAAATAATAGAAACTGAAATCAATCTATGTTCTTCCTTGCAATCGCAGTTGAAGACGGATAGAACAAGATACAACTAGAGGAGAAGTAGAAGAGAAAGAAGAAGAAGGATAATGGCTTGCTAGGGTGATGAAGATTACCGTTGCTCAAAGCAAGATTTACCCTACACGATCTGCTCTCAAGAACCAGCAAGTTCTCGAAGAACTTCTGGAATGCTTATGTCACTCGCTCCTGTACTTGCACGAACTCCTGGACTTCTCTAGGCGATGCAACTACCTCTCTTCAACTCTCTCTCTTTAACTATTTCTCAAAAAATCCCTTCTTATGAGGGCTGATAGAAGAGTGTTTATAGAGGAGCCTGACCCGCTAGTCGATTACAAAGAGATAAGAACAAAATTAATTCAAATCCCATAAAAATCGGATTTAAACTAAAGACACAATCTTTCCGTAACCAAATCTGAATCGCCTTCAGCGTAGCAATGCATCAGCACAACAACCGAGCAGCGCAGCAGCCCAGTGCGCATGCACATAGTTGCATAGCAATGCAGCGGCACATAGCCGTGCATGGCCACATATGCGCCCGCGCAGCGCCCATACTGTACCAGCTCAAGCACCCGCGCATGCACCCACGCTAGCAACAACGCATACAACTCGTGCATAAAATAAGCGCACGAGCGCAACTAATGCGCATAAGCGCCATGCGTCAATGCCGACGTACTAAGTGCAAAGTGAGCTAACAAAGTGCCACTTTGCGCCCTTGACCCCAGTCCGAGTCGCTAGCTCCTATGGAATAAATTCAAATAGCATAACAAAAATCTTAAATGCTTACATGAAGGAGTTAATCCTTTTTTATCCTAATAAAACACCCCCACATGTCACCCATGTGCTTCACCATTATTATGTTCTTCGATTATAGGATTAAAGCACATTATTATACCGAACATTTCTTTTGTGAATTCCAGTAAACTCCTTCAGAATACCATTTTGAACCAGAATTTTTGTTGTATTTATTGAAATACCTCTAGACAAAGCAACATACAATTGTCCATGCGAAAAGACATGTTATGGTAAATTGATACCCACATGATGTATTGTTTGGCCCTGTGATTTGTTGATTGTAAAAGCAAAACTCAAGCAGACGGGAAATTATTTTCTTGGAAGGACAAATGGCAACTTCAAGTTAGATGGAGGCCTTAATGGTATTCGAAGTATGATGACTCTTGTCCCTGAATAATTACCTATGACAATTTTTGCATCTATGACATGCCTTTGAAATCCTCGACATAACAATCTGGTATCGTTGCATAGACCATTTTTGGGGCCTAAATTTTTTAACAAAATAATTGGTCCCCCAACTTTAAAGTAAATTTATGTGGAGGCAAGCCACCTGGTGAAATGGAGTTCAAGAATTCTTGCTGATACAAATTTTGTGTATCATTTTCCACAGTGTCAAATGTATAATAGTTGGCCTATTCTGCTAGGAAAATATCAATGACCTTTCGATTTAATATATTGACGAATTCATTCATTAGAGTTATCAAAGCTCTTTGAGTCATGTAAATTTTGTCGCTTGCATTTTCTTATAAATTTGGAAATAGATGATCTATCAAGTGTCTTAATGATTGGTCACCTTCCCATGGCATGGTAATTTTATTTGAGAGCATGATCATATCTTGAAATACAAATGGTTCAATCCTATCTCTAACACGTGACAAAAATTAGGATAATATTGGATCTAATCTTGCATGCAAGTTTTGTGTGAGACGTATCATCTTTACATGTTCAAAAAATGATGAATTTGTACTACATGCATCAATTATTTGATATATTATTCCACGTTCAACAACATGTAATACTTTACGAAAATTATCTCCTAATACCAATATTTTATCGTCCGTTGATCCAACAATTATAGTCGAAACTCAGAAGCTTCAGCAAAAAAGTTTACCTTCCGAGATCTCGATTCCAACGAATCACTGTAAATATATTCCCGAGATTACAGATTACAACTTGCTCTGTAGAAAATAATAAAAACTAAAATCAATCTATGTTCTTCTTGCAATCACAGTTGCAGACGGACAGAACAAGATATAACTAGAGGATAAGTAGATAGGAAAGAAGAAGGATAATGGCTTACTGGGGTGATGAAGATTAACATTGCTCAAAGCAAGATTCGTCCCACATGATTTGCACCAAGGAACCAGCAAGTTCTCGAATAACTTCTGTAATGCTCTTGTCACTCTCTCATGTACTTGCACGTACTCCTGGACTTCTTTAGGTGATGCAACTACCTCTCTTCAACTCTCTATCTTTATCTCTTTCTCAAAAAACCCCTTCATATGAGGGATGATAGGAGAGTATTTATAGAGGAGCCTGGACCCCTAGTCGGTTACAAAGAGATAAAAACAAAATTAATTCAAATCCCAAAAAATCAAATTTAAATTAAAGACGTAATCTTTCTGTAAGCAATATAAATCGCCTTCAGTATAGTAGTGCATCAGCACAACATCACAGCAGCGTAACAGCCCAGCGTGCATGCGCACAACTGTATAGTAGCGCAACGGCACATAGCCGCACATGGCTGCGCAACGCCCGTACTGTAATACCCCGTTCCAAATGGTTACTTATGGAACACTTGTTACTTTGACTCGGTTGAGAATTGAGTCTCGGGGAAACCATACCGCCAAATCAATATGGACGAAATACAATGAACCCTTCGAATTTATGGAAGCAGGCTTAGCAGAAACTAACAAGCCTCGAAGGGCGGCCAGAAAGTTTACCTTTAGAGGTGTCAAATTTCTAAAGTTGAACCCTTCGGAGTTTGAAGGTAGGACTGTGCCGGATAGGGTGATGGACTGGATCGCAAAGATAGAGGACTTATTTGAATTTGCTTCGATACCTGCGAACAAGAGGGTGGTATGTACAGACATGTAGCTTTGGTTATGTGCATACGACTGGTGGCAAATTAAGAAGCTAGATCTCGCCATAAAGTATTCGGATGGTAAGATCAGTTAGAAAATATTCAAGGATGCATTCCTTGCACAATATCTTCTGCCAGCTGTGAAGTAAAGAAAAGAAGATGAGTTTACCGAACTAAAGCAAGGGAGCATGTCCGTCGAGGATTATGAGTCAGAATGCTCCAAACTTGCTAAGTTTGCCAGCTCAATAATTCCTAATGAGGGGGACCGTACACATCGGTTCATAAGAGACCTAAATGAAAAACTGAGAAAGGATGTTATGATATGAGAGTGTAAAATATACATCCAAGCTTTTGAGGCAGCAGTACAGAATGAACAGTTCATAACACGAAGTACTCCAAAAAATGCACCGGCTCCTCAAAATCCTCCTACAAAAAGACACCATAATGGGGGGAAAAAGATAGCGGGCGAGTAGCGCCCTGGTCCAGAGTGCAGTTACTGTAGCAAATGGGGCCATACCGTAGATGTTTGTTGTTTTACAAACAATGAGTATTTTAACTGTGGACAGAAATGGCATATGGCCATCAATTGTCGAAACAAGAGGGTTCTGCCACCGTACCGCAACAATAGCACTGGTCAGAATAAGAATCAGAACACTATCCCATCCCCAGCTAATGAACATACTGATCAACCAAGAAGGGCTAGAGTATATCAGCTAAATAATGAATGCAACACTAGCGGGTACGATGTTGCTTAGTCTAATTTTCTTAACCTCTTGATGCCTTGATCTTTGACTCCTTGATCTCTTAAGTTTCGAGGATGAAACTTCTTCTAAGTGGGATATTATGTAATGCCTCGTTCCACTTGATTACTTATGGAACACTTGTTACTTTGACTCGGTTGAGAATCGAGTCTCGGAAAAACCTTATCGCCAAATCAACACGGACGAAATGCAATGAACCTTTCAAATTGATGGAATGACTTCTATTGAAATAAGTCCAAGAGTTTTCGTTGGTTATTTTGCTTCTTGTTTTTGTGTTGCTTTGGATTTTGTCTTGCTTTTGATGACTTGGTTTTCATGATTCGCTTTTCTCGCTTGCACGTTCTTTTTGAATCATAAGAGAAAAAGATTAAAAGATGCTAACCAAGTAATTATTATAATTTTAGGATGCAAAACCAAGGAGTGACCATTGCATAAGGCTTTCCCACCCTCTCGTTCAATTTAATCGATGAGTGGCTTAGGCCCTTCGATGAATCCTTTAGTCTGTACGTCTTAACAATGAATCTCTAGTTTACTTATAAATGTTGCCTCACTAACAAGAACTATTATCTTACTAGTTACTTATTGAATGCTTATATGTTCCTCGTATGCTGTACATTGAGTAATATTGCTGGAAACCTCTTAACTTGATCTAAAAAAATGAGAAGAAGAGATAGACTTGCTTGTTCATTGTTCATTAGTTGCATGATAGCATATTTTCTGAGAGGAACTTGCATACATGCATTTAGTCAAGATAACTTGTGCACAAGATTTATCTTTTGAGAGGTTCCTGGGGCACTGGGGATCGTTCGGCCTGGGAGATATCTAGATACCCTTAGGCTTGAAGTCCTTACTTACGGGAGGGTATAGGTCTATTGGTGAGATGGGCTTGTACGTCCCAACTACTAATCTCGTGGAGGGGACCATCATGTAGTTATGGCGCATGCTAGGTTTACCTTATTGTATACCTAACACCTGATGCCAAGATGGATTCATAAGTTATTCATATATACAAATTATAGCTAATTTGTGTGTCTACTGCAGGGATAACCACGCGGCCGTAAGTAAGATTTATCATATGCATAGTCTATCTATCGTCTATGTTTTCTTGCATGAATTATTAAAAAGAAACTAGGCAACTAGAAAGATCACCTAATAATGCTAGCTTCACATGCTTACTTAATATGGATTTCTAGGTAAGTTTGGCAACGGTCGTTCACCAATACATATTGTAGTACTGACCCACGTTTGTGGGAAAATCTCCAGGTTATGTAGCGAGAGCTTGGCGAATATTTTAAACCAGTGTTAGCGCATCCTTCCAGCTGGACCGTGCTCGTCCTACTTCCTTAGCTTTTCTCTCCTATAGGCAAACTCTTCTTCTGCTAGATGTGTTAATTTTGGTCCTATTAAAAGTATATAATGTATGGGCATTGTGGCTACTTTTAGGATTGTTAAAAAAAGGGTTGTAAGACTCCAATGGCATATTTTGTAACTCAGCCAAGCAAGTACTTTGTAATCCAATCTTCAAGCATCAATACAAAAATTATTTTGTGTTCCTATCAAATGTGTTCAACTTTGATTCTCTGTATTTTGAATCATGTACCTATATATATATATATTTTTTGTCTAACTTGTGTCTTGTGTAGGTACTATGCTTGGTGCAAGCGCAACTTAGGCTTGCACGATATCGCGCCCAAGCAAGGACGATCGGTTTCATAGGGACCAAGCAAGGACGATTGGCCCTTACGGGACTAGGGCGTGACACGTACAGCACAAGCTCAAGCACCCGCGCATGCACCCACGCTAGCAACAGCGCAAGCAACTCGTGCATAAAATAAGTGCACGAGCGCAACTAATGTGCATAAGCGCCATATGCCAATGCTGACATGCTAAGTGCAAAGTGAGCCAACAAAGCTCCACTTTGCTCCCTTGAGTCCGAGTCCGAGTCCAAGTCACTAGCTCCTATGGAATAAATTCAAAGAGCATGACAAAAAGCTTAAATACTTACATGAAAGAGTTAATCCTTTTTTATCCTAATAAAATACTCCCATATGGCATCCATGTGCTTTACCATACCCCATATGCACACCTCAACACATACAAAGAATTATATTAAGATGCCCACTTGGCGATGTAGCCAATATGGGACTATCTTTTATAGTCCCAAAGAAAAAACCCCAATAATCCCTCTCACACAATGACATAAGTTGTGCATCCGGTCGTACATTATAGGCCACGTGCACACCTGGTTTTTTTGTATGTATCTTGGTTGTCTACAAATTTTCCCTCAAGGGACGACCAATATCTCTTTCTATACACTCTAGGTGATTTTTTTAAAGAATCCTTGGCATAAAATATTGTGTTTCCTTGCGGTGCTACCTCGCTATGACATGGCCTAAAGTCGAGGCTTTACCTCATCATGGTGTCATCTACTGTACCATGAAGTCTCAGCCTCATTGTAGTGCCAAACTATCTCGCATGAAGCCTTGTGCTTTCTTGCGGTGTTACGATGCTGTGACATAGCTTAAAGTCGAGGCTTTACATCTTTTACCTCTTGGTGCTGTCACACCACTGTAATATGAGGTCACCGACCTCTTTGTAGTGTTGCCTACCACTCTTCATTATACAGTATTAGGCTACCAGTTGATGTGCGGTGCTACGCCATTGTGACATGGCTCGTGTCACGACCCGCACCCGGTTTAGGGGCACGAGTGCGTGGGTACGTCCAGCCTACGCCACAACATCGGCGGTAGAACGCTGTCAAGGTCTTGATACTATCTAGCCAATCTTACACAAGTATCCAATCTCCATAAGGAGGCACGGATAACACGAATAAATTGTACACATACTCAATCACAGGATTACAGCACGATAGGATATCAAACAGAATTAACTACAACCCAAGTCAGAAAGTAATAACTTGACTCAACAGTTATCCAAGTCTCATCAAAAATGCCGGAGACAAATCCGGTACCAAATAGTCTACTTAATGAACTAACAAAAATAAAAATTTCCGGCTAGACCTTCCGGAATCACAGCTAACTATCAAGTCTGCAGCTACTCACCATATGGTCCATAAAGTGTCGGACAGCGGTCCTCTAAGGCATAGTCTGGAAAAATGTTTCCAGTCAGGAAGGAGCAAAGCACAATCTCAAATAACAGTTCCATTTAATTGATAAGGACTATAAAGTAATAAATATGTCATGCTAGCTACTGAGAAGACAGTAAAATAAATACAATGGCAATTAAAGAGAGACAGGCAATGTAAAGAGACAGGCAATATAATACAGTCAGTGCATGTATGAACATGAAAGAACAAGGAACAGTATCATATACGGGTGATGTAGTATATGATTTAAATAGGGAAACAATAATCTATTCTAAGTGTTTGAAATAGTAGTTTCAAAATGTGATCGGCTTGGGAGCATGTACGATAGCTACAGGGCCTGGCTAATCATGGGTGAAGAGCATGATTAACACTTACATTGTTCTACACTACAATAAGAGGTTATGATCACATTTCTTACTAACTACTTCCCCGCCCCCAACTAGTACTGTGGATCCAACCATGACACGTCACGATACACGAGCAAGTCAAGTCTATCATATACGATGTCTAATATACATGTCGTATACAATGTCAATACGATAATCAAGGTAACATCTCATGACTGCAGATCCAAGCTATACTAGTCCGTGTAGCACAGTGTCAAGGATTCAGTTGTAACATTTCAAGATTTATTGAATTTATAGAAATTATCAAGAAATTGGAAATTATCAGAGAATGTAGTTGCCTTGGGTCCTTAGCTGGTAATTATTGATGTCCTGTTCCAGAGTATCCCCTGGGTAAACCAACAGTCCTATAGACATAACACAATATAACATTTGCATCAGATGCTACACTAACACAGTCTAAAAACACTGAGTTCGGGACTTCTCTAGGTATGATACTGGTCACCTAGGATCACCTAGTAGATTTACCAATTAACCATATTATCAATAATTAAACTTAATATATATATATATATATATATATATAGTTATACCAAATTACACGTATATAATATATATATAGAAACCTATCAGAAATTATACAAAAATACGTATATAATATATACACTGAATAGATGTATATAAATATATATTCATATACCAAAATACATCTTGTATCTATACCAATTAGATATATATATATAATTTTACCAAATCGTACTTATACTATATACAGGTAAATATACCAATTAAAATATATATATATAATATTAAATACGAAAACATACATTAACATATATTATACCAATTTAAATTTAAAACATACACATACTAAATTACGTATTTATATATATACCAAGTAGATTAGATATTTACATATACATATGCAATACATATATATTAAAATATAGAGATATACGTGAGATATATATATATATATATATATATATATATATATATATATATATATATATATATATATATATATATATATATATATATATATATATATATATATATATATATATATACATATACGCGTATATATATATATTTATAAAACATATATACACTAATACCCTCATACACTAAATTAAATATATACAAATTTCTTACATTAATTATATATATAATTACACTAAATTACATGTATATTAAATAACACAACTTACAAATATACTAATAACACTGAAGGAGGGAGAGAGGAAGATGCTCACTGTGAGGGGCTCCTGGGTGGCCGGACTGCGGCAATTCCTGCCGGAGTTAAGCCGGAAGAAACCGCAGCGAGGGGAGAGAAGGTTGCAGCGGGATGGTGGACGAGCTCGACGTCGGCCGGAGATTGGTCTCGACTAGGTGAGGCGGTACAGCAGGGAAAGGGAGGAAATCGTCGATCTTGAACTGACGGGGGCGGCCGGAGTTGGCACCGACGCCGGGGCTGGGCAGTGAAGATGGGGAGGAGTAGGTGAGGTGGAGCCGTCGAGAATCAGGGAGCAAGGCCGCCGGAAAGCTGGGCTCGGGGAGGAGGTTGAAGAGCAGAGGGAGCGGGGTCTGATCAGTAATGGCGAGGGGGTTGGCCGCCGGCCGGCTGGAGGATCGGGCTCGGCTCGATAGGAGTCGTCGGGCTCTCGGGAAGAGGCCGGAGAGCACAGGGATGAACAGTATCCCAGTTTCCCCCCCCCCCAAACTATTTGAATTTGAATTCAAAAAAATAAAAGAAGAAGAAGGAGAAGAAGAAGAAAGGAAAGAGAAGGAGAAAGAAAAGAGAAGAAGAAAGGAAGAAATTTTTCTTCCTACGGTTGAGGTTGAGGATGGAGGCTACCTAGGTTTCTCTTGGGATTAGGGCTTATGATGTAGATAGGACATTAAATAGGATGAGGGTGTGGGTAAATTAAAGGTGAGGATGCACCCAATTAAATGGGTGGTCCAGATTAAACATGAAGGAAATTGTTTTCATGTAAAGTAGAGTGGGAAAAATGCAATTTGGTCCACAAATAAATAGCCTTTCCATTTGGTCTTGGACAATGGGGTGATGACACCTACAATTGAATAATTGTAACTTAGCCCCTTAAATTCGGAAAATTTCACAAATACATAAAATAACAAAAATTTAGCGGGCGATTCTGTGTCCGATATTTTGTAGGGTCAGGGGGCGCTGTAGGTTTGGTACGGGCTAAATTAGCAGGGCACTGGAATTAAATTGGGATTTTAGAATTGGTTTAAATAGTATCCTCAATTTAATTAGAATAAAATATAAGTTGTGTTCAAAAATTAATTAGGAGTACATGGGCCAAAATCAGGTCAGGTCATCAATACCAATAGTGAAGAAGACTTAGAACAGAATATTACCCTAATTTGGGTCGCACGAAAAATAGGTCAAGATTGCCTCCAATTTCAATTGGAACGCACAACGATACAAAAATAGAAATTTATTAAATAACGTCCGCGACAATTTTTGTGCGGCTAGAAACAATGCACAGAGAGCATAATTATGAGTTGCAAAAATAGCAGAATGGAAGGCGGGCAGGTCTAGGGTAAGATGGTGAAATTTGTTGGGAGACAAAAGATAGGGTAGCGCTCCAAATATCGAAGCAAAGGCAACGCGCAAAAATATTAAAAAAAAATACGGTAATTAATTACAAACTCTAAGAATTAAATTCTAACTAAAATAATAAAATCCAGAATTCTATAATTCAGACAGGTGGTCATCTACTGGCTTCTAGGTCAAGTCTACTAGCTCAAAACAATTGAACACTGTATATAATATCATATTTAATTACACATCACACATATTTATTTAAATTAAATATATACTATTCATGAAATCATTTAATTGTAACTACCACAATATTAAATATTATAAAAAGTTAAAAATACCCCTATTTTCGGAATATGGTAGTGACAGCTCGTAAAGCCGAGGTATTACCCTATCAAGGAACCTCATGGAAGTGTCACCCACTGTAGTATGAAGACCTTATGGTCCTTTATAGTGCTGCACTATCGTGCTTCCTGTAAAATACACCAGACATTAAAATGCATGAGAACTCATTAAGGCTTCTAAGCCATCCTCCCACAGAACTTGTTCTACACAAAGAATAATTAGTAGACAACAATAGTTCTGGGTTCGTAACCCGTCAATATCTTAAAGGACTTCCTACTGTTACTGATATTTTCTCAGTCAATGATCCTCCATTGAACCAATAGCTAGATGCCTAGTAGATTTTTTTTGAAATAATAGCATAAAACTAAATGGTAGGATTACAAAGATACAATATCAGAAGTCCTACAAGCCCATATATGTTGTATCCTTGAATATCTGCGTGTTACTACCACTGTGACATGTCCCAAAGCTGAGGCTTTACCCTGTCGAGGTACCTCATATGGTGTCACCCTACGGTAGCATGGAGTACTATGCTACTTTATAGTTTTTATGACCAGCTGGCGCTTGAGACCTTATATCAACGGATCTGACAGACTCTCCTAGCTTCGATCTTTAAATACTGTAATTATGCCTTCCTTAATGCGCTCATTCCATGTAGTATCTTCTATGAATGAATTTGCCTGACCCATTCTGCATCAATACGGATAACCAATTCAAACAACATAAGTGCAACGGTCCGTCCCGTCTTGCTTTGCGAGAAGGCTCGCTTGAGGCAAAGGAATTTAAACTTAGCCCTTTAGGAGTTCAGACTTAGACTTTCAAAGATACGCTCGTAGTATCGCTTGGCCGAAGTGAAATATCGCTGAGGTGGATGTCTATGAAGAACTTGTCTTTGCTTAGCCTGCACACTTAAAAATATGGATGGTACATGCTAGTCGCTAGGCAAATCACCTATTGTATGCTAATAAGAATATAATGCACTTAGCTAAGGGAATAATCCCATATTGTATTGCTCTTATTAGAATATGGTAATGAAACTTGGCTTATAATTGGACCATCGCATGCTACTTTAGCTTCGTGCAAGTAGACTTCGCTAATGCTTCGAGTAGATCATTATATACTCTTCGTAGTATACTGCTTCACATGTTTACACGGCTTATCTTAGAGATTATGCCGCGACTCTATAACACCTTCGTGCTTTTGCTAAGTCATACTGCTTATATTTTGAGTAGACTATTATTCGATCAAGTATAGTATTTCACCATATATGTACATCACTTCGTACTTAGAGAATATGGATGCACAATAAGTTAATTAGTGCAAGCATAACACTTTTAAGGCAAGAACTCGTTCGAGACACTAAGCTTATTTGTGCACCATTTCGATTCATGTATCATATGCTGGTTAACTTGGTTTTATGGTTGGACAGAGAAGGAAGAATGGTAAGTTGGTAAGTTTTGTCGTATTACCCTTCTATCGCACGACGCACAAGCATACGAGTTAGGCTTTGTATTTTATTCCATGAAACTGATCCTAAGACAATACTAGAAAGATAACTTAATAGTTTGTGCACGAAACAAATATAATGTGTTTGGAGTTGTCAAGCGGGGGAGAAGTGACCCCACAAGTGCATTCATGTACTGATAACCTACCAGATTAATTACAAGTTGTAGGAGAACCTTGTTTTGTGCAGAGTATCCTCTCATGCGCGCTAAGGCATTGTCACGCCCCAGTCCCAAAATATGTGAGACCAGACATGTGGCATTAGCCAGCTGGTACGTCTACATAGGGCTTTCTAATTTAATGGACTCGATGAAGTGCACTTACGCTGTCTACGGTTAAGTGATCTAGTTAATAATCTAATTCTAACATACAATAACTAAACTAAATCTTAATCCATGGTAAATAATCTCAAGAAAGAATGATATGCATCATAAGTCTACTTCCTAATAATACATCCATTCGAATAGACCAAAAGAACAAAATAGGCATCTAAACACTAAGCTATAAAAGCAGAATAAAAAATGGAAAGTAGTACATGACTGTAATAGCTAAAAATATAAAGATACCTGCAACGATGTCCATGCTCCACGAGATCAAGAATCATGCAAACTGTACAAATAACCTAGAAGGGAACCAGGTCCTCAGAAGGATGTACCAAGATATAAAATATATGCCATAATATAAATACTGAGTAAAGTAAATCAGGGTGAACTATCCTCCTAAGTGAATGCAATTTGAGGACAACCTTGGTACGTATCGGTAGGTGTAGGCATAACTTCTATACTCTGAAGGGCATGGTATCTGTACATGTAATATCCATCATTTCGAAGAACGAGATATTTACAAATATATACGTTCGTATCGCTCTAAAGGATGCGGTATCTGAATAAAGGAAGTCATTAGATCTGTGGCACCTCTGGATACTATGGATTCCAATATGTGTATCCCATACGCCTACCAGTTGTCCTCCCCACCCAATGCCAATGTACATGTTATAAATACGATATGGACATCTCATACTATAATACAAGTCACTAAAGAAATATATAACTAAGCTAAATACCGTCACACGTGCTGCTCACACCAATGGCCAGTCAAGCATGAAGCACGCGTCCCAACATGAACTCACTCCATGACGTGCAATTATACTTGTCGAGGTCTGGGGAGTCATATCAATAACTCTACAACTTTAGGTGCATCCACTAGACACTAGGTCAGACACATGTCCTAACGTCAACGCCTTCATTGACTGCACCCGAGTCTTTCTCGAACGCGCACAGTTATATAATATTAAAACAAATAAACATGCAACTAAATAATATCTGAATTTAAACAGTACAACAAGGCAAGGTATACTTGCCTAGAACTCTAGTGTGCACAAGTATGGATCCGTAACCAGCAGCCAAGGTAGAATCGTCTTGGATGCCTATGAATAAATAACAATATTAATCACTATATTATACTATGCTAGTCAAGTACACAAGTACCACTTACGCAATGTCTTGAGTTACGCAGATACCAAATAAACGTTCTAATTAAATACGTTGGCTAGGGTTAACTAATCACAGATTAAGGGGTTAGGTGTACACTAAGGTACCATTTCTCATATGTTACAATCACAGTCACAACTATGATTAGTGTAGGTGCTAAGTTGCACCTCTAACACATGGGTACTAGGTATTCTACCCACTAAGATTTTTAGTACACGTCTGATATGGATAACCATCTAGGTCTCCATGCGCGGGTACGCCATGTCCCCAGTTACCATGCACAACGAGATAATTAACTACCAAAATATGTTACAATTATAAATAATGTATAACACTAAGCTCATGTCCTAGATATTAGACTAGTGCATGAAGGACAGTTTTAGCCTAACACCTAGGTCAACACAATTATATACCAAACTAACTAACCAATTTTTTTATTAAATAATTACTAACAATAATCACTATGCACATATAAATACTGGGTATAAACACTAGGTACAAATACTAGGTATAAGGGTTCACACATCAATATTTATTCATGTAAAAAAAATCAAGGAGAAGGAGTATGTTACAAACCTAGGCGTGCTAAGCTAGGAGGGGATGATGCACATGGGTGGCCGAACTCCGGCAAGGGGGGTGCTCCTGCGGGCGAGGGGGTGCTCCGGTGGGTGCATAGTGCAGCAACAGCAACACTGGTAGCAGCAGCGCAAATGCAACAACTCCGGCTTGGTGGTGGGTTACTGGCGGTGGCTGGATGGCTAAGGGAAAATGGTGGCTAAGGTTGTGGTAGTTTACCGGTGATGGTCGGGCAGTGCTGATAGGGTGCGGGTGATGGTGATGATGGTGTTGGTGATGGTGATGTTGGTGACGGTGATGGGAGTGGTGGAGACAACGGTGCTAAGGTGGTGGTGGTAGTTATTAATGGTGGTGGAGACAAAGAGGTGGGGATGGATGGTGGTGGAGATGGCCGAGGTCGGAGATAGGCGGTGGAGATGAAAGGAGAGGGGAGTAGGGTGGTGGCTACGGAGGGTGTACTGGTAATGATGATGATGGTGTTGGTGATGGTGGTTGTGACGATGATGGCGGTGGTGATGATGATGACGGTAGAAGTGGAGATGGTGATGATGCTGGCGGTGGAGATAGTGATGATGCTGGCCGTGGAGGTGGGTGGCTACGGTAGCGGTGGGGTGACTGGGGAAGAAGAGGAGTCAAGAAAGAAGAGGTCAGGGGAGAACGAAAAGAAGAGGGTGGCTATGGTGGCTGAGGCGACTGCTCGTGGTGACGGGTCGATCGAGGTCGAGGGAGACAGGCAGAGCTGTAGCGAGGGAGATGCTCGGAGGAGGAGGCAGTGGCTCAGGTGGGAGATGGCCAGAGTTGAAAGGGTTGCTGTGGTCGGATAAAGAAGGCGAGGTGTGTAGTTTTAGGGTTTCGGTTTGGTGAAGGTGATTGTGGTATTGTGCATGAAGAATAAAGAGATAAAGGAGGTAGTTTTATGTAGAAGAGAGAGAGAGGAGGCTTGCATTAGGATTAGGACAGGCCATGTGCATTTTCTAGGGATGGAGGGGAGGTTCTAAATGAAAGAATGGAGGGCTAGGATGGCTTTGATTTGAATAGAGGGTAGATGATGTAGGGGAAAAAGTTGCATATAGTACAACCAAATGGAGGGAAAAATTAGGGTAGAGCGGTCAACAATGAAGGGGGGTTTCTTTATGACTTGGATCCAATGGGAGGTGGACATCTCATTGCCTTTTTGCACAAAAGTCCCTAACAATTATGAAATTGCACAAATAATGAAATTTGGGATTGGATGAGGAAAAATATCATGTTTGGTGTGATGTAGTGGGTTAGAAGGGTGTGTGGTGTTTAGTATGAACCATGAGGGTGTGAGTGGGGGTTTGGGTTGGTGTTGGGTCTAATTTTGGATTAGGTTGGGCCCTTACACCAATTTAATTAAAATTAGTATAAATGGTGTTCTTTAATTAATTAGAAGTGTATAGAGTTAAAATTGGGTAGGATACAAGTATCATAGATGTAGTAGACTTAGAATAGAATATTATCATAAATTGGGTTGTACAAAATGGGTCGAGGTTGTATCTCCAATTTTGATTAGAACGGACAAGAATACAAAATTAGATTTATTTAAATTTAAGAATGGACATTTGTAACGAATATTGTGGACTAAAATAAAATACAAAAGAGGGTATTTATGAGTTACACAAGGGTCAGAATAGAAGACTGGCGCATCTAGAAAAAGTGTGTAAAATTTGTTTTAAAGCAAATGCTAGTGTAATAATCCAAATATCGCAGCAACAGTAAGGTACACAAAGTGATACGAATATTGTGTATATTAATCTAAAACACTATGTTCTATTTCTAAATGGCTTTAAACTAACCCTAGTCTCTCTATCTAAGCCAAGTAGACCTAAATTTGGTCGAGAGGGTTTATAATCTATCCAACTTATAAGAATTTTGTCCTCAAAATTAAAAAAAACACATAATAAGCTATAAATTATCAAGCAATGCTATGGACATACCTAAGACTGGTGGAGTTGGCCTTTGCACTATCTGTTGGGCTCTATTGACATACTGGAAATACTTTTGAGCCTGATGTTTGTTCGATCCGTACCTCAAACACTGTTCTAACCTTCTTCTAAAACTAGGAAGGTTAATATCTCAACATTCTTTCATAGGTATGATTTCATCATCCTATAATATCCATATTGAAATCCTGTATCCTAACTTCTTACAATCGCTCTTAGCAGCAACAAGTCTAATCTAGCTAGTCAATGATACCTAGTCTAGAAGGTCAACTCAAACAATTCCTAGTAGAAGTATATGTAATAAAATATAACATAAGTCTCTACCCAATACATAGTAATAAGAATATATAGAAATTATATAATAAATATCTATTCAATCCTTCTAAATACCTAAGAATAAAATATAATAGATAAAATAACAATAATACGGTTCCTAAAGTTCATTGGCTAGGACAAATAGGATATAGGTTCCCATAACACCACCTACTACTAAGGATTAGGTTCAGCAAGCTCGTGTCCTATTAGTTAAAAGTCTAAATCTATATCCCTAAACAGTTTATGTGTAATCCACAATATTCAGCTACCATTCCTGTCAGACTTCTATCTTCCATTTATACCCCATACTCACGTGTCAACATATAATCTAAGAGTCTAGTAGTAATCCTCTACCAATTGACCAATGAGTCAGCGCGTGATCTAAACCTGTATTTTGTTCCTTGAAATAAGACCTTCGTAGACTGTCCAACTCTGAAAGGTAAAAAGTTTGCAGACTTGGTGAGTCAATCCACGATCACATATACCGTATTGTGAGTTGATCCACGATCATCCATACCGCATTGCGACCACTGAGATTCCTCAGAAAGCCCATAACGAAGTCCATAGTGATGTGCTCCCATTTTTACTTAGGTATCGGGAGTAGATTTAAGTAAACCTGCAGACCTCTGATGCTCAGCCTTGATCTGCTGATACACTAGGCACTTTGCCATAAAGTAAGCTATCTCCCTCTTCATTCTATGCCACCAATAATACTGCCTTAAGTCTCTGTACATCATTGTGCCTTCTGGATGAATAGAGTATGCTGAACTGTGTGCCTCCGATATCAGCTTCTGATAAAATTCTTCGTTCAAAACATAGAGACGATCTCCATATCTCAAAGTTCCATTCTCGTGTATGTGCAATTATGTCTGCATCCTGGCCTCTGTCCTCTGTCGAAGTATCTAAAATCTGGCATCTGTTGGAAAGGCAGCCTTGATTCTCTCAACCAATGTTGATTGCACCTGAAAACTCGACAACTGGCCATTTGCTCCGGACATAATGGCCTTTATACCCAATTGCTCTAGATATCTCAACATGTATTGTTGGATAGTAAAAAAGAATGCCCTGGGCCTCCTGCTTAATGCTTCAGCTACCATGTTGGCCTTTTTCGGATGGTACTTTAGCTCAGTATCAAAGTCTATCATCACCTCGAGCCAACGTCATTGCCTCTGGTTCAGGTCCTTCTCTAAATTTTAAAGTAACTCGAGCTCAGGTACTTGTCGCGAATCTCATCTTGTTGCCACTATACATTTTTACCTCGAACCTAAGGTTTCTCCTAATTTACTCCATGCGTACCCTTCATCCAAACTACATGGGTACCATCTTGTTTATAACTGGCCATCCACTATAGGTAATTCACGATATCCAACTCAAGGCTATAACATCTGTCGATACTCTCATCCTTCAATCTAATTGCTCTATTCCATATAATATCTTAACTAATCGAATTATCAATGGTGAAAACACGAGCCTAATAGATACTGACAACCCAAATAAGTCAAGTACATCTAATCTAATTTGAAAGCTACAATATAGTACTCAAGTTATCTCATCATCCAAATATTGGGTCTAGCAATCTATCTATCTATTTTTAGCTTAGTCATATAATCATCATTATCAAAAGGGCAGAAAAATTTCTAGGTCTGGTACTGTAAGTCACAAGGTAACTAGGGATTAACCACTATGGTTTGCTACCTAAAGTGCTAATTCATACCCTACCTTTATTAGTATCCGATAATCTTCTTCTAGATGCGAGTTTAAAATTTTGTCTTGTCAAGTTTATAATATCGTTCCTTGTATCACTGCCATAAGACTACAACTAGTTCCTTGTATCATTATCATAGGGCTACAACTAACCCTAGTATCTAGCTATGTCTTTTCCAAATTATTCTAGAGCCTTAGAATCAAACAATCCTTCTAGCTTCTAATACTTATAAATCACGGCTACCTTAAGTAAGGGTAGGGTCTAGTTTTAAGTCTCTACTACTATATCTAATTCTTACGCCAACAGTCTATACTAACTCTAGTAACAAGAAGAACTTATCAACCTTCTCTACCATGGTTAACCATCTACTCAAACATCTTATCAAATATGCCTTCTTCATCTTGACGAGGATCTGCTCTTGGAGGAAATCACCGTACGCGAGCATCCATATTTCCGAAATAAGAAAGATGAGAAACAATAATAACGATGTCGATGGTAAATGAATGAATGCAATAATGAAGTCTAAGGGCGACAATTTAATACAAGAGGAGTTTTAAAATCAGTTATAGATTAAGATCTTATTCAACACTAATCCTAAGTTGCAGGCTCGTTCGGTACAGTAACGTAACCAAAATGATATGCTCTGACCTACATGGGCCACCAATAAAACCATGTCCCGCCCTAATCCCAAAACACGTGAGACCAGACACATGGCATTGCTCAGCTGGTACATCTCCGTAGGGCTTTCCAATTTAATGAACCCGATAAAGTACACTTACGCTATCCACGGTTAAGTGATCCAGTGAATAATCTAATTCTAACATGAAACAACTAAACTAAATATCAAGATGACTGTAAACACTAGGCTATAAAAGCAGAATAAAAAAATAAAAAGTAGTACATGACTGTAATAGCAAAAAATATAAAGATACCTGCAACGATGTCCACGCTCCACTAGATCAAGCATCATACAAACTGCACAAATAACCTAGAAGCGAACCAGGTCCTCAGAGGAACGTAACAAGATAGAAAATACACGCCATAATATAAATACTGAGTAAAGTAAATCAGGGTGAACTATCCTCCTAAGTGAATGCAATTTGAGGACAACCTTGGTACGTATGGGTAGGTGTAGGCATAACATCCATACATTGAATAGTGTAGTATCTGTACATATAAAGTCCATCATTCTGAAGAATGAGGTATCTACAAATATATACGTCTGTATTGCTCCAAAGAATGCGGTATCTAAATAAAGAAAATCATTGGATCCGTGGCTCCTCTGAATACTAAGGATTCTAATGTGTGTATCCCATACGCCTACCAGTTGTCCTCCCCGTCCAATAACAATATACATATCGCGAATATGACATGGGTTTTCTTGCTCCCGCTTCCTCATCTGCGCTCGTCAAGCCTTTTTGGGAGGTGAAACAGCGGTTGAAGCGGACATTTCGTACATCTCATACTATAATGCAAGCCACTAAAGAAATATACAACTAAGCTAAATACCGTCACATATGCTGCTCACACCGATGGCCAGTCAAGCATGAAGCACGCGTCCCTACATGAACTTACTTTGTGACGTGCAATGATACGTGTCAAGGCCTGGGGAGTCATATCGATAACTCCATAACTTTAGGTGCATTCACAAGGCACTAGGTCAGACATATGTCCTAACTTCAATGCCTTCGTTGACTGCACCCGAGTCTTTCTCGAACGCACACAATTATATAATATTAAAATAAATAAATATGCAACTAAATAATATCTGAATTTAAATAGTACAACAAGGCAAGGTATACTTGCCTGGAACTCTGGTGTGCAAAAGTAAGGATTCAGAATCAGCAGCCAAGGTTGAATCTCCTTGGATGCCTATGAATAAATAACAATATTAATTACTATATTATACTATGCTAGTTATGTACACAAGTACCACTTACGCAACGTCATGAGTTACACAGATACCAAATAAATATTCTAATTAAATATGTTGGCTAGGGTTGAATAGTCACGGATCAAGGGGGTAGGTGTACACTAAGGTATCATTTCTCATATGTTACAATCACGGTCATAGCTATAATTAGTGTAGGTGCTAAGTTGCACCACTAACACATGGGTACCAGGTATTCTACCCAATAAGATTTTTAGGACACGTCTGATATGGGTAACCATCTAGGTCTCCATACATGTGTACGTCATGTCCTCAGTTACCGTACACAACGAGATAATTAACCACCAAAATACGTTACAATTATAAATAATGTATAACACTAAACTCATGTCCTAGATATTAGATTAGTGCACGAAGGACAATTTTAGTCTAACACCTTGGTCAGCACAATTATATACCAAACAAAGTAACCAATTTTTTTATTAAATAATTACTAACAATAATTACTATGCATATATAAATACTGGGTATAAATACTAGGTACAAATATTAGATATAAGGGTTCACACATCAATATTTATTCATGTAAGAAAATTCTAGGAGGAGGAGTACGTTACAAACCTTGGCGTGCTCGGTTAGGAAGGGGTGATGCACGTGGGTGGCCAGACTCCTTCGAGGGGGGTGCTCCGGCGGGCGAGGGGGTGCTCCGACGGGTGCACAGTGCAGAAGCAGTAACACTGGCACCAGCAGCGACAAATGCAGCAGCTCTGGCTTGGTGGTGGGTTGCTGGCGGTGGCTGGATGGCAAGGGGATGATAGTGGCTAAGGTAGTGGTGGTTTATCGGTGATGGTTGGGCGATGCTGATGGGGTACGTGTGATGGTGATGATGGTGTTGGTGATGGTGATATTGGTGACGGTGATGGGAGTGGTGGAGACGACAGTGCTAAGGTGGTTGCGATGGTTGTTGATGATGGTGGAGACGGTGAGGTAGGGATTAATGGTGGTGGAGATGGTCGGGGTCGAGGGAGACAGGTGGTGGAGATAAACGGAGAGGGGAGTCAGGTGGTGGCTACGGAGGGTATGCTGGTGATGATGATAATGGTATTGGTGATCGTGGTTGTGACGATGATGGCAATGGTGATGGTGATAATGATGGAGGTGGAGATGGTGATAATGGTGGCGGTGGCGATGGTGATGATGGTGGCCGTAGAGGTGGGTGGCTGTGGTGGCGGTGGGGGTGACTAGGGAAGAAGAGGAGTTGGGGAAGAAGAGGTCGTGGGAGAAAGAGAAGAAGAGGGTGGCTATGGTAGCGGAGGTGACTGCTAGTGCTGACGGGTCGGTCGAGGTCGAGGGAGGCAGGCGGAACTATGGCGGCGGAGATGCTCGAAGGAGGAGGCGGTGGCTCAGGTGGGAGATGGCCGGAGTTGGAAGGGTTGCTATGGTCGGATGAAGCAGGAGAGGTGTATAGTTTTAGGGTTTTGGTTTGGTGAAGGTGATGGTGGTGTTGTGCATGAAGAATGGACAGAGAAAGAAGGTAGTTTTATGTAGAAGAGAAAGAGAGAGAAGGCTTGCATTAGGATTAGGGCTGGCCATGTGTATTTTCTAGGGATGGAGGGGAGGTTCTACATGAAAGAATGAAGGGCTAGGATGGTTTTGATTTGAATGGAGGGTGAATGATATAGGGGAAAAAAGTTGCATGTAGTACAACCAAATAGAGAGAAAAATTAGGGTGGACCGGTCAACAATGAAGGGGAGGTTTCTTTATGACTTGGCTCCATTAGGAGGTGGACACCTCATTTCCTTTTTGCATAAAAATCCCTAATAATTAAAAAATTGCACACATAATAAAATTTGGTATTGGATGATAAAAATACCATGTTTGGTATGATGTAGTAGGTTAGAAGGGTGTGTAGTATTTAGTATGAACCTTGAGGATGTGAGTGGGGGTTTAGGTCGGTGTTGGGTCTAATTTTTGGTTAGGTTGGATCCTTACACCAATTTAATTAAAATTAGTATAAATTATGTTCTTTAATTAATTGGAAGTACATAGGGTTAAAATTGGGTAAGACACAAGTATCATGGATGTAGTAGACTCAGAATAAAATATTATCATAAATTGGGTTATACAAAATGGGTCGAGGTTGTGTCTCCAATTTTGATTGGAACAGACAAGGATGGAAAGTTGGATTTATTTGAATTTTAGAATGGACGTTTGTAACGAATATTGTGTGACTAAAATAAAGAACAAGAGAGGGTATTTATGAGTTACACAAGGGTCAAAATGGAAGGCTGGCACATCTTGGAAAAGTGTGTGAAATTTGTTTGAAAGCAAATGCTAGTGTAGCACTCCAAATATCGAAGAAACGATAAGGTGCACAAAGTGATACGAATATTGTGTACATTAATCTAAAATACTATGTTCTAATTCTAAATTTCTTCAAACTAACCCTAGTCTCTCTATCTAAGCCAGGTAGACCTAAATTTGGTCGAGGGGGTTTACAGGCATGGAGTTCGCTCTGGAGCCTTGGAATGTTACGTCCGGAGCTGAAGCATATATACAAGATATAATATTGGAACATCGCCTATGTATCATCCCAAGTTGTAAGCCGCTTGACAAGCCTTTATTGTTTAGAGAGAGAGCTTGAGCGACTTATAATCTCGGCCTAGCACTGCTTGTAATATTTCTTGATTATAAATAAAAAGCTTGTTATTGTTTTATACTTGTGTTTATTTAATGCTTCTGCTATGATGACTATGTGAACTTGTTACCAATTGCCTATTCGTTTCTTATTCCACTATATTTAGACTATCTGTGCGACTCTATAGCTTATCTATTTCTTCGTCTGTTCGGATTCATTGCCTTGCATGTGCGCAACTTGTGCTCGTACGACATTACGTCATGATGGACACGACCGTCCTGCGGGTGTGCTAGCACGGTGATTCACGCCTAGCAGGGACTGCCGATCCTATGGGAGATCTGGGCATGATATATTGGTATCAGAGCATGGCTTTACGTCTTTGGACCTTATCTATTCTCTCAATTTTGAAAGCTCGTTCGTGGGTTATGTTATAGTATGCTCTCTCTCTCTCTCTCTCTTATTGACCCGTTAAGATGTTGTATATAATAAGTCTAAATATTTTTGAAATTGTATGTGATTGATATGATTGCTTGTACGGGATAGTTAAGCGAAGATCCTTGTTTTGACCTATGTTAGACTTTGTGGGAATAGACTCGTGCTAGAATTTGCAAGTTATGTGCGAACCCGAATACCTATACATGATTACCAAGTTAGTTAGTGTACAAAATAGAATATTGTTCAGACAGTTAGCTATGCACATAACCTTTCAGCTAAGTTGTGTTGAGTATCACGTGGTAAAACCCTTTGGTACGAGCTAGTTTGCGAGCGAGTTTGGGATATAGTTCATAAATGTTAAGTCAGACTTAGAATGGAAACCGATAGAAAAGTTATCAGATTATCGCTAAGGCAAATATAGAGGATCGTGCTTGGATTTTGAGAAACTAGCTCGGACGGTATTTTATTTCGGCAAATTTAAATCAAATATGGTTTACTTAGATGACTATCAATAATGATATATAAGAGACTAAGATTTATCATACTAATGTTTAGGTATCATGTTGGAGTTCTAAGAAACAAATTGGATATCCGAGCTAGTGATGCGAACACGATTGAGGAGTTAATTGGATGACTCAATTCCTGAGTGGTGTATGGATTATTTTGGAAAAGTTTTAGCGAATTCGAAGATCTCGTACGATATTTTGTTTGAACTATTGAGATTGTGTTGAACAAGTGATAAGGTTTATATCGAATAGGGATTCATGGTAATGGAATTAATATCTTGGTGAAAGAAACTTGGTGGATCATGTGTGCAATTTTGAATTGTAATGACCTGTTCCGTTGAAACGGACAGCCGATTCAAATGACAAAAGTATAATAACTCAACCCCCTTTTGCTTAGCGAGATAACTCGTTTGAGGAAAAATATTTCCAGGCTTGCCCTTAAGGAGTTTAGACTTAGACTTTCAGAGGCTCGCTCGGAGTATCGTTCGACCGAGGTAAATCATCGTTAAGGCGGTGGCTACGATAAACTTATCTTTGCTTAGCCAGCACACTTAAAATATGGATGATACATGCTAGTCGCTAGGTGAATCACCCCCTGCATGCTAATAGAGAATACAATGCACCTAGCTAAGGGAATAATCCTAACTTGTATTGCTTGTGTTAGAACATGGAAATAAAACTTTCCTTATAAATAGACCCTCGCATGCTACCTTTGTCTTGTGCAACTAAACCCCGCTATGCCTCGAGTAGAACAATATGTATGTACTCTTCAAAGTGCACTGCTTCACTTGCTATACTGTACGCCCATAGATCATGTCACTCGGTATGTTCTTTTACGGTTTCACTCCTCGCTTTACCCTTAGACCCGGACCAAACATGAATGCTTATGTTTACACAAATGCATGCTTGCCTGCTTATATATTAATTTGTACTCGTTTGCAATGCTTGTCACTTATATTATGCCATATTCAAGTAATACTATCATGTACCATGCATGCATCTAGTTATCCAGAAGACTATCAAATAGTCCTTCTGTACAATGTGAACCTGCAAGTATCCGGGACCGTTAGGTCGCCAAAGCAGTCCCCACAACAGGGAAATGCATGAAGTCAAGTTGAAGTCTGAACGAGAATTGTGTCAAGTATAAATCTGAACAAGAATCATCATGAATCATAGCTCATGGAGCAAATCCTCGTTCAGAACAAGAAACATGGATTATCATGTCAAGTTATGAATTTGGAAGACCAAGACTTGTATGTCGCGGACAACTTAGAATCAAGGGGGATCTTCGGATCTCATTCCACAGACGGTCTTCGGGGCACCGGGGCTGATCCGATCCGGATTGAACTTCACATTTAGTCTCATATGCTTGGACGGGATGGTTTGTAGCATCTCATGTGCTTTCATTACATTTTATCCTCGTTAATGACTATAACTCGTCCTTTATGTTTACGCTAGCGACCTCCTCTTCATATAGATAAATTATCCTCGTTTAGTGGTTATCCGTATGCTAGTTATTACATCACATCGAGAATATCTGAAACACTAAACGATCATGAGTATAACATACTTGTGTAAAATTGAAACACTTATATATATGGAGCACTTCAACATTTTTTGCAACATGCCTTATAATCTATGTAA
Source organism: Iris macrosiphon (assembly GCA_036927795.1). NCBI lineage: Eukaryota > Viridiplantae > Streptophyta > Magnoliopsida > Asparagales > Iridaceae > Iris > Iris macrosiphon. Next base: position 145,493,325 of record JAYESA010000001.1, on the reverse strand, counting down.
CTCGTACACCCGTAACATAATCTTGTTCAATACACTTATGTTTGCTTATGCAATTGCCACTGGATTTTATTATATATGTGCGTGCTTGATTTAACTTGGTTTACCATGGACATGGAAGGATGGATGGTAAGTTGGTAAGTCTCGCCGTGTTTCTTATATCGTACGACGCACTGCCACATGAGATAGGCTTTATATCATTGGCATAAAACTGATCTTAAGGCAAGAATAGAAAGAAAACTTAATAGTTGGTGTACGAAACCTATATAACATATTTGGATTTGTCAAGCGGGCGAGAAGCCTCCCCACCAGTGCATTCATGTACTGATAACCCACCAGATTACTTGCAGGGTGCGGGAGAACCTCGTTCGGTATGGATGCCTCCTTCGTGTGTGCTAAGGCACGGAGTTCACTTTGGAGCCTTGGAGCGTTGCATCCAGAACTGAAGCACATATACAAGACATAATATTGAAACATCGCCTATGTATTATTCCATAAATGTTGCCACTTGGCACCCTTTTACTGTTTGAGAGAGAGAGGCTTGAGTGACTTATAATCTCAGCCTAGCTCTGTCTGTAACACTTGTTTAATATCAATAAAGAGCTTATTTTATTTCTATATTTATGTTATTCAATGCTTCCGCTACTGTTGACTCTGTGAACTTGTTACCAATCGCCTATGCGTTTATTATTCTACTACACTCGGACTATCTTTGCGACACTGTGGCTTGGACCTCTTATCGCCTGCATAGACCATGGCATTGCACAAGCACGGTTTACGCTCATGGGGTATCACGCCCAGATGGGTCAAGCGATCATCCCATGGGAGTGCTGGCGCGATAATTCGTGCCTAGCAGGGACGGCCGATTGCCTGCGGGAGATCGGGGTGTGACATGAATTGAGTCAAAATTGATTGAACTTGAGTAGGATATCGCTCGATAGAAGATATCTTGAGAATGTATTGTGGTTTCGAATTAATAGACTTGATATGGTAATCAATAGTTAGAAGATAACATAGATTGATACAAGTAATTAAATATTATGGTTCGATGAAAGAGGTAAGTGATAACATATTAGATCTTAAATTGGACGAACGATCTTGAATCTAGTTCGAAAGATAACCCTCGACAATCAGGCCTGGCCGAGAACTATTATCCTCCTGGAGTGCCGACATGGTGATATCACGTCCTGTGGGGATGATCGAACTCACGGAAATATGTTTGATGATAATTCAGACGAACTCGATAAAATAGAACGTATCGAAAGTAGGTAGACTTTGGCCTGAGGATTTAAACTTAGTTGTTTGAGGAATGCTAAAAGTAGACTACGGATTGATCAATCGGTTACATCAAAGTTGGACGATTTGGCTAGACGAATTAGGATCATGGCATGAACATTTATTAGATGAACATGACTTGGTGAATTAATATATAACTTGAATGAAACAAAGTGTAACGATAAGATGTCTTGATCATTTCGAAGATAACTATAATGTTTGACATTCTTGTCTTGGACGAGCGAAACTCTATGCTCGTATATGCGTCAAGCCCGAATTAGGACGATTATCCCGCGGGAGCATTGGCATAGTAATTTTATGTCTAATGTGTATGATTGAAATTATGGGACACCAGAGCGTAACAATTGAAGGATTTTCTTGACTTGTGGTTCGATACGATAAGACGAGTTTGAGAATGCAAGTGAATTAGAAGTATTTCGTGGATGAGTTAGTCTAGAACATGGAGTAAGATACGCTTGATGGTTTCGTGAATGGATACATGAATCTTGTTGGATGACTTAGAGTTATGATTTAGATCGAAGATTTAGAATTGAATCGTGACTTGGTGGTCTAGACTTAGAAAAGATTGGATATGTGGATTCTATTAAAATATTGGGACGATAGATTATGTGAATCGTTAGGTTTGACATGCGACGTGGATATATCATGGATTCAATTGAACGAACATATTTTAGGAATGGTTTTACTAAACGAATTCGAATCCTGTGCAACGAACATGTTGATATGGATAGGATGATATATGCTTGATATTTGAAAATTTGAGTGAAATGAGCTTAGGTAGAATATCCCATGTGAAAGAATAATGGTTTGACCTTAGGGAATTAGGGCTAATATCGTGCAAAAAATTAACACAATACAAATTGTAAACTTGAACTGTACCAATGACCTTGTAAGCCAACCTAGCGGTTAGGCAGACGACCCTATGCCGAGTGAAAGAACTTGTATGACCGACTTTAGAGTATTGCTTGAGCAATCCATAGAACTGGGCAACAAATTAGAGTTTGGCTTGGGTCAATAAGTATACGCTGTATTTGACACGAACGAAATGGACGGTAGGACTTGTACGCTAATCGGTCGATCGGATAGATCGTGCTTGACGATTGTGCAATACTTGGTTTGAGTGGGATCAGAAATGACTTGGATTTTATTGACTCCGTTTGAGGTATTATGGTAATTCATAAACGAGAACCCTTGAGATTTTTGCAAGTAACTTGTCCAATTTCGCAATTGCTAAGTTTGGTTGAATACATATATTTGAGGGATGCCTTGAACGTGTTCAAGATCTAAGACTCAGTGATATATTGAACTCGAGTACAAAGACTTCATTATCGCTAAGTTTGTTAAGATGCATATATTTGGGGGATGCCTTGAATATGTATGATCTAGACTCGCGGTATGCTGATCTCGAATTATAGTGCAAGTAAATTTGTTAGATTCATGTAGACAAGTTTAATAATTTGGATAAGTTGGCACTAGCCTGAGACCTTCATGTATGGTGGATTATAAAGTACCTTGTGTTAAGCGATATATATTCTATGCTAAGGCATACTAGAGACGGAGTCAAGAGCTTGAACTGAATGATGAGCCATACATTGAATCAGACCCAGCACGCATGCGACATGGATGAGGAAAACGAGTATGAACTTGTGTTCGAACGGGTATAAGGATACAGAGTAGTACGCCTAAGTCAGATTTGATAGTGTGCGATAGAGCAATTTGCACTCAGAAAGTCTCGAGGATGAGACTTGTTTTGAGTGGTGTATAATGTAATAATTCGTTCTGCATCAATACGGATAACCAATTCAAATGACATAAGTGCAACGATCCATTCGGCCTTTCTCTGCAAGAAGGCTCGCTTGAGGCAAATGAATTCAAACTTGGCCCTTCAGGAGTTCAGACTTAGACTTTCAAAGATGCGTTAGTAGTATCGTTCGACCGAGGCAAAACATCGCTATGGTGGGTGGCTACGATGAACTTGTCGTTGCTTAGCCTGCACACTTAAAAATATCAATGGTACATACTAGTCGCTAGGCGAATCACCCATTGCATGCTAATAAGAATATAATGCACCTAGCTAAGAAAATAATCCCATCTTGTATTGCTCTTGTTATAATATATAAATGAAACTTGGCTTATAATTGGACCCTCGCATGCTACTTTAGCTTCGTACAAATAGACTTTGCTAATGCTTCGAGTAGATCATTATATACTCTTCGTAGAATACTACTTCATATGTTTACAATTGTAAACCCCCTCAACCAATTTAGGGATTATATATTTATGGTTAAAACTAGAGACTAGGGATAAACGGATTTAATTAGAATTATGTGAGACTATTACAGGTAGCCTCTGACCTTAGTGTAACCTTAGCTATGCAATGTTCATTAACATTGCCTTACACAGTTAATTATTAATCTAGTTAATTAATAATTAATTTATGGCTAATTGTACCTCAAACAGGACCTGACCCGCCCCATATCAATGAACCCTGGCCGGCCCAACCCCGAGGCCATCCCCAAAGTTCATCTGCTATATAAATACATAACCTTATTCATGTAAACCCTAGACCAAACAAAAACTATCACAAACCCCTTAAACCTAGCCGAATTGCTTCCCTCTTGCAACCGAGCCTTCACCCCCGACTACCCAGCTTCCAGATACCGCCACCACCGTCGCCTGATATCGCCGGCGCCACCCCCTCAGACCGGCCAACCACCGCCTCCTTCACAATCATCAACCCCCTTCATAACCCGACCCCTCCGTAGCCGTTGTCGACCGACCCCGACCGCTTCCAGCACCTCCAGCCCCATCGACCGACCGACCCTGACGTCCCCCACACGGCCGCCCTCGCCGCACGCCAAGCCGCCGTACGTTAACCCGACCCCCCCATAGCCGCTGCTGCCATTGCTGCCGATGCCGCACCTGCTGCAGTTGCCGCCACCACCGCTGCCACCTTGCCGGAGCCGCCCTTCCGTCGGAGTACACCCCTTCGACGAGAGCAGGCCTATCCGAGCATCCACGTCGAGGTAACCACATAAGTTCTCCGCTTCTTTATGATAATATTGTATCGTCGTGTCGTCGTGTCGAGAATTATGATATTGGACACAAACCAAATTAAACCCCAATTATGTATACGCTGGATTAATGACTAATAAGATTTAGGATTTGTGTATTTACTAGCAAACATCTTAATCATGAGACCTAACATCAAGGACTAGTATTTTACCCTAATACCTGTACGTAAACCACGTACAATGAGCATAAAAACCAAGGAACATGTGTTCGCACAGAACAGAAATCGTGGTCAAACCATAACGTGAAATTATTGTCTCAAGGCCCAGGATACCCGAGCACAGAACACGTGTGCACCTTAGCTATGCGCACATGTGACGCTGTATTCGAGCAGCCGTGAACTTGCGACAATATTCAAGCATCGTGTTGTAGTCGTGTATATTTAATGTTTAGTGTCTGATATTAGATTGTTATATTATATTTGTGTTTAGGACTTTTGGATCAGCCGGGAAATAATGAGGAGCCGGCTTCTGGCATTCACAGCTTCAGGACCCAGGCAAGATACCTTGCCATATTTACTATTTGATTTAAATGATACATATGCTGTATAATTCTTGTTGCTGTATTTCATATGACTGTGTGCGTCCGAGATTGACTCGGGTGCAATCGACGGATACGTCGATGATTAGTGTACTTGACCTAGTCATTAGCAGACTTACCCCATGGGAGGATACTCTGATATCTTTCGTGACCAGACACCTTACACGTTTTACTGTAAGATATGTATGTTGGGATACGGGTCCACGTACTCGATTGGCTATCGGTACGTGTGACATGCATCACGGTTAGTACGTAACTCAGGATTATTTTATTTGTGGAGACTAGCATATAGAACGTTGTACGCACGTCAAGAATTTGATTAGCGTATCTACATTGGGCGGGGAAGACAACTAGTAGGCGTAGTGGATACACACATTGGACTCTGTAGTATCCGGAGGAGCCACGGATCCAACAATTTTCTTCATTGCAGACGCCACGCTCTTCGGAGTGATACAGACGTATATATATTACAGATACCTCATTCTTCGGGATGATGGATGTTACAGATACCACGCTCTTCAGAATATTGGACGTTATGCCTACGCATACCCATACGTACCAAAGTTGTCTTCACATTGCATGCACTTAGATGGTTAGCACACCCTTTTACTTTATTTTATTTATCTTATTCAGTATTTATATATATGGAATGCTTCTATGTATCTTGTTACGTCCCTCTGAGGACCTGTTACCTTTCCAGATTTGGACGAGGCATATTATCCCATAGTGTACGGCCCAGAAGAGGAGACTAGATACGCTACAACTGAGGAGCTAGAAGTGCTACCGTCAGAGTTTTCGTGATCAGTTGGTAGACCTTCTGCCTAGGATTGGGAGCATCATTACATAGTCAGCCGATGCCCTAGATATTATCTTTTATCTTTCATTTCAGTACTATATTTCGTCATAGTAGTGGGTTTGTTCCCACCAGATATTATTGGTTGTACTATGATATCTTGAGACTGGTGTTTATCTTCCAGTAGTTTATTTAGTACTTCTTGCTCTTTATATTGTGGATGAGATTAGACTGCCTGTTATTGACCGATATTGGACATGTTAGTATTTTAGGATAGCATAGCACTCTTCGCTAGAATCCATTAGATTGGGATATCTTCGGAGACGTGACAGCTGGCTATTGCCACGTAGCCTGGTTCCTTATATTTTGGAACTGGGGCATAACATAGTTTTAGTGGTGGCCCAAGCAGGTCCTATTTTCGCTTGTGGTATGGTAACGTGCCCAGCGAGCCTGCAATAGGATAGAAATTACTAGGTCTCATCCACCTTTGAATCATCTTTGAACTTCTTTCATACTGCTTCTAAATATCTGCATCCTGTTGATTGATTCCGTACCCTTCTAATAAAGTTCTATCTCTTGCAGCAGAATGAATTTGTGCAGAGGATGAGGAGCACCCAGTGTCGCGGTGCTAGATAACACCACTCAAAGAGAGGAGGTACCCCAAGGGCAACCCCCGCTACAGACCCCGCTGATATATTAGCACGAGACATCGCAAGGTGATCCTACACCAAAGCCCGAGGGACAGACTTCCCAGATAATCCTCACGCAATATTGTGAGGGCCAGACTTCAGGAGCTACACCGATGCCGCAGACAGAGAGACCGACCTCTGAGGAGATGCCTACTGCACAGCCAGAGATTCTACTACCACCACCTCCACCTTATCCACCCCAGATGCCATAGCTAGATGGACACCCACAGATGCTTCAGTTCCTTCAGACTATGATGCAAGCACAGTGGCATCAGACGGAGACATTGAGACAGAGTCTGATGGCAGTACTAGAGAGGACACTTGTCCCAGCACCCGTACCAGCACCTCTACCAGCCCAGATAGGTGGCACTGTCAGATGGTTCCGACAAATAGGACCAGATACTTTCTCAGGCAATGAGACTGCAGAACAGATCTCCGATTGGGTCGCCAATACGGAGATGTTACTAGAGGCTTCACAACTGCATCTAGACCTTTGGATGACCGTAGTGAGGGCCCAACTAAAAGGCAACGCCCATCACAAGTGGGATTCTATTGAGCGCAGTGTAGGCAAGAACCAGACTTGGGAACAGTTCCTAGAATACTTCAATGCGAAGTATTTTCCAACAACAGTCAAAAATGCCCTGTACTCCCAGTTCCTACATCTAGAACAGAAGAATATGACTGTCGACGCATATGACGCGGAGTTTAGCCATCTTAGCAGATTTGGTGTCGTTCTGATACCCAATGACCTGGAGAAGGCTCAGAGATTCTATCACGGTCTTACTTTCGAGCTACAGAGGTATACCACCACGCAGATGAGGATCTCTTATGAGGAGGTTCTTGTAGAGGCAAGAATCCAAGAGGCCATCGTCAGAGGAGCTAGACGTTCCAGTACGACCACACCAGCCAGAGCCCAGCCCGGAGCAGGAGGACCGATCCGTCGTCCCGGAGCACAGATACAGCAGAGGGCAGCACCATACCCACAGCAGGAGCTCCCAACTTGTCACCATTATGGCAAGAAGGGACACATCATCAGAGATTATCAAAAAAAGCTGGGATTATGCATGATATGTAGAGTAAGTCATCACCTTGCTCGAGATTGCCCACAGCGCAGAGACGCAGTACCCCAGACAGGACCGAGGCCAGCAGTACAGGTCCCGAGGATACTACCCCCTCCAAGAGGGCGATATCCACCAGCACCCAGAGGATTCTAGAGGAGACCACCCTTGGCCCCATAAGAGGCACATTTTGATCGAGATCGACAACAGACCGGAGTACAGAGGCACGGACAGGCCTTTGCATTAGCAGCTACGGAGGAGGAAACAGAAGGGGAAGCTATCACAGGTACTATTTTAGTTGCATCATTACCTGCAACTGTATTATTTAATTCTGGTGCTACACTATCATTTATATCTAGTAGATTATAGCAATGCATAGAGTAGCTACTTCCCCCTTACCTAAGAGTTGGAAGATTCTTACCGGAGGAGGTATCGTGCCGGTTACCAGCACTATCCGAATATGCTCGGTAGTTGTATGTGGTAGAGAGATGAGAGCACGATTCTTGGTATTGCCTATGCCATACTTTGATGTTGTGCTAGGCATGGACTGGTTAAGCCAGTATAACACCGTACTAAATTGCCGGAAGGGTAGCATCACTTTTAGACTGCCAGACCAACCGAAGTTCGAGTACATGCGAGGGACCATTGAACAAGGGATAGGACAGATAGCTGGAACTTATATGGATATGGAGATTGCACCCCCGCCAATAGTTGCAGAATTCAAGGATGTATTCCCCAAAGAACTGCCAAGCTTACTGCCAGATAGGGACGTGGAGTTCACTATTGAGCTAGTACCCGGAGTAGCGCCTGTATCTTCTAATGTATACCGGTTGACAAAGAAGGAGTTAGATGAGCTGAAGATACAATTAGAGGAGTTACAGAGTAAAGGATTTATTCATCCTAGTGCATCACCCTGGGGAGCACCAGTGTTGTTTATACATAAGAAGGATGGAACAATATGCATGTGCATTGATTACAGAGCCCATAACGCTTTGACTATCAAGAACAAGTACCCCCTGCCACAGATTAATGATTTGTTCGACCAGCTGACAGGAGCAGTGGTGTTCACCAAGATTAACTTGAGATCGGGATATCATCAAGTGAAGGTGCGAAGAGAAAACATTCAAAAGACAGCATTCAGGACTCGTTATGGTCACTAGGAGTTCTTAGTGATGCCTTTTGGACTGACGAATGCGCCAGCTATATTTATGAACTTGATGAACAGAGTATTCCACCAATACTTAGACCAGTTTGTGGTAGTCTTCATCGACGACATTTTGGTGTATCCAAAGAGCCACGAGGAGCACGAGGAGCACTTGAGAGTAGTGTTAGAGACTCTGAGGAGAGAGAGGCTTTATGCCAAGCTGAGCAAGTGCAAGTTTCTCTTAGATCGTGTCACTTTACTTGGATACGTTATCTCAGGAGATGGCATTTCGGTGGATCCGGCAAAGATTTCATCAGTAGAGACATGGACAACCCCTACTAATGTCTCGGAGGTCAGGAGTTTCCTAGGACTTGTCGGATATTACCGGAGGTTCGTAGAAAACTTCATAAAGATTGCAGAGCCGATGACCTGCTTGACCCGTAAGGAGCAGGAGTTCTGTCACACCCCAGTCCCAAAATATGTAGGACCAGGACACGTAACCATGCCAGCCACCCGTATATATGGCAACTCCAATATATGGAAACCATATATACGTGCGTACGCTGTATAATGAACAATAATTCATAAGTGGTAAAACTAATCACAAGTCACATGATTATATCTAAATCTCATCCACATGTAATCAAATATACATGAATAACCAATAACCAAGTAACTAGATCTCAATACAGAGTATCTAAAGAATGACAGTCGGATGAAAACAAATCCACTGCCGAAATAGAATATAAAAATGAACAAGATAAACCCTATATAAATACAACATATAACCATCGCGAGGCTCGAAGATCTCCTCGAAATATAAGTAGCCTATCCGGATCTGCGCTCCCATGAATACTCAGGAACATCTACACCTGGAAAGGGACCAGGTCCTCAGAAGGACATAACATGATACATAGAAGCATGCCATAATATAAATACTGAATAAATAAATGGGGTGTGCTAACCATCTAAGTGAATGCAATTTGAAGACCTTATAGTACGCATGGGAATTGTGTAGGCCTGACATATGCTGACGTAATTCACCAATCGTCGGGACTGGCTAGTATATGTGTCATATGCCCCTGGACTCACGGGTAGTTCTGCCATCGACCATCTCCGAGGAGCATGGTACGAAGGATAAAAGACTCAAGGAAGGGGTATCCCATACGCCTACTAGATGTCTTCCCCGCCCAAAGGAGATATACAAGTCATGAAAACGATGTGGACATCTCGTATTATGATGCCAGTCTCTATAGAAATAAACAGCTAAGCTAGATACCGTTACACGTGTTGTTCACATCGATGGCCAGTCGAGTATGAGGCACGCATCCCTACATGAACTCACTCTGTGACGTGTAATGATTCGTGTCAAGACCTGGGAAGTCATACCAATAACTCCACAATTTTAGGTGGGTCTACTAGACACTAGGTCAGATACAAATTCTAATGTCAACGCCTTCGTTGACTGCACCCGAATTTTCTCGGACGTGCACATTTATATAATAAATAAACATGTAACTAAAAATAACTGAATTTAAACAGTACAACAAGGCAAGGTATACTTGCCTGGCAAGAGAGCTACAAAATATAACGTCCAGATGTCAAATACCAAGTGTCAGAAACTATGGCCTCCGAATGAACGTCTCTGGATACTGAAATAAATATCACTAACAGTCTCAGAAAATATCAAATAGCTAGAAACGCCTGTCCTTAAGTCCAATTTGGACACGGGGGCGAAAATAACAGTTTCTGGTCAAAGCGAGGTCCACATGTGGGCCGCTTGCACCGAAAAATGTGTCAGGGTCAAAGTTCTCCAAATTTGCCAAACTTAGTGTTAACAAGTCCAGAATATTGATACAAATCCAAAGGAACGTCCAGAACTCAATTTCGATGTGCCGATCACAAAATCGCCCGTCAAGTGGAGCTTGTGGGGCCCACGATACGAGATTTTGTCAACTTTCTCAGAATTGAACCAAACTTGGATCACAGGACCAGTGTATTGCTACGAGTCCGATGGCATAAGTTTTGTTTTGATCCGACTTGTGTACACAAAGTAACAGCGTATTCCAGAACAGGCGGATACGGGACGCTGTCGGCGGATACGTATTGATTCCGGTATGCACGCACATCCAAATCAACTTCTGCGAAATCCTGCACGTCTGTATCAACGACGCGCATATTTCAGTAAAGACCGCGTGCGACCAAGTCGTCCCGTTTGGCGGGGCGTACTCAGTTCCAGGGTAAAATAGGGTATTATTTTTCCTGTATTTGGATCGCGATTCACGATCGCCACAGGATACGATGCACTGAACGGGTTAAACGGACATCGAGAGGGTTACGTAGCCTACGTGTCATAACTGACGAAATTAAAAATGGAACTACGAGGAGTTAGAACGGATTACCTGAACAGGGCTCCGTGGAAAGAATTTTTCTGTGTCCGCAAGGAGATGCGACACGACACGATGTCTGGTTGCCGTGTCCGGGCCGTGTCCAGCTGTTGTGTCTGGTCTGAGTCCAGTGGAGACTCGTCGGGGCTTCGTCGGAGGTGCTCAGGCAGAGTTCGGTGGTCAACGGGGCGTCCGGGCAGGGCACGGTGCTACGGCTAGGGCTCCAGGGTCGTCGGCTTGTTGACGGAGGAGAGGGTCAGGGTGGGTGCTGCCGACCGGACGGGGAAGCCTCGGCCGGGGGTGCTACTCGGCACTGCGGGGTCGTGGCTGATCGGGGCGGCACTGAGACTCAGAGACAGAGGGGAGAAGAACCAAGGCGAGGAGGAGGTGGAGGAGATCGGGAAGGAGCGGGGGCCGACGCTGGCGGAGGGGAAGGGCTCGGGATAGGAGAGAAGGAGGAGGAGGAGGCCGAGGGGGTCTGCTCAGTAATGCCGGCGAGGTCGGGGTCGGCACCGGCCATAGGAGGATGGAGGAGATGGTGAACAGGGGCTCGGGGCTGGGAGAGGGCGGCGGAGCTCAGCGGCGGGGGGGGGGGGTTGGCTCGCCGCGGGGGGGGGGGGGGAGGAGGCGGAGTGGCTCCGACGATGGGGCTCGCCGCTCCAGCGGGGGGGGGTCGGCTGTGGGCTGGGTTAGGGTTAGGGTTAGGGATTTAATTTCTTATAGGAATTTAATTAAGGGTAAAATGGTAATTCAATTTAATTTAAAATCTAGATATTTCTTTATGTAAAAATATCGAATCTGGACCCCTTTTGGAATGAACGGCGCATGTTCACCGGCCAATGACGGGGTGACACCTCGCACTGTAATTTGCAGAAAAGTCCCTGTAATTTCATAAATTGCACAAATATCCTATTTTGGGAAATTGTGCAATTACAAAATTGTCTGGGAAAAACACCTGATTCGTAAAAATGCTAAAATGCACAAAACTGGGGGAAATTGCTGTGTGAGGGTCCTGAGGGGGTGGGGGTGAGTCTGGGCAGGGACTGGGCTTGGTTTTGGGGTGATACGGGCCATCGTATTTAATTAATTAATAAATACTGCGTACGGTGTTCTCTAATTATTTAGAGGCAGGTAGGACCATAATTTTAATGCGGTGTCAATACACTAAATGTAGTATACTCAGTGTAGAATAATAACGTATTTTTGTCTGGGTAAAACAGGTGCCTGCTGGCCTCTAATTTCTATTGGTACAGATCTGAGAATTTAAATATGAATTAAATACGGACGTTTGTAACAATATTTGTGCGTCTAAAATGAGGCACAAAATAGAGTATCTGGGAGTTGCACAAGTTTCAAAAAAATAGGCTAGCATGTCTAGGAGAGTTATGTGAACTTCGTTCGGGGATAACAGTCAAGATAAAGCTCCAAATAATTAGGTGATGGACAGGTGCACAAATCAATAGGATATGTAAGAAAAATAAATTAAAATATTGCCTTAAATCCTGAATTGCTAAAAATAATCCTAAAATGCTGGAATCTGGTCGAGGGAGTTTACAAGTTCAATTAGACAGAGGAGTGTCAGAAGGCATTCGATGAGCTAAAGAAGCGTTTGACTACGGTACCTATCTTGACCATACCTTCTGGACACGAAAGATTCGTGATCTATAGCGATGCATCCGGGAAAGGATTAGAATGTGTCTTGATACAACATGGGAAGGTTGTAGCTTATGCCTCTAGGCAGTTGAGAATACATGAGAAAAACTATCCCACCCACGACTTGGAGCTTGCAGCAGTGATCTTTGCTTTAAAGCTTTGGAGACACTATTTATATGGAAAAGAGTGGAGATATTTACTGATCATAAGAGCCTGAAGTACGTCTACACCCAGAAGAACCTTAATCAGAGGCAGAGACATTGGCTCGAGGTAATGACAGACTTCGAGATTGAGCTATAGTACCACCCGAGAAAGGCCAACGTAGTAGCTGACGTATTGAGCAGAAGACCTATGGCATTTTTCTTGTCTACCCAACAACATCTGCTGAGAGATTTAGAGCAGATAGGTATAGAGGTTGTTATACCCAGAATAGACGGACAGTTGTCGAGTTTCCAGTTGCAATCGACACTGGTGGAGAGAATCAAGGATGCTTTACCGACATATGCTAGATTTCAGAAGCTTAAACAGAGGACAGAGGCTGAAATACAGACAGGACTACGTATACATGAAGACGGAACCTTGAGATGTGGTGATCGTCTTTATGTTCCAAATGGAGAACTTCGGCAGGAGTTGATGACAGAGGCATACAGTTCGACCTACTCTATTCATCCAGGAGGCACAAAGATGTACAGAGACCTGAGGCAGTACTACTGGTGGCACAGAATAAAGAGAGAGATAGCACGCTTTGTGGCTAAGTGCCTGATGTGTCAGCAAGTCAAGGCTGAGCATCAGAGATCTGCGGGATTACTTCAACCACTACCTATACCGAAATAGAAATGGGAGCATCTCACTATGGACTTTGTTACGGGCTTTCCGAGGAGTCCTAGTGGCCACAATGCAGTTTCGGTAATCGTGGATAGACTCACCAAGTTTGCGCACTTTTTACCCTTCAGAGTTAGGCAATCGACAGAGGCCTTAGAAGATATGTACATGGAAAAGATTGTGCGACTGCATGTAGTGCCAGTTAGTATCGTATCTGACAGGGATACGTGGTTTACCTCTTACTTTTGGCAGAGTATGCAGGAGAGTCTCGGTTTCCGTCTGAAGTTTAGCACAGCGTATCACCCATAGACAGATGGCCAGTCCGAGTGCACCATTCAGATGTTGGAGGACATGTTAAGAGCATGCATGCTTGACTTCAGAGGATCATGGGAGGACCATTTATATTTGGTCGAGTTTTTCTACAACAACAGTTATCAGGCGGGCATCTAGATGGCTCCCTATGAAGCGTTGTATGGAAGGAAATGCCGTTCCTCAGTATGTTGGAGCGATATAGGCGAGAGATAGATTCTCAGACCAGAGTTGGTTGTTCATACAGTAGAGAAGGTAAAGAAGATCCAAGGGCACCTATTAGCAGTACAAGACAGACAGAAGCATTGGGCGAATGTGCATCGACGACCCTTAGAGTTCTAGGTTAGGGATCACGTATTTCTAAAGATCTCGCCAACTCGAAGGACTATCAGATTCGGAGGCAGAGGAAAGCTGAGTCCGAGGTACATCGGACCATTCGGCGTATTAGAATGCGTCGGAGAGATTGCTTACAGATTAGCCTTGCAGCAGACTTTGGAAGGAGTCTATGACGTCTTCCATGTATCTCAGCTGAGGAGGTACATACCGGATCTGAGTCATGTACTTGACCATTCAGAGATCACAGTCGGTCCAAGCTTATCATACCAGGAGGAGCCTATTGAGATTCTGGACAGGAGCGAGAAGGTATTACGAGGTCAGACTATCCCTCTAGTTTGCGTCGCATGGAGACATTATTCACCAGGCGAGTCAACCTGGGAATGCGAGGAGGATATTCAACAACGCTATCCCCAACTCTTCGAAGGACTAGGTACGTATTAACATTCAAATTCAGTTAAAAATTTTTGTCATGCGTATATTTTAATTTTGAGGACAAAATGCTCTAAGGATGGTAGATTGTAAACCCCCTCAACCAATTTAGAGATCATATTCTTATGGTTAAAACTAGAGACTAAGGATAAACAGATTTAATTGGAATTATGTGAGACTATTACAGGTACCCTCTGACCTTAGTGTAACCTTAGCTATCACAAACCCCGAGGCTAACCCCAAAGTTCATCTCCTATATAAATATATAACCTTATTCATGTAAACCCTAAACCAAATAAAAACTATCACAAACCCCTTAACCCTAGCTGAATTCCTTCCCTCTTGCAACCGAGCCTCCACCCCCGACTACCCAGCGTCTAGACACCGCCACCACCGCCGCCTGACATCGTCGGTGCCACCCTCTCAGATCGGCAAACCACTGCCTCCTTCACAATCATCAACCCCCTTTATAACCCGACCCTCCCGTAGCCGTTGTCGATCGACCCCGACCGCTTCCAGCACCTCCAGCCCCATCGACCGACCGACCCCGACGTCCCCCAAACGGCCGCCCCCGCCGCACGCCAAGCCGCCGCACGTTAACCCGACCCCCCGTAGCCGCTGCTGCCATTGCTGCCGCTGTCGCACCTGCTGCAGTTGCCGCCACAGCCGCTGCCACCTTGCCGGAGCCGCCCTTACGCCGGATTACGCTCCCTCGACGAGAGCAGGCCTATCCGAACAGCTACGTCGAGGTAACCACATAAGTTCTCTGCTTCTTCATGGTAATATTGTATCGTCGTGTCGTCGTGTCGAGAATTATTATATTGGACACAAACCTAATTAAACCCTAATTATGTACATGTTGGATTAATGACTAGTAAGATTTAGGATTTGTGTATTTACTAGCAAACACCTTAATCATGAGACCTAACATCAAGGACTAGTATTTCACCCTAATACCTGTACATAAACCACGTACATTGAGCATAGAAACCAAGGAACATGTGTTCGCACTGGACAAAAATCGTGGTCAAACCATAACGTGAAATTATTGTCTCAAGGCCCAGGATACCCGAGCACAGAACACGTGTGCACCTTAGCTACGCGCACATGTGACGCTGTATTTGAGCAGCCGTGAACTTGCAACAATATTCAAGCATTGCGTTATAGTCGTGTATATTTAATGTTTAGTGTCTGATATTAGATTATTATATTATATTTATGTTTAGGACCTTTGGATCAGCCAGGAGATACTGCAGGAATCGACTTCTGGCATTCACAGCTTCAGGACCCAAGCAAGATACCTTGCCATATTTACTGTTTGATTTAAATGATGCATATGTTGTATGATTCTTGTTGCTGTATTTCATATGACTGTGTGCATCCGAGATTGACTCGGATGCAGTCGACGGATACGTCGATGATTAGTGCACTTGACCTAGTCATTAGAAGACTGACCCCATGGGAGGATACTCTGATATCTTCCATGACCTGACACCTTACACGTTTTACTGTAAGATATGCATGTTGGGATGCGGGTCCACGTACTCGACTGGCTATCGGTGCATGTGACATGCATCACGGTTAGTACGTAACTCAGGATTATTTTATTTGTAGAGACTGGCATATAGAACGTGGTACGCACATCGAGTATTTGATTAGCGTATCTACATTGGGCGGGGAAGATAGTTAGTAGGTGTATGGGATACACACATTAGACTCCGTAGTATTCGGAGGAGCCACGGATCCAATGACTTCCTTTATTGCAGACACCGCGCTCTTCGGAGTGATACGGACGTATATATATTGTAGATACCTTATTCTTCGGGATGATGGATGTTACAGATACCACGCTCTTCGGAGTGTTGGATGTTATGCCTACGCCTACCCATACGTACCAAAGTTGTCTTCATATTGCATGCACTTAGATGGTTAGCACATCCTTTTACTTTATTATATTTATCTTATTCAGCATTTATATATATGGCATGCTTCTATGTATCTTGTTACGTCCCTCTGAGGACCTGGTACCTTTCCAGATTTGGACGAGGCATATTATCCCACAGTGTATGGCCCAGAACAGGAGACTAGATACGCTACATCTGAGGAGCTAGAGGTGCTACCGTCAGAGTTTACGTGATCAGTTGGTAGGCCTTCTGCCTAGGATTGGGGGCTTCATCATATAGTCAGCCGATGCCCTAGACATTATCTTTTATCTCTCATTTCAGTACTATATTTTGTCATAGTAGTGGGTTTGTTCCCACCAAACATTATTTGTTGTACTATGATATCTTGAGACTGGTGTTTATCTTCCAGTAGTTTATTTAGTACTTCTTGCTATTTATATTATGGATGAGATTAGATTGTCTATTATTGATTGATATTGGACATGTTAGTATTTTAGGACAGCGTAGCACTCTTCGCTAGGATCCATTAAATTGGGATATCCTCGGAGACGTGACAGCTGGCTATTGCCTCGTAGCCTGGTTCCTTGTATTTTGGGACTGGGGCATGACAACAATGTTTGCCTTAGAGATTATGCCACGACTCTATATTGGACATGCTAAGTTATACTGCTTATGTTTCGGGTAGACTGTTATTCGATCAACTATAGTATTTTACCATATATTTTCCATGCTTATCTCATAGGCTCGTGCCACGCCCTTAAACACGACTCAAAATATGATTCATTTCGTTTGGCCGAAAGACTATCAAATAGTCGTTTCGTGCATGTTTTAACATGAAAGTATTCGGGACCGTTAGATTACCAAGGCAGTTCATGAACTAGGGGACTGTAGTACGATAATTTGATTATAAGTTATGATCAGACAACTCGGGGAGCAACATTCGTTCAGGATTAGACCAGGCGGTTCCAAAAGCCAATTCATTTTTGAATATGAACAATATTTGATCGAGTTTGGTATATGTGAATTATGATTCGATCAAGTTATGATATATGATTCGAAAGATTTGTGTTGGCGGTCACGGACAACCTGTGCACAGGATATTTTTTGTGTTCCTGTGGGCGGTATGCCGGGGCACCAGGGCCGATCCGATCCGGATGGAGCACTTTCGATAGCCGTTCATTTCGGGCATGATGGTGCAGACGGTTTCATGGTTCCAACGTTGCATCCATCCGTCCAGAGGCTATAAATCATCCTTAATGGCTAGGCCAATGACCTTTTGTTCATATAGACTAAGTTTGGCTCGATTGCGGCAATCTGTGTGTGAGTTTATTTGTATTAGAATGAGTAACCTATACTTCGAGCACATCCAAGTAAATCTAAGTAGAATATTTAAGACCTATGATAAGAGGATTTGAGGTGCACCACTTCGTACTTAGTGAATATGGATGCACAATACATTATTTAGTGCAAGTGTAACAATTTTGAGGCAAAAACTCGTTTGGGACACTAAGCTTTTTGTGCACCATTTCGATTCATGTATCATATGCTGGTTAACTTGGTTTTCTGGTTGGACAGGAAAGAAAGAATAATATGTTGGTAAGTATTGCCGTGTTTCCTTTCTATCACACGGTGCACTACCACATGTGTTAGGCTTTGTATTTTATGCCATGAAACTGATCCTAAGGCAAGACAAGAAACATAACTTAATAGTTTGTTCACAGAAGTAATATAACGTGTTTGAATTTGTCAAGCGGACGAGAAACCTATCCACCAGTGCATTCTTGTACTGATAACCTACTAGATTTATTATAGGGTACGGGAGAACCTCGTTTGGTACAAAATATGCTCTCGTGCATGTTAAGGCATGGAGTTCACTCTGGAGCCTTGGAGTGTTGCGTCCGGAGCTGAAGCACATATACAAGACAAAATATTGGAACATCGCCTATGTATTATCCTAATTTGTAAGATGCTTGGCATATCTTTATTGTTTAGAGAGAGAGAGAGAGAGAGAGAGAGAGAGAGCTTGAGCGACTTGTAATCTCGGCCTAGCGCCGCTTGTAATATTTTTTGATTATAAATAAAGAGCTTGTTATTGTTTTATACTTGTGTTTATTTAATGCTTCCTCTATGACGACTCTGTGAACTTATTACCAATCGTCTATTCGTTTCTTATTCTGCTACATTCAGCCTATCTGTGCGACTATGTGGCTTAGCTATTTTTCCTCCTGTTTTGATTCAAGGCCTTGCATGGGCGCAACTTGTGCTCATGCAACTTCACGTCCTGATGGGAACGATCACCCCGTGGGAGCACTGGCGCGATAATTTGCGCCTAGCATGGACGGCCAATCCTATGGGAGATTGGGGTGTGACAATCACCTGTCTCCGAACATCAACTACTACAATGATTACATCCTTGATGCCCTTACTCAGTGCTATGTGCCTAATATTCACAGTCCTCTTCTTTCCTTTGAAAAATCATTTGATGCCACTGTTGCTGTTGCTTGGTTGTCGCAGTATATCGGTACCGCCAGAATCTGTGCATAATCACTGGTAGATCATACATGATCTCCCGAATCCATACTGCTTCATCCGCTGCAGCCGCCAATATATCTAACTCAGATTCCTTCGAGAAATGAGAGAGCCTTGTCTGCTTTTTTGACTTCCATGATATATCAGCTCCATCCATAGAGAAGAGGTATCCTCCTGTAGACCTTTTGCTCTCTACTTCTGAATACCAGTTTGCATCACTGAAGCCTTCCACCGATGTCGGATACCCGCTGTAGTCTAATGCATACTTCTGAGTCCTCCTAAGATATCTCATCAGTCTTTTCATAGCCTTCCAGTGCTCCACGCCTGAGTTGTTCATGAATTAACTCAGCCTTTCCACGATAAAATCTATGTCAGGCCTTATAGAAGTTGTTCCATACATCAAAATCCTGATGATGCTTGTATACTCCAATATTTGACGCTTTTCCTAAGATTTGGCTTTACTTTTTTGTCACATATGTACAGAGTATCGATCCCTGAAAGATCCTAAAATCCATAGCTGTAGAAGAAAAAAAATTATGCATGACGAATAAGAGCTCATGCACCCCCAATATGAAAGCAAACCACATAGGAGCCGTATGGGACCTATGCGACCAGAACAGCCAACCGCATTGGTGGCCCTCATACGACATGATCATCCTCAAAATACGGAGGAAACATAACTAAAATATTAATCAAAACAAAAAAGGTTGATTTTGTAAAAGGGGGGGTTACAGCATGTAGCCATCAAGGCCCATATAAAATAAAAACAAAAAGAGGAAGACGTGATCAGTCTAATGTGACGCAAGCCTTACGAAGCACAACCGTGACATCCTGGAGCGAAGGTATGCCCACACAATAAAACTGGCCGGGCATTCCTATCCTCCATTTCAACGTCTCCTCTCTATTGGAGTTACGGACAACAAGGCAAAGTTCGGAGTGGACTCTAGAGGCCGAGCAAGAGATTCCAAAGATAACCCCAACGAGGACAGAAAGCTTTCAGCCACAAACAACTCACCCTTATCCCGTGCCCTCCATCCAGGTAGAAACTCCTTGACCACCATCGAAGAACCAAAAGCTCGTCCCTCACGAGACCCTCTAAGTCCGGACCCTCCGATGCCCGAGCACTGAGACATAGCAGGAAGGAGTCGACGAGGAAGCAAGAAGGATAGCCTGGGTTCCCAACTAGAATCTCTTTTGGACGACATGTTTCATGAAATAGAACACGATGGACCATGACAGTGGTATTCACAAAAGAAAGTAAGGGTTTACGTGATGACAATAATTGCAATCATGAACCTATAAAGGACGAATCTGACGGTTTAGCTTCTAAAAAGTCTGTATTTAACCAACGATTAAGTTTCCAACAAGTCTGCAAGAAGGCGGTTAAGCTCCCTAAAATGGTTGAGCCAAGCCTAGATGCCATTTTGGCGGCACACGTTCATGCGTCCAATATCTATGCGCCCCCAACATAAGGCTCAAATCAGGCCGAAGAGTCAGCCTGCGGCCCCAAAAGATGACATCCGTACATCCCCAATTAACCAAAGCAGCTTAGCCACAGAAGGAACTAACATGGCGTCCCGTCAGTAGGATCGTCTCTGACACAGAATCTTGATGGATAGGATTTTCTGATTTCCTCAAATGATATGAATACGCTAAATGACAGAAGTCTCACGTCAGCACAGAACTTCACTCTCGAGGGATGTGCAGCGCCACGTGTACCAAAAAACTAGCCTCATACGGCTCCATGCGACCCAGGTTCCATGCAATCCTATGCGTCCCTGGTCCCATATGTCCCTGGACCCATGCGGTCCTAGACTCTATGCGTTCTATGTATCTCTGGCCCTATACGTTCGAGACTCTATGCATTTTATGCGTCTCTGGTCCCATGTGTCCCAAACTTCATGCGGTCCCGTACGTCTCTGGGTCCATGCATCCCAGACTCTATGCGGTCTCATGCGTCTTTGGCCCCATGTATCCCAGACTCTATGTGTCATATGTGTCTCTGGCCATATATGTTTCAGACTCCATAAAGACCAAATCTTGCAGTTACGATAAAAGTAATTCTCTCCAACCAAGTACGGACTATGGGGCAAGCTGACCAAGTCTTGCCCACAAAGGATGTGAAACACCTAGATCTTTAGCAACCAAAAATCATAATGAGTCACCATGTGGGAGCTCGACCTGCTCACGGTTACAGCTGCACCTTGTCAAGAAAGGGCACGTGGCACCCTCCAACATCTATGCAGCCCAACATATGCGTGCCCAGAGATGACTATAAATAGTAGGATACCACACTGATACATAAGGCGGACTGGCTATCTGTGAATATATACTTGAGTAAGAGAGAAGAGCTTCCGCATTGAATCGTCCACACAGTAAAGAGAGTTGCTATACTCATAACCCTCCATCGTAACCCCCAGAACACAAAATTTATACTTAGACTGTCTGTTAAGGGCTCCTTTTTGTAGTCTCTTTAGTTTGTTCAATTAAATTAAGTTTCTTCTCAAACTTTCATATTTAATAGCAAACAAGATGGCGACTCTGCTGGGGACTACCTTATTCTCTGATGAGAAGTTGATAACGCAGTTCGATATGGCCAACCTCGGCTCAATGCAAAAGATGCTGGTAGTTCGCTTTGACCAGCAAGCGTTTGAGGAAATACTCTCGGAATGAAGTGCTAGTCCTTTGCCATGGCTAACCAATCCTAAGAAGACCCGCAGGACATGGTAGCAAAGGCCGCTACATCTCGTCCAACAGCAAAGGAGACACTTCACGCCTCTCGCTCTGTTTCTGATGATGGTCGTCAGGTGAACACCCAGGACGTCCATGTCCATGCGGCAACACCGTCTGACGCAGAAACTCCTCGACACCCAAACTCTGGCAGAGGAAAATACTACGATGCCAGACGTTCTGGGGCTACGGCAACTTCTATGCGGCCAAAAGGAAGGTTGTATAAGATCGACCATGTGATACCAGCTCACAGTCGCAGGAAGACGGATGCATGCGTCCCCAACATCTACAGAACATTTGTTTTTAACCGTATCTTCTGTGGCGCAGATCCTATACCACTCGCGGATAATGGCGATAACCCAAACCTGGACTTTTTATACTATGCGCCTGCAGGTGCTAAATCAAAGAAGCTTAGGGCAGTACGAGCTCATCAAGCTCAAGCAACTGTCCAGTTAGTTGACCATTAGCAGGCACCATTAACTATTACATGGGCCCCATATAGGAAGCTATACAAGATCGCCTCATGCGTCAAACCCATAGCGGCAAATGGACAGTGTCAGTCTCAAAAGTCTTCCGCTGTCGATCCATAGGAAGTTCTTGTACGTACCCCAAAACAGGGAGAAAATACAACACCTACGGACCCCTGCACTCGGTCCTTTTGCGCCCACAAAATGGATACAAAGGTAGAATAACCCTTGCTTGACTTGCATAATACGATCAAGCACAAGCGCAAGGGGAGGAAAACAACTGTGCCCGGTGAAATATCCTCTCCAAAGCATCACTATGCCAAGATCATTATCAATTGCTATGGCAACAAATTTAGAACACCCACAAGCAGGCAGTCGACCTTCTATCGACTACACCAGACAGCACCCATACGACAGCAACACGAAGATCCGGTGCAAGTACTAGAGGAGAAGGATCTACCCTCCGCCTCATGCTACTTAACTCGGAAGCTTCCTACCATCAAGTGAGGACAAAAGTCAAGTACCTCCAGTTTGTCACTCTCTCTCGGTGCATTGCGAACCAGGAGGGATAATAACAGGACCTGTAGAAGGCGTTTTCTAGGGTACCCATTCCAGGAAGAAACTATCAGCTACTGGGGATAGTTCCTCCTCAGAACACCTAGGGGTGGCCTAAGATGAGGGTAGTATTCCCCTCGACTTATGCGATAACCTGCCATTCTGAGAAGATAGCGATTCACAAGGAACAAACTCCGAGATCCCTGGGTGTAGCTTCTCTTGACAGGTTAATGTAGCCTCCTATGCTGGGCAAAGTATTCTTTTCGAGTCTGAGGAGGAGATAGTTCTGCCAGCTTTAACTGATGACTACTCTCGCTAGGGGTCTGAGACAGAAAGTGCGGCATCCACTGCCCCATCCATCTCCCTTCCCCCTCGAGTGGATGGTATACATAGCCGGGGACCACCATAAAGGTTCCAGCGATTGCCAATGCCTCGAGATTCTCGAGGCCATAATACAGACGATGGGTGCATCAATACAAGTCTTAACCCAGATTATGCTGGAAATCAAAGCAAATTTGGCTTCTCAATCGGCGAGGACCTTTGGACAAGCAAACATGGACCTCGGGACCAACGAAGATTCAAATATAAATGCCCTACCCGCGGGCAATAATCCTCACATACCTGATTCATCTGTACCTTTCATAGAAGATGTGGCCAAGAAAGCAATAAAGGAGGTCCGGGAACTCCGGGATCGCCTAGACTCATTGGACAACCGAGACTCACTCCGCAATCTTGGGGTGGGGCAACCATACCCGATAGAATGGAGGGATGTACCGTATCCGCCCAAATACAAGCCCTTCAATATAAACACATTTGATGGCAAGTCCTTCCCTCGTGGTTCATGAGTTACTTCGAAATTACAATGGGACACCTACCCCGAAACGATGTTATCCTTACCAGAATCTTTGTCTGGGCATTAGCGGGGGTAGCTTTTGACTGGTTTTGTAGTCTTGAAGATAATTGCATCTCATTAATCAATGATCTCAAGTGTCTATGAGACAAGAAATGATATGACGATGTCCTCTCTAATGGATGTCATCTAGGAAGAAAAAGGAACTAACGCAAAATTACATCGAGCGGTTCCGACAAAGAGCGCTAAGGTTGCCCCCTGGCAATTTTGAGGCCACACTAATAGAGATGTACCAAAAAAATATGCTTCAAGCGGTCAGTCTCTAGATGCCGATAGCCAGTTCAAAGATTGAACGACGTTCATTATAAGCGCTATCAATATTGAAAAGAAGCTCAAAGATGCCCAGCACTTAGGTTTTTATATCCCTACTTCTGAGGAAAAGGGCAAGTGCCCCAGTAATAGCGGTAACAGCAACCGCGATGCGAAAGAGAATCAAGCCATGGTCACTAATGTGACAAAAAAACTTGAGTAAAAACAGAAAGAGGCTCCAAAATCAAAGGACACCTATTCTTTCGAAGACGGTGATGTCAAGCCCATCTTCGACATGCTATTGTAGGGATATAAAATTTGCCTTCCTAACGTCAAACGTCAACCTGAAGCGGAGTAGATGAATAACCCAAAGTACTGTCACTTCTAATGGTACATTCACCACCCGACACAGGAGTGCTACACCTTAAAGCGGTACATCCAACGGCTGATCGATATCAGGCTCTCTCCCTGGATTTCGACGATGTAACGATTGCCGCTAACATGTTGTCCATCCAGTTTGGCAGCTTTCCACCGATGGGAGCCCAGGACGGAGTTATATCGATCCTAAGAGCAACAATGGAGGTAGTCAATGTTCCCCTAACTCATGACCAAGCAGCCGGGATGACACCACTTACTACCCCTTGGGGCGAGATCACGTGGGTCCACCCGAATCTAGTCCCAGACTTGACGCAGCAAACAGCGCCTTCGCCGTCAAGCCTAAAATACGAAAAACCAAGTCCTGCCGCATGGTTTCTCCTACCATTAAGGAGACCTAGCCAAGGACAACTAGGTCAGACCTTGCTCACCCGTGAGATTATGAAGCTCCTGACGTCAATGCACCTCCAACTATTATACATGTCGTATCTGATCTTGGTCTATTTTAACCCCCACCAGCGGATAAGTCCAAACAAAAAGAGGGACGCTTCGACAAGCCGTTGCGTAAGAAAATGGTTCAGTGATTGGAAAAGCCATACATCTTTAACGTCTTGGCTAAACTCGCCAATACCCCGACAAAATTGTCGTTATATAAGCTTTTGCCGCTTTCCAGAGACACTCGAGCCACAATGAGCAGGGCATTACAAAATGCCGACACCTATTTGGCTCAGGTCAAGACGTCAACTGAAGATCCGATGACATGCTGCCACTGTAATAATGTTACGGATGCAGTACCCAATATTATGTTCTCATAACAAGACATGTTGCTAAAGAACAACAAGCATGATCATCCCCTTTACTACACATGATATATTGGTCCCATAAAGGTAGACCGGATGTACATTGACCCTGGTTTATTAACCAGCATCATTCCGAGGAGCCTGCTGTAATTCTTGGGAATCCTGATGTACATCCTGATGTATCGCCTGGCAACTACTAATACTGCCATTAATGGCTTCAACATAGGAAGAAGCTACCCTTTGGACAAGATTCGCATAATGTGCTAGATCGACAACCTGAAAATAGAGGTCACTTGGTACGTCAATGATGTAGATGTATCATACAACGTCTTTCTCAGACGCCCCTGGATACTTGTCATGCCCCAATACCGATATACGGAGACATACATGGCTAGCTACCCTGAAAAAGGTATTATATGTTGTACGACAATCACGTCTGGATAAGACAAGGGGGTGCATACTATAATCAGGCCTCCTAGGGTCAATAACTTCTATGTCTCAATCATTCAAACAAAAAATAATAAGCATAGAGCATATATGATAAAGCAATAAGGCATCCCAAACGCTTTCTCAAAATATTTTGGAGTTCAGCTGTGCAAAATATGAACCTAAAAGAGTAACAAAAGTACATGACAGTGATCAACTGTAGTCTAATTTAATATAATCATGTAAGAAAACTAATATCTAGATGAGCCGACTAACAGGTGTCGGTGGCTAAACGCCCAAAAGAAGTAAATATTCATTGATGAGCAGGAAAGAAGAAAAATCCACTCGCTATCCCCTACGACCATGTTCCTGGTACACGTCATGAGTTGGGGGAAGGTACGCTGGATCCTCGGGTGCTGGCTCAAAACCTGGCCATACAAAAATAGTGGGGTTAGACCCCAAATAGCAAGTATCACAAAGGAAGCACAAAATAGAGAAACAAAATCCCATAAAAAATATATAATAATATATAGGTTCAGTGTCGTAACTTAGGTCCATGGCATATTCTAGCACAAAGGCCCAACCCTACAACCAAACAAGGATAAGGGTTGAACCATCACGCTATAAAAGTCTGTTTTTTATGCTACTAGCTAAATAATACAATCACAACCAATTCTATTTTATCCTAAATCGGCCAATTATTTGTACGACTTACTATTTTTGTGGAGTTTGAGGTTATCTCAGAAATAATGCATAATAAGTATCCTCATATCACGTCTGTGTCGAACATTAGCTAACCGAACCAAATAAATAAAATAGGCACTTACATGATACAACAGTCCCCCGTAGGGCCACTACGTTAAAAATAAGATATTAGTTGTTCCAGTGTTCCTATAGTAAAATAGTGGCTTGGCATATTAATAGGTTAGATACTGCACTCCACTAAGGCAGATGATATACAGTATTTGTGGTGGCCAGCCCACAGCACACTTAGCATGAATCTCTGTGGGAATGTTCATTAGCATGATCTCGGGATACCTTTTCCTCCAATGTTACTACCACTTTTAGTTACCTAATTAGCCCTATGTTGTGTTTGAAATCATAAGGCATGGTCACATGAGAATTTCCCTTAAGATGTCGTACAAAGTACGAGCACGCTTGATACGAATCCATGGAAGTCAAATCTGGATTCACCCTAGCGTGTATGTAACATTTAGTCAATCAATATCCTAGCCACGCCATGGTAGTTGACTCGCTTATTATGCCTGTATTGGGGAATCAATATATATTTATAATATCACGCATTCAGAAATTTAGAGACATTCTCGATGCACAACCCAAATATAATCACTTAACACGTGACACGATGTATTATACCTCGGTGCACATTAAATCATGAATAATTATCAGGCAATAGTGGTATCAGCACTAATATATTATTCGAGTCCAATTACCAATTATACATTGGGTCACATAAATAAAAAAATATTCAATCAAAAGAAGCAAGGCAGCATGGGTCTCTAGGCCGCATGGGAAGTCAGGCCGCATAAGAATCCTGATCGCATATGAAGTCAGGCCGCATGAAGTCAGGACGCATGAACCACTTTGACGCATGCTCAGGTTTAAGGTCTACTCCTTGGAACAAGTGATAAAGTAATAGAACATAAATAAAGTGTCAGTGATGTGACATAAAGTGACTGGTGTGACAAGCCACAAAGTGTGTCAAAGAGAAAAGACAAAACCAAATAAATAAGTGCCAACGGTTCAGAGCTATGCGTCCAAAAAATAGTGGTTGCATGCTCTCCAGGACGCATCAATGTCGGTGCCAAATAGAGTTCGATGCCGCATGGAACGTCTCTTGGACTTAGCAAATTTTTTATTAGTTCAGCGAGTGAAAGCACAAGGTGTTCAAGGACACCTGTGTAAATAAGCAGTCATGCGTCCAACAAGATAGACACATGCATTCAGTATAAAGAAAGAGTTTAGGCCGCATAACCCTCACGGCCCGTATAACACTCTCAGCCGCATAACTCACTAGCCGCATGAAGACTTCATCTTCTCCAACAGCAGGTTCGGCTATGACAAAAAAGCTCTAAAAATTGAAATAATATTTTGTCCATAAAATTCTCATTTTAAGTCCAAATCAGGTGAACCAAAACCCAAAACACTTAAAATAGAAATATCTATCATGTAGCAAAAACTGGTTTTCAAAGATATAAGTTTAATAGATCAAAACCAAATAAAACTCATAAAATCCAAGAAATTCTATGTTAGAAATATAGATCTACACTAATCAATCCATCAAAACAAAAAACTTCAACTACTAAAAGTGCTAAGAAACACATAAGAAACATAATAGAACAATAATATGGAGGTTTCTCCATTTCCCATGCAATGTGTACTTGCCTATAGAAATGGGGAGAGAAAACTAAAGAAAGAGGAAGAAAGAAAGAAGTGAAGAGAGAGAGAGAGAGAGAAATATTGGGTTATATGGTAGGGTACAAAATTAATCATGAACCAAGTTAAACCAAAGAATGTGTCTAGTATCTATGCACATGCAACAATGCTAAAATAAAATACGTTCCAAATACGTATATCAGGAATAGGGAGTGACATCTCTATCAACCTTAGAATAATTTTGTCCTCGAAATTCAAATCCAAGAAATAGCTAGAGAAGTCAGGACAAGCACGATATAAATCTACTAGCAACTACACATGCAAGCAATATCATCATAATATATAGGCGATCACTTGATCATAGAATCTGAGATATTAAGGTGTAAGAAAGAATATACCTCCTACATCGAATAGGTGCGGGTACCGGGATCGAATATCATCATCGTGCTCCCATGTTGATTCTCCAAGAGAGTGAGTGCCCAAACAACCCAGACAAAAGAAATAGTCTGATTATTGAGTATCTTCTCACTTCGGTCCAATATAGATACGAGTTGCTCCTCGTAAGATAAGTCAGTACCAATGAAAAATTCAGAGTAATCGAGAATATGACTCAGATCCAGAATATACATATGCTATTGAGACATATAAAATATATCGTGTACCTCACATAATGAAGGCGGAAGGGTAAGATGATAAGCAACATCACCTAGACACTCAAGAATATAGAACGGACCTATGTATCGTGGACTAAGCTTTTCGCGAACCTTGAATCTATTAACTCCACAGGTAGGCAAAATCTGCAAAAAATGTGGTCACCGACATGAAGCTCTAAAGTTCTACGATGCTGATCTGTCCAATGATGATGCCTATCTTGTGCAACCCGAAGTCACTCCCTAATCTTTTTGACAACCTCAAATATCTTCGTGATCATTTCAGGGACTAATATCTTCCGCTCACCAATGTCGTTCCAAGCCAACGATGACCTACACTTTCTGCCGTACAGTGCCTCGAAAGGTGCCATATGAATACTGGCCTGATAACTATTATTATACGAGAATTCTACTAAGTGAAGGTGATTCTCTCAAGATCCACCAAGATCTAAGGTACTAGCTCGTAGCATATCTTCCAAGATTTGGATGGTTCTTTCTGATTATCCGTCTATCTAGGGGGTGGTAAGCTGTATTAAATCTTAACTTTGTGCCTAAAATCTGATACAAACTTTTTCAAAAATATGAAGTGAATCGAGTGTCTCGATCTGACACGATACTTACTGGGACACCGTGTTGTCTCACTATCTGTCGCATATATATTTTAGCTAATTATTTTCTAGACTTTCCTACTCAAAAACAAAGAAAGTGAGCTACTTTTGTGAGAAGGTCTACTTTCACACAAATTGTATCTCAACCAGTCGATGATCTAGGTAAACCAGTCACAAAGTCCATCGTGATATGTTTCCACTTTTACTCTGGAATAGGAAGTGGCTACAATAATCTTTCTGGTCTCTGTTGTTCTGCCTTTACTTGCTGATATATCAGACATCGCGAGACAAAGCGTGCTATTTTTCTCTTTGTCACGCCCCAGTCCCAAAATACATGGGACCAGGCATGTGGCAATAGCCAGCTGTCACATCTCCAAGGATATCCCAATTTAATGGATCCTAGCGAAGAGTGCTACGCTGTCCTAAATACTACCATGTCCCATATAAATCAACAATAGGAAATCTAATCTCATCCATAATATAAACAGCAAGAATGTACTCATAATAAATGTTGGAAGATAAACGCCAGTCTCAAAATATTAAAGTACAACCAAGAATGTCAGGTGGGGACAAACCCACTACTATGACGAAATAAAGTACTGAAATGATAGATAAAAGAGTAATGACTAGGGCATCGACTGACTAGATAATGATGCACCCAATCCTAGGCAGAAGGCCTACCAACTGATCACAGAAACTCTGACGGTAACACCTCTAGCTCCTCCGTTGTAGCATACCTATTCTCCTACCCTGGGCCATACACTGTGGGATAAAATGCCTCATCCAAATCTGGAAAGGTACCAGGTCCTCAGAGGGACGTAACAAGATACATAGAAATATGCCATATATATGAATACTGAATAAAATAAATATAATAAATGGTGTGCTAACCATCTAAGTGAATGAAATATGAGGACAACATTGGTACGTATGAGTAGGTGTAGGCATAACGTCCATACCGCTCCGAAGAACGAGGAATCTGCATAGTATATAACGTCCATACCGCACCAAAAAATAGAGAATCTGAATAATATAACGTCCATACCGCTCCGAAGAATTGAGAATCTGTATAGTATATAACGTCCATACCGCTCCAAAGAACGTGGAATCTGAATAAAGGGGGTCATTGGATCCGTGGCTCCTCTGGATACTACGGATTCCAATGTGTGTATCCCATATGCCTACTAGTTGTCCTCCCCGCCCAATGTAGATACACAAGTCGAATGCTTAACGTGTAACCACGTATCTATATGCTAAGTCTCTACAAGCAATAAAAACCTGATTTACGTACTAACCGTGATGTATGTCACACTCACCGATAGATAGTCGAGTACGCAAACCCGTATCCCAATATGAATTTATCACTGTGAACCGTGTAGTAGTGTCGGGTCTCAGAAAATACCAGAGTATCCTCCCAAGGGTGAGTCTGCTAGCAACTAGGTCAATTATACTAAATCATCGACGTATCCGTCGACTGCACCTGAGTCATTCTCGGACGCATACAGTTGTATAAAAGAAAGTAACAAAAATATAATACAACATATGCATAATTTAAATTAAGCTGTAAAAATGGCAAGGTATCTTGCCTGGGTCCTCAAGCTGTGAATGCCAAAAGCCTTCTCCTGCGGTGTC
The DNA here is from genome assembly GCA_036927795.1 of Iris macrosiphon. Lineage (NCBI taxonomy): Eukaryota > Viridiplantae > Streptophyta > Magnoliopsida > Asparagales > Iridaceae > Iris > Iris macrosiphon. The sequence goes on along the minus strand of JAYESA010000001.1, from coordinate 145,462,568 downwards.
TCCTGGCTGATCCAATGATCCTAAACACACAATATAATATAGTAATCTAACATCAGACTCTAAAGTAACACACACAGATACCACGATGCTGCTTTTAGGTACTGTCGCAAGATCACGATTGGTCGACTACAGAGTCGCGTGCGCACATAGCTAGGGTGTACACGTATTCTGTCCTCGGTTACCATGTGCCTTGAGACAATAATTACTATGCTTATGGTTTTACGAAATTATATTATGTCTAGTACAATTGCTGGTCCTTAAATTCCCATATTGAGCATACTTGGCGATGTCTAAGTTTTATTGATGAATTTTAAGTCTTTAACAACCGACCTTATGATTAAGGAAATGGTTAGTCATTACGTAAATGCTAATTCTTGCAGATCAGCAAACTTTCATATATAGTTTAGGGTTAACTAAGTCGTGTCCAAGACTATAATTCTTGACACGATGACATGACGATCATATATGGACACGATACGAGGAGGGATGATAGAACATAAAGAAGGAAATATTGTTGGACGAGTACCTGATCAATAGGACGAGGGTGGTCTGTTAATCATCGTGCCCACTCGTCGTCGATTGGCGGAGCTCCGGTGTCTAGCAGTTAGCAGCGACAGCGGTACAGAAATCTCGACAGCGGCTGTAACGGCCTTGGCAGCGGCGGTTGTTGACTAGGGATGGTGTGGGGGTGGCTATCAGGTCGTGAGGAAGTGGTGCTCCGCCTGACAGTGGTAGTCGGGATATTGGATACGATGATCGGGGGCCGGGGTAGTCGGTTAAATGAGAGGGTGTTGGTCATGTTGAAGGAGGTGGTGACAAAGTGGATGGAAGTCAGTGGAGGCAGTCTGGGGTAGTCCAGCATCGGGGAGAGGTGCAGGTGAAGGAGGTGGGTGGTGGAGGCTTACGCTGGTGGTGGTTCTGTTCGATGGGGAGGCGACGGAGGGCACTCGGGCGGTCGACTAAGGGTTGAGGTGGTGATTCCCAATTGTGACCTAGGGTTTCAATAAGAGAGAAAAAGTATATTTATATAGGTAATAGGATTTCTGGGCTAACCTTGAGGTTTGGGCCTGTCTGGCTCTTTGGGGTGGGAAGCTTGTCTACATGGAAGGGTGTAGGGTATTCATGGGCTTGGTTGGGTGTTGCTTTGGGTGAGATTGGTCTCTAATTTAATTAGATTAGTAAATGTAAGGCGTTCTTTTAATGAATAATGCATAGCTAAAATGAGACGCGATAACGAGTATTTTAAAGTTGCACAATGGTCAGATGGGTAGTCTGGCATGTCTAGAAGATGTTTGTGACCTCGGGTTGAAGGTAATTGCTAGTGTGGCATTCCAACATTGACGCAAGGGTAAGGTGCAATTAAGACATAATATTGTTGCACATTAATCCTAGATGTATCAAATTAAATCCTAGTCTCTTAATTTAAATTAAATAAATCCTAAATTGGTCGAGAGTATTTACAATCTACCCTCCTTAGAGCATTTTATTCTCGAAATTAAAATATACATAAGGTAAGAACTACTGACTGAAATTAAAACTACTACATACCTATGCCTTCGAAGAGATGGGGATAGCATTGTCGGATGTCCTCCTCACATTTCCAGGTCGACTCGCCTGGTGCATGATGTCTATGCGACGCGGACTAGGGGGATAGTCTGACCTCGTAATACCTTCTCGCTTCTGTCCAGGATTTCAACAGGATCCTCTTGGTATGATAAACTTGGGCCGACTGTGATCTCTGAATGGTCAAGTACATGACTCGAATCTGGTATGTACCTTCTCAGCTGAGATTTATGAAAGATGTCATGGACTTCTTCCAAAGTCTGCGGCAAGGATAACATGTAAGCAACTTCTCTGACGCGTTCTAACACATCGAATGGTTCGATGTACCTCAGACTCAGCTTTTCTCTGACTCCGAATCTGATAGTCCCTCGAGTAGGCGAGATCTTTAGAAATACGTGTTCTCCAACCTGGAACTCTAAGGGTCGTCGATGCGCATTCGCCCAATGCTTCTAACTGTCCTGTGCTGCTTGTAGGTGACCTTGGATCTTCTTCACCTTCTCTATTGTACGAATAACCAACTCTGGCCCTAGGATCTGTCTCTCGCCTATATCGCTCCAACATACTGGGGAACGATACTTCCTTTCATACAATGTTTCATAGGGAGCCATAGGGAGCCATCTGAATACTTGGCTAATAGCTGTTATTGTAGAAAAATTCGACCAAATACAAATGGTCCTCCCAAGATCCTCCGAAATCAAGTATGCATGCTCTTAACATGTCTTCCAATGTCTGAATGGTGCGCTCCGACTGGCCATCTGTCTGTGGATGATACGATATGCTAAAATTTAGGTGGGTACCGAGACTCTCTTGTATACTCTGCCAAAAGTTTGATGTAAACCTCGTATCCCTGTCAAACACTATAATAACTGGCACTCCATGTAGTCGTACAACCTTCCTCATGTACATATCTGCCAAGACCTCGGTAGATTGCCCAACTCTGAAGGATAAAAAGTATACAGACTTGGTGATTCTATCCACGATTATCCATACTGTATTGCGACTACTACGACTCCTCGAAAAGCCCGTAACAAAGTCTATAGTGATATGCTCCCATTTCCACTCTGATATAGGGAGTGGTTGAAGCAATCCTGCAGATCTCTGATGCTCAGCCTTGACTTGCTGACACACCAGGCACTTCGCCATAAAACTAGCTATCTCTCTCTTTATTCCATACCACCAGTAGTACTGTCTCAAGTCTCTGTACATCTTTGTGCCTCCTGGATGAATAGAGTAGGTTGAACTGTGTACCTCTGTCATCAACTCCTGATGTAGTTCTCCATTTGGAACATAGAGACGATCTCCATATCTCAAAGTTTCGTCTTCATGTATCCTCAGTCCTTTCAGTATTCCAGCCTCTGTCCTCTGTCTAAGCCTCTGGAATCTGGCATCTGTCGATAAAGCAGCTTTGATCCTCTCCACTAATGTCGATTACAACTAAAAACTTGACAACTGCCCATCTATTTCGGGCATAACGACCTCTATACCCATCTGCTCTAGATCTCTAAACAGATATTATTGGGTAGTCAAGAAGAATGCCATGGGTCTTCTGCTCAACGCGTCAGCTACAATGTTGGCCTTTCCCGGATGGTACTGTAGCTTAATCTTAAAGTCTGTCATTACCTCGAGCCAACGTCTCTATCTCTGGTTTAGGTCCTTTTGAGTGTATACATACTTTAGGCTCTTGTGATCAGTGAATATCTCTACTCTTTCTCCATATAGGTAGTGCCTCCAAAGCTTCAAGGCAAAGATCACTGTTGCAAGCTCCAAGTCGTGAGTGGGGTAGTTCTTCTCATGGGTCCTCAATTGCCTAGAGGCATAGGCCACAACCTTTCTATGATGTATCAAGACACATCCTAATCCTTTCTCGGATGCATCGCTATAGATCACGAATCCTCCGGGTCTAGAAGGTATGGTCAAGATAGGTGCTGTAGTCAAACGCTTCTTTAGCTCATCGAATGCCTTCTGACACTCCTCCATCCAAGTGAACTCCTTCTCCTTACGGGTCAGGCGGGGCATCGGCTCTGCAATATTCGTGAAGTTCTCCACGAACCTTCGATAATATCCGATAAGTCCTAGGAAACTCCTCACCTTTGAGACATTGGTAGGGGTTGGCCATGTCTCTACTGATGAAATCTTTGCCGGATCTACTGAAATACCTTCTCCCAAGATGACGTATCCAAGAAAAGTGACAAGATCTAGGAGAAACTCGTACTTGCTCAGCTTGGCATAAAGCCTCTCTCTCCTCAGCGTCTCTAACACTAGTCTCAAATGCTCTTCGTGCTCCTTATGGCTCTTTGAATACACCAAGATGTCGTCGATGAAGACTACCATGAACCGGTCTAAGTATTGGTGGAATACTCTGTTCATCAAGTTTATAAATACAGCAGGTGCATTTATCAGTCCAAAGAACATTACTAAGAACTCGTAGTGGCCATAACGAGTCCTGAATGCTGTCTTTTGAATGTCTTCTCTTTGCACCTTTACTTGATGATAACCCGATCTCAAGTCAATATTTGAGAATACCACTGCTCCTGTCAACTGGTCAAATAAATTATCAATCTGCGGCAGGGGGTACTTGTTCTTGATGGTCAAGGCATTAAGGGCTCTGTAATTAATGTACATACGTACTGTTCCATCCTTCTTAGGTACAAACAACACTGGTGCTCCCCAGGATAATGCACTAGGATAGATAAATCCCTTGCTCTGCAACTCCTCTAATTGTAGCTTCAGCTCATCTAACTCCTTCTTCGCCAATCGGTATACATTAGAAGATACCGGTGCTTCTTCGGGTACTAGCTTAATGGTGAACTCCATATCTCTATCAGGCGGTAAGCCTGGCAATTCTTCAAGAAAAATATCCTCGAATTCTGTAACTATTGGTGGGGGTACCATCTCCATAGCCATGTAAGTTTTATCTATCTGTCATACTCCTTGCTCGACGGTCCCTCGCATGTACTCGAACTCCAGTTGATCTGGCGGTCTAAAAGTGACGCTACCTTTCCGGCAATCCAGTACGACATTATACTGGCTTAACTAGTCCATGCCTAGCACAACATTAAAGTACGGCATGGGTAACACCAAGAATCGTTCTCTCATCTCTCTACCACATACGACTACCGAACACGTTCTAATAGTGCTGGTAACTGGCACGATATCTCCTCCGGTAAGAATCTTTCAACTCTTAGGTAAGGGGGAAGTCGCTACTCTATGCATTGCTACAAATCTACTAGATATAAATGATAATGTAGCACCAGAATCAAACAATGCAGTCGCAGGTAATGATGCAACTAAAATGGTACCTATGATAGCTTCCCCTTCTGTTTCTTCTTCAGTAGCTGCTAAAGCAAAGGCATGTCCCTGCCTCTGCCCTTCGGTCTGCTGTCAGGCTCGATCAAACTGTGCCTGCTGTGGGGCCAAGGGTGGTCCCCTCTGAAATCCTCTGGGTGCTGGTGGACGTTGTCCTCCTGGTGGGGGTAGTATCCTCGGGACTGGTGCTGCTGGCCTCTAACCTGTCTGTGGTGCTATGTCTCTGTACTGCGGGCAGTCTCAGGCATAGTGTTGGCTCACTCCATAAATTATGCATATTTCTAGTCTCTTTCGGCAGTCCTTCTGGTAATATCCTCTCTTACCACAGTAGTTGCAAGACAGAAGCTCATTTTGCTGGTATAGTACTATCCTCTGCTGTGTCTGTGCTCCAAGATGACGGATCGGTCCTCCTGCTCCAGGCTGGACCCTGGATGGCAAGGTCTTGCTAGAACGTTTAGCTCCTCTGGCATTGGCCTCCTGGATCCTCGCCTTTGCATGTACCTCTTCATAAGAAATCCTTGCCTGTGTGGTAGTATACCTCTGTAACTCGTAGGTGAGGCCGTGATGGAATCTTTGGGCCTTCTCTAGATCATTGGTATCAGGATGGCACCAAATCTGCTGAGACGACTAAACTCCATGTTATATGTATCAACAGTCATATTTTCTTGTTCTAGATGTAGGAACTGGGAGTACAGGGCATTTCTGACTGTAGTTGGGAAATACTTCACATTAAAGTACTTTAAGAACTATTCTCAAGTCTGGTTCTTGCCTACACTGCGCTCAATAGAATCCCACCAGTAATGGACGTTGCCTTTTAGTTGGGCCCTCACTGCGGTCATCCAAAGGTCTGGGTGCAGTTGTGAAGCCTCTAGTAGCATCCCTATGTTGGCAACCCAATCGGAGATCTGCTTTATGGTCTCGTTGCCCGAGAAAGTATCCGGTCCCATCTGTCGGAACTATCTTACAGTGCCACCTGTCTGGGCTGATTGAGGTGCTGGTACTGGTACTGTGACAGGTGTCCTCTCTAGTATTGCCATCAATAATAATTAAACCAACCCAAACCAAACTAACCCAAACCAAACCAACCCAAACCAACCGAACCCTAGACCCATACCCGAACCCATATTCGAAACCCTAAACCCGGCTACCTAAACCCGAAACCAAACCTACTCGAACCAGCTGCTACAGTACCTTCCCCCTCCCCTGACTCCTTCGATTCCTCTCTCTGTGAAACTGACGCCAACCCCTCATTACCTATTCCTAACCCCCATTCGTACCCTAAAAATATTCTATTAGATTAGTCCACGACCACCACCAGCATCCCCTACAGTCCTGCCGACTATCGACGACCACTGGCGACGTCATCGACCGCCGCCATACGCCGCCGAGAATAGCCCACCAAAATTTGCGAGCAGCAGAGTGAGGTACTCTTCTTCTCGCCCTCGTATCTCCCTGCACAATAATCCAAATAGCGACCCATCAAATCATATGTGAAGACCACTCATACTCCTTTCTCGAGTCTATTCGAGCTTATGTGTTACTGGAGACCGACTTTAGCACATGTAGTTTATTCTTGATACTTTATTCTTTATATGGATTGAGACATAGATATTTTCAGTATTCTTAGATAGTTATCCCTATTATACAGCTTATACGTATTTGAGTCAGACCAGAGTCTAGTCGAATGCATAGCTGGCATATTACGTATTCCAAATACTACATATTTTGGGTCTGGGGCATTACATGCTAGCTCCAAATAGTGAGTTGGATAGTTCTTCTCGTGATCTCTGAGTTTCCGAGAAGCATATACTATCACTCTCCCTTGCTGCATCAAGACACATCCAAGTCCTTTTCCAGATGCATCACAGTATATTGTGAATCCTCCGAAGCCTACTTGAAGAGTAATGATTGGTGCAGAGATTTTCTTTTTTAACTCTTCAAAGTCAATCTGACATTCTGCTGACCATATAAACTTAACTTTTTAGTGCATCAATCGAGTCAATGGTGCCAAGATTTTTGCAAAATCTGACACAAACCTTCTGTAGTATCCTGCCAAGCCTAGGAAACTACGCACTTCTGCTACTGTCTTAGAAACTAGCCAGTTCTCTACTGCATCTACCTTTTTGGGATCAACTGACACTCCTTCTCCAAAAATAATGTACCAAAGAAAGGATATGTGATCCAGCCAAAACTCACACTTACTAAGCTTTGCATATAACTGGTGCTCCCTCAACGTTTGCAGCATAATACTAAGATATTCTTCATGCTCCTCCTCATTACGAGAATATACCAGGATGTCATCGATGAATACTACCATAAATTGGTCTAAGTAAGGCATAAAAATATAGTTCATCAAATCAATGAATACTGCAGGAGTATTAGTCAGTTTGAATGACATAACTAAGAATTTATAATATCCAAATCATAACCTAAATGATGTCTTTGGTATATCCTGCTCCCGGACTCGCACCTGATGATATCCTGATCTTAAATCTATCTTGGGGAAGACTATTTCTCCACTCAATTGGTCAAACAAATTATCAATCATTGGTAATGGGTACTTGTTCTTCACTGTCACTGTATTTAACCGCCTGTAATCCATACAAAATTGCATCGATCCATAATTCTTCTTCACCAATACAGTTGGTGCTCCCTACGGTGATGCACTGGTCCGAATAAACTTCTTTGCCTTCATTTCTTCCACATATCGATATAACTGATCAAGCTCTGATGGCGACATTGGGTACACCTTCTTGGATACTAGTTCTTCTTCTAGTATCAACTCTATACAGAACTCTACTACTCTAACTGGAGGTAATCAGGAAAGATCATTGGGAAAGACATCCATGAACTCTTCAACTATCTTGGACAACGGGTCTTTTCCTTTGCTACTGTTGTGACTCCTCCCTTATGCTGGTCTCTTGCTATTCTGCTAAGGATAAACTCTTCTAGATCGAGAATTTTAAACAACACTCTATTCTAATGACAGTCTATCATTTTATGACTGTCTCTCAACCAGTCCATGCCTAAGATAACGTCAAAGTTATCCATAGAAAACTCGATCAACTTTGCAGGTAATAAATATCTACATAGTATGACTGGATATGCTAGGCACACCCTACTAACTTCTACGATTCTATTGCCAGTGAGTATGTTCAGCCTTGCTGGCAATGCCTCAAACTTTAATCCAATATGTGTCTAATATTATGCAGACATAAATGAGTGCAAAGCTCCAGAATTAATTAATGTTATGATAGGAAAGGTTGTAACGAAAATATTACCTGCCATTACGTTGCCCGACGCCATCGATTCCTCCAAAGACAAGGTGAGTGCCTGCCCTTGGACTTGTTGAGCTCCCTGTTGCTGTCTTTCTTGATGCAGTTATTGTGGCCCTTGTTGATTTTGTTGTTGCTACCTATAAAGCTGGGCCTGCGTCAGCAATGGACGCTGAGCCAAAGGCCATACTGTTACTGCTGGTCCTCCTTGCTGAAATGCCCTCAGAGCTGGCAATGCAGGAAATTGTTATACTGGCCCTCCTGGTCTCTTTATCAATGGGCATGTGGTAACCTTGTAATCAGGGATCCCACATCTTAAACATAGTCTGTTAGATGCCTGACAAACATCCCGGGTATGACCACCTTTGCCACAGAAGTTAAAACCTATCGGCCCTCCCCGTCGTTATTGTTGTTGTTGCTGCCTCGACTGTTGCCGAGTTGGTACTGTCACTGTTGAAACTGCCATCCTCCACGATGCTGAATTATGGATACAAACCCCAAGTGATGGTGCTGAAGTTCGTGGTACTGGTCCTCCCTCATTGTTCTCTCCATGAGGCCTCTTCCGATCCACTCTTCTTGATGCCATCCTCTGAGAAGTAAGCTCAACCCTCTTGGCTGCTATCAATACTGCCTCGATGGTTTGGTAGTCGTGCACCTCTAACATATGTAAGATCTCTAAGTAAAGTCCCTACTGGAACCTCATTTCTCTCTCCAACTCTGTTGCCACCATGGTCGAAGCAAATTTGCTTTGTTGGCAAAATTCTGCTGCATAGCCATCTACTGTCCTTCCAACTTGCTTGAGGTTAATAAACCTTTGCTGCAACTCACACTAAGCCATAATCCTAAAGTATTTTTCCCTAAATTGGGTCCTAAAATCCTCCCATAAAATAGGATGCCTCAATCCGACCTCCATCGTGGTCCACCAATCCCTTGCCAAATCTTGGAGTTGTAGGCGAACCAGGTCGACATGTTCCTTGTCCAAAACTTTAGCCGCTGTCAGAACGGTCTTAATATCCTAGAGCCAATCGTCTGTCGTGATTGCGTCCTCCGTACCAACAAAATATCTTGGGTTTAGTCTAGAAAATCTAATATATGCCCCAGAATCTGTTCTTCTGTCTCATTCTAGGGTTGTTTGCAACACTTAGTTCAATATGAGATTTTGTTCCAGCTACTGGAGCTGTTGTTGCTGATGTTGCTATTATGGTTGTTATTGTTGCACCATTATTTGGTGTTGTCAGATACCCAACAATCTACAGATAATCTCTAGCAAGGATGGGGTATCCAATATTACTGGCATTGCGGGAGGTAAGGGAACACCTTGTGCCTGCTGCTCTGTCCCATTCATCGTGTGCCCAACCCAGATCCTTCTCTGGGGTTCCACATGATTTTTTTCCCCTGGCAACTATGACTCTCTTATTGCTGCAATATCGGAGGAAGGAGAAGCCCTAAAGAAGATCACAAGAAATATCAAGCACAGGATAAAAAGGGACAAGGAAGCAATCTATCTGGAAGAATTCAAGCTGAGTATTGAAGAGGACTAATTCAGGATTTTAATAAGGATCATGTATGATTGATACTCCTACGACCATGACACCCCAGAAATCTGAAGAAAAGACCTGCATAGGTTCAATATCGTAACTTAGGTCCATGCCATATCCTAGGTTAGACCCCAAATAGTGCAAAGGCCCTAAATAGCAAGTAATACAAAGGAAGCACGAAATAAAGAATCAAAAACCCAAGGAAAACATATAATAATACATAGGTTCAATGTCGTAACTTAGGTCCATGCCATATCCTAGCGCAAAGGCCAAACCCTACAACCAAACAAGGACAAGGGTTGAACCATCATACTATGATAGTTTATTTCTCTAGGCTACTAGCTGGATAATACCATCATAACCAAATCTATTTTTTTCTAAATCGGCCAATCATTTGTACGGCTTACAATTTTTGTGGAGTCTGAGGTTATTTCAGAAATAATGCATAATAAGTATCCTCAGATCATGCCAGTGTCGAACATGAGCTAACTGAATCAAATAAATAAAATAGGTACTTCCAGAATGCACCAGTCTCCCGTAGGGCCACTGCACTAAAAAATACAGTATTTGCGGTTCTAGTGTTCCTATAATGAAACAGTAGCTCGGCATAATAATAGGTCAGATAATGCACTCCACTAAGGCAGATGATATACAGTATATGTGGTGGCCAGTCCATAGTGAACTTAGAATGAATCTCTGTGGGAAGGTTCGTTGGCATGATCTCGGAATGTCGTTTCCTCCAATGTTACTACCACTTTTAGTTACCTAATTAGCCCAATATTATGATTGAAATCTCAAGACATGGTCACATAAGAATTTTCCTTAAGATGTCGTACAAAGTACAGGAACGCTTGATCCAAATCTATGGAAGTCAAATCTGGATTCATCCGAGCGTGTATGCAACACTCAGTCAATCAATATCCTAGCCATGCTTTGGTAGTTGACTCGCTTATTATGCCCGTGCTGGGAAAATAATATATATATATAATATCACGCGTTCAAAAATTTGTAGGCATTCTTGATACACAACCAAAATTGTAAACCCCCTCACCCAAAATAGGTGTTTTGTGTATATTTTATATTTATTATAAATATTTTAGATTAATTTAGATTATTTTAAATCGATTAAAGTATAATTATTGTATTAGGATACTTTACCGTGGTTTGGACATTAATGACATAGAATGACCCCAAAATCTACAACTTCCTTCGTAGAAAGTAGCCTACACGAGAGATACTACTTGTAGGATTCTTCCGTGACTCAGAATTCGATCATTTAACATTAGTATGGCACTAGTGTAACAACCATGGTTTATTATATTTAATATATATAGATATATAAATATATATATATATATATATATATATATATATATAATTCATTTATGATTAATTTCCAATCCAACTTTCTTCAATAAACAACCCATAATTTTTTTATACCCAATTAGGCTACTTCCCTCTTTTGTAGGGAATGAGCAACGACGAAATGACAAGATGAGGTGCCTCGGGCACCTCCATATAAAAAGAAGGGTCTAAGGTTTTGGGCCTGTAGCTTTTTTCGTCCCCCAACCAATTACCACAAATGTCTTAAGTCCGCCAAAACTAGCTGCCCCAGGACAACCTATTGCACATCCACCCGTGTTCAATTTGACATCCGAACTAGGAGGATTCTATGAAATGATATGACAACGCATAAACGGAAGTTGTTGCTGCACCTTTATACTAACCTGACCTTCAGATATTATTTAGTAGAGAAGCCCAATCAAATCCCAACTACCAAAGATTTACCTTAGATTTGTATATTAATTATCCATTCATTTTTACCTTAGAAGCCCAATCAAATCCCAACTACCAAAGATTACCTTAGATTTTTATATTAATTGTCTATTATTTTATTCCCTTAGAATTAAATTAAATCTTATTCATTAATTATTTATTGGATTAATTATTTTCTATTAATAATTAATAACCTAATTAGGAAATCTCCTAATAAATAACTATCCATCCTAATCCTACCCCCTCTCCCAAACACGCGGCCCATCTCCAAAAACTCGCGCACACCCCCTAATCCGACCCCCTCTCTCTTTCTCTCTGTCTCTCTCTTTATATATATATATATACTTCTCATCTTTTCCTCTAAAAACTCGAACCTAATCTCCTCCATCAAAACCCAAACTTTCTTCCTACCATCTCCAAGCTGCCGACCCCCTCCCCTTCCCCCTCCCCCTCACGTGGACACTACAACCACCTCCTCCATCCAAGAACCCTAGCATTTCCTTCATTCTTCTCCTAGTAAGTTTCTTTAATCCTTCTTTCCTTCCTTCTTCAATCCCTTCTTGATTTATGAATATATATAGATTATATATGTGTGTGATGATGTAAACTCTATTATTTTATTTTGAAGAACTTATGCAACCCCTGAACCCTAATTTTGAGGTTCAACTCAACACTTTTGTGTATGCATGAAACCTCCTTCAAAACTCTCTTTAATTCTTGTTAATATATTCATATAGATGTTATTAATATGGAATATATTCAGTTTTTATAAATAATTCTAAATTTATTAGTTTGTATTAAATTAGAGTTTGAGCATGTTTTATGGGTAGTTTTGACCTAGTTTTAATGTATGCATGTTGGAGACCCTTGGACCTTGTTAGGACTTGATCATAGATATAAAACAATAAAAAATTTCTTGATGAACTATTATTTTTCCAAAAATTATATATTCTAAATTTTTATTAAATAAATATTATTTTATTGTCACAACACTCATGTACTATCCTTTTGCATGCATACTTGCAAGTTGGTTGCCAATCCAAATAGGATCAACTTGTAGATAGTAAAATCTTAATTATTTTTTGTATAGATAAAAGAAATAGTAATTTTTGTATTTATTACCAATTTTTACCAACTAAATTCATATTTATTTCTATTTATAAAACATAAAATTTTAGATATTTTTTGTAGCAAGTTGATATAGTTTTGACAAAACATGACCCCGTCAATGATAAACTTAAATCCCAACAAAAAAATCTTATTTAGCATTTAAAAATTATATTATTATGTTTTAATTCTGATTTATGAGAATTTATTCTATATTTAATTATTTGTTAAAAATTAATTTTGGTGATTAGTAGGCAACCCGTTGTGACCTAGTTTTGGTTTCTAGTTAGTTTTGGACTCATAAAATTTATAGGAGATGACCCTATCACTAAAAACTATATTTTCTAATCAAATTCAAGAAATAATAGTTTTAATAATTAATGATTTAAAAATATTTTTTGGCAATATTAATGGTTAGTAATATTTTGGTGTGGAGTTACTTTTATGTGCAACCAACGTAGGATTAATAACTAGATAATAACTTAATTTGACTAGTAGAATAAGAGTCTAATTCATGTATTAATTAATTATTAGGTGTTCAAGATATTCCTGTGGATAGCTCCAGACCAGACTTGTTGTACTCGCAGCTTGGCTTGGAAGGCAAGTACACCATGCTTGATTATTTTGTCAGTTTATATTATGCCTAGTTTTTATTTGTTAGTTGTGTGGACGCATCTTAGAGTAGCAGACTTACCTAGTATATTATTAACGTATGAGCTATCTTTCGACCTTATACTATTTCAAACACGTTAACTGTCTGAGTGAGTGAGTGCATGGACTAGCGTATTGACTGGCGATCGGTACGTGAGTTCGCGTCTTGTGTTAGTAATTGGTATTGGTTTGAGTTCTAGAGTTTTATTGACGTCGTTGCATTATGTCTGCACCGCGTATACGGTTCGGATAGTTCATTGGGGGGGGGAGAATCTACTAGTGAGCGTATGAGATTTTTGTTTCTTACTGTACTGTGAAAATGGTGCAACTGTGTAACTCCCGAGTTCTACGGAACGCTTGGTGGGATGACTGTTCTTCTATTTCTTTTCCCTCATGCGCCACTAGAGATGTCTTAAGTGTATTTCACATAGATGGTGAGTTACCCTATTAATTGTTTACTACTTTACCTTCATGCATGTTAATTTCTTGTGTACTTGTTATGTCCCTCTGAGGACCTGGCACCTTTCCAGGTATAGAAGATCATGACTGTTTGCAGTAGCACGAATCAGGACTTGCTACTTCTTCTTTTTACGAGGAGGTCTTTCCTTCGAGCTTCTTGATCACTAGAAGATGTACTTATTTTGTTGTCTTTTATATCCTAGTTGGTAGTGGATTTGTCTCCACCCGACAACTCGTTCGTCTCGACTATTTTTATACTTTGTTAATTATCATATTTGTTTATTTATTACTAATTGGTTTTATAGATGATATTATTATTGCATGTGACTGGTAAAATTATATACCATTTGTGAATTATTATTCATAAAATAACGTACGTAGGTGCATATTTTCTATATATTAGAGTTGTCATATACATACGGCTGCCAATATTCCTAGTCCTACATATTTTGGGACTGTGGCATGACATATTTTTATTGGTGACCCATGCAGGTCGAGAGTATATTGTCTCGGTTACGTTATTATATCGAGCAATTCTGCAAATAGGATAAGTGTATAGTGTAGAAGCATAAAAAATATGCTGATGACTCTACGCAGCATGGTGATGCAGGGTAGCGTAAACAGGGAACCTCAAAGCCCTCAAGCGTGCAACGGAGCTTTTCCACTAAGCGCAGTGTACTAAGCTCAAAGGACCATCCGCGTAAGTGCAGTACGTCCAGACCGCTTCAGCGTAGACAGGGTGCTTCATCGCCTCTATGGCGTAAAAACTCCTCAGCTTTCAATGCAGCATTTAAGCGTACGAAGAATGCTTCGTATTCCCCGAAATGAATCTGTCAAGTCACGCAGTGAACCTGACGTCTGACTTCTGACAAAGAGTACTGCACGGCTACCTAGACGACGGCTGGAATAATGAGAGACCGCTCGGGACATGCCTCTGCATTTAATGAACAGAATGATGGCGGATCTCTACATTTAATGCAGGGGATTTGATTAAATGTTACCAAATCGTCGTTTAGTGATATCCCCTTTGCGTAAATTGTTCTACGCATATAAGTAGATACGCCGCCTTATTTTACACAGGCAGACGTAAACTATTTACGCTACGCGAAAGACAAACAAACTACCACATCAAAAGCTGCTCTTCAAGGCTCGAGGCACGTCTCTGCACCCAATGCTCAGAACGGTGGCAGGCCTTCAGAACACGCCTCTGCAATTAATGCACAAGATAATGGCGGATCTCTGCATTTAATGCGAGGGATTTGATTATATCTCCAAAAGCCGTAATTCCGGCTGAGACATCCACATCATCACTCTGGCATGATACGCAGCGGCTTCTACGCCCATCCAGTTCCTGTGCCTGCTCGGCTTCTATGCCTCTTCAGCTTCTATGCTCACTCGGCTTCTATGCCCATTCGGCCTTCTGTGCCTACTCGGCTTCTATGCCATCAGGTTTCTACGCCTACCTGGCTTCTATGCCTACTTGGCTTCTACGCCAAGGTGACAGACATTGGCTTCTACGCTCACCTCTTCTACACGAGGGATACCTACCTACGTGGCTTCTACGCCGTGATCTTCGCAGCAGTTATACGCGTTTTGTCCCTTAGTTGGACCCGCGTCACACGCTCATCCAAAAGATCATCTATACGCAGGCATTGGTTATTTTAACCGTTGTGTAAAAGGGTGTTGTACTTTCCACTACTCGGTTTCTATACCGATTGAGTGGTCACTATCACCAAAACTCTATAAATAGAGACCTCTATTGACAGGGGTCCAGTGGGTAGAGAAAATAGGTCAAAAAAGACTGAAACCAAGACCGAGGTCGACAAAATCGAACCAGGGCAAAAACCTCGAACAAAGGTCGAACTTTAGGTCGGGAAAAAGAGGTCGAAAGACCCAGGAGAGAAGTCGAAGAGTCTTTGAGAGAGAAAAATCTAGAGCTCAGGCGAGGAGTAGAGATCAACGACTTTGGCATCGTGCATCCACTCTCCTCAGCCAACCTCCGAAGCTGTTCCCCGTCTTCCACAGCGCTTCTTCACCATCATGTGGTCCAAGGGCTAAAGTGATCGACTGCAGATCAGACACCTATAGCAATATTTACCCAGATTTAAAAATTGTACTCCCACATCCTAGTATAGGATTAAATTATACAAGCTTGTTTGTAAACCAAAGAAACGGGTTTCGTATAAACCCTCATCTTATATACACACTCTTTCATTTATCACCATAAACATATAGGTATCATCCACATATTTGACTTTTCTCTTTATTTTTGTTCCAGATTCTTGAACTCACCTACCTTCCTTGACCTTCGAAATTATACTTGCTTATTTCTCTTGACATCAGTATTCTTGTTTTCTCACCTTATCCTATTTAATGTACTTCCTAATAGTTCCTTGAGTATAGCCTTCTACCAGAATATAGAAATCATTATTGTTAGGGTTAGAAGATAATTATGATAGTATACCTACTAAGAAAAATAAATTAGAATATTGGTAGCCCTCCAAAGTTTACCATACCTAATGAACCTTATCATCCAACACATATAAATTGATTGACCATTATCCCTTGATATATTTATGAATAACCTGAGAGTAGTATAGACACTACTAGGGTTTGTTAAAAATTTGACCATATTGTTTGACCCTAGTATTGAGAAACTAATAGAACTCCAAGGTCGAAAATTAGGACTAAACCAAACCTCCATGGTGAGATAATATAAAAGGACTATAAATTTAGATTCTTGTCTTGATATTAGCAAAGCAGCACCCTTGAAGACCAAGAGGAATGAACCAATATCTTAGTAGGAGCAATGGTATCCTACCTTCAGCTTAGTAGATCCCGTAGAACCTATGATCATCGTTGACTCATTCTTGAGTCTTCATGAGTTACCGATCGTGCCATCTTATCCAACTATCTATATAATTTCTCATCTTGAGTTAATCACTCCCTCCATCATGAAACAATTTTCATAGCTTTTTACCCAACAGAACCTATTGAATGATTAGAACATTTTCCTTAATCATACCTCGAACACATAGACTAGCATACCAACTCCCCTTAGGAAATAATGATATTATCAAGAGTCTCTATTTACTTTCATATCTTGTTTCTCCGAAACCTTAACACTTGTTATTTATTCGATGACAAAATTTTTCCTTCATCTTTCAAATTATGCCACGTTCACTGAATCCAATACTGTATTTTCTTCTTCCAATAATTTTGCTCCTTGAGGTATACTCATTATTCTCCTACGTGACTGTTGCAATCTTATTCCATAACCGTTGACCTTAAATGGTGATAGAAATTAGATCGTGCCACCTTACCCTTCTAATTGTATGCCAAGTGATTCCTTTTATGTTAGGATATATAGTTTGGTAGAATTATAGTTTGTTAATCTTGAATTTTAAATTTGTGTCCATAGTAGTTAGAATTTGATAGTTTGAATTGTTCATTTGGATTATGACTTTATAGTTATCCTTTAGTTTCAAATCAAGTAATATGTTCCACATATCTTAATACATGTTATATCCTCTCTCACTTAAGAGCCAGTAATTTCTCCATTCGTAAGTTACAGTATTAGTTGATTCTTATAAGTTGGCTAGCATGCCTTATAACCTATTATCCCATAGTCCTTTTGACCCATTAATGAAATATAATTGAATGACACTAACTATATGCTAGTGTAAGAAGATAGTGTTTATCCAGACTATAGAACTTTAGAGGCCATACCCCCATTGGGTCGACCAGAGACTTAGACGAGAAGTTAGTATGGCAACTATAGAGGCAAACATCGGACTTGTCTTCGATTCTTGATGAACTCGAACTATTATACTTTCATTCATCATAATCTCACATACTTATATTATTTGGACTATCTTGACTCATGCTACATTACAGTCTAGTTTTGCAAGCTTATTCTTTATAAAACTTGTTCATGATATATGTATTATTGGGGTGCCACACTAATATATTGTCTAATTTGAATCAGTATATTATGGTCTAGCTAACCTTAGTGCTCTTGATTCACTCTTCGCATGACTACTTTACATGGATTGAGATATAGTTGACTTAGTTTGTTAAACAAATATACTTGCCCTCTATAAAGGTCAGAGCATATTATATCGGTTACATAACTGTACTGATATGATCATGCAAACAGGAATTTATCAAAAATAAGATTTTAATCCACATCTGCCTTGATAACTCTCTTTTGAATTATTCAATCGCCCTTGAACCCCGTACTTGTATTCTATTACCTCCTCCTTGAACTCTTTATTGATGTTTTTCGTCTTCTCCTATTTCGGAAAGACGAATGCTCGTGCTTGATATAAAATTGACACACGAATAGTACTAGGTATACCCCTTAGGCCAATCATATTATTTTGGGACTATCTTTTATAATTAAGGGCATATCACATGTGATAGGTTTTGCGTTAAGATTTTGAGGATTAGTAAGCACTATTGAATGATTAAGAATTTTTTTTGTATAGCCTGATATTTATGAAAGATGGGTAAATTCTAAGTTGGATAGAAGTTACATTGTCAACTTTAGCTAAAATTTGTTATGAAGATCTTAGACGGTGATTACGAAGGTTAACAAGTAAGATAAGATCGAGGAAATTAAATTATTTTAATTTCGAGAATTTTTTTGGAAGAATAATTATGATAATAAGGATTTAACTTTAAAGATAAGAATGCCTTCTGGAATAAATTTTAAAATTTTGATATTGTGGACCAAATATTTTTAATTTGAGCGCATGATTTAAATTTTGAATACTAGAGATTGAATCAATGATTTAAATTTTGAGGATAAAAATAGAATTCTAAACATAAATATCGATGGATTGAATTCAAAATTTTACAATCTGATGATTTGAATTAAAAGTTAAATTTTGATTATTGGATCACCTATTTGAAATATTAAGGATGAAAATTTAATTTAAAATTTCAAGAGTACGAAGTTCTTAAGTTGAAAATAGGAATAAGATTTGATTAGTGTTGTTTATTATTTAAAATCTAGAGGAGATTATGATAGTTGAAAATCGTGATTTAAAATTTGATGTGGGTTATTTAAATCTTGAAGATGTCATATATATTTGAATTAAATTTGGATGTTGATTATTTAAAAATCAAGAAAAGACGAAAATAGGTTAAATTTTGATTTAAACAGTAGTTATTTTAATTTTGAAAAAATTTGAATAGATTTTTTCATTTAAATTTTTGAGAAGATTGTGGTTGACTTACCTTAGAATCAAATGTGACGGATTTAACAAACCATGCCCTATTTTTAATTTTGAAGACAAAATTCTTGTAAGTTGGGTATATTGTAAACCCCCTCACCCAAAATAGGTATTTTGTATTTATTATAATTATTTTATATTATTTTAAATTGATTAAAGTTTAGTTATTGTATTAGAATACTTTACCGTAGTTTGGACATTAATGACATAAGATGACATCAAATTTTACAACGTCCTTCATAGGAAGTAGCCTACACGGGAGACACTACTTGTATGATCTTTTCATGACTCAGAATTCGATCATTTAGCATTAGTATGGCACTAGTGTAACAACTATAGTTTATTATTTTTAATATTTAGATATTTATATATATATAATTTATCTGTGATTATTTTTTAATCCAACTTTCTTCAATAAGCAACACATAATTCCTCCATGCCAAATTAGGCCACTTCCCTCTTTTGTAGAATTTATTTATTTATTTATTTATTAATTATTCTCTTAGAAGTCCAATCAAATTCCAACTACCAAAGATTTACCTTGGATTTATATATTAATTGTCCATTATTTTATTCTCTTAGAATCAAATCAAATCTTATTCATTAATAGTTATTGGATTAGTTATTGGCTAATTAATAACTAACAAAATAATTAGAAAATGTTCTAATAAATAACTATTCATCCTAATCATACCCCCTCTCCCAAACCCGTGACCCCTCTCCCAAAACTAGCGAACACCCCCTAATCCGACCCCCTCTCTCTTTCTCTTTCTCTCTCTCTCTCTCTCTCTATATATATATATATATATATATATATATATATATATATATATATATATATATATATATATATATATATATATTATTCTTATCTTTTCCTCCACAAACCCTAACCAAATCTCCTCCATCAAAATCCTAACTTTCTCCCTACTATCTCTAAGCCGCCGACCCCCCTTCACGTGGACACCACAACCACCTCCTCCATCCAAGAACCCTAGCATCTCCTTCATTCTTCTTCTAGTAAGTTTCTTTAATCCTTCTCTCCTTCCTTATTCAATCTCTTCTTGATTTATGAGTATATATAGATTATATATATGTGTGATGATGTAAACTCTATTATTTTATTTTGAGTAACTCATAAAAATTCTGAGCCCTAATTTTGAGGTTCAACTCAATACTTTTGTACATGCATGAAATCTACTTCAAAATCCTCTTTAATTCTTGTAAATATATTCATATAGATGTTATTAATAGGGAATATATTCATTTTTTATAAATAATTCCAGATTTATTAATTTATATTAAATTAGAGTTTAAGCATAATTTATGGATAGTTTTGACCTAGTTTTGATGTATGCATGTTGGAGACCCTCGGACCTTGTTATGACTTGATCATAGATAGAAAACCTAAATTTTTTTCTTTATGAACTATTATTTTTTCAGAAATTATATATTCTGAATTTTTATTAAATAAATAATATTTTATCATTACAACACCTATGTACCACCCATTTTGCATGAATACTAGCAAGTATGGTTGTCAATCCTAATAGGATCAACTTGTAGATGGTAAAATCATAATTATTTTTGTATAGATAAAATAAATAGTATTTATTGTATTTATTACTGATTTTTACCAAATATATTCAGATTTATTTCTATTTTGTAAAAATTAAAATTTTAGGTATTTTATGTGGCAAGTTGGCCTAATCTTGACGAAACATAATCCCGTCAATGTTAAACTCAAACCTCGACCAAAAACCATTATTTAGCATTTTAAAATTATATTATTATGTTTTAATTCTAATTTATGAGTATTTATTCTAGATTTAATTTTTTATTATAAATTTATCTTTGGTGACTAATAGGCAACTCGTTATGACCTAGTTTTTGTTTCTACTTAGTTTTGGACTCATAGAATCTATAGGAGATGACCCTATCACTAAAAACCCTATTTTATAATAAAACTCCAAAATTAATATTTTTAATAATTAATGATTTAAAAATAATTTTTGGTAATGTTAATGGTTAGTAATATTTTGGTTTGGAGTTACTTGTATGTGCAACCAACGTAGGATTAATAACTAGATAATAACTTAATTTGACTGGAAGAATAAGAGTCTAATTATTGTAATAATTAATTGGTAGGTGTTCGAGACGTTCCTTTGGATAGCTCCGGACCAGACTTGTTGTCCTCGTAGCTTGGCTTGGATGGCAAGTACACCTTGCTTGATTGTATTGGCAGTTTATATTATGCCTAGTTTTTATTTGTTAGTTGTGTGCTCGCATCTTAGAGTAGCAGACTTACCAAGTATATTATGAAGGTACGAGGTATCTTCTGACCTGATATTGTTTCAAACACGTTCACTATCTGAGTGAGTGAGTGCATGGACTAGCGTGTTGACTGGCCATCAGTACGTGAGTTCGAGTCTTGTGTTAGTAGTTGGTGTTAGTTTGAGTTCTTGATTTTTATTGACTTTGTTGCATTATGTCTGTACCGCATATACGGTTCAGATAGTTCATTGGGAGGGAAGAATCTGCTAGTAAGTGTATGTGATTTCTGTTTCTTATTATACTATAAAGATGGTATAACTGTGTAACCCCCGAGTTATACGAAACGCATGGTGGGACGACTGTTCTTCAATTTGTCCCCCCTCATGTGCCACTAGAGATGTCTCAAATGCATTTTACATAGATGGTTAGTTACCCTATTTATTTTTTACTGCTTTACCTTCATGCATGTCAATTTATTTTGTACTTGTTATGTCCCTCTGAGGACCTGGCACCCTTTCCAGGTATAGAAGATCATGACTGTTTGCAGGAGAACGAATCAGGACTTTCTACTTCTTTTACTTTCGAGGAGGTCTTCCCTTCGAGCTTCTTGATCTCTAGAAGATGTACTTATTTTGTTGCCTTTTATATCCTAGTTGGTAGTGGATTTATCTCCACCAGAGTACTAGTTCCTCTCGACTATTTTCATACTTGGTTAATTGTCATATTCGATTATTTATTACTAATTGGTTTTGTAGATGAGATTAGTATTGCATGTGACTGGTGAAATTATATACCACTTGTGAATTATTATTCATAAAATAGTGTACGTATGTGCATAATTTCTATATATTGGAGTTATCATATACATACGGCTGGCATGCTTACGTATTCATAGTCCTACATATTTTGGGACTGGGACGTGACACAAATATAATCACTTAAGATGTGACAGGATGTGTCGCACCTTGGCTCATATTAAATCATGAACAATTATCAAGTAATAGAGGTATCAGCACGGATACAGTATTCGAGTCTAATTACCAATTATATATTGGGTCACATGAATAAAGAAAATATTCAATCAAAATAAGCAAGGCCGTATGGGTCTCTAGGCCGTATGGGAAGTCAGGCCGCATGACAATCCTGGCCGCATATGAAGTCAGGCCGCATGAACCACTTGGCCGCATGCTCATGTTTAAGGTCTACTCCTTGGGACAAGGGATAAAGTGACAAGAAATAACTAAAGTGTCAGTGATGTGAGATAAAGTGACTAGTGTGACAAGCCATAAATTGTGTCCGAGAGAAAAGACAAAACCAAAAAAATAAGTGTCAACGGTTCGGGGCCAAGCATCCAAGAAAAATAGTGGTCGCATGCTCTATAGGCCACATAAATGTCGCTGCCGCATCGAGTTCGATGTCGTATAGAAAGTCTTTTGGACTTAGCTAATTTCCCATTCGTTCAGTGAGTGAAAGCAAAAGGTGTTCAAGGATACTTGTGTAAATAAGCAGTCATCTGTCCAACAAGATGGACACATGATATCAGTGTGCGGCAAGAGTTTAGGCCGCATAACTCTCTCGGGCCGCATAGCACTCTCAGCCGTATAACTCGTTGTCCACATGAAGACTTCATCTTCTATAACAGCAGGTTCGGCCATCGCGGAAAAGCTACAAAAATTGAAATCTTTTTTTCCATAAAATCCTCATTTTAAGTCCAAATTGGGTGAACCAAAAACCAAAACACTTGAAATAGAAAGATCTATCATGTAGCAAAATCTAGTTTTCAAAGACACAAGTTTAATAGATCAAAACAAAGAAAAACTCATAAAACCCATGAAATCCTAAGTTAGAAATATATATCTACACTAATCCATCCATCAAAACAAAAAACTCTAAGTACTAAAAGTTCTTAGAAATACATAACAAACATATTGGAACCATAATATAGAGGGTTTCTCCTTTTCTTATGCAAGGTATACTTGTCATGGAAATGGGGAGAGAAAACTGAAAAAAGAGGTAGAAATGAAGGTGAAGAGAGAGGGAAATATCTGATTAAATGGTAGGGTTGAGGGTTGAATAAAAGGTTTTCATGACTTGAACCAACCGACAAAATAAATTATGTATCAGGTTAAACCAAAGAATGGGTCTAGTCACCATGCACATGTAACCATGCTAAAATAAAATACGTTCCAAATATGTATATCGGAAATGGGGAGTGACAATACACCAATATATGATCGTGTCGTCAACCCTGCACCAATGGTTAAAGTACGTCCCTCCATCTAGCTGCTCCCGCAAGCATGTCTGAGGGTTACTACCATAAAACCAAGAATGGCTTGGGGTACGTAACACCTCCTACAACCCCCGAATATTCAGATGAAGAAAATGAGGCTCACTCCTACTCTTCGCAAAATTTTGCTTGGGACTACGATGTCAGTATCGGGAAGATACTCAAGCAAACATTGTCTGCCAACATGGTATCCGCTGACCCTGAGGAAGGCGACAAAAATCTACAGGAACTCCTTGAGGTAGAATTGTGGGCCCAATGCCTAGACGCATAATGGAAGATGCAGTTCGAGCAACGAGAACCTCCTACCGAGGATGAAGTCGTACAAGTCAATCTCGGCGATGAATCCTCCCCAAAACCTATCTTTATCAGCAAAAGTCTGTTCGAAGAAGACCGAAAATCCCTGCTACAGCTCGTCAGGCAATATATTGATGTCTTTGCCTGGAGTTATAAAGATATGCCAGTACTGGATCCTCAAATTATGGTCCATAAACTCAATATTTTGCCGAACGCCAAACCGGTCAAATGACAACAACGACGGTTCTGATCGGACATAATAAATTCTATTAAAGCTGAATTCAACAAGCTAATAGCTAGTGGCTTCATCCGTGAGGAACAATATCCTAACTGTGTAGCCAACAAAGTGTCTATAGTCAAGAAGAATGGAAATATTCGAATCTGTATCGACTTCTGATCTAAATGTGGCATGGCCAAAAGTCGAATTCCCCCTCCCAATTACCGACATAATAATCGACAATACCTGTAGCTTCGAGCGCATGTCCTTTATGGATTGTTTCTCAGGCTACAACCAAATCAAGATACTTCCTAACGACGAAAAACATACATCGTTCCAGACTACAATAGGTGTATACTGCTACATATGGTCATGCCTTTCGGTCTAAAGAACACATGTACTATATACCAGCGATCTTTGAGCACCATTTTTTTGTGAACATCTGCGCAAGATGGTGGAATGCCACATCGACGACATCGCCATCAAGAATCTCACTAAAAATGATCACCTCTAAGACTTGAGGACTGTGTTTGACTTAATGCGCATACCGCCTCAAGATGAACCCTACCAAGACCTTCCTGGGAGTCTCCAGTGGCAAATTTTTGTGTTTCGTCATCACTTTCGGGGGTATTCACATAGACCCTGACAAGACCAAGGCTATCCTGGAGATGGACCCGCCAAAGAACCTCTAACAACTCTGTGGCCTTCAAGGGAGGTTGGCATACATCAGGAGGTTCATATCAAACCTCTATGGATGTTGTTGGCCGTTCACTTAGCTTCAGGAAGAAAGGTATCTCCTTTCCCTAGATAAAAATGCCAATACGCGTTTGACGACATCAAGGAGTTCCTATCAAACCCTCATGTGCTGGTGGTCCCGGTCATGGGAAATCCCTTCATGCTCTACGTACGCATGATGGAGCTTTTTCTTGGTGCCTTGTTAGCCCAGAATAGTGATTCAGGCCACGAGAAGGCCATACACTACCTTAGCTGGATGATGATCGACGTGGAGCATAGGTACACCGTCGTTGAGAAGGAAAGCCTTGCTCTAGTATTTACTATTCAAAAAACTCGACATAAAGTGGCTAGATAGACCATTCATGTACTATCGTGAGTCAACCCCCTCAGGGTACTCATGACCAGACCAGGGATACTTAGTTCCCGTTTGGCTACCTGTGCAATACTATTATCTCCATATGATATAGTGTTCATCCTACAGAAGGCCATCAAGGGTCAAGCATGGGCCAACTTTCTAGTAGCCCACCGAGGGTCAGAAACCTTGAAGCTCCATAAGGAGATTCCAAATGAGGTGGCAGACTCCAATGCCACTTCACACGAAGCTGTTTGGCGAATGTTCTTTGACGGTACTTCAAGAGCAGGGTCCAAAGGTGGCATTATCACTGGGCTCAGGATACTGTTGATCTTTCTATACATCCTCATCATCAATCGTGCCTACTCTCTCACGGAGTCGTGCTCCAACAATATGGCAGAGTACAACGCCTTAATCATCGGGCTCCAAATTGCTAAACAAGTTGGAGTATAATACCTGTAGGCTTTCGGGGATTATCAACTAATAGTTAAACAAGTCTGGGGCGAGTATGAAGTCCGAAACAAAGACTTGATCCCCTACCACCAAGTTGCTCTTAGCATTATCGCAACTTTCAAGAAGTTTTCATAGAGCACGTCCCTCGGTTGCAAAATATTGAGGCTGACACCTTAGCCGGCCTCGCTGCCTCCTTGGCAGTTCCAGACAACACCCATCAACTGATTACAGAGATCGGTCAAGAGCTGGTCTGCCCCAAAAATAACCATTATTTATATCTGAGCTATGCGATGGAAGTACACACTGATGTCCAAGACTGGAGACTTTTATTCATTGACTATGCGGTCTATGGAATTCTCTTCGAGAACCCAAAAGAAGCCACGTCCATCAGGAGACGTTTCCTCTGGTTCTACTATGATACGACTACTAAAATAATGTAATACCCCTCATACAATGGCCATCTGCTACGATGCCTATCGAACGCATAAGCCAAACTGGCGCTTCAGGAAGCCCATGAATGCATATGAGATGCCCATTAACCCAGTCCGAAGCTAGAAGACCGTCTTCGCAGAATGGGCTACTACTGGCCTACGATGATAGCGGATAATGTTGATTTCATGAGAAATGCCAAACATGCCAGATCCACACAGACTTTATCGACCAACCCTCGGAGTTCCTACACCCGACTGTTGTGTCCTGGCCTTTCGAAGCCTGGGTATGGATATCATTTGGATGATTAGTCCACCTTTATCCAAGGGACATCGATTTATTCTTGCCATCATTGACTACTTCTCTAAGTGGATAAAATTTGTACCACTAGCGGAAGTCAAGACGTCCAACGTGATCAGCTTCATCAAGCATCATATCATATACCACTTCGTCTTGCCATGAAGGATCATTCACGATAATGGTCCACAGTTTGTAAGCCATATATTATACCATTTTTGTGATAAAAATTGGATTCAGAGTGTAGCATCGACTGCCTGTAACCCAGCAGTGAATGGTTTGGCAGAAGCCTTCAACAAGACCATTATAAAGTGCCTCAAGAAATTTGTGTATTCTAACAAACGCGACTGAAAAGAGAAGCTGGGTGAATGTCTATGGGCCTACCGTATAACTGTCGGGACAACTACTGGCAATACATATTTCTTTTTGGTATACGAAAATGAAGTGGTCCTTCCACTCGAGATCCAAGTCCCTTCACTCCGAGTAGATCTTGCCAACCAATTAACCGTCGACGATAATCACCGTCGACGGCTACAAGAGTTAGAAGTATTCGACGAGAAACGTCACTTAACTCAACAGCGTATTGAGCTATACCAAGCACGACTCTCTGGAGCCTTTAATAAATGGGTAAAGAAGAGGACCTAACAATTGGGTGATCTTTTTCTGACCGTAAGGAGGCCGATAGACGGCCGACAAATTCTAGCCTAAATGGGAGGGCTCATTCATTGTGTAGTCTGTATTCTCCAAAGGCGCCTACCAGTTAGTAAAGTCCAACGGCGACTTGCTCATGAATACTATCAACGTCAAGTTCCTAAAAACGTACTACATCTAAACTTGACTTGTACTCTCCTAATCACCAGCTGAATAACCCAGATGTACATCTTTACACTATTGGTTCTTTATCCCCAGCAAGTGCCTATGTGCAAAAAAATTTCCTTCTTTACAAATTTTTGTAAAAGCCATCATCGGTATCCAGGAGCCCTGGATACACAACGAATAATGGATCCTTAAAATCTTCCCAGCAGAGCAGTCATCAGGTCCACTCGTACACTCCAGCAGTGACCACTCAAAAACTAATCACGTTAGACGCTAGCCATGTTCATATTGCCTCTGAGCTATTGTCCCACCAATATTCTCAGCGGAGCAATCCTCAGGTCTATCTTCATGTTTGGATAGACCACACTCAACAAATTACTCCGTAGCGAGTTATTTGGACATCGGTTCACGTCAATTGTTATATTACCTCTGAATTATCATCCTAATATCTCTTCCCGGATGAGTTTGCCATGTTTATAGTACCTTTGAGCCAAATTTTCGGGTCTTGGCTATCGATCATCAAGTCCATATTACCTCTGATATCGATTGTCATCCCCACTTACCACCCTAACTCACCAAGGTACACCAACAGTGTTAAGTATACAAAATCTATCACGTCCATATTACCTATGATACGGATTGCCTTCAAACTTATTACTTGTACTCTAGTGCGCAAAAAATAATAAGTCCACTAAAGATTCCCCGGCAGGATATCCATAAAAAGCTACGGTATTGTACTATATCCATATTTTCTCTAGTATAATATACAAATATCACATAAAATTCATACACAACAAGACAAATACAGGAAAAAGTTCTGGAAAAGGAGAAACTTTTATTCAAGATCATGAATACATATGATGAAAATCCGTTACATTTTAAGGATTTTCATTAATATTCAAGGTCTTAAGTATATATGATAGAAATCCCTTTTAAGGGTTTCCATGAGTTCTCGCCAACAAGAATATTTTCCATTAAAAGGTGCCCCCATGTTATTTCTGCCACGGACACAAGTGGGCCCTACAACAGAGATAAATATTTTTTGGCTCACCACTTCACAGTGCAAACCTTAATATATGGAATCGATACTGATAGGTAGCAAGGGAAGATCAAGAGCAGACACTCTACAAACAAGCGAGAAGACCGACGATAGGAATGACAATTAATCCAAATCCAGTCATTGCCGCCACAAGCCCCCAGCCGGTAGCAATCCACATAAAAGGAAGAAACGCAGCTAGCACGCCGCATGAACAAGGACAACTCAATGTGTGGCGCAGGATGTTCATCCTCGTCTCCTGGATCAATCATTGCTGAACTATCCTCGTCTCTGGATCAGTCCTAGGAGAATCGTCCTCGTCTCCTGGATTAGTTCTTGACGAGGAACCGTCGCATAAGGGTGAAATTCTCTTCGAATGACGGGTGTTATAATATCCTTCCATGCTTCATCATAAGCATCATGAGCGAGGACAGAACCTGTAAAAATAAAACATGCATCAGTCCAGCAAAGAACGCATAAAACACAACTGCCGCATATTGTTGCCCAGCCGTAGCGGCGTACGACCAGGTCTGCACGCACGAGCAAGCTCGGCGCACATATTATAGAGTAGTGCTTGTCTATACGATAGAACTCTATGAAGAGGTCTGTACATATCCAAGACAAGTCTCCATCCATGTGGCAGAACCTTGTGAAGGGTTTATATACACCTGCAGCAGGACAGTGTACTGGTGCCTCTGTTTCCTTCACATCCAAGTATGAGAAGTGCGGTACTACCTTACCAGCAAGCAAAATATCTAGATCATGAGGCCACGAATCGAGACCACCCCTGATAAACTCTTTGGCGAGGAGAGTCGCAGCCGTCGTCATCCCCCATAGGAGAGAATGGGAAAGGAAGTGAGGGGATAAAGTTTTCTCTCTCCTGGTCGCCTATTTATAGGCTTCCATAATGCGTGGGGAGATCGAGGCAATAAACCCAACTATTAATGAGGATAAACCTGGTGCCTCGATTCTCGTAATCTACCCTAATCTTCTTGGAAATCGAAACCCCGAGCTGCATGCCAAGGATAGCTCAGAATCCAGAGAGATTCGGTCAAAAGATTGAGCAAATCCACTGATTTAATGATTCGACAGTCTGACAGGATCGACTATACGGCATGTCGCTCATATGCGGCCAAAAAATAACCATACTTCTTATTCAAAGTATTCCAAATTGGCCAATTTTAGAAAATTTGAAGGGGGTCTTGTAGAAGCATAAAAATTATACAAGCCGCATAAGAGCTCATGCACCCCCAATATGAAAGTAAACAGCATAGAAGCCGTACGGGACCTATGCGACCAAAACAGCCAACCGAATAGGTGGCCCTCATACGGCCTGATTACCCTCAGAATACGGGGGTCGCATAAAAAAAATATTGATCAAAATAAAATAAAAAGTTTATTTTACAAAATGGGGGGGTTGGTTACAACATGTAGCCATCAAGGCCCATACAAAATAAGAACAAAAAGAGGAAGACATGATCAGTTGAATGAGCTGCGAGCCACATGAAGCACAGCCACGATATCTTGGAGCGAATGTATGCCCGCACGATGAAACTGGCGGCGCATTCCTCCCCTCCATTCCAAAGTCTTCCTCTCCTCTGGAGTTACGGGCAGCAAGGCAAAGTTCGTAGTGGACTCTAGAGGCCGAGCAAGAGCCGCAAAAGATAATCCCAACGAGGACAAAAAGCTTTTATTCGCAGACAACTCACTCTTATTTCATGCCCTCCGTCTAGGCAAAAACTCTATGACAACCGACGGAGAACCGAAAGCTCGTCCCTCACGATACCCTCCAAGTTCGGACCCTCCGATGACCGAGCACTGAGATATAGCAGGGAGGAGACGACGAGGAAGCAAGGCGGTTGACCACGGTTCCCAATTAGAATCTCTTTTGGACAACATATTTTACAAACTAGAACACGACGGACCACGGCAGTAGTATTTATAACAGAAAGCGATGGTTCGCATGATGGCAATAATTGAAATCATGAACCAAGAAAGGCGAATCTAACGGTTTGGGTTCTAAAAAGTCTGCATGCAACTAACGGTTATATTTCTAAGAAGTATGCAAGAAGGCGTTTAAGCTCCCCAAAATGGTTGAGCCAAGCCTAGATGCCAGCTTGGTAGCACGCGTTAATACGTCCAACATCCATGTGCCCCAAAAGGTGGCTCAAATCAGGCCACAAAGTCATCTTGTGGGCCAAAAAGATGACATTCGTGCACCCCCAATTAACCAAAGCTTCTTGGCTGCAGAAGGGCCTAACATGACATCCCCTTAGCAGGATCGTCTCTGATACAGAATCCTGATGAAAAGGATTTTCTGATTTCCTCAAAAGACGTGAACACACTAAATGACATAAGTCTCACGCCAGCATAGAACTTCACGCTCGATGGATGTGCAGTGTCGCGTGTACAACATAAATAGCCTCATGCGGCTCCATGCAACCCAGGTTCTATGCGGTACCATTCGTCCTTGGCCCCATGCGTCTCTGGCCCCAAGTGTCCCAGACTCTATGCGTTCCATGCGTCTATGGCCCTATGTGTCCCAGAATCCAAGCGATCCCGTACGTCTCTGACTCAACGCATCCCAGACTCCACGCGGTCTCATGCGTCTCTGAACTCATACGTCCCAGACTCCATTCGTCCCATGCGTCTCTGGCCACATATATTTCAGACTCCATGAAGACTAAATCTTGTTGTTACGACAAGAGTGATTCTTTCAAACCAAGTACGGACTATGGGGCAAGCTGACCAAGTCACGCCCACAAAGGACGAGAACCACCCAGATCTTCAGCAACCGAAAATCCTAACGAGTGCCCATATGGCATCTCGACCTACTCACGGTAATAGTTGTACCCTATCAATAAGGGGCACGTGGCACCCTCCAGCATCTATACGGCCTAATATATGCGCGCCCAGAGATGACTATAAACAGTAGGGTACCACACCCATACACAAAACGGTCTGGCTATCTGCGAATTTATACTCCAGCAAGAGAGAAGAGATTCTGCATCAGATCGTCCACGGAATAAAGAGAGTTGCTATACTCCTAACCCTCCATTGTTACCCCCATAACACAAAATTTGTACTTAGACTGTTTGCTTGGGACTCCTCTCTATACTCTCTTTATTTTGTTCAATTAAATCAAGTTTCTTCTCAAACTTTCGTATTTAATGGCAAATAATAGCATGTGAACATCTTTTCAATATAATGAGACTGTGACAGTATCACTCCAATATCCGTCCGGATAATCTTTTTTTCGAAGATAATATCAGCTTCCCCAAGTACTTTATACTGAACTTGGATGAGAGAATTTTTTTGTCTTAGTGACTCGTGCTAGATCCGTACCCAGGATCAATATGTCGTCCAAAGAAAAACGATGACTCATCTTCCATCAGCAAACTTTGTATAAATACACTTGTCCGTCTCACTCGTCCTGTAGCCGTTTGATCTTAAACTTCCCATGCCACATCTTGGGAGCTTACTTTAGACCGTATAACGATTTTACCAACTTATAAACTTTGTCTTCAAAGCCCTTGATGATGAATCCTTCTGGTTGTTGCATGTAAATCTCTTCAGTCAACTCTCTATTCAGTAATACTATTTTAATATTTATTTAATGAATAACTAGCTTGTGAATTATACTCCGAGCAATCAACATCACGATGGTCGTCATCTGCGCTACTGGAGAATATGTATCGAAGTAGTCGATCCCCTGCTTTTGAGAATTCTCTTGGTCACCAGCCTTGCCTTGAACTTGTCAACAATTCTATCGGCCTTCATTTTCTTCTTGAAGATCTACTGGCATCTGATTGGTTTAGCTCCTTTAGGCAGATCGACCAATACCTAAGTGTTGTTGGAGGTTAATAAGTCATACTCATCATTGATAGCCTCGCTAAAGAAGATAACATCTCTGGTCTTCATCGCCTCCTTATAAGTAAGCATATATGCTTCCATATAATAGGTGACAAAGTCATCTACGAATTCCTTCTGTCTCCTCACTGGCTTAGACATCGGTTCTGTGAGTTCTGGTTTGAACATTATCTCTGGAATAACAACCTCTTCTTGGACTACATCTTTATTGGAAGCGTTGGCCTCCTATGCACTCATACTATTCTCCAAAATATTCGCGATAACAATGTTCTTGTTCCATACAAATTTATCTTCAAAGAAATTTGTATCACGAGTTTCGATGATATAATTTGACTCTATATCAAGAAATCTTCGAGCATCACTCTTATCAGCATAACACATAAAGATTGTCTTCGTAGTCCTCGTACCCAGCTTCTGAATCTTCAAGTCTGGAAGCTTCACATACGCGAAAAATGATCACACTCGAATGACATTCAAGTTGGATCTGACTTTGAACCAAAGTTTATGAAGAATGACATCGGAAGTTGCGTACGGTACTATGTTCAGAATGAACATAGCCGTTAGCGCAACTTCTCCCCATAAATAGTTTGGAAGACCCGCAAACAACATCATTGAGTTCATCATCTCTGTCAATGTCATATTCTTCCTTTTAGCTACTCCATTCAATTGAGAAGAATATGGAGCAGTTGTCTCATTGAAAATTCTACGTTCTTTGCAGAATGATACAAATTCAATAGACGTATACTCTCCACCTCGATCACTTCTGAGTCTCTTTAGTTTTTGTCCATTTTGACATTCAGCCTCAGCCCTAAACTCCTTGAACTTCTCGAATGCTTCGTCTTTTGATTTTAGCAAATAAATGAACGCGTCCTTTGAGAAGTCGTAGTAATGACTTTATCTTGGCCTTTGTGGAGAACTGTATGAAGTCACCGATATCTGAGTGTAACCAACTCCAGAAAATATGTACTTCAATTTACATGTTTGAACGATTTTCTTGTGATGTTTGTCTATGCACAGACCTTAGACTTCTCCACCTCCTTACCCCAAAATTTGGAGATAAGTCCTAGACTAGCCATCTTGCGGTATAGAGTACATGTCCTAGTCTGGTGTCCCACAACTCTTATAATGAGACTCAACTCACAAGCAGAAGCTCAAACATCCATCTGATATGGAAGCCTTGTTTCAAAGCATGTCTCCTGCTAAGATATCACCATCTGGCAACCATGGATATTCACCCTCAATCCTGTAACATACTTTCTGATATCTGGTCCTTGGTAATCACTGGTACTTTGCTATACGTACTTCTTTGACTGTAACTTCTTAAAGTCCAGAACCATTGTCCCAATCCTCTGTTTGTTCCTTATTCGCTATCGAGACCTTCGACCTTCTTCAGTGATAGGATTGACCTCGGTCAACTGCTATTCCTAGACCTCTTATGGCTAGATGCACTAGTGTCCATTCACCAGTCAACAAGCACACCAAGTGACTTAACCTGCGCAGTCATAGCAACCAAGTTAAGTAATCAAAGTAAACAAGTTAAGCTTTTACCTTGCTACTTTGGCTAGGAATTGGATCTGCAATCCTCGTTATCAAGGTCCTTCATGCTTGAAGTAAAATGTGCCATGGTGCGCATAACCTTATGTGCATAACCTGGTTGCGCATAGACCTTGATCAGATCCAGCCACCATTGTGCTTCCATGCACCAAGTCATACCTTGCGCCTAAAGGGCACCATGCGCAGTGACTACACTACACCGAGGCTGCTATGCACCGAGTTCTGCCATGTACCAACTGTTGTCATGCACAGATGCAGCTCTTGCATAGTGCCATCCTCTCTTCGGCAACCGTCGTAGACTTCTCCATGCGACAACTTGCATTAGACAACTCTATGCGGCAATCTTGCATCAGATGTCGTCTTCCTTACTCTTGGAATGTGCGTCTCTAGCGACGTCAGATCAAGTTCACCTCCAACCGTAAGGATGGTAGATCTAGGATCTGTCAACACACGTCCATCACTTGCCAGAGGACTCCTTCCTCATCCAAATGATAGAAGTATAGCATGTCAATCTTCTCAAGTTCGTTAAAACTTGTATCGAGAAGATTAGTATAGGTGTTCTCCATCTTTTCTTCTAATCTTGTTTTGAGATTTTTATTCTCGGGACTTAATCAAAAGATGAATAAAAAAGGCCAACAGAGCTTCTGTTAAACTTCGCAGTCTACCCTCTTTTGATCCAAAAGTTATAGTCGAAACTCAGAAGCTTTAGCAAACAAATTTGCCTTCCGAGATCTTGATTCTAACGAATCACTATAAATATATTCATAAGATTACTGATCACAACATGCTCCAAAGAAAATAATAGAAACTGAAATCAATCTATGTTCTTTCTTGCAATCACAGTTACAAACGGACAGAACAAGATACAACTAGAGGAGAAGTAGAAGAGAAAGGAGAAGGATAATGGCTTGCTGGGGTGATGAATATCACCGTTGCTTAAAGCAAGATTCGTCCCACACGATCTTCTCCCAGGAACCAGCAAGTTCTCGAAGAACTTCTGGAACGCTCGTATCACCTCTCTCCTGTACTTGCAGGAACTCTTGGACTTCTCTTGGTGGCGCAACTGCCTCTCTTCAACTCTCTCTCTTTCTCGAAAAACTCCTTCTTATGAGGGCTGATAGGAGAGTATTTATCGAGGAGTCTGGCTCCCTAGTAGGTTACAAAGATATAAGAACGAAATTAATTCAAATTCCACAAAAATCGAATTTAAATTAAAGACGCAATCTTTCCGTAACCAAATCCAAATTGCCTTCAACGCAGCAGCACAGCAGCGCATAGCCGCACATGCGCCAACAAAGCGCTCGAGTCCGAGTCGTGGGACTTAGCTCCTATGGAATAAATTCCAATAGCATGACCAAAAGCTCTTACATAAATGAGTTAATCCTTTTTTATCCTAATAAAATACCCCCACATGGTACCCATGTGTCTCACCACACCCCATGTTCACAAATCAACACAAACAAAGCATTATATTAAGATATCAACTTGATGGTGTAGCCAATGTGAAACTATCTTTCATAGTCCAATAGCAAAAATACCAACAATATTGTATCAGCACTCCAAGTCCGGATGTTTTTTTTCATTGTCTTTATTTTTTTAATGAGATTTCTTCTTTATTCGGATTTCGGAATCCAACTCATTTTTGGAAAACTTGTTCCAAAATTTATCTTTTTTAAGGTTGGATGATTTCTTTCGGAATTTTCTGCTATACAGTCTGACCAATTTCAAATATTACTAGGATTTCTCGTGTTAAAATTCCTAACAGAGACTCGTGTACTTTGAATGTACTCTGGGTGTTCCCCTAACAAACATTTGATCTTTTATTCTGGATTTTTTTTTTCATTTTTCAGAACCTTCTTCTACCATGGATGCTTTCTTTTATATTTTTTACGTTTTTCAGTCACATCTTTTCTGAGTTTTTTTTTTCTCCCAAATTTCTTTTGGGATTCTTCAGTATTAAGGACATCTCTGAATTATTTTTTCAAATAATCTCTCTTTTCAAGCAGAACTTGCTCCAACATCCGCAACGAATCTAATGACTGACTTTAAAAAAAAACAAGATCATAAAACAAGACACAAAAATAATTTTGTTGAAAATCCTAAGCAGTACAAATTACCAATATACCAAAATCACTACAATTTTATTCAAGTTTACATGATTTACAAGATCCAGTAAAATATCAGTCCAAGAGTAATCGAAAAAAATTACAAGAAAAATTAGGAAAATTCTGGGAGAGCAATCCATCGAGGTTGCGAAAGGAGCAAGCGATAGGTTGAGTATGTGACTAACAGCTAAAAAATTGATAAAAGAAAATAAAGGAGAGAAAAATGAAGGTGGAGTTAGTTTTTACTTCTCTTGGATGACCAAAATGTAAGAAAAATAAATGTTAAAAAATTAACTTTTGTTTGTTTTAACAGTTACTATTTAGTTTTTTTAAAATTATAATTAATGCTTAGTTTTTTTTAGAGGTAGTTGGATAAATTTCTAAAAAATCTCTTACTTCTCTCCATTTTTCTTCCAATTTTGAAAAATAAATATTTTAGTGGAGCCCACATAAATTTTTCTTTCAAATTTCTCTCCTTTATTTTTTCTTCTCTTCCCAAACATCATTACTTTTTATTTTTCTTCTATTTTTTTTTTCAACTTTTTTCTTCCTCACTTTTTTTTCTTTCCAAACAATATGCAAATTTAGCGAAGCATTTCTCACCAATTTGAGATCCTGGTTGGGTGGTTGGGTGGTTGATTAATTAATTAGATGTATAAATACTGCCTAACTAATTGATGTATAAGTACTACCTAAATTCTTGGACATCCAGTGGAGCTATAACTTCTATTAATTGACGAGTCACAGTCCTGCTTGATAATTTCTTCTCGGAGGGAATATTAGCATATAGGTTTCTATTGCTTTCGTCCATAAATATCGAATTCAATTCTCGTAGAAAGTCTCAGTGGAAGAAAGGAATAAAAACAGGGATATATTTTCCTTTCATTTTCTTTTTTTTGGTGTTTGGTTGTTGGTAGGAGGGATGGAAAATAAAATCCATATATTTTTCAATATTTTCTATGAAAAAAAAAGTAGTAGCAGAATTTTTTTTACAAAATAGACTTTATCAATTATATCCTCAAATAAAAATACTTATTTATCATTTAACTTTATTGAATAATTTTTAAATAACATAATTCAAATGTGTATAATTGTAAATAAGTCTAAGACACTACTTTTCCATCCATTTTTTTCGTCACTTTTGGATGAATTGAATTTATTAATTAGGGTACGAGGAAAAAATAATTTTTCCTCTTTTTCTTCCTTTCAGTTCTCTTTCATATACCAAATAATAGAAAATGCAAAATTTTCATACATTTTCCTTTCTTATTTTCTTTTCTTCCACTTTTTTCTTCTACCAAATGAACACCAATGGTTGATTTTTTTTTTTAGATTTTCGTTCTTTGTGGTTCTTTGTCACCCATTGTTTAGGATGATCCAGATCAAACTCTTGGGACTATGCAGTCATTACTCACCCTTATGTTTGTGTTGGATGGGGTTATCAACCTATGTGAAGAATACCTCAGAGTGTGACGAGCAATATCCGTAGTGTCCCGCTCCTCATTCGGGAATACTATGTGTAGCGACCCGATCCGCGTCAAAACGGAGAGTCGATTCAAACGACACAAGTGTGATGACCCGTCCCTCCTTACTCGCTTGAGACAAAGGAATTCAGACTTGGCCCTTCTGGAGTTAAGACGTAGACTTTCAAATACGCGCTCGGAGTATCGCTCGACCGAGGCGAATCATCGCTAAGGTGGATGGCTACGATGAACCTGTCTTTGCTTAGCATGTACACTTAAAAATACGGACGATATATGCTAGTCGCTAGGCGAATCACCCCTTGCATGCTAATAAGAATACAACGCATATATATCCCTAAGGGAATAATCCCATCTTGTATTGCTTGTGTTAGAATGTGGAAATGAATCTTGGATTATAGATGGTTCCTAGCACTGCCCTTTAGACCGTGCTAGTATAACTGCCGATGTTTTTAGTAGAGTATGCCGCACCTTTCTTATAATTCTTATGTTCATACTGATGCAATGTCTGCCTACTTTATGTGCTAAATAGTACTCACTCATCTCGTTTCAATGCTTGTCACATAGTTTCATGCCATGATCAAGTAAAATCATACATGTCTTGCATCATCTAGTTTAGGCATGAAGGCTACCAAAATAGTCATTTTCGAGCCAAGTAACAGAAACATAGAAAAGCTTCGGGACCATAAGGTCGTCAAGGCGGATTCCTGTACTGGAAACTACATAATGAAAGATTGGAAGAAGTGCTAAGAAAGTAATGGAATTATCAAGTAAATGAACTGAATTGCCCTGATAAGTAATTAAGAACAAGAATCGCTCGGGATGGCTCATAGTGGGCTCGTGTTGCCCTACCATTATCGTCGTTCGGGGTGGCTTATAGCGGGCTCGCACCGCGTTACCACCATCGTCGTTCGGGTTGGCTTGTAGCGAGCTCGTGTCGCGCTACCACCATCGCCATTTAAGAACATAAAGTGAAAAGATAAGTGAACAAGAATAAATAAAAGAGACTTGTATCGTCGCGGATAACTTGTGCACAAGGTTTTTATAGTTCTTGATAACGACCATCGAGAACACCGGGCCCGTGTCGACATAGGCTGGAACTCGGGTAGTAAGCTAGCAACATCACCACGGAGGAGGAGGCCGCTCGCAGTGGGGCTTGCTACTCGTGCTGCCACGACCGTCATCCGCTCGGACTATTGTCCACAATGGCTTGTAAGCCAGCGACTTCTGTTTATATAGATTAAGTTAAGCTCGATTGCGGCAATCCGCGTGCGAGACATCGTACTGAAACAAGTAATATAACTATAACACACTTGAACGACCTGAGTATCATGTATTTGAACAATCGAAGTAACAAAGTAACTTGAGTATCATATATTTGAGAATATCGTTCACCTGAATCATAAACACGCTCGTGACACTTATGTTTGCTTATGTGATTTCTTGTATTTTATTATATATATTCGTGTTTGGTTTAACTTGATTTTATCTTTAGACAGGAAAGGACGAAGGATAAGTTGGTAAGTTTTGTCATGTTCATTTTATATCGCACGGCGCACTGCCACACGAGTTAGGATTTACATCATTTCTATAACACAACGTGTTGGATTCATTGAACGGGTGAGAAGCCTCCCCACCTGTCATGATCCACACCCGATGTAGGGGCATGAGTAGTGAACAACGCCCAGCCTACGTTGCAGCATCGACGGTAGAACGTTGTTTGGATAAACTATCTATCTAGCAATCAAGATATAATAATGCCACCAATAAAAATACGAATACACAATCACAAATCTATAATATGGAATAAATCTTACGAATAAGATAAAAGAACTGAAGAGTCACAATACAGCTCATAAGACAAATAATATCCAATGAGTCAAATCAAAGAAATGCTAATAACAATGCTGGAGACAAATCCAATACAAAAGAGTCTAACTACTGTGCTACGAGTCCTGGGTCATCTGTCTTAGTCGGAATAAGATCCTCCTGAGCCAAGGTCTCCGGCTCTAAGCCTACGATATCCTGAGGCCCGTAGTAAGTAGGGTACCACTCCTCAGTGTCATCTGAAAAAAATATATCCAGTCAGAAAAAGAGCAAAGTACATCTCTAATAGCAGTTCTAATAAATAATAAAAACTATGTAACAGTAAATAGAGCGAATATATAAGATACAATATAAAGGTACAAGAGATATGCAATAAATGAATACTGAAAATAAATACAAGAATGAGCATAATAGGAATTAATAAAAAATACTACTACTAACTGAGTGAGTACCAGCTTTAACGTGTGATCGACTTGGGAACTTGCACAAGGATAATGGCCTGGTAATCGTACATGCGGTGTATGATTAACCCTATTCAAGGAACAAGACATGCACAAGGAGGGTATGATCACATATCTATACTACATACTCTACGCCCCCGACTGGTATAGTAGATCCAACCATGGTACGTTATGACACAGGATTCCACAAGAAGGGCGCTACTCTTCTCATGAACCAATGTATGTATTTGTACAAGAAGAACAAGAAAATAAGGCTTGCACAAGATATATCGTAAATACCAAGGAATAACATCTCATGACGAGATCCAGATATACCAATCTGTTTAACCATCGTGTCAATAAATCAAGATATCTACACTAAATATAAGAGACATAGAGGATATCATAAATGAGAAACTATTAGAGATTGTACTTGCCTGAAATCCGGTGAACAGTATCAAAAAATTTCGGTACGGTGCCTCAAAGATCTAAATAGAAAATATTACATCAATACAAAGTTTTAGAATGAAAATAAGTTAAACTAGTCAACCTCTTGGTCATAAAGCCATTTCTTAGTCAAAATAGTCAAACAAGGTCAACTTTAGGTCAAACTAATCAAACTTGGTCTAATTAGCTATTTCTAGGTTGTATGAGTCTATCTCTAGGATATTGGATCCATACACTATGTAACTAGGCCATACTAGCTATACTAGGATACTAGAAAACCAACAAAATACCGTATCATAAGATACATAATTTATTAGATATGAAAATACTATAATATATATATACAGACAAATATTTAGTACTCTTAGCTAAACTAATGCTAAATGGATACCTTAGCTTTAAACCAAAAGCAGTATCTCACCACCTACATTTCCATCTTGATGTACAAACTCAAAACCTTGAGTAAAATGCAATACCTTGACATTACCTTGGTATCACAAGGTAATTCAATATCTAACAAATTACTACTACCCATACTCTTCACTATACACTAATATATTTTTAAACTTATAACAATAATATACTAAACTATATACTAACATACCCCTTCGGATATTCAATACCCGTACCCAAGATATCTCAACTCTCATTACCTTGGTGTATCTCAAGATTATCTAGAAATAATACTAACTAATATACATATCTCATATATAATATATACTAACTTATTAACAATATATACATAACCTACTAGCTTATTAATATAAACTAATTAACTTATATATATATATATATATATATACTAAATTACTAACTTACTAGCTTATCAAATAAGCTAACCGGCTTCTGGAAACACTTGTTGCTTACTGCCGCTACCGCTGTTGCTTTTTGCTTCTGCTGCGGCTTCTGATGCTGCTTCTGCTTTCTGCTGTTGCTTCTACTGCTGCTGCTTTTTATTTCTTTTCTTCCTATTTTTTATTACTTTTTTTCACTGTTTTTTATTATTTCTTCACTGTTTTTCATGGTTTCTTCTCCCCTCTAGCTCACATACATATATATATATATATATATATATATATATATATATATATATATATATATATATATATATATAATATCCTTATACATATATATACATATAACCATACTTGAGATGCACATGAACTCCAACTCTCCCATGATCACCAATACATCAACAAGAATTATAGATTATACATATAAATATATATATATACATATACCTCACATAATAATAATAATTATAATATTATAATATCTATAACCAAGGCAATTTAATTGAATTTCAAAGAAACAAATACGTGAAGTGCATCACACTAGATCTATGATACGCTTGTGATACGGCTCCACCATACAACCCAACTTATCCCAAAGGACACGAGCAAGTCTAAAATTATAATTATCAAAAATACGAAGAGCTAGCTACTCAATTACGTGTCCGTATCAAAATATGACATGTTCAAACCCACGTGTCGAAAAAAACTCCCAAATTAACCCGTATCTCCAAATTGTCGGGATACGACCTACACGTATTCAATTGTGGATACGAAACTAGACACACACAATCAAACACATATCAATTTGGTCAAATTGACCTATTGACAAACACAAGATGTGTCAATCTCGGAATTCTCCCAAAATTGACATAAAATACCATATGACTTTCTACATAGGTCTCCTATGAACCTAATTTCAATTGCTATAGAAAGCCTTAGTATATGGGGTAGTTTCTAATGATTAAAATATAGATTTAGACTCTAATTAGAGGAAGAAAAAAATTAAATTATACCTATTCGGAGATGAATTCCTAATAAAACCTCCAAATTGAGTTAAAAGAGCCTCAAACTTCTAGATCATTGCTCCTCCTTATAGATCCTTGCTTTCTCCTTGTAGATCCTTACTATAATAGCCTCCCATGATGATTTGGAAAGAAATTAGAAAAAAATGGGTAGAATTTGATGTGGGAATGAAGAAATTTGGAAAAAAAAATTTAGATCTATATTTAAAATAAAAAATAAAGAGGGAGAATTTTCCCTCCATCCATACTATGGCCGACCCCTTGCCCCCTTCCCAAGCTACTAAAAAATATCTAAAATACCCCTTGGGGCTTGCAAATGAAGAAATAATTAAGGAATGAAGGATCTAGTCTAATTGGTTTAACTTAATTAATCATCCTCCTAATGATTGGACTTCTTATCAGGCTCAATTCTAACTAGAATTAAATGTTGGTCCATGGATCTAATCTAAACTAGTTAGGTCTAGTAACACAAGTCTAAAATAATATACTAATATCTAACAATAAATAAATTTATAACATGCATAATATTTAATTAATGATGAAATGACCAAAATATCCTTTCCTAAAAAATGTGGTAGTGACACCACCAATGCATTCATGTACTGATAACCCACCAGATTGCTTGTAGGGTATGGGATAACCTCGTTCATTGTGAAGTATTCCCTTGTGCGCGCTAAGGCATAGAGTTCGCTCTGGAGCCTTGGAGTGTTGCGTCCGGAGCTGAAGCACATAGACATGACATAATATTTGAACATCGTCTATGTTTTCATCCTATGTTGTAAGCCGCTTGGCACGCTTTTATTATTTTGAGAGAGAGAGAGAGAGAGAGAGAGATTGAGCGACTTATAATCTTGGCCTAGCGTCGCTTGTAATATTTCTTGATTATCAATAAAGAGCTTTTTTTGTTTCATACTTGTGTCCGTTCAATGCTTCGGCTATGACGACTCTGTGAACTTGTTATCTATCGCCTGTTCAGTTTCTTATTCCGCTGCATTCGGACTATCTTTGCGACTCTGTGGCTTAGCTATTTTTTTTCCTATTCGGATCATGGCTTTGTGCGGGCGCAACTTGTGCTCGAGCGGCATCATATTCCAATAAAAAAATTGTCCTACAGGAGTGCCGACGCTGTGATTTGTGTCTAGCGGGGGCGGTCTATTCCACCGGAGATCGAGGCATGACACTATGTTGACAATCCTATTAGTATCGATTGATTGTGATAGATAGAATTATGACGGCTCCTCTCTTTGGATTGAGTTCTTCAAAATTAGGTCCTATATGTGGTGGAACGTATCTTGAGGAAGAACTCTATATAAGAGTAACTTTCTCGAGCCTTTTTACTATTCATTTTTACTGCAGTTTTTGTTGTTGATTTCGTTCACTACTAGAATAAGTCAAATTAGCGGCGTCTCAAAACATCGCTAAATGGCCAAAAAATTTCGCTAAATAATTTTAGCGACGTTACATTGAAGTCACCTTTAAGCTAGTCGCTGACCAGAAAAATGTCGCATAACGTCGCTATTCTGACGTTTTCTAGCGACATAAATACGTCGCTATATTAGCGACGTGTAGCGACACAACTTTGCTATATTAGCGACATTTAGTTTGTCGCTATATGTCGCTAAGTTTTTTCTTTTTAGCGACGTTGTGCGACTCATTTAGCGACATTATATTGACCTAAAAATACCGCCATGTCAGAAATTTGCGACGGTAAACGACGTGTTTAGCGACGTAGATAGCGACGTGGATAGCAACGTTTATAGCGACATATTTAGTGACGTATATAAACGTCGCTAA
Source organism: Iris macrosiphon (assembly GCA_036927795.1). NCBI lineage: Eukaryota > Viridiplantae > Streptophyta > Magnoliopsida > Asparagales > Iridaceae > Iris > Iris macrosiphon. Next base: position 145,419,129 of record JAYESA010000001.1, on the reverse strand, counting down.
ACATCGTAAAATATTGCTAAAAATGTCGCTAAAGATATAGTTAAAAAATAAAAAAATAAATATTTAATTATTTTTAAACTATTTTTTCTGCAGTTTATGAATTCATAATTTGTACAAATAGACCCGGAGCAACCCTCCATTGAATTTGCTGGGTTCGCCGACCCCCTTCGGTTGAACACTCAACATTGGTAAATTAACATACATTTAATATGAATAATATTATAAAATTGAAAAAAAACAAAACATTGAGATTACAAACCGAGTAAGGACAAAATCTTGTCATAAAAAATACAACAAATATCTACACAACGGAGTCTGAAAGCCTCATCCTAAAGAATATAAGAAATGATGTATGAATGCCTCAAAAATAAAGAATATTCATAAATGACCAAATACCATAGGTCTAAAATGCAAACAATGAATAAATGGTCCTAACTAGGACTACTGCGGATCTGCAGGAGAACGACCACCGACGCGCATCATGGATAAGAAAAGATCATACTGCTCCCGTAAAATCGATACCGGTGTCGATGGAGAAAGCATTAATGTCGGTGGAGTCTTTGTCGATGAAGGTGCACCAGGAGGACGTATCTGCTCCAACTCTGCTAGTCGATGGTTGTATGAATCCATGGTAGATAACAGCCTCGTACTGCTATAAACCATTGAATTATGCATCATCGTCAGTCTCTCACCCATGGACAGATGTGATGCCTGCAGCTCCGTCACGCTGTGCTCTGTCGATGCTCTAAGATCAGCTGTCATATCTTGGAGCTCCATGATGCTGCACTCGAGTATATCAAATCGTGCGATGAGCATTGCATCGTCCGCCTGCGACTGGGACAGGGGATGTTCCTTCATCCATTGTAGCAACTCGTCACGGAGAGACACAATCTGACGGTCAACGATCTTCTGGATTCGGGCAGACGACTGCGAGGGCTGTGGCGAATGCGCACTTGTCGTGGAGGTCCTAGATGACTGCGTCGTAACAAGGGCGCTATAGAATCCCGTACCGTAGTACGTACCCCTCTGGAGACCACCAGCGGTGGTCGCCCATAGCTCGTTCGTCGACGGAGCTGGAGAGGGCTGTGAGGAAGTACCAGCCTCTCCTATTGTAGGTGCACTAGCAGTCGTCCGCTCACGCAGCCTAAGATACTCGACCTAGAAAAGTTTTGATACTCGATAATTGCCTAAGTTATATTAAAATTAATACAAAGTAAATTAACACTTACATAGGTCTGCGAGGCCCTCTCATTAATGAGATTCCTACCATTTTGATGGGTGGCCAGGAAGACGGTCACCATGTTTGCATCCTCACCCCTCTGTACTTGTTAAAAATATATTATTTAGTACTAAAATTAAATATTTTATCCTACTACCATTTTATCGTACTTGCATTAAAATAATATATCTGAAATAAAAAATATACCAAACGAAGAAAATATTTCGTCACCGAAATCGAGCAACCACACCACTTTGTTGACTTCTGCCTAGCTGCTTTGACCTTCGCAGACCTTTTCTTGTACCTCGGATCATCGAATCTAGCCCTTATCGCAGTCTACTGCTCAGGCTTAATCCAACCTTGGATCGGTTTTCCTTCATGATCACGAGCCTTCTGGTCTTCTAGAGCAACACGGATCAGCTTGGCGGCAACGACAGAAAGCATCTGCTTGATCAACTCGGCCTGGTGCAATGGATAGAAACACGTTTGCTATAATAAGTAATTTAGTAAGTTATATAATATGCATAAATTAGATGATTGATATAATATACTTTTACCTTGAAGTACGCAAACCAAAATATCTTTCTCTTCTCCGTAGCATCAGAGTAGTTGATCCATGGGCCACCATAGTTGTTCCTCAGAAAGAGGCCTAGGTATCTCTGTACCGACGAGGGACGATATCTATACAGAGATAATTATATTTATCGAAAAAGTTTATATATGATGAATAAAGAAATACATGATATATATGATGTTAAACCATATAATTGACTTACTTTGTACCGTCTGCCCAAATCTCTGTCCCCGTCTCCTCCGGAGGTGCGCATGGAGGATCTAGCTGATGCTGGGATGACGTCGACTCGACCTCCTCCATATGCTCATCTGTCTCCATGGTTCTGTCAGCAGAAGGAATACTGGATGAGGGAGTACTATCAGGCATGGAACTACTCATCCCAGGAGTGCTGCCATATAACGTCGTCACAGTTGGAGATATGACTGGTCGATATATTGGAGTACTAGGTGTCGAGGATCCAGAACCAACAACTCCGTCTACCTCGGGACCTGCCGAACGCTCCGCGTCGTCTTGTCATACCTGATAACAACATATGATGAATAAATAAATACACAAATATATTGTACATTCTACAGTCAAAATATTATAGCTAGTGGTGTCACAAGTCTAAATTGATAGTATATTCTACAGTCAATATATAATATATATTTTTGTCAAAATAGTACATTCTACAGTCAAAATATAGTACATTCTATAGGAAAAATATTTTATTTTTAATCATCTTCAGAAAATTTATCTTGTTTGCCTTCCTCATCCTCCTCTTCCTCCTCCTCATCATCTTCACTTTTATCTACTTTGTCTTTGTCTTCGTCTTTCTCTTCGAATAATTCTACATCTTCTACATTATTAGTCGTGTAATGAGTAACTTTCGTTGAGTTCACATCTACAATATCTATTACAAGAGGTATCTCGTCCTCCAGATAAGCTATTTTATTAACGTTAAAGGTATTTCTAGCTTTAGTCTTTCATACTGCCCACCAATTTGACCTCGCTATCCTTCGTCTAGGATAAGTTATAAAGTACACAAGCTGAGCCTGACTTGATAGGACAAATGGTTCATAGCCTTGATATCTACGTTTATAGTTTATATCCACAAGACCATGCTTGTCAATTTTTTAACCTTGATCTTGAATCAGATCAAACCATTCATACTTGAATAGCACGATCTTACCAGGTTCTGTGCCATAATTATATGTTAACTCTATAATCTCTCGTAAGATGCCAAAGAAATCATTGCCTGGATCGACGTCTTTGTAGTTCGAAGATTTGATACACAAACAATAATTTTTTGTGGAATCAAGATCCAGAAAGCTGTCTCTGATCGGAGCATTTCTTGACTTAAACCTAAACCCATTCACGTAGAAACTTGGCCATATTTTGATGGCAGTAATTGGTTCCTTAGAGTTCTAATAGATTCAGTCTCGGATGTTATTAGACGATCGACCTAAATATCAAAGTAGCGATAGTAAGTTATTTATTGTGCAAGTGCATACAGAAAAAGTAATTACCAAGCTCCTTACATATGCACTCAACCAAGAAGAAAAATGGTATCTCATTTCTTGTTCTACTTCTTCGTCTGTTATGTAGGATCTAACCGACCTCATCTCACAATTATATGTGCTGAAAAACAATGAAGCAACCGCTGATTAGTAGCATAATAGTAGCTTATACTATTACATTGAGATGACGTAAACGTGGACGTATTAATTATTTACCACTCTAGCTTCTCAACTTTATCCTTGTCACAATTGAGTATATATACAACTGAGCAGCCCTTAGCTCGTCGTCATTCAAACATCTCTTCTTCATTTTTTCCGAAGACTTTTCGAACGTATTAAATACTTTCAGTATTACATTATTAGATTCTTAATATCAGTCATCATTTCTCGGAGCTCTCGTTCTATTAGTAGCAACATGAGGTTTGAAATATGTCAAGCAAAAGCTTATAATCTCCTCGATAATATAAGCTTCACAAATAGAGCCCTCAACCCGTGCCTTATTTTTCACCTTTCTTTTTAGATGATTCAGATGTCGCTTGAAGCGGTACATCCATCGATAACCGACAGGACCACCAATACGTGCCTCATAGGAAAGATGAATTAACAAATGCTCCATAGAGTCAAAGAATCCAGGAGAAAATACCTTCTCGAGCTTGTATAGTATTACCTCAATGTCCTTCTCTTGCATTTCTAGACGATCGACGAGCAACTTAGTAAAACAAAGATCTCTGAAGAATATGCTGAGCACTATCAATGGATCTCAAATGACCTGCGGTAAAAATTCCCAAAATGTAATCAAAATTAATCTTTCCATGAATACGTGACAATCGTGGCTCTTCATACATACCAGTTTGGTCTCCTTGAGGTTGACGCATCTTCTCAAGTTTGACACGTACTCGTCTAAAAATTTTAGACAATGAATCCACCTACAAAGTCTCCCTTAATCCTCCTTCTCCAGTAAGAAAACTGACTTAGGCTACTTTAACTTTGCATTCTCCTCCTCTATCAAATGCAACAAAGGACGTCTACATACTTTTTCTATGTCCAACCTGGCATTCGAATTATCTTTCGTCTTCCCCTTTACCTCTATTATAGTATTAATTATGTTATCAAACACATCCTTCTCGATATGCATGACATCAAGGTAATGTCTGATCAGATTGGTGCTCCAATATGGCAGATCCAAGAATATACTCCTCTTCGTCCAATTATGGGTGCGACCAAATTCGTCACACTTGTACCCCTTAGCAGGCTCTTCGATAGCACTTGATAAATCTTTTACCTCTTCCCATATGGTGTATCCAGGCCACCTTGGTACTGGAAATGATTTACACCCTCAATGAATTTATCCTGCACACTACACATATCATCAGGATAATGGTTGTACATCCACGAACGATAACGCAGATAGTAATTCATATCCATTTCTAGATACTTCTGCAAAAATGAATAGACATCGTTCAAGTATATACTCATCGTTAAATACAGCACATGCACTGATACTCCTAGTTCTAGCATATATACTTATTATTAAATACAGTGTGATTCTCTTTAGGAAGGTAAAAACTACTCTAACTTGATATACAATGCCCTTGAATGTTTTATCAACCTCATCCCTTTACATCTGATGTTTGTACTAACAATACCTGCTATTTGATACCCTATACACCAAGTCAGAGAAGGCTCCTTAAGTCAAGAAACTGCCACCATAGATGCATATGTTGTGGAGCTGAGTTTCGATAAGGTAGAGGATCCTCAAGAGACGATCCTTGCATTGGTGATTAGGAAGGATCCAATGTAAGTATCGGCCTATAAATCAAATTACTACGAAGGCTTAAGTTATTTTTGTTGTCAAATTTAATATAAATCATTCTAAGCTTAAATTTTATAAGACTTAAGTCATTAAACAAATTGGCCCAAATGTAACTATCCAAGTTGATTGTTAATTAATTCAAGTTGTAAACTTTAACAAGAATTTAAGAGTTCAAAACCGAACTAACCGATCCGCAAAAAAGAATCGGCTGAACCTTCCTTATCGTGGTTAATCACAAATACCCCTAACTCAATCTAAATAAATAAAACGTAAGTTAGGGTTAGGGTGTTAAGGGCGAATATCTTGACCATGACAAATTTATCAATCTACTTGGGCTGAAGCCAAGGCCGACATATATTAAGTGGACAAGCTTAATGATTGTCCTAGACCCCTCAAACGGGCAAGGCCCCAAAATATGGTCCAAAGTTACTTACAAGATAATCCTTCCAATGGGAAGGCCCAAACATGTACTGAACCTACTTAAGTAGAACTTCGTAGTAATATGTCGTCTCTTGAGGATCGGACTAGGGTTAGGGTTTACACCCTCTGTGACAGTCTGTGTTATGTTTGTGTCAGTGTGTGTGTCGTGTCTGTGTCATTGTCATATTGTATGAATCTGTGTGTGTGTGTGTGTGTGTGTGTGTGTGTGTGTGAGAGAGAGAGAGAGAGAGAGAGAGAGAGAGAGAGAGAGAGAGAGAGAAAGATCGAGTTAGGGTTACGGTTTACACCCTCTATGATAGTCTGTGTCATGTCTGTGTCAGTGTGTATGTCGTGTCTATGTTATGTCCATCTGTAAGAGAGAGAGAGAGAGAGAGAGAGAGAGAGAGAGATCGGGTTAGGGTTAGTGTCATGCCGTGTCTGTCACATGTGTGTGTCGTGTCTGTGTCTGTCATGTGTGTGTGTCGTATATGTGTTATTGTTATATCGTATCCTGTGAGAGAGAGAGAGAGAGAGAGAGAGAGAAAGAGAGAGAGTTAGGGTTTACCTAGAGGAGGAGGAGGAGGGGGACGCTGGACGCCGGAGGGTGCAGTTCGCCGGAGAGGGGGGGGGAGGGGGGAGTTTTTGAAATTTTGGGGAAAGATTTTGACAGAAGGGGGGGAATCAAAACCTATATTAAAATTTTAGCGACGTTTAGCGACGTCAACTTATGACGTCACCAGTAAAAATATTTTGCGACGTTATAGACGTCGCTAAAAGGGTCGCTAAATATCAAAAATACTAATGTCGCTACATATGTCACTAAATCATAAAACTTAGCGATGTTTAGCGACCTTAAATAAGCTTATAGCGACTATTCTTTTAAAAAACTGAATTACAGTCGCTAAACGTCGCTATATATCGCCAAACAGCGACTTATAGCGACGTTTCCTTTTGGAGTCGCTAAATTTTTTAATATTAGCGATATTTTACTTTAACGTCGCTAAAAACGTTGCTATTTTATCATATTTTGGTAGTGGTTGTTTGTTTTATGAATGCGTTCTCATGGATGTTTTTGATTAATTTTAATGCATGATTTCATCGATTTACGTATTCATGTCGAATTCTGGAAGAAAGAGAGAAGAAGAGTATTTTTCTATTGCTAGTGCCAATGTACGTAACCGTGTAGGTGAAGCATAGGCAAAGTATTAGAGGTCTCTTTCTCTCGATAATTCTCCAACAATGACTCACTTTGATTATTCTTTCATTTTAAGGCAGCAGTAGTATGGGTATGAGGATGGTGTTAGTTGTGTAGGTTATTTTGAGGGGTAGAATAGTGTTTGAGTGTTAGTAGTTGGGGTGCTAGTATAGGTAAGTTAGTGTAGTATTGAGTGAGGGTGTGTGGTACCAATGTACCTTGATGATATTGTTATCATTATACTCAAGTATCATTAAGAAGGGTAAGTTCGAGTGTTGTAAGAGGGTATCCTAGTTGGTACCAAAGTATTAGAGCTAGGTTTTAGGTAGTATCTTGGATATGGGATAAGGTACTGAGTTAGTGGTTAGAGTATAAGGTATTGGTCAAGATACTAGGTTATAATGGGTAAGATACTACGTAAATAGGTTAAGGTACTAGGTAAATAGCCAAGGTATTATATGATACTTATATATATTAGTCTAGATAGGTATATATATAGTATATGATATCTAGAATACTTATAGGGCATGACTAGAAAACTTAAAAATAGTTTGGTAATAGCTAAGATAATTACATAGGCCAACCAAATAGGTATTGGAGAACCCAAAAATTGGTATTGAGCTATTTTTACCCTATTGACCTAGAATTGACCTAGAAACCTAAAATAAGGTTAGTTATGTTTGTTTTGATTCCAAATCACATATTGATATTGTAAACTCATAATATAGGTTGTTTGGATTCTGATATAGATTCTGACTTGTACCACCAGCTTTGGATGACAGGCAAGTACTTTACAATTATAGATTTATCTTTACAAGATAAATGCTTTTATTCCTTCTTACTAGTTGTATTGACAGTATAATTGTGCACATGGACGAGTTATCTTGATTCATAATTGAGTTATGTTTGTGTTGTAACATCGTGATTATCCGAGTTTTGATATGTGAGTCCGAGTTGTGATATGTTTATCGTATCATGATTTGTAAGTCTTTGTGTTATGATTTGAGACTATCCGTATTTGCGACATGTGGTTATCCATATCATGGTTCATGATTATCCGTTCTTTGTAAGTAGTGATTATCTATTTCGTGGTTCTTGACTACTGTCTTTTGTGATCATTATGAGAAATAGTGGGGTGGGAGAATACACTAGTAGACATATGGTAAATACCATTTTTTTATCTGATTCGATAGATAACAGTCGAATACCTCATGTATGACGTGCCAGATTCAGCCTAGCCCCCACATGTCTAACCATGTATTTTAGGTCACACATTATTATCAGTTTGTCAGATCTTATGATTCATGTTTTAGTTTATTTATTTATATGTTGCTAGTTCTTCTTGTTATCTGTTTTCATATTGCCATTTCATCTTATTACTTGTTTACCTATTGCCAATTTTCATGTTATTAGTTCTATACTTCTACTTGTCCCTATTTGTTTTTTTTATATAAGTTCATCACTGGTACAATTTTTATTATAATAGATTTATACATGCATTGTGTATTTTCAGGGTATTAATAGTACTTGCTCTACCCCTGATTCGATATGTTGACAATATTAGGATGCTTTGCCATATACTGTTAGACCTTTTGACAATGTTATAGCTGACACCACACTTGCACCTTGGACTTCTTGAGCGAATTTGTCTCCGAAACTTATTTGGTTTGTGTGTAAATATTTGGATTCATAGATATGTGACTTCGATAACATTTGAGATATTATATTTGGATTTGTTTTTCTCATTCATATCTTTCTTTAGTTTATTGTGATTGAGTACTTATTGTTATTTAGTTAGACTTGTATTGATTTTGAGGTCTAAACAGTGTTTTACCGCCGATGTTGCAACATAAGTTGGATGTACCCACGTACTCATGTCCCGATCATCTGGGTGTGGGTCATGACACCATATTGGACTAATATAAGGCATTATGGTACACCCTCTCAGTCAGGAGTGCGAGTCCTACTGGCAGTCTCGAAATGCCCTGCGCCGAAGAACGTAACTTAGGTATGCGAGATTATTCCAACTCTAGGTAGCACATCTACTGGAAGTCTCGTTGTACCTTGCTAGGAGAATACTTTCAAATTCCTCCTATGACGAATGGTCCTGGTGCCCCGGTGATCTCGTTCGAGGAATACCAAGCCCATGCACGGGCTGTCCATGGCCATTGATCCATGCAATATTTTAAAATATAAGTACGGTAAGGTATGAGTCTTCTCGCCCCACCAACTACCAGCATCGCTTTACTTTGTATGTACGACAAGGTACGTGTCTACTTGCCTTACTATCAAAATATAAGTATAGCGAGGTACGTGCTAACTCACCCCACTATATCGTACTCATGGTGCTACTACTCTTCTGATCGATGTTTTGATTGGGCGATACGCAGGTCCCAACAACCAAGGAACCATACCCCTTTTCGATAGTTTCGTGGCACCATGCCTCTTTTCGATTTGACACAGCGTAATGCACCATGAAAAGTGGGACATTACAGGAGTAACTATCGGAGCGGCACCGCTGGGCGGCGCACTTCGATGGGATCATTCCAGAGATGTGTATAGATATGGGGCACGTTTCCCAAGGGCATCTTTGAGTAGGGTTAGGTATACTAGTCTATTCAAGGGCAACAACTCCAGATGTATAAACCCCCTGATTTTTTAGGATTTTTAAAATGGATTTTCAGAAATTTTCTGGAATTTTTTTGGCAATTTTTACTAATTAAAATCAAGGTATTTTTGGCATTAAATAAAATTAAATATTTTTAAACAATATTAAAATATTATGAAAATAATATTTTTGGGTGTAAAAAAAAATATTGGACTTAGGATAATTTTTCTGAAATTTATTGGACCCCGAAAATATTTTTTAAAGCCCTAAAACCATATTTTAATTAAAAACCAAATAAATCGGGTTGAACCGGGCTCAAACCGGGTTGAACCGGCCTGAACCCGGTCCAACCGAACCGGACCGGACCGCCCACCCTAACGGGTCGGGTCCTACCCAAACCTGACCCGACCTGAACCCTCACCCGCACGACCCGAACCTCCCCCCCCCGCATTTTTTGGCAGCCCCCGCAACCGCCCGCCCGCGTCTCCCGGCCTCCCCTCCGCTCCGCTCGGGCCACGACGCCCCTCTCCTCCGCCTCACCTGCCGCCCAGCTCCCCTCGCCCTCACCTATTTAAACCCCGCCCTCGGCCCGCAGATCTTTCTGCCACCACCACGAACCCCCAGCCATCGGCCAAGCCACCAGCCTCCGCCTCCAGCCCTCGCCGCCTCCCCGTCCTCGCCCTCGCCTCCTCCGGCCAGCATCAGTAGCAGCAGCAGCCGCCGTCCCACCGCCTCCGGCCGCTCGAGCCCCGGCGATGCCACCCGCAGCCGCTCCGGCCAGCTCCAGCAAGCTCCGGCATGTCTCCTGCAAACAGAACCGAAACCCTAGCTTCGTGTCGTGTCTCATGTCGACTCACGGACACGAGAATTCGGTCTTTTTGGAGCCCTGTTCAGGTAGTCTTTTCTCTCTCCTCGTTGTCCCATTTTCTGTTCTGTCTGTTGTGACGCGTAGCCTGCATGACCCTCTCGATGCCCGTGTAACCCGCTCGGTGTGTCGCTTCCTGTGGCAATCGCGAACCGCGATTCAAAAACAGGAAAAACAACGTCCTATTTTACCCCTGAACTGAGTATGCTCCGCCAAACGGGATGACTTGGTCGCGTGCGGTCTTCACCGAAAGGTGCGCACCGTTGATACGGACGTGCGAGATTTCGCAGAAGTTGATTTGGATGTGCGTGCACACCAGAATCAACACGTATCCGCCGACAACGTCCCGTATTCGCCTGTTCTGAAACTCATTGTAACTTTGTGTACACACATTGGATCGAAACAAAACTTGCATCATCGGAATCGTAGTAATACGCTGGTCCTGTGACCCAAGTTTGGTTCAATTCTGAGAACGTTGAAAAAATCGCGTGTCGCGGGCCCACGGCTCTACTTGACGGGCGATTTTGTGATCGGCTCATCGGAATCCAATTCTGGAAGTTCCGTTGGATTTGTATCATCGTTCTGGACTTGTTGACACTAATTTTGATGAATTTGGAGAACTTTGTCCCTGACACGTTTTTTGGTGCGAAGCGGGCCACATGTGGACCCCGCTTTAACCCAAAATTGTCATTTTTGCCCTTGTCTCCAAATTGGACTCAAGGACAGGCATTTCTAGCTATTTGATATCTTTTGAGCATGATGGTAATATTTGTTTCAGCATTCGAAGACGTTCTTGGAGATTTCACAAATACCAGAGCCGTAGTTGGAAATCAAACACCAGGCAAGTGTACCTTGCCAACTTGCAGTAATTCTTGTTATAGTATTTGCTTGAGTTCTTGTACATACATATATAATCTTGATATAAATGTTTAACCTATGATCATGTGACTTTACTTAGCGTCCGATTAATAGTCGGGTGCCAACACCGTACGCGGAGTTGTGTAACGTCACATAGAGATGGATATCGAGACCCTTTATATTTTTGTGCTTGCAATATCAAGTACGTTATACCATAGGACACCTGACACTGCTCATGAGACATAATCTTCCTTAGATATTCATGGTGATTCTGTATAGGTTACAGGAATTGTGTGACATAGACATTATATTCATAGCTATCATAAGACTTGCTGTATTAGTAATGATCTTGCGTGACATGGACATGAGGCATCGTCGTCACGACCCGCACCTGGACATTCGGGCACGAGTACGTGGGTACGTCCAGCCTACGCCACAGTGTCGGCGGTAGTACGCTGTCTAGGTCATATTCACAGTTAAAATAAATCTAGCTCATTCACAAATTATAAATAGGCAAGGATAATAACAGGAAAAAGGAATGCTAAGATTTCAATTAAATAAATGTGACAAAATAGATCCACAGTTTATTACAGAACCAGAAGTTAAATCGGGGACAAACCCGATTACTAAGCTGAAAGGACAATAATAACTAACTGGTAACTACTCCTCAGAAGTGATCTCCTGGGTGGAAACCGGCTCCTCAGAAGTATCATCTGTTCCCTCATAGGGGCTATAATAGGTGGGGGCATAAACCTCATCATCTCCTAAATTAACGGATCCAGTCAGGAAAGGAGCAAAGTACACAATGTGCAACAAAGATTAAACTAAATATTTATGACAAGTAGAAAAGAACTGACAAGTATCATGTTGAGGATATGCATAAATAAGAAGCAACAATAACTAAGGGTTAATTGGTGTAAATCAGGAATATGAGTAAACAGGAAATATAATGAGACAGGAAAATAGAACTACAACAAGATAACAGGAACTATGTGTGCGTGAAATTGTGTATTTAGAATACATAGTTGGCATGTAGGGGTTTATAAGGCTAATAAGGCCGTCATAGACGACTAGCAGTCAGGAATAATCAGGAATAAGGCTGATGGTACAGTCGCGTACCAACAGCTAGCAGTCACGACAGGGGGAAGGGTAAACTACATGCCTCCTAGTATTCTCCCACCCGACACGAAAAGCAAGACATGAACTCCAAATCCTAACACTAAGTGTAATCATACAATGGTACTAGTAGAGCAAGGAACTAATTATCATAATATAAAGATTAAACTTGAAGTGCAGGTACTTGCCTGATGTTTGGATCCAATTACAGTTTTATCCTCGGAAAATTTTCCTGAAATGTGTCCAGATGCTGAAATAAACATTACCATCATGCTCAGAAGGTATCAATCAGCTAGAAACGTCTGTCCTTGAGTCCAATTTGGAGACAAGGGCAAAACGGCAATTTTGGGTCAAAACGGGGTCTGCATGTGGGCCCGCTTTGCAACAAAAAACGTGTCAGGGTCAAAGGTCTCCAAAATCATCAAACTTAGTGTCAACAGGTCAAGAACGGTGATACGAACCCAACGGAACTTCCAGAATTGAATTCCGATGAGCCGATCACTAAATCGCCCGTCGAGTGGGACCTGTGGGGCCCATGACACGCGATTTCGTCAACGTTCTCAGAATCGAACCAAACTTGGGTCACAGGACCAGCGTATCGCTACGAGTCCGATGGAGCAAGTCTCGTTTCGATTCGACGTGTGTACACAAAGTTAGGACGTGATTCAGAAAAGGCGGATATGGGACGGTGTCTGCGGATACGCGTTGATCCCGGTGTGCACGCACACCCGAATCGACTTCTGCGAAATCTCGCACGTCCGTATCAACGACGCGCTCGTATCTGTGAAGACCGTGCACGACCAAGTCGTCCCGTTTGGCGGGGCGTACCCAGTTCCGGGGTGAATCGGGTCGTTATTTTTCCTATTTTTGGATCGCGGTGTGCGATCACCACAGGATACGATGCCCCGAGCGGTTTGACCGGGCACCGAGAGGGTCATACAGGCTTCGTAACGCAATTTACGGAATTGGAAACGGGGCAGTGAGGAGAAAGTTACGCGTACCTGAACCGGGCTCGAGAAATTATGATTTCTTGTGTCCGTGTCGTGTCCGACACGAGCCGATAAAGGAAATTAGGGTTAGGGTTAGGGTTTCTGAATGCTGCCGGCGGAGGGAGGCCGAGGGCGGTTCACCGGGGGAGCTGGAGCGTTGGCTGGTGGCGGCGGAGCCGACGGGGGAGGGCGGAGCCGACCGGGGCTGCGGCTCGGGGGAGGCCGGAAGCGGGTGCTGGAGTCGGGAAGGCCGGAGGCAGGTGCTGGAGGAGAGGGAGAAGGAGGAGGAGGCTGCGGCTGGGCTGTGCGGCGGAGCAGAGACGGGGAGACCGGCCGGAGGGAGCCGGGGGCAGCGGGGCGGCGATCGGAGAAGGAGGAGTTGGGGATTCGAGGGGCGGCCGGAGGCGGGATTTATATAGAGGGAGGGAGAGGCCGACGTGGCGCCGAAAATAGCGGATCGAGGGGGGGTCGGCCGGGAAAGGCGGAGCTGCCATCGTGGCGGGTGCTGGCCGACGGATGCGGCGGAGGACGCGGGCGCCGGAGCGGCCACGCGGGGCTGGGGCGACTGGGTCAGCGGGTCGGGTCTCGGGTGGTTCGGGTCTAGCCGACCCGACCCGACCCGCTAGCAGTTGCGGGCTGGGCTGGGCTGGGCCCAATGGGCCGAGGGCTTGGGCCGGCTGGGTTGATTTAGGGTTTAGGTTTTATAAAAAATAATAATTAAATAAATAATTAATTAATTAGTTAATAGTTTTTAGGTATTTTAAAATAGGTTCGGGGCCCAATAAATTCTAGGAAAATTACCCTAAGTCCAGTTTTTCATTTTACACCCAAAAATATTATTTCCATAATATTTTAATTTTATTTATTAACAATTAAAAATTATTTAATAATTAAAGCCCTGATTTTAATTACATAAAATTCCCAGAAAATTCCAGAAAATTGTGAAAAAATCCAAGTTTAATATTTTTGAAAAATCTGGGGTTTACAATCTACCCAACTTATAAAAATTTCGTCCTCGAAATTAAAATAACAATGGTACGAAAGGAAAGATCGAGAGTTAAAATATACCTCAGGGTTCAAAAAGATAGGGGTAGCGCTCTCTAATCTCGTCTTCTCGCTCCCAGGTGGATTCGCCGGGAGAATGATGCTTCCAAGCTATACGAACAAGGGGGATAACTTGATTCCTTAGGACTTTCTCCGTTCGGTCCAGTATCCCCATAGGTTGCTCTTGGTAAGTCAAGCTTGGGCCCACTTCGAGCTCTGAATGATCCAAAATGTGACTGGGATTTGATACGTATTTTCTCAGCTGCGATACGTGGAAGACGTTATGGACCCCATCCAGAGAGGGTGGCAATGCCAGACGGTATGCTACTTCTCCGATTCTCTCCTGTATGCCAAATGGTCCAATAAATCTTGGGCTGAGTTTTCTGCTCCTTCCGAACCTAATAGTGCCACATGTCGGAGAGATCTTCAAGAATACTAATTCTCCAACCTTAAAATCATAATCAAGTCTTAGTTCCATAATCATAATGTTAAATTAACTTGAATTTCATAAATTAATTATCTCAAATTCCAATGGTCTTCGGTGGCTATTTGCCCAATGTCGTTGCCTGTCTTGAGCCACCCGAAGTCTTTCCCTTATTTGTTTCACCTTCTCGGTTGAATCGATCACCATCTCAGGTCCCAGTAAAACTCTTTCTCCTACATCGTCCCATGATAGCGGGGTACGACATCTTCGTCCATATAAAGCTTCAAATGGAGTCATTTTAATACTTTCTTGGTAACTGTTATTATAAGAGAACTCCACAAGATGTAGATAGTCTTCCCACGATCCTCCAAAATCCAGAACACATGTACGGAGCATATCTTCAAGTGTCTGAATTGTACGTTCAGATTGTCCATCGGTTTGGGGATGATAAGCTGTGCTGAATTTGAGTTGAGTCCCCAAGCTAGCTTGTAAGCTCTTCCAGAAGTGAGAGGTAAATCTTGAATCTCGGTCGGAGACAATACTTACTGGAACTCCATGCAATTTAACAATCTGTCGGATGTATAAATCTGCCAACTTCTCCGTAGGTAGCCCTACTTTGAAGGGTAGAAAATGTGCAGATTTGGTCAGTCTATCCACTATCAACCAAATTGCATCATTTCCACTAGGTGTCCTTGGAAGTCCAGAAACAAAATCCATAGTGATGTGTTCCCACTTCCACTCCGGAATGGGTAGTGGTTGAAGCAATCCCCCAGGTCTTTGTCTTTCAGCCTTGACTTGTTGGCACACTAAGCAACGAGATACGAACCTGGCTACTTCTCTTTTCATGCCATACCACCAAACATACATCCTTAGGTCTTTCTATATTTTGTTGGCTTCTGGATGTATAGAGTATTATGATCTGTGTGCCTCTTGCATAATTTCTTCTCTTATATCTCCTTGAGGCACACATAATCTATCTCCATGTCTCAATGATCCATCTTCATGAATTTTGAATTCCTCCAATAATCCAGCTTGCACTTGACCTCGAATGCTTCGTAGGCCTTCGTCTTGAAACTAAGTCTCCTTAATCTTATCCATTAAGGTAGGTTGGATCTTCAAATTCATCATTTGACCTTCCCTTCCTGGAATAACTACCTCAATACCCAAACTTTCCAAGTCCTCGAGCAAGTGTCGGTCCATCGTCAAGTACATTGCCATAGGATATCTGCTTAGAGCATCAGCTACTACGTTGGCTTTCCCAGGATGATATTGAAGGGTGATGTCAAAATCTTTCATTAACTCCAGCCACCTTCTTTGCCTCATGTTCAGCTCTTTTTGAGTAAAGATATATTTTAGACTTTTATGATCTGTAAAGATTTCCACCCTTTCTTCATAAAGATAATGCTTCCATAGCTTAAGAGCAAAGATAACAGCTGCCAATTCTAAATCATGAGTTGGATAGTTCTTTTCATGAGGTCGAAGCTGTCTAGAAGCATATGCTATTATCTTTTTGTTCTGTTCCAATACACAACCTAGACCTTTTCCAGAAGCATCACTATATATAGCGAATCCTCCGGTTCCAGATGGTAAGGTCAGAATAGGGGCAGTAGTCAGCCTTTTCTTCAATTCTTCAAAAGCATGTTGACACTCATCAGTCCAGGTGAATTCTTCATCCTTTCTTGTTAATTTTGTCATTGGTTCTGCAATTCTAGCAAAGTCCTTCATAAACTTGCGATAATAGCCAGCTAGTCCCAGGAAACTTCTAATTTTTACTACAGAGTCTGGAGTGGGCCATGATTCTACTGCTGCTATCTTTTTAGGATCTACTGCTATTCCATCTCCAGATACAACATGTCCCAAGAATTCTACTTTGTCTAGGAAGAATGCACATTTAGATAATTTTCCATAAAGTTTTTCCTTTCTTAAAGTCTCCAATGCTAGCCTCAAGTGTTCTTCATGTTCTTCGGGGGTCTTAGAATATATCAAAATATCATCAATAAAGACCACTACAAATTTGTCTAGATATTGTTGGAAGACTCTGTTCATTAAATTCATAAATACTGCTGGAGCATTAGTCAACCCGAACGGCATCACTAAGAATTCGTAGTGTCCGTTCCGGGTATTGAAAGCAGTTTTAGGAATATCTTCCTTCCTTACCCTTACTTGATGGTAACCAGACCTCAAGTCAATCTTCGAAAATACCCGAGCTCCACTTAATTGATCAAATAAGTCATCTATCCTTGGTAGGGGATACTTATTCTTGATTGTTAAAGCATTCAAGGCCCTATAATCAATACACATTCGGGATGTTCCATCCTTCTTTGGCACAAATAATACTGGAGCTCCCCAGGGTGAGACATTAGACCTAATGAAGCATTTGTCTTCTAACTCCTTTATCTGCTCATTTAGTTCTATTATCTCTTTCTTGTTGATTCTGTATGGATTTTGAGATACTGGCGCTGCTCCTGGCACTAAGTCAATAGAGAATTTAACTTCTCGGTCTGGGGATAATCCTGGGAGATCCTCAGGGAAGACATCAAGATATTCAGAAATGATAGGTAGTGGCAATTCTTCTGGTACTAGGGCTCCACAAATTTTGTTACTACCCAAATCTCTAGAACCTCTAGTGAATTCAAATTCTGGCTTGTCAGGGGGCCTGAAGATTACACTACCTCTGTGACAATCTATAGTGGCATGATGTTGACTCAACCAATCCATACCCAGAATAATGTCAAAACTGGGAACTGGCATTACGAGTAGCCTAGCATACAATTCTCTCCCACATAGAGTAATAGGACACTTGTTACATGCATCACTAACCGGGATAATTCCTCCACCGGTAATAATCTTATAACAATTCCTAAGAGGTTCAGTGACTAAGTTATGCTTCATAAGGAAAGCTACTGACATGAATGAATGTGAAGCTCCAGAATCAAATAAAGTAATGGCTGGTATTGTATTTATAAGTACAGAACCTGTTATTACATCTGCTGTGGCTTCAGCTTCCTCTAGAGTCATTGCAAAAGCACGTCCTTGCTGAGGTGCACCCCTCTGTTGCTGATGTTGGTGCTGAGCAAAGCGTTGTTGTTGAGTTGGGAGTGGGGGTCCTCTCTGCTGCGCTGCTGGGGGCCTTGCCTGAACTAAAACTTTTGGTGCAGCTGTGCGTCCTTGAGCGGCAGGATAGTCCCTCATTTGATGTGCTGCTGAGCCACAATATAGGCAAACACCTAGCCTCTTTCTACAAACTTGCCAAGTGTGGCCTTGTTTTTGACAAAAGCCACAAGTGGGAGCTTGTTGGTTCTGTCCTTGGGTTTGGTGTTGGGGTGCTGCGGCTCGAGGGAGAAGACGTTGGGTTTGTTGCGGGGCTTTCTGCTGTGGTTGGAATGGACGTTTGTGGGATCCCATACTTCCAGTATCTCTTTCCCGCTTTAGTCTATGTCCCATGTCTCTTTCGACGCCTTGTGCCACGCTCAAGATTTCTTCATATGTACGAGCTCGGCTAGTGGTGACAGCAAGGTGGATATCAGGAGACAACCCCTTCTTAAATCGACGAGCTCTATCCTCAGGGGTACGAACCATATATTCTGCAAAATGGCTCAGTCTGCTAAATTCAGCAGTGTACTCATCAACAGAAAGGTTACCCTATTCCAGCCTCTCGAATTGACTTTCGAGAGCTTCCCGGGCCACTTCGGGATAGAATTTCTCCTTGAACAGCCTCTTGAAATCCTCCCAAGTGAGATCAGGAGCAGATAGTTGAGGTTCATCTCTAAACTAAGTCCGAGCTATGTCAAAAAGTTGCAGGCTTGCAGATTCCACTTTAAGATCATCAGGGACCCGAGCAGTCTTCAGGAGTCACTCCACATTCTCTATCCATTCATCGGCATAGAGAATGCCTTCAGTCCCAATGAATTCCAGGGGTTTAAGGTTCTTGAAGTCCTTGGCACTTCCTGGCCTCTTGTATGGTGCCTCCTGGGAGCGAAGAGCATCTGAAAGGCTAGTTCGTAGCAATGCAGTCTGTTCCTTCTGGGATTCTATAAGTCCCTGGAACACTCCGAGTAGTTGTGCCCCATCCATAGTAACAGTCGGAGTAGTTGGAGGCGGAGGGAGCGCAAGAGTTTCAGGCACAGTCTGCTCGTCGGGTTCGGATGTGCCTCCTACAGTATTCCTTGTCTGAACCATTCTGAAAGATGAAGGGATAGGAAGATTTAGAATAGATTACTTGGAAATCAAGGGCGATAGAAAATTGACTAGGAATGATATCAAGATTTGAAATAAAAGATCCTATTCTGTGAATGAGCTTTTCCTAAAATCCTCAATCTTATTTCATACTCTGTCCTAGGATATTATACTATTTAAGGGTACTATGACCTGTATGGGCCACCATAAAAACGTGTCACAACCCGCACCCGGACATTCGGGCACGAGTACGTGGGTACGTCCAGCCTACGCCGCAGTGTCGGCGGTAGTACGCTGTCTTGGTCATATTCACAGTTAAAATAAATCTAGCTCATTCATAAATTATAAATAGGCAAGGATAATAACAGGAAAAAGGAATGCTAAGATTTCAATTAAATAAATGTGACAAAATAGATCCATAGTTTATTACAGAACCAGAAGTTAAATCGGGGACAAACCCGATTACTAAGCTGAAAGGACAATAATAACTAACTGCTAACTACTCCTCAGAAGTGATCTCCTGGGTGGGAACCGGCTCCTCAGAAGTATCATCTGTTCCCTCATAGGGGCCATAATAGGTGGGGGCATAAACCTCATCATCTCCTAAATCAACGGATCCAGTCAGGAAAGGAGCAAAGTACACAATGCACAACAAAGATTAAACTAAATATTTATGACAAGTAGAAAAGAACTGACAAGTATCATGTTGAGGATATGCATAAATAAGAAGTAATAATAACTAAGGGTTAATTGCTGTAAATCAGGAATATGAGTAAACAGGAAATATAATGAGACAGGAAAATGGAACTACAACAAGATAACAGGAACTATGTGTGTGTGAAATTGTGTATTTAGAATACATAGTTGGCATGTAGGGGTTTATAAGGCTAATAAGGCCATCATAGACGACTAGCAGTCAGGAATAATCAGAAATAAGGCTGATGGTACAGTCGCGTACCAACAGCTAGCAGTCACGACAGGGGGAAGGGTAAACTACATGCCTCCTAGTATTCTTCCACCCGACACGAAAAGCAAGACATGAACTCCAAATTCCAACACTAAGTGTAATCATACAATGGTACTAGTAGAGCAAGGAACTAATTATCATAATATAAAGATTAAACTTGAAGTGCAGGTACTTGCCTGATGTTTGGATCCAATTACAGTTTTTATCCTCGGGAAATTTTCCAAAAATGTGTCCAGATGCTGAAATAAACATTACCATCATGCTCAGAAGGTATCAATCAGCTAGAAATGCCTATCCTTGAGTCCAATTTGGAGACAAGGGCAAAACGGCAATTTCGGGTCAAAACGGGGTCCGCGTGTGGGCCCGCTTTGCACAAAAAATGTGTCTGGGTCAAAGGTCTCCAAAATCACCAAACTTAGTGTCAACAGGTCAGGAACGGCGATACGAACCCAACGGAACTTCCAGAATTGAATTCCGATGAGCCGATCACAAAATTGCCCGTCGAGTGGGACTTGTGGGCCCCACGACACACGATTTCGTCAACGTTCTCAGAATCGAACCAATCTTGGGTCACAGGACCAGCGTATCGCTACGAGTCCGATGGCGCAAGTCTCGTTTCGATCCGACGTGTGTACACAAAGTTAGGACATGATTCAGAAAAGGCGGATACGGGGCGGTGTCCGCGGATACGCGTTGATCCCGGTGTGCACGCACACCCGAATTGACTTCTGCGAAATCTCGCACGTCCGTATCAACGACGCGCTCGTATCTGTGAAGACCGTGCGCGACCAAGTTATCCCGTTTGGCGGGGCGTACCTAGTTCCGGGGTGAATCGGGTTGTTGTTTTTTCTATTTTTGGATCGCGGTGTGCGATCACCACAGGATGCGATGCCCCGAGCGGTTTGTCCGTGCACTGAGAGGGTCATACAGGCTTCGCAATGCAATTTACGAAATTAGAAACGGGGCAGCGAGGAAAAAGTTACGCGTACCTGAACCGGGCTCGAGAAATTGGGATTTCTCGTGTCCGTGTCGTGTCCGACACGAGCCGACACAGGAAATTAGGGTTAGGGTTAGGGTTTCTGAACGCTGCCGACGGAGGGAGGCTGAGGGCGGTTCGCCGGGGGAGCTGGGGCGTTGGCTGGTGGCGGCGGAGCCGACGGGGGAGGGCGAAGCCGACCGGGGCTGCGGCTCGGGGGAGGCCGGAGGCGGGTGCTGGAGTCGGGAAGGCCGGAGGCGGGTGCTGGAGGAGAGGGAGAAGGAGGAGGAGGCTGCGGCTAGGCTGTGCGGCAGAGCAGAGGCGGGGAGACCGGCCGGAGGGAAATGGGGGCAGCGGGGCGGCGATCAGAGAAGGAGGAGTTGGGGATTCGAGAGGCGGCCGGAGGCGGGATTTATATAGGGGGAGGGAGAGGCCGACGTGGCGCCGGAAATGGCGGATCGAGGGGGGGTCGGCCGGGAAAGGCGAAGCTGGCATCGTGGGGGGTGCTGGCCGACGGATGCGGCGGAGGACGCGGGCGCCGGAGCGGCCATGCGGGGCTGGGGCGACTGGGTCAGCGGGTCGGGTCTCGGGTGGTTCGGGTCTGGCCGACCCGACCCGACCCGCTAGCAGTTGCGGGCTGGGCTGGGCCCAATGGGCCGAGGGCTTGGGCCGGCTGGGTTGATTTAGGGTTTAGTTTTTATAAAAAATAATAATTAAATAATTAATTAATTAATTAGTTAATAGTTTTTAGGTATTTTAAAATAGGTCCGGGGCCCAATAAATTCCAGGAAAATTACCCTAAGTCCAGTTTTCTATTTTACACCCAAAAATATTATTTCCATAATATTTTAATATTATTTATTAACAATTAAAAATTATTTAATAATTAAAGCCCTGATTTTAATTACAGAAAATTCTCAAAAAATTCCAGAAAATTATGAAAAAATCCAAGTTTAATATTTTTGAAAAATCTGGGGTTTATAATCGTAGACATGAGACGTGTGATTACATTGGGTGGGAAGAGACACACAGGCTACAGGGTGATTTTCTATATATATGGTGCCATAGGCCCACTACATGGTAAACTACATAGTAACTACATAGTATAACTGCTACCAGCTCTCCGACACAGAGCTTGTAGTGGTCTCAGCCTGAGTTCTAGTGATGCTCTCAACTTGCATATAACATAGCTGGTTACATAGTTTACCCACTTGTTTCATTTATTATTGTACTATATTTTGGCATGAGTTATTTTGTACCTTGCTACGTCCCCTGAGGACCTGGATCTGGATTATGTCCCAAGGGTTAGCAGAGGATATCTATCCTGAGGTGTACGGAACAGGAGCACTTCTCGGAGCAGTACCAGAACCCGAGGACGAGATCGTGCCAGAGGACTTCTCCTGAGTATTAGCTTTATATACTCAATTATTTCTATTTTCAGTTACTTTATTTCCTGTGTATTGCATTGATGTATCAGACTTATTCTCGGATTGTTCCCCGAGACACTTTTATTGAGACATACTGTTGATTATATTTATTTGCATTTATTTTGGTATTTGATCTGTGTTTATCTGTTGTGGATAAGATTACAATAGAATGTGACTTATATCATTGGACCTATTCATTGTTGTACTACAGCTTAAGTACGCCCTGATGGATCCATTAAATTTGGTTTGTCCATCGGTCTGTGCTGCTGGCCATTGCCACGTGTCTAGTCCCTCGAAATTTTGGGACTGGGGTGTGACATGGTTTTTGTGGTGGCCCATGCAGGTCTACGACTAAATTGTTCAGTTTTAACTTAGGGACCGAGCAAGCCTGCACTAAGAATATGATAAGTTTTTAGGATCTCATCCACTTGCTTGAATCGTTCTTGATCTCTATATCGACTTCAAAAATAATTTACTTGCATCATGCCTTGATCCCTGTGTGCCTCTTATCGTTTATTTTGGTTGCAGAGTTATGGATTCACGAGCAAATGATGAGACTCCTATAAGATCACCACAGGATGCTTTGGTAACCAATGAAGAGGGAGTAACACCAGTAGAAGAGGGTCAATCCGCTCAACAATATAGTCAAGCAAATCAGCATGCCTCAGGAATCTATCAAGATGATATTTCACCAACGACGAAATTTACTCCACCAATGCCCGTAATTCCATAAGGGCGGGCTATGGACGGGCAGCAGATGTTTCAAATGATCTATACAATAATACAAGCTCAACAAGAGGCTTTGAGTCGCAGCCTAGCAATCGCATTGGAGCAGGCGAATCTACCAGTACGACGGCCAACGATGGGCTCTATCACCAATTTTTGCCAGCTGAAGCCCCGTACCTTCTCAAGCAAAAAGGAGCCCACCGAAGTTTATGAGTGGCTCACCAACATACAACATTAATTAGAAGTAGCTGAGCTTCCAAGGGAACGTTAGATGACTGCCGTCAGAATGCAGTTGACGGACAATGCACATCACTGGTGGCTATCTGAGGAGACACGGCTCGGACCAGACCGAGTCACTTGGAAAGAGTTCTCTAGACTCTTTCAGGAGATGTACATTCCAGCTATCGCTCGATCAGAACTTCGGGACAAGTTTAATCGCCTCACTCAAGACAATATGACAGTAGAAGAGTACAACGCAGAATTCATACGTCTGAGTCACTTTGCCCCAACCTTGATTCCGACAGAAGAAGAGAAGGCTGAGAAATTCTTCGACGGACTAAATTTTGAGCTACAGAAACTAATTAAATCCGTTGTACCTACATCCTACTCGAACGTCCTTGCTGCAGCCCGACGCATGGAGCGCGTCACCAGGAGAGAGATCAGTCTGAAACGGACTTCCACAACAACACTAGTCAGAACACCACAGGAAGAGGTTGCAAAAAGACCTCACCTGCACCAGCCACCAGGAGCATCTCCACAGGCACTACCTGTCTGTCAATATTGTCACAAGCAAGGTCATATTGAGAATGAGTGCAGACGCAAAAGGTGATTATGTTTAGCTTGCGGATACAGTCATCTTTCAGTGAGGGAATATCCTGAGCGTCGAGAAGGAGCACCGATGGTAAACCAACAAGCTTTATCAGTACCGAGACTAGCTTATCCAGCATTGGGAACACCGCAAATGGGAGTTGAAGGAGTCCTACCACCAGATCCAGGAGGGTATCAGCAGAGGCCACCTTTGATACCCCAGGCAATACTCTTCCAGCAGGCTCAGCAGCAGCAGAGGAATCAACTGCGAGGACGCGGACAAGCCCTGGCGATGACAGTGGAGGACGCGCAGACTCATGGAGTAGCTAATGTGCGTAAGTGATTCGTAGCTATCGATTCTAGTATTATTTTAGCTCGTGCCTATTGGTTCGTGACCATAGCCCTAAACCTAGTAATTTGGAACTTGTTAATAATAACCTAGTTTTTCTACATGCTGTAGTTTTCTTGCTTTAACTAGATTTCCTTCACTCTTGAATTTACATAACTTTTCTGAGGAAAATAATATTTTTCCTAGGTGTCTTGCCTAAACCCTCATTCCTTTATTTCTCCTTGATCATGATTCTTGATATGTTCGAACAATGCTTGCAACCGTGTCATCTCTGTTGATCGGTTATTCTTTGATTGCGAGGACGCAATCCTCTTAAGGGGGGTAGATTGTAAATCCTCTAATTTTTCAGGATTTTTAAAATAGATTTTTAGAATTTTTCTGGAATTTTTTGACAATTTTTCCTAATTAAAATCAAGGTATTTTTGGCATTAAATAAAATTAAATATTTTTAAACAATATTAAAATATTATATAAATAATATTTTTGGGTGTAAAATAAAATATTGGAATTAGGGTAATTTTTTAGAATTTATTGGAACCCAAAAACATTTTTTAAAGCCCTAAAACCATATTTTAATTAAAAACCAAATAAATCGGGTTGAACCGGGCTCAAACCAGGTTGAACCGGCCTGAACCCGGTCCAACCGAACCGGACCGGACCGCCCACCCTAACGGGTCGGGTCCTACCCAAACCTGACCTGACCCGAACACTCACCCGCATGACCCGAACCTCCCCCCCCCCACATTTTCCGGCAGCCCCCGTGCCCCGCTCGGCCCCGCAACTGCCCGCCCGCGCCTCCCGGCCTCCCCTCCGCTCCGCTGGGGCCACGACGCCCATCTCCTCCGCCTCATCCACCGCCCAGCTCCCCTCGCCCTCACCTATTTAAACCCCGCCCTCGGCCCGCAGATCTTTCTGCCACCACCACGAACCCCCAGCCACTGGCCCAGCCACCAGCCTCCGCCTCCAGCCCTCGCTGCCTCGCCGGCCTCGCCCTCGCCTCCTCCGGCCAGCATTAGTAGCAGCAGCAGCCGCCGTCCCACCGCCTCCGGCCGCCCGAGCCCCGGGTTTTGTCTCTGGCGAACAAAACCGAAACCCTAGCTTCGTGTCGTATCTCGTGTCGACTCGCGAACAGGAGAATTTAGTCTTTTTGGAGCCCTGTACAGGTAGTCTTTTCTCTCTCCTCGTTGTCCCATTTTCTGTTTCATCTTTTGTGACGCGTAGCCTGCGTGACCCTCTCGATGTCCGTACAACCAGCTCGGTGTGTCGCGTCCTGTGGCGATCGCGAACCGCGATCCAAAAACAGGAAAAATAATATCCTGTTTTACCCCTGAACAGAGTGTGCCCCTCCAAATGGGATAACTTGGTCGCGTGCGGTCTTCACCGAAAGGTGCACGCCGTTGATACGGACGTGCGAGATTTTGCAGAAGTTGATTTGGATGTACGTGCACACCGAAATCAACGCGTATCCGCCGACAACACCCCGTATTCGCCTGTTCTGAAACTTGTTGTAACTTTGTATACATATATTGGATCAAAACGAAACATGCACCATCGGACTCGTAGCAATACGCTGGTCCTGTGACCCAAGTTTGGTTCGATTCTGAGAACGTTGACAAAATTGCGTGTCGCGGGCCCCACAGGCTCCACTTGATAGGCGATTTTGTGATCGGCTCATCAGAATCCAATTCTGGAAGTTCCGTTGGGTTCGTATCATCGTTCTGGACTTGTTGACACTAAGTTTGATAAATTTGGAGAACTTTGTTCCTGACACATTTTTTGGTGTGAAGCGGGCCACATGTGGACCCCGCTTTGACCCAAAATTGTTATTTTTGCCCTTGTCTCCAAATTGGACTCAAGGACAGGCATTTGTAGCTATTTGATATCTTTTGAGCATGATGGTAATGTTTGTTTCAGCATCCGAAGATGTTCCTGGAGATTTTACAAATGCTAGAGCCATAGTTGGAAACCAAACACCAGGCAAGTGTACCTTGCCAACTTGCAGTGATTCTTGTTATAGTATTTGCTTGAGTTCTTGCACATACATATATAATCTTGATATAAATGTTCAACCTAGGATCGTTTGACTTTACTTAGCATTCGATTAATAGTCGGGTGCCAGCACCGTACGCGGAGTTGTGTAACGTCACATAGAGATGGATATCGAGACCCTTTATATTTTCGTGATTGCAATATCAAGTACGTTATACCATAGGATACCTGACACTGCTCATGAGACAGAATCTTCCTGAGATATTCATGGTGATTCTGTATAGGTTACAGGAATTGTGTGACATAGACATTATATTCGTAGCTATCATAAGACTTGCTGCATTAGTAATGATCTTGCGTGACATGGACATGAGGCATCGTGGACATGAGACGTGTGATTATATTGGATGAAGAGAGACACACAGGCTACAGGGTGATTTTATATATATATGGTGCCTTAAGCCCACTACATAGTAAACTACATAGTAACTACATAGTATAACTGCTACCGGCTCTCCGACACAGAGCTTGTAGTGGTCTCAGCCTGAGTTCTAGTGATGCTCTCAACTTGCATATCACATAGCTGGTTATATAGTTTACCCTCTTGTTTCATTTATTATTGCACTACATTTTGGCATGAGTTATTTTGTACCTTGCTATGTCCCCTGAGGACTTGGATCTGGATTATGTCCCCAGGTTTAGCAGAGGATATCTATCCTGAGGTGTACGGAACAGGAGCACTTCTCGGAGCAGTACCAGAACCCGAGGACGAGATCGTGCCAGAGGACTTCTCCTGAGTATTGGCTTTATATACTCAGTTATTTCTGTTTCCGGTTACTTTATTTCCTGTGTATTGCATTGATGTATCAGACTTATTCTCGGATTGTTCCCCGAGACACTTTTATTGAGACATGTTGTTGATTATATTTATTTGCATTTATTCTGGCATTTGATCTATGTTTATCTGTTATGGATGAGATTAGAATAGAATATGACTTGTATCATTGGACCTATTCATTGTTGTACTATAGCTTAAGTATGCCCTGATGGATCCATTAAATTGGGTTTGTCCATCGGTGTGTGCTGCTGGCCATTGCCACGTGTCTAGTTCTTCGATATTTTGAGACTGGGGCGTAACAAGATGGTAGAAGCAAAGTTTCTCTGGGTTAATGAAGATACCCGTAAAATGCTATGCATGTATCGGTTGATGTTGGGGCGCCTAATAATATTAGACAGGTTGGTTCAATTTGGAGTGCAGATTGAGAGACAATATGTGTCCTACAATAGAATAGTGGCGAGTCAATGGCTCATCTGTTCTTTAGGTATGAATGCTCCATGCAGATTATACAAGAACAAGGAAAACTGATTAACTTGCATTTGGGAGATGCTAGGGAACTTGAGGGATTGATAGGGGTTATCAACGGGGTAAGAAATAGAGGAGTAGGATGGTTCAGAGAGGCGTGCATCAGGCTTTTGGAAGAAGTATGGCATGTATGGAGGGAGAGTGAAATTAGAGGATTTTCGAGGGCCCGGTTACTCTGGGATTATCAACAAAATTGAGTATGATGTAATGACAATGATGACAAAAAGACTACATCCACTAGATTGGATGGGATGTAAGCTTAATTAATTCAATATAATTACCTTTTTCCATATATATATATATATATATATATATATATATATATATATATATATATATATATATATATATATAGTGTTATATAGTGTGTATGTGTGTGTGTGTGTGTGTGTTACAGACTCCTGGCCCGAAGGCCTACAAACTCTACAGAAGGCTACACACATCCTGACCCGAAAGCCACATCCCTGTCCGAAGGCCCGCACCTATACCGCAACCGTCCCTCACATTAATTCTCCATAATGGAATTAAAATGCTTCTCTGGCCCGTTGCTCGAACTAGCAATCTCTTGGGGGAATTTATCTCACCCTAACCATTTAAGCTAGAGATCCTTGAATATATATATATATATATATATATCAAATGATGTCTAGTCGAGTGGTTAAGATCGATGCATATTACCCAGAAGGTTGTGGGTTCGAGTCTCCTGGGCACAATTTAATTCCCCTTTTGGAGAATTAAGTGATGAGTTGATGATGGGTGCAGCGCAGGTGTATTCAAGTATGGTGCAGGTCTACATACTGACCTATGGGCCGAGATGTGTGGGGCATTCGGATCCTCTTTTGGGGAATTAAGTGGTGAGTTGGTGATGGATGTAGCGCAGGTGCGGTTCAAGTGCGATGCAGGTGCAGGTGCTGGTGCGGGCCTACGGACCGAGATGTGTGGGTCATTCGGACTGGGATGTGTTGGACCTTCGGACTGAGATTGTAGGCCTTCAGACCAGAAGTCCATAACACAATTACCTCTTCCAAATATATACCCTAATAGAAATAATTGCAAATAAGTTATACATGTACGAAGAATTATGAAATACTGTATATGAATCAAGGTTAATTATCACATGTTGATACAAAATGAATCAATGGAGCATTTTTCTTTCTTTTTCGTAGTTTTGTGTTTCAGTTTTGGCAGCATATAAGCAGTATATAAAATCTGAGTTATCATCTAGCTTTAGTTCCCGAAGAGGTCAGTTTGGGTTATGCTAATGACAACATCAACATTTATATGGTTTGTTGGGTCAGAGGAATAAAAGGATTTTTGAAAAAGAAAAATAACTTACATGAATATATAATTTTTTGTTTATGTAATTTACGGGCAAATTTACTATCAGACAAAAAAAGGCCAAGATCGATGGACATAAATGATTTCAGAGAGAAAGGGGATGTAATATCAAGTTAAGCTAAAAGGTTGTTTTGATGCCAAAAAGCAGGATATGTGATTACTTTATGTTGGCTTAGTTTTAGTATATTGAATAATATGGTTGTATAATAATTTTAGATTTGTAATGTGAACTTCAGTTTAGAATGTTGGTGCTTCATTGAGACTTTTTTTGGTTAATATAAAAATAATCAGGTTGAGCACTCCTAGATGGATGTTTACTCTTTTCAATCAGGTTAATTATTAATAAGAGAAGGATAAATGTATATATATACTAAATATAAGGAAATATTGGTATATAACTGTTAGTCCCGTGATGGATCAAAGATGGTAGAACATGGGCCAATAGTAGAGCTTCAAGCAAAAATTGAAAGTTTGCTCTCTACTAGAACCCAAGTTGTCGTCGAGACACAGAACTTTCGGCAAACAAGTTTGCCCTCTGATGAACTCGATTCCAACGAATCACAGAAACCAATGGAGAAGTTGGTTCATCAGAAACTTACAATAGTCACTCATCAAGTGATGCACAACTCCTAAGAAGCACACCTCCAAGAATAGGTTACAAACTGACTACCAAGGAAAATAAACTATAATAAACGTGTTCTTCTCTTTATGTTCGCAGATGCTACAATGAGATAGAATAGTACAAAGAGAACAAGAAGAAAGATTAGAAAAGAACTCATGCTGGGATGATCAAAACCACCGGTGCTCAAAGGAAGATTCGCCTTATCTACGATATGCTCCCAGGAACCAGCAAGCTCTCGAAGAACTTTTGGATCACTCACGTTACCTCCCTGCTGGACTCGCACAAACTCCTGGCCTACTCTTGCGGTACAACAGCCTCTATCCCAATCTCTCTCTCTCTCTCTCTCTCTCTCTCTCTTGAATTAGTCTCTTTGTTGAATACTCCTCTTATGAGGGCCGAGTGGAGAGTATTTATAGAGAAACCTGGCCAGATAGTTGGTTACAAAGAGATAATAACATAATTAATTCAAATCCTATAAAATCTAATTTAAATTAAAGACACAATCTTTATATAACCGAGTATGAACCGCCTTCAACGCAGCAGCGCATCAGCATAGCACCGCAGCGGCACAGCTGCCCAGTACGCAGTTGCACAGTAGTGCAGTGGCGGATGGTCGTGCATGCTCCCGCACATCATCCGCTTAGCACCCGCTCAACACCCTACTTAAGCATCCGTACATGCAACCACGCTAGGACCAGCGCATGCAATCCGTGCATAAAATGAGCACACAAGCACAATAAATGCGCACAAGTGCCATGTGCCGATGTTGACGTGCTAAGTACAAAGTGGCTAATAAAGTGCCACTTTGCACCATTGAGCTCGAGTCTAAGTCCTAGTTTGAGTCACTAAGTACCTTCGGGGCTTAGCTCCTAAGGAATAAATTCTAAGGGCATGACAAAAAGCTTAAAAGCTTCCATGAAGGAGTTAATCATTTTTATCCTACTAAAACACCCCCACATGGAACCCATATGCCCCACCATACCCCATACGTATACCTCAACATGAGCAAAGTATTATATTGAGATACCCACAAGATGGTGTAGCTAATATAGGACTATCTTTCATAGTCTATAGGCAAAAATACCAATAATCTCCCACATATCTCAATATATGGATTGAACGTTCCTCACAATGATTGTCTATCATGCATTAGGATAGATGTCGCTTCGACTTAAATCTTTTCGCATGGGTAAAATAACAATATGATACAAGAATGGACTAAATTTTGAATTCTGCACCATAGTTGTAATTCTTTTGACACAAATAATGATATCAGTTGTGCTTCCAGCTGCATATTGAAGGACCTATGCATGCCTAGTTTCGGTGTATTTATCTTGGGCTTCTATAATTTTTTCCTCAAGAGACGGCCTATATCTCTTTTCATAAACTCTAGGTGAGTTCCTTTAACGAGTCCTTGGCATGAAGCCTTGCGCTTTCTTATGGTTCTAGGCTGCTATGACATGGCCTAAAGTCAAGCTTTACTCTTCAGGTGGTGTCATCCAATGTAGCATGAGTTCCGACGAGCATACACAAAATGGGGTGGTATTTTGCAAAAATTATGATACGAGAACTTTTTACGGATACGGGTTAATTCCGACGCGCACACACATCTGAATCAATTTTTACGAAACTCCACACATCAGGACATACCCTACGCACCTTTTGGTGCAATTGGTATATGACAGGGCGGTCCCGTTTGGCGGGACGTGCTCCGTATCATAAATTTTTTATGTTTTGAAAATAAGTTTTTATGAGTTTTCTACCTAATTTATCTCTGGTTCTAACACATAATAAAAAAAACTAATTAGCAGGGAATGATCATTATATAGGCTTTATACAGCAAAAAGTAGATTTTGATTTGGATGTCTACGTAAGATATCGGTCTTGAAACATAGGCCGTTGGGGCAGTTTATAGCAGTTTTAAAATATAGTTTTTTCTTAACTTGGCTTCGATTTTTACCTAGTGTTTAACGTTGTTCGATTGAAACTAATTAACGTGTTTAGAGAGGGATAGCCTATGATCATACCAGCGAAGACAGATCCAAAATCAGTCGAGAGATACGACAGAAAATGGTGCATGAAGAGGCGGTCGCCGCTGCCTGTGAGTGTTGTGGGTGTCCGCGCGATTTGTCACAGCGGCCGGGCCGGCGGCTCTTCGGCAGCGACACAGTGGTCCAGGGGTCAGCGCCGCAGGGCTGGGGTGTCAGAGGCTAGGGTTAGGGTTTCAGATCATATGGTATTTATATATATAGAGAGAGAGAAGGAAGCGGAAGGGATTGGACCTGGGCCGCGCGGGTGTATGGCCGCGGAGGGGGGAAGGGGAGGATTATGCTCTGGGTGGGTATAGATTAGTTTAGGGGTTTACAGTTAGGATTAAGCTTAGGGATTTAAGAGTTTGATTAGGGATTTAAGAATTTGATTAGTTTTTCTTTTTCCTTTCTTTTTCTTTTCTTTTTCTTTTTGTTTTATTATTACTATCACTATAATTATTATTATTCCTAATATTATTATTATTATTACTAATATTATTATTATTATATTTAATAACTATATATTATTTACATACATATATGAGGTATAAAAATCCAGAAAAAATAATATTTGTACCCAGAAAATAAATTCTAAAAATCTATCACTCTTCCACAAGGATCCCAAAAATATAATAATAGTTTTATGCAAAAAAATTAAATGAGTATTTATCTAGGTAATTAAATCCGTAATATATTTTCTAATTAACTAAGAAATAATATAAATAAATTGAATAATTAATTAATTAAATATAATATTTAAAAATATGGGATTTTATATTCTACCCAACTTACAAAAATTTCATCCTCGAAATTAACACTAACCCACATTCGTAATAAATCACTATAGCTATTATACTTCATTGCTATCTAGCAGTGCTTCCAAAAAGGTCATAGTCAGCCACCCTAACCCTTTTTTCCCTTTTTGTCTATACACTATTCTTTTATCCTCTAACTCGTCTATACTACCCAACTTACAAGAGTTCTACTAGTAGTGAAAGTCCCTTGAGGCTATTGTCTAGGTTGTAAGACGACTATATTTATTAGATCAAGAATTTTGGGATACCTGTCTGGAATCTCATAACCATGATTTTTTTTTGTAACCGTCAAGTATCGTAGTCTAATACTGCTACGCCACCTGGCCTGTATGGCTGCAAGTAATTCGACCACTCCACCATAATCGTCTAGCTGCAGCTGTCGCTACCTTACCCATAATTTGTCATAGTCATCAGTTCGTAACAAGTGCCTTCAACTCTTTCCTAAGCTTAGTCTAAGTTTTAGGGCAACAATTAAGGTCTTGGCTAACTTTATAAAACTATTAGAAGTATGAACTAATTCAACAATCCAACTAATTCCTGTTAGACTAAGGGATGTTATTCCTGGTTTAAAAATAATAAGAGAACATAGATATTGTTATAGTGTATATACATAAGGGTTATCATTATGAACTCATCTTTTAGTTATCAATCATTACTAACCCATTTATGTTTTAACTAACAAAATAAAGGGTGAGGTTGAAGTAAATCAAATAGTTCATAATGGCATGAAAAGATTCAACTATGATAGGAAGAATTAAGCACGAGATAAGGAATGGATATGGAAGAGAAGATGAGCCAACCGAGGACACGATATGGTGATAGGAAAGAGAATACTACTACTGCTACTCGTGTCATCCATTAGCATCGCGGGTATGCCATCTAGTTAGAATATCAACATAGTCTCTTAACTGCTAAACCACTATATATATAATTTTATATCTATTTATACACCTAAGATCTCGTGTCATAATGGGGTCATGAGTATGCAATGACAATTATAACTAAAAGGTCGTACCTGTATCTACGACTTCCTGTGTCTGCGCTTCCATATTCGTCATAATGAGTGCTTGACCTTGTCCTTGGTCGTTCAGCTGGGGTCTAGTCTCCTCCATTTGGGCAGACTGTAGAAGTAGTGGTGGGTCCCTTTGGTATCCTATACTTGAGGGTGTATGCGGTATTTCTGATTCTAATGCCATAAACCTCTTGGTATGCTGAGGACCTTCTCGGGTTTGATGGTGACTTGAGCCACATAACATGCACTGCCCAAATCGACGATGACAGTCTCTATGAATATGGCCTATCTTACCACAAAAGTGACAAGTACAGAGCTTCTTGGTTGGATATGGTGCGACACTAAATGGTTGTTGGTGTGCCAAAGGGTGTCTGATGGACCCTCCTTGCTGTATCCTTGCTGGTCTTTGGTGAATTTTTTGTTGATTTCCGTTTTCCTTGCTGATGGCCTCCTGGATCCTGGCCTCTGTCAATAACTCGGTATAAGAGATTCCGGACTGTAAGCTAGTGTAGTGCTGGAGCTCATGAGTCAGCCCGCGGTGAAATCTCTTAGCCTTCTCTAAGTTATTAGGTATTAGGGTAGCGCCATATTTACTGAGGCAACTAAACTTTGCATCATACTCGTCGACTGTCTTGTTCTTCTGCTCCAGATGGAGGAACTGATCGTACAACGCATTTATTATCATGTTCGGGAAGTACTTCCTTTCAAAACACTCCAAGAATTATTCCCAAGTCTGACGCGTACCTAACTGGCGCTCTATTGATTCCCACCAGTGATGAGCGTTACCCTCTAGCTGGGTCCTTATGCCTGTCATCCATAGATCTGTAGGCAGCTGTGATGCTTCTAACAACTTTTTGGTGTTGGCAATCCAGTTTATGATGTCCTCTGGACTCTCAATCCCTTTATACGGCTTGGGGCCCATCTGTACAAAGTTCTTGACTGAACCAACCCAAGCTTGCGATACTGAAACTAGTGCCTGGACTGGTGCAGGGGGTAGTATTGACATTCTCTTAAGTGCAGCCAAAAATTCTAGCCTCTGCTCCATCGCTTGATGCCTCTGCTCTACAGCCGGTGTGGCTGCCTGCTAACTCTGTTCCTGCATTATCATCTGGAAGAATTGGAACAACTGTGTCTGGATATCCTGCTGTACTGGTGGAGCTGGAAAAGTCCCATTTACCATCGTGGAAGGAGCTGATGGAACTAGATTGTTAGTCAGTCCATCCGATCCCGGAAGAAGAGGAGTCATTGAGGTCTCTCCTAGTGATTGGCCTTTAACTGCTGGAGATGTGTTATCTCCGGTGGCGGCACGTCCGCTACGCAAATTTATCTTTCTGCAAGAGATGGACGGAGGATTAGGAAAAGTACATGAATCAAGCAGAATGCAAGCACTTAAGTAGGACATGTTGGAAGGAAGGTCAGTTATAGTCAAGTATGGATGAGATCTAAAACTCTAATCCAATGTGCAGGTCTGCTCAGTACAGTTACGTAACCGAAATGGGTAACTCGACCTGCATGGGCCACCATAAAAATATATCACGCTCCAGTCCCAAAATACGTAAGACTAGAAATACGTAAGCATGCCAGCCACATGTATATGACAAATCCAATATATGGATACCATCAAACACACGTACGCTGTAATATAAATATTAACTCACATGTGGTATATATATTGCCATAAGTCACAGAAAATACTAATCTCATCCACAAAATAAGTCATAGTAAAAAAATAACTAAACCAGAATAATGAGTCTGAATAATCCAAAATTGATAGTCGGGTGGAGATAAATCTACTACCAATGACTATAGTAATACTAAAATGAGAGAGACGGATAAATCTCTAATATAAAATAAGATGGTGATAGAAGAATATCAGCTAAAAGATCCATCTCTAGAGATAATCAAAGGTGCTCAGAAGGTAAGACCTTCTTCGCAGAAAATAATGCATCAAGTCCTGGCCCGTACTCCTGCGGATATCCTAGTGTTCTATACCTGGCAAGGGAGTAGGTCCTCAGAGGGACGTAACAAGATACATAGAGTCATGCTATTGAATACAGTAGAACATGCATAATAGACAGAAAATATATAAGTACGCTGTACTAGACAATCTATATGAATATGCATAATGAGGACAACTTTTTGACGTATGGGCAAGGGTAGGCTACTCTATCTATCTTACAACTCACACACACGTCCATGAACATCAGAAGATATCATACCGCGAGGGTAGCGACTATCGTGACACCAGAAGCTGACATACCGCGAGGGTAGCGACCATCGCGACACAACTACCATAGTGCGTGCTAGTTATTACGGTTTACCAGAGTGGTTTTAGCCCATACACCTACTGATTATCCTCCTCTCACATGATACTATGTGTCAAGTGTGTGTCAACATATATAATATATACTTATGACTGAAAGAAAATACACATGCAATAAATATATAAAAATATAATAAGCATGCAAAGTACTGTAAGCAATTTGGCAAGGTATACTTGCTTGGCAAGAAAGCTGCAAAGTGTAAACGTCCAGGCGTCAAGCACACAAGATCAGAAACTACGGCCTCTGAATAAACATCTTCGGATGCTGAAATAAACATCACCAATATTCCCAGAATAAACGAGATAGCTAGAAAACATAACCCTTTCATCCAATTTGGACACAGTGACAAAACGATAATTTTGGGTCAAAGCGGGGTCCACAAGTGGCCCACTTTGCTCCGAAATGCATGCCAGAGGTAAGGGTCTATAAATGAGACAAATTATAGGTCAAACAAATTCTAAACGTTAATATGAACTCAATGGTACATCCAATTTTTGATTTCGGTGAGCCAAACACAAATTCACCCTTAAAGTCAACCGTGGGGCTCACAAATAGGCGGCTTGGTCAACTATCTCAGAATCTAGTGAAACTTGGATCACAGGATCAGCAAGATACCATGACTCTAATGGCATAAGTTTCGTCGTATTCTGACGAGCGTACACAAAATGGGGTAGAATTTTACAAAAGTCACGATATATGGACTTTTTACGGATACAGGTTGATTTCGACGCGCACAGGCATCTGAATCAGTTTTCGTGAAAGCCCACATGTCAGGACATACCATATACGCCTTTTGGTGCAATTGGTATATGATAGGGCGGTCCCGTTTGGCGGAGCGCATTCCGTATCACAAATTTTTATATTTTAAAAATAAGTTTTTTTGAGTTTTCTACCTAATTTATCTCTGGTTCTAACACATAATAAAATAAACTAATTAGTAGGAAATGATCTTGGTTATATAGGCTTTATACAGCAAAAAGTAGATTTTAATTTGGATGTCTACATTGGAAGATATCGGCCTTGAAACATAGGCCGTTGGGGCAGTTTATAAGAGTTTAAAAATATAGTTTTTTTCTCAACTTGGCTTGGATTTCTGCCTAGTGTTTAATACTGTTCGATTGAAACTAATTAATGGCGTTTAGAGAGGGATAGGCTATGATCATACCAGCGAAGACGAATCCAAAATCGGTCGAAAGATGGGACCAAAAATGGTGCATGAAGAGGCAGTCGCCGCTGCTTATGGGTGCTGCGGGTATCCGTGCAGTTTGTCACTACGGTCGGGCCGACGGCTCTCCGGCGGCGACACGGTGGTCCAGGGGTTGGGGGTCTATGACACAGGGCTAGGGTGTCAGAGGCTAGGGTTAGGGTTTCGGATCATATGGTGTTTATATATATAAAGAGAGAGAAGGAAGCGGAAGGGATTAGACCTGGGTCGCGCGGGTGTATGGCCGCGGAGGGGGGGATTATGTTGTGGGCGGGTGTAGATTAGTTTAGGGGTTTACAGTTAGGATTAAGATTAGGGATTTAAGATTTTGATTAGGGATTTAAGAATTTGATAAGGTTTTCTTTTTCCTTTCTTTTTCTTTTCGTTTTTTTTCTTTTATTATTACTATCACTATAATTATTATTATTACTAATATTATTATTATTACTAATATATTATTATTATATTTAATAACTATATATTATTTACATACATATATGAGGTATAAAAATCCAGAAAAAATAATATTTGTACCCAAAAAATAAATTCTAAAAATCTATCACTCTTCCACAAGGATCCCAAAAATATAATAATAGTTTTGTGTAAAATTTCTAAATGAGTATTTATTTAGGTAATTAAATCAATAATATATTTTTTAATTAACTAAGAAGTAATATAAATAAATTCAATAATTAATGAAGAAAATATAATATTTAAAAATATAGGGTTTTACAGATGTGGGAAAAGGATTTGAAACGAATGACTTGGTAGAGGACGAATAAGAAAACCAGAAGAGAATTAAATCAAACAGATGTACTTCATGTCAAGGATTGAAAGTTTTATAGAATTTGTGGTGCCTTCACTGTAGCTTGACCGACTTCGCTATCACTTAGCTGGTTAAAATACATGTATTTTGTGGGAGCCTTAAATATGTGTATGATCCAGACTCAGCGATATACTAAAATCAAACCAACTTCGCTATCGCTAAGCTTGGTTGAAATGCATATACTTTGGGGATGTCTCAATGTGTGCATGATCCAAACTCAGCGGTATACGAAACTCGAATGCAGCTACAGGTGAATATTATTATATGTGAATAGAACAAGTGCAATTGGAAGATATCTTAATCAAGTGATAGCGCGAGAAAGAGTTAGCGCGTAAGAGAATTCGTATTGGACGATATGCAATAATTCAAAAGAATTGATGAATCAAATTTGATGTTAGAGATGAGAATCAAGTTGGTTTGATGATATGCAAATGGCAATAAGGAATTGATCTTGTATATAACTTAGATGTTAATAATCGGTTGAACAATGTGATATAGTATAAAGGAATTTTTGATGGTTATATAGAGAAACTCGATAAAATATAACACAATAAAGATTGGTAGACATGGGATCAAGGATTCTCTAGTTGAAGAATAATAAATTTGTAATCAACGCAAATTTGAGAAAATAAATGCTTGAAGAAAGATCTTAAATTGATGCAACGAGATTAATATTAGGAAGAGATTTGATATAAATTATGACTCGGATAAAATAAACGCATAACAAGGGATAGCTCAGTGAGTTTTGAGTACTGCTCTAGTATATGGTTGGAGAATTATCAAAGTTGATGATAAGTTATCTTGGAAATTGATGCAAGTAGTATTGATGGTTTCATGAACGAATACGTGAATCATGTCGAACGATTTACAGAATACGATATAAGAATTATGGTTTAGAGACTTGAAACATGACTTGGTGAGCTTGATTTGGATTGATGGATAAGTAGACAATAGTAGATACTTCTGAGGAGATAGACTATGCAAATTAATATGTTTGACATATGATATCCCATGATCCATCGAGGATTGTGTTAAAATAGATTTTACCTTAGGACGTCTTTGCTGAACGAACTTGTATCCATGACTTGAGATATTTTGTTTGGATAGGATAATCTATACTTGATGTTAGA
Source organism: Iris macrosiphon (assembly GCA_036927795.1). Lineage (NCBI taxonomy): Eukaryota > Viridiplantae > Streptophyta > Magnoliopsida > Asparagales > Iridaceae > Iris > Iris macrosiphon. The sequence goes on along the minus strand of JAYESA010000001.1, from coordinate 145,380,424 downwards.
AATATGAGTGATGCAAGTTTGGGTAGAATACCCTGTATGAACGAGCAATAGTTTGACCTTAGTTTTGGGTGATCGTGGTACTCTGGTTTTGCACATTATGGATGGTGATTATGATTATAACTATGACCTGGTAAGCTGACCTAGTGGTTAGGCAGACGACCCCTTGACATGATTAAGTTGGTGTGATCAACCTTAGAATTTGTCTTGGTAAGACTTCAGAGCTGGGGCAGCAATAGTTAGAATTAGAACATGGTTTTAAGATATGTGCCTTAGAAGTATTGGTGTTCAACGTAATTGGAATAAACAATGGAAATTGAAGATTTGTCTGTGGAATTACTTGAAATCGAATGGATCGTGCCAAGGAAAGTATAAGTTAATATCGAGAACTTCTTATTTTTGTATTAGTGTTAAACGTATAAAATAAATCATGGAAAACTTGGATGATATATTGAATAAGAATGAAAATTATGTGCTTGGAAGATGTTCTTAATGGTAGTGCAATACTAAGGATTGAAATCAAATTAGAATTGACTTAGGTTTTGATCGACTCTGCTCGTGGTATCATGGTAATTTCTATGGAAAGAGATACTTGATGATGAATCATGTCATAGCAAGGATTGATTGGAAACATAAGGAAGTATTGATAAACAGATTGAATATAAAGTTGATATATGTCAGGATAGATAAGTTGAAGATTATTCTGAAAGATTAAACAACATGGATTTTGACTTGGTTAGGATGCAGACGATATCATCAAAATGTATATCGTATTTTGAAGAGTATGATTGTTATATGCATAAGGTATGAATAAGAGATTTGCTAGGTCTTATTTGATAAATAAGTTTCAGAAGATAAAACGTGTAGGCATTAAGTAATAAACTTGGAAAATAGTGCAAGATTTCTAGCATGATTGAGCGATAACCCGGGATAAAGGATTGCATATCAAATACGATTTGGATCTAGATTTGAATAATATCACATGCAAGGAATTGGTGGATATACATCAAAGGATTTTTTGGATGTTGGTTAGGCATAACACTAAATTTAGTCAGGCGATACCAAGGTGATTTATTGGGATGTGTTCATGATTCTTAAGTTAAGTGATAGAACGTCGGAGGTTTAACCTAGTTCTAGTTTGTCTCCTGTGTGAGCAAGTTATAGCATACCCCTGTGTTTGAGTAGTGCAGCTCTGCACTAGGCGGAGTAGAGATTGAGCAAGGATTTGATAGACTGCAAGGATATAGTCAGACTTTAAATGGATAAAGGAACGATAAGTATGCTCGAAGATTTGAAGATAAACATGATATTTTCAAGTTTGGAATACTTGGATGACTTCTATCTTAGTAAGTTTCGAGGACAAAACTTCTTTTGAGTGGTGTATTATATAACAGCCCACTTCGCTCAGTTATGAAAGATAACACAAACGATATATCATCACTTAGACTTGGAGTTTTTAGCTGTTCACTCGGAGTGTCGCTTGGCTGAGACAAGCCCTCGTTCAGGCGGGTGGCTACGATGAACCTGTTTTTGCTTGGCCTGCACTCCTAAGAACTTGGAATATACATGATAGATCGCTAGGAGATAACCCCTTACATACTAATAATACTTCAACTCACCTAGCTAAGGGAATAATCCCATCTTTTACTGCTTGCCTAGAACATAGAATTGTAACTTGGTGTATGTTGGTTTCTCGCACTATCCCTTTAGACTCGTACTAGCGAAATCGCTTATGTTTTCAAGTATGGCTATACCGCATTTTTTTTAACGTTATATTCTTATTGTTCCAATACTTATCTTCTTACATATTCGCTATGCTCGTCTCGTAAGATTCATGCCATAAACCAGTAACACTATCTTGTTTTGCATTTATCTAGTTAGTCGAAAGACTATTGAATTATCATTTCGTACAAGTATGAACATGAAAGTATTTGGGATTGTTAGGTCGCCAAGGTATTTTTCGAACTAAGGGATTGTATTATGTCAAGTAAAGCAAGAATCAGCTCGTGGAGTAAGAGTCATTCAGGTATTTTGATCCTTGGTAGTCTCTTTCAAGCGAGTGAGATAGTGTATGTGCCTCGAGTATCTAGTACTACACCCATCTCCATCCAAGAGACTATGCATCATCTAATAGCTAAGTGAATCAAGATTCAACATGTCATATAATGAATCTTGAAGACCCAAGACTTGCATGGTCGTGGACAAATCATGCATGATGTATTCATGGATTTCTCGGACGATCATCTGGGTATCGGGACCATGCCAGCCTGGGAGGAATCATATGAGGACTCCTCGAGCAATGGCATGATGGTGTGTGTGCCTTGAGTTTTTACCACCATGCCATCTTCGTCAAAAGAGTCTCGGGTCTTTCTTGTTTCGACGGGATCATGCGCACCTAGAGTTTTTAGCGCTATACCCATATCCGTCTAGAGACTCATCCAAATGGCTTGTATCTCCAGTGACTCCTGATCATATAGATTAAGTCATCCTCGCTTAACGGTAATCCACTTGCAAGTCATTGCATTATTTCAGTAATTGAACACCTAAGCAATCTTCTGTAACACTTTTGAGTAACCTGCGTAACTCGTGTACCTGGATCAACACCCGTTCGTGACACTTGTGTTTGCATATGCAATTTTTGTAAACACCCTGATTTTTTTAGAATTTAATTTTAGAATTTTAATTATTGGTATTTATGAATTACCGAGTTTAAGGGGATTTTTTGATAATTTTTAGCTAATTATAATAAATATTCGTTCATAGATTTATATTTTGTGTAATAAATTAATTATTAAAATAGTAAAAAAATTATATTTTTGGGTGTATAATTAATAATAGAAAATTATAAAAAAATAGAATTTATTGGGGTCCAAAACTATTTTAAATTGCCATTTATGCATATATATATATATATTTATTGTTTTAAATAAACCAACCCAAACCAACCCAAATCGAACCAACCCAAACCAAACCACCTAAACCGGATTCAAAACCATAACCCGATAACCCAAAACCCACAAACCCATAACCCGCCTCTACAGTAAACCGAACGCCCCCTCCCCCCGCAGCTTCCCCGCACCCTTTCGTTTCCTCTCCCAAACCGACCGAACCCCCCCTCTTCAGCTCCGAGTAACTCCCTTCACACCCCCTATTTAAACCTTAGCCTAGTCGACCACCACCACCACCATCTTCTCTGCCACCCCGACCAACCACAGCCGCCGACGACAGTTGGACAGTCGTCGCCGCACGCCGTAAGACGCCTCCTCACAGCCGCCAGAATCCCGAGCCTCGCACACAACGAGGTACAATACTTCTAGCCCCTGTATCTCTCTGCACAGTATACTAAATAACGACCTGTTGAATCCTATGCGAAGACCACATGACCCCCTTGAACCCTGTATAATTAGTTCGGTGTATCGTATGGACCCCACTTTGACCAAAAACTATCAATTTTGCCCATGTGTCCAAATTTGACTTATGGGTAGTCAATCCTAGCTATTTCAAGTATTATGAGAGCAATGGTGATGTTTGTTTCAGCATCTGGAGATGTACCTAGAGATTCCACTTATATCAGAATAACTGACGAAGCTTAGAACGTAGGCTAGTGTACCTTGCCAACTTGTAATAGTTTCTGTTATATTATTTGCTTGAATTCTTTCTACATATATATATATACTCTTGAGATGTATATTTTCAACCTAGGACCGTGAGATGTTGCTTAGCGTCCGAACAAGATTTGGGTATCGATGCCGTACGTGAAGTCATGTACCGTCATTTAGAGAGGTGATTCCACGATCATATTTTTACGTGCTTGCTTTACCAAGTATATCATACCGTAGGACACTTGATACTATTCATGTGACAGAATATTTCCTGAGTTATTCATGGTAATTTTGTATAGGCTTACAGGATTCGTGACATGAGACTTGCATATACATTGATGTCATTATGACTCGCTGTACTAGCTAAAGGTCATGATCTTACATGTTATGGATATGAGATATCGTGGACATGAGATGTGTGATTATATTAGGTGGGAAGAGACACATAGGCTACAGGCTGATTATATACTTATATACTTTATTATTAAGATACTTTAGTCTCTGTTCCAGAGCTTGGCCCATTATATGATATTCTTGCTGCTATGTGCTCCCCAACACAGAGCTTGTAGTGGTTTCAGCCTGAGTACTAGTGATGCTCTCATTTATATTTTACTTAGTTGGTTACATAGCTTATCCTGAAGATCTTTTTTTATATACTATATTTTATTTGACTTGAGTTATTCTTGTACCTTGCTATGTTCCCTAAGGACCTAGATTCAGATTATGTCCCCAGGTACAACAGAGGAGGAATACTCCGAGATATACGAGACAGGAACTGACGTTGGAGAAGTACTGGCACCTGAAGACGAGGTTGTGCCAGAGGATTTCTTCTGGGTATTCTGTTACATACTCAATTATTTATGCTTCAAGTTATTTCATATCTTGACTCATAAACTTATGTATTGACTTATTTTCTTTTCTTATTTTATCGGGTTGTTCCCCGAGACACTACATATATTGACTTAATGATGGACTAATTCCTTTATCTAATATCTTGATTAGTCTATCATATTTAGTTATGTTTCTTTCTGTGAATAAGATTAGAATTATTTTATGATAGATATTGTAGACTGTATTTATATTTATTACATCTTAAGTATACTCTAACGGATCTATTAAATTAGGTTTGCCCATTGGAGTTCTGTTGCTGGCCATTTCCACGTTGCTAGTCTCTCGGTATTTTGGGACTGGGGCATGACATAATTTTTGTGGTGGCCCATGCAGGTCTACGACTATATTACTCCGGTTTCAACTAAGGAACCGAGCAAGCCTGCAAATTAGGATATAAAGAACTATAGGATCGTATCCACTTGTTGATCTATTTTTTATCTCTATATTGATTTCAAAATAATTTTTTGACTTGCATCCTGCCTTGATTTCTCTGTGCACCTCTTATAGTTTACTTTTGATACAGAATAATGGATCCACGAGCCCGCGATGAGACTCCCGTGGGTACACCATAAGGTATTATGGTTACTTACGACAATGGGGTGACGGCATTAAGTGTAGATCCCTCCACTAAACAATACAATCAAGCAGATCAGCACGCCTCGAGGTTCCGACGAGACGATATTCTACCACCTTCGTAGTTTACTCCACCAATGCCCATCTACCAAGATAGCCGATGGATGGTCAGCAGATATTCCAAATATTCTATGAAATGATGCAAGCACAACAACATGTGAATCAAGAGAACCAGCAACGCCAGGCAAAAAACTTGAGGAACAGCCTAGTGACAACACTAGAGCAGGCGAACCCACCAGCTAGACGACCATCGACGGGATCTATCACTAATTAAAAGCAGCTGAGCTTCCGGGGCAGTATTATGTTAGCATAAACTTGTTAGTCTAGATTGGTAATATGTCAGTGGTACCCAAGCTTTTATAAGTTATAGTTGATCTTTGTTCTAACCAGACTCATTTACTCTTGAGTTACTTATCTCTCATTGCCTAGGAAAAAGTTATCATTTCTTCCATACGTGTTCTTCTTGAACAAAACTCTCACCCTTCCTACTAATTTTTCCTTGTTCATGGTCCCTTATCCTTTGTGTCATGCTTCAACAAACATGTCTTACAACAACGTCATTTTTTTTGGAGCAAATATTTTCTTGACCGGTTATATTTTATTTTCTTAATGGCGAGGACGTAATTCTTTTACGGTGGATAGATTATAAACATCCTGATTTTTTTAGAATTTAATTTTAGAATTTTAATTATTGGTATTTATGAATTACTGAGTTGAAGGGAGATTTTTTTGTAATTTTTAGCTAATTATAATAAATATTTGTACATAGATTTAGATTTTTGTGTAATAAATTAATTATTAAAATAGTGTATAAATTATATTTTTGTATGTATAATTAATAATATAAAATTATAAAAAAATTTGAAATTTATTGGGGTCCAAAACTATTTTTAATGGCCATATATGCATATATATTTATTATTTTAAATAAATCAACCCTAACCATCCAAAACCGAACCAACCCAAACCAAACCACCCGAACCGGATTCGAACCCATAACCCGATAACCCAAAATCTACAAACCCATAACCCGCCTCTACAGTAAACCAAATTCCCCCCCCCCCGGCAGCTTCCCCGCACCTCTTCATTTTCTCTCCCAAGCCGATTGAATCCCCCCCCTCTTCAGCTCCCAGTAACTCCCTTCATACCCCCTATTTAAATCCTAGCTAAGCCGACCACCACCACCATCATCTCCTCTACCACTTTGACCAACCACAGCCCCCGACGACTGCTGGACAGTCGTTACCGCACGCCACAAGATGCCTCCGCACAGCCGCCAGAATCCCGAGCCCAGCATACAGCAAGGTACACTACTTCTAGCCCATGTATCTCCCTGCACAGTTAACTAAATAAAGATCTATTGAATCTTATGCGAAGACCACATAACCCCCTTGAACCCTGTATAATTAGTTTGGTGTATCGTATCCTGTGTTGGTCGTAATTTGTGACGCAAAACAGGAAAAAAATGACCAAGTTTGTAGTTCATAAACTGTCCCAACCACCTACGTTCATGTCTGATTTTCTTCTAACCTAGTTAATATTTATAAATTCTACTTGAACAATAATCTAGGCAACATAACTAAGATTTAATCTCTTTAATTAGTTTATTTTAATTCGTTGTATGTTGTATTTTATTCGCTGTTGAATTTGACCAAAAACTTAATTTTCTAAACCCAAAATTTTATGAAACGGAGTACAACCCGCTAAACGAGGTAACTTTATCATGTGCAAATAACACCAAAAAGTGTGTATCGTGAATACAGATGTGTGGGATTTTGTGGAAGTTGATTTGGATATACGTGTACACCGAAATCAACGCGTATCCGTCGAAAGGTCCCGTATCGACCTGTTCTGACACTCGTCATAATTTTGTGTATGCTTGTCGTTTCTCAACGAAACTTAGGCCATCAAATTTGTAGAGTTATGCTGGTCCTGTGATCCTTGTTTGGTTCAATTCTGTGAACATTGACGAAACAATATTTCGTGGGCCTCACGGTTCCATTTGAAGGGCGATTTCATGATCGGCTTATCGGAATTTAGTTTTGGATATTTTATTAGGTTCGTATCATCGTTTTGGACTCGTAAATACTAAGTTTGACAAATTTGGAGAAATTTGCCTCTGGCATGTTTTTGATGTGAAGTGGGCGACATATAGACCCCGCTTTGACCAGAAACTGTCAATTCTGCCCATGTGTCCAAATTGGACTTATGGATAGTCAATCCTAGCTATTTCAAGTATTCTGAAAGCAATGGTGATATTTGTTTCAGCATCTGGAGATGTACCTAGATATTTTACTTATATCAAAATAACTAACAGAGCTCAGAACACAGGCAAGTGTACCTTGCCAACTTGCAATAGTTTCTACTATATTATTTGCTTGAGTTCTTTCTATATAAATATACTCTTAAGAATACCTATTCAACCTAGGACCGTGAGACCTTGCTTAGCGTCCGAACAAGATTCGGGTGTCGACATCGTACGCGGAGTCGTGTAACATCATTTAGAGAGTTGATTCTACGATCATATTTTTATGTGCTTGCGTTACCAAGTACGTCATACCATAGGACACTTGATACTATTTATAATCTTTTCTGAGTTATTCATGGTGATTCTGTGTAGGCTTATAGGATTCGTGACATGAGACTTGCATATACATAGATATCATTATGACTCGTTGTACTAGCTAGAGGTCAGGATCTTGCGTGTTCTGGACATGCGACATCGGGGACATGAGATATGTTATAACATTGGGTGGGGATAGATACACATGCTACAGGATGATTATATACATATATAATTTATTATTGAGGTGCTTTAGTCTCTGTTCCAGAGCTTGGTCCATTACGTGATATTCTTACTGCTACGGGCTCCCCGACACAGAGCTTGTAGTGGTTTCAGCCTGAGTACTAGTGATGCCCTCACTTGTATTTTACTTCGCTGGTTACATAGCTTGTCCCGGGAATCTATTTTTATATACTATATTTTATTTGGCTTGAGTTATTCTTGTACCTTGCTATGTCCTCTGAGGACCTGGATCCGGATTATGTCCCCACGTACAACAGAGAAGGAATACCCTAAGATATACGTGACAGGAGCTAACGCTGGAGCAGTACTGGTATCAGAAGACGAGGTTGTGCCAGAGGATTTTTCCTGAGTATTCTGTTACATACTAAGTTAATTATGCTTCCAGTTATTTCATATCTTGACTCATAAACTTATGTATTGACTTATTTTTATTTTTATTTTATCGGGTTGTTCCCCGAGACACTACAAATGTTGACTTAATGATGCACTATTTTTTTTATCTAATATCTTGATTAGTCTATCATATTTAGTTATATTTTTTTCTGTGGAAGAGATTAGAATTATTTTGTGATAGATGTTGTAGACTGTATTTATATTTATTATAGCTTAAGTACACTCTAACGGGTCCATTAAATTAGTTTTTCTCGTTGGAGTTGTACTGCTGGCCATTGCCACGTGGCTAGTCCCTCGGTATTTTGGGACTAGGGAGTGACAATTTTTTTTCAATTTTATTATATATATTCATGCGTGGTTTAACTTGGTTTACCTTGAACAGGAAAGGATGAATGGTAAGTTGGTAAGTATCGACGTGTTACTCTCATATCGTACAGTGTATGACCACACGAGTTAGGCTTTATATCTTAGCCATGAAACTGATGCTAAAGAAAAGATTAGAAAAATAATAATGATAAAGTGTAAATAACTAATTGAACGTGTATGGAATTTTTTGAGCGGGCAGGAAGCCTCCCCACCAGTGCCTTTAATGTTCTGATAATCCACAAGATTGTGTGCAGGGTGCCGAAGAACCTCATTCTGTGTGGAGTGTCCCCTCGTGCGCGCTAAGGTACGAAGTTCGCTCATGAGTCTTGGAGTGTTCGTCCGAAGTTGAAGCACATATACAGGACATAATATTAGAACATCGCCTATGTATCATCCCTTGATATAAGCAACTTGTCACGCCTTTACTGTTTTGAGAGAGAGACCTTGAGCGACTTGTAATCTCGGCCTTGCGCCACTTATAATACTTATTCAGAATCAATAAAGAGCTAGTTTTTGTATCATACTTGTGTTTGTTCTATGCTTTCTCTATATCGACCTTGAGAACTTATTATCGTACCGCCCGTTCTAAGCCCTACCTTACGCGGGCGCAACTTAGGCTCGCACGACATCACGCCAATACGAGAATGAACGACCCTACGGGGGACGGGGCATGACAAAAGTCATCCTTCCACAAGAAATATTCTGATCAAGAACAAATAGTAGACCATAGTGGTTCCGGATACATATTCCAAAATGTCCCTGAGGACTACCCACTATAACTGATATTCTCCCAGTCAAAGATCCTTCTTTGAACCAAAAGCTAGATGCCTAGTAGATTTTCTTTTGAACTAATAGCATTAAACTTTATAGTAGAATTATAAAGACACAATATCATAATATCTTCAAGCCTATTTTGATTGTTGTATCATCGACCAACTGGCGCACGATTGAACAGATCTGCCAGGTTCTCCTGACTTCGAACATCAATCACGGTAATGACTCCAGTCTTTATCAGATCATTCACAGCCCTGTGCCTCAACCACATAGTCCTCTTCTTACCATTGAATAGGTCTTTTGATGCCATAACTGTAGTCGCCTAGTTGTCATAGTATATCGATACCACCAAAACTGTGCACCAACCAATGGAAGATCATACATGAGCTCCCAAAGCCATTCTGCTTCATCCGATGCAGCTTCTAGTGCATAAAACTCAGATTCCATCAAGGAATGAGAGAGCATAGTTTGCTTCTTTAATTTTTACGATATAACAGCTCCACACATCGAAAAGACGTATCCTCCTATGGGCCTTTCTCTTCCTACTTCTCATACCAGCTTGCAATATTGAAGCCTTCCACTACAGTCGGATACCCACTTTAGTGCAGTATATACTTTTGATTCCTCCTAAGATATCTCATCAATCACTTCACAACCTTCCCGTGCTCCATACCTGGGTTGCTCATGAATCAACTTAGGATCCCCATGGTAAAAACTATGTCAGGCCCACTGTCAGTTGTTGTATACATCAAAGTCCCGATGACACTTGAATACTTCAGCTACTTGACGCTTTCCCTAGGATTTGGCTTCAACTTCTTGTCACACATGTATGGAGTATCAATCCCTGGAAGATCCTGATATCCATAGCGTGTTATTATCTTCTCAGTATAATGGGACTGTAACATCACCACTTCATTGTCCGTCCAGATGATCTTTATCCCGGGAATAATATCAGCTTCTCCCAAGTCCTTCATACTGAACTTGGATAAGAGGAACTTCTTTGTTTCAGTAACTTGTGATAGATCCGTGCCTATGATTAGTATGTCATCGACGTATAGACAAACGATGATGCCCCTCCCATCAGTAAACTTTGTGTAAAGATAGTTGCCCGTCTCACTGACCTTGTAGTCGTTTGATCTTATAATTTTATCAAACTTCTTATGCTACATCTTGGGAGCTTACTTAAGGTCGTATAATAATTTTAGTAACTTGCAGACTTTGTCTTCAAGCCCTTTGATGATAAATTCTTCTGGCTATTGCATGTAAATCTTTTCGGTCAACTCTCTATTCAGGAATGTTGTTTTGACATCCATCTGATGAATAACTAGCTTATAAATTTCACTTAGAGCAATCAACGTCTGGATGGTCATCATTCGCGCTATTGGAGCATATGTGTCGAAATAGTCGATCCCCTGTTTCTGAGATAATCCCTTGGCAACCAACATTGCCTTGAACTTGTCAAAAATTCCATCGGCCTTTATTTTCTTCTTGAAGATCCATTGATATCCGATTGGTTTATCTCCTTCAGGTAGACCGACTAACAACCAAGTTTTGTTGGTGGTTATTGAGTCATACTCGTAATGTATAGCCTCCCTCTAGAAAAGAATATCTTTGGTCTTTATCGTCTCATCATAGGTAAGCGGATCTGCTTCCATGTGATAGGTGACAAAATCTTCTCCGATGTTCTTCGGTCTTCTTACTCGCTTAGACACCAGTTCTGTGAGTTCTGGTTTAAACTTTGTCTCTGGAATAACAACTTCTCTTTGGACTACCTCTTCAATGGAGGTGTTAGCCACCTGTGCAACCATACTATTCTCTAGAATATCCACGATAATAAAATTCTTGCACCTTATGATTATATACAAAGAATTCTGTGTCGCAAGATTCAATGATATAATTTGATTCCTTATCAAGAAACCTCCGAGCATCACTCTACTCAGTATAACCCAGGAAGATAGTCTTCGTAGTCCTTATACCCAGCTTTTGTATCTTCAAGTCTGGATGCTTCACATACGTCAAACACCCCCACACTCGAATGGCATTCAAGTTGGGTCTAAATTTGGACCAGACTTCATAAGGAATGACATCGGAAGTCGTATACGATACTCTATTCAGAATGAACGTAGCCGTCAATACAGCTTCTCCCTAGAAGCAGTTGGAAAGACCCGCAATCAACAATATTGAATTTATCATCTCTATCAACGTCATGTTCTTTCTCTCAACTACTCTATTTGATTGAGAAAAGTACTGAGTAGTAGTATCATTTAAAATTTTAAGTTCTTTGTAGAATAATGTGAATTTAATAGACCTATACTCTCCTAGATCATTTCTGAGTCTCTTGAGTTGTTGCCCTGTCACTACCATATTTTCTAGGAAAGGATATTTTGGTTATTTTATAAATAATTAAATATTGTGCATGTTGAATAATTATTTATTATATTATTTATTTATTATTAGATGTTAGTTTATTATTTTGGATATGTTAGTAGACCTAACTAGTTTAGTTTAGACTCATGGACCAATAATATTAAATTGTTAGAATTGAGCCCAATCAGAAGCCCATTCATTATGAGGATGATTAGTTTAATTAAAACCATTAGACTATAACATTCTCTCCTTAATTATTTGTTTTGAGAGGCCCCAAGGGGTATAATGGATTTTACGTAGTAACTTGGGGAGGGGGTCAAGTGGCCGGCCTATTAAAAGAGGGGGGAGAAGTTTCTTTCTCCTCTTTTCATTTCAAAACTAGATCTAAAATTTTTCTCAACCAAATTCCTTTCTTCCACATCAATTCCCTACCAAATTTTATCCCAAATTACCATTAGAGACTAGTAAAGCAAGGATCTAGAAGGAGAAAACAAAGCTCTACAAAAAGGAGCAAGGATCTAGAAGTTGAAGGCCAATTTTATCAAATTTGGTGGTTGCATTGGAAATCCATCTCTTAATAAGTATAATTTAGTTTTTTTCCCTTTTATTAGGTTCTATATCTGAGATTTAACCATGATAAATCACCCCATATGCATAGGCTACCCATAGGAATTGGAATTGAGTTCATAGGAGGCCAATGGAGAAAATTATGGTATTTTTTGTGTCAATTTTGGAAGAATTCCGAGATTGATATTTGTTGTGTTTGTCAATGGGTCATATAGATTAATTTGACATGTGTTTGGTTACTTGTGGCTAGTTTCGTATCCAAAATTAGATACGTGTGGGTCGTATCCCAATAATTTGGTGATACATGTTGATTTGGGAGTTTTTCCTCTGACACGAGACTTTGTGTATGTCATATTTTGACACGGACACGTAGATATATGTTTAACTCTTTGTATTGTTCATATATAGTAATTTAGACTTGCTCGTGTCCTTCGAGGTATGTTTGGTTGTATGGTGGACTCGTATCGCAAGCGTATCATAGATCTAGTATAATATGGGTGCGATGCACTCCACGTGTTTGTTGTGTTGCATTCTAGATTCAATTTCTATTTATTCTTAGCTATTGTAATAGATGTATTCATATGGGTGTGTATATATATATATATATATATATATATATATATATATATATATATATGTATATATATGTAGTTATATGTACTAGTGCATTAGTATATATATGCATATATGTAGATATACATCAATATATATATATATATATATATATATATATATATATATATATATATATATATATATATATATATATATATATATATATATATATATATATAATTGAATAGTATGATATACGTATATATGTAAGTAGAATATGTATGTATATGTGTATATATATGTATGGAATCTAGTAGAGTGTATGTGATATGTTCATATACGTATATATGTAAATGTGTATTTATATATATGTACTTATGTATATGTGTTTGTATATATATACATATATGTATAGTTGAGAGGGGTATTATATATATATATGTTATGTGGGAGAATGTGTGTATGCATATATATATATTTATATGTTATGAATCTAGATATATATTGAGAGTATATATAGATATATATTATAGCTACTAGTAAGAGTGGTTATATATCTATGTGTTTAGATAGTGTAGGGATAGATACATATATAGGTGTGCTTATAGGTGTGTATGTGATGGAGGGCTAGTCTCGGGCAGTATACACTCAGCACTGCACAGTGCAGCAACATATAGACCAGCAATAGCAGCAACATGAAGGTACAGTAGCAGCAGCAGGTAGATCAGCAGCAACAGCAGCAACAGCAGCAACATGAAGGTACAAAAGCAGTAGCAGATAGATCAGCAGTAGCAGCAACAGGTATATCAGCAGCAGCAGCAACAGGTATATCAGTAGCAGCAGCAACATGTAGACCAGCTGCAATAGCAGCATGAAGACCACCAGCAGCAGCAACAAAAGATCAGCAGCAGTAGCAGCATGTACCAGCAGCAACAACAACTTAGGGAGCTCCATCAACAGGCAACAGCTAGGTAGATGGGTAGTTAACTTGATAGTTAAATATGCATTATTAGTTTAGTTTGGTAATTGGTAGATATGTAGCATTATAAGGATAGGTAATATGTTAAGTTAATAGTTATATATGGGTATGATATATATGTTAGTAATTATAGGGTTATATATATATATATATATATATATATATATATATATATATATATATATATATATATATATCTTGTAGAGATAGCCATTTAGTGATAGGTATATATACCTACTTATGTATCTTTAGCTATGTGTATCTACGTTGTATAAGGGCATTGGTATTAAGTTATTATGTAAGTAGGTATAAGTATGTATTAGTTGCTTTAGTAGTTAGAGATTAGTTGGATAGCTAGTAGTATATACTAGTAGTTGGTATCATAGAAGTTAAATTAGACTGATATATACATGTCTTACTATGTATAACTAGTGGGGTAGCTACAATATTTTACTATCACATTTACCTTGAGATACCTAGGTAAGTGTCAAGGTATTGAGGATATTCAAGGTATTTTGGTTCGAGTATCAAAATGGGTAATTAGTGGTACGATACCTAGTTGGTTCAAAACCAAGGTATCCATTTAGCAATTATAATTATGATTAGTATATTTAATATTGATTGAATATGCATATATGCTATTTACATATCTCTTGTTTGTGTATCTTGCGATACGGTATCTTAGTATCTTAGATTTAGCTAGTGTGGCCTAGTTTCATAGTATATGGACCCAATATCCTCGAGATAGACTCGTACAGCCTAGATATAGGTAGTTTGACCAAGTTTGATCAGTTTGACTTAGAGTTGACCTAGTTTGACTGTTTTGACTTAAAAATGGCTCTTTGACCTAGATGTTGACAAGTTTACTTATTTTTATTCTGAAACCTTGTATTGATGTTATATTCCATATCTATGTCTTCGAGGCACCATACCAGACATCTGTAATTCTATTCACCGGACTTCAGGCGAGTACATTTTCTGATAGTTTCTCATTTATGATATCCTCTATGTTCATTGTATCTAGTGTAGATATCCTTGATTTCTTAACACGATGATTAAACGGATTGGTATATCCGGATCTCGTTATGAGATGTTATTCCTTGGTATATATGGTGTATCTTGTGCAAGTCTTGTTTTATTATTCTTTTTGTACATGTACAGACACTGATTCTCTGGGAGAGTAGCTATCTTTTTAGAGAATCCCGTGCCATAGCGTACCATGGATGGATCTACTATACCAGTCAGGGCTGGGGAGTATGTAGTATAGATATGTGATCATACCCTCCTTATATCAAGTCTTGTTCATTGAATAGTGTTAATCATATATCGCACGTATGATTAGTTAGGCCATATATCTTATATCAAGTTCCTAAGCCGATCACATATTAAAGCTGGTACTCACTTACTTAGTCATTAGTATTCTTGTTCATTGCCATATTGTTCATTCTTGTATTTATTCCAGTATTTGTTTATTGTATATCTCTTGTATCTAGTATTGTATCTTGTATATTCATATCTATTTACTATTACATAGTTTATATCATTGATTAGAACTGTTGTTAGAGATCTACTCTGCTCCTTTCCTGCCTGGATATATTTATCTCAAATGATACTGAGGAGTGGTACCTTACTCATTACGGGCCTCATGATGTTGTAGACTTAGAGCCAGAGACCCTGGCTCAGGAGGGACTCATCTCGAATGAGACAGATGACCCAGAACTTGTAGCTTCTTAGTTATTCTCTTATACTGGATTTGTCTCCAGCTTATTATTTAGTATTTCTTCAGACTCATTGAGGTTATTATTTTGACTCATGAGTTGTATTGTGACTATTATATTATTTTATCATATTCGTGCTATTCTCCATATTAGATCTGTGATTGAGTATATTGATATTGTTGGTGGCTCATTATATTGTTAGATAGATTTTTCAAGACGCGTTCAATCGCCGATTCTGCGGCATAGGCTGGGCGTTATTTCCGACTTGCATCCCTACATCGGGTGCGGGTCGTGACACATTTTTAGTGGTGGCCCATGCAGGTCTTCGAGGTCATAATTAGTGCGATTCATAGTGGTGCTCTGAATTGAGTGCTATTACGAGCCTGTTTTAGGATATAGTATATAGGCTATAGGCTGAGAATACTCAATCATATCTAGGAAAAATTCTTTTGATTCATTCAACTGTTCTTCCTTGATATTGATATTGGATCTTTAAACTTTCCTTCCTTTGAGTGTCTTACATTATGTGCCATATTGATTCTTTCTTTCGCTTTATCTCAGGATGCCGCCTAAGACTAGATCGCAGCAGGGAAGAGGAGCTTCTGAGAGGTCTGCGACTTCCCAAGGGCATGTACCAGTCACTTCTCCGGTGATTGGAGTGTCAGATGTGTTCGTGGCTCCCCCTCCTACTCAGAGGATTGTTCCAGCTGTATCTGAGGGACTTCTATCTCCACCTTTCGTGCCAGCAGATACGATGCAGATGTTCACACAGTTTCGTGAGATATTGGAGGCGCAGAGTGCTCAGTCTGAGGTACACTAGAGGCAGATCGATATCTTACGGTAGGGTATCGAGAGTGCTTATCAGCTTGCTCATGCTGTAGTAGAGATGAGTTTCGATCCAGCAACAGATTGCTCCTCAGGTTGCTCATCTTCGGCCAGGCAACATTCAAGACTTCAAGAAGCTGGAGCCTAGGGTCTTCAAGGGGACGAAGGGCATCGTCTATGCTGATGATTATCTCGAGGACTTTGAGCGTCTCATGAGGGTGTCTCGTCTTTCGTAGGATCTGAAAGTTGAGGCGATAGGACTTCAGCTGTTCGACGTTGCTTTTACTTGGTTCAGGAATGAGCCAATTCTTGTTGACGCAGGACAGTCTTGGGAGGTATTCAAGGACCTCTTCAAGAAGATGTTTTTTGTTCGGGCAGACAGGTTAGACTTGGGGAGGCAGTTCAAAGGCCCCATTCAGGGGAGCATATTTATGGAGGAATACGCTGTAGAGTTCGGCAAACAAAGCCGATTTCCGTAGTATTTGGTGAGAGAGCTGGAGGTTCTAGCTATTCATTTTTGCGAGGGTCTAAACAAGCAAGTGAAGATCCTTATTCTATCTTTTTATGAGGCTTACACGGAGATACATGCAGATGCACGTAAGGTTAAGCAGGAGTTGGGTTTAAAGCCTAAGAGAGATCGCGATTCTTTCCTGGGGGCAAACAGTAGTACAATATCTGCCAAGCATCTTTATTTCCAGTCCAGGCCTTTTCAGTAGCCACAACAGCACCAGACTCCAGTTAGGGCACTGTTTTACCATGCACCACAGCAGTAGAGAGTTACACTAAGCTTTCTGCCACTACTGTAAGAAGCCCATCCATATTCGGGAAGTTTGCAGAAGGAGGTTGGGAGTTTGTTTGTATTATTGTAACAAAAGACATCAGCTAAGGGAGTGTCCTTCCAACCCTCATCGTGCAGTTCAGGGAGCAGCTCCAGCTCCAAGGACACATGCGAGGCCATCTGCAGTACAGCCGAGGGGACTGCCACTTCCGACCCAACAGTAGTGTTATGTCCAGCATCATAATCAGGGAGGTGCACGTCAGGGACGAGCATTTTATATGACCGTCGAGGAGGACGAGCCCACCGGAGATGTCTTCGCAGGTTTTGTTCTTTTTGATTCTATTCCAGCTTTAGCATTATTTGATAGTGGTGCTTCCCATAGTTTTTTATATGTTTCTTTTGCTATAAAGCATGGTTTGGTAGCTGAGTCTTTACTTAGGACTTGTAAGATCTTGACCGGGAGAGGCATTATCCTGGTTAATAAAATTTGCAAGGATCGAAGAGTTACTTTGTGAGGCTATGAGTTGAGTATGTGTCTACTTGTAATGCTACTTCTGAGCTACGATATTATACTCGGGATGGATTGGTTGAGTAGGAACCGTGCTAGTATAGATTATAGAGGAGATAGAGTTTTGTTTGGTCTGACAAGAGAGCCCGAGTTCGAGTTTGCTAGAAGAGATATAGAGCAGGAAGGAGGCATTATCTGTGGAGCTATGGTGGAAGACTAGGAGTTACCGCATCCATTGATAGCAGGATTCTTTGATGTGTTTCCTGAGGAATTGCCAGGATTGTCGCCAGATCGAGATATTAAATTCTCTATAGACTTGGTGCCAGGGGCCGAACCAATTTTATAGCATGTCTATAGAGTAAACAACAGCGAGCTGGTCGAGCTAAAAAAGCAGATGGATGTATTATAGGATAAGGGGTTTATCAGATAGAGTTCTTCACCGTGGGGAGTCCTGGTATTGTTTATACCAAAGAAGGATAGATTAGTGCGCATGTGCATTGATTACAGGGTATTGAATAATCTCACTATCAAGAATAAATAGCCTTTGCCATAAATTGATGACTTGTTCGATCAGTTGAGTGGTGCCAAGGTATTTTCTAAGATAGATTTGAGATCAGGCTACCACCAGGTGGAAGTAAAGTCGGCGTACATACCGAAGACTTCTTTTAGAACTCGATATGGTCAGTATGAGTTTATGGTGATACCGTTTGGGTTGACTAATACCCCAACGGTATTTATGAATTTGATAAACAAGGTATTCCATCAGTACCTTAACAAGTTCATGGTGGTGTTCATCGATGACATACTCATATATTCGAAGTCACCGGAAGAGCACGAGGAGCATTTGCGAATTCTATTGGATGTACAGAGGTAGGAGAAGCTGTATGGGAAGCTGTCCAAGTATGAGTTCTTCCTGGACAAGGTGGAGTTCTTGGGATATGTTGTGACTGGTGATGGTATTTTAGTAGATCCGAAGAAGATCACGGCAGTGGACTCTTGGAAGTCTCTGAGTTCAGTAGCAGAGATCAGAAGTTTCTTGGGATTGGCAGGCTACTACAGGAAGTTTGTGCAAAATTTTTTAAGGATTGCCAAGCCGATGACCAGACTCACCAGAAAATATGTAGAGTTTGTTTGGACGAAGGATTGCCAGGTTGCTTTTGAGGAATTGAAGAAGAGGTTGACGTCTCATCCTATTTTGACGTTGCCATCAGGGTCAGGAGGTTTTACTATTTATAATGATGCATCGGGGAAAGATTTAGGTTGTGTTCTTTAACAGAATAGAAAAGTGATTGCCTATGTATCCAGGCAATTGCGTCCTCATGAGAAGAACTATCCTACCAATGATTTAGAGTTGGCAGCAGTATCTTTACCCTGAAGTTGTGAAAATACTATTTGTACAGAGAACGTATGGAGATCTTCACAGACTATAAGAGCTTGAAGTACGTTTTTATGCAGAATGAGTTGAATATGTGGCATCGTTGGTGGTTGGAACTGATAAAGGATTTTGACATATCTTTGTAGTATCGTCCTGGAAAAGCTAATGTAGTTGCCGATGCCTTGAGTAGGTATCCGGTAGCTATGTTCTTGACGCAGGATCGATATTTGTTGGAGGACTTGGAGAGCTTGGGCATTGAGATAATAGTTCCTGGTTTGGCTATGCAGATGTGGGGATTACAGATACACTCAGAGTTGATGGACAGGATCAAAGCATTCCAGTATGAGGATGTATCTCTGAGGAGCATCAGAGCTCAGGTGAGAGCAGGATTGGAGGATGATTTTACCATTGCTGTGGATGGATCTTTTTGGCATGGTGTTAGATTGTTTGTGCCTAGTAGGGAGCTGTATGAGGAGGTATTACAGGAAGCGCATCACTCTCAGTATTTCATACATCCAAGTGCCAACAAGATGTATCGGAATATGCGAGAGAGTGTGTGGTGGTATGGCATGAAGAGGGAAGTAGCATAATTTGTATCCAGATGCTTAGTGTGCCAGCAGGTGAAAGCATAAAGGTAGAGGCCAGGAGGTTTACTTCAGCCATTACCCATTCTAGAGTGGAAGTTAGAGCATATTACTATAGATTTTGTGTCCGGACTTCCACGATCTCCAGGGGAAAAAGACGCGATTTGGGTCATCGTTGACAGGTTGACCAAGTCGGCCCACTTTTTGCCTTTTAAGGTCGGTTTGTCTACGAAGAAGTTGGCAGAGATGTATGTGAGACATATCGTCAGGATACATGGAGTTTCCGTCAGCATAGTCTCGGATCAGGATAATTATTTCATTTCTCATTTCTGGAGGAGTTTGTAGGCAAGTTTGGGCACCCAACGCAAGTTCAGTACTGCATATCATCCCCAGACAGATGGGCAGTCAAAGAGGACTATTCTGACTCTCAAGGATATATTGTGCACTAGATTTCGGGGGTTCTTGGGAGGACCATCTCTATTTGATAGAGTTTGCTTATAATAACATCTACCAGGCTAGTATAGAGATATCATCATTTGAGGCTCTGTATTATCAGAGATATCGTACTCCCTTGTCATATGACAATATTGGAGAGAGAGTTTTGCTTGGGCCAGAGATGGTTGTGGATGCAGCGGAGAAGGTTAAGCTGATCAGAGATAGACTTCGAGTGACACAGGACATACACGGTATTGGGCCGATTGCCACCGGAGACCTTTGGAGTTTGAGGTATAGTTTAGATTTTTTGTTTTATGCTTGTTATTGGTTGTTTGTTATAGATTAAGTTCTTAAGGTTGTGTTTTCTTCTAGTTGGGTGGTTTGGTATTTCTGAGAATTTCTTCGACATGAGGCACGATTCGTTTCGGTGGAGACGGAAAGCTTAGTCCACGATTCATCAGACCTTTCACTAATCTAGAGAGGGTCGGTGTAGTTGCTTACAGACTAGACTTGCCACCTGCATTGGAGGGAGTGTATAACGTGTTTCACGTGTCATAGTTGAGATGGTATGTGGCAGATCCCAGTCACGTATTGGATCACACAGAGATAGAGGTGGGCCCTACTCTTAGCTATCTAGAGCAGCCAGTTGAGATTCTGGATCGGAGAGAGAAGGTGCTGAGGAACTAGACTATTCCTTTGGTACATATTACATGGAGGGATCACTCTCCAGGAGAGTCTACCTGGGAGAGAGATGATAAAATGTGATAGCGTTATCCATATTTATTTGTGCCTTGAGGTATGTCATTTCCTAGTTATGTTCTGTTCTTTTCTGTTATGTTCTATTATTTTCTGCGAGTAGTTTTCGTCTTTGAATTTTGAGGACAAAATTATTTTAAGGAGGGTAGACTTGTCACTACCATATTTTCTAGCAAAGGATATTTTGGTTATTTCATAAATAATTAAATATTATATATTGAATAATTATTTATTATGTTATTTATTTATTGATAGATGTTATTTTATTATTTTGGACTTGTATTAGTGGACCTAACTAGTTTAGTTTAGACCCAAGGACCAACAATATTAAATTGTTAGAATTAAGTCCAATTAGAAGTCCATTCATTAGGAGGATGATTAGTTTAAGTAAAACCATTAGACTATAACCTTTCTTCCTTAATTATTTCTTCATGAGAGGCCCCAAGGGATATAATAGATATTAAATAGTGACTTGGGGAGGGGGTCAAGTGGCTGGCCCATTAAAAGAGGGGGGAAAGTTTCTCTCTCCTTTTTTTATTTTAAAACTAGATCTAGAATTTTTCTCAACCAAATTCCTTCATTCCACATCAATGCCCTACCAAATTGTATTCTAATTCCTTTCCAAATTATCATTGGAGACTAGTAGAGAAAGAATCTAGAAGAAGGAAGCAAAGATCTACAAAGAGGAGCAAGGATCAACAAGTTGAAGGCCAATTTTATCAAATTTGGAGGTTGCATTGGGAATCCATCTCCCAATAGGTATAATTCAATTTATTCTCTTTTATTAGGTTCTAAATCTAAGATTTAACCATGGTAAACTATCCCATATACATAGGCTACCCATAAAAATAAGAATTGAGTTCATAGAAGGCCTATGGAGAAAGTTATAGCACTTTTTATGTCAATTTTACTGGAATTCCGAAATTGACACTTGTTTTGTTTGTCAATTGGTGATATAGATCAATTTGACATGTATTTGGTTGTTTGTGGCTAGTTTTGTGTCCATAATTGGATACGTGTGTGAAGTATCCCAATAATTTGGTGATACGTGTTAATTTGGAGGGTTTTTCTCTTACACGGGACTTTATGTATGTCATATTTTGATACGGACACGTAGATATGTGTTTGACTCTTTGTATTGTTCATATATTGTAATTTAGACTTGCTCGTATCCTTTGGGGCACGTTTAGTTGTGTAGTAAACTCGTATCGTAAGTGTATCATAGATCTAGTGTGATACGGGTGCGATGCACTCCACGTGTTTGTTGTATTGCATTCTAGATCCAGTTTATATTATTCTTAGCTATTATAATAGATGTATTCATATATATATATATAATAATTATTATGCATGTATATGTGGTTATATGTACTAGTGTATTAGTATATATAAGTATATGTGCTTATATATATATGTAGATATATATCTATATATATATATATATATATATATAGCTTATTGAATATTATGATATATGTATATATGTAAGTGGAATATGTATGTATATTTGTATATATATATGTATGGAATCTAGTAGAGTATTTGTGTTATGTTCATATACGTATATATGTAAATGTGTATTTATATATATGAACTTATGCATATGTGTTTGTGAGGGGTATTATATATATATGTTATGTAGGAGAATGAGTGTGTGCATATATATACATTTATATGTTATGAATCTAGATGTATATTGAGAGTGTATATAGATATATATATTGTAGCTACTAAAGAGAGTGGTTATATATCTATGTGTTTAGATAGTGTATGGATAGATATATATATAGGTGTACTTGTAGGTGTATGTATGTGATGGAAGGCTAGGCTCGGGTAGTGTGCACTCAGCACTGCACAGTGCAACAATATGTAGATCGGCAGTAGCAGCAGCATGAAGGTGCAGTAGCAGCAGCAGATAGATCAGCAGCAGCAACAACATAAAGGTACAGCAGCAGCAGCAGATAGATCAGCAGCAGTAGCAGGTTGATCAGCAGCAGCAGCATCAGTAATATGAAGGTACAACAGCAACAGCAGCAGCAGCAGTGGCAGATAGATCAGCAACAGCAATAAGTAGATCAACAGCAGCAACAGTAGTGGCAGATAGATCAGCAACAGCAATAAGTAAATCAACAGCAGCAACAGTAGTGGCAGATAGATCAGCAACAGCAGCAGGTAGATCAGCAGTAGTAGCACCATGTACCAGCAACAACAGCAACTTAGGAAGCTCCATCAACAGGCAACAGCTAGGTAGATGGGTAGTTAACTTGATAGTTAGTTAAATATGCATTGTTAGTTTAGTTTGATAATTGGTAGATATGTAGCATTATAAGTATAGGTAATATGTTAAGTTAATAGTTATGTATGGATATGATATATATATGTTAGTAATTATAGGGTTATATATATATATCTAGTAGAGATAGCCATTTAGTGATAGGTATATATACCTACTTATGTATCTTTACCTATATGTATCTATATTGTATGAGTGCATTGGTATTAAGTTATTATGTAAGTAGGTATATGTATGTATTAGTTGCTTTAGTAGTTAGAGATTAGTTGGATAGCTAGTAGTATATACTAGTAGTTGGTATTATAGAAGTTATATTAGATTGATATATACATGTCTTAATTTATATATAGCTAGTGGGGTAGCTACTATATATTAGAATCACATTTACCTTGAGATACCAAAGTAAGTGTCAAGGTATTAAGGATATTCAAGGTATTTGGGTTCGAGTATCAAAATGGGTAATTAGTGGTGCGATACCGAGTTGGTTCAAAAATAAGGGATCCATTTAGCAATTATAATTAGGATTAGTATATTTAATATTGATTGAATATATATATATGCTATTTCCATATCTCTTGTTTGAGTATCTTAGTATCTTTGATTTTGCTAGTGTGGCCTAGTTTTATAGTATATGGACTGAATATCCTTGAGATAGACTCATACAACCTAAAAATAGGTAGTTTGACCAAGTTTGACCGGTTTGACTTAGAGTTGACCTAGTTTGACTGTTTTAACTTAGAAATAGCTCTTTGACCTAGATGTTGACTAGTTTAACTTATTTTTATTTTGAAACCTTTTATTGATGTTATATTCTATATCTAGGTCTTCGAGGATCGTACCAGACATCTGTGATACTATTCACTGGACTTCAAGCGAGTACATTCTCTAATAATTTTTTATTTATAATATACTCTATGTTTATTGTATCGAATATAGATATTCTTGATTTCTTGACATGATGGTTACACAGATTGGTATATCCGGATCTCGTTGTGAGATATTATTCCTTGGTATATATGGTGTATATTGTGCAAGCCTTGTTTTATTATTCTTCTTGTACATGTACGGACACTAATTCTCGGGAAGAGTAGCTATCTTCTTAGAGAATCCTGTGCCATAGCGTACCATAGTTGGATCCACTATACCAGTCGGGATTGGGGAGTATGTAGTGTAGATATGTGATCATACCCTCCTTGTATCAAGTCTTGTTCATTGAATAGTGTTAATCATACACCACCCGTATAATTATCCAGGCCATATATCTTGTATCAAGTTTCCAAGCCGATCACATATTAAAGCTGGTACTCACTCACTTAGTCATTAATATTCTTATTCATTACCATATTATTCATTTTTGTATTTATTCCAGTATTTCCTTTATTGTATATCTCTTGTATCTATTGTTGTATCTTGTATATTCATATCTATTTATTGTTACATAGTTTATATCATTGATTAGAACTGTTGTTAGAGATGTACTCTGCTTCTTTCCTGACTGGATATATTTTTCTCAGATGACACTGAGGAGTGGTATCCTACTCATTACGGGCCTCAAGATATTGTGGGCTTAGAGCTAGAGACCCTGGCTCAGGAGAGACTCATCCCGACTAAGACAGATGACCCGGGACTTGTAGCTTCTTAATTATTCTCTTGTACTGGATTTGTCTCCAGCTTATTATTTAGTATTTTTTTCAGACTCATTGAGGTTATTATTTTGACTCATGAGTTGTATTATGACTATTCGTGACTATTCTATTCTTTTATCATATTCGTGCTATTCTCCATCTTAGATCTGTGATTGAGTATATTAATATTGTTGATGGCTCATTATATTATTAGATATATTACCCAAACAGTGTTCTACCGCCAATTCTACGACGTAGGCTGGACGTTGTTCCCGACTTGCATTCCTACACCGGGTGCGGGTCGTGACACGCCCTGTCTGACGTTCAGCTTCAGCCGTAAATCCTTGAACTTCTCAAATGCTTCATCTTTTGACTTGGGCAGATAGACGAACGCATACTTCAAATAGTCGTCGATGAAAATAATAAAATACTTTATCTTTTTGGAGAACTATTTGAAGTCACATATATCTGAATGTACCAACTCCAGAAGATCTGAGCTTCGGTTAACCCACTTAAATAATTTTCTTGTGATCTTTGTCTACGTATAGACCTCACACTTCTCCACCTCCTTATCTCCATATTTGGAGATAAGCCTTAGAATAGACATCTTGTTGATTCTTTTATAATGAACATGTCCTACTCTATTATGCCATGACTCAAAAGAGTAACCAAAAGAAGAGACTACATTTATAATTTTATGCTGAGTTACAAGTTAAAGTTTAAATATCCCTTCGGAGAAAATGATTTTTTGAAGTATGTTCCTTTGTAAGACATCACCATCTGCCTAGCATTGATGTCCATCATAAAGCCTACATTGCGAAGAAGACTTCCCGAGACCAGGTTCTTAGTTATCATCAGTACATGCTTCAGATCATGAAGCGTCAGTGACTTCCCCAAAGTCAAGTTCAGTACCACCATTTTGGTCCCAAGTACTTCAACTTGTGCCTGGTTTTCCACCATATCCTTCTCAGATGTAGGCTCGTATGTAGTGAATAACTCCCTCTTTGAGAAAATATGGCAGGATGTGCTAGTATCCACCCATCAGTCGATATCGATACCAGTCATGACAACCTGCACAATCATAACAACCATGTTAGGCTCACATTGCTATATCTGTTTGGACTTAGATCTACAGTCACTCCGGTAGTGGCCCTTCATGCCATAATTAAAGCAAGTCACATATGACTTGGGTTTTCGCTTTATCTTGAACGAGGCCAACTTCACCTTCAGATGATTGAAGTCCCTCTTCTTATTATAAGAAGCCTTCTGCTTTCCCTTAGAATCACTAGCATGCACCAAGTTGGCCTTTGCCAAATACTTAGACAGGGAGTCCAGCTTCAGTTATCCCCTCGCTATATCTTCAATATGAATTCAGTGAAGTAGATCTTCGAGCTGGATCTCCATCTTCTTTTGGTATATGTCATTCTTGAAATTAATCCAACCTGGAGAAAGCTTGGTGACTATAGCCCCTACCATGAGCTTGTCTTCTTGCATCATGCCTTCTTTCTCCAGTTTTTGCTGTATCTTTAGTAGTTCCTTGACTCGTGGTAGCATTACCTTCTCGTATTCAAATTGCATAGTGAATAATTTTTTGACGAGATAGATTTTGGATATTTTCTCGTCAGTTTTGTAATGCTTCTCAAGAGCTTCCAAGACATCTTTTGCTTATATTTCTTATTGTATGACTTTGCCATCGAGTCATCCATTATATTTAGGATCAATAGCCTGCAGAGGTCATTATCTTCTTTCTACTTAGAGTGCCCATCCTGCGCTATACCAACTTCAAGTTCTCCTCCATCTTCAGAAATGGTAGGTTCTGGATCAACCAACACATAAGAAACTTTGATAAGACGAATATTTAGAGAGAGCTTCCTCTTCCAAATATTGTAGTGTTCACCATCTGCTAGTATAGAGATGTTTGAGCGATTCTCCATCTAACTCGGATCTTGCTTTGAGATTGTTAGTCCCGAGGTATATCAAAGATGGCAAAACATGGGCTAATAACAGAGCTTCAAGCAAAAACTAAAAGTTCGTTCTCTACTAGAACCCAAGTTGTCATCGAGACATAGAGCTTCCGGCAAACAAGTTTGTCCTTTGATGAACTTGATTCCAACGAATCACAGAAGACAATGGAGAAGTTGGCTAACCAAAAACTCGCAAGAGTCACTCTTCAAGTGATGCACAACTCCTAAGAAGCATACCTCAAAGAACAGGTTACAAACTGACAACCACGAAAAAGAAACTATAATAAATATGTTCTTTTCTTTACGTTCGCAGATGCTACAATGAGATAAAAAAGTACAAAAGAAACAAAAAAAATGATAAGAACTCCTACTAGGTGATGAAAACCACCGGTGCACAAACCAAGATTTGCCCTATTTGTGATATGTACCGAGCAACCAACAAGCTCTCAAAGAACTTCTGGAACGCTCGTATCATCTTTCTTCTGGACTTGCATGAACTACCCACTACTAAAATTTAGCCAAATAGCGGCGTTCTTATCGACAAAAAAATAAAAATGTCGCTAAATTATAAGAATTTAGTGACATTACTATAAAATATCATAATATATCGCTGTGAGCGACGTTTGGCAACATCTAGCGATTACCATTAGTAATATGGAAAAAAATGCCGCCAAGCGTCACTAGACGTCGCTAACTTTTTAATTTCAACGACGTTTAATGAGGTCATGTCATTTATATTGCATAATTTTAAAACTCAGCGACGTTTAGCGACGTAATTTAAAGATGTCGCTGAAGATTTCAATATAGGGTTTGGTTTTTTATTTACCCCCAATATTTTGACAGACTCCACCCCCCCTCGAGACCCTCCTCGCCCCTGAGACCACCCTTGCCAGCCCGCCTGCCCCGATGCTGCCCTCGCCGATATTGTCCCAGCCGCCCTCGCCGCCTACCTACGCTCCTCCTCCCCACCCGCTTATCCTCTTTTCCATAGCTCCAGCCACCACCACTGGTCCTCCTTCCCTCCATCTCGGTAAACCCTAATCCTGACCTTAACCCTCTCTCTCTCTCTCAGCACAGACCCTGACACATCATAACACATACTGACATGACCCTGACACTGACACTATCACACAAACATTGACCCTGACATGACATACACACACACACTTTCACAGACACATACATGACAGGCACGCACATACACACTAATAGAGACATATTTGAGTTGGACATAGACACAAACACAGACACGAACACGAATACGGATACTGACACTGACATACACACACTGACAGAAACATACATACACTAACACATACACATAAGCCCTATTTCAAATATATATATTCCTTTGAAAATTTCTAATATAGTATTATTTAACTTCCTAGAATTGTATGTTCATTTAGAAAAAAAATATAGAGTTAGGAAGCTCATATGTGTTTGTGTATATGAAGAGGAATTTATAGTATAAGTATAATGCTCATTATAAAAATAAGGTAATGATACTTTTAGTCAATATTGTTAGGTGTATGATACAATTGTATACTATTTCAATGATACTTTAATAGTATAAGTGTAATGTTCATTATGAAAATAGATAATGACATACATTAACATACATAAAATTGACACAAATACAGATATGATACGGACACATAAACACAGACACTGACATAAAACTTGGGTTAGGGCTAGTATCCCAACGACCCCCAAGATTCTTTTGTTTGATTTTTGTATATTTTTGTATTGTAGGCTAGTATAAAGGATAGTTCTCATGTACGTTGATGAGAATGAGAAAATGCAAGCTCAATAAGTAACCATATCGCCAATAACACCAAGGCAATATTAGGCCCCAAAGCCATTGAGACCCTTCTATGTAGATAGTACATTGTGTGTGTGTTCATGTGTGTGTGTGTATGTGTGTCAATTGTATGAGAGTATCCAAGTGAGAGGAGTGTATGTATATATGTTTGAGTGAGGGATGAGTGAGCTAGTGAGGGTTAATAATCTATATAGATATATATATATATATATATATATATAAAGGTATAGAAATATACAGTTATAGAAGTAGGTATAAATATGTGTTGATTGTCAAGAGTGAGTGGCCTAGAGTGTATGTTGGTACCAAGATACTGAGTTTCAAGTATAGCTATTATCATGGGTATTTGAATTGTATCCTAGTGTCAAGATACAAAAGAGTATTAATGTGATATTGTGTACCATGGTATAGAAATATACAGTTATAGGAGTAGGTATAAATGATATGTTTATTTGATGAATAGAGTTGTTACTTTGACGTCTACTCATGAATCATGATATGGATACTCACGCATCACAACTCGAATACTTACGCATCAATCAGAGTTGTTACTTTGATGAACATATGTATATATCTTTACATCCATTTGGATAATATACTTGAACGATGTATATTCATATTTGTAGAATTATCTATAAATAGATCTGAATTACTACCTACGTCATCGTTTATGGATGTACAACTGTCATCCTTATGACATGTACAGTGTGCGAGATAAATTCATACAGGGGGTAGAACAGTTCCTGCAGTTCGCCAAGGCATTCCCTCGGTACATGGATGGCACCAAAATTAAGTATCCGTATGTGATATGTCGCAACTTGAAATATTACTCAGAAGTGGATGTGACATATCATTTATACTTATAGAATTTTATACCAAATTACTATCAGTGGACCTCACACGGAGAACTTGTGTCTTTAGCATCGGAGTCGAAGCCTTATGTGGAGCCGTATATGGATGTCCCCGACCATGCTGATTACGATGACGGGTGCGTGAATATGGTTTTTGACGCTACCAGACCTAGTTTCAATTCGGATAATCATGATGAAGCTGAGGAGGCACCAAATTTTGATGCTGTAAAGTTTATGGAGTTACTGGAGAATACAAGCACTCCATTATATCCTGGTTGTGAGGATCATTCACCGTTGGAGGTTATTATAAGATTATTGAGCATCAAGTCTGATTTTAACATATCGTAAGAATGTTGCAACTGAATTATAGAGATCTTGTCAGAGGGTGCTAACTTGCCTAAGGACTTCTACCGATCTAAGAGGATGGTGAGATCACTCTGGATAAAAAATAAGAAAATTGATGCATGTCACAACGGGTGCATATTGTACTACAAAGACGACAAGGATGATGATGCGTGCAGATTCTATGCTGCTGATAGCTATAAGGCTACTGGTAGAGGAAGGTCTGTCGGTGCAAGAAAGCCTACCGACGGTGCAAGAAAGTCTATCGATTAGATGCACTAATTTTCTTTGATGCCACTTTTGTAGAGGTTATTTATGGTGAAGGAGACTGCAAAAAATATGAGTTGGAACAGGCAGAAATCGATAAAGAAGCATGGAAGCCTTTTGATCGAGAGTATCCATATTTTGTTTCAATCTGCATTATGTCAGATTAGGGCTCTCCTGACGATTTTACCCCATTCGTACTTTTGGGCTTCCAGTATTCGTGTTGGCCTGTGATCATCACTCCGTACAATCTATCACCTTAGATGTTCATGAAGACTCCGTATATGTTCCTATCCATTATTATCCAGAGTCTAAATAATCTGAAAAGGAATATCGATGTGTATTTACGGCCATTGATAGATGAGTTGAATTAGCTGTGAAAAGTATGGGCCAACATGTATGATATTTTTAGAAAGCAAAATTTTCAGATGAGGGCAGTACTTATATGGACCATCAATGACTTTCTGGCTTATGGAATGTTATCAGGATGGATAACTTAAGGCCATCTTTTATGTCCGTATTGCATGGACCATCTAAGGTTTTTCGTTTGAAATAAGGAGGCAACCCATCATTCTTCGATTGTCATCGATAATTCCTGCCGAAGGATCATCCGTACCGGAGGA
The DNA here is from genome assembly GCA_036927795.1 of Iris macrosiphon. Classification (NCBI taxonomy): domain Eukaryota; kingdom Viridiplantae; phylum Streptophyta; class Magnoliopsida; order Asparagales; family Iridaceae; genus Iris; species Iris macrosiphon. Next base: position 145,349,731 of record JAYESA010000001.1, on the reverse strand, counting down.
ACATGAATGCTTTTCCTATTGACATTATGGATAAGGCCAATTTACCGCCAAGGGGGCCCGGATACACGACATGGAAAGAGGTAAAAGATTTACCAAGTGCTATCGAAGATCCTGCTAAGGGATACAAGTGTGACGGATTTGGTCGCACTCATAACTGAACGAAGAGGAGTATATTCCGGGATCTGCAATATTGGAGCACCAATCTGATCAGACATAACCTTAATATCATTCATATAAAAAAGAATGTATTTGATAACATAATTAATACTATAATAGACATAAAGGTATAAAGAGCCACGAAGGCAAAAGATAATCCGAAGGCCAGGTTTGACTTGGAAGAAATATGTAGACGTCCTGCGTTGTATTTGATAGAGGAGGAGAATGAAAAGTTAAGGCATCCTAAGAAAATTTTCTTACTGGAGAAGGAGGATAAATAAAGACTTTATGGGTAGATTCAGTGCCTAAAATTTCCAAACGGGTATGTGTCGAACTTGAAAAGATGCATCGACCTCAAGGAGAACAAACTGATAGGTATAAAGAGCCACGATTGTCACATATTCATGGAGAGGTTAATTTTGATTATATTTTGGAAATTCTTACCGTTGGTTGTCTGGGATTCATTTACAGAGCTTAGCATATTCTTCAGAGATATTTGTTCTACTAAGTTGCTCGTCGATCGTCTAGAAAAGCAAGAGAAGGATATTATAGTAAAACTGTGCAACCTCGAGAAGGTGTTTCTTCCTGGATTCTTTGACTCCATTGAGGATTTATCAATTTATATTTTTATGAGGCACATATTGGTGGGCCTGTCATTATAGCTAGATGTACCTATTCAAGCGGCATATGAATCACCTAAAATGAAAGATAAAAAATAAGGCACTGGTTGAGATTCTATTTGTGAAGCTTATATTCTCGAGAAGATTATAAACTTTTACTCGACGTATTTCAAACCTCATATTGCTACTAATAGAATGAGAGCTCTGAGAAATAATAACAAATATCAGGAATCTAATGATACAATACTGAAGTTTTTAATGCATCCAAAAATCCTTCAGGGAAAATAAGGAAAAAATATTTGAATGACGACGAGCTAAGAGCTGCTCAGTTGTATATATTACTCAATTGCGACGAGGATGAAGTGGAGAAGCTAGAGGTGTAAGTAATTTATACATCCACGTTTATGTCATCTCGGTGTAATAGTATAAGCTAATATTATACTACTAATCGACGATTGCTTCATTATTTTTTAGCACATATAATGATAAGCTGAGGTCGTTAGACCCTACATAACAAACGAAGAAGTAGAACAAGAAATGAGGCATCATTTTCCTTCTTTGTTGAGCACTTATGTAAGGAGCTCGGTAATTACTTTTTTCAGTATGCACTTGCACAATAAATAACTTACTATCGCTTCTTTGGTATTTAGGTCGATCGTCTAATAACACCTGAGACAGAATTTATTAGAACTCTAGCCAAGGGACCAATTACTGCCATCGAAATATGGCCATATTACTGTTTGAATGGGTTTAGGTTCAAGTCAAGAAATGCTCCGATCAGAGACAGCTTCCTGGATCTTGATTCCACAAAAAAAAGTTGTTTGTGTATCAAATCTTTGAACTATAAAGACGTTAATCCAGGCAATAATTTATTTAGCATCTTACGAGAGATTGTAGAGTTAACATATAATAATGGCACAGAACTTGCTAAGATCGTGTTATTCAAGTGTGAATGGTTCAATTTTATTCAAGATCAAGGTTGGAAAATTGACAAGCATGGTCTTGTGGATATAAACTACAAGCATAGATATCAAGGCTACGAACTATTTTTCCTATCAAGTCAGGCTCAGCTTGTGTACTTCATAACTTATCCTAGATGTGTAACAACGAGGTCGGACTGGTGGGCATATGGAAGACTAAAGCTAGAAATACCTTTTACGTTAATAAAATAGCTTATCAGGATGATGAGCTACCTCTGTAACAAATATTGTAGATGTGGACTCAACGGAAGTTACTCATTACACGACTAATAATGTAGAAGAGGTATAATTATTTGAAGATGAAGATGAATATGAAGACGAAGTAGATGAAAGTGAAGATAAGGAGGAATAGGAAGACGAGGAAGTCGAAGAAGATAAATTTTCTGAAGATGATTGAAAATAAAATAAATCCATTTGGACTTGTGATATATATTACATTTTGACTGTAGAATATAATATCCATTTAGACTTGTGACACTACTAGTTATTTACTGTACAATTCTATTAATACTGTGATATATGACACATACACAGACACAGGTAAACCTAAACCCTATCTGACATGACACAGATACAGACACAGATATAGACATAGACACAGACATGTACACACACATAGACACATACACAATACGACATATTCATACACATACGGATGAGACACACTCATACTAACATGACACACACATACTGACACGATACACCGACAAAGATACACTTTTCTTCCAAAATAGTGTTGCATGTGTGTATTTTTTATATTTGTGTTGCATTTGGTTATATGTGTATAATAGGCCCTATGTGTCAAATTTGGTTATATGTATATTTGTGTAACAAAATATTTTAGGGTGTCAAGTTGTGACTATGATCGTGCCTATGTTTTATCATCTTATGTTACTATCAGGTATGACAGGATGACGCGGATCATTCAGATGTAGATACTCTAGATGGAGTGCTCCTCCGGTACTGGCTACTAGTTCCTGATCCTAGTCACAGAGTACTCCAATGTATAGACTAGTTATATCTCCGACTTCGTCGATGGTACATGGTAGTACTCTTGGGACGAGTAGTTCTATGCCAGGGACTACTCCTCCGTCCAGCCTTTCTCCTCCTGACGGCACCATGGAGACAGAGGAGGAGATGAAAGAGGTTGAGTCGACTCCGTCTGTGCATGATCAGAGTGATCCTCCATGCGCGCCTCCGGTTGACACGAGGATGGAGATTTATAGGGACGGGCCTAGCTAGTAAGTTAAATAGTTAACATTTTAAAAATAATTATATCTATATATTCATGAATTTAATTATAGTTGTATAGATATCGTCCCTCGACGGTACAGAGAACATTGTACATTTTCTGAGGCAGAACTATAGTGTGCCATGGATCAACTACTTAGATGCTCCTGAAGATATGAAGGCATTTTGGTTTGCCCACTTTAAGATAAAATTATATTTTATTTTAATATCAATAATCCTTTATGCATATTATGTAACTCTCTATTTTACTTCTTATAGAAAATATATTTTTCTCCACCACACCGGGCTGAGAAGATCGAGGAGCAATTTCCTACCGTCGCCGCCAAGCTGATCCGTGATGCGATCAACGACTAGAAGTCTCGTGATCACTCCGGACAACCGATCCCTGGTTGGATCACGTCTGAGGACGAACCCAGGTATAAGGAAAGGTCAGAGAAAGCAAATGCGGCTAGGTCGAAGGCAGAAAAGTGGTATAGTGGCTCGATTCCCAAGACAGAATATTTTTGTCGTCTGATATGTATTCTATTAAATATATATTATTTTAATAAAAGTAGGATAATATGATTAATTTTAATAACAAATAATATAATTTTTAATAGGTACAGAGAGGTGAGGATGCCAAAATGGTGACCGTCTTCCTGGCCACCCATTAGAAGGACTAAAAGTTCATTAATGAGAAGGCCACACTGACCTATGTACGTTTTACTACCCTGTGTTAGTTTTAATATAATTTGGAAAATATGTAAATATATATCTATATAGTTAGTAATAAGTAACTTAGACATTAGCAACCACTTTTCTAGGACGAGTATCTTAAACTACGTGAGCGAACGGCTGCTACTACACCTGCAAAGGGAGGTGGTGGTACTTCATTATAGCCCTCTACAGCTCCGTCTGTGGACGAGCTTTGGATGACTGTCATTGGTGGCCTTCAGAGGAGTACGTACTACGATACGGGATCCTATGGTGCCTTTGTTATGATGTAGTCATCCATGGCCCCCTCTGTCAGTGTGCATTCCTTTCAGACTTTATAGGTATTGACACAAGCCCAGGAGAGCATTGACCGTCAGATTGCTGACCTACGTGACGACTTGCTATGGAGGATTATGGAGCAGTCACAATCTGTGCCCGAGATGGACGATGCGACGATCACTGCGTGATTTGATACATGAGCCATATGGAGCTCAGGACTCCGAGCCAGACTACAGAGCACAGCCTTATGGAGCTCAGGACTATGAGCCAGACGACAGAGAGCAGCATGGCAACTTTGGCCGCGTCTATAGAGCACAAACAGACGGAGCTGGAGGGGTCGTATAAGGCCATGATTGACTCACTTGCGAGGATACATGCGACACAAGATTTGTTGATTCGGTCGATGGTAAAAAATATTACGCCCTGGTCCCGAAATGGCCGATCGTCCTCGCTTGGTCCTTACAAAACCGATCGACCTTGCTTGGACGCGATACCGTAAAAACCTCAGTTGCACTTTCACCCGATATTGTACCTGCACAAGACACAAGTTAGATAACAAAAATATATATATAAAGGTACATGATTCAAAATGCAGAGAACCAAAGTTTAACACATTTGATCGGAAGACAAAATACTTTTTTTATTGAATACTTGAAGAATGGATTACAAAGTACTTGCTTGGACGATTACAAATATGCCATAGATGGTTATATCCTTTTTTACAAATCCCAAAACTAGCCACAATGTCCATACATCATATCCTTGTAGTAGGACAAAAAATTAAAATAACTAGCAGAGGAAAAGCTTGCACATAGGAGAGGAAAGATAAGGAAGCAGCACGAGCATGGTTTTACTAGATGGATGTGCTAGTACTGGTTCAAAATGCTCGCCAAGATCTCGATACCAGAACCTGAAGATTTTCCCATAAACGTGGGTCAATACTACAACATGTACTAGTGAGCGACCGTGGCCAAACTCACCTACAAATTCACACTAAGTAAATATGTGAAGCTAATATTATTAGGTGATCTTTCTGGTTGTCTAGTTTCTTTTTAACAATTCATGCAAAGAAACACAAACGATAAGTTGAACCATGCATATGATAATTCTTACCCATGCCGAATGGTTATCCCTGCAGCAGACACACAAGTTAGCCTTAATTTGCATATATAAATAAACTTATAAATCAATAATGGCATCAAGTATTAGTTATACAAGAAGGTAAACCTAGCATGCGTCCTAACTACATGATGGTCCACAGAAAAACCCATAAATAGCAGCTGGGACTACCACTACTAGAAAAGGCAGGATTAGGGACATTTTTTAGCGACGTCAAAGAAAATGTCGCTAGTAAAATATAAATTAGCGACTCCCTGTAAATACGTTGCTAGACGTCGCTAAATGGCGATATTTAGCGACGTTTAGCGACTTTGATTAAGATTTTAAAAGATTAGTCGCTATAAGTTCAATTAAGGTCGCTAAACGTCGCTAATATGTCTAATTTAGCGACGTATTTAGCGACGTTTATATTAAAAATATTTAGCAACGTATTTAGCGACGTCTATGACGTGTCGCTAAATTTATTTTGGCGATGTTTTTATTTGACGTAGCTAAATGTCTCTAAAATTTGGTTAATTCGGGCTCAGTTTTGTTTTCACCCATTTGTCGAATTTTTTAAAAGATTTGAAAAAATTTCGATTTCTCCCACCCCCCTCTCCGGCGACCAGCTTCTCCACAGCGGTTACTCCGACATCCCCCTCCTCCTCCTCGAGCTCTAGGTAAACCCTAACTTTCTCTCTCTCTATCTCTCTCTCTCTCTCATAGGACACACATGTAATACTGACACCACACACACATTTGACAGACACAGACACAGACACGACACACACGCACACATGTGACACCAACCCTAACCCAAAACTGACACGACCTGGGATCAGGACCTACGGTTAGGGTTAGGGTTAGGGTTAGGGTTAGGTTTTTTGACCTGGGGTTAGGGTTAGGGTTAGGGTTAGATTTTTTGATCAGGATTGATTCCTATACGTATATCTTATTCAAGACTGCCTTAATCCTAGAATACACTGTCTACTGCTCTACTCTACTCTGCCTAAATACATATACTTTTTGCTTACATGTAATTAATTATTGATGTTCACTAAGTTTACATTATGCACACTGCACACACTAACTCTACACTGATATAGCTCACTGGACACACACATTAATGATACACTGATCACTTATGATACAAACACATAGAATGACACTAATATCAATACACCGTAAACTGTATATTTATTTGACATTTGATTCTTGTTTCAACTTTTAGCCTTATAAAGTAAATATGCATCTCTATTCTCAGTGTCACATGTGATTTGAAGTTATTTGCGTTATCAGGTTAATTGGACAATTAGCATAAACTACTTGGAAGCTGTAAGTGCTACTCACATGGGTAGTCACTTGTTTTGAAGTTATTTGCATAGTTTCATAGTTGTACTATGTTCACTAATTGATGTGATTCGCATGTTTTGCCTAATATTAATCATTTCTACATATAATTATTTGCATATTTAATTTCTTTTAAATACTACTGTTGTCACTTCTATATTTTTTCTTCTAAAGATGGAAGTATGTTTTTGTATGTAGTAACATATTATTAGAACCAATAAGGGGTCGGTTTAGTAGTAATACTGGTAAGAGAAGGAAGGAATAGGTATTGGTTTGAACATTAGCGTGAGCAATAATTAAATGGGTGACGGGGTCTTGGTTTTCCTAGCTTAGGATGGGGATGGCCATTAAGTATTGGTGCTAGTAGTGGCCTAGGACAGGAAAAATCAGGGGTCAAATGACCTTATCTATAAATAAAATATAGAATCAGATTTTAAATATGACCATCTGGAATGACAAAGTGGACAAGGGTTTGGATAATACTTTGCTACTGTAGTCCAGTAGATATATTCACTATGAGAAAAGAAAGTAGAAACTTGAATCACATCAAAAAGTGTTGCTTATCAAATTTGATTTTACATAAAAATTCATTACCTTTTTTAATTTAATCCTACCATCATATAATAAGCTTTAACAATCCCAAACCAAGCCTAATAATCTTATATATATATCTCGAGAGCTGAGTTTCCAATCTTTTATTTCGGATTTAAGTTAAATTTAGTCTGCTATCTTTGAATTCATTGCTTTGTGAACGATCGAGTAGGCTCCAATGATCTAGCATGCTGCACAGGATCTAGCATGCTGCTGTCCTATAAAATATTGTACCTACACTGGTGTGCACACACTCTATATAGTGTCCCAGTGTCACTGTTACACCACAGTGCTAATGCACACCCACACTAGGAAAACTTTTATTCTTCTGGATTTGAGAATGCTATAATGGAGTTTCATAGGAAAACTTTGAAGCCTACTTACCACATCCTTCTTGACGATGATACATAATTATAGTCATATATATCCTACTTTGCTTCCTCTATGTGACTTCAAATATAGATTACCTAGCCAACTAATTGTCAGCTTCTTCTTTAGAGAATCACACTGTATGTAATAATTTATATGATACATACTGTATTTTTTGCAGAAGTATCAAGAAATGGATATGAATTACTATCTGCGTCATTGTTCGTTGATGTACAACCATCATCCTGATGACATGTGCGGTATACGGGATGAATTCATTGAGGGTGTACAGCAGTTCCTGTAGTTCACTAAGGCGTTCCCTCAGTACATGGACGGTACCAAAATTAAGTGTCCGTGTGTGAGATATTGTGTAAACTCCCTCACCCAAAATAGGTATTTTGTGTATATTTTATATTATTATATTTATTATAGATGTTGAAGTTATTTAGAGCATTCTCTTAGTTAATTAGAAAATAATTTGTTTTAGTATATTTACTTATAAAAATATTTATTTAGAATTATTTTTAGGCTATTTTAGATTATTGGGATTTTCCATAATTTTTAGTTAATTAAAAACTAGAAACACTAATTTTCTAGGACTTTGAAGAATTTATTTTATGTTCAAACTTAATTAAAAATATCCCAAACTTTTATTTTAGGTTCTAAATAATAAAATATATTTTTAAGAATTTTATGGGAATTTTTTGATTATTTTTAGCATTTATTTTGAGTTAATTATGAAAAACTGAATTAAAAACTAAACTCTGAAAAAAAAACCCAAAAAGTAATTAATTCTGCCCAGTCAGCAAACAGGGGGCCCACCTGTCAGCCTCCAGCAGTGAACAGTGCCGGGCCCGCCTGTCAGTGACTGCTGAGTGGGTGCGAGCCGAGCCGAGCCGACCTCGAGCCGAGCCGAGTCAGAGTTCGACTCGGACTCAGCTGAGCCGAGCCGCAGCGAACCCAGACCGTTAGATCTGAGCGGGCACCGTCAGATGGCTGCCACGTGGCGCTATCTGAGCTGCGGCTGCTCTCTCTCTCCTCTATATATATAATAGTTTAGATATTAATTTCTAGGGTTTTTCTTCAGCAGATTTTTGGGAAATTGTCATCTAGGGTTCCTTCATCTTCCAGAAGCCATTGCGCATAGCTCCAGACTCCAAACGAGGCCTACTTTTTTTGTTAGAACGATATTGAGGTTAGCTTTCTGATTATAAAAATTGTTTTTCAAAATTATGAGTATTAAAATCTGGAAAATTCGTAGAGCACATCATGTCCGAAAATAGACGTGTTTTGATATTTTTGCGATTCCGGGAGAACCAGGAATCAGAATCATGAACCGTTTAAAGTTTCAAAAATCTAATGTCGAGATCATCGACATATATTTTTCCCAGAATTTAATTCAAAGTATTTATATACTGTTAATTCTGTAGAACTTCTAGGTTAGAATTTAACCATCGGTGCACAATACAAAATTTTTATGTGCCATAATTCCCAAACAAATTTGAATTCGGACGAGCCGTAAATTCCAGCATGTTTTTGACGCTGAAATCTACAGGAAATCATGCATGAAAGTTGAGTTTGTGTCGGTTGACTTTTCGGTCAACAGATCGCCTCGATTTGCGTGCCATGAGTCTCGAGTTGATAAAATTCAGTTTCTTTGGACAAAATTTAGGAATTAACATAAAAATCAGAATAATAAGATTAAAATAGGATTTTAGAGTAATTATTCCAGAATTAAATAAATTAAAATAAATTATCTTTTGACGTGATAAATTTATAATACATAGGATATTGGATTTGTTCTGCGCGACTTCTGGAGCAGGTTATTGGTACATCGCAGCTTCCTTACCAGGCAAGATACCTTGCCAAATTGTTTACAGTACTTTGCATGCTATTTATATTTTTGTTTAGTCATTGCCTGTGTAGTTTCGTTCAGTTACAGTCATTGCATGTGTAGTTAGTTCAGTCATTACTATATATATTAGATATGTTGACACACACTTGACACCTAGTATCATGAGAGGACAATCATTAGACGTATGGGCTTTTAACCACTCTAGTAAACCGTAGTATATAGTTCGCACTACGGGCGTGTGTCGCGCTGGTCGCTACCCCAGAGGTATGTCGATTTTTGTAGAGTCGCGCTGGTCGCTACCCCAGAGGTATGTCGATTTCTGATGTCCATTGGCATGTGTGTGAGTTATGAGGCTTAGATCGAGTAGCCTACCCTTGCCCATACGTCGAAAAGTTGTCCTTATTTGCATTCATATAGATTGTCTTGTACAACGTACTTATTTATTTTCAAATATTATGCATGTTTACTGTACTCAAATTGGCTCGTATTTTCTGTATCTTGTTACGTCCCTATGAGGACCTGGTCCTCTGCCAGGTGTATCTATTCTTGAGTATTTGTAGGATCGCAGATTTGGATGATTACTTGTGATCTGAGGATGTCTTCTCTTCGAGCTGTGATTGATAGCTGGTATTCTTATATTGTGTTGTGGTATTGTACTTATATTGTATATACTTTTCCATTCGAGTTGGTAGTGGATTTGTTTCCATCCAACTATCATCCTTAGCTACTTATATTGAGATCTAGTTATATAGATGATGGTTATTTGTTTATATTGATTTTCTGTGGATGAGATCTAGAGTATACCCTGTGACTAATGACATATGTTTTATACCACTTGTGGATTTGATATTCATATTTTAGCGTACGTGTGGATTTGGTTTTCCATATATTGGAGTTGCTATATTCATGCGGCTGGCATGCTTACGTGTCCTAGTCCTACGTATTTTTGGGACTGGGGCGTGACATATTTTTGTGGTGGCCCATGCAGGTCGAGAGCATATTGTCTCGGTTACGTTACTGTACCGAACAAGCCTGCACCTAGGACTAGAGTATAGGATCTCATCCACAATTGACTATGATTCATCTTTCTCCTCTCTATTCTATTCGAATAATTGCATCCTGCTTGATTCCTGTACTTCCCTAATAGTTCTTTGAGAATAGCCTTCTGCTAGAATATAGGAACCCCTATGATTATGATGATAATTATGGTAGCACACCTATTAAGAATACAACGAGAATATAGACACACCACTAAGTTTAGAATATCTAGTGAACCCTAAAATTCCTTATCTATAGATTTGTTTACTATTACCCCTTGATGTATTATGAGGACGTGAGGGTAGTATAGACGCTACTAGAGTTAGAAGTTTTACCATAATGTTTGACACATAGTATCACATAGTCTTTTGACCTATTAATTGAAGTGTAACCGAATGATATTTATCTCATGCTAGCAAAAGACGACTGTTTATTCAGACCATAGAATTTAGAGGTCCTTGCCCTATTTGGTCGACTAGCGACTTAGATAAGGAGGTTGTATGATAACTGTAGAGATTGTAGAGTCTTTTATTATTATTGCTTATGTTGTTTTTGCCTTTGCGAACTTGAATTATTTTGTAACTTCTCACATCATAATCCAGCGTTATATTTTCTGTGCTACCTTGAATTATGCTGCTATTATAGCCTAGTTTTTGCAAGCTTAATCTTATATCGAGCTTGTTCATGACATATGTGTTATTGGGGCCTGATCAACCACACTAATACAAATTGTCTAATCAGAATCAGTGTATTATGGTCTAGCTAGCCATAATGCGCTTAATTCGCCCTTCGCAATAGTATTTTACGTGGATTGAGATGTATAGTTGACCAGTAGACAAATATACTTACCCTCTAGATACGACAAAGCATATCATATCAAGTACATAACTGCACCGATGTGAGCATGCGAATAGGAAATTACCAAATTAAGATTTCAATCCACAACTGTCTTGACAATTCCCATTTGAATTCTTTAAACGCTTTGATTCCCATACTTTTATTCTATTACCCCTCCTTGAACTCTTTTCCATTGCTTTCCGTCTTCCCTTGTTTCAGAAAGATGAAATCTCGTGCTTGGAAATAAGTGATACACGGATAGTACAAGATATACTCCAAAGGCCAATCACATTATTTGGTGACTATCTTTCATAATTGATTAAGGGCATATCACATATGATATAATTGGTGTTAAAGTTTTGAGGATTGAATGACATAAGAAAATAAATTGAGGAATATTTTTCTTAAATGTAAGAGCCTTATGTGATAGATGGATAAATTCTAAGTTGGGTAGAAATTGCATTATTAAACTTGAGAAGAATTCTTTTAGATTATGATCAAGTAGGATTAGATTGAGAGATTAAGTCCTTTTAAATGTGGAGAATTTGAAAAGAAGGATTAAGATAATGAGGATTTAACGAATTTTAAAATCTTGATATTGCGGACCAAATATTTATACTTCGAGCACATGATTTAAATTTTGAATATTGAAGGATGAATCATCGATTTAAATTTTGAGGATAAATATATAATTTTAGACTTGAACAATTGGTGAATTAGATTTAAATTTTATAATTTGATGATTTGAATTAAAAAGTTCAATTTTGATTGTTGGGTCACCTATTTAAAATATTGAGGATGTAAATTGAGTTTAAATATTTGAAGAATACAAAAATCTTAGGTTGAGAATAGGAATAAGATTTGATTAGAATTGTTTATTGTTCAAAGTCTAGAGGAGATTATGATAGTTGGAAACTGTGATATAAATTTTGATGTGGGATGTCATATAGACTTGAGTTAGATTTGGATATTGATTATTTAAAAATCGAGGAGAGATTACGACAGGTTGAATTTTGATTTAAACAGTGGTTATCTTAATTTTGAAGTGATCGCGATAGATTTGAATAGATTTTATTATTTAAATTTTTGGAAGAGATTGCGATTGACGTACCTTATGTACGAATGTGAAGGATTTAACAAATTATGCCTTATTTTAATTTTGAAGACGAAATTGTTTTAAGTTGGGTAGATTGTAAACTCCCTCACCCAAAATAGGTATTTTGTGTATATTTTATATTATTATATTTATTATAGATGTTGAAGTTATTTAGAGCATTCTCTTAGTTAATTAGAAAATAATTTGTTTTAGTATATTTACTTATATAAATATTTATTTAGAATTATTTTTAGGCTATTTTAGATTATTGGAATTTTTCCATAATTTTTAGTTAATTAAAAACTAGAAACACTAATTTTGTAGGACTTTAAAGAATTTATTTTATGTTCAAACTTAATTAAAAATATCCCAAACTTTTATTTTAGGTTCTAAATAATAAAATATATTTTCAAAATTTTTTTGGGAATTTTTTGATTATTTTTAGCATTTATTTTGAGTTAATTATGAAAAACTGAATTAAAAACTAAATTCTGAAAAAGAAAACCCAAAAAGTAATTAATTCTGCCCAGTCAGCAAACAGGTGGCCCACCTGTCAGCCTCCAGCAGTGAACAGTGCCGGGCCCGCCTGTCAGTGACTGCTGAGTGGGTGCGAGCCGAGCCGAGCCGACCTCGAGCCGAGCCGAGTCAGAGTTCGACTCGGACTCAGCTGAGCCGAGCCGCAGCGAACCCAGACCGTTAGATCTGAGCGGGCAGCGTCGGATGGCTGCCACGTGGCACTATCTGAGCCGCGGCTGCTCTCTCTCTCCTCTATATATATAATAGTTTAGATATTAATTTCTAGGGTTTTTCTTCAGCCGATTTTTGGAGAATTGTCATCTAGGGTTCCTTCATCTTCCAGAAGCCATTGCGCATAGCTCCGGACTCCAAACGAGGCCTACTTTTTTCATTAGAACGATATTGAGGTTAACTTTCTGATTATATAAATTATTTTTCGAAATTATGAGTATTAAATTCTGGAAAATTCGTAGAGCACAGCATGTCCGAAAATAGACGTATTTCGATGTTTTTGCGATTCCGGGAGAACCAGGAATCAGAATCACGAACCGTTTAAAGTTTCGGAAAACTAATGTCGAGATCATCGACATATATTTTTCCCAGAATTTAATTCGAAGTATTTATATACTGTTAATTCTGTAGAACTTCTAGGTTAGAATTTAACCATCGGTGCACAATACAAAATTTTTATGTGCCATAATTCCCAAACGAATTTGAATTCGGACGAGCCATAAATTCCAGCATGTTTTTGACGCTAAAATCTACAGGAAATCATGCATGAAAGTTGAGTTTGTGTCGGTTGACTTTTCGGTCAACAGATCGCCTCGATTTGCGTGCCATTAGTCTCGAGTTGATAAAATTCAGTTTCTTTGTACAAAATTTAGGAATTAACATAAAAATCAGAATAATAAGATTAAAATAGGATTTTAGAGTAATTATTCCAGAATTAAATAAATTAAAATAAATTATTTTTTGACGTGATAAATTTGTAATACATAGGATATTGGATTTGTTCTGCGCGACTTCTGGAGCAGGTTATTGGTACATCGCAGCTTCCTTACCAGGCAAGATACCTTGCCAAATTATTTACAGTACTTTGCATGCTATTTATATTTCTGTTTAGTCATTGCCTGTGTAGTTTCGTTCAGTTACAGTCATTGCATGTGTAGTTAGTTCAGTCATTACTATATATATTAGATATGTTGACACACACTTGACACCTAGTATCATGAGAGGACAATCATTAGGCGTATGGGCTTTTAACCACTCTGGTAAACTGTAGTATATAGTTCGCACTACGGGCGTGTGTCGCGCTGGTCGCTACCCCAGAGGTATGTCGATTTCTGTAGAGTCGCGCTGGTCGCTACCCCAGAGGTATGTCGATTTCTGATGTCCATTGGTGTGTGTGTGAGTTGTGAGGCTTAGATCGAGTAGCCTACCCTTGCCCATACGTTGAAAAGTTGTCCTTATTTACATTCATATAGATTGTCTTGTACAGCGTACTTATTTATTTTCAAATATTATGCATGTTTACTGTACTCAAATTGGCTCGTATTTTCTGTATCTTGTTACGTCCCTCTGAGGACCTGGTCCTCTGCCAGGTGTATCTGTTCTTGAGTATTTGCAGGATCGTAGATTTGGATGATTACTTGTGATCCGAGGATGTCTTCTCTTCGAGCTGTGATTGATAGCTGGTATTCTTATATTGTGTTATGGTATTGTACTTATATTGTATATACTTTTCCATTCGAGTTGGTAGTGGATTTGTTTCCATCCAACTATCATCCTTAGCTACTTATATTAAGATCTAGTTATATAGATGATGGTTATTTATTTATATTGATTTTCTGTGGATGAGATCTAGAGTATACCCTGTGACTTGTGACATATGTTTTATACCACTTGTGGATTTGATATTCATATTTCAGCGTACGTGTGGATTGGTTTTCCATATATTGGAGTTGCCATATTCATGCGGCTGGCATGCTTACGTGTCCTAGTCCTACGTATTTTTGGGACTGGGGCGTGACATATTGCAACAGTAAATATCATCCAGAGTTGAAGTCACATATCATTTATACTCGAAGGACTTTACGCCAAATTACTATCAGTGAACCACGCACGGAGAACTTGTGTCTCTAGCATCGGAGTCGGAGCCTTATATGGATGTCCACGACCACGATGCTTACGACGACGGGTGGGTGAACATGGTTTATGATGCGACGGGGCCTAGTTTCAATCCGGACAATTAAGATACGGCGGGACCTAGTTTCAATTCGGACAATTTTGATGCAGCTGAGGAGGCACCGAATGCCGATGCTGCAAAGTTTATGGAGTTGCTAGAGAATGCAAGGACTCCACTATATCCTGGTTGTGAGGATCATTCACCGTTGGAGGTGGTTACAATATTATTGAGCATCAAGTCCAATTTTAACATATCGCAAGAATGCTATAATTGACTAATCGATTTGATTATAGAGATCTTGCCCGAGGGTACAAAGTTGCCTAAAGACTTTTATCGATCTAAGAGGATGGTGAGATCGCTCTGGATGGGATACGAGAAAATTGATGCATGTCACAATGGGTGTATGTTGTACTACAAAGACGACAAGGATGAAGATGCATATAGATTCTGTGGTGCTGATCGCTACAAGGCCACTGTTAGAGAAAATTCTGTCGGTGCAAGGAAGCATGCCGATTCGATGCACTACTTGCCTTTGACGTCGCGGTTGCAATGGTTGTTTATGGTTAAGGAGACTGCAAAAAACATGAGTTATCACAGGCAAAAATAGACCGAAGGAGTATTGGATCATCCATCCGATGGAGAAGCATGGAAGTACTATAATCGAGAGTATCCAGATTTTGCTTCGAATCTACGTAATGTCAGATTGGGGCTCTCCTCTGACAATTTTACCCCATTCAAACTTTTGGGCTCCCAATATTCGTATTGGCCTGTGATCGTCACTCCGTATAATCTACCACCTTGCATGTGCATGAAGACTCCGTATATGTTCCTAACCGTTATTATTCTGGGTCCGAACAATAAAAAGAGGAACATTGATGTATATTTACAGCCTTTGATAGATGAGTTAAAACAGCTGTGGGAAGTAGGTGCCAACACGTACGATGTTTCTAGAAAGCAGAATTTTCAGATGAGGGCAATGTAGAAGCATGAAAAATACGCTGGATGACTCTACGCAGCATGGTGATGCAGGGCAACGTAAACAGGGGACCTCAGAGTATGGCGTAGAACTCCTCTGCTTTCAATGCAGCATTAAAGCGTACGAGGAACGCTTCATGATCCCCGAAATGAACCTGTCAAATCACGTAGTGAACTTGATGTCTGACTTCTGACAAAGAGTACTGCACGGCCACCCAGACGATGGCTGGAATAATGACAGACCACTCGGGGCACGCCTCTGTATTTAATGAACAGAATGATGGCAGATCTCTGTATTTAATGCAGGGAATTTGATTAAATGTCACCGAACCATCGTTTAGTGATATCCCCTTTGCGTAAACTATTTTACGCATACAAGGGAATACGCTGCCTTATTTTACACAGGCAGACGTGAACTGTTTACGCTCCACGGAAGACAAATAGACTGCCACGTCAAAAGCTGCTCTTCAAAGCTCGAGGCACGTCTCTGCACCCAATGCTCAGAATGGTAGCAGGCCTTCAGAACACGCCTCTGCAATTAATACACAAGATGATGGCGGATCTCTGCATTTAATCAGAGAGATTTGATTATATCTCCAAGAGTCGTAATTCTGGCTGAGACATCTACATCATCACTCTGGCACGTTACGCAGATGCTTCTACACCCATCCAATTCCTGTGCCCGCTCGGCTTCTACGCCTCTTCAGCTTCTATGCTCACTCGGCTTCTATGCCCACTCGGCCTTCTGTGCCTACTCGGCTTATATGCCATCAGGTTTCTACGCCTACCTGGCTTCTATGTCTACTTGGCTTCTACGCCAAGGTGACAGACATTGGCTTCTATGCCCACCTCTTCTACACGAGGGATACCTACCTACGTGGCTTCTACGCCGTGATCTTCGCAGCAGTTATACGCATTTTGTCCCTTAGTTGGACCCGCGTCACACGCTCATCCAAAAGATCATCTATACGCAGACATTGGTTATTTTAACCATTGTGTAAAAGGGTATTGTACTTTCCACTACTCGGTTTCTATACCGATTGAGTGGTCACTGTCACCAAAACTCTATAAATAGAGACCTCTATTGACAGGGGTCCGGGGGGGAGAAAATAGGTCGAGAAAAGAGGTCAAAAAACTCGAACAAGGTCGAACTTCAGAAAAGATCGAACCAAAGGTCGGGAAAAGAAGTCGAAGAGTCCTTGAGAGAGAGAGAGAAGAATCCAGAGCTCAGGCGAGGAGTAGCGATCAACGACTTTGGCATCGTGCATCCACTCTCCTCAGCAACCTCCGAAGCTATTCTCCGTCTTCTACGGCGCTTCTTCACCATCGTGTGGTCCAAGGGCTAAAGTGATCGACTGCAGATCAGACACCTATAGCAATATTTACCCAGATTTAAAAATTGTACTCCCACATCCTAGTATAGGATTAAATTGTACAAGCTTGTTTGTAAACCAAAGAAATGGGTTTCATATAAACCCTCGTCTTATATACACACTCTTTCGTTTATCACCATAAACAAGATGGCGGCTCTGCTGGGGACATCTTTCTCTTCTGACGAGGAAGCGATTGCTCAACATGATGCGGTATCCGTGGGATCCGTGAAGAAGACACTGGTCGTCCAGTTCGACCAGTCTGCTTACAAAGACATGCTTCGGACAGGGGGTAGCTCTCACTCTCTCTCTGTTCAAGACAACAGGAAGCTACGCAAGGTCTGGATGCCCAAGACATCTACTGCCATTCCTGTCGACTCTCCGACTTCTCCGACCAATGAGGTTGTAGCATTGCTCCCTCCGCGTCCTGCACATGAAATTCAGTCTCCCGTCTCTGGCAGAATAGACAAAACTTCTGGTAAGGCCTTAGTGCCAACCCAGAAGTATCTCCTGTGCCCTGCGCATAAAATTCATCTCCCGTCTTCGGCGGAATAGACAAAACTTCTGGTAAGGCCTTAGTGCCAACCCAGAGGTATCACCCGCGCCCTGCGCGTGAAATTCAGTCTCCCGTCTTCGGCGGAATAGACAAAACTTCTGGCAAGGCCTTAGTGCCAACCCAGAAGTATCACCCGCGCCCTGCGCGTGAAATTCAGTCTTTCGTCCTCGGCGGAATAGACGAAACTTCTGACAGTACCTTAGCGCCAAATCAGAAGAACCAAATACGCTCCACATGTAAAAATGCATCTGCCCTCTGGGAGAAGCAGATGATCCCTGCAAACTACGCAAGGGAAAGCAAGCGGCGGACTCCTCAACATCTCGGCCCTTACGCCAGCAAGGGAAAAATCTGTCCGGCCTCCGGATTACGCGAGGAACTGATGGCCGACTAAGGGCCTCCTCGGCTCTCTGCCAGCCGGAGCATAATGCCAAATTATGCCGGAAGAACTCCTCCAGCGTAGGGCAGACTCGGTTTACGGAAGAACAAGCTCCTCAGGGATTATCCGCCAACCAGATGGCCAACCTGTTGTATACGGGTGGCACAGGGAAAACTGGGGTTCCCAACATCCGGCCACTGCGGTGAATAGAAGGAACAAGCAGTCTTCTTCTTCTGTAAATCCTCCTGACCTGCGTACGTATCTAATCCAGAAACGCAAGGATAGGGGATCTTCCAGCATGTCTATTACGCCTCCTAGCGAGCACCATTGTAATAGTCATAGGATTATAGTTAATTGTTGTTGTTCTGAAGCAAGACGGTCGGTCTTCGACTGGTTAAACTACTCTCTGTCTTCCCAAGGAGAAGACCCCACACATGCATCGGTGAATATGGCTTCACACATACCTAGAGGACGATCAAGCTCAAGACGGCATCCCTCTAGAACTCCAAGCCGAAGGAGATTCAACCAGCTCCTCAGAAACACTGAAGTTGGGGTATTCCAAAACACCCATTCGAAGTCACAACAGCCAGTTTCATACTCTTTTGATTTCGATGCTAGGGGTCGCCAATCCCCCGAGTCAGATGCTGAAAGTATAGAGTCAACTTCTACAGCGACCTATACTAATCCTTCAATGACACCCAGGGAGATGGGAGTTTATGCCGTTGGAGATGAACACGAGGAAGCTTCGTCGTCAGGGAGCGCGGAACAACGTATCACTATACTGGAGACGTCTCTAAAACAAATATAATCCATGATGGAGATTATGCACCAGATGATGCTGACCCAACATGCAGCTGCTATAGCTCAAACAGCAGTCCCTCCAACTCAGATACGTGTGGGGGTAGACTTACCACCATCCAACATAATCCAAGAGCCTGCTCTAGACCAAGAGTTAGCAGTTCCTCCGCTTCCTCACTCGAAAAATGTATTACCTCCTGTTGGAGTCGCAATACAACCAATTCCGTACCACTCCGAGGTCTCGCTACCAGCTGAAAACCCGATGCAAGCAGTACGGGAGCTGAAAGCTCAGTTTGATGCCTTGAAGCACAAAGACCAGCTCAAGAAACTGGGAATCAACCAGCCTTACCCAGCTACCTGGGAAGAGGTCCCTTTCCCTCCGAGATACAAGCCACAGACCATGGCTTTGTTCGAAGGAAGAACGTCACCAAGTCAGTACATGAACTACTTCAGTATGATGACGGTGCTATTACAAGGGAATGCTACCCTTCTCACTCGGGTGTTCAGAGGCTGTCTCTCGGGAGTAGCTTATCAGTGGTACCGTAGCCTGACGGACAACTGCATTTCGTCCTTCGAAGACTTCAAGCTTTATTCTTCACACGATTCTACGAGGGAGGGATGGACATGTCTATGTCCTCTCTCATCGAAGTAAAGCAGAAGAAGAAAGAGGGCATTCGTACCTTCATCGAACGTTTTCGTCAGGCCACTTTACAAATGCCTCCCGGAGTTCCAAACTCGGCATTGGTGGACATTTGCAGGAAGAACCTTCTTCCCGTTATCTCGGTGTTCACAGGACCATATCAGTTCCATGATTGGCCCTTATTCATCATCTCAGCGGTAGCCGCCGAAGACAACAGTCGGAAGGCACGTGACAATGGCATCATGATCTCTGCCTCCGACAGAGGCAAGAGGTCATCCCCCAACAACGACCATCCCTGTGGTTCTAAAGGGAAGGAAGCCCTGACAATCAATACGTCCAGGCAAAAGACTGCGGCTACCACGAAGACGAGAACAGGGACTACCAGGCCCGTTGAAGTATACTCTTTTGACGACGACAATATCCCGAGCATATTCGAGTATCTCGTCAAAAGCGGCAAGATCACTCTTCCGGAGCAAAGGCGGCCCCAAGAAGTCGGCAGTACTAACAACCCTAAGTACTACATCTTCCACAGATACGTACACCACCCAACAAAGGTGTGTTACATACTGAAAAGAAAGATCCAGGAGCTGATCGATGCTAAGGCCATCTCTCTGCACAATAGCGAGAAGACGGTCACGGCCAACATGATCTCTCTGCAATTTGGCAATCTGCTTCCCCAAGTAGTCCTGGCCTGGTAGAAAAAGAGGTAGGACATCCATTTACTGGTGTGAGCCAAATCTGAAGGCTCACCATAGAAGGTGGTGCAAGCAAGGTAGTGGCACATCAGCTCTTGGTACACCTCCACTACCCGAGGGTCTGAATCCCCTAGCTCCTGGTTCGTGGGAACATACTCTTCATACGGAGTATCCCCCATCGGCAGTCTCGAGATCTCTGCCATCTCATGGAGGGCCAATCCTATCTCCCCCAGTGGAGTGGCAAAAGTTCCGGTGAGCAAAATATATCGCTCCATCAGTGCCAGAAACAGGTTAGGGTTAGGAGGTAACCCAACACTGGTGGCACTCATAGCTGTAAACAGGCCGATGTTCTCCAACCCGACCTAAAAATGCTCCAGGCCCAATCAACTAAACGAGTCCACCGAAGATTTGTTGGGGTCATCCACCCGTTGCACCGAGGATTCACCTTGGGATATATTCCTCCATGCCCCATGAAATCATTGCAGAAGGTCGACAATTACACCGGCTGGAGCACCAGGCTATCTTCACTCGGAACACTGCCCGGGTACAGTCCCCTGAACGACGTTACAGGACCAGAAGGAGGACTAACAAAAAGGCCAGATCCTTTCTGGTAGAAGATCTTTCCCGGCCTACAGTGAAGATCGGGAGTCAGCGTCCACGACATCCTCCTGGGATGGGTAGCATGGAAGAATGCCGAGATGGGATAATCTCTCGGCATCTTGGGCAGATTCAAGACCAAGCCCCCGGCAGGGAAAACCCAGAGTTCTTTCTTGGGCTTCGTCTGGGACTACTTGTCGATCATGTTCCTAAAGAGAAAAGCTGGCTTTATATACTGTTCCCCGTCTATGTACGTCAGGGGCTCTCCATTAATCATGCTCAGCAGGGTCCGCTCGCTCTGACCCGATATCAAAAATTCTCTCCCTTCAGGATACTGGGCCCGGAGATAGGAAATGTCACATGGGACAGATCCTCCAAATAGTTGGAGTGCAGCATCCCCGCAGCAGAACCTATCACCTCGGCTAGCGGAGACTCATGCAAGTTAACTACAGGGGTGCAAGAAAAACACGTCAGTTTCTATAACTGGACATTACAAACTTGCAGCATATACCAAGAACCGACAATCTGTGCTTTACGCTAAGACTATAAAAACCTGATCATTTTACGCTGGGATCCATTTTCAAGAGCGTAAAAATCAGGTTGGCAGTATGCAGTCTGTGCTCTACGCCAGACTGACAAAATTTGAGCTTATGCCAGGATTTTCTTCCACGAGCGTACGACTCAAATTTTGTAGTATACACCAAGTTCTCGACGGTCAAAGCTTTTACGCTCAACTACGAAAATCTGGCGTTTTTACGCTGACACATTAGAAATATGGGCGTAAAAAGATGAAACGTCTTCGTGCATCATCTTCCTCAAAGAGGCTATCAGCACAGGAGATAACCTAGCGCGGTCACGTTCAACGTGTGCGAAAGATTTTTCAAATCATTCTCTTCGTCCCAAAGACTCTACCTTTCAGGCCAGGAGCACTACTCGTCGCCGGGATGCTTCGCTCAGAAGGAAGCTCGCCTTGCCCGACAGAAGTTGCTCTTGCTTGAGCAGAAGGACGGGAAGAAGAATCAACCTTCTTTCCCTTGGAGGAGGAGGTTTGCTTCGAGGCCATTACTGGAAACTTGGAAGAAACAGAGAAGAACTCGAACAGACGAAGGCTTTCTCTCGCAGAAGACGGATAAAAAGTTTTTCTCTCAAAAACTTGGGATATATATAGAGTTTGGATGGACTCTTCGAAACCCGAACCAAATCTCCTAACTAATGTTCGGTTATGATTGGGGACTACGTCAGCCTATTATTTTTGAAAGACGGACAGTCAGTGAATTCGAAAAGTTTTTGCGCGAAGCAGATTCGTGGTTCCTACGCTAAGGAGCTTTCTACGCTCGACAGCTACAGATCTACGGTTTTACACTCACAGGCTACAAGTCTATAGTTTTATGCCCGGATGCCTTTGTGCTCGGTAAGCTTTTATGCTCGAGAGGCTACAAACCTACGACTTCACTCTCAGCAGCTACAAATCTATGGTCTCACGCTCGGTGGTGTTTAGTTTACGCTCAAAAGCAACAAGATCCACGACTTCACGCTCGGAAGATTTCCTTTTCACAAGCTATAGATCTACAGTTCTATGCTGAGGAGCATTCTACGCTCGACAGCTACAAATCTACGGATTTACGTTCGCAGGCTATAAGTTTATGGTTTTACGCCCGGATGCCTTTGTGCTCGATTAGCTTTTATGCTCGAGAGGCTACAAACCTACGACTTTATGCTTAGGAACTATAAGTCTACGATTTCACGCTCGGTGGCATTTAGCTTACGCTCACGAGGCTACGAACTTACGATCTTACGCTATGACTCTCCGCTCATCTGAAAGATACGCAGGCTAGAGTGCGCGTACATCCGAATGGTTCTCAAAGAAGTCAATTGCAAGAGTTCACACAGAAGATACTCCTTCTTGACCAGAAGATATCCCAAGTACCCGAAGAACGCAGAGTTGAACATTAAAAATTACTCTCCTTCATGGATCGATTCGAAGTTCATCCAGACTCCAGTCTGAATATTCCATCTACAGTTCAAGATGGCAACTCAGTTTGACAGCCATTTCTCACCCTGTTCCAAGGGATTTTCAAGAAGTCATTCTTGAAGAGGATGTCTGAACAAAACTTCTGTTTATCAGAAGCCACGCTTCAGAATCCTACGCGGCTCCCCCATTCCTAACAGCAGAACGGTTCGAAGACTCAACTTAAATGCTAAAGCAGCTTTCTGCGCATCCCTAGATATGCTTAAAAGACAGAGCGGGACCTAATAGTCTTTCTAACGGAGTCAGCGTAAAGAATCAGACGTGTTGAAGCTACATATATTCAGACTTCACAGCAACATATGGCAAATGATCATACGCACAGAAGAAGACGATTTTATTAAAATTAAAATCATGATTGCATGTGAGGGAAATCCTGTCTACAAGGGGTTTTTCTTCATTTTTTATGGTTACATATGAGGGAAATCCCTTCTACAAAGGATTTTCTCATCGTCATCGGAAGGCCACACCCAGGATCTGTTCTGCCAGGTTCTCGTATCGGTGCAGGTCTTCCTCTTCTTCCATGGCAGTTTATCGACTTCCACAGTCATGAACAAGAAGATCAATGGCGGGAGAATACAGGACTGGGCATGCACATATGATGCAGATCCCATGCTCCGTATGCCATGACAGATTGAGTTGGCATATTTTACCCAACTCAATCCTGGACAGAGCTAGTCTATCTGCTCTCGTCCCCGGAGGTAACGGGAGAAGACACCACTTGCAAGCAGCATGGTAAAATATGACCCTTCCTCTCTCTCTGGAAGAACCACCATACAAAGTTGCTGATTATCCCGAGCAAAGGAGGCTATGATATCCTTCCATGATCCATCGTTGCAGATGACACTTGCTCGAAGATGCCATCTTTTTTGGCTCCTTACATGCTGGAAGAACATGATCTTCTTCTTCCTCAGATCGACCCGACGAACTCCGACGATCATCTCGACATGGTGAAGGAAATAAGGAAAAAATAGGTAAACTCCTCGGCCTTTTTATAGGTGAAAAAGATCACACCTATCCCCAATAACTCTGCCATAAAGTCAGCCTTGAAAGAACGTGTCAGACTTAACCGTTTCAGGCTCCATTCAGAAAATTTTTTGAGTTACAAGGAACGGTTCATGCTTCATTCAAAGCATTTCAAATTATGAGGAATTTGAAAGCTTTGAAGGGGCTCTTGTAGAAGCATAAAAAATACTCTGGATGACTCTACGCAGCATGGTGATGCAGGGCAGCATAAACAGGGGACCTCAGAGCCATCAAGCGTGCAACGGAGCTTTCCCACTGAGCACAGCGTACTAAGCTCAAAGGACCATCCGCGTAAGTGCAGTACGTCCAGACCACTTCAGCGTAGACAGGGTGCTTCATCGCCTCTATGGCGTAGAACTCCTCCACTTTTAATACAGCATTAAAGCATACGAGGAACGCTTCGTGATCCCCGAAATGAACCTGTCAAATCACGCAGTGAACCTGATGTCTGACTTCTGACAAAGAGTAGTGTACGGACACCCAGACGACGGCTGGAATAATGACAGACCACTTGGGGCACGCCTCTGCATTTAATGAACAGAATAATGGCGGATCTATGTATTTAATGCAGGGGATTTGATTAAATGTCACCGAACCATCGTTTAGTGACATCCCCTTTGCGTAAACTATTTTACGCATACAAGGGAATACGCTGCCTTATTTTACACAGGCAGACGTGAACTGTTTACGCTCCGCGGAAGACAAACAGACTGCCACGTCAAAAGCTGCTCTTCAAAGCTCGAGGCATGTCTCTACACCCAATGCTCAGAACAGTGGCAGGCCTTCAGAACACGCCTCTGCAATTAATGCACAAGATGATGGCGGATCTCTGCATTTAATGCGAGAGATTTGATTATATCTCCAAGAGCCGTAATTTCGGCTGAGACATCCACATCATCACTCTGGCACGTTACGCAGTGGCTTCTACACCCATCCAATTCCTGTGCCCGCTCGGCTTCTACGCCTCTTCAGCTTCTATGCCCACTCGGCTTCTATGCCCATTCGGCCTTCTGTGCCTACTCGGCTTCTATGCCATCAGGTTTCTACGCCTACCTGGCTTCTATGCCTACTTGGCTTCTACGCCAAGGTGACAGACATTGGCTTCTACGCCCACCTCTTCTACATGAGGGATACCTACCTACGTGGCTTCTACGCCGTGATTTTTGTAGCAGTTATACGCATTTTGTCCCTTAGTTGGACCCGCATCACACGCACATCCAAAAGATCATCTATACGCAGGCATTGATTATTTTAATCGTTGTGTAAAAAGGTGTTGTACTTTCCACTACTCGATTTCTATACCGATTGAGTGGTCACTGTCACCAAATCTCTATAAATAGAGACCTCTATTGACAGGGGTCCGGGGGGGGAGAAAATAGGTCGAGAAAAGAGGTCGAAAAACTCGAACAAGGTCGAACTTCAGAAAAGATCAAACCAAAGGTCGGGAAAAGAAGTCGAAGAGTCCTTGAGAGAGATAGAAGAATCCAGAGCTCAGGCGAGGAGTAGCGATCAATGACTTTGGCATCGTGCATCCACTCTCCTCAGCAACCTCCGAAGCTATTCTCCGTCTTCTATTGCGCTTCTTCACCATCGTGTGGTCCAAGGGCTAAAGTAATCGACTGCAGATCAGACACCTATAGCAATATTTACCCAGATTTAAAAATTGTACTCCCACATCCTAGTATCGGATTAAATTGTACAAGCTTGTTTGTAAACCAAAGAAATGGGTTTCGTATAAACCCTCGTCTTATATACACACTCTTTCGTTTATCACCATAAACAGGCAACACTTATGTGGACCATCAACAACTTTCTGGCCTATGGAATATTATCGGGATGGAGCACCCATGGTCATCTCTCATGTCCGTATTGCATGGACCGTACTAAGGTTTTTCGTTTAAAATATGGAGGCAAATCGTGCTTCTTCGATTGTCATCGATAATTTCTGTCGAAGGATCATCCGTACCGGAGGAACAGGAATATTTTTTGTACGGGAGTTGTGGAGAAGGCCAATCCACCGCCAAGGTGGCTCGGATACATGATATGAGAAGAGACAAAAGATTTACCAAGTGCTATCGAAGAGCCTGCTAAGAGGTATAAGTGTGACGTATTTGGTCTCACCCATAACTGGACGAAGAGGAGTATATTCTGGGATCTGCCATAATGGAGCACCAATCTGATCAGACATAACCTTGATGTCATGCATATCAAGAAGAATGTGTTTGATAATATAATTAATACTGTAATAGAGATAAAGGGGAAGACGAAAGATAATTCGAATACCAGGTTGGACTTAGAAGAAATATGTAGATGTCCTATATTGTATTTGATAGAGGAGGGGAATAGAAAGTTAAAGCAACCTAAGTCAGTTTTCTCACTAGAGAAAGAGGATAAAGGAAGACTTTGTAGGTGGATTCAGGGTCTAAAGTTTCCAGACGGGTACGTGTCAAACTTGAGAAGATGCATCGACCTCAAGGAAAATAAACTAGCGGATATGAAGAGCCACGATTGTCACGTATTCATGGAGAGGTTAATTCCGATTGTATTTCAAAAATTCTTACTGCAGGTCATTTGGAATCCATTGACAGAGGTCAGCATATTCTTCAAAGATCTTTGTTGTACTAAGTTGCTCGTCGATCATCTAGAAAAGTAAGAGAAGGACATTACGGTAATACTGTCACACCCCAGTCCCAAATACGCAGGACTAGGAACACGTAAGCATGCCAGCCGCATGGTTATGGCAACACCAATATATGGAAACCATAATCCATACGTACGCTGTAATATAAATATAATTCACATGTGGTATATACAATATCACAAGTCACAGATATGATAATCTCATCCACACAACAAGTCATAGAAAAGAAATACTAAACTAGAATAAGGAGTCTAAAATATCTAAAATAATAGTCGGGTGGAGACAAATCCACTACCCATGACTATATCCAAAACTAAAATGAGGGAGGAGTATAAAGTCTCCAATACAAATAATGTGAAGACAGAAGTGTATCAGCTAAAAGAATCCATCGCTAGCTAATCAACGATGCTCAGAAGGTAAGACCTCTTCGATAGAATATAATGCGTCAGGTCCAGGCCCGTACTCCTGCAAATACTCAAGAGAAGATACACCTGGCAGAGGACCAGGTCCTCAGAGGGACGTAACAAGATACAGAAAATACGAGCCAACTTGAATACAGTAAACATGCATATAATTTGAAAATAAATAATTATGCTGTACAAGACAATCTATATGAATGCAAATGAGGATAACTTTTTGATGTATGGGCAAGGGTAGGCTACTCGATCTAATCCTCACAACCTCACGCTCGTCAGTGGACATCATCAGCCGACATACCGCGGGGGTAGCGACCCTCGGACTCCATCAATCGACATACCGCGGGGGTAGCGACCATCGGACATGACCCACCATAGTGCGTGCTAGTGACTACGGTGTTACCAGAGTGGTTAAAAGCCCATACGCCTAATGATTGTCCTCTCTGATACTAAGTGTCAAGTGTGTGTCAACATATCTAATATATAGTAATGACTGAAAGTAACTACACATGCAATAAATAAACAGAATGAAATAATTATACAGAAATATACTAAGCATGTAAAGTACTGTAACAATTTGGCAAGATATCTTGTCTGGTAAGAAAACTGCAAGGTGTACTGTCCAGAAGTCAACGCACAGGATCAAAAGCTATGACCGCAGAACAAATGTATCAGGATGCTGAAATAAACATCACCAACGTTCCCAGAATAAGCAAAATAGCTAAAAAGCACTTCCCTTTCGTCCAATTTGGACACAGGGGCAAAACGGTAATTTCGGTTAAAAGTGGGGTCCACATGTGGTCCACTTTGCACCGAAAAGCGTGCCAAGGGTAACAGTCTCTAAATGGGACAAACTATTGGTCAAACAACTCTAAATGTCAATACGAACCCAACGGTATGTCCAAATGTGGATTCCGATGGGCCGAACACAATTTTGTCCAAAAAAGTCAAATGTGGGGCCCGCCAATTGACGATCTGGTCAACCGTCTCAGAATTACTTGAAAATTGGGTCACAGGACCAGCGCGTTACCATGATTCCAGTGGCGTAAGTTTCGTCACAATCTGACAAGCGTGCACAAAATATGCGCGAGTCCCATAAAAGTTGCGACACGGGGTGTGTCCGCGGATACGGCCTGATTCCGGCGCGGACCCGTGTCCGAATCAGTCTCTACGAATTTTCACGTGTCCGGTTACGCTGCGTACACCATTCGGTACACTTGGTACACGGCAGAGAGGTCCCGTTTGGCAGGGCCCGCTCCGTTTTCCAACTTTTGGAAATCTGGAAAAAGTGGATTTGCGCAGTTTTGTGACGAATTTAACTATGTCCACAACAACTAATAACATAGGGTTATTTAACAGAAAATAAACTAGGTCAAGTATTCTACAGGTATCAAAAAGAATCACCGAATTCGGATCTCTGTGGTGGGAGATACGGACTCGGCAATATGGGTGGTCACCGCAGTTTTCGGCGATCCCAGAATTGGGTCTGCTCCGCCCACTTTAGACGCTATTTTTCGCCTAGGGGTACACGTTTTCCGAGGTTGTCTATAATACAAATATGGAAGAGGGTTAAGGGGTGAGCATACCGGTGAAGACGGAACGGCGTTTGGTTGAGCGAGTCGACGGAAAACTGTTCCGGAGCGAATGTGCCTCGTGTGGGAATCCGCAGGACGCGAGGTCGGAATCGTCGGGATTGTTTGGATGGCTTGGCGGGGCTTCTCTGGATGCGGTGACGGCTCTAGATGGGAAGAGGAGGTCTGGAGATTTAGGTTAGAGTTTTTGGAAGATAAATATATATATATATATATATATTATATAATAGGGAGAGAGAGGGTAATGGAGCGGCCAAAGGGGGGTGAAGGGGTCGGGTCTTTGAGTTATGTAAATTGTTAAGGGGCTGAAGGGGGCGGGGGTCTTGGAGCATGCTACGGCTGTACCAAGTTGAAGTCTTAGCAAATTTGCTAAGTAATTGCTAGAGTGGGAATAAGTTGTAGCAAGTAGGAATATAGTTGTTATTATTATTATTATTAGTTAATTTCTATTTAATTATTCTTTTTCTTTCTTTTCTTTTCCTTTCTAAATATATATATATATATATATATATATATATATATATATATATATATATATATATATATATATATATATTTGTGTATACATATATATTATATATATACTCATAAGAAAATTTATGGATTAGAATAATGCACACCATCAGGCTAGCAACTGCTTAAGGGGTCTCATACATGGAATAAATTCTAAAAAATTTCTGATGGTCCCATAAGTCCTCTAAGTGCCCGAACACCTAAAATAAAAATTATTAAAAATCTATTTCTCCTATTTAGCACATAATTACCATAATTAAATTATAAAATAAAATAAATACGATTTTTAGAAATAGGGGTTTTACATTCTACCCAACTTACAAAAATTTTGTCCTCGAAATTGACACTAACCCATATTCATAATGATATCTATAACTATTACACTACATTGGTATCTAGTAGGACTCCTGAAACTCATGGTCTGCCATTCTAACACTTCCTCATCTATTGTCCAACCACTATTTTATCATCCTCTAACTCGTCTACACTATCCAACTTACAAGATCCTACTAGTAGTCACATTCTTTGAAGCTATTGTCTAGGTTTGTAAGGCAATTACATTTATTGGGTCGAGAATCTTGGGATACTTGTCTGGAATCTCATAACTATGACTTTTTCCCATAACCGTCAAGTATCATAGTCTAATACTGCCACGCCACCTGGCCAGTATGGCTGCAAGTAATTCGACTACTCTACCAAAATCGTCTGGCGGCAACTGTCGCTACCTCGCCGGCGATTTGTCATAGTCATCAGTTCGTAACAAGGGCCGTCAACTCTTTCCTAGGCATAGTCTAAGTTTTTAGGAAGACACTTAAGGTCTTGACTAACTATTAGGACTATGATCTAGCTCAAGTGATCTAACAATTTCTACTATGCTACATGGTGCTACTTAAGGGTTAAACTAATAAAGAATACAGATATTGTTATAGTGCATATACATATTAAGAACTCATCCTTAGTTATCAAGCATTACTAACACATTTATGTTTAACTAACAAAATAGGGGTGCGATTGATATGAATCAAATAATTCATAATAACACGAAAGATACGACTATGATAGGAAGAGTTACGCACGAGATAAGGAATGAATATAAAAGGAGAAAATGAGTCACCCAAGAGGGCGAGATAAGGATAGGGGAAGAATACTACTACTGCTACTCCCGTCATCCATTAGCATCGCGTGTATGCCATCTGGATAGAATAAAAATATATCCTCATAACTACTAGACTACCATATATATAATTTTATATCTATTTGTGCATCTAGGATCTTGTGTCACAATGGGGTTATGAGTATGCAAAGACAATTATAACTAAAAGGTCGTACCTGTATCTACGGCTTCCTGTGTCTGCTCTCCCATACTTGTCATAATGAGTGCTTGGCCTTGTCCTTGATTGATCAACTGGGATCTAGTCCCCTCCATTTGTGCAGACTGTAGAAGCAGTGGTGGGTCACTTTGGTCTTCTATACTTGAGGGTGTATACGGTGTTCCTGATTCTAATGCCATAGGTCTCTGGTTCTGTTTAGGATATTCTCGGGCTTGATGGTGACTTAATCCACATATCATGCACAACCCCAATCGACGATGACAGTCTCTTAGAATATGACCTATCTTACCACAATAGTGACAAGTACGGAGCTCCTTGGTTGGATATGGTGCAGCACTATCTGATTGCTGGCGTGTCAAAGGGTGTCTAATGGGTCCTCCTTGCTGTGTCCTTACTGGTCCCTGATAAATTCTCTGTTGAATTCTGTTTTCCTTGCTGATGGCCTCCTGGATCCTGGCCTCTGTCAATAGCTCGGCATAAGAGATCCGGGACTGGGAGCTAGTGTAGTGTTGGAGCTCCTGAGTCAGCCCACGGTGAAACCTCTTAGCTTTCTCTAAGTCATTAGGTATTAGGACTGTGCCATACTTACTGAGACGGCTAAACTCTGCGTCATACTCATCAACCGTCTTGTCCCCTTGCTCTAGATGGAGGAACTGATTGTACAATGTGTCCCTTACTGTATCCGGGAAGTACTTCCTCTCAAAGCATTCCAAGAATTGTTCCCAAGTCTGACGCGTACCCAACTGGCGCTCCATTGATTCCCACCAGTGATGCACGTTGCCTTCTAACTGAGTCCTTACGCCTATCATCCATAGGTCAGAAGGTAATTGTGATGCCTCTAACAACTTCTTGGTATTGGTAATCCAGTTCGTGGTCTCCTCTGGACTCTCATTACCCTTATATGGCTTAGGGCCCATCTGCACAAAGTCCTTGACTGAACCGACCCGAGCTTGTGGTACTGAAGCTAGTGCCTGGGTTGGTACAGGGGCTAATGCAGCCATTATCTCGAGTGCTGCCAGAAATTCTAGCCTCTGCTCTGCTGTTTGCTGCCTCTGTTCTTGCATTATCATCTGAAAGAATTGGAACAGCTGCGCTTGGCTATCTTGCGGTGCTAGTGGAGCTGGAAAAGTCCCATTAGGTATCGCGGAAGGGGTTGATGGGATTGGATTGCTAGTTGGTCCATCCGGTCCGGGAAGAAGAGGTGGTGTTGAGGTCACTCCTAGTGGTTGGTCGTCGTCCCCTGGAGACGTGTTGTCCCCGGTGGCGGCATGCCCGTTATGCAAATTCATCTCTTTGCAAGAGATGGACGAAGGATTAAGAAGAGTACATGAATCAAGCAGGATGCAAGAACTTAAGTAGGACATGTTGGAAGGAAGGTAAGTTATAGTCAAATGTGGATGAGATCTAAAATTCTAATCCTAGGTGCAGGCCCGCTCGGTACAGTTACGTAACCGAAACGGCTAACTCGACCTACATGGGCCACCACAAAAATATGTCACGCCCCAGTCCCAAATACGCAGGACTAGGAACACGTAAGCATGCCAGCCGCATGGTTATGGCAACTCCAATATATGGAAACCATAACCCATACGTACGCTGTAATATGAATATAACTCACATGTGGTAAATACAATATCACAAGTCACAGATATGCTAATCTCATCCACACAACAAGTCATAGAAAAGAAATACTAAACTAGAATAAGGAATCTGAAATATCTAAAATAATAGTCGGGTGGAGACAAATCCACTACCCATGACTATATCCAAAACTAAAATGAGGGAGGAGTATAAAGTCTCCAATATAAATAATGTGAAGACAGAAGTGTATCAGCTAAAAGAATCCATCGCTAGCTAATCAACGATGCTCAGAAGGTAAGACCTCCTCGACAGAATATAATGCGTCAGGTCCAGGCCCGTACTCCTGCAAATACTCAAGAGAAGATACACCTGGCAGAGGACCAGGTCCTCAGAGGGACGTAACAAGATACAGAAAATACGAGCCAACTTGAATACAGTAAACATGCATATAATTTGAAAATAAATAAGTATGCTGTACAAGACAATCTATATGAATGCAAATGAGGATAACTTTTTGACGTATGGGCAAGGGTAGGCTACTCGATCTAATCCTCACAACCTCACGCTCGTCAGTGGACATCATCAGCCAACATACCGCGGGGGTAGCGACCCTCGAACTCCATCAATCGACATACCGCGGGGGTAGCGACCATCGGACATGACCCACCATAGTGCGTGCTAGTGACTACGGTGTTACCAGAGTGGTTAAAAGCCCATACGCCTAATGATTGTCCTCTATGATACTAAGTGTCAAGTGTGTGTCAACATATCTAATATATAGTAATGACTGAAAGGAACTACACATGCAATAAATAAACAGAATGAAATAATTATACAGAAATATACTAAGCATGTAAAGTACTGTAACAATTTGACAAGGTATCTTGCCTGGTAAGAAAGCTGCAAGGTGTACTGTCCAGAAGTCAACGCACAGGATCAAAAGCTATGGCCGCAGAACAAATATATCCGGATGCTGAAATAAACATCACCAACGTTCCCAGAATAAGCAAAATAGCTAAAACGCACTTCCCTTTCGTCCAATTTGGACACAGGGGCAAAACGGTAATTTCGGTTAAAAGTGGGGTCCACATGTGGCCCACTTTGTACCGAAAAGTGTGCCAAGGGTAACAATCTCTAAATAAAACAAACTATAGGTCAAACAACTCTAAATGTCAATACGAACCCAACGGTATGTCCAAATATGGATTCCGATGGGCCGAACACAATTTTGTCCAAAAAAGTCAACAATGGGCCCGCCAATTGGCGATCTGGTCAACCATCTCAGAATTGCGTGAAAATTGGGTCACAGGACCAGCGCGTTACCACGAGTCCAGTGGCATAAGTTTCGTCGCAATCTGACAAGCATACACAAAATACGCACGAGTCCTACAAAAGTTACGATACGGGGTGTGTCCGCGGATACGGCCTGATTCCGGCGCACACCCGCGTCCGAATCAGTCTCCACAAATTTTCACGTGTCCGGTTACGCTGCATACACCATTCGGTACACTTGGTACACGGCGGGGCGGTCCCATTTGGCGGGGTGCGCTCCGTTATCCAACTTTTGGAAATCTGGAAAAAGTAGGTTTGTGCAGTTTTGTGACGAATTTAACTATGTCCATAACAACTAATAACATAGGGTTATTTAACAAAAAATAAACTAGGTCAAGTGTTCTACAGGTATCAAAAAGAATCACCGAATTCGGATCTCTGTGGTGGGAGATACGGACTCGGCAATATGGATAGTTATCGCAGTTTTCTGTGATCCCAGAATTAGGTCTGCTCCGCCCACTTTGGACGCTATTTTTCGCCTAGGGGTACACATTTTCCGAGGTTGGCTATAATACAAATATGGAAGAGGGTTAAGGGGTGAGCATACCGGTGAAGACGGAACGGTGTTTGGTTGAGCGAGTCGACGGGAAACAGTTCCGGAGCGAAGGTGCCTCGTGTGGGAATCTGCAGGACGCGAGGTCGGAATCGTCGGGATGGCTTGGATGGCTTGGCGGGGCTTCTCTGGCTGCGATGACGGCTCTAGATGGGAAGAGGAGGTCTGGAGATTTAGGTTAGGGTTTTTGGAAGATAAATATATATATATATATATATATTATATAATAGGGAGAGAGAGGGTAATGGAGCGGCCAAAGGTGGGTGAAGGGGTCGGGTCTTTGAGTTATGTAAATTGTTAAGGGGCTGAAGGGGGCGGGGGTCTGGGAGCATGCTACGGCTGTACCAAGTTGAAGTCTTAGCAAATTTGCTAAGTAATTGCTAGAGTGGGAATAAGTTGTAGCAAGTAGGAATATAGTTGTTATTATTATTATTATTATTATTATTATTAATTAATTTCTATTTAATTATTCTTTTTCTTTCTTTCCTTTTCCTTTCTAAATATATATATACATATATATATTTGTGTATACATATATATTATATATATACTCATAAGAAAATTCATGGATTAGAATAATGCACACCATCAGGCTAGCAACTGCTTAAGGGGTCTCCTACATGGAATAAATTCTGAAAAATTTCTGATGGTCCCATAAGTCCTCTAAGTGCCCGAACACCTAAAATAAAAATTATGAAAAATCTATTTCTCCTATTTAGCACATAATTACCATAATTAAATTATAAAAAAAATAATAAATACGATTTTTGGAAATAGGGGTTTTACAAATACTATGTAAGCTCGAGAAGGTATTTTCTCATGGATTCTTTGACTCTATGGAGCATTTGTCAATTCATCTTTCTTATGAGGCACGTATTGGTGGTCCTATCGATTATCGGTGGATGTATCCCTTAGAGCGGCATCTGAATCACCTAAAGAGAAATATAAAAAATAAGGCACGGGTTGAGGGCTGTATTTGTGAAGCTTCTGTTCTCGAAGAGATTACAAACTTTTGCTCGACGTATTTCAAACCGCATGTTGCTACTAATAGAACGAAACCTCCGAGAAACAACAACGAATATCAGGAATCTAATGATGCAATACTCAAAGTATTCAATGCGTCCGAAAAGCTTTCAGGAAAAATAAAGAAGAGATATTTAAATGACAATGAGCTAAGGGCTGCTCAGTTGTATATATTACTCAATTGCGACGAGGATGAAGTTGAGAAGCTAGAGGGGTAAGTAATTAATACGTCCACGTTTACATCATCTCAATGTAATAGTATAAGCTACTATTATGCTACTAATCAGCAGTTGCTTCATTGTCTTTTAGCACATTTAATGATGAGTTGAGGTCGGTTAGACCCTACATAACAGACGAAGAAGTAGAACAAGAAATGAGATACCATTTTCCTTCTTGGTTGAGCGCATGTGTAAGATGCTTGGTAATTACTTTTTAATTTTGCACTTGCAAAACAAATAACTTACTATCGCTACTTTGGTATTTAGGTCGATCGTCTAATAACACCCGAGACTGAATCTATTAGAACTCTAGCCAAGGGACCAATTACTGTCGTTAAAATATGGCCAAGTTTCTGTGTAAATAGGTGTAAACCCTCTCACCCAAAATAGATATTTTGTGTATATTTTATATTATTATATTTAGATATTGAATTTATTTAGAGTATTCTCTTAGTTAATTAGCAAATAAATTTCTTGATATATTTACTTATATAAATATTTATTTAGAATCATTTTTAGGTTATTTTAGATTTTTGAAATTTTTTTTCTAGAATTTTTAGGTAATTAAAACATAGGAAACATAAATTTTTAGGACTTCTATGATTTACTTTGAGACCATACTTGCATGTTATTCCTACCAAATATTTATTTTAGTTTAAAATATTTAATTATATTTTTTCTATAATTTATTTAGAATTTTAAGAAATTTATTTATATTTTTAAAATTAATTAGGATTTATTTGGTTATATCTAGTCTTAATATTAGATAGATGTTAATTTAGTGTTAATAGATATTAATTAGATTATATATAAATTATTTGTATTATCTTTAATTCTATTTAATATTATAAATTATTGAGATAAACTTAAACCCTATTTTTAAATTAATTCAAATCCTGAGCCTACTAGGAAAGCAACTTCATGCATATCCTATCCTTATTTAAACTAATTCTATTCATATTTAAATTAGCCAATCCTAGTCATATTCAATTAAGTAGTCTCCACCATTATAAATACCTCATCCTTCATATTTTTTCCCCAAATTCACCTCTTTTTTCGTCCAAAAAGAATCAAAATTTGTCATAAATTTAGCCTCATTTTCTAGTATGTATGACGACTTAAAAAGATGATATCTCCTAGCTCCGGACTCCAAACGTGCTCCAATTTTTTTTGTTAGAACCATATCAAGGTTAGTTTTCTGAATATATAAATTATTTTAAAAAATTTAGAACATATTTTTCCAAAAAATTCTAAAAGTGCCAGCTG
This sequence comes from Iris macrosiphon, assembly GCA_036927795.1. Lineage (NCBI taxonomy): Eukaryota > Viridiplantae > Streptophyta > Magnoliopsida > Asparagales > Iridaceae > Iris > Iris macrosiphon. The sequence continues at coordinate 145,313,292 of JAYESA010000001.1, read as the reverse complement.
TCCGAAATCAGATACATTTTGGTATTTTTGAGATTTCGGGAGATCTCGAACTCGGAATTATAAACCGTTTAAAGTTTCAGAAAGCTGACATGATGAACTTCCAGAAAAGTATTTTTACAGAATTTATAATATAAGTTTATTCTACTGTAAAATTTGTGCAACGTAGACTTCAGTTGGAAACCACCGAAAACTCTCATCTGTGCGCCCTTGTGGCCATAACTCTTTACTGACTTATAATTTTATGAAACCATATATTTTAGTGTTCATGTAGCATTGAAATATATAGGATTCTATAAACAAATCTAGGATTTGAGTTGGTTGACTTTTTGGTCAACGGATTGCCTCGATTTGTGTGCCACGGATCATAAATCCTTAAAGTTGACTTTCTTTGGACCAAAATTAGAGCTTAACAATAAAATCAAATCATAATAAGATTAAAATACTATTTTAAGATATTTTATTCAGAATTAAAATAGATTAAAATGGAGGAACCTATTCACCCAATTTTGTAACCTAACTTATTTAATTTATGTGACGGGTAGATCGGACGACGCCTTGAGTTGGGACTTCATTCTTTTTCAGATCAGACAAGATACCTTGCCAAATTGCTTACAATATTTTGCATGCTTATTTTATTTCTGTATATTTATTTCATTTCTGTATATTTCTTGCATGTGTAGTTTTCTTTCAATCATTACTATATATTAGATATGTTGACACACAAGTAGCACTTAGTATCATGAGAGGACAATTAGTAGGCGTATGGGCTTTAACCACTCTGGTAAACCGTAGTCACTAGCACGCACTATGGTGGTCGTGTCCGATGGTCACTACCCCCAAGGTATGTCGATTGATGGAGTCCGAGGGTCGCTATCCCAGAGGTATGTCGGCTGATGATGTCCACTGACGAGTGCATGAGTTGTAAGGATTAGATCTAGTAGCCTACCCTTGTTCATACGTCGAAAAGTTATCCTCATTCGTATTCATAAAGATTGTCTTGTACAGCGTACTTATTTATTTTCAAATATTATGCATGTTTACTGTATTCAAATTGGCTTGCTTCTATGTATCTTGTTACGTCCCTCTGAGGACCTGGTCCCTTTCCTGGCATATCTGTTCTTGAGTATTTGTAGGAGCGCAGATTTGGATGGTTATAAATTTTTGTGGATGTCTTCTCTCCGAGTCCCATGATTGTTAGCTGGTATTCCTATATTGTGTTATACTTTTCCATTCGAGTTGGTAGTAGATTTGTTTCAATCCAACTATCATCTTTAGATACTTCTTATTGAGATCTAGTTATATAGATGTTAGTTATTTATTTATATGGATTTTCTGTGGATGAGATTTAGATTTTACCCTGTGACTTGTGACATATGTGGATTGATATTCATATTACAGCGTACGTGTAGGTTTTGGTTTCCATATATTGGAGATGCTATATCCATGCGGCTGGCATGCTTACGTGTCCTAGTCCTACGTATTTTTGGGACTGGGGCGTGACATATTTTTATGGTGGCCCATGCAGGTCGAGAGTATATTGTCTCGGTTACGTTACTGTACCGAGCAAGCCTGTACCTAGGAATAGAGTATAGGATCTCATCCGCAATTGACTATGATTCGCTTTCCTTCCAATCCATTCTATATGAATAATTGTATCCTGCTTGATTCCTTACTTCCCTAATAGTTCCTTGAGTATAGCCCTCTTCTAGAATATAGAAGTCCCTGTCGTTAGATGATAAGTAGGATAACCTTCCTATTAAGAGTACAACTAGAGTGTTGACATACCACTAAATTTAGAATATCTAGTGAACCCTAGAATTCCTTATTTATAGATTGGTTTACCATTACCCTTGATGTATTATGAAGACTTGAGAGTAGTATAAATACTATTAGAGTCAGTTAAAAATTTAACCATATTGTTTGACCCTAGTATTGAGGGACCACTAGAAATCCAAGGTCAAATATTAGGACCAACCCTAACTTTTGTAGTGAGATAGTAATATTAGAACTATAAATTTAGATTCTTGTCTTATTATTAGTAGAAAGCACCTTAGAAAGCCGAGAGGAATATAATCAATACTTTTCCTTGATCATACCTCGAACATAGCAACTAGCATACCACTTTCCATTAGAAAACTATGATGCTATCTAGAGCCCTCTATTCTAATTTCATATACTGTTCCTCTGCGACCTTAGCGTCGCTAATTATGCGACGACTAAATTTTGTTCTAATACTCTTCATCTTTCAACTCGTGCCATCTGACACTTCTGATTGTAGACTAAGTAATTTTATTCTATGTTAAGATATATAGCTTTCTAGAATTTTGGTTGTTACTCTTGAATTTTTGAATTATGTGATTGGTAATTAGAACTTGATAGTTTTAAGTTATTCTGGTAGATTGCGACCTGATGATTATCCCTTAGTTTTTAAATTGCGTAACTTGTACCATACCTCGATATGAGTTATATCCCCTTTTTTCCTTGAAGGCCAGTAACTTTCCATTCTTACTATTGACACTTGCTCTATAAGTGCTATGACTAAGACTTAAGACGACCATGACCTATGTAATATAAGAGGATACCCAAATAAGTACCAAGATCTTTACCTAACAATAGTTTATACTTTATTTACAAGGACCAGGTTATTCTGAAGAATTTTTTTAAGGCAATTACAGTATTAGTTTATTGTTATAAGTTGGGTAGTATACCTCACAACCTAGTATCACATAGTCTTTTGTCCTATTATTGAAGTGTAACCGAATGACATTACCTGTATGCTAGCATAAAAAGATAATGTTTAATCAGACTGTAGAACCTAGAAGCCCATACTCCTATTTGGTCGACAATCGACTTAGACAAGGAGTTAGTATGACAACTGTAGAGATTGTAAGGGTCTTATCTTCTTTGTGAACTTGGATTATTTTGTAACTTCTCTCATCATAATCTAGCGTACTTATATTTTCTGTACTACCTTGACTTATGCTGCTATTATAGCCTAGTTTTTGCAAGCTTATTCTTTCATCGAGCTTGCCCATGACATATATATTATTGGGTGCACACAATGATACAATTGTCTAATCAAAATCGGTGTATTAAGGTCTAGCTAACCTTAGTGCGCTTGGTTCGCTCTTCGCATGACTACTTTACATGGATTGAGATATATGGTAGTAGACGAATATACTTGTCCCTAGACATGTCTGACATATCGTATCGGTTACGTAACTGTACAGATACGAGCATATAAATAGAAAATTACCAAAAATAAGATTTTAATCCACAACTGTGTCACTACCACTTTTCCATATAAGGGCATTTCTGTAATTTAACTATTTTTGAATAATTATGAATTTAATTAATTGCTGAGTTTTGTAACTAATTATATTATTATTAGTGACATTTGGTTTTAGGTCAAACCCTAGAACGCATTAGGGCAAACCCTAATGACCAAACCCTAATTTGTAAACCCTATTCTAGCAAAACCCTAGAATTTTAAATTTAGGATAGAACCCTCAAACTCTAGCAGGCCTGAACCTGAGTCGATTAGGTTCTACATGAGAGGGCCAGGGGGTTTAACCTAAAAACTATGCATGGAAACCCTAAAACTAGGTTTAATATATAAAAGAAGCCTCTTCCTAGGCTATTCTTCACGTAGAGAGAAAGGAAACCCTAGCCTCCACAAGAGAAACCAATTCCCCACCCCATTTTCGAGATAAACCTAGGGCTTCCATTTTTTCCTCCTCCAAAGCAAGGAAATCAGGGAAACTTGGGTCAAAGAAACTTGGGAAAGAAGAACTTCATTGAAGAAACCTTCCCTGCAGGTAAAACCCTAGTTTTTATTCCTTTAATTTCTGTTTTTAGATGGTAATGGCCATTAGGAACCCACCTTTGCTGTGTAGTTCGAATTTTAGGGTTTTGGATTAGGTTTTGGTGACCACATGGGGTTTTCCCCAATTTTTCAGGAACCCTAACCCTAGGTATTGTAGGGAGACTGATTTTATCTCGCAGGGGTAGGTTGATCTCGATTTTTAGGGTTTTGGCTTGGGTATTCATGATGAATAATGTGGGATATGAATTCAGCACGATAGGTGTTTGATGAAATGTGTCTTAGGGCTTTTTGCATAACCCTGTGTTTAAATTTCTGTATTTTGATATACCTATCTATATTCATAATTATAATTGTATTGTTAATGGGTTGTGTGTTGTGTGGTGATCACTGCGAAGGGTTCCCTGTTCAGTCAGGGGTATCTCTGTGCTTTGGGTTCCATTGTGCATTCAGTAGGTGGTTCTGGGGGTCGTGTTTGGGGAAACTGTGTTAGGGAAGTGGCTGTGCAGTCGGGTTTATGGTATTAGATGGTTAATGTACAGCAGTGTGGGTGTCCCAAACTGGGTGTTTAACTTTCAGCAAACCTGTGTGTGGGTGACAGTGCCTGTGAGTGCAGAATGTATCAGTAATATAGGTGTTGCTGTGCAAATATCAGTATGTGTGTAGGGTTAAGTATCAGTGAGAAGGAGGGGGTTAATGGCTGTGCTGTGTTCTCTGTGAGGTGTTCAGTATTTGAACTGTATCAGTGTGTGTTTATGTGTAGATGTGTATCAGATTAGGGAGGGGAAGTCTGCTATTATAGCAATTGATGTTGGTTTTGATAAGAGTATTGATGATAGTTGAGATAGTTGTTTGTGTTAGAAGTGAATTGTTAAGTGTAACTTCAGTATGAATTAAATGAGTGCCTGAGAATAGGAGTGTTAGTGATAAGTTGTGATTGAAGTATTGTGAACAGTTATATATATCAGGTTATACGCACTGATATATGTCGAGTTGCACACTTGTATCGGTGGGTGTCAGATTTAGTTGAGTGAGGGTGTCTTTGGTATAGATGTGTGTATTTGAACTTGGGGTCTGTGAATTGGCTGTTAGTGACAGTGAGGGGTGTGTCCTCACTATGCACTAGATAAGACTGGGTTTAGTGAGTATGAGATGGAGGAAATTCAAAGGGAATCGGGTTTAAATCCATAGCAGTGTGTGGGGGGAAAGATGTCCTATTGAGTGTTGTGTGTGTATACTGTAAAGTACATAGTTGAGTTGTGACTGTGTGTTGATAGTTAGTTGTGTGTGGATGATTGAGTATCTACACTCAATTTCTGATAACGGGAACTATCTGAACTAGAATAATGACTGAAGGTGCTCAGGCATTATGAGTTAATCTTGGTCCTGGTGGCAAGTAGGGTAATATTATTTTAGTTTCAACTTGAGGTATCAGGCAGTTATGGGGGCAATTTAGCATTTCAGTTGATGTTATAACAGCAGCTAATAACAAGCCAAGGTAAGAAGTGAAGGGTGAAGGGTATTTGCAGTTGGTTGCTGTGGTGGTGATGTTGGTGTTGCAGTCAGGTACATATTGCACAGTGGTGCAGTATGTTCGTGTTGATGTTTTGTGTGTGTTGTCAAGGTGAGGTAGTGAATACAGGGTATGTGAGGTTGTTAAGGAACATCAGTGCTCAGGTTAAGAGGGGAGGGTTCAGATGAGTACCTGCAGTTTAGTATAAGTTACCTAATTTATTGCTATCATGAGTGATACCTGAAACTGAGGGATTGGAGAACTGCTTATTACAGGCAGGAGTAAGTATGGAGTGTATTGAACAGTTGGGAGAAGTTTATTTCAGACCTGTGCAAGGGGTAGTGGCTTTAGTGTTAGTTAATAGTAAGATGTTATCAATTAGTTATCATTAGTGTTTATTTAGTATATTGGTGTCAGTTATCAGTTAGAGTATCTTATTATATAGTTATTAGTTATATTAGCTATTATAACTAGTATTGACTTGAATAGCTAGTTAATAGCCATATGAGTCTAATTAACTTAGCATGAACCTAGAAACTTGTGTATGACCTATTTTGACCACTTTGGCCTAATGTGACCTAGAAATGGCCTAGAGAATCATATTAGTGCATTGTTTAACTCATTCTCTTTCATTTACACCTAGTGACATGATATTTCATATATAGGTTAGTGTGACACCAGTTCGGACACCAGTTTGCATTCATTGCTCTGGACCTCAGGCGAGTACATTCTCTGACAGTTTTCATTGTTGATTACTTCTATAAATTGTAGTGTATTACATACTTGATTCCGACACTATGGATACACGGGTTAGCACCCTAGATCCCCATCATGAGGAGTCGTGATTGGAATCCATCGTGCTAGCTGGGGGATGGGGAACTATTAGTAGATTGTGTGATCATATCCAAACATTATATGTACCATAGCTCACCCCACTTCTCACGTCGGGTGCAGCCTGACCACTTATATGCTCCATAGCTGTTATATATGATTAGCCTGACCATTATATGCACCATAGCTAACCATGCGGTTAGCCTGACCTAAAAGAATCATAGCTAATCATATATAACCAGCCTGATCCAGTCCCAAGCCGATCACATAATAAACTAATATTTCAAACACTTAGCTAGATGTTTATTTTATTCTGATTCACTTGTTCTAGCATTCACTATTTATTGCTCATTGCTAGATGCTCTATTGTCTATTTCATTTCTCCAGTACTTCTTATTTTCAGCATTTATTTCCATCTTGTATCTCTTACACTGTTTATAGATTTTGTCAATTTAAATAAAACTGCTGTTAGTGCTTGTGCTTCGCTCCAATCCTGACTGGATAACAACATTTTCAGAGGACCTGGAGGACTTTTGCCCCACTCATTACGGCCCAGGAATAGAGGGAGATTTCACTCCAGAAATCCCAGAGGAGGTGCCTATCCTAGAGGAGAACTTACCAGCCTGTTCTTAGACTACTTTTTCTGCATTATTATTTTAGACTGGGACTGAGATGTACTTTTTATTTGTGACTTTGTGAGGTCATTTAGACCCAGGATTTGAGTTGGATTATTGTGGTTGTTTTATTTAGAACTCTTTTCTATTCTCTCGTGCTATGATTTCTATTAGCTTGTGATTGAGTATATCATAGAACTATGGATTATTATCATTGTCCTCCGTACGGAGTTGAGATTATTGACAGGATATATTATGTTTAGAGCTAGACAGCGTTCTACCGCCGATGCTGCGGCGTAGGCTGGACGTACCCACGACTCATGCCCAAATTCCGGGTGCGGGTCGTGACACATTTTTAGTGGTGGACCATGCAGGTCAAGTCAGTAGTCTTAGATTCACATTAGAGCGATATTGTAGTAATGCTCGCTTAGAGTATTATTACGAGCCTGTTTTAGGAAATAGGAATTAGGCCAAGGTTATGCTCAATCACAATTAGGAAATTTCTGATTCTTATAATACTACTCTTAATGATTAATTCCTTTAGAAATTTACTGTCCTTCCTTGATATCGTATCTATTGCCTTAATTGAATCTTTCGATCTGTCTTCAGGATGCCGCCAAGAAGGTCCCAGAGACTTGGAGCAGCAGATTCAGAGAGGTCTGCCACCTCTCGCGCTGCCGGACAGACATCAGCAGCACCTCCTACATCTCCAGTACATATGGGAGTGTCTGCAGCATTCGGGGGTCCTCCACCACCTGTTCAAAGGGTCTCCACAGCTACGACGGCACCACCACCAGCTCAGCATCCAGGAGGTGTGCCCGTCGATGGAGCACAGATGTTCGCCTTGATTCAGGGCATGGTCGATGCCCAGAGGACGTCGGCAGAGGCCCAGAGAGTGCAGGCTGAGGCACATCAGGCCCAGACAGAGATGATGAGGGTGAACATGGAGAATGCTCACCAAGTGGCTCTCCAGGCTGTGGAGAGAGTCACTCAGCAGCAGCAATAACCTGGTCAGCAACCGCAGAGGCCGGGCACCATTGTGGACTTCAAGAGGATGATGCCTCGGGAGTTCAAAGGGACAGAAGGGATACTCTACGCCGATGATTGGCTAGAGGACATCGAGAGGAACTTGCGTTTGGCGCAGATTCCAGAGGGACTCCAGATCGAGGCCGCTGGCAGCCAGATGTTCGACATTGCCCTGACATGGTTTCGCACGGAGCCGAGACTCTTGCGCAGAGGACTCACTTGGGAGGATTTCAAGAAGCTCTTTAAGGAGAAGTTCTTTCCCGATGTTGCCCTGGGAGCTTTGGAGAGTCAGTTCCATGACTTAGCCCAGGGGAGCTCGTCCGTCGATGAGTATGCCGCGGAGTTTTCCCGCCTGAGCCGCTTCGCGCCATCGATGATTAGAGATCCGGGGGACAGGGCCCGGAAATTCAGAAAGGGGCTGACAAGAGAGATCAAGTCTCGCACGTCGGGACGTCGCACAGCTACCTACGAGGGCATATTGATGGATGCCCAAGTAGCCGAAGATGACTTGGGCCTCAGGCCCAAGAGGGGACGCGATGGTTCCGGAGGAGCAAACAGTAGTATGGGACCGGGCAAGCGTCCACACTTTCAGCAGCAGCAGAGGCCCTTTCAGCAGCAGCATCAGGCACCAGCCCGAGGGCAGGTCCAGCAGCAGCAACAGAGACAGAACCAGCCCGCCATCCAGTGTGCGTACTGCGGGAAGATGGGACATACTAGAGAGATCTGCAGGCATAGATTGGGCTCATGTTTGTCCTGCGGATCGATGACATATCAACTAAGGGATTGCCCTACCATTCGGACTCGTCCAGGTCAGGGTGGAGCAGCCGCCCAGAGAGGACCAGGCAGGGTACCTGCAGCACCAGGAGGCCAACAACAGAGGGGACCACTTCCACCACAACATCAGAAGTTCGCCCAGCATCAGCAGCAGAGAGGTGCACCCCAGGGGCGAGCATACGCCATGGCAGTCGAGGAGATCGAGCCAGCAGGAGACTTGATCACAGGTTCGGTTCTTCTCGATTGTATTCCCGCATTTACCTTATTCGATTCTGGCGCTTCCCATAGTTTTGTATATGTATCATATGCACTTCGACATCATTTAGACACAGAACCATTAGCTAGGACTTGCAAGATCATGACTGGTGGAGGTATTATCCTAGTCCGTGATCACTGCAAGGACCGGAGAGTATCAGTAGGAGGCCGAGAGTTGAGCGTGAGTTTACTCGTCATGCCACTTCCGGGGTACGATATTGTGCTCGGAATGGACTGGTTGAGTAGGCATCATGCTACTATAGATTGTCATAGAGGCAGAGTATTATTTAGACCGCCAGGAGAGCCGGAGTTTGAGGTCGTCAGAGGAGCAGCGGAACAGAGAGGGAGCATATTTTGCGGAGCCAGGGCAGAAGAAGAGGAGTTGCCACATCCTCTGATAGCGGAGTTCCTGGATGTATTTCCAGAAGAGTTGCCAGGTTTGCCGCCAGACAGAGATATTGAATTCTCTATAGACTTGGTTCCAGGAGCGGAGCCCATTTCACAACATGTCTATAGAGTCAACAACAGCGAGCTGGCAGAACTGAAGAAGCAAGTTGAGGAGCTGCAGGACAAAGGCTTCATCAAATCCAGTTCATCACCATGGGGAGCTCCGATATTGTTCGTACCGAAGAAGGACGGCACGGTGCGCATGTGCATTGATTATAGAGCTTTGAACAATATCACCATCAAGAACAAGTACCCGCTGCCGAGGATAGATGATCTTTTCGATCAGTTGAGCGGGGCGAGGGTGTTTTCAAAGATTGATTTGAGGTCAGGCTATCACCAGGTGAAGGTGAAGAAAGAAGACACGCCGAAGACAGCTTTTCGGACCAGATACGGCCAGTTTGAGTTCATGGTGATGCCATTTGGTTTAACCAATGCACCGGCAGTATTCATGAACCTGATGAACAGGGTGTTCCACCAGTACCTTGACAAGTTCGTGGTGGTGTTCATCGACGATATTCTTGTGTATTCCAAGACCCCGGAGGAGCACGAAGAGCACCTGAGATTGGTCTTAGAGACTCTCAGGAGGGAGAAGCTGTACGGGAAACTCTCTAAGTGTGAATTCTTCCTTGACAAGGTCGAATTTCTTGGGCATGTGGTATCAGGTGACGGAATCTCGGTTAACCCAAAGAAGATCGAGGCAGTGGAGTCATGGGCTACCCCCAGTTCGGTAGCTGAGATCAGAAGTTTTCTCGGGCTAGCAGGATACTACAGGAGGTTTGTACAAGACTTCTCCAAGATTGCAGCGCCGATGACCAGACTGACTAGGAAGGATGTGGATTTTGTCTGGACGGAAGAGTGCCAGGCTGCATTTGATGAGCTGAAGAAGAGGTTGACGACAGCTCCAATTTTGACGTTGCCAGCAGGGACAGGTGGTTTCACCATCTACAGTGATGCTTCAGGGAAGGGTCTGGGATGTGTTCTTCAGCAGCACGGGAAGGTAATTGCCTATGCTTCCAGGCAGTTACGCCCTCACGAAAAGAACTACCCCATCCACGACTTAGAGTTGGCAGCAGTTATCTTTGCTCTAAAGCTGTGGAAACATTACCTGTACGGAGAGCGTGTAGAAATCTTCACAGACCACAAGAGCTTGAAGTACGTATTCACACAGAAGGAGCTGAACATGAGACAGAGGAGGTGGTTAGAGTTGATGAAGGACTTTGACATCTCATTGCAGTACCATCCAGGGAAGGCCAACGTAGTCGCCGATGCCTTGAGCAGGTATCCGATGGCTATGTACTTGATGACAGATAGGCATTTGTTGGCTGATCTGGAAAGCTTGGAGATTGAGGTGTTAGTTCCCGGTGCTGAGATTCAGATGTGGGGATTGCAGATACAGTCCGAACTGATGGACAGAATCAGAGCTGCGCAGTACGATGATGAGACTCTGAGGAGTATCAGAGCACAAGTTCAGATGGGTTTGTCAGACGACTCCACTATCGCAGATGACGGTTCTCTACGGCACGGCTCGAGGATATGTGTGCCTAGCGGGGAGCTGCGCGAGGAGGTTTTGCAGGAGGCACACCGCTCTCAGTACTCGCTGCATCCCGGTGCCAACAAGATGTATCGGGACTTGAGAGAGCACGTATGGTGGTATGGAATGAAGCGCGAGGTAGCACGCTTCGTATCCCGGTGTCTAGTATGCCAGCAGGTAAAGGCAGACCGGTAGAGGCCAGGTGGTTTGCTTCAACCTTTACCGATTCCAGAATGGAAGTGGGAGCACGTGACCATGGACTTCGTTTCAGGGCTTCCACGTTCTCCAGGAGGGAAAGACGCGATTTGGGTCATCGTGGACAGGTTGACCAAATCAGCCCATTTCTTACCTTTCAAGGTGGGCACGTCGACAGAGAAGCTAGCAGAGATGTACGTGCGACAGATTGTTAGGCTTCATGGAGTTCCTGTGAGCATCGTCTCAGATCGGGATAGTCGTTTTACTTCCCACTTCTGGAGGAGTCTGCAGGCTAACTTGGGCACTCAGCTCAATGTTCAGTACCGCATATCACCCCCAGACAGACGGGCAGTCTGAAAGGACTATTCAGACTCTCGAGGATATGCTACGCACTTGTGTCCTAGATCTCGGAGGTTCTTGGGAGGATCATCTGCACCTGGTAGAGTTTGCTTACAACAACAGCTATCAGGCCAGCATCGAGATGTCACCATTTGAGGCTCTTTATGGACGGAGGTGTCCTACACCGCTATCTTGGGACGACGTGGGGGAGAGAGCCTTGCTAGGACCAGAAATGGTCGTGGATGCAGCAGAAAAGGTGAAACTCATCAGAGATAGACTACGAGTGGCGCAGGACAGACAGCAGCATTGGGCCGACAGCCACCGTAGACCCCTTGAGTTTCAGGTATTAGATTGTTAATTTTCTGGTTTGTGTTTGTTTGTTTAGACTGCGTGCTGAGATTGTTTTGTTTTAGGTTGGCGACCTAGTATTCCTACGGATTTCTCCGACGCGTGGAACGATTCGTTTTGGCAGAGGCGGGAAGCTTAGCCCACGCTACATCGGACCCTTCGGTATTCTTGCAAGGGTAGGTGCAGTGGCGTATAGATTAGACTTGCCGCCTGCATTGGAGGGAGTGCATAATGTGTTCCACGTGTCGCAGCTGAGACGGTACGTGGCCGACCCTAGTCACGTACTTGATCACTCGGAGATTGAGGTTGGCCCGACGCTCAGCTACCCTGAGCAGCCCGTAGAGATCTTGGACCGCAGAGAGAAGGTGTTGCGGAACCAAACTATTCCCTTGGTTCGGGTTGCATGGAGACATCACTCTCCAGGGGAGTCGACCTGGGAGAGAGAGGACGAAATGCGCGAGCAATACCCGTATCTCTTCTAGACTTGAGGTATATTCCTTTTCTGATTTCATTCTTGTTGTAGTTCAGTCCAATTTCGAGGACGAAATTTCTTTTAGGAGGGTAGACTTGTCACTACCACTTTTCCATATAAGGGCATTTCTGTAATTTAACTATTTTTGAATAATTATGAATTTAATTAATTGCTGAGTTTTGTAACTAATTATATTATTATTAGTGACATTTGGTTTTAGGTCAAACCCTAGAACGCATTAGGGCAAACCCTAATGACCAAACCCTAATTTATAAACCCTATTCTAGCAAAACCCTAGAATTTTAAATTTAGGATGGAACCCTCAAACTCTAGCAGGCCTGAACCTGAGTCGATTAGGTTCTACATGAGAGGGCCAGGGGGTTTAACCTAAAAACTATGCATGGAAACCCTAAAACTAGGTTTAATATATAAAGGAAGCCTCTTCCTAGGCTATTCTTCACGTAGAGAGAAAGAAAACCCTAGCCTCCACAAGAGAAACCAATTCCCCACCCCATTTTCGAGATAAACCTAGGGCTTCCATTTTCTCCTCCTCCAAAGCAAGGAAATCAGGGAAACTTGGGTCAAAGAAACTTGGGAAAGAAGAACTTCATTGAAGAAACCTTCCCTGCAGGTAAAACCCTAGTTTTTATTCCTTTAATTTCTGTTTTTAGATGGTAATGGCCATTAGGAACCCACCTTTGCTGTGTAGTTCGAATTTTAGGGTTTTGGATTAGGTTTTGGTGACCACATGGGGTTTTCCCCAATTTTTCAGGAACCCTAACCCTAGGTATTGTAGGGAGACTGATTTCATCTCGCAGGGGTAGGTTGATCTCGATTTTTAGGGTTTTGGCTTGGGTATTCATGATGAATAATGTGGGATATGAATTCAGCACGATAGGTGTTTGATGAAATGTGTCTTAGGGCTTTTTGCATAACCCTGTGTTTAAATTTCTGTATTTTGATATACCTATCTATATTCATAATTATAATTGTATTGTTAATGGGTTGAGTGTTGTGTGGTGATCACTGCGAAGGGTTCCCTGTTCAGTCAGGGGTATCTCTGTGCTTTGGGTTCCATTGTGCATTCAGTAGGTGGTTCTGGGGGTCGTGTTTGGGGAAACTGTGTTAGGGAAGTGGCTGTGCAGTCGGGTTTATGGTATTAGATGGTTAATGTACAGCAGTGTGGGTGTCCCAAACTGGGTGTTTAACTTTCAGCAAACCTGTGTGTGGGTGACAGTGCCTGTGAGTGCAGAATGTATCAGTAATATAGGTGTTGCTGTGCAAATATCAGTATGTGTGTAGGGTTAAGTATCAGTGAGAAGGAGGGGGTTAATGGCTGTGCTGTGTTCACTGTGAGGTATTCAGTATTTGAACTGTGTTAGTGTGTGTTTATGTGTAGATGTGTATCAGATTAGGGAGGGGAAGTCTGCTATTATAGCAATTGATGTTGGTTTTGATAAGAGTATTGATGATAGTTGAGATAGTTGTTTGTGTTAGAAGTGAATTGTTAAGTGTAACTTCAGTATGAATTAAATGAGTGCCTGAGAATAGGAGTGTTAGTGATAAGTTGTGATTGAAGTATTGTGAACAGTTATATATATCAGGTTATACACACTGATATATGTCGAGTTGCACACTTGTATCGGTGGGTGTCAGATTTAGTTGAGTGAGGGTGTCTTTGGTATAGATGTGTGTATTTGAACTTGGGGTCTGTGAATTGGCTGTTAGTGACAGTGAGGGGTGTGTCCTCACTATGCACTAGATAAGACTGGGTTTAGTGAGTATGAGATGGAGGAAATTCAAAGGGAATCGGGTTTAAATCCATAGCAGTGTGTGGGGGGAAAGATGTCCTATTGAGTGTTGTGTGTGTATACTGTAAAGTACATAGTTGAGTTGTGACTGTGTGTTGATAGTTAGTTGTGTGTGGATGATTGAGTATCTACACTCAATTTCTGATAACGGGAACTATCTGAACTAGAATAATGACTGAAGGTGCTTAGGCATTATGAGTTGATCTTGGTCCTGGTGGCAAGTAGGGTAATATTATTTTAGTTTCAACTTGAGGTATCAGGCAGTTATGGGGGCAATTTAGCATTTCAGTTGATGTTATAACAGCAGCTAATAACAAGCCAAGGTAAGAAGTGAAGGGTGAAGGGTGTTTGCAGTTGGTTGCTGTGGTGGTGATGTTGGTGTTGCAGTCAGGTACATATTGCACAGTGGTGCAGTATGTTCGTGTTGATGTTTTGTGTGTGTTGTCAAGGTGAGGTAGTGAATACAGGGTATGTGAGGTTGTTAAGGAACATCAGTGCTCAGGTTAAGAGGGGAGGGTTCAGATGAGTACCTGCAGTTTAGTATAAGTTACCTAATTTATTGCTATCATGAGTGATACCTGAAACTGAGGGATTGGAGAACTGCTTATTACAGGCAGGAGTAAGTATGGAGTGTATTGAACAGTTGGGAGAAGTTTATTTCAGACCTGTGCAAGGGGTAGTAGCTTTAGTGTTAGTTAATAGTAAGATGTTATCAATTAGTTATCATTAGTGTTTATTTAGTATATTGGTGTCAGTTATCAGTTAGAGTATCTTATTATATAGTTATTAGTTATATTAGCTATTATAACTAGTATTGACTTGAATAGCTAGTTAATAGCCATATGAGTCTAATTAACTTAGCATGAACCTAGAAACTTGTGTATGACCTATTTTGACCACTTTGGCCTAATGTGACCTAGAAATGGCCTAGAGAATCATATTAGTGCATTGTTTAACTCATTCTCTTTCATTTACACCTAGTGACATGATATTTCATATATAGGTTAGTGTGACACCAGTTCGGACACCAGTTTGCATTCATTGCTCTGGACCTCAGGCGAGTACATTCTCTGACAGTTTTCATTGTTGATTACTTCTATAAATTGTAGTGTATTACATACTTGATTCCGACACTATGGATACACGGGTTAGCACCCTAGATCCCCATCATGAGGAGTCGTGATTGGAATCCATCGTGCTAGCTGGGGGATGGGGAACTATTAGTAGATTGTGTGATCATATCCAAACATTATATGTACCATAGCTCACCCCACTTCTCACGTCGGGTGCAGCCTGACCACTTATATGCTCCATAGCTGTTATATATGATTAGCCTGACCATTATATGCACCATAGCTAACCATGCGGTTAGCCTGACCTAAAAGAATCATAGCTAATCATATATAACCAGCCTGATCCAGTCCCAAGCCGATCACATAATAAACTAATATTTCAAACACTTAGCTAGATGTTTATTTTATTCTGATTCACTTGTTCTAGCATTCACTATTTATTGCTCATTGCTAGATGCTCTATTGTCTATTTCATTTCTCCAGTACTTCTCATTTTCAGCATTTATTTCCATCTTGTATCTCTTACACTGTTTATAGATTTTGTCAATTTAAATGAAACTGCTGTTAGTGCTTGTGCTTCGCTCCAATCCTGACTGGATAACAACATTTTCAGAGGACCTGGAGGACTTTTGCCCCACTCATTACGGCCCAGGAATAGAGGGAGATTTCACTCCAGAAATCCTAGAGGAGGTGCCTATCCTAGAGGAGAACTTACCAGCCTGTTCTTAGACTACTTTTTCTGCATTATTGTTTTAGACTGAGACTGAGATATACTTTTTATTTGTGACTTTGTGAGGTCATTTAGACCCAGGATTTGAGTTGGATTATTGTGGTTGTTTTATTTAGAACTCTTTTCTATTCTCTCGTGCTATGATTTCTATTAGCTTGTGATTGAGTATATCATAGAACTGTGGATTATTATCATTGTCCTCCGTACGGAGTTGAGATTATTGACAGGATATATTATGTTTAGACCTAGACAGCGTTCTACCGCCGATGCTGCGGCGTAGGCTGGACGTACCCACGACTCATGCCCAAATTCCGGGTGCGGGTCGTGACAAACTGTCCTGACAACTCTTATTTCGAATTCCTTAATCTCTTTGAACCTTGTACTTGTATTCTATCACCTTCACCTTGAATTCTTTATTATTTCTCTCTGTCTTCCCTTATTTCGGAAAGACGAAACCTCGTGCTTGGTAAAAGTTGACACACTGATAGTACTAGATATACTCCATAAGGCTAATCACATGACTTAGTGACTCTCTTTTATAATTGATTAAGGGCATACCATAGGTGATATATTTGGTGTTAAATTCTGAGGATTGAATAACATGATTAAATAATTTGAGAAATAAGTTTTCTTAAAAGTATAGCCTTATTTGATAGGTGGGTAAATTCTAAGTTGGATAGAAATTACATTGTTAAACTTGAGGTGAATTCTTTTAGATTGTGATCAAGTGAGATTAGATAGAGAGAAGCCATGTCCTATTTTAATTTCGATGACAAAATTTTTATAAGTTGGGTAGATTGTAAACCCCCTCACCCAAAATAGATATTTTGTGTATATTTATATTATTATATTTAGATATTGAATTTATTTAGAGTATTCTCTTAGTTAATTAGCAAATAAATTTTTTGATATATTTACTTATATAAATATTTATTTAGAATCATTTTTAGGTTATTTTAGATTTTTGAAGTTTTTTTTCTAGAATTTTTAGTTAATTAAAACATAGGGAACGTAAATTTTTAGGACTTCTATGATTTACTTTGAGACCATACTTGCATGTTATTTCTACCAAATATTTATTTTAGTTTAAAATATTTAATTATATTTTTTCTATAATTTATTTAGAATTTTAAGAAATTTATTTATATTTTAAAATTAATTAGGATTTATTTGGTTATATCTAGTCTTAATATTAGATAGATGTTAATTTAGTGTTAATAGATATTAATAAGATTATATATAAATTATTTGTATTATATTTAATTCTATTTAATATTATAAATTATTGAGATAAACTTAAACCCTATTTTTAAATTAATTCAAATCCTAAGCCTACTAGGAAAGCAACTTCATGCATATCCTATCCTTATTTAAACTGATCCTATTCATATTCAAATTAGCCAATCCTAGTCGTATTCAATTAAGTAGTCTCCAACATTATAAATACCTCATCCTTCATTTTTTTTCCCAAATTCTTCTCTTTTTTCGTCCAAAAAGAGTCAAAATTCGTCATAAATTCAGTCTCAATTTCTAGTATGTTATAACGACTTAAAAAGATGATATCTCCTAGCTCCGGACTCCAAACGCGCTCCATTTTTTTGTTAGAACCATATCAAGGTTAGTTTTCTGAATATATAAATTATTTTAATAATTTCAGAACCTATTTTTCCAAAAAATTCTAAAAGTGCCAGCTGTCCGAAATTAGATATGTTTTGATATTTTCGAGATTTCGGGAGATCTCGAACTTAAAATTATAAACCGTTTGAAGTTTCAGAAATCTGACATGATGAACTTCCAGAAAAGAATTTTTACAGAATTTAAAATATAAGTTTATTCTACTGTAAAATTTGTGCAACGTAGACGTAAATAGGAAACCACCAAAAACTGTCATCTGTGCGCCCTTGTGGCCATAACTCTTTACTGACTTATGATTTTATGAAACCATATATTTTAGTGTTCATGTAGTATTGAAATATATAGGATTTCATACACAAATCTAGGATTTGAGTCGGTTGACTTTTTGGTCAACGGATTGCCTCGATTTGTGTGCCACGGATCACAAATCCTTAAAGTTGACTTTCTTTGGACCAAAATTAGAACTTAACAATAAAATCAGATCATAATAAGATTAAAATACTATTTTAGGTTATTTTATTCAGAATTAAAATAGATTAAAATGGAGGAACCTATTCACCCAATTTTGTAACCTAACTTATTTAATTTATGTGACGGGTAGATTGGACGACGCCTTGAGTTGGGACTTCATTCTTTTTCAGATCAGGCAAGATACCTTGCCAAATTACTTACAATATTTTGCATGCTTATTTTATTTTTGTATATTTATTTTATTTCTATATATTTCTTGCATGTGTAGTTTTCTTTCAATCATTACTATATATTAGATATGTTGACACACACATGGCACTTAGTATCATGAGAGGACAATCAGTAGGCGTATGGGCTTTAACCACTCTGGTAAACCGTAGTCACTAGCACGCACTATGGTGGTCGTGTCCGATGGTCGCTACCCCCGAGGTATGTCGATTGATGGAGTCCGAGGGTCGCTACCCCAGAGGTATGTCGGCTGATGATGTCCACTGACGAGTGCATGAGTTATGAGGATTAGATCGAGTAGCCTACCCTTGCCCATATGTTAAAAAGTTGTCCTCATTTGCATTCATATAGATTGTCTTGTACAGCGTACTTTTTTATTTTTAAATATTATGCATGTTTACTTTATTCAAATTGGCTTGCTTCTATGTATCTTGTTACGTCCCTCTGAGGACCTGGTCCCATTTCAGCTGGTATTCCTACATTGTGTTGATTGTGTTATACTTTTCCATTCGAGTTGGTAGTAGATTTGTTTCCATCCAACTATCATCTTTAGATACTTCTTATTGAGATCTAGTTATATAGATACTGGTTATTTATTTATATTAATTTTTTGTGGATGAGATTTAAATTTTACCCTGTGACTTGTGACATATGTGGATTGATATTCATATTACAGCGTACGCGTGGGTTTTGGTTTCCATATATTGGAGATGCCATATCCATGCGGCTGACATGCTTATGTGTCCTAGTCCTACGTATTTTTGGGACTGGGGCGTGACAATGGGTTCAGGTTCAAGTCAACAAATGCTCCTATCAGAGACAGCTTTCTGGATCTTGATTCTACGAAAAATAGTTGTTTGTGTATCAAATCGCAATAATTCCTTTGGCATCTTACAAGAGATTATGGAGTTGACATATAATTATGGCACAAAACCTGCTAATATCTTGCTATTCATGTGTGAATGGTTCAATCCAATTCAAGATCAAGGTTGGAAAATTGACAAGCATGGCCTTGTGGATATAAACTACAAGCGTAGATATCAAGGCTACGAACTATTTGTCCTATCAAGTCAGGCTCAGCTCGTATACTTCACAACATATCCTAGACGGGGGACAACGAGGTCGGATTGGTAGGTCGTATGCAAGACTAAAGCTAGAAATACCTTTGACATTAACGAAATTGCTTATTAGGAGGACGATCTACCTCTTGTAACAAATATTGTAGATGTGGACTCAATGGAAGTTACTCATTACACAAATAATAATGTAGAAGATGTAGAATTATTCGAAGACGAAGGCGAAGAAAAAGATGAAGTAGATGAAAGTGAAGACGAGGAGGAGGACGAGGAAGGCAAAAAAGATAAATTTTCTGAAGATGATTGAAAATAAAATATTTTGCCTGTAGAATGTAACTATATTTTGACTGTAGTATGTACTATTTTAACGAATATATGTATTATATTTTGACTGTAGAATATAGTGAGATATTCATCAAATTTTGACGATAGAATATACTATATATTTGTGTTTTTCTATATTCATTATATGTTATTATTAGGTATAACAGGACGATGCGGAGGATTCGGCAGGTCCCGAGGTAGACAGAGTGCTCCTCCGGTACTACCTACTGTTGGTTCCGGATCGTCGTCGCCCAGTACTCCAGTATATCGATCACTCACATCTTCGACTGTTGGGATGAGTAGTTCCAGGCGTGATAGTACTCCCTCGTCCAGCGTTCCTCCTGCTGACAGAACCATGGAGACAGATGAGCATGTCGAGGAGGTCGTGCCCACGTTTTCCCAGCATCAGCAAGATCCTCCATGCTCACCTCCGGAGGAGACGAGGACAGAGATTTGGGCCGACGGTACAAAGTAAGTCAATTAGATTATTTAGCATCATATATATCGTATATTTCTTTATTCATCATGTATTAACTTTTTCGATAAAAATAATTATCTATGTATAGATATCGTCCATCGTCGGTTCAGAGACGACTGGGCCTATTTCTGAGGAACAACTACGGTGGCCCTTAGATCAACTACTCTGAAGCTCCAGAGGAGAGGAAGGCATTCTGGTTTGCGCACTTTCAGGTAAAAATATATTAAATAAATCCTCTAATTTATGTATATTATATCCGTGATGCTCACTTACTAAATTATTTATTATAGCAAACGTATTTCTATCCTCCGTACCAGGCCGAGTTGATCGAGCGACTGTTTCCTACCGTTGCCACCAAGCTTATCCAAGATGCTCTGGATGACCAGAAGGCTCGTGATCGTGCTGGAAAATCAATCCAAGGTTGGATCATGCCTGAGCAGTGGACTGTGATGAGGGCTAGATTCGACGATCTGAGCTACAAGGAAACGTCTGAGAAGGCCAAGGCGGCTAGGGAGAATACTGCCAAGTGGTGTGGTGGCTCGATTCCGATGACGGAACATTTTCGTCGTTTGGTATATTTTTATTTAAGATATATTATTTTAATATATGTACGATAAAATGGTAGTAGGAAAAAATGTTTAAGTTTAGTACTAAATAATATATTTTTAACAGCTACAAAGGGGTAAGATGCAAACATGGTGACCGTCTTCTTGGCCACCCATCGCAAGGACAAAAATCTCATTTATGAGAGGGCCTTGCAGACCTATGTAAGTATTACTTTACTTTGAGTTAATTTTAATATAACTTAGGCAATTATAGAGTTCCAAACCTTTCTAGGCCGAGTATCTTAGGCTGCATGAGCGGGCGACTGCTAGTGTACCTACAGCTGGAGAGGCTGGTACTTTCTCGCAGTCCACTCCAGCTCCGTCGGTGAAAGACCTGTGGGTGACCGCAGCTGGTGGTCTCCAGAGGGGTACGTACTACAGTACGGGATCCTATGACGCCCTGGTTGTGATGCAGTCATCTAGGGCCTCTCCGACAACTACGTATTCCATACAGCCCTCACAGTCATCGACCAGAGTCTAGGAGGCCGTTAACCGTCAGATTGTATCTCTCCGTGACGAGTTACTGCGAAAGATGGAGGAACAGCCCTGGTCCCAACCATAGGCGGACGATCTGACGCTCATCACATGATTCTATATGCTCGACCGCAGCATCACGGAGCTCCAGGATTTAACAAATGATCTTAGAGCCTCGACAGACCGCAATATCACGGAGCTGCAGGCATCACAGCTATCAATGGGCGAGAGGCTAAAGATGATGCAGGATTTAATAGTTTATAGCAGTACGAGACTGTTATCTACCATGGATTCTTACAACCAGCGACTCATAGACTTGGAGCGGGTACGACCTTCTGGAGCGCCTACATCAACACAGACTCCACCGACGTCACTATTTCTCAATCGACATCGGTGTCAATTTTACGGAAGCAGTAAGAGATGTTCTTATCCTTCATGCGCGCCGGTGGTCATCCTCCTGCAGATCCGCAGTAGTATAGTTGCTGAATATTTGTATTGTTTGTATTATTTAGGATGAGATTGTATGGATATATATTTGCCGTATTCTTTATGATGGTATTTGCTGGATGCTTTCTTTTCTTTAAATTTTATTATATTATTCATATTAAATATGTTATTTTACCGGTCTTGGGTGTTCAACCCAAGGGGGTTGGCAAACCCAGAAGGGTTGGCAAACGGAGGGTTGCACCGGGTCTATTTGTACATATTGTGATTTAATAAACTGCAAAAATAATAGTTTGAAAATAATTAAGTATTCATTTTTTATTTTTTTGTACAATTAGCGATATTTTTAGCGACGTTTAGCGACATTTATACACGTCACTAAATACGTCGCTAATTAGCGACGTTAATACACGTCGCTAATGATGTCGCTAAATATGTCGTTAAAAATATCGCTGGACGTTGCAAATTAATGACATTGCAGTATTGCCCGGTCATTAAAGTCGTCGCTGTAACGTCACTATATAAGTCGCTAATTAGCGACGTTTAGCGATGTTTGTTTACGTCGCTAATTAGTGACGCGGCATCGCTAATTTAGCGACACATTTAAGTCGCTAAAAAACGTCGGCATAGCGACGTTTAGCGACATTTTTCCTGTCAGCGACGTGCAGGGTTCCGACTTCTGTAAAATATCGCTAATTACGTCGCTAAAAGTGATTAGCGATATTTTTTTGTCATTTAGCGACATTTTTTTACGTCGCTAATTTGACTTTTTCTGGTAGTGTACAAACCACGACTAACTATTAGACATAATATCCCCTAATCGGGAGGACTACAAGTCTCAGGGTGTTTCGATTATCTCACCTAGACCAGACGATCTCCAGTGCCCCAGAAACCGCTCGAGAGACTGACCTTGTGCACAAGTTGTCCAAAGACCGATGCAATGAATATGTTCTATCAATTAATCAGTTCTATTGCAACAGTTGAACAAAAAGCTTCTATGTGGACTATCTTCTTTTTGAAAGAGTCATGGCTCTACAATAAGTTCAATATTGATCAATTCAAACCATAAAAGGTTTTCAATAGGTTCAATGCGCAACATACGATAAGTAATATACATTAATATCTCAAACGGTTTGTAGTAATTATTCTATGATTCAACTATCATGATTCCATATCATGCAATAAGTAGTAGCAAATTCTAAGTTAACAAGTGAATTATGTCCATTAACTTATCTTATTACTGGGGTGTCAAATTGAGCAGAGGGACATGCATTTTGAGTGGACTAGAGATTCTTTTATTTAGGCGTGTAGACTAAAGGATTCATCGAAGGGCCAAAGCCACTCATCGATTAAATCGAACGAGAGGATGGGGAAGCCTTATGCAATGATCACTCCATGGTTATGCGTCCTGAAATTATAATAATACTTGGTTAGCATCCTTCAATCTCTTTCTCTTACGATTTAAAATGAATGCATAAGCGATAAAAGCGAATCATTAAAACTAAGTTATCAAAAGCAAGACAAAACACATGGCAACACAAAACCAAGCTGCAAAATAACGAACAAAAACTCTTGGACTTATTTAAGTAGAAGTCGTTCCATCAATTTAAAGGGTTCATTGTATTTCGTCCATGTTGATTTGGCGGTAAGGTTTCCCCGAGACACGATTCTCAACCGATTCAAAGTAACAAGTGTTCCATAAGTAAACCGTTAAGAGCGGGGCATTATATAATACCCCATAGAGAAGAAGTTTTGTCCTCAAAATTGAATACATCAAGGAGTCTAAGGTCAAGGCATCAAAAGGTCAAAGGAATTATACTCACCAATATCGTGTCCGCTTGCATCACGCTCCATATTCAACTGATAAACTCTAGGCCTTATCGTTTGATTGATTTGTCTATTAGCTTAAGATGGGGCTGGCACGGTATTCTGATCCTGGTCACGTTCGATATTCTCATTGCGGTCACGTGGCACGGACCTCTTGGTCGGACAGTTTCTCAGAAGATGGCCATTTTGGCCGTAGTTGAAAATTTACCTTTAGCAATATGATAAGTTTTTACTACGTGCTCTGGTCTACCACAATAGCTGCACTCAAGTCTAGGATATTGCTCACCCTATGTCTTCTTCCCTCCATCATGATATCTTTTGATAAAAGGTTTCGAGCAGATGGTGCCTTTTGTGGAATACTTCGTGGTATGAACTGCACATTTTGCACCACTTCCTCAAAGCCCTTAATGTATGAAGTACACTCCCGGTTCATCACATCCTTTCTAAGTTTATCATTCAAGCCTCTGATGAATCAGTACATACGGGTTCTCTCGCTAGGAATTATTTTGTTAGCGAATTTAGCAAGCTTGGAGAATTGTGACTCATAATTTTTGACGGACATGCTCCATTTCCTAAGTTCGATAAATTCATCTTCCTTTCTTTGTCTGATGGCTGGAGGGAGGTACTATTCCAAGAATGCATTCTTGAACATCCCCCAAGTAATTTTGCTATTTCTGCACCTTGTGGCAAGATCTAACTTCTTAATCTTCCATCAATCGTGTGCACATAACCGTAGTTGCATGGCTGTACACGCTACCCACTTATCCGCAGGTATCCCAGCAAACTCAAACAAGCCCTCCAACTTAGCGACCCAGTCCATCACCTTATCTGGCACAGCCCTACCTTCAAACTCTGGAGGGTTCAACTTCAGGAACTCGACGCCTTTAAAGGTAGACTTCCTGGCCGCTTGTGGAGGTTCATCTGCTTCTGCTAGGCTAGCTTCTTGAGGCTTGGGTGCGGCTGCCACAGGTGTCACAGCGGTTCCTGATGTACCACTATTGGCCACCAGTATTATTTTTATTATTTAAGTCAGAGAATCAAGCTGCTGTTGCTGTACCAAGGCTCTAGCATCATCCTGTTGCTGCTGAGCTTCGAACCTTTTCTGTTGGGCCTTATGTCGATCATTCTAATTTTTGAATATAGCAATCAGCCTATTGATTTGGTCATTGTTCATGCCGTTATGCACCATGTGCCTTGGTTACCTGGTTTAGTCATCCTGCTACCAAAAAGAGTATCTTGCATTAGTCTCATAACATATTATGGACTTATTGAATGGGACATTACATTTTATACTTTTTAAGAGCGGGACATTAACACATTCGATTTACATATATAGATTCGCAACCTGTTTCAAAATCTGGGACTTTTGAAATTGCTTGAAAACTTATGTCATTTTTGAAAATGATATTTGAAGAGGCTAAGGACGTAAAGTCTTTCTCTGATACCACCTGTCACACCCCAGTCCCGTAAGGGCCGATCATCCTCGCTTGGTCCTTACGGAACCGACCATCCTTGATTGGGCGCGATGTCGTGCAAGCCAAAGTTGCACTTGCACCAGGCATAGTACCTGCACAAGACACAAATTAGAGAAAAATGTACATATATAGAGGCACATGATTCAAAATACAGAGAACCAAAGTTGAACATATTTGATAGGAACACAAAATACTCTTTATCGAATACTTGAAGAATGGATTACAAAGTACTTGCTTGGCTGATTACAAAATATGCCATAGATGGCTATATCCTTTTTTACAAATTCCAAAACTAGCTACAACGCCCATACATCATGTCCTTGTAGTTGGACAAAAAATTAAAACAACTAGCAGAAGAAGAGCTTGCACACTGGAGAGGAAACCTAAGAAAATAGCACGAGCACGGTTTTGCTGGATGGATGCGCGAGTACTTGTTCAAAATACTCGCCAAGCTCTCAATACCGAACCTGGATATTTTTTCATAAACATGGGTCAGTACTACAACATGTATTGGTGAGCGACCGTGGCCAAAATCACCTAGAAATCCATACTAAGTAAACATGTTAAGCTAAAATTATTAGGTGATCTTTCTGGTTGTGTAGTTTCTTTTTAACAATTTATGCAAAGAAATATAAACGATAAATTAAACCATGCATATGATAATTCTTACCTATGACAAAAGGGTTATCCCAGCAGCAGACACACAAGTTAGCCATAATTTGCATATATGAATAAAATTATGAATCAATCTTGGCATCAAGTATTAGGTATGCAAGAATGTAAACCTAGCATACGCCCTAACTACATGACATTCCATAAAAAATACCAATCAATAGCAGTTGGGACATAAACCCATGCTAAATATTTGACAGGATACCCCCCTAATCGCGAGGACTACAAGCCTCAGGGTGTTTCGATTATCTCTCCCAGGCCGAACGATCCCCAGTGCCCCAGGAACCGCTCAAAAGACTGACCTTGTGCACAAGTTATCCAAAGACCGATGCAATGAATGCGTTCTATCAATTAATTAGTTCTATTGCAACAGTTGAACAAAAAGCTTCTATGTAAACTATCTTCTTTTCGATAGAGCCGTGGCTCTTCAATAAGTTCAATATCGATCAATTAAAACCATAAAAGGTTTTTAATAGGTTCAATGCGTAGCATAAGATAAGTAACATGCATCAATATCTCAAATGGTTTGTAGTGATTATTCTATGATTCAAATATCATGATTCCATATCATGCAATAAGTAGTAGAAAATTTTAAGTTAACAAGTGAATCATGTTCAATAACTTATCTTGTTACTGGGGTGTCAAATTGAGCATAGGGACAAGCATTTTGAGTGGACTAGAGATTCTTTTATTTAGGCGTGTAGACTAAAGGATTCATCGAAGGGCCAAAGCCACTCACCGATTGAATCAAACGAGAGGATGGGGAAGCTTTATGCAATGATCACTCCTTGGTTATGTGTCCTGAAATTGCAATAATACTTGGTTAGCATCCTTCGATCTCTTTCTCTTACGATTCAAAATAAATGCATAAGCGATAAAAGCGAATCATGAAAACCAAATCATCAAAAGCAAGATAAAACAAAAAGCAACACAAAACCAGGCAGCAAAACAACCAACAAAAACTCCTAGACTTATTTTAATAGAAGCCGTTCCATCAATTTGAAGGGTTCATTACATTTTGTCCATGTTAATTTGGCATTAAGGTTTTCTCGAGACTCGATTCTCAACCAAGTTAAAGTAACAAGCGTTCCATATGTAACCCGTTAGGAGTGGGGCATTACAAAAAATACTTTGAGGGTGGTATCTTTCATGGATTCATACAATGTTTGACTACTAGCATTAGAGTAAATACGTCATCCTGGTCCGCCGGCATCGATACCGACTCCATCTCTGCCTTCTCCATCGACATCGGTGATGTTTTCACAAGAGTAGTATGAGTTTCTTCTATCCCAGATGCGCGGCGATGCTCCTCCTGATCAGTAGTAGTCCTTGTTTGGATATGTTTTAGTGTGTTTGTGTGTATTGGCCCATTCTTGGGTCTTTGATCTATTTATTTCATACTTTTTATTACATTTTGAGAAGCATGTGACCCTTATTTTAAATTTATTTATCTACTTCTTGAGACATATTTAGTGTATAATAACTTTATAAATGTTTTTCTATGTGAGTTTAGTTTATTATTCATATTAAATGTATGCAAATTTATCGGTGTTGAGTGTTCCACCGAAGAGGTCGACGAACCCAGGGAATTCAACGTAGGGTTGCTCCGGGTCAATTTATATAAACTGTGATTTTATAACTGCAGGTAGAGTTTTGTTGGGAAATACTTTACAAACTACATCCTATTTTTTTAAAATTTTTAATTTAGCGGCGTTTTGTGACGTTCAACGACTTACAGTTTTGTCACTAACAAGTATCTTAACGTATATAACTGGTACCATGGACGTCTATACGTTGCTACATGCTGACATGGCAAAACTTGCCATGTCCGTATTGTTGTAAAAATGTTGCTCATAATGTTGCTAATACAGCGATGTGTTGCAACCAAAGATTATGTCACAAAATTAACGATGATACGTCGCTAATCGCTGTATATTCTGTAATGTCTTCTTATCATAAATATACGTCGCTACAGGGACGACTAACGACGTTTTTGTTGTCAGCGATCATGTAATACGATGTCGCTAATTACGTCACCAAATTATTTTTGCGACATTAGTTTACATATTAGCGACATGTTTGGATGTTTATAATATGTGTTATTCTAGTAGTGACTGGACTCCTCTTGTGGCGCAGGAGCCTCTCTCCAAATCTCTCTCTCTCTCTCTCTTGAATCAGTCTTTTTTTTGAATACTTCTCTTATACTACAAAAATACTATAAAAATAGCGACGGATCAAATTATGTCGCCGTGTTAGCGATAAAAAACCAATGACATAGCAACTAATTTATTCTTATAAAAAACATATATTAATTTTTGTCGTTATTCCATTGCTGTGGTGTCATTTTTTTTCTCAACGACGGAATAGCGACATAAAATTTCGTCGCTGCCAAACGTTAAAATTCAATGTTATAGTTTTATTTTTATTTTCTCCCAAACACTCTCTCTCTCTCCCCTCCCACCCTTGTCCCCCAATATTCTGACCCCCTCTCCTCCTCCTCCTCCTTCGGCGGCAGCTTCCCGAAGACGAACGACGGCAGTTCCTCCCCCTCCTCCTCCTCCTCTGGTGGCAACTTCTCCTCTCTCACCCCTAACCCCCACTCCTTTGACCCCTTATCCTCCTCACGACCCCCGACCCTCCGTAACCCTCTCCGCGATAACCCTGATCCCCTACTCCAGCCCCCCTCTCCTCGATCCCCCCCTCCACCACCCCTCCTCAAAGGTAAACTATAATCCTAGTTTTTATTTGTTTAATTATTAGATTTGGAATTTTGGTGTTATAAATAATTTTTGCATTTGGGATCCAAAGATTTGGGTGCTGGACACGTACAGACATGATATGTTGGACACGAATACTAGAACCCGGATACCCACACACATACTCCACCTCCCAGTGAGCATTATTCGATTCAGTTTCAGTCACAGTTAGGGGTGAGAATTATTCGGTTCGGTTTAAAAAAATTGGTATATTTAGTTACTATATATATTAGCAAAAAAAGGTGCAAATAAATCGATAAAAAAAATTAATTGTATTATAGTCGTTTATAGTTATACTTTAGAGTACTAATATGAATAGTAATTAGTAGTTACAATAATTAGGTACTAAATACTTAAAAGTAGATATAGAATCGTGAATCAGAGTATCGGCCATATCGTCGGTTACGGATCGGAGTATCAGATTTTTTATATCAAAAAAAATAATTATTAATAAATTAATACTATTTTAGAAAATATATTTTATACATTTAGGCATAATTTTAAGTATTTCTAGTATTTTTCTTAGTAGTTTTAAAATTGAATAAAATAGTAGTCACCCTTGTTGATTAGTTTACATATGATAGATAAGTTTATTTTTTACTTGCTTTTACAATGTTACTATGTTAAGGCATGTATCAGTCATATTCGGATGAGAGTCAAGCAAGTACGATTTTGGATACATGTAAAACAAGTATCCTAACTCTAGTTTTTACAATATTTAGTTCTTTATGAGACTTCTTCATCAAGTATCCTAACTAACTAATCCTTTAGCAAATATCTTAACTCATCTTGAATCTAATTAATCCATATTATTTGAATTAATATATATGGTACATACATAATCAATGAGTCGATACTTAGTTGACCAATCATAGATATACAATCGGCGACATGAGAGTAGGTTTGGTTTGACAGATGATTTCTTGGCGGAAGTTGAGAAATTTCTCAAATACGCCCGTAGTCAACCTCATTTCATGGATGTGAGGCCCATCAAGTATCTTTATGTCAAATATCGTAATAAACCATTCAAAGAGGTGGATCTCGTGAGGGAGCATCTCTACAAGAAGGGTTTTGTACCAAAATACAAGGAGTGGATGGCTCAAGGAGAACATTTATTTTTGAAATATCACCATTCCTCCTTCAATATAGAGGTAGAAGAGTCCACTCTCGAAGATAACTTTGAATATCAACTACGAAACCGGGCGCGTGAGTTGGTATTTGATGTGGCCGGTCCAAGTTTTAATCCGGAGGATCCTTATCCTAATGCGAAAGAATTCTATGATATGTTCAAGAATGCCGATAATCCATTATACCCACGTTGTGATTCTCATTCCGTCCTGTCGGTGGTGATGCGGCTATTGAACCTAAAGTCTAATTTTAACTTGTCGCGGAAATGCTATGACCGAATAATTAAGTTTATTAGAGAGTTATTGCCAAAAGGATCGAATGAGTTAACTGAAAACTTCTACAAGTCGAGGATAATGATACGAAAACTTGGGTTAGGTTACGAAAAGATAAATTATTGTCAAAACAGTTGAATATTGTACTACATGGCATGATAAAGATAAATGCATTTTCTGTCATACGGACCGGTACAAGCCAATTTAGGGCAATGGAAAATCAACTGCCCAAGCAAGGTTGCATCCCTACAAGTACATACAGTTTTTGTGGATCACAAAGAGGCTGTAGATGATATATATATATGTCCGTAAATACATCACAACATATAAAATATCATAACATGGAACGAAAGATAGATGAAGTTGAATTATCTCATCCTTTCGATGGAGAGACATGAAAACATTTTGCTCAGTGTTATCTTGAATTTGTTGTAGAATCCAGGAATGTTCGGTTGGATTTATGTTCTGATGGATTCACTCCTTTCGGACTGTCTAGATCTCAGAACTCTTATTGGTCGATGATTTTGACTCCTTACAATCTACCACTATGGATGTGTATGAAGACTCCTTACATGTTCTTGACACTTATCATACCCGGTCCAAAAAATCCAAAGAAGAATATCGATATCTACTTGTAATTATTGGTGGATGAGTTGAAACAATTGTGGCAATTCAGCGTTCGGACATATGATATATCGAAGGAGCAGAACTTTCAGATGAGAGCGTCTCTCATATGGACCATCAACAATTTTTCAACATATGAGATGTTATCGGGGTAGAGTACTCATGGTACTTTGTCTTGTCCGATATGTATGGAAAAGAGTAAGGCATTCCGTCTCCAGAATGGAGAAAAAGTATACTTTTTTGATTGTCATCGTCAGTTCTTTTCTGTGTCGCATCCGTAGAGAAGGAACATAGATGCCTTTAGAGATGGTAAACATGAACTATCTCCTCCCCTGTTGAGACTGACAAGAGACAAAGTTTGGAAAGACGTAGATGGATTACTGACTGTGATAGAAGATCTAATATCCGCCAATCACTTTGAAGGGTTCATACGTAGGCATAATTGGACAATGCAGAGTATCTTTTGGGACTTACCTTATTGGAAGGACTATCTCATATGGCACAATCTTGATGTCATGCATATCAAAAATAATGTATTCAAAAATATTCTCAATACGGTAATGGATATCAAGAGAAATACGAAAGACATTGTCAAAGCAAGAAAGGACTTAATAATTATTTACAGGCATTCAGATTTGCACCTAAAATGAAGTGGCAACGACAATTGAGTCAAGCCTCCAGCACTATTTACATTGAGTAGGGAGGATAAATTGATAATATGCAACTAGATTTCAAAGTTGAGATTTCCTGACGGCTACGTATCAATTCTGGCAAGATGTGTTGATCGCAACGAACGCAAGCTGACAGGGATGAAGAGTCATGATTGCCATGTGTTGATGGAGAGATTACTACCTATTGCCCTGAGAGATGTTGCCTCATCAAGTAGGGACTCCGTTGGCCGAATTATCTATATTCTTTAGAGATTTGTGTTCAAGCAAGTTGACGGTACAACATATAATAGAACTTAAGGAGAAGATTATATTGACATTGTGTATGTTAGAAAGGGTGCTTCCCTCCAGTTTTTTGATAGAATGTAGCATTTGTCGATTCATCTTACATACGAAGCATGCGTCGGTACTCCCGTCCATTATCGATGGATGTATCCATTTGAGAGGTATAAATTCTTTATACTAATAATTTTTTTATTCAAATAATTCTAAGATTCAATATATTATCTATAGGTATCTACATCACATGAAGAAGAAGGTTGATAATAAGGCTCATGTAGAAGCTCGATATGCGAAGCATATATCATTGAGGAGGTTTCAAACTTCTGCTCCATCTACTTTCATACTTATGTCAGAACAAATCACAATAGAGCCCCAAGGAATGATGACGGTGGGGTTGATATCCCGAATAGTGTAATCCACACTATCCTAAATATGGGACAGAAACCTACAAGTGCTACTAAAGTATATTGGTTGGAAGACGATGAGTTTGAAGCCCCTCATCGGTATATATTATTAAATTTTGGTATAAAAGATATGTAAGATATTGGGAAGTAAGCGACACATATTTTTTAGATATTTTAATTTTTTATATACTTGGAAAAGAATTTCTTTAACTGTTCTCCTTATTATCACAGTACTTTTAAAGCTGAGATAAAAATGGAGAGACCTAATATTAATGAATATGATCTTGCTAGAGAGGTTGATAGAAAATTTTTATCGTGGTCGGAAGACGATGAGTTTGAAGCCTATAGTTTGGGTTTGTTGATATTAAATATAAAAAAAGATATATGGGTTTTGAACCATTTGTGTTGGCTAGTCAAACGGTTAAAGTGTATTGTACGAGCTATCCTAGTCGACGACATAATAATAAATATTGGTGGGTTTTATGCAAAACTAAAGCTGAAACACATATAATATTGGGGATCTAGTATACCAAGAGGATGAGGTGGTCATGCCTCAACTTGTATATATGAGTTCTGCCAGTGTTGATGGTATGGGGGTTGACGTTACCATAGATGATGATAGTGTTGACAAAGAGATTGAGATAGAAGATTTACCTCATATAAAGTAGAACTCTGATATGGAGGTATCGAGCGAGGAACAAGAATTGGAAGATGAAGGTGATAGCGATAGTGAAAGTGAAAATAAAAATGAAGAAGTAGAAGATGAAGACGATTCAGAAAATAATTTGGAAGACGATGACGATTCGAAAGATGAAGAAGATTAGCACGTACATACATATGAATTAGCTTAGTTATTAATTTAATTATTTTATGACACGATTATTATTTATTTCATCATCAGACTACTATTTACTTATTTTACCACACCATTACTTTATGATTATCTGTTTGATGACACCATTTTTTTATTTGCTGTAGATTTATCTATAGTATGGTGGGGAGAGAACGAGGACGAGGATGATGACAAGTTCAGATATGATCATCTTCTCAGCATCCTTCGTCCACTACTCCTGCTACCACAGATTCTCGCACACGACCTGAGGATGAGTTCGTAGATGCGACAGATGGTTTATCCCCACCATATACTCGTTCTTCAGTAGGAGGAGCTACTCGATCTCCCAGATTGCCGTCAGCTGCTATCCCTTCTTCTACTCCAGCCACTACCGGTACTACTACACCGGCTACTGCATTAGTTTCTCCCACATGAGCAAATCTATTTACAGGACTTCTTATGGACAACAGAGTATATGTACGCCATCCAGGATTTGCAGACCTGCTACTCTACCTGAGAGGCCAGCCAATATCTATTGTCCCGAGCTATGGGCCAATGGAGCGACGTAAGCATTTATTTGTCAATTCACACATTTATTTTATATTTTTTTATTTTAATTGTATATTGTTTATTTATTTCAGATTCTTTCCGATCAAGGATGAGAATGATCTGGGGAGATCATGTGGGGCTACTTTGATGACCCTTATATCAACTTGAGTAATATCACGCTCGATCGACGATTTACTTGGCTGGAGAAGCTCGGGGTATGTGTATGAATTTTAATTATAATAATATATAATTTTTTTATTACAATGATAAAAAATATTTTTTTTATTTGCAGAGGTTGTACAGGTGGCCGGATCATAGAGATAGTGATATCCGAAAGTGCTACAAGACCGTCGCCAGCAAGAGGTTGAGAGATATGATCAATGACAAGAAGGCGCTGGCATCACTTGGAATGAATTACCGTAAGGAGTGGCTGAAGGCAGAGTACTGGGAGAAGAAGAAGAAGAAGAAGAAGAAGAAGAAGAAGAAGATGGACACCCTGGCCTACAAGGCCAAGTGTGAGAAGGTGAAGGCTGCCCGTGCTAAGGGTGGTCTCCATATTGGTAGATCCACTCCGACCGTCGAGCATTTTTGACGAATGGTTAGTATTAAAAAAATTCGCTAGATCAGTTTTTTTAATTCTAATTTATTTTCTTACTTATTAATTGTTTAATTTTTATAGTGCGACGAGGCCGCTAGAGCCGCGGAAGACCCCAAGACCATCAATTTCCCAGCAATCTTCAAGCGGACCCACAAAAAGAAGAAGGATGGGAAGCTTATAGATGAACGGACCACCAAAGCATATGTAAGCTATCTTTATAAAATTTTATCAATTTAATTAGATTATTTTTATAATTTAATTAGATTCTAGATTTCTAGGTCAAAACAGTCAAATTAGGTTAACTCTAGGTCATTCAATTTCAAAAATACTAAGAAACAGCACTGTAAATACTTAAAATTATGCACCACTGTTAATATCCTATTTTAAGAAACAACACTATAAATACTTAAAATTATAATTTCATTCAATTTACTTTAAACCTCATAGGAATGGTCCGATACCGATTTTGATTCTGATACTTTGAACCTTGGTTAATATCCTATTTTAAGATATCATGAAAAATCAAATATAGCAAATCTAACTCAATATACATATACTATAATAACTAGTATATAATATGATACTCTTACGAAAATTAAATATAGCACATATAACTCTAAAATCCTTAACTCTAAACCTATTTATATAAATAAATATGTGAGACGTATGAGACGTGAGAGGGGGGCTCTGAGAGAAGTATGCCGACTGAGAGAAACGATTGATAGGTACAAGCTGTCGGAAGATGGAAAGACGGCAACGTGTATGGTAATGGATCATTGGCATCGATGTCGTCGGTTCTTTCCAAAGCTTCTCTGACGGCTACTCCAGCTCCATCAGTGCTTGGCTCCGGCGGTCCTTCTGGTGCAATATCTCTGGAGAAGCTCACGACGACTGTACATGAGCTACATGGGCTGGTCTGACAGTTAATAGACAATCGTGATTCTGCATCACCTGTGACGGCTCCAGCACCTCGGACGACATCGACGGGTTCTCCAGCTTCAGCTCCTCCGACGGCATCGATGGGTCATCCAGTTCCTTCGACGGCTCCTACCACTGCTCCGTCTTTCGTTGCTCCTGATGATCTACATGATATCATTGCTATGGTTGTGGCGCAGTACATGCCTAGCCGACAACAGTCGTCGCCTCCACCATCAACTTGATGGACTATTTGAGTTTGTGGGATTTTTTTTAGTTGGTTGTATTTTTTTGACTTGATTGTATTTATTTGACTTTATGGGATTGTATAACAGTTATTTCTACATGTTTGGATTACTCTACTTTATTATTTTGACGTATATATAATATTTGTACATGTTTGTGTGGGTATTATTAGTTTGTGTGGAATTTGCTTGTGTGAAATTTATTTGTGTGAAAATTGGTAAATGTATAACCGGTATATGCTCAGCAGAGATTGATTTCTAGGAAAAATATTACCTTTAGCGACGGACATACGACGTAATAGCAACGAAATATCTGAAAAATATCAGGTTTGCGACGGATTTCAGACAGAATATCTCAGGCCAACAACTATCCAGCGAAGAAAAAATTTTGTCGCTAAAACATCTGATACACACAAATCTGCTAAACATGTATCAGAATCCGTCGCTAATATCCATCGCTAATCCATCACAGAGAGTGACGAATTTGCGACGAATTAGCGACGAAATCTATCAGCCTTGAACGTACAAAACCTTCTGGAAAATTTGGCAAATTTTGGCTCACATAATCCGTCGCTAATCCATCGGTAAGTAGTCAGAAAGTTTAGTGAGGTAACTTGTACGTCGTTGCTCCGTCGCTGGTTTAATGTCGCTCAATACTTCGCTAATCCGTCGATGTAGCGACTGATTAGCGATGGAATTTTAAAACAAATAGTGACAAAAAAATATAATTTAACGACGGATAATTTCGTCGCTAAAACAGTGTATTTTTGTAGTGTTATGAGGGCAGAGAGGAGAGTATTTATAGAGGAACCTGGCTATATAATCGGTTACAAAGAGATAAGACCGTAATTAATTCAAATCCCACAAAATTCGATCTGAATTAAAGACGCAATCTTTCTGTAACCGACCCTGAACTGCCTTCAGCGTAGCAGCGTATCAGCACAAATTCGATCTGAATTAAAGATGCAATCTTTCTATAACCGACTATGAACCGCTTTCAACGCAGCAACGCATCAGCACATCAGCACAACAGTGCAGCGGCACAGGCATCGCCCGCTCAGCACCCTGCTCAAGCACCCGCACATGCAACCACGCATAAAACAAGTGCAACTAATGCGCACAAGCGTCATGTAAAGTACAAAGTACAAAATGAGCCAAAAAAAGTGTCACTTTGCGTCCTTGAGCCCGAGCTGCTAAACCCCTTCGGGCTTAGGAATAAATTTCAAGAGCATGACAAAAAGCTTACATGAAAGAATTAATTCTTTTATATCCTAATAAAACACCGATACATGGCACTCATGTGCCCCACCACACCCATGTGCGTATCTCAACACAAGCCAAGCATTATATTGAGATATTCATTTGGTGGTGTAGCCAATGTGGAACTATCTTTCATAGTCCAAAGGCAAAAATACCAACAATAAGTATGAATATTCCCATTGCATAATACACTAATTTAATAGCCAAAACCTTGCTGCAAAAACTTAAAACAAAATAAATGCCATGCTCAATCAAAATAAGTGCTTAGTAGTATCATCTTGAAGTAACATGTCCAGCTCAAGTTTGACCAACTAAAACACGAAGAGCTTGAAGTGCTCGGCTTTGTCCGGATGCATTGTTTAAGGCTTCATGCCAATAGCTGCTTGGGAGATCATTTCGAAAGACTTCTCCATACAAGAAGTTAGAAGCTTAGGATCAATGAATCCTTTCTCTACGCCCATTGCCAACTTCAGATTCCCCATATAGCTTAAAACGCCCATAGTAATGCTCTGTCAAGGATCGAGAGAATATGAACATCATATTTCTGTGCCACTAAACATATGAGGGTATCACTGGTCAGAATCTCTGATTAATAAGGTAAGTACATTTAGAGAGTTAGAAACAACATCACTCCTATCGTTATAATTATTTAGTAATAAATATATCATTTACTCTAACCATTTGAATGAGATAAGCTAAGATCACCTAAGTTAATTATTAGTTAGATATTTTTATCCTTAAATTGCTTAGAGAGAGAAAATTTTCTATGTACTATATCTTAAGTGAACTCTCTATAACCGGGTCGTCAACAAGAAGGCATAAAGTGATCCGAAGCTTTGGTTCTAATCATTCATTATTATATTCCAATAGTTGCTTGGAAATTAGAAAATTATTGCTGATATTCCATAAATTCGATTAGGCTTAATATCACGCCTTTTCTATTATTTTTATGAAATTAAGGTATTTTTTAAGATTGATTCTCAAAAAAAAAGTTTGATTTTTTGGAAGGTTTTGAAGTTGTTTTTTAATTTCTTTTTGATAGTTTTTTTATCTTTGAAAATTTTCTCAAATTTATGATTTAACTCAAAATGTTGACTATTTTTATTAGTATAATACTGCTATGTTTCAATTTATGGATGATCATATTATTCTCCGAGTGGAAAGAGCACGGACAACACGTGTATCCCAATCCCTCATATAGATATTTTAGTCTATTAAACTTATAAATACATAAATATTAGCTGTTTAGAAGTGAGCATAATATTTTCTCCTTCTTCTTCTACCGTTGTTGAACAACTCCTAACAATATTTCTGTAAACAAAATGGTATTATTGGTAAGGGTAAATTGAAATTTATTGAATAAAACGAATTGTTTTTTTTTTTTTTTTTAATAAATTGAGAGTGTTCGTATAGTTTGAAACCTCCCCACTAACAGAAATTTATTGAGTTTTGACAGCAACGACCTTCAATGTGAAGGAATAATGTTGGGGCCTTAGTCACTGTGGACACGAGCCAGCAGCTCAACAAGAATATCTTGATTTTCAAGATGAAGTTAGACAACAGGTGATCTTGTATTAATTTGTTTTACCTGCGGGCCTCCTACCACTGTAAAATAGAAGCTTCTAACTGGATGACCTGCGAAGATCATCTGCTCTAAGGGCCCGACCACGTTTGTAATCGCCATGCTTGTGTTCCTCATAGTTGCATGTACATACTTAGCAGCAGCCTGAGAATGAAAGAGGTATATAGTTTGAACACATTAATTTATCATCATAATCTTGTATATTGAAATGGCTTAATTACAGGAATTACTTTTAACTCTTGTATATATATTGTTACTTCCTAAAGTAATCAGAAAGAAGAAAATATATAAGTATCAAATACCTATATACAAATCGGTTGGGATAGGATAAGATAACAACTACATATTTCACTCAATTATGTTTACAAATTGATAAGAGGAAAAAGGATAAAGCTCTTGACCAAGTCTATGAGGATAGAAATAAAGCCCTTGACCAAAGTCCATGTGGATAAGGATAAAGCTCTAATATACTCCCCCTCCCTCAAGTTGAGGATGTGGTAGAGATATATCCACCACTCCCAACTTGTTCGTAAGTCACTGAAAAGTCGCGGCTCCAAGAGGTTTGATGAAGAGATCAACAAGCTAATTACTAGAGCGAAGATAGCAAGGAAAAATTAATTTGGATTGGATTTTTTTGTGGATAAAATGATAATCTAGATCAATATATTTAGTCCGCCCATGAAAAAATTGATTCTCTACAAGGAGAATTATAGTCTTATTATCGCAAAAGATTGTCATTTGTTGCGGATGAGAGACATCCATATCAGTAAGAATATATTTTAGCTTTTGTGATTCACATGAAAGACATCGAGAGCACTATACTCAGCTACGAGAGATTGCTTGTTGTTTCTTGGTGTTCTAGGATATTAGACAAAAACCCAACATTGTGAAATATCCTGTTGTCGCATGGGCAGGTCGCATACGTGGTCGCATGGGCGGTCGCATGGACAATCCGCATGGACTATCGCATGCGCTGCCGCATGGCCTGTCGCATGGGTTGTCGCATGTGTTGTTGCATGCGCTGCATCTTGCGCTACTGCATACGCTGTTGCTGCTGCGGATATTTTTGAACGGTTATGGAAAGATATGGTCAGTTATTCAGATCCATTTTTTGTCGGATTTAAAATTAATTTGTGGCTATCTTTTAGGGATTCATAATTAATCTGTTTCTATCTTTCCATAACTGTTGGGCGGCTAGGGTTTTCACCCTCTCTCTATAAATACTCTCATGTTGTTGAACGAGAAGTAGTTGGGTAACCAACACAATCCAAGTTGGAGAATCCATTAAGATGAAGTGAACTTGTGAATAATAAAAAGAGTCTCTTACCAATTGATCCTTTTAAAAAATGAAGGACACAAGTAGCGACATCTAAGTTAGAGGTGCATGTAGCCTGCATAACTTTACTTAGAGTGTTAACGACATATTGAAAAATAAAATGACAAATGAGACGACAATTGGAATTTTCGATCAGGAAGAGGATGGCCATCTGTGGGTCGAAGACGTAATTGTTGCTCCATTGGAAAAATAGTTAGACGGACATCAATCATGCTGGCTCCTTTAAGATATTAAGAATATATTTTCTTTGACATCGAAAAGTTATTTTACGCGAACGAGTTCCTCAATTTCAAGAAAATATTATTGTAACTAACCATGGTCTTTGATTGAAATAGATTTTACAAGAAATTGTTTTATTTCAAACATGACATTTATTATTTTTGGTAATAATGATGTCATCGACAGATAAGAACATAGAGAGTAACTCTCCCTTGAGTGTATGTGAAAAGACTATAATCGACAATGGATTGTGTAACCCCCTTTTGATTAGTGTAGAGGAAAATATTGAAAACCATTGCCTAGAGGCTTATTTAAGACCATATATAGATTTGTTAAGTTTACAAACATGTGTCTCCCCCTTTTATCAAAATACAGAGAGTAATTCCATATAAACTTCTTTATGAATATCACCTACCAATATACAAAGGTTTCTAAAAGTTACCCCTAAATGTCACAATGGGATCAATTGAAAAGATTTAGTACTTAATGAAGAACTCTGGTCATAAACGTGACTGAGATTTTTTTGCCGATAGGTACAAATCACATGGACAACCAAAAGACAACTTAATATTGTGGAAATTCCTATCTGGAAATTTAAATATGGCAATGTTGGGTGACCTAGGCCTAATGCCATAGGTAAAATTGATTTTGGTCTAATGAAGAGCACGCAAAAGCAGAACCTAAGAAATAAATGCCATCCCCTTCATCACCCCGACCAATCAACCTCTTTCAGTCCCGAAATAAATACTGCAAATATGAGAGAACTTCATAATCATTAGATCGAGTATTTTGAGATATGTATAATAAATTAAACTTAAAGGAGGGAAATGAAAAGTATTCTTTAATATAAGTTTTCATGAAAAATTAAGTGTAACAATATGGAGAACTGAGGCATGAGATCCATCGGGTAATTGCACAAGAAAATTATTAGGTAGAGGGATACAAGATTTAAATAATAATAAGGAAAGTGGTGTCAATTTACTTTGTTCCCGATCAATCGATACAAACATAATTTTTTCACAATAATTTGATTCCAATTGACTATTCAAGCCACTAGCTCACATAGTGTCACCTGCGAGAAGCAGAGCATTATAATATCAACTTATAGAATTTTTATAGAAATTATGAGTTTTCTATCTTTACATCAATATGTTGGTATGCTAATAATAGGGCTTTGATGACGGTTAAACTACATGTTATTAAAGGGAATAATATATTACATAACAGTTAAAGTGAACATATACTTCACTTGATCGATTTTGGCAAAAGAAGGCAACTCTATATTATGATGGTTAATGATTTTGTTTGTGGAATATTGGATTCATTGTGCTATCTTTTGAGATGACCCTGGAATGAAAACTTGTGTACAATCGATAGCCCAAAGAATGTAGAAATAATGGAATAATGTTCTGTATTTATTTAAATCATTCATATTCCACTTCGTTATATTCTGTATTTGTAGACAGTTGTATTTGCATGGTTAAAGACAACATGTGCAATGGGTTTTTATTCTTCGATCGGTACACCGAGGCAGTGGATCTATATCAACCTAGGGGGAATGCTTATATTCGTGAAGGTGGATCTACATGAGTATTACATGAAATAAAATCTTGTGCACAAGTTATCACCATGCAAATACAACTATCTATAAATACAAAGTATAATGAAATAGAATATGAATGCTTTAAATAATGCACAATATTATTTTATTTATTATTCCATTATTTCTACATTATTCGAGCCGCCGATCATACAAAAGTTTTCCTTCGAGAGTCATCTCAAATGGTGACACGATGATCACAATATTCCATAAACAAAATCATTAACCAAGGCTTAGAATATACATACTATTCATCACATTATAGAGTTACATTCTTTCTCGAAATCAATCAAGTGAAGGATATGTTCTCTTTAACAGTTAAGTACTCTATAATTTCCTTTAATAATGTTATTTAATTTGTTGTCATACCATATTATTAGCATACCAACATACTAATATAAGATAGTAAACTCATATGGACTGGTGGTTTGAATAGCCATTATGGAATCAAATTATTGTTAAAAAAAATTGTCGGTATCGATTGATTGGAACGAAGTGAAGTGAATTGTGACTCTTTTCCCATCTATGGAATGACTTTGTTGTTGTTGATTGTATATACAAGTGTGTCGACATTCACAAAATAATGAAGTGCTAACATAGGAAGAAATAATACTTACTTCTGAACCTTTAAGCCTTCTTATTATCTCTAAAAACTTCCCAGTGAGAACGGCCGCTAATGAATTTTTCTTTCCCTCAAGGATCTTCCTGACTTTCTGAACAAACTGGCGGGGGTTGGCATTCTTTGGATCCTTGCCAGTGGGAATCCACACATCTATGAAGGCAAAGTGATTTCCCCAAGGAGACTTGGTGTCAGGCTTGGTCATCTCATTAACAATTACATCATTAATCGTCTGTCAACAAATGCAATGATGATACCATGAGCGTTATGTACGTAGAAGCAGTTTATATATGGCAAGCTTCAACATTACCAGACAAGGCACATTTCTAATAAAGTACTGCTAAGCTTACCCCTCTAATCTTGGTCTTAATCTTTTTAATATCATCAAGAGAGAATTCAATGCAGGAGAGAGTTATTGGTAGAAACTCAATCCCTGTAGTGCCCAACCTGACCGGGGATCTATCATCTTCAACCAGGTTGCTCTTCAAAACGCTCCACCCAAAGTCTCGGACCTTATTGACACACATGGATAGTGCACTGGATACCTTGCGAATCATGCCCATCATGTCATTCTTCTTTGGCTTCGACTTCGATCCAGACGGAAACGTGAGCGGTAGGGACGGATCATCAGCTCTTTGAAGGCAGTTGAAGATGGCCGCCATGAGAGAGTATCCATCACCAAGGGAATGGTGAATCCGGAACACCATTGTTCCTGCTGCTTTGCTAGTTGGGAACTTTATCAAGTGCAGATCCCACAGTGGCCGGCTCTGCGGAAACTGGTTAGTTAGCTTGGAGATGTAGTCTTGCACGTACTCATCGTAGGTGTCGAGCCCAGATGGAAAGGTAGGAACATTACATGCTCCTCTAAATTCACCTTCACCCTCCTCCACTGCTGAACCCCTTGTGCATCCCTTACCTGCTTCAAAATTGCATATAATCGAGGTATTAAGGATGCATTTCCTTGTTCTGTTAAAGACTGAAATTAATAGGAGTTCAGTGAATATCATTGATGACAGTTATATGATGGCAAGTCTCATCATTTTTATTGAGAGCACGAGTTTTCATGTGAATCCTATGTGACATTCATGTAAATCTTGATATTATGTATACGGAATGATTTAACAAGTGGCTATAGATTCTATTCTTTACAAGTGGTGGATGGAGCAATAAATCCAATTGAGGAACAGACAAGAAGAGGCGTAGCCATTAGTGCGGAGAGCAGCTCTCTGTTAACAGGATAGAATTGATCTTCTTTATTGGATTGTGGAAAGTACCGAATAGTCATTTCATTAACAATTTTATATTCTTTACAGAACGATGCGAATTTCAACAAACAATACACTTTGCCTCAATCGATTTCTCAGTCTCTTGAGTTGTTGTAATGTTTGACGCTAAGCTTCAACCTTTAAGTCTTTGAACTTCTAAAACACTTCATCTTTTGATTTGCGTAGATAGATGAACGCGTATTTGGTGAAGTAAGTAATCAATAAAAGTAATGAAATACATCATCCCGTCTTTTGTGGAGAATTGCTTGAAGTCACATATATCCGCGTTTTCCAACTCCTGAAAATATGTACTTTGGTTCACCCATCTAAACGACTTACTTACAATGTTGGTCTACACACAGACTTCACATTTTTCTACTTCCTTACCCCCATATTTTGATATAAGGCTTAGATTAGACATCTTGTTAATTCTTTTACAAAAAATATGTCCTAACCTACTATGTCACAACTCAAGAGAATAACCAGAAATAGAAACTACATTAATGCTTTCAGATGGAGTTACAATTTGAAGTTTAAACGTCCTTTAATACAAAAAGCTATATATCCCGAAGTATGATCCTTTGTAGGACAACACCATCTGACCAGCACTGATGTCCATCCTCAAGTCCTTGTTGCGTAACAAACTTTATGAGATTAAGTTCTTGAAGCCTGCGTGCTTCACTTTCTTCAGCGTAAGTGACTTCCCTGAAGTCAGTTTCTGCACCACTGACCCGATTCCCAAAACTTTAACTTGAGACTTGTTTGCCATCCTTAAGCCTGCATGCTTCGCTTTCTTCAGGGTAAGTAACTTTCCTAAAGTCAGTTTCAGCATCACTGATCCGATTCCCAAAACTTTAAATTGATAGTTGTCCGCCATCAAAACCATGTCAAAAGTAAGTTCCTAAGTAGTGAACAACTCCTTCTGTAACCACACGTGGTAAGATGTGCCTTTGTCCATCTACTAGTTAGTGGCCACGCTAGATGATATAACCTATATAATCATAACAAATAAATTATGCTCACCTTGCTCTTTTAGTTTTGGTTTTGGTTTGGACCTGTAATCCTTCTTTAAGTAGCCCTTCTTGCTAGAGTTGAAACAAACTCTGTTGTTTTTGGACTTTGACTTGAAAGAATCTAACTTCATCTTCAGATGGTTGAAGCCTACTTTTTGTTATTGTAGGAAGTCTTTTGCTTTCTCTAGGAATCTATAAATTGTACCATATTTTCCTTAACAAACTATTTGGATAGAGCATCCATCTTCAATTGGCCCCTTGCTTCAAATTCAATGTGTTTCCAATGCAGAAGATCTTCTAGCTGAATCTCCATCTTTCTGCGGTACATATTGATTGTCAATTTTCCCTAAGTAGGAGAAAATTTGGAGACAGTGGCTCCCACTAAGAACTTATCTTCTTGCTTCATACATTTCTTCTCTAGCTTTTGGTACAACTTCTTTAGTTCTTTGACTTGCGACAACATGGTCTTCTCATCTTCAAATTTTATTTTGAAAAACATGTTGATGAAATGTATTTTGGACATCTTCTTATCGATCTCGTACTATTTCTCTAGATATTTCCAGATGTCTGTTGCAAAATTATTATTGCGGTAGGACTCTGCCATGGAATCATCCATATAGTTGAGAATTAATGTAAACCCCAAATTATTTATTTATTTATTTATTGGTATTATTGTTTATTTAGTTAATTATTATATTATACTCTTTTTATTAAATAGCTAATATAATTTTTTTATGTACGTAATTAATAAACATATAGTTCCCATATATATATTTTCGTACGTGTACATTTTTATAGAACTTAATTTTGATATTTTTAAAATATAGTATATTTATTAATACTTAGTGTTATAGATATATTGTATTAGTATCAGTTTTGTTAAAAAACAACTAACCTACCGAGAACCCGCGCCCTGAGCCGACCCCCTCCCTTGTT
The DNA here is from genome assembly GCA_036927795.1 of Iris macrosiphon. Taxonomy (NCBI): domain Eukaryota; kingdom Viridiplantae; phylum Streptophyta; class Magnoliopsida; order Asparagales; family Iridaceae; genus Iris; species Iris macrosiphon. The sequence continues at coordinate 145,268,698 of JAYESA010000001.1, read as the reverse complement.
GTCGTTTAAATTTTTTAACTTTTTTCAAATTCTTTTTAAATATTTCCTTCAAAAATCTGGAAACCCATCGGCATTCTTTCGAAACATCTCAAAATTTTCAAACCAACCCAACTCCTAATGACCCAAGCACCCTCTCCATCCCATGGCGAACAACCTCGACCACGTGCGACCGTCGAAAATCGCCGGAGCAGCAACCAGTTCGTCGCCCAATGTCGGCACAGTTGTACCCACACACAGTAGTGACTTCGTACCCCCGTCTTTACGCCTCTCGTTCTCCTTCGTCTCCCAATCATTTTGCGATCCATCTTCGTAGGTTTGTTCACAACCAAACAATCTTCATTTTCTTCAAGTAGATTATTTTATTTCGAGTTCTAAATTGAGTAAAAAATCGAGAAAAAACTCGATTTCTAGATTTTAAAATATCATAGAAACTGTCCCAAGTACCCTTATTTTGAAGCCGATATCACCCAATTCTTTGAATCAAACTCAGATTTGTTTCCCAGTATAAAGCCTATATAACCAAGATTTAAATCCTTTAAATAGATTTATTTATTTCAATTTTAATCCTAGGTTATTTGTCTTGAAATCATCGACAAACTATTTTTGAAACCTTAAATTTTTACGATACGGAGTTGGTCTCGTCAAACTGGATAACCTAGTCATGTACCAACTTCACCAGCGCGAACGGTATTATCCGACGTGTGGGCTTCGTCAAAATTCAATTTGGTCGCTTGTACAAAATGAATTTGACTTGTATCCATCGAAAGTAACCGTATCGTGACCTTTTGGAAATTTTTAATTTGTTTGTACACGTTCGTCATGTTGTAACGAAACTTGTGTCAATGGGCTCACAACGTTACGCTGGTCCTGTGATCCAAGTTTGGTTTAATTCAGGGACAGTTGATCGGATCGCCGTTTTGCAGACCCTACTATCCAATTCAATGAGCATTTCTGTGATCAGCTAATTGGAATCCAAATTTGGTTGTACGATTGGGTTGTAACGTCGTTTAGGAGTCGTTTAACCTATAATATTTTGAGTTTAGAGAATTTTATTTTTGGTACATATCGATTGTGAATTTATCCCAAATAGGAAAAAGTTTAGAGACAATTGCTCCCACTAAGAACTTGTCTTCTTGCGTCATACTTTTCTTCTCTAACATTTGCTACAACTTCAGTAGTTCTTTGACTTGCGATAACATGGACTTCTCATCTTCAAATTGTATTTGAAGAACTTGTCAATGAGATGTATTTTGTACATCTTCTTATCAGTCTTGTACTATTTCTCTAGATATTTCCAAAATTTTGTTGCAAACTCCTTATTGCAGTAGGACTGTCATGGAATCGTCCATAGAGTTGAGAATTAATGTAAAACCCAAAAATATTATTTTAGTTATTTATTGGTATTATTGCTTATTTAGTTAATTATTATATACTACACTTTTAATCAAATATTTAATATAAAAAAATTATGTACGTAAATAAAAATATAGTTTCCATATTTTTTTTTTCTTACGTGTAGATTTTATAAAACTTATTTTTTATATTCTTTTAAAATATAGTATAGTTATTAAAACTTAGTATTATAGATATATTGTATTAGTATCAGTTTTCTTTAAAAAAACAACTGACCTATCCAGCACCCGCACCCCTGAGCCAACCCCCTCCATTGTTGTTGTTTAAAAATTTTAAAATTTTCTTAATCCTTTTTTAAATATTTCCTTCTCAATCTCTTATTCAATCCCTAATAAACCTACATTCATTACCATATCTAATTTCCTAATTTGGAATTGGAGTTTTCTTAAACTTCAAAAACCTTGATACCCATCGGCATTCTTTCGAAACATCTCAAAAATTTTAAACCAACCAAACTCCCAACCACCCTAGTACCCTCTCCATCCTTGGTGAACACCCTCGACCATCTGCGGCTGCCAGAGACCGCTGGAACAGCTGCCGGACTGCCACCCGATGTCAGCACAGCTGTGCCCGCACACAACAATGATTCCAAACATCCGCCTTCATGCCTCTCCTGCTCTTTCATCTCTCGATCGTTTTGCGATCTATCTTCGCAGGTTTATTCACATCCTAACCATCTTCATTTTTCTTCTAGTAGATTATTTTATTTCGAGTTATATTGGTTGTAAATCGTGTCCCAAAATAGAGAAAAATCTCGATATATGTATTTTGAAATATCAAAGAAACTGTTCCAAGTACCCATATTTCAAAGTTGAGGTCTCCCAATTCTTTGAATCAAACTTAGATTTTCTTTTTCAGTATAAAGCCTATATAACCTAGATTAAAATCTTTCAAATAGATTTATTTATTTTGATTTTAATCCCAAGTTATTTCAGCTAAAAAATTACCAAATAATCTCATAAAAAGCATGCCTAGACTTGATATAAGGTTCATGTTGGTATTATTGCCCTTGAACTAGTAAAGATAGTCCCACATTGGCTACATTACCAAGTTGTTATCTAAATATAATAATTTTCTTATATTAAGGTATGCACATAGGGTGTGGTGGGGCACATGAGTGTCATGTGGGGGTATTTTCGTAGGAGAAAAAAGGATTAACTTCTCAATGCAAGCATTTATGCTTTTTGTCATTCTCTTATAAATATTCTATTAGGAGATAATCCCTAAAGGGGCTTAGCGACTCGGACTCAGACTCAGACTCTGGCTAAAGGATACAAAGTGCGCTTTGTTGGCACAATTTGTACTTTGCACGTCAGTATCGGCGCTTATGCGTATTAGTTGCTCTCATTTTATTCGCGAATTGCATGCGTTGTTGTTAGCGAGGGTGCATGAGCAGGCGGATGAGGCGGGTGCGCATGCTATGCATGGGATATGCGCAGCTATACGCATATGCGTGCATACACTACTGCACTACTGCGCCGCTGCGCTACTACGCTATTGTTATGTTGCATATCGATTGGGCTATTATGGAAATATTTTGATGATTAATTTATATTCTTTTTTTATGGAATTTGAATTTTATTCATTCATATCTTTTCGTAACTGATGGGCAGTCAGGCTCCTTAATAAATACTCTCTTCGTAGCCCCTTTTGAAACTTACTTCGAAAAGAAGAGAGACGAAAAGAGGTTCGGTTGTTGTCGCCATTGAAGTCCAGAAGTTCGTGCGAGTCCAGAAAAGATGTGACATGAGCGTTCCAAAAGATCTTCGAGAACTTGTTGGTTTTTGGGAGCTGATCGTGTGGGGCGAATCTTACTTTGAGCAACGGTGATCTTTAACACCCCAGCAAGCAGAGATCCATCTTCTCCTTTCTCTTCTCTTCTAGTTGTAACTTGTTCTGTCTGTCTGCAACTGTGTTTGCAAGGAAGAACAAAGTTTAATTTATGTTTATTGTATTCTTTTGCAAGTTGTAATCAGAAACGTTGTTATTAAAGTGCTTCATTGGATTCGAGCTCTTCAGAGGGCAAACTTGTTTGCTAAAGACTTTGTGTCTCGACTACAACTTCAGGGTCAAACAGAGGGCAGACTATAGAGTTTGCTTGAAGCTCTGTTCCTGGTCCGTTCTACAATCTTTTGATTAAGCCCGGAGACAATCAATCTCAAAGCAAGATCCGATAAAAAGATGGAGAATATACATTCAATTCTTCTAGATACAAGTTTTTATAAACTTGAGAAGATTGACGAGCTACACTTAAATTATTTGGATGAGGAAGGAGTCCTCTATCAAATATTGGACGTGTGTTGCCAGATCCTGGATCTACAATTCCTGCGGATGGAGGTGTACTTGAGGCTGGCGTCGCTGAAGATGCACATTCCAAGATGAAGGTAGACGATATCTTATGAAAGTTGCCGTATGGAGATGTCTTATGAAAGTTGTCGCATGGAGAAGTCTGCGAACTCCTTTCGGTTTGTCACGGAATACATCCTAAAGATGGTATTAACTTCACTATCGGAAGGCCAGGACTTCTTATCCAGCATTGAAGGATTTGAACCAAGATTTCCATTGTAGATGCCGCATAGACACTGGCATTATACGTGAGTTGTATCTGCGCATGACATACTTTTTGTATATGGCATAACTCAGTGCATAACATGCTCGGCGCAGGGTAGTCACTGCATATAGCATTCTTTCAACTCATGGCAGGACTTGGCGCATTGAAGTACCCATGTGGCTAGCTCTGAGCAAGGTCTATGTGCGAATAGGTTATGTGTATAGGGTTATGTGCACCTTGGCGTATGTCTCTTCAAGCATGACGGATGGTAACGATGATTGCAAATCCGATTTTAAACCAAAATAGAAAGGTAAAAGCGTAACTTGGTTACTTTGATTATTTAACTTGGTTGCTATGATTGCACATGTTAAGTCATCTGGCGTGGTTGCTGACCAGTGGATAAAAAATAGTGCATCTAGCAACGTGTGCTCTAGGAAGAGTTGTTCGCCAAGGTCAAACCTATCATTGGAGGAGGTCTCGATGGTCAGCAAGGATCAAGCAGAGGATATGGGGATTAGGATAATGGTTGTGGACTTTGAGAAATTATAGTCAAAGGAGTGCATGTAGCAAAGTTCCAGTGAGTACCAAGGACCTGATCTCAGAAAGTATTTTCAAACATGATGGCAAAAATCCATGGTTGTCAGATAGTAATATCTTGGCAGGAGACATACGTTAAGGCTTTCAGTATCAAATATATGTTCGAGCTTCTGCTTGAGATATACTCGGTGCTACAAAATATCTAGTTTAGGGCTTATCTCCAAATATAGGGTAAGAGGGTGGAGTAGTGTGTGGTTTGTGCGCAGACAAGGATCACAAGAAAACCATTCAAATGGGGTAAATCGAAGCACAAAATGTTCTAGAGTTTGTGCACTCAGATATCTGTAACTTTAAATAGTTTTTCACAAAGTCCAAGATAAAGTATTTTATTATTTTCATCGTCGACTACTCGAAGTACGCATTCGTCTATCTTCTCAAGTTAAAAAATGAAGCATTCAAGAAGTTCAAAGAGTTCATGGCTGAGGCTGAATGTCAAATAGGGCAATAACTCAAGAGACTTAGAAGTGATCGAGGCGGAGAGTGTAAGTCTATTGAATTCGCATCATTCTGTAAAGAATATTAAATTGTCAATAAGACAACTGCTCTGTATTCTCCTCAATTGAATGGAGTATCTGAAAGAAAGAATATAATGTTGACAGAGATGATAAACTCAATGCTTTGTTACTGTGGGTCTTCCAAAATGCTTCTGGGCTAGAGCTGCGCTAACGGCTATGTTTATTTTGAATACAGTGTCATATGCAACTTTTGATGTCATTCCTCATAAACTCTGGTTTAAAGTCAGACCCAACTTGAATGTTATTTGAGTGTGGAGATGTCTGGTGTAATGTCCCACTCCTAACGGTTATTTATGGAACACTTGTTACTTTGACTTGGTTGAAAATCGAGTCTTGGAGAAACCTTACCGCTAAATCAACACGGAGAAAATGCAATGAACCCTTCAAATTGATGGAACGGCTTCTATTGAAATAAGTCCAAGAGTTTTTGTTGGTTGTTTTGCTGCTTGGTTTTGTGTTGCTTTGTGTTTTGTCTTGCTTTCGATGACTTGGTTTTCATTATTCGCCTTTATCGCTTATGCATTCATTTTGAATCATAAGGGAAAGAGATCGAAGGATGCTAACCAAGTATTGTTGAAATTTCAAGAAGCATAATCAAGGAGTGACCGTTGCATAAGACTTTCACATCCACTCATTCGATTTAATCGGTGAGTGGCTTAGGTCCTCCGATGAATCATTTTGTCTGCACGTCTTAATAAAGAATCTCTAGTTCACTTATAAATGTTGCCTCACTAACAAGATAAGCTAAAAAAAACATTATTGCATGCTTCAACTATAGAACTGCTTCCTTACTAGTGACTTTATGAATGCTTATATGCCCCTCGTATGCTGCATATTAAGAAATACTGCTGGAAACCTCTTGACTTGATCTAGAAAATAAGAAAAAGAGATAAACTTGCTTGTTCATTGTTTATCAGTTGCATGATAGCATATTATCTGATAAGAACTTGCATTCATGCATTTGGTCAGGATAACTTGTGTACAAGATTTATCTCTCGAGCGGTTCCTGGGGCACTGGGGATCCTTCGGCCTGGGAGAGATCTAGATACCCTGAGGCTTGAGGTCCTTACTTATGGGAGGGTATAGGTCTATTAGTGAGATGGGCTTGTATGTCCCAACTGCTAATCCCATGGAGGGGACCATCATGTAGTTAGGATGAATGCTAGGTTTACCTTCTTGCATACCTAACACCTGATGCCAAGATTGATTCATAAGTTATTTATATATGCAAATTATGGCTAACTTGTGTGTCTACTACAGGGATAACCGTTCGGCCGTGGGTAAGAATTTTCATAGGCATGGTTCAAATTATCGTTTATATTTCTTTGCATGAATTGTTAAAAAGGAACTAGACAACTAGAAAGATCACCTAATAATGCAAGATTCACTTGTATACTTAGTGTGGATTCCAAAGTAAGTTTGGACACGGTTGCTCACCAATACATGTTGTAGTACTGCCCCACGTTTGTGGGCAAATCTCCATGTTCTGGTAGCGAGAGCTTGGCGAACATTTTGAATCAGTGTTAGCACATCCATCCAGCAAAATCGTGTTCGTGCTGCTTCCTTAGCTTTTCTCTCCGGTGTGCAAGCTCTTCTTTTGATAGGTATTTTATTTTGGTCCTACTAAAAAGATATAATGTGTGGGCATTGTGGCTAGTTTTTGGTTTGTTAAATGGGGATGTAGCCATTTATGGCATATTTTCTAACTCAGCTAAGCAAGTACTATGTAATTCAATCTTCAAATATTCAATAAAGAAGTATTTTGTGTTCCTATCAAATGTATTCAACTTTGGTTCTCTATATTTTATTCTGTGCCTATATATGTATATTTTGTCTAACTTGCGTCTTGTTCAGGTACTATGCATGGTTCAAACGCAACTTAGGCTTGTACGGAATCGCGCCCAAGCGAGGAGGATCAGTTTCATAGGGACCAAGCGAGGACTATCGGCCCTTACGGGACCGGGGCCTGACATGTGGTATCAGAGCATGGCTTTACGTCCTTGGCCTCTTCAAATATCATTTTCAAAAATGATATAAGTTTTCAAGCGGTTTCAAAAGTCTCAAATTTCGAAAATGGTTGCGAATCTATATAAGTAAATCGATGGTGTTAATGTCCCGATCTTGAAAGTATGAAAAACCCAACGTTCCATGCAATAAGTCCATAATACATTATGAGACTAATGCAAGCTACTCTATTTTGTAGTAAGATGGCTAGAACAGGTAAGCAAAGGATATCGTGCACAATGAGCGTGAGCGATGACTAAGTTGACAGGCTGATTATGATGTTCAAAAATCAGAATAATCGATATGAGGCCCAACAGGAATGGTTCAAAGCTCAGCAGCAACGGGCTGATGGTAGAGCCTTGGCACAGCAACAGCAGCTTGACTCTATGACTCACATAGTGACAATACTAGTAGCCCACAGTGGTGCATCAGGAACTATCGTGACACCTGCGATAGCTGTGACTACGCCTCAGGGAGCAGGCTTAGCAGAAGCTAACGAGCCTCGACGGACGGCCAGGAAGTCTACCTTTAGGGGTGCTGAGTTTCTGAAGTTGAACCTTCTGGATTTTGAAGGCAGGACTGTGTCGGATAAGGTGATGGACTGGATCGCAAAGTTGGATGGCTTATTTGAGTTTATTTCAATACTTGCAAACAAGAGGGTAATGAGTGCAGCCATGCAGCTGCGGTTACGTTCGTACGACTGGTGGCAGATCAAGAAGTTGGATCTTGCCACAAAGCAACAGGATAGTAGAATCTCTTGGGGATGTTTAAAGATGCATTCCTTGCACATTATCTCTCGTCAGCTGTGACGCAAAGAAAAGAAGACGAGTTTACCGAACTTAAGCAAGGGAGCATGTCCGTCGAGGACAATGAGTCAGAATTCTCCAAGCTTGCTAAGTTTGCTAGCTCAATGATTCCTAATGAGGGGGCCCATACACATCGGTTCATAAGAGGCCTAAATAATAACCTTAGAAAGGATGTTATGAACCGAGAGTATAAATTGTACATCCAAGCTTTTAAGGCAGTGGTGCAGAATGAGCAGTTCATACCACAAAGTGCTCCAGAAAAGGCATCGGCTCCTCAAAATCCTTCTGCAAAAAGTACCATAATGGGGAAAGAAAGATAGCAGGCTAGCAGCGCCCTGGTCCAGAGTGCAGTTAGTGTGGCAAATGGGACCACACCATAGATGTTTGTCGTTCTGAAAATAATGAGTATTTTAAATATTGACAAAAAGGGCATCTGGCAATCAACTACCGAAATAAGAGGGTTCCGCCACCATACCGCAACAATAACGCGGGTTAGATTGAGAATCAGAATCCCGTGCTAGCTCAAGTTCAAGATAATGGACAAACTGATCAGACGAGAAGGCCTAGAGTTTATCAGTTGAATATTGAGCGTGATGCAAGCAGACACGATGTTGGTGAGTCTGATTCCTTTAACCTCTTGATGCCTTGACCTTAGACTCCTTGACCTCTTAAGTTTTGAGGATGAAACTTCTTCTTAGTGGAGTATTATGTAATGCCTCGCTCCTAATGGGTTACTTATGGAATACTTGTTACTTTGACTCGGTTGAGAATCGAGTCTCAGGAAAACCTTACCACCAAATCAACACGGACAAAATACAATGAACCCTTCAAATTGATAGAACGTCTTCTATTAAAATAACTCCAATAGTGTTCGTTGTTTGTTTTGCTACTTGGTTTTGTGTTGCTTTATATTTTGTCTTACTTTTGATGACTTAGTTTTCATGATTCACCTTTATCGCTTATGCATTCATTTCGAATCGTAAGGAAAAAAGATCGAAGGATGCTAACCAAGTTTTGTTGTAATTTTAGGACGCATAACCAAGGAGTGACTGTTGCATAAGGCTTCTCCATTTTCTCGTTCGATTCAATTGGAGAGTGGCTTAGGCCCTTCGATGAATCATTTTGTCCGCATATCTTAATAAAGAATCTCTAGTTCACTTATAAAATATTTCCTCATTAACAAGATAAGCTAAAAAGAAATATTATTGCATGCTTCAAGTATAGAACTGCTACCTTACTAGTTACTACTTACTAGTTACTTCTTGAACGCTTATCTGCCCTTTGTATGATACATATTGAGAAATACTGCTGGAAACCTCTTGACTTGATCTAGAAAAATAAGAAAAACAGATAGACTTGCATGTTCATTGTTCATCAGTTACATAATAGCTTATTATCTGATAGGAACTTGCATTCATGCATTTGGTCAGGACAACTTGTGCATAAAGTTTATCTCTCGAGCGGTTCTTGGGACACTGGGGATCGTTCGGCCTGGGAGAGATCTAGATATCCTGAGGCTTGAAGTCCATACTTACGGGAGGGTATAGGTCTATTAGTGAGATGGACTTGTACGTCCCAACTGCTAATCCCATGGAGGGGACCATCATGTAGTTAGGGCTCATGCTAGGTTTACCTTCTTGCATACCTAACACCTGATGCCAAGATTCATTCATAAGTTATTTATATATGCAAATTATGGCTAACTTGTGTGTCTACTGCAGGGATAACCGTTCGGCCATGGATAAGAATTTTATAGGCATGGTTCCAATTATCGTTTATGTTTTTTTTTGCATGAATTGTTAAAAAGGAACTAGACAACTAGAAAGATCACCTAATAATGCTAGCTTCACTTATATACTTAGTGTGGATTTTAAGGTGAGTTTGGCCATGGTCGCTCACCAGTACATGTTGTAGTACTGACCCACGTTTGTGGACAAATCTCTAGGTTCTGGTAGCAAAAGCTTGGCGAGCATTTTGAACCAGTGTTAGCACATCCTGTAAACCCCCTGAATTTTTAAAATTTTAAAATCTGGATTTTTCACAATTTTCTAGAATTTTCTGGGATTTTTCTGTAATTTAAAAACAGGGTTTGAATTATTAAATGATTTTTAATTGATATTAAACAGTATTAAAATATTATAAAAATAATATTTTTGGATGCAAAATGGAAAACTGGACTTAGGACAATTTTTCTGGAATTTATCGGGCCCCGGACCTATTTTTAAAGCACCTAAATTTAATTATTTAATTAATTATTTAATTATTAAATAATTACTGATTTTATTATTATTATTATTATTATTATTTTATTTTATTTTTAAACCCGAGCCCGGCCCGGCCCATTGGGCCGAAACCGGGCCCAGCCCCGCCCGGCCCAGCGGGTCGGGTCGGATCCTCCGCCGCCCGACCCGCACCCGCGACCCGCCAGTGACCCGCTTCCCCTCTCCCCCACGACCCGTACGCCCCCGCGTCTGCCGCCGCGTCCGGCGCCGCTCCGCCCGCCTCGCGCCGCGCTGGCCGGCCACGCCCCCACGTCTCCCCGCCTCTCTCGGCCCCCAGCCACCGCCCGTCCCCCTATTTAACCCCTTCTCCTCCTCCCCGATCACCCCCTCAGCCAGCCACCCACCACCACTCGCCGCCGCCGTGCCCCCAGCCGCGCCGCCACCGCACCGACCTCGCCGCTCCGCCGGCGCCGCAGGCCGCCGTCTCCCCCGCCCGTCGACAGCCTTCAGCAGCAGCAACAGCAGCCGCTGCAGCTCGAGCAGCGCCGTCGCCGCCGCCGGCGAGCCTCCAACCACCGCGCCGCCCTCGCCGGCGCAGCCCGAGCCCCCTCCGGCCGGCCTCCCCCACCGCAGAGCCGCCCATCGCCGGCGATCGACCCAAGCCCTAACCCTAACCCTAATTTTCAGAACCCTGTGTCCGACACGAGTCGGACACGTGTCGGACACGGTTCGACCCCGGTTCCCGGGTCCCCTTCAGGTGCGTGTAACTTTTTATTCGTAGCTCCGTTTTCGATTCTGTAAATTGCGTTGCGAAGCCTGTATGACCCTCTCGGTGTCCGGATAAACTGTTCGGGGTATCGCGTCCTGTGGTGATCGCACACCGCGATCCAAAAACAGGAAAAATCTAGACCTTGTTTCACCCTGGAACCGAGTACGTCCCGCCAAACGGGATGACTTGGTCGCGTGCGGTCTTCACAGATACGAGCGCCTCGTCGATACGGACGTATGGGATTTCGCGGAAGCTGATTCGGGTGTGCGTGTACACCGGAATCAACGCGTATCCGCGGACATCGCCCCATATCCGTACTTTCTGTAATTCATCCTAACTTTGTGTACACACGTCGGATCGAGACGAAACTTGTGCCATTGGACTCATAGCGATACGCTGGTCCTGTGGGTCAAGTTTGGTTCGATTCTGAGAACGTTGACGAAATCGCGTGTCGTGGGCCCCACAGGCCCCGCTCGACGGGCAATTTTGTGATCGGCTCATCGGAATCCAATTCTGAAAGTTTCGTTGGGTTCGTATCAGCGTTCCTGACCTGTTGACACTAACTTTGGTGAATTTGGAGACCGTTGACCCGGACGCATTTTTCGGTGCAAAGCGGGCCCGCATGTGGACCCCGTTTTGACCCGAAACTGCCGTTTCTGCCCTTGTCTCCAAATTGGACCCAAGGACAGGCGTTTCTAGCTGATTGATATTTTTTGGATCTTATGGTGATGTTTATTTCAGCAACCGGAGTACCGCCTGCAAATCCAACTGAAGTCAGAGCCGAAATCAGAGCCGGAACCACAGGCAAGTGTACCTTGCCAAACCCTGCAGCTTGCTATTTATTTTTCATTGACTTGTTTATACATTAGTGGGCAAGTAAAGCTTGCCAAATCTCAGTAATTCTTGACATAGTAGCTTACTTGATTTCATTAAATGTAACTTGTTCCAAACTGCTTAACCTAGGAAACGGGTGACGTGCTTAGTGTCCGATCATAGTCGGGTGCCAACTCCGTACGCGGAGTTGTGTAACGTCACATAGGCATGGTTATCGATACCCGGTAATTCTCGTACTTGTCTTCTCAAGTACTCCAGAACCCAGGACACTTGACACTATTCATGAGACAGAGTCTTCCTGAGACATTCATGGTGATTCTGTATAGGTTACAGGACTTGACAGTGATATTTTATAAATATTATGACTTGCTGCATTAGCTATGATCCCGCTGACATGGACATGAGACGTTATGGTCATGATATGCGTGATTACATTGGGTGGAGAGAGACACACAGGCTACAGGCTGTTTTCATATATATATATATTATTAGTGTGAGGTCGTAGACTCTCCAGCAGAGCTAGACCCTTTACGTGTTATTACTGCTACCGGCTCCCCGACACAGAGCTTGTAGCGGTCTCAGCCTGAGTTCTAGTGATGCTCTCAACTTGCATTTATCACTTAGCTGGTTACATAGTTCACCCTGCTGTCTCCTTTATTTTTGCACTGCTTATGTTTTGGCTTGTATTTTCTGTACCTTGTTATGTCCCCTAAGGACCTGGAATGGACTATGTCCCCAGGTATAGCCGAAGAGATCCATCCAGAGATACACCGAACAGAAGCACTTCCAGGAGCTGTACCAGGACCTGAGGACGAGCCAGCACCAGAGGACTTCTCCTGAGCATTGGCTGTATATAGTCAGTTATTTCCGTTTCTATTCCCAGTTGTTTATTTCCTGTCTATTTGCATGGTTGTACCAGACATATTCTCGGATTTGTTTCCCGAGAAATTTATTGAGATTTGACAGTTATTTCTAATTACATTACTCTGTCTATTAATCTGTGATATCTGTTGTGGATGAGATTAGAGTAACCTGAGTCCATTTATTTCCTGTCTATTTGCATTAAATGTAACAGAATAATTCTCGGATTTGTTTCCCGAGATAACCTTATTTGATATTGCATATTTATTTCCATTGCATCATTTCTGACATCTATTCTGTGGTTATCTGTTGTGGATGAGATAGATTATTCTGTGACCTTTATTATTTGCTCTATAAATGGCTAGACTACAGCTTAAGCATGCCCTGATGGATCCATTAAATTGGGTTGTCCATCGGTGCGTGCTGCTGGCCATTGCTCACGTGCTCAGTCCCTCGGCATTTTTGGGACTGGGGCGTGACACATCCATCCAGCGGAATCGTGCTCGTGCTGCTTCCTTAGATTTCCTCTCCAGTGTGCAAGTTCTTTTTTTGCTAGGTATTTTATTTTGGTCCCACTAAAAGGATATGATGTGTGAGCGTTGTGGCTACTTTTGGGTTTATAAAAAGGTGATGTAGCTATCTATGGCATATTTTGTAACTCAGCCAAGCAAGTACTTTATAATATAATCTTTAAATATTCAGTAAAGAAGTATTTTGAGTTCCTATCAAATGTATTCAACTTTGGTTCTCTCTATTTTATTCTGTGCTATATATATATATATTTGTCTAACTTTTGTCTTATGCAGGTACTATGCCTGGTGCAAGCACAACTTAGGCTTCCACGGCATCGCACCCAAGCAAGGACGATCGGTTCTGTAGGGACCAAGTGAGGACGATCGGCCCTTACGGGACCGGGGGGTGACATCTGGTGTATTTGAAGCTTCCAAACTTGAAGATTCAGAAGTTGCGTACGAGGACTACGAAGGCAATCTTCCTGGGTTATGCTGAGTAGGGTGATACTCGAAGGTTTCTAGATATAAAGTCAAAATTTATCATCAAATCTCTCAACTCAGAATTCTTTGAAGGTAAATTTGCAAGGCACAAGAACATTGTTATCGCAGATATTTTGTAGAATAGTGTGAGTGCACATGAGGCCAACGATTCCAATAAAGATGTAGTCCATGGAGAGGTTATCATTCCAGAGACAACGTTCGAACCAGAACTCGTAGAACTGGTGTATAAGTGAGGAGTCAGAAGGACTTCGAAGATGACTTCGTCACCTATAATGTGAAAGCAGAGACGCTATCTTCTAGAGCGACGCTATCAATGATGAGTATGACTTAATAACCTATAACAATACTTGGGTGTTAGTCAATCTTTCTAAAGGAGCTACACCTATCGAATTCAAGAGGAACTTCAAAAGGAAAATAAAGGCCGATGGAACTGTAGATAAGTTCAAGGCAAGACTGGTGCCCGAGGGGGATTTCTAAGAAGCAGGGGATCGGCTACTTTTACACATATGATCAAGTAGGGCCCATGCCGACCATCAGGATGTTGATTTCTCTTAGTATAACTCACAAGCTAGTTATTCATCAGATGTATGTTAAAACAGCATTCTGGAATAGAGAGTTGACCGAAAAGATTTATATGCATCAACCAGAAAGATTTATCAACAAAGGACTTGAAGACAAAGTTTGCAAGTTGGTAAAATTGTCATACGATCTGAAGCAAGCTCCCAAGAAGTGGCATAAGAAGTTTGACAAAGCCATAAGATCAAACGACTACAGGGTTAGTGAGACGGACAAGTGTGTTTACACAAAGTTCGTTGATGGAAAAGAACTCATCATTGGTCTGTAAATAGATGACATATTTATCCTGGGTACGGATCTAGCATGTGTCACTGAGACAAAAAAATTCTTTCATCCAAGTTCAGCATGAAGGACTTGGGAGAAGCGGATGTTATCCTGGGAATTAAGATCATCCAGATGGTCACTGGAGTGGCATTGTCACAGTCTTATTATATTGAGAAGATGCTCACACCATATGTATATCAGGATCTCCCAAGGATAGATACTCCGTACTGGTGTCACAAGAAACTAAAGCCAAATCCTAGGGAAAGTGCCAGGCAACTGGAGTACTCAAGCGTTATCGAGAGGTTGATGTATGCAACAACTACCACAGGGCCTGACATAGATTTCTCTGTGGGGATGCTGAGTCGATTCAGGAGCTAAGTCAATTCAGGAGCAACCAAGGTGTGGGGCACTCGAAAGTTGTGGAGAGAGGTAAAATATCTCAAGATGACTCAAAAGTATGCACTTTGCTACAGCGGTTGTCCGACAGTAGTGAAAGGCTTCAATAATGTAAGCTGGTGCTCAAAGCTAGAGAGTGAAATGGTCCACAGGAGGATATGTCTTCTCTATTTAAGGATCTGCTATATCGTGAAAGTCGAAGAAGTAAAAAAAGCTCCCTCATTTCTCTATAGAATCTGAGTTCTATGCACTAGCGACTGCAGCGGAGGAAGCAGAATGGCTTCAGATACTTATGTATAATCTTCTAGAGGTTGGTGCATAAATTCTGGTACCAATATACTGTGACAACTAGACAACTACAGCAGTGGCATCAAATAATCTCTTCAATGGTAAGAAGAGTATTGTGTGGCTTAGGCACAGAGCAATGAGTGAGTGCATCAAGGATGTTATCATTGTAGTAGTTGATGTTCGAAGCTAGGTGATTCTGGCAAATTCGTTCACAAAAGACACTACATTAAATGGGCGCAACGAGGATGGCATCATTTCATTGTTTGATGATTAGAACCAGGAGGATATGGCAGATCCGTTTATATAAGGCCTCATACGCCAGCTAATCATAAGAATTATAAAGAAGCATAGTACTCCATGCTATCGTGGCGTGACACCACTATGAGCTACCTCGTCAAGGAAAAGCCTCGGGTTTGGACTATGTCACAGTGGCAGTAGAACCGCATATAGTCAAGGACACAATATATATGGACTTGGAGGACTTCTGATATTGTGTCTTTGTAATCCGACCAATTTTATGCTATTAGTTCAAAGATAAATCTACTAGGAATCCAGCTATTGATTTAAAATAGGATCATTGACTGGGAGAATACCAGGAATAATGGGTACTCCTTTGAGACATTAAGGGGTTACGGACCCAGAACCACTGTTATCTACTACTTATTCTTTATATAGAACAAGTCCTGTCGAAGGATGGCTTAGATGCCTTAATGAGTTCTCAGGCATTTTGAACGTCTGGTGTATTTTACAGAAGAAACGGTAGCACAGGTAACACCATAATTAGATTCCTCGATAGGGTAATGCCTCGGCTTCGCGAGCCATGTCACAACAGTTTATTACCGCCATTGGCAGGTAGCCTAATGTTGTAGAATAAAGAGTGGTAGACAACACTACAAAGAGGTCGGTGACCTCATGTTATAGTGGTGTGACACCACCATGAGGTAAAAGATGTAAATTCTCGGCTACGCGAGCCATGTCAGAGCAGCGTAACACCGCAAGGAAGCGTAAGGCTTCATACTGGGTAGTTTGGCACTACAAAGAGGCTGTGACATCATGCTACAGTGGATAGCACCACGATGAAGTGGATCCTTGGCTTTAGGCCATGTCATAGTGGCGTAACACTGCAAGGAAGCATAATGCTTCATGTCATGACTATTTAAACGAACTCACATATATGTATGAAAAAAAGGTATAGGTCATCTCTTGAGGGTAAGCTTGTAGACACCCAATATACATACACCGAAACCAGGCATGCACAGGGCCTTTAATATGCAACTGAAAGTACCACTGATGTCATCGTATGAGTGGAAAGAATTGCAGCTATGGTACAGAATTCAAGGGTTAGTCCATTCTTGTATCTTACTGTTGTTTGATCCATACGAGAAGATTCAACTCAAAGCGATATCTATTCTAATACATGATGGACAATCACTATGGGGAATGCTCAACCCATATATTGAGATATATAGGGAATTATTGGTGTTATTGCCTTTAGACTAGTAAAAATAGTCCTACATTGGGTACGTCACTAAGTAGGAATCACAATATAATGCTTTGCTTGTGTTGAGGTATGCACATGGAGTATTGTGTGGCACATTGATGTCATGTGGGCATGTTTTCCTAGGAGGAAAAAGGATTAACTCCTCAATGAAAATGTTTATGTTTTTTGTCATTCTCTTGGAAAAATTTTCTTAGGAACTAAGCCCCAAAGAGGCTTAGCGACTCGGACTATGACTCAAGGGCGCAAAGTGACGCTTTGTTGGTGCACTTTGTACCACATCAACATCAGCGCTTGTGTGCATTAGTTGCGCTCATTTTATAAGCAAGTTGCATGCGTTGTTACTAGTGTGGTTGCATGCGAGAGTGCATGAGCCAAGCGGTGCGCGGGCGGTGCGCGGGCGGGTGCGCATGCAGTGTGCATGCTATGTGCGGGTAATGCGCAGCTATGAGCATATGCGCGCGTACACTGCTGTACAGTTGCAGGCAAGTGCTGCGCTGTTGCGCTGCAGTGTTGCTGCATATCAATTGGGTTGTTATGGAAAGATTTGGATGATTAATTTAGATATTTTTTTGTGGAATTTGAATTTAATTATTTATATCTTTTTGTAACTTATGGACGGCCAGGCTCCTCTATTAATACTCTTTTCTTAACCACCCCTAGCAAATAGGGATTCATCTTCTCCTTTCCCTGCTCTTCTAGTTGTAACTTGTTATGTCCTTCTGCAACTACGATTGCAAGAAGAACAGGGTTTGATTTCTGGTTATTGTATTCTTTTGCAAGTTGTAATCAGAAACATTGTTATTAAAGTGCTTCGTTGGAATCGAGTTCTTCAGAGAACAAACATGTTTACTGAAGCCTCTGTGTCGACTACAACTTCATGGTCAAACAGAAGGCATACTGTAAAGTTTGTTTGAAGCTCTATTCCTAGCCCATTCTACCATCTTTTGATGAAGCCCGAATACTAACAGTTCATGACGCAGGTGCATCAGGTGCAAAATTTTTGTGGACACCAATTTTTTAATACTATTTAATATTTGTAAACCCAATTCTGAACAAAGTCCAGCAGAATCATTCTAATCCTTTAGTCCGCCTTGAAAATAATTTTTTATATGATATCTAACTGTCATATAGTAGATTACCAAAAGACAAGTCATTTAGTCGGACTAAATAAAAATTTTGATGCAGTCGTCGTAAAATTTGTCTCCACTTCCATCGCTCTAATTGTTTGGCGTTCTCAATTCTTCTATCCTTCCGTCATTGTCAATTTTCTACCCTTCCGCCTAAGATTTATTTATTTATTATTATTATCATTATAACCTATCAGTAATATTGTTTGCTTTCTTTTTATTTATTTGTCAGGAACATCATTTTACAATTTTTGTTAAAACATCTTTAGTTCTATTACTATTTTATTTTGACAATTATTTTGGATATTGTATATTGGTTATTGTTTTATTTTTTTTGAATTTTGTGTTGATAATACTATTGTGACACATCCGCTCAACTTAGACTCAACGACATTTGCCCAAATCCGTACTAGACACTTTTTTACTTTGTAACATATATATACGGACCTATATATACCGTATAGCATACCGGCATAAGCTCTCATACGCTTCAGAAACCACTGAAACAGACTCCAAATTAAGTTCTGTTTGTTGTCTCGAGTTTCTTTGACAATATGGATGACCTTCTAAAGGGTTCTCCACGTATAGTTAAAGGGGGAAAAACAACCCAAAAAGTAAGCCAGTTCATAATAGTTACTAGCTACTTCCTGGTAGAGTCAAAAACAAAACTTCTAGTGTGATGCATGTCATTAATTCCACAAATTAACCACTATGCAGAAATAGATCAGTTAGCTCCTACAAGTAATTAGTTAAGCACATCAAAAGTCTTGCAATAATGGAAGAGAAGGGGGGATGGTACCGAACTCAGTCGGCTCTGTGGTCAGTTAGAAGACGTATAACATCTCTGGCTAGGACGACAGTCTCAGGATCGAACTGCAGAAGAAGTGCGGGACAATGGTCGGATCCAAATGGCATGCAATACAGCGTGCACAAAATCATGTACGTTACGACGGATATCGCAAAAAAAAAAAAGAAAAAAAAAAAAGAAAAAGAAAAAGTAAAAAATGAAGCAAGGATGGTTGCTAGGAAGAAACAAGTACTTGATCAGCACCGGAAGCCATCAATCGAAACATCGGACCAGGGCCGGCCCTGAGGAAGTGCACCGAGTGCACCTGTTCTGGATCCCATATTTACAGGGCCCCCAAAATTAAGATGTAGGTTGTTAATTATAAAAAAATATTTATGATGTAGTGGCTAACATAAAATAATTATGGTGTAGTAGTTGACTTAAAATAATTGGTGTAGGGGACATATTAGTCTTGCACTCTAGAAAATTTTAGTTCAAATCTTGATGATAAAAATAATTTTAATTTTATAAATAATTTTTAATATTATATATGAGAGTCTATTTTGAAAGTTTGTCTGAATCCCCCACTAGCTTAGAATCGGCCATGCATCGGACTTGATCGAACACTACCAAGATTGCCAAAGTGACCACGAAGCTATTGAAGTAGTAGCTGGTCGGGCTCACCGGCTCGTACCTCCTATTCATTAGCCTTCAACTAAGTACTTCCATGTCGATATATAACAGTTACTTGATACTTCAATGTGGTTGTCAACACCAAAACCCTAAATGGAATGTCATTAAGTACTCCATAAACCACAACTGGTAAGAAATATCATATCAAACTTTGCAGAAAGTAGAGATAGCACCAAAGAGTAATTAGGCAATTGAACAAATTAAGACTTGCCATGATGGAAGAGAAGCGAAGGTTAATAGGAAGAAACAGGTTCTCCAGAGTTGACATAGTTGGTGAGTCATCGATCGGAATATCAGACTCGAACACTCCCAATATTGCGAGAGAGAGAGAGAGGAGCTATTGAGGTACTCGCCGGTCGGGCTCACAGGCTCGTCTCTTCCAACTATCTCCTTTTCCTCCACCTCCACTCTTACTTGTAAAGGCACCATTGTCGAAGTACCAAATAAACAGATATATACTTGCTAAGTACTCAAGCTCTCTCTATATATAGACATATAAGTGAAGTAAAACTCTACTATATATATAATTGCTCAAGTATCATGCGTGTGAACGTAGGGTACCTAACGAAATTGTCCAGCTATATAGATATATGGTTAAATTGAATACTTAAATGTCGGTAATGGTTGTTCACTGGACATATAGTACAGCTTAAGGATTAAACAGCTAAGATTGCCTTTTTTATTTAGGTTGTTCACAAGACATTTAGGTGGCTATAATTAATGTTTAAATATCTCTTTGTTTTTCTCATTAATTACCCATCATACTTTGCTCAATTGCCAGCCATGTAATCGCTTCTTTCAATAGTATGAATTATTAGATATTAAAAATATGCATTTATCATTTAATTACTTTTTTATTAAGGTTGAAAATCTTATTTATTTTGCTTTATTTTTTCTTATAAATATTAGCTAAGATTTGTAGAAAATTTTTATCTCGTTCTAGTGAAAATGTTGCATCTAATTTCAACTAATAAATGCACGTGTGTTGTACGTAAAATATTTTTTTCCTAATATTGTTGAAAAATACTTTAAATATATATGAATTAAGATTTTTTATATATACTAGTAACGTGCACATGCGTTGCGCGTAGAAAATATGTTGGGAACTTGATTTAAATTGGTTAATTTTTTTTTAAACGTACAAAATAATGAAAAAAATCAATATTGTAGCAAATTGTATTTAGCAAACAATAATATTTTCAAGAAACCCGTTGTTTTCATAAGCATGTATGGAAGAGGAAAAAAATTATCTTTATTTCACATTTATTCCACTATTATGTTCTTCGATTACAAGATTGAAGCACATCATGATACACAACATTTCTTGTATGAATTGCAGTAAACTCCTTCAGAATACCATTTCTAACCAGAATCTTTGTTGTGTTTATTGAAATTCCTCTAGACAAAGCAACATACAATTGTCCATGAGAAAAGACATGTTCTGGTAAATAGATACCCACATGAGGTATTGTTTGGCCCTGTGATTTGTTGATTGTAAAAGCAAAACTCAAGCGGACGAAAAATTATTTTCTTGAAAGGACAAATGGCAACTTCAAGTTGGAGGCCTTAATGGTATTCGAGATATGAAGACTCTTGTCCCTAAACAATTACCTATGACAATTTTTGCATCTATGACAAGCCTTTGAAATCCTTGACATAACAATCTGGTACCGTTGCATAGACCATTTTTGGAGTCTAAATTTCTTAACAAAATAATTAGCCCCCCAACTTTAAAGTAAATTTATGTGGAGGCAACCCACCTGGTCAAATGGATTTCAAGAATTCTTGCCGATACAAATTTTGTGTATATCAATGACCTTTTGATTCAATATATTGACGAATTCATTCGTCGGAGTTATCAAAGCTCTTTAGTCATGTAACTTTTGTCGCTTGTATTTTATTCTAAATTTGGAAATACATGATCTATCAAGTGTCTTAACGATTGGTCATCCTCCCATGGCATGATAATTTCATTTGAGAGCATGATCATATCTTGAAATACAAATGGTTCAATCCCATCTCTAACACGTAGCAAAAATTGGAAAAATATTGGATCTAATCTTGCACGCATGTTTTGTGTGAGATGTATCATCTTTACATGTTCCCAAAATGATGAATTTGTAATGCATGCATCAATTATTTGAGCTATTGTTCCACGTTCAACAACAAGTAATACTTTACGAAAATTGCCTCCTAACACCAATATTTTACCCTCTGTTGATCAAAAAATTGTAGTCGAAATACAGAAGCTTTAGCAAATAAGTTTGCCTTCTGAGATCTCGATGCCAACGAATCACTGTAAATATATTCATGAGATTACATATTACAACTTGCTCCAAAGAAAACAATAGAAACTGAAATCAATCTATGTTCTTCCTTGCAATCGCAGTTGAAGACGGATAGAACAAGATACAACTAGAGGAGAAGTAGAAGAGAAAGAAGAAGAAGGATAATGGCTTGCTGGAGTGATGAAGATTACCGTTGCTCAAAGCAAGATTTATCCTACACGATCTGCTCTCAGGAACCAGCAAGTTCTCGAAGAACTTCTGGAATGCTTATGTCACTCGCTCCTGTACTTGCACGAACTCCTGGACTTCTCTAGGCGATGCAACTACCTCTCTTCAACTCTCTCTCTTTAACTATTTCTCAAAAAATCCCTTCTTATGAGGGCTGATAGAAGAGTGTTTATAGAGGAGCCTGACCCGCTAGTCGATTACAAAGAGATAAGAACAAAATTAATTCAAATCCCATAAAAATCGGATTTAAACTAAAGACACAATCTTTTCGTAACCAAATCTGAATCGCCTTCAGCGTAGCAACGCATCAGCACAACAACCGAGCAGCGCAGCAGCCCAGTGCGCATCCACATAGTTGCATAGCAGTGCAGCGGCGCATAGCCGTGCATGGCCACATATGCGCCCGTGCAGCGCCCATACTGTACCAGCTCAAGCACCCGCGCATGCACCCACGCTAGCAACAACGCATACAACTCGTGCATAAAATAAGCGCACGAGCGCAACTAATGCGCATAAGCGCCATGCGTCAATGCCGACGTACTAAGTGCAAAGTGAGCTAACAAAGTGCCACTTTGCGCCCTTGACCCCAGTCCGAGTCGCTAGCTCCTATGGAATAAATTCAAATAGCATAACAAAAAGCTTAAATGCTTACATGAAGGAGTTAATCCTTTTTTATCCTAATAAAATACCCCCACATGTCACCCATGTGCTTCACCATTATTATGTTCTTCGATTATAGGATTAAAGCACATTATTATACCGAACATTTCTTTTATGAATTCCAGTAAACTCCTTCAGAATACCATTTTGAACCAGAATTTTTGTTGTATTTATTGAAATACCTCTAGACAAAGCAACATACAATTGTCCATGCGAAAAGACATGTTATGGTAAATTGATACCCACATGATGTATTGTTTGGCCCTGTGATTTGTTGATTGTAAAAGCAAAACTCAAGCAGACGGGAAATTATTTTCTTGGAAGGACAAATGGCAACTTCAAGTTAGATGGAGGCCTTAATGGTATTCGAAGTATGATGACTCTTGTCCCTGAATAATTACCTATGACAATTTTTGCATCTATGACATGCCTTTGAAATCCTCGACATAACAATCTGGTATCGTTGCATAGACCATTTTTGGGGCCTAAATTTCTTAACAAAATAATTGGTCCCCCAACTTTAAAGTAAATTTATGTGGAGGCAAGCCACCTGGTGAAATGGAGTTCAAGAATTCTTGCTGATACAAATTTTGTGTATCATTTTCCACAGTGTCAAATGTATAATAGTTGGCCTATTCTGCTAGGAAAATATCAATGACCTTTCGATTTAATATATTGACGAATTCATTCATTAGAGTTATCAAAGCTCTTTGAGTCATGTAAATTTTGTCGCTTGCATTTTCTTATAAATTTGGAAATAGATGATCTATCAAGTGTCTTAATGATTGGTCACCCTCTCATGGCATGGTAATTTTATTTGAGAGCATGATCATATCTTGAAATACAAATGGTTCAATCCTATCTCTAACACATGACAAAAATTAGGATAATATTGGATCTAATCTTGCATGCAAGTTTTGTGTGAGACGTATCATCTTTACATGTTCAAAAAATGATGAATTTGTACTACATGCATCAATTATTTGATCTATTATTCCACGTTCAACAACATATAATACTTTACAAAAATTATCTCCTAATACCAATATTTTATCATCTGTTGATCCAACAATTATAGTCGAAACTCAGAAGCTTCAGCAAAAAAGTTTACCTTCCGAGATCTCGATTCCAACGAATCACTGTAAATATATTCCCGAGATTACAGATTACAACTTGCTCTGTAGAAAATAATAAAAACTAAAATCAATCTATGTTCTTCTTGCAATCACAGTTGCAGACGGACAGAACAAGATATAACTAGAGGATAAGTAGATAGGAAAGAAGAAGGATAATGGCTTACTGGGGTGATGAAGATTACCATTGCTCAAAGCAAGATTCGTCCCACATGATTTGCACCCAGGAACCAGCAAGTTCTCGAATAACTTCTGTAATGCTCTTGTCACTCTCTCATGTACTTGCACGTACTCCTGGACTTCTTTAGGTGATGCAACTACCTCTCTTCAACTCTCTATCTTTATCTCTTTCTCAAAAAATCTCTTCTTATGAGGGATGATAGGAGAGTATTTATAGAGGAGCCTGGCCCCCTAGTCGGTTACAAAGAGATAAAAACAAAATTAATTCAAATCCTAAAAAATCAAATTTAAATTAAAGACGTAATCTTTCTGTAAGCAATATCAATCGCCTTCAGTATAGTAGTGCATCAGCACAATATCACAGCAGCGCAGCAGCCCAGCGTGCATGCGCACAACTGAATAGTAGCGCAACGGCACATAGCCGCACATGGCTAGGCAACGCCCATACTGTAATACCCCGTTCCAAATGGTTACTTATGGAACACTTGTTACTTTGACTCGGTTGAGAATTGAGCCTCGGGAAATCCATACCGCTAAATCAATATGGACGAAATACAATGAACCCTTCGAATTTATGGAAGCAGGCTTAGCAGAAACTAACAAACCTCGAAGGGCGGACAGAAAGTTTACCTTTAGAGGTGTCAAATTTCTAAAGTTGAACCCTCCGGAGTTTGAAGGTAGGACTGTGCCGGATAGGGTGATGGACTGGATCGCAAAGATAGAGGACTTATTTGAATTTGCTTCGATACCTGCGAACAAGAGGGTGGTATATGCAGACACGCAGCTTTGGTTATGTGAATACGACTGGTGGCAAATTAAGAAGCTAGATCTCGCCATAAAGTATTCGGATGGTAAGATCAGTTAGAAAATATTCAAGGATGCATTCCTTGCACAATATCTTCCGCCAGCTATGAAGTAAAGAAAAGAAGATGAGTTTACCGAACTAAAGCAAGGGAGCATGTCCGTCGAGGACTATGAGTCAGAATGCTCCAAACTTGCTAAGTTTGCCACCTCAATAATTCCTAATGAGGGGGACCGTACACATTGGTTCATAAGAGACCTAAATGACAACCTGAGAAAGGATGTTATGATATGAGAGTGTAAAATATACATCCAAGCTTTTAAGGCAGCAGTACATAATGAATAGTTCATAACACGAAGTACTCCAAAAAAGGCACCGGCTCCTCAAAATCCTCCTACAAAAAGACACCATAATGGGGGGAAAAAGATAGCGGGCGAGTAGCGCCTTGGTCCAGAGTACAGTTACTGTAGCAAATGGGGCCACACCGTAGATGTTTGTCGTTTTACAAACAATGAGTATTTTAACTGTGGACAGAAATGGCATATGGCCATCAATTGTCGAAACAAGAGGGTTCTGCCACCGTACCGCAACAATAGCACTGGTCAGAATAAGAATCAGAACCCTATCCCAGCCCCAGCTAATGAACATACTGATCAACCAAGAAGGGCTAGAGTATATCAGCTGAATAATGAATGCAACACTAGCGGGCACGATGTTGCTTAGTCTGATTTTCTTAACCTCTTTATGCCTTGATCTTTGACTCCTTGATCTCTTAAGTTTCGAGGACGAAACTTCTTCTAAGTGGGGTATTATGTAATGCCTCGTTCCACATGATTACTTATGGAACACTTGTTACTTTGACTCGGTTGAGAATCGAGTCTCGGGAAAACCTTATCGCCAAATCAACACGGACGAAATGCAATAAACCTTTCAAATTGATGGAATGACTTCTATTGAAATAAGTCCAAGAGTTTTCGTTGGTTATTTTGCTTCTTGTTTTTGTGTTGCTTTGGGTTTTGTCTTGCTTTTGATGACTTGATTTTCATGATTCGCTTTTCTCGCTTGCACGTTCTTTTTGAATCATAAGAGAAAAAGATTAAAGGATGCTAACCAAGTAATTATTGTAATTTTAGGATGCAAAACCAAGGAGTGACCATTGCATAAGGCTTTCCCACCCTCTCGTTCAATTTAATCGATGAGTGGCTTAGGCCCTTCGATGAATCCTTAAGTCTGTACGTCTTAACAATGAATCTCTAGTTTACTTATAAATGTTGCCTCACTAACAAGAACTATTATCTTACTAGTTACTTATTGAATGCTTATATGTTCCTCGTATGCTGTACATTGAGTAATATTGCTGGAAACCTCTTGACTTGATCTAAAAAAATGAGAAAAAGAGATAGACTTGCTTGTTCATTGTTCATTAGTTGCATGATAGCATATTTTCTGAGAGAAACTTGCATACATGCATTTAGTCAAGATAACTTGTGCACAAGATTTATCTCTTGAGAGGTTCCTGGGGCACTAGGGATCGTTCGGCCTGGGAGAGATCTAGATACCCTTAGGCTTGAAGTCCTTACTTACGGGCGGGTATAGGTCTATTGATGAGATGAGCTTGTACGTCCCAACTACTAATCTCGTGGAGGAGACCATCATGTAGTTAGGGCGCATGCTAGGTTTACCTTCTTATATACCTAACACCTGATGCCAAGATGGATTCATAAGTTATTCATATATACAAATTATAGCTAATTTGTGTGTCTACTGCAGGGATAACCACGCGGCCGTAAGTAAGATTTATCATATGCATAGTCTATCTATCGTCTATGTTTTCTTGCATGAATTATTAAAAAGAAACTAGACAACTAGAAAGATCACCTAATAATGCTAGCTTCACATGCTTACTTAATATGGATTTCTAGGTAAGTTTGGCAACGGTCGTTCACCAATACATATTGTAGTACTGACCCACGTTTGTGGAAAAATCTCTAGGTTATGTAGCGAGAGCTTGGCGAATATTTTAAACCAGTGTTAGCGCATCCTTCCAGCTGGACCATGCTCGTCCTACTTCCTTAGCTTTCCTCTCCTATAGGCAAACTCTTCTTCTGCTAGATGTGTTAATTTTGGTCCTATTAAAAGGATATAATGTATGGACATTGCGGAATATCAGACTCGAACACTCCCAATATTGCGAGAGAGAGAGAGAGAGAGGAGCTATTGAGGTACTCGCCGGTCGGGCTCACAGGCTCGTCTCTTCCAACTATCTCCTTTTCCTCCACCTCCACTCTTACTTGTAAAGGCACCATTGTCGAAGTACCAAATAAACAGATATATACTTGCTAAGTACTCAAGCTCTCTCTATATATAGATATATAAATGAAGTAAAACTCTACTATATATAATTGCTCAAGTATCATCCGTGTGAACGTAGGGTACCCAACGAAATTGTCCAGCTATATAGATATATGGTTAAATTGAATACTTAAATGTCGGTAATGGTTGTTCACTGGACATATAGTACAGCTTAAGGATTAAACAGCTAAGATTTCCTTTTTTATTTAGGTTGTTCACAAGACATTTAGGTGGCTATAATTAATGTTTAAATATCTCTTTGTTTTTCTCATTAATTACCCATCATACTTTGCTCAATTGCCAGCCATGTAATCGCTTCTTTCAATAGTATGAATTATTAGATATTAAAAATATGCATTTATCATTTAATTACTTTTTTATTAAGGTTGAAAATCTTATTTATTTTGCTTTATTTTTTCTTATAAATATTAGCTAAGATTTGTAGAAAATTTTTATCTCGTTCTAGTGAAAATGTTGCATCTAATTTCAACTAATAAATGCACGTGTGTTGTACGTAAATTTTTTTCCTAATATTGTTGAAAAATACTTTAAATATATAAAATTAAAATTTGTTATATATACCAGTAACGTGCACGTGCGTTGCGCGTAGAAAATATGTAACTTGATATAAATTGGGTTCAGTTTTTTTTTTTAATGTACAAAATATTGATGAAAGTCAATATGTAGCAAATTGTATTTAGCAAACAATAATATTTTCAAGAAACCCGTAGTTTTCATTGATTATTGTGCATAAAAATAACATAAGTACATGATTTAAACTATGAAAAAGCATGTATGGAAAGGCAAAAAATTATCTTTATTTCACATTTATTCCATTATTATGTTCTTCGATATCAGGATTGAAGCACATTATGATACACAAAATTTCTTGTATGAATTCCAGTAAACTCCTTCAGAATACCATTTCTAACCAGAATCTTTGTTGTGTTTATTGAAATTCATCTAGACAAAGCAACATACAATTATCCATGAGAAAAGACATGTTCTCGTAAATAGATACCCACATGAGGTATTGTTTGGCCCTGTGATTTGTTGATTGTAAAAGCAAAACTCAAGCGGACGAAAAATTATTTTCTTGAAAGGACAAATGGCAACTTCAAGTTAGATGGAGGCCGTAATGGTATTCAAGGTATGAAGACTCTTGTCCCTGAACAATTACCTATGATAATTTTTGCATCTATGACATGCCTTTGAAATCCTCGACATAACAATCTGGTACCGTTGCATAGACCATTTTTGGGGTCTAAATTTCTTAACAAAATAATTGGTCCCCCAACTTTAAAGTAAATTTATGTGGAGGCAAGCCACCTGGTGAAATGGATTTCAAGAATTCTTGCTGATACAAATTTTGTGTATCATTTTCATAGTGTCAAATGTATAATAGTTGGCCTATTCTCCTAGGAAAATATCAATGACATTTTGTTTAATATATTGACGAATTCAATCGTCGGAGTTATCAAAGCTCTTTGAGTCGTGTAACTTTTGTCGCATGCATTTTATTCTAAATTTGGAAATACATGATATACCAAGTGTCTTAACGATTGGTCACCCTCCCATGGCATGGTAATTTCATTTGAGAGCATGATCATATCTTGAAATACAAATGGTTCAATCCCATCTCTAACACGTAGCAAAAATTGGAAAAATATTGGATCTAATCTTGCACGCATGCTTTATGTGAGACGTATCATCTTTACATGTTCCCAAAATGACGAATTTGTAATGCATGCATTAATTATTTGAGTTGTTGTTCCACGTTCAACAACGGATAATACTTTACGAAAATTGCCTCCTAAAACCAATATCTTACCCTCTGTTGATTCAAAAATTGTAGTCTAAACTCAGAAGCTTTAGCAAATAAGTTTGCCTTCTGAGATCTTGATTCCAACGAATCACTATAAATATATTCCTGAGATTACAGATTTCAACTTGCTCTGAAGAAAATAATAGAAACTGAAATCAATCTATGTTCTTCCTTGCAATCACAGTTGAAGACGGATAGAACAAGATACAACTAGAAGAGAAGTAGAAGAGAAAAAAGAAGGATAATGGCTTGCTGGGATGATGAAGATTAACGTTGCTGAAAGCAAGATTCACCTCACACGATCTGCTCTCAGGAACCAGCAAGTTCTCAAAGAACTTATGGAACGCTCGTGTCACTCGCTCTTGTATTTGCACGAACTCCTGGACTTCTCTAGGCGACGCAACTACTTCTCTTCAACTCTCTTTTTTATCTCTTTCTCAGAAAATCCCTTCTTATGAGGGCTAATAAGAGAGTATTTATAGAGGAGCCTGACCTGCTAATCGATTACAAAAAGATAAGAACGAAATTAATTCAAATCCCACAAAAATTGGATTTAAATTAAAGACGCAATTTTCCCGTAACCAAATTTGAATCGCCTTCAACGTCGTAGCGCATTAGCATAATAACACAGCAGCCCATTTTGCATGCGCATAGTTGAACAGCAGTGCAGCGGGGCATAGCCGCGCATGGCCGCGCATGCGCCCTTGCAGCGCCCATACTATACCAGCTCAAGCACCCACGCATGCACCCACGCTATCAACAACGCATGAAACTCGTGCATAAAACAAGCGCAGGAGCGCAACTAATGAGCATAAGCGCCATGCACCAATGCCGACGTGCTGAGTTCAAAGGGAGCCAACAAAGTGCCACTTTGTGCCCTTGAGCCCGAGTCCGAGTACGAGTCCGAGTCCGAGTTGCTAGCTCTTATAGAATAAATTCAAAGAGCATGACAAAAAGCTTAAATGCTTACATGAGAAGGTAATCCTTTTTCATCCTAATAAAACACCCCCACATGGCACCCATGTGCTTTACCACTATTATGTTCTTCGATTATAGGATTAAAGAACATCATTATACACAACATTTCTTTTATGAATTCCATTAAACTCCTTCAGAATACCATTTCTAACCAGAATCTTTATTGTATTTATTGAAATACCTCTAGACAAAGCAACATACAATTGTCCATGAGAAAAGACATATTCGGGTAAATATATACCCACATGAGGTATTGTTTGTCATGTGATTTGTTGATTGTAAAATCAAAACTCAAGCAGACAAAAAATTATTTTCTTGGAAGGATAAATGGCAACTTCAAGTTAGATGGAGGCCTTAATGATATTCGAAGTATGAAGACTCTTGTCCCAGAACAATTACCTGTGACAATTTCTGTATCTATGACATGCCATTGAAATCCTCGACATAACAATCTGGTACCGTTGCCTAGACCATTTTTGGGGTCTAAATTTCTTAACAAAATAATTAGTCCCCCAACTTT
This sequence comes from Iris macrosiphon, assembly GCA_036927795.1. Classification (NCBI taxonomy): domain Eukaryota; kingdom Viridiplantae; phylum Streptophyta; class Magnoliopsida; order Asparagales; family Iridaceae; genus Iris; species Iris macrosiphon. The sequence continues at coordinate 145,238,515 of JAYESA010000001.1, read as the reverse complement.
AAAGTAAATTTATGTTGAGGCAAGCCACCTGGTGAAATGGAGTTCGAGAATTCTTGCTAATACCAATTTTGTGTATCATTTTCCACAGTGTCAAATGTATAACAGTTGGCCTATTCTACTGGGAAAATATTAATGACCTTTTGATTCAATATATTGATGAATTCATTCATCAGAGTTAATAAAGCTCTTTGAGTCATGTAACTTTTGTCGCTTGCATTTTCTTATAAATTTGGAAATACATGATCTATCAAGTGTCTTAACGATTGGTCACCCTCCCATGACATGGTAATTTTATTTGAGAGCATGATCATATCTTGAAATTCAAATGGTTCAATCCCATCTCTGACACGTAGCAAAAATTGGGAAAATATTGGATCTAATTTTACACGCATGTTTTGTGTGAGACGTATCATCTTTACATGTTCCCAAAATGATGAATTTGTACTGCATGCATCAATTATTTGATCTATTGTTCCACGTTCAACAACAGGTAATACTTTACGAAAATTGCTTCCTAGCACCAATATTTTTCCATTTGTTGATCCAAAAATTATAGTCGAAACTCAGAAGCTTCAGCAAAAAAGTTTACCTTCCGAGATCTCGATTCCAACGTATCACTGTAAATATATTCCTGAGATTACATATTACAACTTGCTCCATAGAAAATAATAGAAACTGAAATCAATCTATGTTTTTCTTGCAATCACAGTTGCAGACGGACAGAACAAGATTCAACTAGAGGAGAAGTAGATGAGAAAGAACCGAATAATGGCTTGCTGGGGTGATGAAGATTACCATTGCTAAAAGTAAGATTCCCTCCACACGATCTGCACTCAGGGACCTGCAAGTTCTCGAAGAACTTCTGGAACGCTCGTATCACTCTCTCTTGTACTTGAACGAACTCCTGGACTTCTCTAGGCGACGCAACTTCCTCTCTTCAACACTCTATCTTTATCTCTTTCTAAAAAAACCCTTCTTATGAGGGCTGATGGGAGAGTATTTATAGAGGAGCCTGGCCCCTTAGTCGGTTACAAAGAGATAAGAACAAAATTAATTCAAATTCCACAAAAATTGAATTTAAATTAAAGACGTAATCTTTCATTGACCAATCTGAATTGCCTTCAGCGTAGTAGTGCAATAGCACAACATCGCAGCAGCGCAGCGGCCCAGCGTGGATGCGCACAACTGCATAGAAGCACAGTGGCGTATAGCCGTGCATGGCCGCACAATGCCCGTACAACACAAGCTCAAGCACCCGCGCATGCACCCACTCTAGCAACAGCGCATGCAACTCGCGCATAAAATGAGCACACGAGTGCAACTAATGCCCATGTCATGACCCACACCAAGAATTTGGGGCACGAGCACGTGGGTACGTCCAGCCTACACCGCAGCATCGATGGTAGAACGCTGTCTAGGTCACAATACTAGCTAATTAATCTCACATGAATAACTCCATAAGGAGACGCAAATATCACAATATAATATGGAATACTCAATCACATAACTAAGCACGATGAGATATCGAAGAAATAAATAAAATACAAGACAAGTCTAAACAACAAAATTAATCTAACCTGCAATCTATAATATCCAAATCTCCAAGTATGTTGGAAACAAGTCCTCTAAGTCGTAGTCTGGAAAAATATTTTCAGTCAGGATGGAACGAAGTACATCTCCAATAGCAGTTCCAGATCAATAATATAAATTGTGTAGCAGTAAATTAGATGTAAATATACAAGATGCATATACATGTACAAGAGATACACAATAAAGGGAAAACTGCAAATAAATACAAGAATAAACAATATGGCAATGAACAAGAATACTAATGACTAAGTGTGTGAGTACTAGCTTTAACATGTGATCGGCTTGGGAACTTGTACACGAATACTGGCCTGGCTAGTCATACATGCGGTGTATGACCAACTCTACCATGAGAACAAGACTTGTACATGAAGGGTATGATCACATATCTACACTAAAATACTCCCCTCCCCCGACTGGTATAGTAGATCCAACCATGGTACGCTATGGCACAGGATTCTCTAGGAAGGTAGCAAGTCTCCCCGAGAATCAGTGTTTGTACATGCACAAGATAACCAATGAAACAAGACTTGTACAAGATACACCATATACAAGGAATAACATCTCATGATGAGATCCGGATATACCAATCAGTGTAACCATCGTATCAAGAAATATGGATATTTATACTAGATACAATGAACATAGAGGATATCATAAATAAGAAACTATCAGTGAATGTACTCGCATGGGGTCCTGCTGTTGGCAATACCAATAACCTGATTCCGAAGTCTTGTCTGAACAATCCAACAATCCTATAGACATTATTTAATAATAATATTGTATCAGTCGATACACTAACACACAATCATAAATACATTAAACTTAGGGGCTACGCTAGGTATGAAACTGGTCAACTAGGGTCAAGTGTGCGTCTAATTGTATGGGTGTCACGTTTGTAACTGCTGTGCAAGATCAGACAGTCGAAATAATACGGGTCCCGCCAGTACGTTTGTGTACATAAGGCAGTCTTCTAATAATTTACAGGGTCATAGGTCAATGTAACTACGGAATATCCGTAATTAACACTAGGGTCTCATAGTACATTTATAAATATACATATAGTCTTAACTAGCATATAACATTAATTACTTATAATATATATGTACACCAATTAAATACATATACAATATATATATATATATGTATATATACTAATTGAATTCATATTATATATATATATATATACCAATATATCAAATATACAATACACATATATTAAACCATAACTAAAAATACGTATGCATACTAATAAGAAATACGCGTATGCGTGCACGTGTACATGTACGCCAGAAGGAGAACTCGAACCTATGTACGCGAGATGAGGCATTCGTATCGAGGTCGGCTTCAGCGGGTCTCCGGCGGTCGTGTAGGCGGGTCGTCGATGAGTGGCAACGGGTCTCCGGTCGTGATCCGGCCGGGTTCAGGTGGACAGCGGGTTCAGGCGATCAGTGGGTTGGCAGCGGGCTTCTCCGGCCGAGTGCAGGTGGTCGGCTTCAGCGCCTTCTGGTCGACGAGGGTGAAGGAAGGAGAGGCGGGGTAGGCGACGGGTCTGGATCTCACGTGCAGTCGGGTTCTGGTCGACGAGGAGGCGGGTGCAGCATCGTGTGGAGTGGTGAAGGAGAGGCGAGTGCGTGCTCGGTTCACGGCGGTCCAAGCAGAGGGATGGTGAACTCCGGCAAGGGGGTTTGTTCCGGTGGGAGGAGTCTATGGTCGAGGGGTTGAAGGAAGAGTATGAGTGAACAGGGAAGATGAAAGGGGGAGTCGGTTGCTACTCTTAGGTTTAAGGAATAAAGAAAAGGACAAAGTAAAGAAAGGGAAAAGGATATTTATATGTGTATAGTGTTGGGTTGACCTAGAAATTTGGTCCATACTCCTTGGGAAAAGGGCTTGAGGATGAGTAATATTTATATATAATGGTGTGTGTGGTGAGGATGGCTCCATTTGAATGAGTGGTCTAGATTCAACATGGAGGAAAACACACAAACAAAAAAGGAGAGAGGGAGAGAGTTGAACTGGTCATAGGGAGGAGGGTTAATTTTTTCATGGGTCTTGACCAATAGGATGGTGACACATCATTGCAATTTTGTAATTAAGTCCCCAATAATTGGAAAATTGCACAGAAAATGGGTTTTTGGATTTAATGAGAGAAAATACCATGTTTGTTGTGATGTATTGGATGAAAAGGATGTTTGGTGTTTAGTATGGAGCTAGAGAGTGTGAATGGGGGTTTAGTTTCGTCTTGGGTCTAGTTTTGGGTCAAATTGGATCCTTACATCAATTTAATTAAAATTAATATAAATGATGTTCTAAAATTAATTGAAAGTACATGGAATTAAAATTAGGTGGGACACAAATGTCATGGACGTAGAAGACTCAAAGTAGAATATTGTCATAATTTGGGCTGCACAAAATGGGTCAAGATTGTGTCACCAATTTCGATTGGAACGCACAAAGATACAAAGTTGAATTTATTTGGAATTTAAAATAAATGTCTGCGACAAAAATTGTGCGGCTAACATGAAGCACAAGAGAGCATATTTATAAGTTACACAAAGGTCATAATAGAAGGCAGGCAAGTCTAGGACAAAGGTATAAAATTTGCTGGAATGCAAAAGCTAGGGTATCGCTCCAAATATCGAAGCAATGATAAGGCGCAAAAATTAAATAAAATCATGTTAATTAATTATAACCCTATATAATTAATCCCAAAAATTACAAATTAAATCCATAACACTATATTTCGGTCAGGGCTCCATCTAGTGGGCATCTAGATCTAGTCTACTAACTCATGCATTAATGAACACTATATATAATAAAAATATATATATATATACACATATCATGCAATTATTTAAAATAAATACACACAATACCTATAATATATAAAATGACAAAAATACTCCTATTTTCAGGATATGGTAGTGACAAGTCTACCCTCCTTAAAAGAATTTCGTCCTCAAAATTTAAAATCCTCAATAGTTGTATTTACTCATTATATATATTATTTTCCATCAAATTTAGATTCATCAAACCTATAATAATAAAGTAAATCCATATTGTTATTTCACAAAACTTTTATAATTCTATATATATCATATTCTTGAAAATCTTCAAGTTTAAATTCATATTCCATTTTTATCACAATCTCCTCCAAAATTTTAAGTTAATAACTAAATACTCAAAAAATTTAATATTCAATCCTCTAATTGAAATCTAATCAATGGATATTTAGAAAATTTAAAAAAATCTCATCCAAAATTTGAATTCAAGATCTAATCCATTAATAATCTTATTCCTCGATTTCTTTTTCCACACAATACTCAAATAATGTAATACCTACGAAGTCTTCAAATACAATATTCAAAATAATTTTTAAATTTATACCTTGCCATCAAATAAATATAATGATAATCTTCTTAACTTCCTTAAATGTTAATGACAAATTCACTCATATCTTAATCTTCATAAAAATCAATGATTTAACAAAATCGTCAATTCTACCATATTAAATTCTCTTTATTTAAATTAATATTTATCCTCAAAATTTAAAGTACCTTGTCTCTCTCTGTCCAGTCATAACCTCTTCATAAATCTTTACTACGGTCAAACCCCCAACAATCAAGGTCTAAAAAAATCCTACCTACAGTCATACAACATGCAATCTAGAGAAAACGTACATGGTTATGGTCACTTTTATCATGGTACTGCAGTCTCTGTCAGGTTGTACTACTAACTATTCTAGCAAGAAAGTCATTGATACAAGCTATAGTACTAGGAAATCAATCAATAGACGGAAAAGAACAGAAGGAAAGAATAGAACATAGCCTTCTAACCCATTACTTGGACATCTTCAACCTCTATCATACACTTAATTCTGGCACATTCACTCACAAATTCCTATCCCTATATACTGATACCCACATCAACTAATCATTAGTCCACAAGATATCCATGGATACATTCGCATTGCACATATATGTCTATTAATACCAAAATTTGATACCAAGAACCTCTAACACAATCATAGGTTTAAATGATGCCTCCAACGTTTAATACATGTATCCCTTTAGGTACCACTGTTTATACTACTAGCACACCCACTGCTAGCTCTCTTGCCTACTGCAATTGCTTATACTAGTTGTTCTTATCACTCAAGTGCACACCAAGTGCAACACACCACACTAAGTACTTCTCTCTCTAATACAACTTTAGATGGACACCCAAGTCAGTTTGCAGTGCCATCTCAAGCATGCTCAAACCAACTGATCCTTACACATGTACATCATCTACTCATATACTAATATACACTTGTTACCCGCCATAAAATTTTATCCTCAAATAAAACCCTCAAAATTTAACTTCTCGAACAATTTAAAATAAAATGTATATACTTTCCTCAAAAGTCAAATATTCAAATATTGAAATAGAATTTTAATCACTTCCAAAAATCTTTATAGCTTTGCCTATGTTTATCGAATTAAATTTGAATCCTCAAAAATTTTAATAACATAAATTCTCAACTCCTCAAAATTCTTAAAAATTAAAATTTATTTTCAATCTTCAAATTATAAATTTTAATCCACATCTATCTAAGTATACATATATATACTCACAATATCTAACACACAAGATACACACAAATATACCAATTGTCTACAACCCTCAACTGTGTACTGAATATTGCACTGCTTGGATTACTTGCACTATTACTTCTAATAATTTTTTATCCACATTAACTGATACACCAATCTACTATTATCACACGAGGTAATTACTGTTACTAGCACAATTCTCAACTAATTATTGATATAAAAACACTAGTACTATTGGTATGGTAACACTAGCTTCATTATTAGATTACCTCATCACATTGACTAAAACTCATGATCACTTGCACTTTCCATAATTCACATGTTTTACTTCACTCTCAAATGCAGGCATATGGTTCCATATCTCGATTGATGTATACGTATCTTCTCTTAAATCTTTTATAGACTGGTACACTAATCAGTGATACACTTTATACCCTTTCATGACCAATCTTGATATTTCTTAACCCATGGCACACTCATTAATACCCTGTATGCATATACATCTCTTTACTCTTGACGCACCCAAGTATCAACCATCAAATTGAATATCATGCTCCATTAATTTTTAACACAAATCCTTGATACTTAATTGTTTACATGGATCAACCAACTACATACATTCATGACTATCCAGGACTGACATGCTGACTCTGATACTAACTTCTGGAACCATCACTGATACTCCTTACTCCTCCTTCTACCTATAGTACCAATATTAGCAACAATGATACCTATTATAGAACTATTGCTACGAGGTACTACGCTATGGGTTATCCTTAGATATATTCATATTGCTCATATGTCCAACCAAGAAACACTTACAAACTCACAAGTCATATTCTCAACAGTCAACACTGATACTCAAGACATAGACCTAATTGTAAGTTACAATTATCACATTAACGGGGATCCTTAAAGAAATAAAGCTCAAAAGGGAACTGGACTAAGGACTGAAGGTATCTTTTAGCAAATAAAAAGAAGCAATGGAACAAAGTCCTGTAATAACAGAAGTAGATAAGTATTGAGATGATACTTTAAGAACCAATTTAAGATACAACCTGATAATCATATGCGTCTGTCCGAAATCATGACACTCAGAATCCTCGCCACGCCAGTAAGTATAGCTACGATAAACGATAGGTTCCATAACTAAGGTATGCAACTATATAATTATGTCATCTAGAATCCTCGCCACGCCAACCGGTATGGCTTCGAGAAACTCTAAATTTCGTAACTAAGATATGTACATCCAAGGTCAGGTTCCTACGTTTCTGCCATGACAGCTAATGTGGCTGCGATAAACTCTAGGCTCCATAACCAAAGTAGACGTTTTACCTTTCTCACTGTTCTCATCAACATATGTCATCAGATGATACCGTAAATTTTAGTCCATAAAATTTATCTTGATATGAAATCAAAACTCAACAACGATACCAACAATTAAATTTAACAGCTAATCAACAAGAATCAAGTTCAAAAAGTGAGAACAGACAGAAACAAGTAAAAGATTTAAATTGGAAATTATAATAAGATTCTCAAGGGTCGTCCTAGGAATCTCTTAAATAATTTGTGATTGAGTATTCGCTCTCATCCTAGTATCCTATATCCTATCGCAGGCACGCAGTAGTACAACTAAGACGTCGCACTACCAGACATCGCACAACTTGCGAAGTCTGACCTGCATGGGCCACCAATAAAAATGTGTCACGACCCGCACCCAGAATTTGGGACACGAGCACGTCGGTACGTCCAGCCTACGCCGCAGCATCGGCGGTAGAACGCTGTCTAGGTCACAATACTTGCTAATCAATCTCACATGAATATCCAACTCCATAAGGAGACGCAAATATCACAATATAATATGGAATACTCAATCACATAACTAAGCACGATGAGATATCAAAAAAATAAATAAAATACAAGACAAGTTTAAATAATAAAATAATCTAACCTGAAATCCATAATATCTAAATCTCCAAGTATGTTGGAAACAACTCCTCTAAGTCGTAGTCTGGAAAAATATTTTCAGTCAGGATGGAACGAAGTACATCTCTAATTACAGTTCTAGATCAATGATATAAACTATGTAGCAGTAAATTAGATGTAAATATACAAGATGCATATACATGTACAAGATATACACAATAAAAGGAAAACTGGAAATAAATACAAGAATAAACAATATGGCAATGAACAAGAATACTAATGACTAAGTGTGTGAGTACTAGCTTTAACATGTGATCGGCTTGGAAACTTGTACACGAATATTGGCCTGGCTAGTCATACGTGCGGTATATGACCAACTCTAACATGAGAACAAGACTTGTACATGAAGGGTATAATCATATATCTACACTAAAATACTCCCCTTCTCCGACTAGTATAGTAGATCCAACCATGGTACGCTATGGCACGGAATTCTCCAAGAAGGTAGCAAGTCTCCCCGAGAATCAGTGTCTGTACATGCATAAGATAACCAATGAAATAAGACTTGTACAAGATACACCATATACAAGGAATAATATCTCATGACGAGATCCGGATATACTAATCCGTGTAACCATCGTGTCAAGAAATATAGATATTTACACTAGATACAATGAACATAGAGGATATCATAAATAAGAAACTATCAGAGAATGTACTTGCCTGGGGTCCTGCTGCTGGCAATACCAATAACCTGATTTCGAAGTCTTGTCTGAACAATCCAACAATCCTATAGGCATTATTTAATAATAATATTACATCAGTCGATACACTAACACACAATCATAAATACTTGAACTCAGGGGCTACGCTAGGTATGATACTGGTCAACTAGGGTCAAGTGTGCGTCAAATTGCATGGGTGTCACATTTGCAATTGATGTGCAAGATCAGATAGTCGAAATAACATGGGTCTCGCCAGTACGTCTGTGTACATAAGGTAGTCTTCTAACAATTTACAGGGTCACAGGTCAATATAACTACGGATAACCGTAATTAATACTAGGGTCTCATAGTACATTTATAAATATGCATATAGTCTTAACTAGCATATAACATTAATTACTTACAATATATATGTACACGAATTAAATACATATACAATATATATATGTGTATATATACTAATTGAATTTATATACTATATATATATATATATATATATATCAAATATTTAATACACGTATATTAAACCATAACTAAAAATGCGTATGCATACTAATGAGAATTACGCGTATGCGTGCACGTGTACATGTACGCCAGAAGGAGAACTCGAACCTGTGTACACGGGACGAGGCGTTCGTGTCGAGGTCGGCTTCAGCGGGTCTCCGGCGGTCGTGCAGGCGGGTCATCGACAAGTGGAAGCGGGTCTCCGATCGTGATCCGGTCAGGTTCAGGTGGACAGTGGGTTCAGGCGATCAGTGGGTTGGCAACGGGCTTCTCCGGCCGAGTGCAGGTGGTCGGCTTCAGCGCCTTCTGGTCGACGAGGGCGGAGGAAGGAGAGGCGGGGTCGACGGCGGGTCTGGATCTCACGTGTAGTCAGGTTCTGGTCGACGAGGAGGCGGGTGCAGCGTCGTGTGGAGTGGTGAAGGAGAGGCGGATGCGTGCTGGGTTCACGGCGGTCCAAGCGGAGGGATGGTGAACTCCGACGAGGGGGTTCGTTCCGGCAGGAGGAGTCTCTGGTCGAGGGGTTGAAGGAAGGGGATGAGTGAACAGGGAAGATGGAAAGGGGAGTCGGCTGCTACTCTTAGGTTTAAGGAATAAAGAAAAGAAAAAAGTAAAGAAAGGGAAACGACTATTTATATGTGTATGGTGTTGGATTGACCTAGAAAATTGGTCCATACTCCTTGGGAAAAGGGCTTGAGGATGAGTAATATTTATATATAATGGTGTGTGTGGTGAGGATGGCTCCATTCGAATGAGTGGTCTAGATTCAACATGGAGGAAAACACACAAACAAAAGAGGAGAGAGTTGAACCGGTAAAAGGAGGAAGGTTAATTTCTTCATGGGTCTTGACCAATAGGATGGTGACACATCATTGCATTTTTGTAATTTAGTCCCCAACAATTGAAAAATTGTAAAAAAAATTAGTTTTTGGATTTATTGAGGGAAAACACCATATTTGGTGTGATGTATTGGATGAAAAGGATGTTTGGTGTTTAGTATGGAGCTAGAGGGTATGAATGGGTGTTTGGTTTGGTCTTGGGTCTAGTTTTGGGTCAAGTTGGATCCTTACATCAATTTAATTAAAATTAATGTAAATAATGTTCTAAATTTAATTGGAAGTACATGGGATTAAAATTAGGTAGAACACAAATATCATGGACGTAGAAGACTCAAAATATAATATTATCATAATTTGGATTGCACAAAATAGGTCAAGATTGTGTCTCCAATTTTGATTGGAACGCACAAAGATACAAAGTTAAATTTATTTAGAATTTAAAATAAACGTCTGCGACAAAAATTATGCGGCTAAAATAAAGCACAAGAGAGCATATTTATAAGTTACACAAAGGTCAAAATAGAAGGCAGGCATGTCTAGGACAAAGGTATAAAATTTGCTGGAAGGCAAAAGCTAGGGTAGCGCTCTAAATATCGAAGCAACGGTAAGGCACAACAATTAAATAAAATCACGTTAATTAATTATAACCCTAAATAATTAATCCCAAAAATTACAAATTAAATCCATGACACTATATTTCGGTCAAGGCTCCATCTTGTGGTCATCTAGGTCTAGTCTACTAACTCATGCATTAATGAATACTATATATAATACACATATATATACACACATATCATGCAATTATTTAAAATACACATATATAATACACATATATATACACACATATCATGCAATACCTATAATATATAAAATGACAAAAATATCCCTATTTTCAAGATGTGGTAGTGACAGCCCATAAGCTCCATGCGCCGATGCCGGCGTGCAAAGTAAAAAGTGAGCCAACAAAGTTTTAATTTTCGCCCTTGTGCCCGAGTCCTAGTCCGAGTCACTAGCTCCTATGGAATAAATTCAAAGAGCATGACAAAAATCCTAAATGCTTACATGAAGGAGTTAATCATTTTTTATCCTAATAAAATACCCCCTCATGGCACCCATATGCTTCACCATACCCCATGTGCATACCTCAACACATGCAAAGATTTATATTGAGATACCCACTAGGTGGTGTAGCCAACGTGGGACTATCTTTCATAGTCCCATAGCAAAAACCTCAATAATTCTCCTCACACAATGACATCAGCTGTGCTTCCGGTCGCACATTATAGGCCATGTGCATGCCTGGTTTTGGTGAATGTATCTCGGGCGTCTACAAATTTTCTCTTAAGAGACGACCAATATACTCTTTCCATACACTCTAGGTGATTTCTTTTAAAGAATCCTTGGCATGAAATATTGTGTTTCCTTAGGGTGCTACGTCGCTATGACATGGCCTAAAGCCGAGGCTTCACCTCATCGTGGTGTCATCTACTGTACCAAGAAGTCTGAGCCTCATTGTAGTGCCAAACTATCACGTATGAAGCCTTGCGCTTCCTTGTGGTGTTACGATGCTGTGACATGGCTTAAAGCCGAGGCTTTGCATATTTTACCTCTTAGTGATGTCACGCCACTATAATATGAGGTCACTGACCTCTTTGTAGTGCTGCCTACAACTCTTCATTATACAGCACTAGGCTACCAGCCTATGTGCGGTGCTACGCCGTTGTGACATGGCTCGCGAAGCCAAGGTATTACCTTATCGAGGAACCTCATGGTGGTGTCACCTACTGTAGCATAAAGACCTTACGATCCTTTATAGTTTTATACTACCGTACTTCCTACAAAACACACCAGACATTAAAAATGCATGAGAACTCATTAAAGCTTCTAAGCCATCCTCCCACAGAACTTGTTCTACACAAAGAACAATTAGTACACAACAATAGTTCTGGGTTCCTAACCCATCAATGTCTTAAAGGACTACCCACTGTTACTGATATTTTCTCAGTCAATGATCCTCCCTTGAACCAATAGCTAGATGCCTAGTAGATTTCTCTTTGAACTAATAGCATAAAACTAAATGGTAGGATTATAAATACACAATATCCGAAGTCCTCCAAGCCCATATATGTTGTGTCCTTGAATATATGCGTGTTACTGCCACTGTGACATGGCACGAAGCCGAGGCTTTACCCTGTTGAGGTACCTTATGTGGTGTTACCCTACGATAGCATAGAGTACTACGCTCCTTTATAGTTTTTATGACCAGCTGGCGCTTGAGGCCTTATATCAACGGATCTGCCAGAGTCTCCTAGCTCCGATCATCAAACACTTTAATGATGCATTCCTTAATGCGCTCATTCCATATAGTATCTTCTGTGAACAAATCTGCTAGAATCACTGTAACGACCCATTCTACATTATTTGGATAACCGATTCAAATAACATAAGTGCAATAATCTGTCCCGTCTTGCTCTGCAAGAAGGCTCGCTTGAGACAAAGGAATTCAAACTTGGCCCTTCAGGAGTTCAGACTTAGACTTTCAAATATGCGCTCGTAGTATCGCTCGGCCGAAGCAAAACATCGCTAAGGTGGGTGGCTATAAAGAACTTGTCTTTGCTTAGCCTACACACTTAAAAATATGGACGGTACATGCTAGTCACTAGGCGAATCACCCATTGCATGCTAATAAGAATACAACACACCTAGCTAAGGGAATAATCCCATATTGTATTGTTCTTGTTAGAATATTGAAATGAAACTTGGCTTATAATTGGACCCTCGCATGCTACTTTAGCTTCGTGCAAGTAGACATCGTAAATGCTTCGAGTAGATCATTATACACTCTTCGTAGTATACTGCTTCATATGTTTGCACGGCTCGTCTTAGAGATTATGTCGCGACTCTATAACACCTTCGTGCTTGTGCTAAGTCGTACTGCTTATGTTTCGAGTAGACTGTTATTCGATCAAGTATAGTATTTCACCATATATGTGCCATGCTTATCTCGTAGACTTATGCACATCCTAGAATACGACTAAAATATGACTCACTTCGTTTGGCGGCAAGACTATCAAATAGTTATTTTATGCAAGTTTGAACATAAAAGTATTCGGGACCGTTAGGTCACCAAGGCAGTTCCCGAACTAGGGGACTAGAGCACGATAATTTGAGTAAGAGTTATGAACAGACAGCTCGGGGAGCAACATTCGTTCAGGACTAGATTAGGCGGCTCCAGAAGATAATTCGTTTATGAACATGGAAAAGATTTGATCGAGTTTGGGATATGTGAATTATGATTCGATCAAGTTGTGATATATGATTCAAAAGATTTGTGTTCGCGCGGTCATAGACTATCACGCCCCAGTTCCAAAATACGTAGGACTAAGAATACGTAAGTTTGCCAGCTGTATGTATATGGCAACTCCAAAATATGGAAACCATAATATATACGTACGCTGTATTATGAACAATAATTCACAAGTGGTATAGATTTATGTCATAAGTCACAGGGCATAACTAGATCTCATCCATAGAATCAAATAACCAATCAACTATATAACTGAATCAAGTATAAAATGCTTGATAAGAACAAGTAGTTAGGTGGAGACAAATCCACTACCAAACCAGAATATAAGAGGAACAAAAATAAGTACATCTAATGAACAATGAGGCTCGAAGAGAAGACCTCCTCGAAAGAGGGAGAAGTAGCAAGTCCTGATCCGTACTTCTGAGAATAGTCAAGATCGTCTACACCTGGAAAGGGATCAGGTCCTCAGAGGGACGTAACAAGATACATAGAAGCATGCCAATTGAATACAGTAAAACATACATAATCGACAGAAAATATATAAGTATGTTGTACTAGACAATCTATATGAATATGCATAATGAGGAAAACTTTTTGACGTATGGGCATGTGTAGGCTACTCTAAAACACATCTATCTCATAACTCACACACACGTCCATGTACATCATCAATCGACATACCGCGAGGTTAGCGACCATCGTAACACCATCAATCGACATACCGCAAGGGTAGCGACCATCGCGACACAACTATCATAGTGCGTGCTAGTTACTATGGTTTACCAGAGTGGGTAGCCCATACGCCTACTGACTGTCCTCTCCTCCCATGATACTATGTGTCAAGTGTGTGTCAACATATATAATATATAATTATGACTAAAATAAAAAATATATATAATGAATATATAAAAATATGATAAGCATGTAAAGTACTGTAAGTAATTTGGCGAGATATACTTGCCTGGCAAGAAAGCTGCGAAGTGTAAGCGTCTAGACGTCAAGCACAAAGTATCGGAACTATGGCATCAGAATGAACGTCTCCGGATGCTGAAATAAATATTACCAATGTTCCCAGAATAAGCAAGATAGTCAAAAAAGTCTACCTTTTTCTCCAATTTGGACACAGGGGCAAAACGATAATTTTAGGTCAAAGCGAAGTCCATATATGGCCCACTTTGCATCGAAATACGTGCAAGAGGAAAAGGTCTCCAAATGGGACAAATTATAGGCCAAACAAATTTTAAACGTTGATACAAACTCAACGGTATGTCCAATTTTGGATTCCGGTGAGCCGATAACAAATTTGCCCTTCAAGTCAAACCATGGGGCCCGCGAATAGGCGACTTTGTCAATTGTCTCAGAATTGCGTGAAACTTGGGTCATAGGACCAGCGTGATACCACGAATCCAATGGAGCAAGTTTTATCGTATTATAACGAGCGTACACAAAATGGGGTGGTAGTTTACAAATATCACGATATAGAGACTTTTTTCGGATATGGGTTGATTTTGACGTGCACACACGTCCGAATCAACTTTCGTGAAAGCCCATACGTCAGGACATACCTTACGCGCCTTTTGGTGCAATTTGTACGTGACAAGGCAGTCCCTTTGGGGGGCGCACTCCGTATCACAAAATTTTAGTTTTAAAAATAATAAGTTTTTCGTCGTTTTGGAGGCCGAATAATTTAACAAATAAAATAAACTAATGAAAACTAAAAGAACAGAAAAATTCTCGGTTATATTGAGAAGAAAATCCTTCAATTAGATTTTTAAAATATTAAACAGGTTGGTGGCAAATTAGGCATGAACATGGGGGGTTTGGGTTGAATTCTGGACTATTTTTGGTCAGTTTTTTGGCCAATTTTTGATCAATTTTTCGACCAATGTAGGGCACGAAAACTTGTCCCACTTGAAGGAAAATCTTAGAGGGTTAGGTTGTGAACGTACACGGACAAATCGCTCACAAAAAGAATCAGAGATGACGGAGATATAATACCTTGAAGATGTGCTCTGTGCACATGCGCGCACAGGCGGGCCGTCGGATGCGGTGGCGCGGGGCAGCGGATGTGGTCGGCCGCCAGTCGCCGGGGAAGGAGATTAGGGTAAGGGTTAGGGTTTAGCAATATATATGTTTGTATATATATATATATATATATATATATATATATATATATATATATATATATATATATATATATATATATATATATATATATATATATATATATATATATATATAGAGAGAGAGAGAGAGAGAGAGAGAGAGAGCCAACCGCTAGGGGGGGGTTCTGGATTCACGGGGGGGGGGGGGGGGGGCTTAGGTAGGAATAGGATTAGTTAGGTATTAGGTTTAAGTTTTTAGTGTATATGATTTCTTTTCTTTTTTTCTTTTCCTTTTTTTGTTTTGTTTTGTTTTGTTTTTTTTTTCTTTTTTTCTTTAGTATTATTATTACTATTACTATTTATTATTATTATTTTTTTTTATTACTATTATTATTATTATTATATATTTATTCACATATATATATTTTTATATATATATATATATATATATATATATATGAGATTATATAAAAATTTAAAAATAACATTTGCATACAGAATAAATTCTAGAAAATCTATCACCCTTTAACACGACTCTAAATAATAATAAAAATCGTTTTGTGGAATAATTATAAATAAGTATTTATATAATTAAATTAATCAATAAAATTTATTTTCTAATTAACTATGAAAATACTCTAAAGAAATTCAATAATTTTATAAAAAAACTTTAAATAAAATTTAAAATTTTTAGAGGGGCTTACATTCTACCCAACTTGAAATAATTTCGTCCTCGAAATTAACACTAACCCATATTCGTAATAAATCACTACAGCTATTAACACTCTATTGCTAGCTTACAGCGCTTCCTAAAAGGTAATGGTCAGCCATCCTAACACTTTCCTCCCTTATTGTCTATACACTATTTGTTTATCCTCTAACTCATCTACACTACCCAACTTACAAGAATTCTACTAGTAGTCAAAGTCTTTTGAGGCTATTGTCTAGGTTGTAAGACAAATTTATTCATTGGGTCAAAAATTTTGGGATACTTGTCTGGAATCTCATAACCATGATTTTTTTTGTAACCGTTATGTATCGTAGTCTAATCCTGCCACGCTACCTGGCCAGTATGGGTAAAAATAATTTGACTACTTTATTATAATCGTCTAGTTGCAGCTGTCGCTACCTCACCAGCGATTTGTCATAGTCATCAGTTCGTAACAAGTGCCTTCAACTATTTTCTAAGCTTATTCTAAGTTTAGGACAACAATTAGGGTCTTGAATAACTTTATAAAAATATTAGAAGTATGAACCATTTCAATAATCTAACTAATTCCTTTTAGACTAAAGGATGCTACTCATGGTTTAAAAATAATAATAATAAGAGAATGCATATATTGCTATAGTGCATATACATAAGGGTTATCATGAACTCATCTTTTAGTTATTAATCATTACTAACCCGGTTATGTTTTAATTAACAAAATAAAGGGTGAGGTTGAAGTAAATCAACAATTCCTGATGGCATGAAAATATGCAACTACGATAGAAAGAATTAAGCATGGGACAAGGAATGGATATAGAAGAAAAGATGAGCAACCCAAGGGGACGAGATGGTGATAGGAAAGAGAATACTACTACTGCTACTCGTGTCATCCATTAGCATCGTGGGTATGCCATCTAGTTAAAGTATCAACATATCCTCAAAAATTTTAACACCAAATAGATCATATGTGATATGCCCTTAATTACAGAAGATAGTCACCAAGTAATGTGATTGGCCTATGGGGTATATCTAGTACTCTCCGTGTATCAAACTTATATTAAGCACGAGCGTTCGTCTTTCCGATAAGGGAAGACGAAAAACAATAATAAAGAATTCAAGGAGGAGGTGATAGATTACAAGTACGCGGTTCAAGGCGATTAAAGAATTCAAAAAGAGAGTTGTAAGGGCAGTTGCGGATGAGATCCTATTTTGGTAAATTCATATTCACATGCTTATATCAGTACAGTTATGTAACCAATAAGATATGCTCGAACATGTCTAAAGGGCAAGTATATTTGTCTAACATGCTGAGTCAACTTTATCTCAATCTACGTAAAGTAGTCATGCAAAGCGCGAACCAATACAAGTTGATCAGACCATAATACACTGATTCTAATTTAGACGATGTATTAGTAGGCGTCCCCAATAACACATATGTCATGAACAAGCTCGATAAAAGAATAAACTTGCAAAACTAGGCTATAAAATAGCAGCATAAGCGGAGGTAGTCCAGAAAATATAAGTACGCTGGATTATGATGAAGGAAGGTACAAAATAATTCAAGTTCACAAAGAAGATAAGACTTGACCGGTGTTGTGCCTCTACAGTTTCCATACTAACTTTTTGTCTAAGTCTCTAGTCGACCAAATGGGGGTATGGGCCTCTAAAGTTCTACAGTCCGGATAAACACTATCTTCTTATGCAAGCCTATAGTTGGTATCATTCAATTATACTTTATTAATGGGTCAAAAGGACTATGTGATACTAGGTTATGAGATATACTACCCAACTTATAAGAATTTAACTAATAGTATTATTGAACAATAGAGTGTATATACCTAGTACAAGTCATCTTGTTAACCCCTATCAAGCATGAAAGTAAAAAAAAAAAGATTAATGTTATGAAAGGATCAAGCAAGATGCAATGTAAGCTATCAATTAAGAGTACGAAATAAAATCAAGGGAGGTAATTAAATAATTGGATGATATCCTATATTCTAATCCTATGCGCAGGCTTGCTCGGTACAGTAACATAACTGAGACAATATGCTCTCGACTTGTATGGGCCACCACAAAAATATGTCATTCCCCAGTCCTAAAATACGTAGGACTAGGAATACGTAAGCATGCCAGCCGTATGTATATGGCAACTCCAATATATGAAAACCATAATACATACGTACGCTGTATTATGAACAATAATTCACAAGTGGTATAGATTTATGTCATAAGTCACAGGGCATAACTAGATCTCATCCAGAGAATCAAATAACCAATCAACTATATAACTGAATCAAGTATAAAATGCTTGATAAGAACAAGTACTTGGGTGGAGACAAATCTACTACCCAACCATAATATAAGAGGAACAAAAATAAGTACATCTAATGAACAATGAGGCTCGAAGAGAAGACTTCCTCGAAAGAGGGAGAAGTAACAAGTTCTGATCCGTGCTCATGCGAATAGTCAAGATCGTCTACACCTGGAAAGGGACCAAGTCCCCAAAGGGACGTAACAAGATACATAGAAGCATGCCAATTGAATACAGTAAAACATGCATAATAGAGAAAAAATATATAAGTATGTTGTACTAAATAATCTATATGAATATGCATAATGAGGACAACTTTTCGACGTATGGGCATGTATAGGCTACTCTAAAACACATCTATCTCACAACTCACATACACGTCCATGTACATCATCAGTCGACATACTGCCAGGGTAGCGACCATCGTGACACCATCAATCGACATACCGCGAGGGTAGCGACCATCATGACACAACTATCATAGTGCATGATAGTTACTACGGTTTGCCAGAGTGGGTAGCCCATACGCCTACTGACTGTCCTCCCCTCTCATAATACTATCTGTCAAGTGTGTGTCAACATATATAATATATAATTATGACTGAAAAAAAAACACATATATAATAAATATATAAAAATATGATAAGCATATAAAGTACTGTAAGTAATTTGGTAAGGTATACTTGTCTGGCAAGAAAGCTGCGAAGTGTAAGCGTCTAGACGTCAAGCACAAGGGATCAAAACTATGGCATCAGAATGAACGTCTCCGGATACTGAATTAAACATCACCAACGTTCCCAGAATAAGCGAGATAGTCAAAAAAGTCTACATTTTTGTCCAATTTGGACACAGGGACAAAACGATAATTTTGGGTTAAAACGGGATCCACATGTGGCCCACTTTACATCAAAATATGTGCCAGAGGTAAAGGTCTCTAAATAGGACAAATTATAGGTCAAATAAATCATAAACGTTGATACAAACTCAAGGGTATGTCCAATTTTGGATTTCGGTGAGCCGATCATAAATTTGCCCTTCAAGCCAAACCTTGGGGCCCGCGAATAGGCGGCTTGGTCAACTGTCTCAGAATTGTATGAAACTTGGGTCATAGGACCAGCGTGATACCACGAATCCAATGGCGTAAGTTTCGTCGCATTTCGACGAACGTACACAATATGGGGTGGTAGTTTGTAAAAGTCATGATACGGAAACTTTTTAAGGATACAGATTGATTCTGACGCGCACACATGTCCAAATCAACTTCCGCGAAAGTCGACACGTGAGGACATACCATACGCGCCTTTTGGTGCAATTAGTATGCGACGAGGCGGTCCCGTTTGGTGGGGTGCACTCCGTATCACCAAATTTTAGTTTTAAATATAACAAATATTTGGTCATTTTGGAGGCGAATAATTTAACAAATAAAATAAACTAATAAAAATTAAAAAAATTAAAAAAATCTCGGTTATATTGAAAAGAAACCCTTCAATTAGATTTTGAAAATATTAAACAGTTTGGTGACAAATTAGGCATGAACATGGGGGTTTAGGTTAAAATTCTGGACTATTTTGGTCAGTTTTTCGACCAACTTCCGGTCAATTTTTTTACCAATCCAGGGTACGAAATTTCGTCCCGCTTGAAGGAAAATTCTAGAGGGTTAGGTTGTGAATGTATACGGACAAACCGCTCGCAAAAAGAATCAGAGATGAGGGAGATATAATACCTTGAAGATGGGCTCGGGGCTGTGCACATTCGCGCTCGGACGCGCGGACGGCGGTGCGGTCGCCTGCGGCGAGGGGCGGCGGCTGCGGTCTGTCGCCGGGGAAGGAGATTAGGGTTAGGGTTTAGTAATATATGTGTTTGTATATATATATATATATATATATATATATATATATATATATATATATATATAAAGAGAGAGAGAGAGAGAGAGAGAGAGACGCGGGGGGGGGGGGGGTTCTGGGTTCCCGGGGGGGTTAGTTAGGAATATGATTAGTTAGGTATTAGGTTTAAGTTTTTAGTTTATATGATTTATTTTCTTTTCTTTCTTTTGTTTTTCTTTTCTTTTCTATTTTTCTTTAGTATTATTGTTACTATTACTATTATTATTATTATTATTATTATTTTTATTATTATTATTATATATTTATTCACATATATATTTATATATATTTATATATATATATGAGATTATATAAAAATTCAAAAATAATATTTGCACACAGAATAAATTCTAGAAAATCTATCACCCTTTAACAAGACTCTAAATAATAATAAAAATTATTTTATGGAATAATTCTAAATGAGTATTTATATAATTATATTAATCGATAAATTTTATTTTCTAATTAACTATGAAAATACTCTAAAGAAATTCAATAATTTAATAAAAATACATTAAATAAAATTTAAAATTTTTAGGGGGCTTACACGGACAACCTGTGCACAGGGTATTTTGTGTGTTCCTGTGGATGGTACGTCGGGGCACCGTGGCCGATCTGATTCGGACGTGTCACGACCCAGTCCCAAAATACCGAGGGACTAGCCACGTGGCAATGGCCAGCAGCACACTCCAATGGGAAAACCTAATTTAATGGACCCATTAGTGTGTACTTAAGCTATAAAACAATAATAAAGGTCTACGATACAAGTCACAGTCTAATTCTAATCTCATCCACAGAAGATAATCACAGTTCAAATATCAGAATACTCAAGATGAAATATAAATGTCACCCCCACTTTTTGGATTAGGGGTATTTTCGCTTTTTCGTAATTAATGAGTAAATGATTGTATGATAATCAACTTTAATTAATTTACGGTGACCTTAATTTATTATTGGCACTGTTATGTAAGAGCATTAAGTATACACCCATTGGACACGATACGTAATATGAACCCATTCCTCTTTCATTATTATTTTTCCATGATTTTGGGAGTGTGTAATTTAACATCAACTCCTTGAAACCATGGCCTCCAAACTCTTAGACCAATGCAATTCTCGCAATTCCATTAAATCCATTCGAACCCTAGCCCATTGGAATATCTCCATAGCAAGCCAAGACCTTTTTCCTAGTGTTAACCAAGGTCAATATATTCTAGGTCAAACCAAACACCAATATATATATATATATACATATTCCTTTCCCTTTTTATTTTTCCTTAAACCTCCAACCCTAACTCAGCCGACCCCCTTCCCATCACTGTTCATCACCTCTCAGTTCCAGCCGCCGCCTGACCGGAGACTCGCCGGAGTCGTACCTAAGACCGCCGCCAATCCCTGCCAACCCGCTGTGACGACCGGTGATCCAACCGACCCGAGCACCTATACTCGGTTCCCCGGCTCGTCGACCACCCGCGCCTGACTGACCCGTGGAAGCATCCCGCTTGTCCACCTTGACTCATCCCCGTGGGCTCGACCGAACCGTCGAGCACCGTCGCTGTCAACCGGAGCAGCAGCGACTCGACCAACTGCCCGACCACCGACGCTGGGAGCTTGACCCCGCTGCTGAAGCCGGAGCCTGCCTATCCCGACTCGCCGGAGCGCCTGAGCAGCGGTCCCGCTGCCCAGTCCGACTGTGCACCCCCGTGCATGACGATCGGCCTACCTCGTCATCTCCGCCCCGTCCACACGCACAAGTTTGACGTGAACCTAATCTCGTTTGAGTACGCATGTACGTATGCATGCCTTAGTATATGTATGTATCGGTATATACATATATGTACGTAGTTGCATACGTATAGGTATATAGATATTATATGCTCTCAAATAATATCTATACATGCCCCTATATGTATTATAAGTATCCTAGTATATATACTTAATAAATTGTATGCATGGTATAAGTTTGATAGTATATATAGACATAGTAGAATTGATTAATATGTATCAGTATACGCATATGAACATGCATAAGGTAGACTCTATTAAGTAGCTAAAACCACATATCTATTAAATTGAATTAGTAGTGTTGATGTTTATGATAAACAATAATAGGCATTATGTGCCCGTGTACTAGGTGACCCCGTAGCATGATAACAGACTGCCAAATATACACTGACGTACTGGCAAGACCATACCATTGACTGTCTGTTATTCACAGCAACGACAGACGTGACCACCCCTAGCGTAGCCTGTTGAGATTATTATGTTGATTGTGAGCTAGAGTAGTGTCTGATGAAGTATTGTATTATATGGTATGTTTATAGGACTGTTGGACTATCCAGACGACACCTTGGAACCCGGACAGTGGTATTGCCAGCTAAGGATCACAGGCGAATACATTCTCTGACAGTTTCCATTATGTTGATTATCTCTATAATTCTTGTTGTATAGCGTAAATGACTCTGACACTATTCTTTACAATAGTTGGCATCATTGAGACCAGTCACGAGAAGTCATTATTGGAATCCATCGTGCTAGCAGGGGAAACGGAGAAGTATTAGTAGTTTATGTGATCATACCCAAACTTTACATGCAGCATTAGCTCACCCACATTTCACGTCGGTGCAGTCTTACCCTTACATGCCTCATCGCTGTTACATTCTGGTTAGCCTGACCTATTGGGGATGATCGCTAATCCATGTAATGAGTCATATAGTCCCAAACCGATCACATGATATACTGATGTTTCACACACTTAGATAGATAATTTCTTGACATGTATCTTGATAGATTGATCTTTTATTTCCACATGTTCTAGTTGTTGTTCTTATACACACTTACATAACAGTTCTTTGTACTTGCGTACACTTGTAGTTCTATTCCTTGTCAGATGCATATTGATGATGATGTTCCAGTACTTTATTCCAGTATTTCTCATTACCAGTATTTTATTCTGTCTTGTATTTCTTTATACTGTATTATAGTTTTTGTCAATATATGTGGAACTGCTGTTTGAGGTGTATTTCGTTCCAATTCTGTTGGATATTTTTTTGAAAGAATCTTGAGGATTTCTGTACCACGCACTACGAACCAGGTATAGATGCAGATTATGTACCAGAGATCCTAGAGGAGACCATGCTTCTAGATGAGGCATTGCCTACAGCTATCTAGATAGTATTTAATTATGCTTGAGACTTATGGAGGTTACTTCAGTTTATGTTTAGACTTATGTTAAGTTTAATTGGAGACTTGTGTTGGACAGCTAGACTGTGAGTTATCTTTATGTTTGAGACATGGTGTTCAACTATGTCATTTCTTTTTATCTTATCGTGCCTTATAGTTGTTGTGATTGAGTTACATTGTGAGATTATTGTGAGATGTATATTGACCTCCTTATGGAGATGGATATCATTGACAGGTGTTTAGCTATATGGTATTACTGTGACCTAGACAGTGTTCTACCGCCGATGCTGCGGCGTAGGCTGGACGTACCCACGCGCTCGTGTCCCTATATCGGGTGTGGGTCGTGACACGTTTTTAGTGGTGGCCCATGCAGGTCTAGTTTCGCAAGTTATGCGATATCGTGGTAGTGCGACAACTTAGTTGTACTGCTGTGAGCCTGTGCTAGGATATAGGAAATAGGATCTAGGATGAGAACATGCTCAATCACACTAGGAAATTTTGAACTTTATATTGCTATTCTAATGGATTGCTTCCTTTAGCACTTTAGTGTCCTTCCTTGATAATATCATATCTATCACCTTAATTGATTCTTTGATCTATATTCAGGATGTCGCCGAATACTAGATCCATGAGAATGGGAGCAGCCAATTCAGAGAGGACTGCCACCTTTCAACCTGACGAACAGATACCTGGAGATCCTCCTATATCTCCTGTTCGTGTGGGAGTATCTGCAACTAACGGGATTCCTCCTCCACCTATTCAGAGGATTGCCCCAGCTATAACAGACAACCTTCCACCACCACCGACACCGATTTTTGGAGGAGTACCCGCTGATGGGGCACAGATGTTCGCACTGATACAGGGCATGCTAGAGGCCCAGAGAGTAACAGCAGAGGCTCAGCGTGTTCAAGCTGAGGCTCAGAGAATTCAAGCAGAAGCACACCAGGCATAGACCGAACTGATGAGAGAGAGCATGGAGAATGCTCATCAGGTAACTCTCCAGGCTGTGGAGAGAGTAGCACGACAACCGCAACATCAAGGTCAACAACAACAGAGGCCCGGTACCATAGTAGACTTTAAGAGGATGATGCCTCGGGAGTTCAAAGGCACAGAAGGAATACTATATGCTGACGAATGGTTAGAAGACATAGAGAGGAATCTGCGCTTATCACAGATTCCAGAGATTCTTCAGATAGAGGCCGCTGGCAGTCTGATGTTTGATATCGCACTGACGTGGTATCGTACAGAGACGAGACTCGCAGCTGAAAGACTTACTTAGAAGGACTTTAAGGAACTCTTCAAAGAGAAATTCTTTCCTGACGTAGCCTTGGGAGCATTAGAAAGTCAGTTCCATGACTTAGTCCAAGGAGGTATGTCAGTCGACGAATATGCTGCAGAGTTTTGTCGATTGAGTCGATTTGCACCATCGATGGTTCGAGACCCAGGAGACAGAGCCCGGAAATTCAGGAAGGGATTAAATAGGGAGATCAAATCTCGTACTTCTGGACGACGTACTGCTATATTTGAGAGTATTCTGATGGATGCCCAGATTGCCGAAGACGATTTGGACCTCAGGCCCAAGAGAGGACGCGATACATCTGGAGCAACAGGAGGTAACACAGGACCAGCCAAGCACCCACACTTTCAACAACACCAGCAACAACACCAGCAACAACACCAGCAGCAACACCAGCAACATGCACCAGTTCGAGGATATGCTCAACAACAGCAACCACAAAGACATAATCAACTCGTTGCCCTATGTTCGTATTGCAGAAAGATGGGACATACAAGAGACATCTGCAAAAAAAGGTTGGGCACTTGCTTATCGTGTGGATCAGCAGCACATCAGCTGAGGGACTGTCCAACTATTCAGACTCGCCAAGGAGGAGGAGCAGCTCAGAGAGGACCAGCCAAAGAACCTATTCCACCAGGAGGCCAGCAGAGAGGACCTCCACTTCCATCACAGCAGGAGAAGTTTGCTCAGCAGCAGCAGCAACAGAGAGGAGCACCACAAGGACGAGCTTACGCCATGACCACTGAGGAGGCCGAGCCAGCTAGAGACGTGATTTCAGGTTCAGTTTTACTCAATTCTATTCCAGCACTTGCATTATTTGATTCTGGCGCTTCCCATAGTTTCGTATCTGTATCTTATGCCCTTAGGCATCATTTAGAAACGGAACCATTAGATAGGACTTGCAAGATCACGACAGGAGGAGGCATTATCCTAGTCCGTGATTGTTGCAAGGATCGGAGAGTGTCATTGGAAGGCCGAGAGTTGAGTATGAGTTTACTCGTCATGCCACTTCCGGAATACGATATTGTACTCAGAATGGACTGGTTAAGTAAACACCATGCTTCTATAGATTGTCAAGGAGGAAGAGTAGTATTTCGACCACCAGGAGAGCCAGAGTTTGAGATTGCCAGAGGAGCGGAGCAGAGGCACTTTTTGCGGAGCCAGGGTGGAAGAAGAAGAGTTGCCACATCCACTTATAGCGGAGTTCCTGGATGTATTTCCAAAGGAGTTGCCAGGTTTGCCACCAGACAGAGATGTTGAGTTCTCTATAGACTTGATACCAGGAGCAGAGCCTATTTCACAATATGTCTATGGGGTTAACAACAATGAATTGGTAGAACTAAAGAAACAAGTTGAGGAGCTGCAAGACAAAGGTTTTATTAGATCCAGTTCATCGCCATGGGAAGCACCGGTATTATTTGTACCGAAGAAGGATGGCACGGTACGTATGTGTATCGATTATAGAGCTTTGAATAACCTCACTATCAAAAACAAATACCCGCTGCCAAGGATAGATGATCTTTTCTATCAATTGAACGGAGCGAAGGTATTTTCAAAAATAGACTTGAGGTCAGGCTATCACCAGGTGAAAGTGAAGAAAGAAGATATACCGAAGACCGCCTTTCGAACCAGATATGGCCAGTTTGAATTTACAATAATGCCTTTTAGTTTAACCAATGCACCAGCAGTATTTATGAACTTGATGAACAAGGTGTTCCACCAGTACCTTGACAAGTTCGTAGTGGTGTTTATTGACGACATTCTAGTATATTCAAAAACCCCAGAAGAGCATGAAGAGCACTTGAGAATAGTCTTAGAAACTCTCAGGAGAGAGAAATTATACGGAAAGCTTTCAAAGTGTGAGTTCTTTCTTGAAAAGGTTAAATTTCTTGGACATATGGTAACGGGTGACGGAATTTCAGTTAACCCAAAGAAGATAGAGGCAGTGAAGTCATGGGCTACCCCCGGTACGGTAGCTGAAATCAAGAGCTTTCTCGGACTAGCAGGATACTATAAAAGATTTGTACAAGACTTCTCCAAGATTGCAGAGCCAATGACTAGGCTGACCAAGAAGGATGTGGAATTCATCTGGACAGAAGAATGCCAAGCCGTATTCGATGAGCTGAAGAGGAGATTGACGACAGCACCAGTTTTGACGTTGCCATCAGAGACAGGTGGATTCACTATCTACAGTGATGCTTCACGAAAAGGGTTTGGATGCGTTCTTCAACAACACGGGAAAGTAATTGCCTATGCTTCAAGACAATTACCCCCTCATGAAAAGAACTACCCCACTCATAATCTGGAGTTAGCGGCAGTTATCTTTGCCCTAAAGCTGTGGAAGCACTATCTGTACGGAGAGCGTATGGAAATCTTCACAGACCACAAGAGCTTAAAGTACGTGTTTACACAGAAGGAGTTGAATATGAGACAGAGAAGGTGGTTAGAATTGATGAAAGACTTTGATATCTTATTACAGTATCATCCAGGGAAAGCCAACGTAGTCGCGGATGCCTTGAGCTGGTACCCAATGGCTATGTACTTGACTTCGGATAGACACTTATTAGCTGATCTTGAGAGCTTGGGAATCGAGGTATTAGTTCTAGGAGATGAAATTCAGATGTGGGGACTGCAGATTCAATCAGAGCTGATAGACAGAATTAGAGCTGCACAGTACGATGATGAGACTCTAAGGAATATTAGGGCACAAGTTCAGGCAGGATTGATAGACGATTTCACTATTACGGAATGATGGATCCTTACGACATGGCACGAGGATGTGTGTGCCAAACGGAGAGCTGCGCGAAGAAGTTTTACAGGAGGCACACCGCCCCAGAGCCAACAAGATGTATCGAGATTTGAGAAAGCATGTATGGTGGTATGGTATGAAGCGCAAAGTAGCACGCTTCGTATCCCGATGTTTAGTGTGCCAACAGGTGAAAGCAGATCGACAGAGGCCAGGGGGATTGCTTCAACCTTTACCCATTCCATAATGGAAGTGGGAGCACGTGACTATGGACTTCGTTTCGGGACTTCCTCGTTCTCCAGGAGAAAAAGACGCAATTTGGGTCATCGTGGATAGGTTGACCAAATCAGCCCACTTCTTGCCTTTTAAAGTGGGTACTTCGACGGAGAAGCTAGCAGAGATGTACGTACAGCAGATTGTCAGATTACATGGAGTTCCTGTGAGTATTATCTCAGATCGGGATAGTCGTTTCACTTCCCATTTCTGGAGGAGCCTGCAGTCAAGCTTGGGCACTCAGCTCAAGTTCAGTACCGCATATCACCCTCAGACAGATGGGAAGTCTGAAAGGACTATTCAGACTCTTGAAGATATGTTACGCACTTGCGTATTGGATCTCGGAGGTTCTTGGGAGGATCATCTACACTTGGTAGAGTTTGTTTCAACAACAGCTACCAGGCCAGCATTGAGATGTCACCATTCGAGGCTTTATATGGACGGAGGTGTCGTACCCCTTTATCTTGGGATGATGTTGGAGAAAGAGCCTTGTTAGGACCAGAAATGGTCGTGGATACAGCAGAAAAGGTAAAACTTACCAGAGACAGACTGCGAGTGGCGCAGGACGGACAGCGGCATTGGACAGATAGTCACCGTAGACCCCTAGAGTTTTAGGTATTGTTTTGATTGGTTTTATTTGGTTTGTGATTGCTTTGTTTAGGTTGCATGTTAAGATCGTTGTTCTAGGTTGGCAATTTGGTGTTCCTACGGATTTCTCCGACACGGGGCACGATTCGTTTTGGCAGAGGAGGAAAGCTTAGTCCACGATACATCGGGCCCTTCAGTGTTCTTGCAAGGGTCGGTGCAGTGGCCTATAGACTAGAATTGCCGCCGGCTCTAGATGGAATACATAACGTGTTCCACGTGTCGCAGCTGAGACGGTACGTGGCAGATCCTAGTCACGTATTAGATCACTCAGAGATTGAAGTTGGACCGACACTCAGCTATCCTGAACAACCGGTGGAGATCTTGGATCGTAGAGAGAAGATATTAGGGCACCATAGCCGATCTGATTCGGACGTGTCATCTCCCAGTCCCAAAATACCGAGGGACTAGCCACGTGGCAATGGCCAGCAGCACACTCCAAAGGAAAAACCCAATTTAATGGACCCATTAGTGTGTACTTAAGCTGTAAAACAATAATAAAGGTCTATGATACAAGTCACAGTCTAATTCTAATCTCATCCACAGAAGATAATCACAGTTCAAATATCAGAATACTCAAGATGAAATATAAATGTCACCCCCACTTTTTGGATTAGGAGTATTTTCGTCTTTTCGTAATTAATGAGTAAATAATTGCATGATAATCAATTTTAATTAATTTACGGTGACCTTAATTTATTATTGGCACTGTTATGTAAGAGCATTAAGTATACACCCGTTGGACACGATACGTAATATGAACCCATTCCTCTTTCATTATTATTTTTCCATAATTTTGGGAGTGTGTAATTTAACATCAACTACTTGAAACCATGGCCTCCAAACCCTTAGACCAATGCAATTCTCGCAATTCCATTAAACCCATTTGAACCCTAGCCCATTGGAATATCTCCATAGCAAGCCAAGGCCTTTTTCCTAGTGTTGACCAAGGTCAATATATTCTAGGTCAAACCAAACACCAATATATATATATATACATATTCTATTCCCTTTTTATTTTTCCTTAAACCCCCAACCCTAACTCAGCCGACCCCCTTCCCATCACTGTTCATCACCTCTCAGTTCCCGCTACCGCCTGACCGGAGACTCGCCGGAGTCGTACCTGAGACCGCCGCCAATCCCTGCCAACCCGCTGTGACGACCGGTGATCCAACCGACCCGAGCACCTGCACTCGGTTCCCCGGCTCATCGACCGCCCGCGCCTGACTGACCTGCCGAAGCATCCCGCTTGTCCACCTCGACTCGTCCCCGTGGGCTCGACCGAACCACCGAGCACCGTCGCTGTCAACCGGAGCAGCAGCGACTCGACCAACTGCCCGACCACCGACGCTTGGAGCTTGACCCCGCTGCTGAAGCCGGAGCCCGCCTATCCCGACTCGCCGGAGAGCCTGAGCAGCGGTCCCGCTGCCCAGTCCGACTGTGCACCCCCGTGCACGACGATCGGCCTGCCTCGTCATCTCCGCCCCGTCCACACGCGCAAGTTTTACGTGAACCTAATCTCGTTTGAGTACGCATGTACGTTTGCATGCCTTAGTATACGCATGTATCGGTATATACATATTTGTACGTAGTTGCATACGTATAGGTATATAGATATTATATGCTCTCAAATAATATCTATACATGCCCCTATATGTATTATAAGTATCCTAGTATATATACTTAATAAATTGTATGCATGGTATAAGTTTGATAGTATATACAGACATAGTATAATTGATTAATATGTATCAGTATACGCATATGAACATGCATAAGGTAGACTCTATTAAGTAGCTAAAAGCATATATCTATTAAATTGAATTAGTAGTGTTGATGTTTATGATAAATAATAATAGGCATTATATGCCCGTGTACTAGGTGACCCCGTAGCATGATAACAGACTACCAAATGTACACTGATGTACTGGCAAGACTGTACCATTGACTGTCTGTTATTCACAGCAACGACAGACGTGACCACCCCTAACGTAGCCTGTTGAGATCATTATGTTGATTGTGAGCTAGAGTAGTGTCTGATGAAGTATTGTATTATATGGTATGTTTATAGGACTGTTGGATCATCCAGACGACACCTTGGAACTCGGACAGTGGTATTGCCAACTAAGGACCACTGGCGAGTATATTCTCTGACAGTTTCCATTATGTTGATTATCTCTATAATTTTTGTTGTATAGCGTACATGACTCTGACACTGTTCTTTACACGAGTTGGCATCATTGAGACCTGTCATGAGGAGTCGTGATTAGAATCCATCGTGCTAGCAGGGGAAACGGGGAAGTATTAGTAGTTTATGTGATCATACCCAAACTTTACATGCAGTATTAGCTCACCCATATTTTACGTCGGTGCAGCCTTACCCTTACATGCCTCATCGCTGTTACATTTTGGTTAGCCTGACCTGTTGGGGATGATCGCTAATCCATGTAATGAGTCATATAGTCCCAAGCCGATCACATGATATACTGATGTTTCACACACTTAGATAGATGATTTCTTGACATGTATCTTGATAGATTGATCTTATATTTCCACATGTTCTAGTTGTTGTTCTTATACACACTTACATACCAGTTTTTTGTACTTGCGTACACTTGTAGTTCTATTCCTTGTCAGATGCATATTGATGATGATGTTCCAGTACTTTATTCCAGTATTTCTCATTACCAGTATTTCATTCTGTCTTGTATTTTTTTACACTGTATTATAGTTTTTGTCAATATATGTGGAACTGCTTTTAGAGGTGTATTTTGTTCCAATCCTGACTGGATATTTTTTTGAGAGAATCTTGAGAATTTCTGTACCACGCACTACGGACCAGGTATAGATGCAGATTATGTACCAGAGATCCTAGAGGAGACCATGCTTCTAGATGAGGTATTGCCTACAGCTATCTAGATAGTATTTAATTATGCTTGAGACTTATGGAGGTTACTTCAGTTTATGTTTAGACTTATGTTAAGTTTAATTGGAGACTTGTGTTGGACAGCTAGACTGTGAGTTATCTTTATGTTTGAGACATGGTGTTCAACTATGTCATTTCTTTTTATCATATCGTGCCTTATAGTTGTTGTGATTGAGTTACATTGTGAGATTATTGTGAGATGTATATTGACCTCCTTATGGAGATGGATATCATTGACAGGTGTTTAGCTATATGGTATTACTGTGACCTAGACAGCGTTCTACCGTTGATGCTGCGACGTAGGCTGGACGTACCCACGCGCTCGTACCCCTATACCGGGTGCGGGTCGTGACAATAAATCTACAAGTCTCAATAAAATATCTCAGGGGACAACCCGATAATGAGTTTAATACAGAAATCTACGAGACATGAAATAGAGTATCATGAACAGAAATGAGTGAGTAAAGCAAATATACATGAGAAATCTTCTGGCATCACCTCGTCCACTGGTACTGGTAATGCTCTAATGTCTGCTCTTGTCCCGTATACCTCGGGGTTGAACTCCTCTGCTATACCTGGGGACATAATCCGGATCCAGGTCATTAGGCGGCATAGCAAGGTAAAAGAATAACTCAAGCCAAAATAAATACAGTATATAAAATGTATCAATAGGGAAAACTATATAACCAACTATGTGATATGCAAATGAGAGCATCACTAGAACTCAGACTGAGACCACTACAAGCTCTGTGTCGGGGAGCCGGTAGCAGAGATATCATGCAGTGGGCCTAGCACTGTAGTGGCTATGGTAAATAATATATATATATATATATATAATCAGGATATAGCCTGTGTGTCTCTCCCCACCCAATATAATCACACGTCTCATGTCCACGACGTCTTGTGTCCATAAAACGCAAGATCATGACCTCTAACTAATGCAGTGAGTCATAATGATAGCTATGCATATGTAATATCTATATCATGAATCATGTAATCCTATAAAGAATTACTATGAATGACTCAGGAAAGATTTTGTCTCATGAATAGTATTAAGTGTCCTATGATATGACGTAATTGATAAAGCAAGCACAAAAAATATATAGGATCGCAATATCAATTCTCTAAGTAACGTTACACGACTCCGCATACGGCGTTGACACCTGAATCTTATTCGGATGCTAAGCAATGTCTCACGGTCCTAGGTTAAACAGATACATCACAAAAATAAATCAAGAAAATAATATGAAGCAAGTACTGTAAGATTGGCAAGGTACACTTGCCTGGGGTTTGAATTTCTTCAATTGCTCCGGTAACAACAGGATCTTCAAGTACTCCTCCGGTTGCTGAAATAAACATTATCACTCCCAGAAGATATGAAATATCTTGGATTGCCTACCTATAAGTCCAATTTGGACACAGGGACAAAATTGACAGTTTCTGGTCAAAGCAGGATTAACATGTGGCCCACTTCGCACCGAAAAATGTGCCAGAGACAAAGTTCTCCAAATTCGTCAAACTTAGTATCTACAAGTCCAGAACGATGACACGAACCCAACGGAATATCCAGAACTGGATTCCGAAGAGCCGATCACAAAATCGCCCGACAAGTGGAGTCACGGGGCCCAGGATACGGGATTTCGTCAACGTTCTCAGAATTGAACCAAAATTGGGTCACAGGACAAGCATAATGCTACGAATCCGATGGCACAAGTTTTGTTACTAAATGACAAGCACACACGAAGTTACAACAAAATTTAGAACAGGCCCGATATGGGGCAATTTTGACGGATACGCGTTGATTTCTGGGTGCACGCACATCCAAATCAACTTCCGCAAAATCTCACACGTCCGCATTGACGTTGCACAACTTTCGGTGAAATTTGCACACGACAAAGTTGCCTCGTTTAGCGGGACGCACCTAGTTTCGAAAGAATTCATATTTTGAAAACCAAGATTTTGGTCAACTTTACCCGCGAATAAAACATAAATTATAACACAATAAAATAAACTAATTATAAGGTTTCAAACTCGGTTATGTTGACTAATTTACTGTTCAAGTGAATTTTAGAATTATTAAACAGATTGTACGTAAAATAGCCGTGAACTTGTGTGTTCGGAACAGTTTTTGAAATCCAAAATTAGGATATATTTTTCTGTTTTTTCGTCACAGTTTGCGATCGACACAGAACACAATACCCCAGTCTAATTGCACGGGTTTCGAGAGGGTCACGTAGCAAACATGTCGTAATAAGCCGTTCAAAAATTAACACGACGAGGAGAGAGAAAGACTCACCGAGGCGGCGCGGTGCGACGACTGCAGGATGACGGCGGGTGCTGCGGGGCTGCTGATTAGTCATCGTCGTTACCGGCGAGGTCGGGGTCGGCCGAAGATGGCCGGGTCGAGGTCGGCCGGAGGCTCGGTGGCCGGGGTTCGACGGAGAGGCGGTGGTGGATGTAACACCCAGTTCTGTTCTAGCGGACTACCGACTCAAACGTCAAAAGTGCAACTGTCCCGACCCGCTTTGCCTCAAACGAGAAGCAAAGGATATCCAGACTTGTCCCTACAGGAATTTGTCTTAGGCTTTTAGAGGCTCGCTTGACGTATTGCTCTACCGAGGCGAATCATCGCTAAGGTGGGTGGCTGCGGTGAACTTGTCTTTGCTTAGCCAGCACACATAAAATCTGCAATATTCATGTTAGTCGCTAGGTGATTCACCCCCTACATGCTAATAAATCCAACGCACCTAGCTAAGGGAATAATCCCAACTCATATTGCTTATGTTAGAACATGGAAGTTGAAATACTGCTTATATTCAGACCCTCGCATGCTAAGTCCCTAACGATTTTATCTCTCGGCTTACCTTCGGGTTCGAGCATAACGTGTTTACTTATGTTCCTTAGAAACGCATGTGTGTCTGCTTGTACATTGCCTCGACTCAATGCTTGTAACATAGGCTATGCCAACACCCTGTTATACAAAATATTGTTCAAGAAATATTATAAAAAAAGAACCAGGCAATGCCTCTTGTCTTGTACTATTGTTGCCTCACCAGCAATGCCTCTTGTCTTGTACTCTTGTCTTGTACTCTTGTTGCCCCAACTATAGAAAGGATAACTTAACCAAGGCCCCGTTCGATCATGGACAACCAGTGCACAGGGTCATGGTCTCGCGGGCGATGCTGGGGCACTGGCATCGACCCGGTCCGGGCGAGACCTATTATTTTTAGTCTCTTGTTCGGCGGAATGGCTTGCAGCGCCTCTTGTACTTTTGTTGCATACAATTCTCGTCAAAACTATACCATCCATTATGGCATAAGCCAGTGATCGCCTTGTATTTAACTTGTTGCATGCTTGCTGGTAAAAATGGAAGATAAACAAGTCATCCTCGTTTAGCGGCTATCCGCGTACGAGTTATTGTATCGCATGAAACAAACGAACTGATCACCTGAACGATCTTGAAATAAATACTCTGTTTGCATATGCTACGCCTCTTGAATGTTTATACTTGCCCGTGCATGAATTAATAATGTTTGCCTTGGACAGGGAAGGAAAAATGGTAAGTTGGTAAGTCTCGTCGTGTTTTCTCTCATATCGCACGGCGCACTGCCACACGAGTTAGGCTATTCAATATTTGCATGAAACTGATCCTAAGGCAACTAGAAAGACAACTTAATAGTTGTGTACGGAACCTGTATTACGTGTTTGGATTTGTCAAGCGGGCGAGTAGCTTCTCCACCAGTGCATTCAATGTACTGATAATCCACCAGTTTGTATGCAGGGTACGGGAGAACCTCGTTCGGTGCGGATGCCTCCTTCGTGCGTGCTAAGGTGTGAAGATCACTCCGAAGCAACAGTGCATCCGGAACTGAAGCACATATACAAGACATAATATTGTAAACATCGCCTGATCATCGCCTGTACAATCATTCCACAATTGTAGCAACTTGGCATGCCATTACTGTTTCAAAGAGAGAGGCTTGAGCGACTTGTAATCTCGGCTATACGTCGCCTGTAACACTTGTTCATATCAATAAAAGAGTTGCTTTACTTCAACTTGTGTTATTCATTGCTTCCGCTATATTGTCGGCTCAGTGAACCTGTTACCGATCGCCTATGCGTTCATGACTAAGCTGCACTCGGACAATCTGTGCGACTCTGTGGCTTAGAACTCTAACCGCCAGCCAATGAACCACGACCTTGC
The DNA here is from genome assembly GCA_036927795.1 of Iris macrosiphon. Taxonomy (NCBI): domain Eukaryota; kingdom Viridiplantae; phylum Streptophyta; class Magnoliopsida; order Asparagales; family Iridaceae; genus Iris; species Iris macrosiphon. The sequence goes on along the minus strand of JAYESA010000001.1, from coordinate 145,202,750 downwards.
ACGGGCGTGGATCACGCTCGTGCGGCATCAAGCCCGGATGAGTCAAGCGATCATTCCGTGGGAGCGCTGGCGAGGGTGATTCCCGCCTAGTGGGAACGGCCGATTTGCCTGTGGGAGATCGGGGCATGACATGTTGGTATCAGAGCCTGGCTTCTACCCCTTTGGACTTCGATTCGATATCTCAGTTTCGAAAGCTCATTCGTGGGTTATGTGCACGCTCTCTCTCAATGCCTCGATGGGATATTCCAATAATAAGTCTAAATACTTTTAAAATGTATTTTGAATGTAATGATATGCTTGCTTGTATGTTGTGTGCTACGAGTGGCCTTTGTGCCAACATGTGCGAACCCTTGAGAGTATCGCTAGTAGCTTGTCCGATTTTACTAACTCTAAGTTTGGTTGAATGCATCTATTTGAGGGACGCCTTGAACTAGTGCACCATCCAAGACTTAAGAAAAGGTGAACTCGAGTGCTAAGACTTCGCTATCACTAAGCTGGTTGACGTGTTCACACTAAAAATGCATTTCAAAAGTGTACACGATCCAGTCTAAGCGATATGCTGATTTCGACGCTTGTGCAAGTGAATATCCAAATAAACAAGTACAACGACTTGTCTAGGATTGCCTCAACCCTAGATTACTGCTTGTCCTCAGTAAGTCTCGAGGACGAGACTTTTTCTGAGTTGGGTAGGATGTAACACCCCGTTCTGTTCTAGCGGACTGCCGACTCAAACGTCTAAAGTACAACTGTCCCGACCCACTTTGCCTCAAACGAGAAGCAAAGGATATCCAGACTTGTCCCTACAGGAATTCGGCTTAGGCTTTCAGAGGCTCGCTTGACGTATCGCTCTACCGAGGCGAATCATCGCTAAGATGGATGGCTACGGTAAACTTGTCTTTGCTTAGCCAGCACACATAAAATCTGCAATATTTATGCTAGTCGCTAGGTAATTCACCTCCTGCATGCTAATAAATCCAACGCACCTAGATAAGGGAATAATCCCAACTCATATTGCTTATGCTAGAACATGGAAGTTGAAATACTGCTTATATTCAGACCCTCGCATGCTAAGTCCCTAACGGTTTTATCTCTCGGCTTACCTTCGGGTCCGAGCAAAACGTGTTTACTTATGTTCCTTAGAAATGCATGCTTGTCTGCTTGTACATTGCCTCGACTCAATGCTTGTAACATAGGCTATGCCAATACCCTGTTATACAAAATATTGTTCAAGAAAGATTATAAAGAAAAGAACCAGGCAATACCACTTGTCTTGTACTATTGTTGCCTCACCAACAATGGCTCTTGTCTTGTACTCTTGTCTTGTACTCTTGTTGCCCCAACTATAGAAAGGATAACTTAACCAAGGCCCCGTTCGATCATGGACAACCAATGCACAGGGTCACGGTCTCGCGGGCGATGCTGGGGCACTAGCATCGACCCGGTCCGGGCGAGACCTATTATTTTTAGTCTCTTGTTCGGCGGAATGGCTTACAGCGCCTCTTGTACTTTCGTTGCATACCATTCTCGTCAAGACTATACCGTCCATTATGGCATAAGCCAGTGATCACCTTGTATTTAACTTGTTACATGCTTGCTGGTAAAAATGGAAGATAAACAAGTCATCCTCGTTTAGCGGCTATCCGCGTGCGAGTTATTGATCGCATAAAACAAATGAACTGAACACCTGAACGATCTTGAAATAAATACTCGTGTTAGCATATGCTATGCCTCTTGAATGTTTATACTTGCCCGTGCATGAATTAATAATGTTTGCCTTGGACAGGGAAGGAGAAATGGTAAGTTGGTAAGTCTCATCGTGTTTCCTCTCATATCGCACGGTGCACTGCCACACGAGTTATGTTATTCAATATTTGCATGAAACTGATCCTAAGGCAACTAAAAAGACAACTTAATAGTTGTGCACGGAACCTGTATTACGTGTTTGGATTTGTCGAGCGGGCGAGTAGCTTTCCTACCAGTGCATTCAATGTACTGATAATCTACCAGTTTGTATGCAGGGTGCGGGAGAACCTCGTTCAGTGCGGATGCCTCCTTCGTGCGTGCTAAGGTGTGAAGATCACTCCGAAGCAACGGTGCATCCGGAACTGAAGCACATATACAAGACATAATGTTGTGAACATCGCCCGAACATCGCCTGATTATCGCCTATACAATCATTCCACAATTGTAGCCACTTGGCACGCCTTTACAATTTTAAAGAGAGAGGCTTGAGCGACTTGTAATCTCGGCTATACGTCGCCTGTAACACTTGTTCATATCAATAAAAGAGTTGCTTTACTTCAACTTGTGTTATTCATTGCTTTTGCTATATTGTCGACTCAGTGAACCTGTTACCGATCGCCTATGCGTTCATGACTCCGCTGCACTCGGACAATCTGTGCGACTCTGTGGCTTAGAACTCTAACCTCCAGCAAATGAACCATGGCCTTGCACGGACGTGGATCACGCTCGTGCGGCATCACGCTTGGATGGGTCAAGCGATCGTTCCGCGGGAGCGCTGGCGAGGGTGATTCCCGCCTAGCGGGAATGGCCAATTTGCCTGCGGGAGATCGGGACGTGACAGTGGATGATGATGGTGATGGTCGCGGGTTCGTCGGGGTTTTATAGGAGTAGTACGGAGGTTGCGGGGAGGGGAACCGTCGGCCGGTCGGTAGGGCAGCAGGGAGGCGAATGGGTAGGGACGGCGGTTGGAGGCGGCGGGGAGGCGGAGAGACGCGGGGAAGTCAGAGGGATGCGGGGTCGGTTGGGTTCTAATGTTACTGTAGCAGTGTTTAACAGGTCGGGTTCGGGTTTGGGTTGGCGGGTACGGGTCTGAATCCGACCCGTTACGGTTTGGGTTGGGTTGGTTTGGTTTATTCTAGGCTTGGTTTGGTTCAGGTTGGTTCAATCCGTTTTATTTAAAAATTATATTTTTAGCTGTTTAAAAATAGTTTTTGAGTCCAATAAATTCTAGAAAAATTATACCATGTCCAATTATTTATTTTACACTCAAAAATATAATTATCATAATATTTTAATATTTAGTTTAATACTCAAAAATATTTATCCTTTGAAGAACATTTATTTTAATTATTTAAAAATAACAAAAAAATCCTAAAAATTTATATTTTAATTTCTGAAAAATTTGGGTGTTTACCGGATGAAACACTTTCGATAGCCGTTCATTTTGGGCGTAATGGTGCAGACAGCTTCACAGAAACAACGTTGCAGCCATCCGTCCAGAGGCTATAACTCGTCTTTTATAGCTAGGTCAGTGACCTTATGTTCATATAGACTAAGTTTGGCTTGATTGCAGCAATCCGTGTGTGAGTTCATTTGCTTTGGAACGAGTAACGTGTACATTCGAGCCTATCCGAGTAAATCTAAGTAGAATATTTAAGACCTGTGATAAGAGGATTTGATGTACACCACTTCGTACTTAGAGAATATGGATGCACAATACGTTATTTAGTGCAAGCATAATACTTTTGAATCAAGAACTCGTTTGGGACACTAAGCTTATTTGCGCACCATTTTGATTCATGTATCATATGCTGGTTAACTTGGTTTTATGGTTGGACAAGAAAAGAAGAATCGTAAGTTGGTAAGTTTTGTCATATTACCCTTCTATCGCACGACGCATAGCCATACGAGTTAGGCTTTGTATTTTATTTCATAAAACTGATCCTAAGGAAATACAAGAAAGATAACTTAATAGTTTGTGCACAAAACTAATATAATATGTATGGTTTTGTCAAGCAGGAGAGAAGCCTCTTTTCAAGTGCATTCATGTACTGATAACCCACCAGATTAATTATAAGTTATGGAAGAACCTCGTTTGGTGCAGAGTATTCTCTCATGTGCGCTAATGCGTGGACTTCGCTCTGGAGCCTTGGAATATTGCGTCCGGAGCTGAAGCACATATACAAGATATAATATTGGAATATCGTCTATGTATCATCCTAAGTTGTAAGCCGCTTGGCAAGCCTTTATTGTTTAGAGAGAGAGAGAGAGCTTGAGCGACTTATAATCTCGGCCTAGCGTCGCTTGTAATATTGCTTGATTATAAATAAAGAGCTTGTTATTGTTTTATATTTTTGTTCATTTAATGCTTCTACTATGACGACTCTGTGAACTTGTTACCAATTGCCTGTTCGTTTCTTATTCTACGATATTCGGACTATCTGTGTGACTCTGTAGCTTAGCTATTTCTCTGCCTGTTCGAATTTATGGCCTTGCACATGTGCAGCTTATTCTCGAACGACATCATGTCATGAGGGGCACGACCGTCCTGCTGGAGCGCTTGCACGGTGATTCACGCCTAGCAGGGACGACCGATCCTACGGAAGATCAGGACGTCTTTGGACTTCTTATCGATTCTCTCAGTTTTGAAAGCTCGTTCATGGGTTATGTTATAGTATAATCTCTCTCTCGTTGACCCATTGGGATGTTCCATACAATGATTCTAAATATTTTTAAAATTACATGTGATTGATATGATTACTTGTACGGAATAGTTAAGCGAAGACCCTTGTTCTGACCTGTGTTAGACTTTATAGGACTAGACTCGTGCTAGAATTTAAAAGTTATGTACGAACCCAAATACCTATACATGAATACCAAGGTGGTTAGTGTGTGAAATAGAATATCGTTCGGATAGTTAGGTATGCACACAGCCTTATAGATAAGTTTTATTGAGTATCGCACACTAAGACCCTTCGGTGCGAGCTACTTTGCGAGCGAGTTTGGGATATCATTCAGAAAGGATAAGTCAGACTTAGAATGGCAATCGATAGAAATGTTATCAGATTATCGCTAAGGCAAATATAGAGGATCGTGCTTAGATTTTGAGAAAATAACTCGGATGATATTTTGTGTCGGCAAATGCAAATCAAATATGGTTTACTTGAATGACTATCAATAAGGATATATAAGAGACTAAATTTATCGTAGCGATGCTTAGGTATCGTGTTGGATTTCTAAGGAACAAATAAGATATACGAGCGAGTGATGCGAACACGATTGAGGATTTAATTGGATGACTCAATTCCTGAGTGGTGTATGGATCATTTTGGAAATGTTTGTGCGAATTCAAAGATCTCATGCGATATTTTGTTTGAACTATTAAGAATGTGTTGAATAAGTGATAAGATTTATATGGAATAGGGATTCAAGGTAAGGGAATCAATATCTTGGTTGAGGAAACTTGGTGGATCGTGAGTGCGATTTTGAATTAAATCAAAATAGATTGAACGTGAGTAGGATATCACTCGATAGAAGATATCTTGAGAATGGATATTGTGGTTTCGAATTAATAGACTTGATATGGTATCGATTGTTAAAAGATAACACAGATTGATACAAGTAATGGAATATTGTGGTTCGATGAAAGAGGTAAGTGATAACAAGTTAGATCTTGAATTGGATGAACGATCTTGAATCTAGTTTGAAAGATAACCCTCGACAATCAGGCCCAGCCAAGAACTATTATTCTGCGGGAGCGCCGGCATGGTAATTTTATATCCAGCGGGGATGATCGAACTCACGGAAATATGTCTGATGATTTTTCAGACAAACTCGATGAAATGGAATATATCGAAAGTGGATAGACTTTGGCCTGAGGATTTGAACTTAGTTGTTTGAAGAATGCTAGAAGTAGACTATAAATTGATCAACCAGTAACATCAAAGTTGGATGATTTGGCTAGACGAATTAGGATCATAGCATAAACGGTTATTAGATGAACATGACTTGGTAAATCAATATATAACTTTAATGAAATGAAGTATAACGATAAGGTGTCTTGGTTATTTCGAAGATAACCATAACGTTTGACATTCTTGTCTTAGGTGAGCGAAACTCTATGCTTGCACATGCGTCAAGACCGGATTAGGACGATTATCCCGTGGGAGCATTGGCATAGTAATTTTACGTCCAACGCAGATGATTGAACTTGTGGGACACCAGAGCATGACAATTGAAGGATTGTCTTGACTTGTAGTTCGACACAATAAGACGAGTTTGAGAATGCAAGTGAATCAGAAGTGTTTTATGGATGAGTTAGTCTAGAATATGGAGTAAGACACGCTTGATGGTTTCATAAACGGATACATGAATCTTGTTGGACGACTTAGAGTTATGATTGAGATCGAAGATTTAGAATTGAACGTGACTTATTGGTCTAGACTTAGAAAAGAATGGATATGTGGATTGTATAAAAATATTGGGGAGATAGATTATGCGAATCGTTAGGTTTGACATACGACATGGATATATCATGAATTCGATTGAACAGACGTATTTTAGGAACAGTTTTACTAAACGAACTCGAATCCTATGCAAAGAACATATTGTAGTGGATAGGATAATTTTGCTCGATGTTTAAAAATTTGAGTAAAATAAGCAAGGGTAGAATACCCCGTGCAAAAGAACAATGGCTTGACCTTAGGGAATTGGGGCGAATATCATGCAAAAAATTAGCACAATGCAAATTATAAACTTGAACTATACCTATGACCTTGTGAGCCGACCTAGCTGTTAGGCAGACGACCCTATGCCGAGTGAAAGAACTTGTATGACCGACTTTAGAGTATTGCTTGAGAAATCCATAGAACTGGGCAACAAATTAGAGTTAGTCTTGGATCAATAAGTGTACGCTGTGTTTGACACGAACAGAATAGACGGTAGAACTTGTACGTTAGTCGGTCGGTCGGATAGATCATGCTTGATGATTGTGCAATGCTTGGTTTGAGTGGGATCGAAAATGACTTAGATTTTAATTAACTCCGTTTAAGGTATTATGGTAATTCATAAACGAGAACCCTTAAGATTTTTGCAAGTAAATTGTCCGATTTAGCAATTACTAAGTTTGGTTGAATGCATATATTTGAGGGACGTCTTGAACGTGTGCACGATCTAAGACTCAGTGATATATTAAACTCAAGTGGAAAGACTTCGCTATCACTAAGTTTGTTGACATGCATATGTTTGGGGGACGTCTTGAATATGTGCATGATCCAGACTAGCGGTATGCTGATCTCAAATGCTAGTGCAAGTAAATATGTTAGATTCGCGTGGACGAGTTTAACAATTTTGATAAGTTGGCCCTAGCCTGAGACCTTTGTGTGCGGTGGATTATAAAGTACTATGGGTTAAGCGATATATGTTTCGCGCTAAGGTGCACTAGAGACCGAGTCAAGATCTTGAACTGAATGATAGAGTCATACATTAAAATAGACCCAACACGAATACGACACGGATGAGGAAAATGAGTATGAACTTGTGTTCAAAGGGGTATAAGGATACGAAGTAGTACACTTGATTCATATTCGACAGTGTGCGATAGAATGGTTTGCACTCAGAAAGTCTTGAGGATGAGACTTGTTCTGAGTGGTGTATAATATAACGACCCGTTCCGCATCAATACGGATAACCGATTCAAATGACATAAGTGCAACGATCCATCCGGCCTTGCTCTGCGAGAAGGCTCGCTTGAGGCAAAGAAATTCAAAATTGGCCCTTCAGGAGTTCGGACTTAGACTTTCAAAGATGGGCTCATAGTATCGCTTAGCCGAGGCAAAACATCACTAAGGTGGGTGGCTACAATGAACTTGTCTTTGCTTAGCCTGCACACTTAAAAATATGGATGGTACATGCTAGTCGCTAGACGAATCACCCATTGCATGCTAATAAGAATACAACGCACCTAGATAAGGAAATAATCCTATCTTGTATTGCTCTTGTTAGAATATGTAAATAAAACTTGGCTTATAATTGGACCCTCGCATGCTACTTTAGCTTCGTGCAAGTAGACTTTGCTAATGCTTTGAGTAGATCATTATATACTCTTCATAGTACACTACTTCACATGTTTATACTGCTCATCTTAGAGATTATGCTGCGACTCTATAACACCTTCGTGCTCGTGCTAAGTCGTACAGCTTATATTTCGAGTAGACTGTTATTCGATCAACTATAGTATTTCACCATATATTTTCCATACTTATCTCGTAGACTCGTGCCACATCTTAGAACACAACTCAAAATATGATTCACTTTATTTGGCCGAAAGACTATCAAGTAGTCATTTTATGCATGTTTGAACAAACAAGTATTTGGACCGTTAGGTCACCGAGGTATTTCACGAACTAGGGGACTGCGACATGACAATTTGAGTAAAAGTTATGATCAGACATATCGGGGAGCAATCTTCATTCAGGACTAGACCAGGCGGTTCGAGAAGCCAATTCGTTTATGAACATGGACAAGATTCGATCGAGTTAGGGATATGTGAATTATAATTCGATCAAGTTATGATATACGATTCAAAAGATTTGTGTTCTCACGGTCACGGACAACCTCTGCACATGGTATTTTGTGTGTTCCTGCGATCAATATTCCGGGGCACCAGGGCCGATCCTATCCGGAAAGAACACTTTTGATAGCCGTTCATTTTGGGCATGAAGGTGCAGACGGCTTCATGGTTCCAACGTTCCATCCATCCGTCCAGAGATTATAACTCGTCCTTTATGGGTAGGCCAGTGATCTTTTGTTCATATGGACTAAGTTTGGCTCAATTGCGGCAATTCGTGTACGAGTTCATTTGTATTGGAACGAGTAACATGTACATTCGAGCATATCTGAATAAATCTATATAGAACGTTTAAGACCTGTGATAAGAGGATTTGATTTACACCACTTCGTACTTATAGAATATGGATGCACAATATGTTATTTAGTGCAAGTGTAACACTTTTGAGGCCAAAACTCGTTCGGGACACTAAGTTGTTTGCGTACCATTTCAATTCATGTATCATATGCTGGTTAACTTGGTTTTCTGGTTGGACAGGAAAGGAAGAATGGTAAGTTGGTAAGTTTTGCTATGTTACCCTTCTATCGTACGACACACTACCACACGTATTAGGCTTTGTATTTTATGCCATGAAACTGATCCTAAGGAAAGACTAGAAACATAACTTAATAGTTTGTGCATGGAACTAATATAACGTGTTTGAATTTATAGCGACGAAAAACCTCCCCACCAGTGCATTCATGTACTGATAAGCCACCAGATTGATTGCAGGGTACTGGAGAACCTTGTTTGGTGTAGAGTATCCCCTCGTGCGCACAAAGGCATGGAGTTCGATCTAGAGCCTTGGAGTATCTCGTCCAGAGATGAAGCACATATATAAGACATAATATTGAAACATCGCCTATGTATCATCCCAAGTTGTAAGCCGCTTGGTACGCCTTTATTGTTTAGAGAGAGCGAAAGAGAGAGAGAGCTTAAGAGACTTGTAATCTCGGCCTAGCGCCACTTGTAATATTTTTTTATTATAAATAAAGAGCTTGTTATTATTTTATACTCGTATTTATTCAATGCTTCTGCAATGACGACTCTGTGAACTTGTTAATAATCACCTGTTCGTTTCTTATTTCGCTATATTCGGACTATATGTGCAACTCTGTAACTTAGCTATTTCTCTGCATGTTCGGATTCATGGCTTGTACGTGCGCAGCTTATGCTCGTACGATATTACATCATGATGGGCACGACCGTCTTGCAGGAGTGCTTGCACGGTGATTCGCGCCTAGCAGGGACGGTCGATCCTGCGGGAGATCGGGGCATGACATATTGGTATCAGAGCATGGATTTACGTCTTTGGACTTCTTATCAATTCTTTCAGTTTCAAAAGCTCGTTCGTGGGTTATGTTATAGTATGTCTCTCTCTCTCGTTGATCCATTGGGATGTTCCATACAATGAGTCTCAATATTTTTGAAATTGTATGTGAATTATATGATTGCTTGTACGGGATAGTTAAGCGAAGACCCTTGTTCCGACCTGTGTTATACTTTTAGGGAATAGACTCGTGGTAGAATTTAAAAGTTATATGCGAACCCGAATACCTATATATGATTACCAAGTTGGTTAGTATGCGAAATAGAATATCATTTAGATAGTTAGCTATCCACACAGCCTTTCAACTAAGTTGTGTTGAGCATTGCGCGCTAAGATCCTTTAGTACGAGCTAGTTGCGATGAGGGCTAGATTCGACGATCCGAGGTACAAGGAAAGGTCTGAGAAGGCCAAGGCGGCTAGGCAAAAGGCAACATAGTGGGGTAGTGGCTCGATTTCGATGACGTAACATTATCGTCGTTTCGTATATTTTTTATTTCAGATATATTATTTTAATACAAGTACGATAAAATGGTAGTAGGATAAAATGTTTAATTTTAGTACTAAATAATATATTTTTAACAGGTACAGAGGGGTGAGGATGCAAACATAGTGACCGTCTTCCAGGCCACCCATCAAAAGGGCGGGAGTCTCATTGATGAGAGGGCCTCACAGACCTATGTAAGTATTACTTTACTTTGTGTTAATTTTAATATAACTTAGGCAATTATCGAGTATCCAAACTTTTTTAGGCCGAGTATCTTAGGCTGCGTGAGCGGGCGACTGCTAGTGCACCTACAGCGGGAGAGGCTGATACTTTCTCGCAGCCCTCTCCAGCTCCGTCGACGGACGCGCTATGGGTGACCGCCGCTAGTGTTCTCTAGAGGGATACGTACTACAGTACGGGATCCTATAGCGCCCTTGTTGCGACGCACTCATCTAGGGCCTCCACGGCAACTATGCATTCCCCATAGCCCTCGCAGTCGTTGGCCTGAGTCTAGGAGACCGTTGACCATCAGATTGCATCTCTCCGTGATGAGTTACTGCGAAGGATGGAGGAGCAGCCCCTATCTCAGCCGCAGGCGGACGATGCGATGCCCATCACACGATTTGATATGCTCGAGTACAGCATCATGGAGCTCCGGGATATGACAGCTGATCTTAGAGCATCGACAGAGTGCAGCATGATGGAGCTGCAGGCATCACAGCTGTCCATGGGCGAGAGGCTGATGATGATGTAGGATTCAATGGTTCATAGCAGAATGAGGCTGTTATCTACCATGGATTCATACAACCATCGACTAACAGAGTTGGAGCAGATACGTCCTCCTGGTGCGCCTTCATCGACGCAGACTCCACCGACGTCACTGCCTTCTCCAACGACATCGGTGTCGATTTCACGGAAGCAGTATGATATATTCTTATCCCTAATGCACACCGGTGGTCATCCTCCTACAGATCTGCAGTAGTCCTAGTTAGCATAGTTTATTGATTGTTGGTATTTCAGACCTATGATATTTGGTCATTTATAAATATTCTTTATTTTTGAGGCTTTCAGACTTTATTTTTTGTATTCTTTACGATGAGGCTTTCAAACTCAGTTGTGTGGATATTTGTTGTATTATTTACGACAAAATTTTGTCCTTACTCGATTTGTAATCTCAATATTTCATTTTCTTCAAATTTTACTATATTATTCATATTAAATATATGTTAATTTAACGGTATTGAGTGTTCAACCGAAGGGGGTCGGCGAACACAGCAAATTCAACGGAGGGTTGCTTCGGGTCTATTTATACAAATTATGAATTCATAAACTTCAGGAAGAATGGTTTGAAAATAATTCAATATTCATTTTTTATTTTTTCACTTTATCTTTAGCGACGTTTATAGAGACGTTTAGCGACGTTAATATACGTCGCTACAAACGTCACTATAAAAGTCGATATAAACGTCGCTATAAACGTCACTAAAAATGTCGCTGACCGTCACAAATCTACTGACATGGCAGTATTGCCAGATAAAAATAACGTCGCTAAATGAGTCGCACAACGTCTCTAAAAGTAAAAAAAATTAGCGACATATAGCGACACACAATATGTCGCTAATTTAGCAACGTTACGTCGCTAAACGTTGCTAATATAGAGACGCATTTACGTCGCTCAAAAATGTCGGTATAACAACGTTTTGCGATATTTTTTCGGTCAACGACTAGCTTAAAGGCGACTTCATCGAAATGTCACTACACACGTCGCTAAAATTATTTAGTGACATATTTTTGCCATTTAGCGATATTTTTAGATGTTGCTAATTTTACTTATTTTGGTAGTGGGGGTACCACTCCTCAGTGTCATCTGAAAAAATATATCTAGTCAGGAAAGGAGCAAAGTACATCTCTAATAGCAGTTCTAATAAATGATAAAAACTATGTAACAATAAATAGAGTGAATATACAAGATGCAATATAAATGTACAAGGGATATGCAATAAAAGAATATAGAAAATAAATACAAGAATGAGCATCATAGGAATGAACAAGAAATACTACTACTAAGTGAGTGAGTACCAGCTTTAACATGTGATCGGCTTGGGAACTTGCACAAGGATAATGGCCTGGTTAATTATACATGCGGTGTATGATTAATACTATTCAAGGAACAAGACATGCACAAGGAGGGTATGATCACATATCTATACTACATACCCTCCGCCCCCGACTGGTATAGTAGATCCAACCATGGTACGTAATGTCACAAGATTCTACAAGAAGGGCGCTACTCTTCTCATGAACCAATATCTATATTTGTTCAAGAAGAACAAGGAAACAAGGCTTGCACAAGATATATCGTAAATACTAAAGAATAACATCCCATGACGAGATCCGGATATACCAATTCATGTAACCATCATGTCAAGAAATCTAGCATATCTACACTAAATACAAGAGACATAGAGAATATCATAAATGAGACACTATCAGAGAATGTACTTGCCTAAAATCCGGTGAACAGTATCAAAGATGTTCGGTACGGTGCCTCAAAGACCTAAATAGGGAATATTATATCGATACAAGATTTTGGAATAAAAATAAGTTAAACTAGTCAACTTCTAGGTCATAAATTCATTTCTAAGTCAATAAGTTAAACTAGGTCAACTCTAGGTCAAACTAGTCAAACTTGATCAAACTAGCTATTTCTAGGTTGTATGAGTCTATCTCTAGGATATTGGGTCCATACACTATTTAACTATGCCATACTAGCTATATTAGGACACTAGGAAACCAACAAAATACCGTATCATAAGATACGTAATTTATTAGATATAAAAATAGTATAAGACAAATATTTAGTACTCCTAGCTAAACTAATGCTAAGGGGATACCTTGGCTTTGAACCAAAAGCGGTATCTCACCACCTACACGCCCATCTTGATGTGCAAACTCAAAACCTTGAGTAAAATCCAATACCTTGGCATTACCTTGGTATCACAAGGTAATTCAATATCTAACCAAAAGCGGTATCTCACCACCTGCTGCTTACTGTCACTGCCGTTGCTGCTTTCTGCTTCTACTGCCGCTGTTACTTTCTGCTTCTGCTGCGGCTTCTAATGTTGTTTCTGCTTTCTGCTGCTGCTTCTACTACTGCTGATGACTGCTTCTTCTCAGCTTTTCTACTGCTGCTTTTTATTGCTTTTCTTCTTGTTTTTATTGCTTTTTCTCACTATTTTTTATTGTTTCTTCACTGTTTTCCATGGTTTCTTCTCCCCTCTAGCTCACATACATATATACACACATACACATACATATATATATACACATCTATACACAATATATATATATATATATATATATATATATATATATATATATATATATATATATATATATATATATATAACACTATATATATATAACACTATATATATATATATATATATATATATATATATATATATATATATATATATATATATATATATATATATATATATATATATATATATATATATATATGTATGTATGTGTATATATATATATATATATATATATATATATATATATATAATATCATTATACATATGTATACATATAAGTATACTAGATATGCACATGAACTCCAACTCTCCCATGATCACCAACACATCAACAATAATTATAGATCATACATATAAATATATATATACATATATATAATAATTATAATTATAATATTATAATATCTATAACCAAGGCAATTGAATTGAATTACAAAGAAACAAACACGCGAAGTGCATCGCACTCGTATCACACTAGATCAATGATACGCTTGCGATACGGCTTCACCACACAACAAAACGTATCCCAAAGGACACAAGCAAGTCTAAAATTATAATTATGAAAAATATAAAGAGCTAGCTACTCAACTACGTGTCAGTGTCAAAATATGACATGCTCAATCCCCCGTGTCGGAAGAAAACCCCCAAATCAACCCTTATCTCTAAATTATCGGGATACGACCTACACGTATCCAATTATAGATACGACACTAGCCACACACAATCAAAATTATGTCAATTTGGTCTAATTGACCTATTGACAAATACAAGATGTGTCAATCTCGGAATTCCCCCAAAATTGACACAAAATACCACATAACCTTCTCCATTGGCCTCCTATGAACCTAATTCCAATTCCTATGGATAGCCTTGTATATGGGTTAGTTCTTAATGATTAAATTATAGATTTAGAGTTTAATTAGAGATAAAAGACTAAATTATAATCTATTGGAAGATAAATTTCTAATAAAACCTCCAAATTGAGTGAAAAGAGCCTCCAACTTGTAGATCCTTGCTCCTCCTTATAGATTCTTACTTCCTCCTTGTAGATTCTTGCTCTAATAGCCTCTAATGATGATCTAGGAAGGAAGTAAAAAGAAATTTGGGTAAAATTTGATGTGAAAATTTTGAAAAGAAAATTGTTGATCTAGATTTAAAATGAAAAATAAAGAGAGAGTATTTTTCCTCTATCTATACTATGGCCGGCCCCTTGCCCCCTTCCCCAAGCTACTATAAAATGTCTAAAATATCCCTTGGGGCTTGCAATGAAGAAATAACTAAGGAGGGAAAGTTCTAGTCTAATTGGTTTAACTTATTTAATCATCATCCTAATGATTGGGCTTCTTATTGGGCTCAATTCTAACTAGAATTAAATATTGGTCCATGGATCTAATCTAAACTAGGTAGGTCCACTAACATAAGTCCAAAATAATATACTAAAATCTAACAATAAATAAATAATATTATAAATAAATTTATAACATGCACAATATTTAATTGATTATGAAATGACCAAAATACCCTTTCCTAGAAAATATGGTAGTGACACCACCAGTGCATTCATGTACTGATAATCCACCAGATTGCTTGTAGGGTGCGGAAGAATCTCGTTCGGTGTGAAGTATCCCCTTGTAAGCACTAAGGTGTGGAGTTCGCTCTGGAGCCTTGGAGTGTTGCGTCCGGAGCTGAATCACATAGACATGACAAAATATTTGAACATCGTCTATATTTTCATCCTATGTTATAAGCCGCTTGGCATACTTTTATTATTTTGAGAGAGGGAGAGAGAGAGAACTTGAGCAACTTGTAATCTCGGCCTAGCGTCGCTTGTAATATTTTTGATTATCAATAAAGAGCTTTTTTTGTTTCATACTTGTGTCCGTTCAATGCTTCAGCTATGATGAACTGTGAACTTGTTACCTATCGCCTGTTCGGTTTCTTATTAAGATCATGGCTTTGTGTGGGCGCAACATGTGCTCGAGCGGCATCATATTTTGATGGAAAAGATCGTCCTACGTGTGTGCCGATGTGGTAATTTACGTCTAGCGGGGGTTGTCGATTCCGTCGAAGATCGAGACATGACACTATGTTGGCAATACTATCAGTATAGATTGATTGTGATAGATAGAATTAAGATGGTTCCTCTCTTTGGATTGAGTTCTTCAAAATTAGGTCATATATGCGGTGGAACGTGTCTTGAGGAAGAACTCTATATAAGAGTAACTTTCTCGAGCCTTTTTACTATTCATTTTCACTGCTATTTTTGTTGTTGATTTTGTTGTTCGTTTTATGAATGCATTCTCATGGTTGTTTTTGATTGATTTCAATTCATAATTTTATCGATTTACGTATTCATGTCGAATTCTGGAAGAAACAAAGAAGAAGAGTATTTATCTGTTGCAAGTGCCAATGCAGGTAACCGTGTAGGTTAAGCATAGGCAAAGTATTAGAGGTCTCTTTCTCTTGACAATTCTCCAACAATGACTCACTTTGATTATTCTTTCATTTTGTGGCAGCAGTGTCATGGGTATGAGGATGGTGTTAGTTGTGTAGGTTATTTTGAGGGGTAGTATAGTGTTTGAGTGTTAGTAGTTGGGGTGCTAGTGTAGGTAAGTTAGTGTAGTATTGGGTGAGGGTGTGTGGTACCAATGTACCTTGATGATATTGGTATCATTATACTCAAGTATCATTAAGAAGGGTAAGTTCGAGTGTTGTTAGAGGGTATCCTAGTTGGTACCAAAGTATTAGAGCTAGGTTTTAGGTAGTATCTTGGATATGGGGTAAGGTATCTAGTTAGTGGTTAGAGTATAAGGTATTGGTCAAGATACTAGGTTATAATGGGTAAGATTCTATGTAAATAGGTTAAGGTACTAGGTAAATAGCCAAGGTATTATATGATACTTATATATATTAGTCTAGATAGGTATATATATATATATATAGTATATGATATCTAGAATACTTATAGGGCATGACTAGAAAACTTAAAAATAGTTTGGTAATAGCTAAGATAACTACATAGGCCAACCAAATAGGTATTGGAGAACCCAAAAATTGGAATTGACCTATTTTTACCCTATTCACCTAGAATTGACCTAGAAACCTAAAATAAGGTTAGTTAAGTTTTTTTTATTCAAAATCACATATTGACATTGTAAACTCATAATATAGGTTGTTTGGATTCTGATATAGATTCTGACTTGTACCACCGTCTTTGGACGACAGGCAAGTACTTTACAATTATAGAACTAGCTTTACAAGATAAATGCTATTATTCCTTCTTACTAGTTGTATTGACACTATGATTGTGCACATGGATGGATTATCTTGATTCATAATTGAGTTATGTTTGTGTTGTAATATCGTGATTATCTGAGTTTTGATACGTGAGTCCGAGTTGTGATGCATTTATCGTATCATGATTTGCGAGTCTTTGTGTTATGATTTGAGACTGTCCCTATTTGGGACATGTGTTTATCTGTTTTATGTTTCATGATTATCCGTTCTTTGTAAGTAGTGACTATCTATTTTATGGTTCTTGACTATTGTCTTTTGTGATCTTTATGAGAAATAGTGGGGTGGGAGAATACACTAGTAGACATATGGTAAATACCATTTTTCTATCTGATTCGATAGATAGCCGTCGAATACCTCATGTACGACGTGCTAGATTCAGCCTAGCCCCCATATGTCTAACCTTGTATTCTAGGTTATACAGTTTTATCAGTTTGTCAGATCTTATGAATCATGTTTTAGTTCATTTATTTATATGTTGCTAGTTCTTCTTGTTATCTGTTTTCATATTGCCATTTCAACTTATTACTTGCTTACCTATTGCCAATTTCCATGTTGTTAGTTCCATACTTCTACTTGTCCCTATTTGTTTTCTTTACATAAGTTCATCACTGGTACAATTTTTATCATAATAGATTTATACATGCATTGTGTATTTTTAGGATATTAATAGTAATTGCTCCACCCCTGATTCGATATGTTGACAATATTAGGATGCTTTGCCATATACTGTTGGACCTTCGGACAATGTTATAGCTGACACCGCACTTTCACCTTGGACTTCTTTCACGGATTTATCTCCGGAACTTATTTGGTTTGTGTGTAAATATTTGGATTCATAGATTTGTGACTTCGATAACTTTTGGGATATTATATTTGGATTTGTTTTCCTCATTCATATCTTCCTTTAGTTTGTTGTGATTGAATACTTATTGTTATTTAGTTAGACTTGTATTGATCTTGAGGTCTAAATAGTGTTCTACCGTCGATGTTGCGACATAAGTTGGACGTACCCATGTACTCATGTCCCGATTATCTGGATGCGAGTCGTGACACCATATTGGACTAATATAAGGCATTCTGGTACACCCTCTCAGACAGGAGTGCGAGTTTCGTTGGAGGTCTCGAAATGCCCTGCACCGAAGAACGCAACTTAGGTATGCGAGATTATTCCAACTCTAGGTAGCAAATCCACTGGAAGTCTCGTTGTACCTTGCTAGGAGAACACTTTAAAATTCCTCCTAGGACGAATGGTCCCGGTGCCCCGGTGATCTCGTTCGAGGAATACCAAGCCCATGCACAGTGTGTCCATGGCCATTGATCCATGCAACATTTTAAAATATAAGTACGATGAGGTATGAGTCTTCTCGCCCCCCTAAATACTAGCATCGCTTCACTTTATAAGTACGACGAGGTACGTATCTACTCGCCTTACTATCAAAATATAAGTATGACGAGGTACGTGTCGACTAGCCCCACTATACCGTACTCATGGCGCTACTATTCTTCTGATCGATGTTCCGGTTGGACGAAACGTAGGTCCCAACAACCATGGAACCATGCCCCTTTTTGATAGTTCTGTGGCAACATGCCTATTTTCAATTCGAACCAGCGTAATGCCTCGTGCAAAGCGGGACATTACAGAAGTGACTACCGGAGAAGCACCGCTGAGCGACACACTTCGATGGGATAATTCCAGAAATATGTATAAACGGGAACTTGGATTCAGATATGTGTATATAGGGCACGTTTCCCAGGGCATCTTTGAGCAGGGGTGTTTATACTAGTTTATTCGAGGGCAACAACCCCAGATGGTAGAAGCGAAGTTTATCTGGGTTAATGAAGATACCCGTAAAATGCTATGCATGTATCGGTTGATGTTGGGTCGCCTAATAATATTAGACAGGTTGGTTCAATTTGGAGTACGAATTGAGAGACAGGACGTGTCCTATAATTGAATAGTGGCGAGTCCATGGCTCATCTGTTCTTTAGCTATGACTTCTCCATGCAGATTATTCAAGAACAAGGGAAACCGATTAACTTGCATTTGGGAGATGCGAGGGAACTTGAGGGATTTAGGGGTTATCAGCGGGGTGAGAAGTAGAAGAGTAGCATCATTCAGAGAGGCACACATCAGGCTTTTGGTAGAAGTGGGGCATGTATGGAGAGAGAGTAAAATTAGAGGATTTTTGAGGGCCCGGTTACTCCTACTATAGGGAATATCAACAATATTGAGTATGATGTAATGACAATGATGACAAAAAGACTACATCCACTAGATTGGATGGGATGTAAGCTTAATTAATTAAATACAATTACCTTTTTTCCAAATATTTATATATATATATATATATATATATATATATATATATATATATATATATATATATATATATATATATCCAGCAAGGTTACGGGTTCGAGTCTCCTGGGCACCATTTAATTCCCCTCTTGGGAAATTAAGTGGTGAGTTGGTGAGGGGTGCAGCGCATGTGTTGTTCAAGTACGGTGCAGTCTAGGTGCGGACCTACGGGCCAAGATGTGTGGGTCATTCGGGTCCCCATTTGGAGAATTAAGTGGTAAGTTGGTGATGGGTGCAGCTCAGGTACGGTTCAAGTTCGGTGCAGGTGCAGGTAAAGGTGCGGGCCTATGGGCGGAGATGTGTGAGACATTCGGACCGGGATGTGGTGGGCCTTCGGACCGAGTTTGTAGGCCTTCAAACCAGAAGTCTATAACACAATTACCTCTTTCAATATATATATATATATATATATATATATATATATATATATATATATATATATATATATATATATATGGTCCCTAATTTGTACGAATATTTCTACCATCCCCTATAGAAATAATTGCAAATAAGTTATACATGTACCAAGAATTATGAAATACTGTATATGAATCAAGGTTAATTATCACATGTTAATACAAAATGAATCAATGGAGCATTTTTCTTTCTTTCTAGTGGTTTTGTGTTTCAGTTTTGGCAGCATATATGCAGTATATAAAATCTGAGTTATCATCTAGCTTTAGTTCCCGAAGAGATCAGGTTGGGTTATGGTAATGACAACATCAACATTTATATGGTTTGTTGGGTCAGAGAAATTAAAGGATTTTCAAAAAAGAAAAAGAACTTACATGAATATATTTTTTTTATGTAATTTTTGGGCAAATTTACTATCAGACAAAAAAAAGGCCAAGATCGATGGGCATATGTGATTTCAGAGAGCAAGGGGATGTAATATCAAGTTAAGCTAAAAGGTTGTTTTGATGCCAAAAAGCAGCATATGTGATTACTTTATGTAGGCTTAGTTTTAGTATATTGAATAGTATGGTTCTATAATAATTATATTTTTGTAATGTGAAGTTCAGTTTAGTATGTTGGTGCTTCATTGAGACTTTTTTTTGTTAATATAAAAACAATCAGGTTGAGCACTCCTAGATGGGTGTTTACTCTTTTCAATCAGGTTAATTATTAATAAGAGAAGAATAAATGTATATATATACTAAAGATAAGGAAATATTGGTATATAAAAGTTAGTCCCGAGACGGATCAAAGATGGTAGAACACGGGCCAATAGCAGAGCTTCAAGAAAAAACCAAAAGTCTGCTCTCTTCTAGAACCCAAGTTGTCGTCGAGATACAGAACTTCCGGCAAACAAGTTTGCCCTCTGATGAACTTGATTCCAACGAATCACAGAAGCTAATGAAGAAGTTGGCTCACAAGAAACTCGCAATAGTCTCTCGTCAAGTGATGCACAACTCCTAAGAAGCACACCTCCAAGTACAACTTACAAACTGACTAAAAAGAAAAAGAAACTACAACAAACGTGTTCTTCTCTTTATGTTCGCAGATGCTACAATGAGATAGAATAGTACAAAGAGAACAAGAAGAAAGATTAGAAAAGAACTCATGCTGGGGTGATCAAAACCACCGGTGCTAAAATCAAGATTCGCTTTATCTACGATATGCTCCCAGAAACCTGCAAGCTCTCGAAGAACTTCTGGAACGCTCGCGTCACCTCCCTCCTGGACTCGCACGAACTCCTGGGCTCCTCTTGCAGCGTAGAAACCTCTATCCAAATCTCTCTCTCTCTCTCTCTCTCTCTCTCTCTCTCTATATATATCTTGAATCAGTCTCTTTGTTGAATACTCCTCTTATGAGGGCCGAGAGGAGAGTATTTATAGAGGAACCTGGCTACATAGTCAGTTACAAAGAGATAATAATGTAATTAATTCAAATTCTACAAAATCTGATCAAAATTAAAGACACAATCTTTCTATAACCGAGTTTGAACCGCCTTCAGCGCAGTAGCGCATCAGCACAGCACCGCAATGGCATAGCTGCCCAGCTCGCAGTTGCACCACAGTGCAGCGGTGGATGGCCATGCATGCTCCCACACATCGCCCGATCAGCACCCATTCAACACCCTGCCCAAGCATCCGTACATGCAACCACGCTAGCAATAGTGTATGAAACTCATGTATAAAACGATCGCACGAGCACAACTAATAAGCACAAGTGCCATGCGCCGATGTTGATATGCTAAGTGCAAAGTGGCCAATAAAGTACCACTTTGCGCCCTTGAGCCCGAATCTGAGTCCTAGTTTGAGTTGCTAAGTCCCTTCAGGTCATAGCTCTTTTGGAATAAATTCCTAGGGCATAACAAAAAGCTTAAAAGCTTCCATGAAGGAGTTAATCCTTCTCATTCTACTAAAATACCTCCACATGGAACCCATGTGCCCTACCACACCCCATGTGTATACCTCAACACAAGCAAAGCATTATATTGAGATACCGACTTGGTGGTGTAGCCAATGTAGGACTCTCTTTCATAGTCCAAAGGCAAAAACACAAACAATCTCCCACATATCTCAATATATGGGTTGAGAATTCCTCTCAGTAACTGTCTATCATGCATTAGGATAGATGTCGCTTCGACTTAAATCTTCCCGCATGGGTCAAATAACAATATGATATATAATACAGTAAATTTTGAATTTTGTACCATAGTTGCAATTGTTTCCACACAAATAATGACATCAGCTGTGCTTCCGGTTGCATATTAAAGGCCTTGTGCACACCTGGTTTCAGTGTATTTATCTGTGGCTTCTATAAGTTTTCCCTCAAGAGACGGCCTGTATCTCTTTCCATAATCTCTAGGTGAGTTCTTTTAAAAAGTCCTTGGCATGAAGCCTTGCACTTCCTTATGGTGCTATGCCGCTATGACATGGCCTAAAGTCGAGGTTCACTCCCTCAGGTGGTGTCATCCAATGTAGCATGAGTTCTCAACCTCTTTGTAGTGCCAAACTACCCAGCATAAAGCCTTGTACTTCCTTGCGGTATTACGCCGCTGTGACATAGCCAAAAGTCAAGGTTCAATCCCTCATGTGGTATCACACCACTATATCATGAGGTTATCGGGCTCTTTGTAGTACAACCTACCACTCTTCATTCTATAGCATTAGGCTACCTGCCTATGTACGGTGCTACGCAGCTGTGACATGGCTCTCGAATCCAAGGCTACCTGGCTCATGATGGTGTCACCTACTATAGCATGGAGATCTTATGCTCTTTTGTAGTGTTGCGCTACCGTATTTTCTATAAACCACAGCGGACATTTATTCTGCCAGAGAACTCATATTGGCATCAAAGTTGTAACAGCCTACTTCGCTCAGTTCTGCAAGATGACACAAATAAAATATTAGAACTTGGACTTAGAGTTTTTATCGGTTCACTCAGAGTCTAACTTGGCTGAGGCAAGCCCCCCTCGTTCAGGTGGGTGGCTACGATGAACCTGTCTTACATTCATCTAGTTAGTTGAAAGAGTATTGAATAGTCATTCCGTGCAAGTATGAACATGAAAGTATTCAGGATCGTTAGGTCTCCAAGATATTTTTCGAACTAAGGGATTGCATCATGTCAAGTAAAGAAAAAATCAGCTCTTGGAGCAAGACTCATTCAGGTATTCGGATCCTTGGTAGTCTCTCTCGAGCGGGCGAGATGGTGTATGCGCCTCGAGTACCTAGTGCTACACCCATCTTCGTCCAAGAGACTACGCATTGTCCAATGGCTATGTGAATCAAGATTGAACATGTCATATCGTAAATCTGGAAGACCCAAGACTTACATGGTCGCAGACAACTCATGCACGAGGTATTCATAGATTCTTCGTACGATCATCGGGGCACCGGGATCGTGCCGGCCTAGAAGAAATTATATGGGGACTCCTCGAGCTTTGGCGGGATGGTGTGTGTGCCTTGAGTTTTTAACGTCATACCATCTCTTTCAAAAGAGTCTCGGGTCTCTCTTATTTTGGCGGGATAGTGCGTGCCTCAAGTTTTTAGCCCTATACACATCTCCGTCTAGAGACTCGTCCAAATGGCATGTAGCACCAACGAATCCTGATCATATAAATTAAGTCATCCTCGCTTAGCGAAAATTTGAATGTGAGTCATTGCATCGTTTCAGTAATTGAACACCTGAGCAATCTTCTATAACACTTTTGAGTAACCCGTGTAACTCGTGCACATGGATCAGGACCCGCTCGTGACACTTGTGTTTGCATATGCTATTTTTCTTGGATTTTATTATATATATATTCTTGCTTGGTTTAACTTGGTTTACCTTGGATAGGGAAGGATGAATGGTAAGTATCGCCGTGTTACTCTCGTATCGTATGGCGCACTGCCACACGAGTTAGGCTTTACATCTTTGCCATGAAACTGATGCTAAGGAAAAGATTAGAAAGACAACAATGATAGAGTGCACATAACTAATTGAACATGTATAGATTTATTGAATGGGCGAGAAACCTTCTCACTAGTGCATTCAATGTACTGATAACTTACCAGATTGTGTGTAAGGTACGGAAGAACCTCGTTAGATGCAAAATATCCCCTCGTGCGCGCTAAGGTGCAAAGTTTGCTCTGGAGACTTGGAGTGTTGCGTCCGGAGCTAAAGCACATATACAAGACATAATATTGGAACATCGCCTATGCATCATTCCTTGTTGTAAGACACTTGGTATGCCTTTATTGTTGAGAGAGAGAGAGAGCTTGATCGACTTATAATCTCAGCCTTGCATCGCTTGTAATACTTATTCAGAATCAATAAAAAGCTTATTTTTGTATCATACTTGTGTTTGTTTTATGCTTCCTTTATATCAACCTTGCGAACTAGTTATCTCACCGGCTGTTCTATGCCCTGCCTTGTGATTCCTTAGTACCGTAGCTTGTATTAGTGATTTTATTGTTAGAATATAGTTAGTAGTACACCCAGACAGAGACTACAATACTATGACAAAACAAACCATAAACCACACATATTTTTCTAGATTGTATGTTGTATGACTGTAGGTAGGATCTTCTTAGACCTTGATTGTTGGGGGTTTGATCGTAGTGAAGATTAAGGAAGAAGTTATGACTGAACAGAGAGAGGCAAGGTGCCTTAAATTTTGAGGATAAAAATTAATTTGAATAAAGAGTTGAGAATTTAATATGACAGAATTGACGATTTTGTTAAATCATAGATTTTTATAAAGATTATGATATGATTGAATTTGTCATTAAATTTTGAGGAATTTAAGAAGATTATTATTATATTTATTTGACTACAAGATATAAATTATAAAACTTATATTTTGAATGTTGAAGATTTTGTAAGTGTTATATTGTTTGAGTATGATGTGGAAAAAGAATCGAGGAATAAGGACCACTAATGGGTTAATGTTTGAATTCAAAATTTGGGGTGAGGATTTAAATTTTATAAATAGGCATCGATTGGATTTAAATTAGAGGAGTAAGATAATTAAGGGATTAGTGTTTGAATTCAAACTTTTCGGATGAGATTTTAAATTTTATAAATATCATTGATTGGATTTCAATTGGAGGATTGGATATTAAAAATTTTGAGTATTTAGTTATTAACTTAAAATTTTGGAGGAGATTGTGATAATAATGTAATTTGATTTTATATTTAACGATTTTCAGGAATAAGATATTTATAGAATTTTAAAGATTTTGTGTAATAACAATATGGATTTACTTCATGATTATTTGGTGATGAATTTAAATTTTGATGGTAAAATATAAAGGAATAAATAAATACAACTATTGAAGATCTTAAATTTCGAAGACGAATTTTTTCTGAGGAGGGTAGACTTGTCACTACCACATCCTGAAATAGGGGTAAATTTATCATTTTATTATTATAAGTATTGTGTATGTTTATTTTTAAATAATTGCATGATATGTGTATATATATATGTTATATATGTAGTGTTCTTTAATATATGAGTTAGTAGACTAGACCTAGAAGCCCACTAGATGAACCCCTGACCGAATTATAGGATTATCAATTTTAATTAGCATTTTCGGGATTTAATTATTGAGGTTGTAATTTATTATTGTGATTTTATTTATTTGTTGTGCCTTACCATTGCTTCGATATTTGGAGCGCTACCCTAGCTTTTGTCTTCCAACAAATTTCACACATTTGTCCTAGACGTGCCCGTCTCCTATTCTGACCTTTGTGTAACTCATAAATATGCTCCC
The DNA here is from genome assembly GCA_036927795.1 of Iris macrosiphon. Taxonomy (NCBI): domain Eukaryota; kingdom Viridiplantae; phylum Streptophyta; class Magnoliopsida; order Asparagales; family Iridaceae; genus Iris; species Iris macrosiphon. The sequence goes on along the minus strand of JAYESA010000001.1, from coordinate 145,177,398 downwards.
TTATGCTTCTTTTTAGTCGCACAATATTCGTCGCGGACGTTTATTTTTAATTCTAAATAAATCTAACTTTGTATCTTTGTGCGTTCCAATCGAAATTGAAGACACAATCTTGACCCATTTTGTGTAACCCAAATTATGACAATATTCTATTCTGAGTCTTCTACGTCCATGATATTTGTGTTCCACCTAATTTTAATCCCATGTACTTCCAATTAATTCAAGAATACCATTTATATTAATTTTAATTAAATTAATGTAAGGACCCAACTTGATCCAAAACTAGATCCAACAACAAACCAAACCCCCATTCAAACCCTCAAGCTTTATACTAAATACCACACACCCTTTTTAGCCAATAGATCACACCAAACATGGTGTTTTCCTTTATTTAATCCAAAAAAAGTACTTTTTGTGCAATTTTCCAATTATTTGGGACTTTATTGTAAAAATGCAATGAGGTGTCACCATCCTATTTGTCAAGGCACAAGAAGAAAATAACCCCTCCCTCATTGACCGGTCCACTCTCACTCCCTCTCTCCTCCTTTTGTTTGTGCATTTTCTTTCATCTTAAATCATGCCCATCCATTTTATATGGAGCAACATCCCCACCACACACAACACCCTCTCATATATATATATATATATATATATATATATATATATATAATCCCTCATACCAACTCCTCTCCCAATGCAAACCCCATCCCAAGGCACAGCCGGCCCTAATCTCTAGGATGTCACCATCAACCCTCTCTCTCCTACATACAAAACCATCATCCCCATTATTTAATTTACATCACCATTACCATCCACCTACATCAAACCCCACACTCGAACCCTATACCAAACTTTACCATCACCTCCTTTCTCCTTTTCTCCGAAGCCGGAGCTCGGCCATCCTGACCTCCTCCACTGCAACCCCATCACCCCCGCCCTCTTCCCCGGCATCTCCGACTTCACCCTTCCCCGGCCATCTCCATGTCTCACCTCATTCTCCTCCGCCTCCTTCAACATCCCCACAACCGACAGCTCTCCATCCCGGCCATCACCGGCCCGACACACCTCGTCGGACCCAACTATCAGCCGTTCCCACCTCCTACACCCCGTTGTAGACCTCCTCCGCCTCCATCAGTCCATCTTCTTCACGTTGACCCGTCGAACTCCACCGGATCTCGAGCCTTCGACTGATTAGCCAATGACCCACTGTTATCCTTCATCGACACCACCACGACCACAGTGCCTCGCCGGATCCCTCACCCCCGACCGACTGAACCACATCCTTCATCATCTTTCCTCCACTACTGTCAGTCGAAAGCCCAGCAGCAGCCAACTATGCCTGAACTCCTCGACAACACCTCGGCTGAGCCCTCCTTGACATCATCTGAACGACTCTACCAGAGCAGCAGCAACCGGACTTCCCTATGACTTTACAACCACCCGCTCCCAAGCCACCCCGGCTATCACCATCACCATCCCTTAACTGAACCCGCCGGACTTTATCCCCGCACTACCACGCCTCACTCTCCTCCCTTCTCTTTGTCCTCCTCCTCGCTTGAGCCGCCGGAGTCCAGTAGCAAGCCTCGACCCTCATCACCAATCATCACCTCCATCATAACCATCATCATCACCTCCATCTTAACCATCATCATCACCTTCATCATACCCATCATCATCATCATCATCATCATCACCATCATCATCGTCGTCATCGTCGTCATCATTGTCATCATCATCGTCATCGTCGTCATCGTCATCATTGTCATCATCGTCGTCATCGTCGATTTAGTGCACGTGCACAGGTTCGACTTGCCTCCCTCTTATATTATGTATATGTGCATGTATGAATAGTGTAGGGTTTAACATATTTCTTTATGGTAGGTTTAGTTGATGTGCGTTGTGTGACCCTGTATCGGTGAACCTAGTGACTAGTGTGTCCGTACATGTGTGTGCGTATGCATATAATATTAGTTGATATATATATATATATATATATGGATATATATTTAAGTAATTATATGCTAATGCTAGTTATAACTATATATGTGTGTATATACTATATGACCCTAGGTTTACTGTAGATTTTCCCGTATAATTGAATATACTAAATGGCCCTGAATATTATGAGTTGACCGCCTTGTGTACACTGACGTACTGGCGAGACATATATTAGTATTTGACTATCTCATTATGCACAGCATTTGAAGACGTGACGCCATGCAGTTAGACGCACATTTGACCCTGCTAGTCGACCAGTGCCATACCTAGCGTAGCCCCTGAGTTCAGAGTATTTATGATTGTGTGTATGTTAGTGTATCGACTGATTCTGTATTACTATTATATGATGTCTATAGGACTTTTGGATTATTCAGACAAGACTTCGAAAACAGGATATTGATTCATAACAGCTAAGGACCGCAAGCGAGTATATTCTCTGACAGTTTTTATTATGTTGATCATCTCTATGATTCTAGTTGTATAGCGTACATGATTCTGATATTGTGGATACACGAGTTCGCATCATCGAGACCTGTCACGAGGAGTCGTGATTAGACTCCATCGTGATAGCTGGGGAAACGGGAAAATATTAGCAGATTATGTGATCATACCCAACTCTACATGCATCATAGCTCGCGCATACCTCATGTCGGTGCAGCCTGACCATTACATGCCTCATATCCTGTTACATGTGATTAGCTTGACTATTACTCGCATCAAAGCTATCTGGATGGTTAGCCTGACCTTACATGAATCATAGTTAATCATATGTTACAACCCTGATCAGTCCCAAGCCGATCACATGATATACTGATGTTTCACACACTTAGCTAGATAGTCTCTACATGTATCTCTAGTTTATTGATCTAGCATTTCTTTATGTTCTAGTTATTGTTCTAGTATTCACTTATATTCAAGTTCATTATTCTAGCATGTACATGTATTTCTGTTGATTGCTAGTTGCACCATTGATGACATATGCTCCAGTATTTCTATTTCCAGTATTTTATTATTCCAGTATTGCTTATTGCCAGTATTTATATCCATCTTGTATTTCTTTACACTGTATTATAGTTTTTGTCAATATATATGGAACTGCTGTTAGTGCTTGTACTTCGCTCCAATCCTGGCTGAATATTTTTTCCAGACTGTGACATAGAGGACTTGTTTTCGGCATACTTGGAGATTTTGATGTTATTGATTGCAGGTTAGACTATTTATTGTTGTTAGACTTGTCTTGTATTTTATTTATTTTCTTCGATATCTCATCGTGCTCTAGCTTCTGTGATTGAGTATTTTCAGATTATATTGTGATATCTGTCTCCTTATGGAGTTGAATATTCATGAGAGATTGATTAGCTAGTATTGTGACCTAGACAATGTTCAACCGCTGACGCTGCAGCGTAGGCTGGACGTACCCACGTGCTCGTGCCCCTACAGCGGGTGCGGGTCGTGACACCATAACTTGTGCCAATGCTCTGTTCAGAGTCTAAGGCACCTTTAGAAAACTATATATATATAATATAATCAGCCTTTGATATGGTAATACTCTCCCCACCCAATGTAATTTCACGTCTCATATATATAACACGCAAGATCTTGACCTCTAACTAATGCAGCGAGTCATAATGATAGATATGTTATACTATGTCACAAATCCTGTAACCTATATAGAATCACCATAAATGACTCAGGAAAGATTATGTCTCATGAATGGTGTCAGGTGTCCTGTGGTCTGACGTACTTGATAATGCAAGCACGAATATATATATAGGATTGCAATACCAATTCTCTAAGTGGCGTTACAAGACTCCACGTACGGCGTCGACACCCGAATATTATTCGGACGCTAAGCAACGTCTTACGGTCCTAAGTGAAACATATACATCATAAACATAAATCAAGAAATAATATGAAGAAAGTACTGCAAGATTGACAAGGTACACTAGCCTGGGGTTTAGATTCCAACAGTTGATTCTATATCAGCGGGATCTTCAGGTACTCCGCCAGATGCTAAAAAAAAATACTACCATCATTCTCAGAAGATATAAAATAGCTGGGATTGCCAACCCATAAGTCCAATTTGGACACAGGGGCAAAATTGACAATTTCTGGTTAAAGTGGGGTCCACATGTGGCCCGCTTCGCACCGAAAAATGTGTCAGAGACAAAGTGCTCCAAATTTGTCAAACTTAGTGTCTACAAGTCCAGAACGATGATACGAACCCAACGGAATGTCCAGAACTAGATTCCGATGAGCCGATCACAAAAACCCTCCGTCAAGTAAAGCCGTGGGGCCCACGATACGAAATTTTGTCAACGTTCTCAGAATCGAACCAAACTTGGGTCACAGGACTAGCGTATCGCTACGAGTCCGATGGCATAAGTTTTATTTTGAAACGACGAGCACACACAAAGTTACAACGAGTTTCAGAACATGTCCGATACGGGACAATTTTGACGGATACGCATTGATTCCGTTGTGCACGCAGCTCCAAATCAACTTCTGCAAAATTTTACACATCCATTTTAATGATGTGCACCTTTCGGTAAAATTTGTACACATCCAAGTCGCCTCGTTTAGTGGAACGCACCCAGTTCAAAAAAAATTTAGGGTTTTAAATAACCAAGTTTTTGGTCAATTTTACCCGCAAATAAAATACAAACTATAGCACATCAAAATAATCTAATTATAGGGTTTTAATCTCGGTTATACTATCTAATTAACTGTTTAAATAAAATCTAAAATTATTAAATAGGTTGGGAGAAATACGGCCATGAACTTGTGAGTTCGGGACGGTTTCTGAATTTCAGAAATTGGTGTTATTTTTCCTGTTTTTGCATCGCGGTTTACGACCGACAAAGGATTCGATACCCCAAACGAATTATATGGGGTTCAAGAGGGTTACGAGATCTACGTATAGGATTCGACAGAACAGAATTTGGATCAACACACAGGGAGATACGAGAGCTAGAAGAGGGGTACCTTACTGTTGTTCGTGAACTAGGAGGTTCGCGGCGAGGCACGACGGTGGGGCACGGCGGCGGCAGCTGCTGAGGCTGCGATTATAGGGGGCCGTGGGGGTCGTCGCCGGCAGTCGAGGACTCGGGGTCGTCGTGGTGTGCGGGGGCGGTGACCGGAGCGATGGTGGTGGCGGTGGTGCTGGTGGTGAATGAAAGGGGTGGCCGTGGCTGTGGGGATCGACTCGGGGGGGTGGGTTTAAATAGGGGGCAGGGCAAGGTGGAGCGGGGGTTGAGGGCCGGCAGAGTCGGGGGTCGTGGGGTGGTCGAGCGGCAGAGGTCGGGCAGTTCGTACGGAGGTCGTAGGCGGTTGAGGGCCGGCGGAGCGGAGGAATCGGGGTCGTGCGAATCGGGGGAGAAATGGGTTAGCGGGCGGCGGGCTAGCAGGTCGGGTCCAGACCCGACCCATTAGGTTAGGGTTCGGTTCGGTTGAGTGGGGTCTGGTTCAGTTCGGTTTGGGTCGGTTTAAATTGGTTTAAGTCTGGTTTAATTTAAAATGGTGTTTTTAGCTAAATAAAAATAGTTTTTGAGCCCAATAAATTCCAAAAAAATTATACAACAACCAATAATTAATTGTACACCCAAAAACATATTTTTTGTAATATTTTAATACTTAATTTAATATATAAAAATATTAATCCCTGAAGGACATTTATAATAATTAATTAAAAAATCACAAAAAAATCAGAAATTTATTTTTAAAAAATAGGTTGTTACAATCATACAAGTCCTAGCCAAGGGTTCAGCCTCTAAATGATGCTTGAGAACAAAAGATATAGATACAAAACTATGGAAAGCACCAGAATCGAATAAAGCAATTCCAAGAATGGAATCGAGAAGAACTGAACCTGATATCATGTCTCCTACTGGCTTGGCCTTCTCGACCGTCATGGCATATGCTCGCCCCTGGGGTGCACCTCTGTGATGCTGCTGGTGTTGGACAAATCTCTATTGCTGTGGCGGGAGTGGAGGTCCCCTCTCCTGGCCTCCCGGTGCGGCAGGTACTCTGGCAGGTCCCCTCTGAGCGGTTGCTCCACACTAACCTGGACGAGTCTGAATAGATAGGCAATACCTCAACTGGTGCGCTGATGATTCGTAAGACAAACAGGTACCCCGAATCTTCTTGTCGATGTCCCTCATGTGTCCTATCTTCCCACAGTACGTACACTAGACAGCGGGCTGGGTCTGCCTCTACGGGTATTGCTGAACATGTCCATGAACTGGTGCCTGGTACTGATACGTCCTTTGTTTTTGCTGAAAATGGGGATGCTTGGTCGGTCCCGCGTTGCCACTCCCACCTCCAAAAATTTTGTGACCCCTCTTGGGCTTCATCCTCAACAATCTGGGCATCTATCAGAATGCCCTCGAAGGTAGCGGTGTGACGACCAAAAGTGCATGACTTGATCTCTCTTATTAGCTCCTTCTTGAACTTCCTGGCTCGATCTCCTAGATCTCTAATCATGGATGGTGCAAAACGGCTCAAACTATAAAACTTTGCGGCATACTCGTCAACCGATATGTTTCCTTGGACTAAGTCTTGAAACTAACTCTCCAAAGCTCCCAGGGCCACGTCGGGGAAGAACTTCTCCTAGAAAAGCTCCTAAAATCCTCCCAAGTAAGTCCACAAGCGGTAAGCCTCGGCTCCATGCGATACCAAGTGAATGCGATATCAGACAGTTGGCTGCCGGCTGCCTCGATCTGCAGGCTCTCTAGAATCTGGGCCAATCGTATGATCTTTTCTATATCCTCCAACCAGTCATCGACGTAGAGTATCCCCTCGGTACCCTTTGTCACCCTCATATTTTCAACCAAGGGTAGTTTGGTAATTGGCATGAATATTTTTATTTTAGGATTATTAATTAACTATTGTGCATGTGTAATTAATTATTTATTGTATTATTTATTGATTATTAGATGTAGTATTTATTTTTGAACTTGTGTAGCGGACATAACTAGTTAATTTAGATGCATGAACCCAACATTTATTTTAGTTTAGATTAAACCCAATAATTATGCCCATTCATTTGGAGGAAGAATTAATTAGTGAAACCATTAGACTAGAACCTTTCTTCCTTAATTAATTTTTTCATGAGAGGCCCCAAGGGGTATTTTGAACTTTTTACATAGCTTAGGAGAGGGGCTAGGGCCGGCCACATCAAGGGAGGAGAGAGTCTTTCCCTTCTTATTTTCTATTTCCAATTAGATCTAGATTTTTTCCCCTTTCTAATTTCTTTATTCTCTCACCATTTCCTCACAAATTTCTTCCTAAATTCTTTCCCTATTCTTCATTAGAGGCTACTACAACAAGGATCTACAAGAAGAAAGTAAGGATCTACAAGGAGGAGGCCAAGATCTATAAGTATGAGGCTACATTCTATATTTGGGGATATTCATTGGAAATTCATCTCCCAATAGGTACATTTCAGTTTTTCCTCTCTTAGTAGACTCTAAATATGAGATTTAACCATAAAAAACTATCCCACATGTATAGGCTACACATAGGAATTAGAATTAGTTTCATAGAAGGCCTATGGAGGAAGTTATGTGTGTGTTTGTGTCAATTTTGAAGGAATTTCGAGATTGGCACATGTGGTGTTTATCAATTGGTAAATTAGATCAACTTGACGTGTATTTGATTGTTTGTGACTAGTGTCATATCCATAATTGGATATGTGTAGGCCGTATCCCAATAATTTGGTGATACGGGTTATTTTTGGGGGGTATCCTCCGACACAGGGATTTGTGCATGTCACTTCTTGACACAAACACATAGTTGATTATTTGGTTCTTCGTATCATGCATGATTAGTATTTTAGACTTGTTCGTGTCCTTCGAGATGCGGTTGGTTGTGTGGTGGAGCCGTATCACAAGCGTATCATAGAATGAGTGTGATACGGGTGTGGTGCACTCCACGTGTTTATTCATTGCCCTTAATTCTATGTGTGCTTGTATATATATATATATATATATATATATATATATATATATATATATATATATATATATATATATATATATATATATACATATATATATATATATATACATATATATATATATATATGAGTATGTATTTATGTGATATTGTATAGATGAGTATACATATAGCTATGTGCCTAAGTGTTTATATATATATCTAGTTATATCTATATGTATATATGTATTGATATATCTATAAGTGTATATGTGTATCTATATGTATTATATAAGTGTGTATATATATATATATATATATATATATATATATATATATGAGAGAATATATTTGGGGGTTTTCCTCCGACACGGGGATTTGTGCATGTCACTTCTTGACACGAACACGTAGTTGATTATTTGGTTCTTCGTATCATGCATGATTAGTATTCTAGACTTGCTCGTGTCCTTCGAGATGCGGTTGGTTGTATGGTAGAGCCGTATAACAAGCATATCATAGAATGAGTGTGATACGGGTGCGTGCACTCTACGTGTTTGTTTCATTGTCCTTAATTCTATGTGTGCTTGTATATATATATATATATATATATATATATATATATATATATATATATATATATATATATATATATATATATATATATATATATATATATATATGAGTATGTATTTATGTGATATTGTATAGATGAGTATACATATAGCTATGTGCCTAAGTGTTTATATATATATATATATCTAGTTATATCTATATGTATATATGTATTGATATATCTATAAGTGTATATGTGTATGTGTATCTATATGTATTATGTAAGTGTATATGGTTATATATATATATGTATTTATGAGATTGTATATATATATATATATATATATATATATATATATATATATATATATATATATATGAGAGAGTATATATATGAGAGTATATATATATATACTCTCATATATATACTCTCATATATATATATATATATATATATATATATATATATATATATATACTCTCATATATATACTCTCTCATATATATATATATATATATATATATATATATATATATATATATATATACATGTATATGTATATGTGTGTGCTATGTGTTCTGTGTTGTGAGCGTGTGTGAGTGAGAGGGTTCGAGCTATGCAGTCTCAGACATTCACAGTAAGGGAGCAACCTCACTGCAACACTGTGTGTGCATAGCATCGAGCTACTGCAGTTAATGAGCACTGCAGTGTATAGTGCAGAAACATAGCAGTTCAGCACTAGCATCATCACCTCGAGGATACAGTAGCCTTCATAGGAGTTTATAGGTCCAACAGAGGCTTGTGCATAGCAACTGAGCATCAGTTGCAACTGTACACTATTCAGCAGAGTATACACAACAATGTGCTAGTACTAGAAACCCAATGAGCTGCTCGAGCAAAGCAGTGCGGCCTAGACAGCAAGAGGGAAATGTGCAGCTGCACAGTACAGCATTGTGAGCTCGTGCACAGCAGCCAAGGCAATAACAAGAAGTAGCAGTTCAGCAAGAAGGGTCTGCAGCAACATCATACAGGAAGCCTCCCTCAGTGAGCAGTTCATCAACAACAAATGGTCTCAGCAAGGTACAGCAAGGTGCACTTCGTGCACAACTGCTGCAGTTCAGAGGCATGGCAGCAAAGGCATCTCTTTCAATATAAGCACAATGCAGTATCAGCAACTAAAGAGTATCAGTCTCTGAGTCAGGGGTATGAGCACAGGCAGCAAGATAATATTTTAGTTGGGTTAGATGGTTCAGTTAGGTAGTTCAGTCAGTGAGTTCAGTTTGAGTTAGTATTTGTTAGTATAGTTAAATAGATAGTTAGTGATATACTTGTTAGCAATTACTAGTTAGCTAACTAACTATATATATATATATATATATATATATATATATATATATATATATATATATGTTATTGGTAAGTATCTAAATGTAGATATGTGGTATTGTATTGATAAGTTATTATGTAGGTTTATGTATCTATGTATTAGTATATTATATATTTTAGTAGTTAGTTGATTAGCCTATATTTAATATTGGGTGTTAGCTATAAATGAGGATTTGAATTACCTTAGGATACAAAGGTAATGTCAAGGTAATGGGTCGATACTCAAGGTATTGGGTTTGATTATCGAGATAGGTGTGTAGGTAGTGGGATACGCATTATTGCAAGGCCAAAGTATCATATTTACATTAGTTAACTAAGGTATTATATGTATTGCTTGTATACGTATATAAATAACTATTTTTTATATTAAAACTCGTGTATCCTATCATACGGTATTCTTGGTGTATCCTAGTATCTTAGAGTAGCTAGTGTAGCTTAGTTTTATAGTGTGTTGACTTAGTATCATATAGTTAGACTCATACAACCTAGAAATAGCCGGTTTGAGCTAGAGTTGACTGTTTGACTTAGAAATGGCTTTATAACCTAGAATTATAATAGTTTAACTTATTTTCATTTCGAACCGTGTATTGATGCATCATACCATATATAGGTCTGTGTGACACCAGCTTGGGCATCGAGAGACACACCTTGCTCAGGACTTCAGGCGAGTATATTTTTCAGTTAGTTTTCAATTCATAATAGTGTAGATATTCATGTTCTAGAACTGTATACTTGATTCCGACACAGTGGTTTCACGGACTAGAACTACATGGATCCTGTCAAGTGATGTTAGCCCCTACCGTGTTCAGCGGGTACTCCTGCACATGTATTTCATCGTGTGTATTGGGTATTGATTTATATTTCGTGTTCACACACTGTTTGTGTTCAGTGTGCTTATTCGTGTACACCCACTACTCGTGTTCAGTGGTCATATTCATGTTCGTAACGTGTCGTGATTGGATCCATTGGTATTAGTTGGGAATGGGAGAGTAGGAGTTGATTATGTGATCAAAGCCCCAATGTTATTCGTGTACATACCGATTACATACCACACTTGTAATCGACTTACCTTATTAATCATGTTCAACATAAACCGATCACATAATAAACTTGTATTTTGAGGCACATTAGTTTAGATTTCAGTTATGTCTTCATATTGCAGATATTCATATTATTGTTCTCTATTCTAGTATATTACCTGTTTTCTCTTGTTCATTTTATTCATATATTTAGTTATCTTGTATTCTTTTCTATTATCTATTTTATATGCTCAATTAGGTTATTGAAACTGCTTTCAGAGGTATATACTTCATTCTAATCCTGACTGGATTTTTTTTCCAGATGATTGGCTTATAGAGCAGTGTCCCACATTCTACGGACCGCAAGAGGGATTACCTTTAGAGAATACTCTTGTAGACCAGGAGAAATTAGTTACAGAGCCTAGGGAGGTTTAGTTTATATATTTTAGTGGACTTGTATTAGACTATATTTGTGGAGATTCATGGCTTGTATATTATTTCAGATTATGGATTGTATCATGTTCTTTCCTTCGCTATTCCATTCATGTTCTATCTTCCTTAGTATTCATTATGATTGAGTTTAGTTACAATTGTGAGACTTCATATTGTTCCTCTATTTGGAGTTAAGATAATTGACATGTATCATATATATATTGTTGAGATATTAGTTAGATAGAGATGACCCAGACAGCGTTCTACCGTCTATGCTGTGGCGTAGGCTGGACGTACCTACGTACTCGTGCCCGAATATCCGGATGCGGGTTATGACACGCTTTTAGTGGTGGCCCATGAAGGTCTAGAGTCGCAATTAGAGTGATATCGTAGTAGTACTCGCCTAGATTACTGCTACGAGCCTGCTTTAAAAAATAGGATTTAGGCTGAGAGTTTACTCAATCACAACTAGAAAACATTCAATATCTGTTTTGCAATCCTTATCTATTGAATATTTGCTTTACTTTGAATTCAATTTGTCCTTCTTTGATGATATCGTATCAAACTCAATATTGATTCCGTATTTCAATATATCTTCAGGATGCCGCCGAAGATGCGTTCCCAGTGCTCAGGTGCCGTTATGGCACGGTCAGTCACTTCATCACCTATGAGTACAGCATTAGCAGACGAGGTTCCCGCACCTACATTCCAGAGGTTGACTTCACCGATCCAGGTGGGCGTATCTGCAGCAGCTTTCGGAGGTGCTCCACCTTCGGTGCGGAGGGCAGCACCGACAGTTTTAGGGGATCTTCCACCCCCACCACCCGCAGTCGATCAGACGCAGATATTTATGCTCTTTCTGCAGATGATGGAGGCACAACAACGTCATTCAGAGGTCCTACGACAGAGCGTGGATAATGCTCACCAGATCGAGCTTGCAGCAGTTGAGAGAGCTACCTTAGTCCAGCCACAGACAATGTAGTGCCCCACTCCGCGTAGGCACTATGTACAAGAGATATCACTTTGTTGGCTTAAGCGGAAGCCTTCTCGGGGAGTTTTCGATCGAAATACAAGATGATTAATCTAGATGAGTGGGCAGAACTTTATTCTTTGATTCTTGCATGCCTTAATAATGAATCTGAGTTTTTGAATGCTTGTATTGCTTAAGAAGATTGTTCATAAGAAGAATGGTAGAACCTGTCTCAGCATGCTTAATAAGAGAACTCACATAGCTTGTCATTGAAACGAATCTGCTTGCTTGCTTGCTTGCCTAACTAGAGAACTTGTATGCTTGTCTAAAGAGAAAGCGATAGAACCATTTCCATGCTAGTTAAAAATAAAAATGTACATGCTTAGCTAGGACACCGCTGTCGATCGAACCGCTGCCATGCTAATAAACAATAGTAAAAGATGTTCATGTGTTTCTATCGTATATGCTAAAAGAAATAGTAGAACTGCATGCTTAGTTAAAGAGATAGAAAACTGTTTATATGCTTGCTTGCTTATATAGAGATTGTGATAAATTTCTATAAAAGTTATCGAGGTGCTTGAACGGTATCAGAGAATGTTGTCACCACCCCATTTCCAGAGTCGGGCATTTTTTTTATTTTTAATTTGGGTTAATTGTGTATTATTTTTAATTAATTGTATTTATATTTAATTATTGATTGTATTATATTTTTATTGTTTGTTTTAGGATTTTGGCTAGCCTGGACCCATGTCAGACCCTAGTGGACCCATGTCAGACCCAGCCCACACCCTTGTGAGAATTATTTTGGGGCTTAGATTTATTATTTTATTTTTAGGAGGTTAGTTGGAGAGATTTGGAACTAGTTTGAGTGCTTTTGGAACCCGGAACCCAAAACCGAGAGTTATGAGGGCATTTTGGGTATTTTTGAGACTTGTAAACCCTTATTACATGTGAGACCCGACCCCTATTCCCCATTCCCACCCGTGAGCAGTAGGAGCAGCCCTCTCCATTCCTATTTCCTTCTTCTTCTTCATTCTTCTTCTTCTCCACTTCTTCTTTCTTCTTCCTTCCTTCTCCAAGTAAGTTTCTCTTCTATTTTCTTCCTTCTTTCTTCCATTTCTTCTTCTTGATTGAACCCTAACCCTACATTCCTCCCCAACCTAGGTGGGTAGAGCCTAGATTTGGTGTTGGAGCTTGGATTTGAGGCTTGGAAGCTTGGATTGGAGGATTTGGAGCATTTTTGAGACTTTGGCTTGGGATTCCAACTCCCAAGAGGTAAACCCTAATTTTTTCCACTAGTAATTATTTTTATATAGTGTAATTAATAGTTTAGAACCTTCCTTGACCCTTAGGCTACCCGTGGGAGGAAGTTGGAACTAGTTGGGTAGTGTTTGGAGACTTTAACACTAGGTTTTGTGTCAATTTCGGGTGAAATCCGAATTTGGCCCAATTTTGGGTGATGCCCTAGGTTAGACGGACCTAGGTAGACGTTGTCGGGTGTCTTGAGGGTGAGTGCGTGTCTCCGTTCGGACACGAAAAGCCGTATCGCGGAGAAACGGGCATTTCGGGCGAATTTGGGGCTTTTCGTCGTCGCCGATTCTAAGTGCGTGTGCGTTTCCGCCACGGACCAAGAATCGATGCGGGAGCACATTTTCTAGGATCTAGACATCGTTTAGGACGTGTGGATAAATTTTGGGCCGATTCCGAGTTCGTTTGGTGTGCGTTTCAGGAGGTTTTCCGAGCCGCGCACCACGTGTTCGTCGAAATGACCGAACGGCCATTTCGACTTGGTTTCCTCGTTTCGGACTTGTGCACGCGTTGGGTTAGTATTGAGGAGTGTGTGCTAGAGTTTCCGAGTTATATTATATATATTTTAGGGTGTTGGTGAGTGTCGGGGTCGTTGGGCGTGTGTGGGGCGTGTGGGTTGTGTGTTGTTGTGTGTTGTGTTGTGTTAGTGTTTGTGTCTATATTTATATATTTATATATATATATGTTGGTGTGTGTTTCTATATATATATATATATATTTCTATTTATATGTGTGTGTATTTATATCTATGTGCTAGTGTATGTGTGTAGGTGAGTGTGTGTGAGTGAGTGCTTGTGTGAGTGTGTAGGTGAGTGTGTGTGAGTGTGAGTGAGTGAGTGTTTATAGGTATATATATATGAGTTTATGTATATTAGTATATATTTTTATATATATATGTATGAGGGTTTGTGTGTGAGGTTGTGTGTTTGTGAGAGTGTGTGCTAGTGTGTGTGTGAGTGTGTGTGAGGGTGTGTGAGGTTGAGTGTGTGTGAGTGAGGATATATAGAGATATATATATGTTTAAGAGTGTGAGTGTGTGTGTATATATATATATATTAGTGTATATATATATATATATATATATATATATAGATATATGTGTGTATGTATTTATAGATATGTGTGTGTGTGTATTTATATGTATCAGTGTGTGTGTGTTTATATGTGTTAATATGTGTGTATATATAAATATGTTAGTAGATATAAGTTAGTGTGTATATATATCTATAGGGTTATATATATATATATATGTATGTATATGTATGTGTATATATATATAGTGATAGATATATTTAGGTGTGTGTGTGTGTGTGTGAGATGAGGGGGGGGGGGACAGAATCTGGAACCAGCAGCAGCAGCAGCTGCTAGAGCAGCAGCAGTACATAGCAGCAGCTGCAGCAGCATGTAGAAGCCCAGCAGAACTGGGATCTGCAGCAGCAAACAGGGCAGCAGCAGCAGCAAGTTGAACATCAGCAGCAGCAGCAAGGTTGAAGGCAAGCATGCAGCAATAGCAGCGAGGCAAGTAGCTAGGTGTGAGAGAGAATAGATAGATAGCTAGAATTATAGATAACTAGATAGCTAATTAGTTAGATAGATAGATAGATGGTTAAATAGATTATTAGATAGTTATCTAGCTAGATTAATAGATTAGATATAAGATATATAGATGGTTTAATAGTTAGAATAGATAGTTAGATAGATGGGTTAATAGATAGATAGTTAAATGGTTAGATAGATACTAGATAAATAGGTAATTAGTTAGATTGTTAAATAGGTAAGATAGATAGTATTATAGATGGATAAGTTATTAGATACATAGATAGATAGATAGATATATCTATGGATAGAAAAATAGGTAGATAAGATAAATAGATAGTTAGATAGCTAGGTATTTAGATAGATTAGATAGTTAGATAGTTACCTAGATAATAGGTAGATAGTTAGATGGCTAGATACTAGATAGGTAGATAGCTAGATACTTAGATATATCTATCTAGGAGATAGATATCTATTTACCTATACTTATATATATATATCTATAGATATCTTGATAGGTAATTTATATATATATATATATGTTATGTTTGGTAAGGTAAATGGGTAATGGGTATATATGTGTGGATATATATGTATATAGGTAGATACCTATTTAGATATATATAAATATGATAGGTATCTATATTACCTAGCCTAGATTAATATCTAGGTATGTAATTATTAGTTAGATAGCTAGTTAGAGGGGTTTGAGAGCGGTATCTCAATACCTTGAGATACCGAGGTATCTCAATACCTTGAGATAACCAAGGTATTGAGTTTCGAGCGGGGTTTTTGAGCATTAGCCTAGAAAATGTCTTGGAGTGATTTTTATATGCTTATGTGTATATATTTACGCGTGCTAGCATAGGTTTTAGAGGGTATAGGCGGGGTATATAGCCTAGGTTGAGGTATCGGATACCGAGGGTATCCCGGTATCTCAAGGAGGCGAGTTTGTGAGTTTTCTAGCTTAATGAGCTCGGTTTGACCTAGAATTTCAGGAGCACCCTAGTTTGACCCAGACTTGACCGTAGTTGACTCGGTTGACCGCCAAAGTCAACTTTTGACCTAGTTTTGACCTAGAGTTGACTTTTTCGACCCAGAGTTGACTTTTTGACCCAGATTTTACCGGTTTGACCCGTTTGACCTAGAACGACCCTAGAAACCTATTTTTAGTTATTTTATATCTGTTTAACTCATTAGAATCCTGTTTAACCTTGCTTTTCGTATTAGGTCCTTGCGACACCAGTTCGGATCGCCAGTTGCTCAGGACGTCAGGCGAGTACATTCTCTGATAGTTTTCATTATTTGATGATTATTATGATTCAGCTTCTAGTATAGTATCATCTGATTATTCTGGCACAACACGGGACACTGATTGATATTTCTGGATTTATTTACTTGCGACACGTACATTTCATGTTTCTGGCCTCTATTCTGGAATTACTACTGGCATCACCTACTGGCATCACCTACAGGCATCATTCATGTTCAGGCTGGACTCATCTTGATTTGCGTGTCGGGTCTTGGATCTACTTGTATTAGTCGGGGTGGGGAAATACTCCAGTAGACATGTAAACATTCCTATCTGGCATCATCAGGAATCACTCCCTCTGGTCTAATCTGGAATGATAGCAGCCGCGCACCCAGTGCGCGGTGAGCCATACTTACCCCTAGCCGTTTACATGTCGAAACAAGTATTTCAAAGACACCGAGTTCATTCTTTATAGTCTGGACTCTCATGCATTTCTTGACTTATCTCACTTACATGTTTCTGGACTTGACTCACTACATATTTTTCATGCTGGACTCACTACACGTTCATGTGCACGGACTTGATCTTAGCTTAGATTTCCTGTATCTTGCAGTTATTACTATTTTGCTCTGATATCCATGCATCTTTACCTTATGCACCAGTGACATATGTATATTTCTTGCTTCATACTTTATTTTATTCTTCTTGCTACTTGCTATAACTGTTTTATAGTTTTTATCATTTAAATGGAACTGCTGTTAGAGATGTACTTGCTCCAGTCCTGACTGGACATATTTTTTCAGAGTATCCGGAGGAGTGGTGTCCGACGTTTTATGGACCGGAGCCTGTCGACGGTGCAGACAGGGATCCTCTAGTTTAGGAGTGATTTTCGGGTTGGTAGCCGGGATCACTAGGACCTTGTTGTTTTTATTAGCCTTAGCACCGGATTTGTCTCCGGTTTTGGATAGAGACCTTGTTTGTATATTATTTTGGATATTGTTGTATTATTATTGATGTTGTGGTTGTTGTAGTAGTTGTTGTTGGTTAGACTTTATAGTTGTTAGATCTCTGTGTTATCTTATCGTGCTTAGATTCGTGATTGAGTATATTGTGATTATCATTTGTTATTTGCTCCTCCGTTTGGAGTTGAGATCTTGACAGGTTTATATTGTTTGTGTGGTTGCCCTCCTTTTGGAGAGGTCATGGCCGATTTTTGTGTGAGATTATTATTTAGTTAGTTGACCTAGACAGCGTTCTACCGCCGATGCTGCGGCGTAGGCTGGACGTACCCACGACTCATGCCCGATTTTCCGGGTGCGGGTCGTGACATGTTTTTGGTGGCGGCCCCATGCAGGTCTCGATTCGCAATTAGTGCGATATCGTGGTGGTACAACAACTTAGTTGTACTGCTGCGAGCCTGCTATAGGATCTAGGATCTAGGATGAGAGTGTACTCAATCACGACTAGGAACAATTCTCATCTAATTATTCTGAAATTGTTTCTTTTGAAATATTACTGTCCTTCTTTGATGATATCGTATCTTGCGCCGTATTGACTTCTTTTGATCTGTGTTCAGGATGCCTCCGAAGACACGATCCCATCGTACCGTTCCAGCAGTTGCCTCGGAGAGGTCTGCTATCTCTCGTCCAGCTCGTATTCAGGCAGCTGCTACCGCTCCACTCACCACTCCTGCGGTTGAGGGAGCATCTGCTTCTCTCGGGGATCCTCCTTCACCTGTCGATCCGAGGACTACCCCAGTCGTTCCGGTGGTTCCTCCACCACTTCCTGCTCCAGTAGATGCCGTGCAGTTGTTTGCGTTCTTCAGGGAGATGATGGACGCGCAGCACCGTCAGGTGGATGTGATGAGGCTGGGCATTGAGAACGCCCACCAGGTGGCCATGACAGCAGTGGATAGGGTGGCACAGATTCAGCCACAGGCAGATCAGATTCAGCATCCGAGGCCAGGTAGTATCATTGATTTTCAGAGGATGCGGCCCAAGGAGTTCCGTGGTACAGAAGGGATCCTGTACGCGGATGACTGGATAGAGCAGATTGAGGGCATCTTCAGGCTGGCACAGATTCCAGACAGCATGCAGATAGAGGTAGCGGGCAGTCAGATGTTCGACCTCGCTTTGACGTGGTATCGCACAGATACGAGGATCGCAGCGCCAGGACTTACTTGGGAGGCTTTCAAGAGGCTTTTTAAGGAGAAGTTTTTCCCAGATGTGACGCTCAGTGCTTTGGAGAGCCAGTTTGAGGCACTCGTCCAAGGGAGCATGACAGTGGACGAGTACGCAGCGGAGTTCTGCCGTCTGGGCTGATTTGTAGATGGCTTGAGTGAGGCAGCAAAGGCGAGGAAGTTTCGCAAGGGCTTGGTTATGGCGGTCAAGTCTTTGACTAGGAGCGACCGCGAGGCGACTTTTGAGCAGATAGTAGGAGATGCTCAGAGAGCAGAGGATGACTTGGAGCTCAAGTCCAAGAGAGGCAGGGATGATTCAGGCAGTGCCAGTGGTAGTGCGGGACCAGCTAAGCGTTCCTATGTGCAGAAGGCAGCGCAACAGGGTCAGGATCAGAGGTTGCCCACTTGTGCCTACTGTAGGAAGGCAGGACACACTTGGGATATTTGTAGGAGGAGGCTGAAGGTGTGTTTGTTCTGTGGATCCGCTGCTCACCAGATACGAGATTGCCCTACTGCACCTCCATTGGGTGGAGCACAGGATCAGAGCGTTGGAGCTAGGCCATCTGTGGCACAACATCATGCCCCGCACCAGCAGAGGGATACACCCCAGCAGGGCAGGGCTTATGCGTTGACGGTCGAGTAGGCCGATGCTACGGATGTCGGGTTAGCAGGTCTGTCTCTTGTTTCTTCTTCCTGTCCTTTTCCATTCCTGTGGTGTGCTTCATTAGTACCTGTTAGATTTTCTTTGTACTGTGGTAGATAGTGTAGTGACCCCGATTGAGACTGTAATAACACGACCAGTAGGACCCTGATCTTGTATGTTGTTTAGGTAGAATTTCTTGACTGTGATTGTTGGGGGTTTGACCTAGAGGAGTGTGATTGACTTAAAATTTCGAGGACAAAATTTTCTAAGGAGGATAGGCTTGTCACCACCCCATTTCCAGAGTCGGGCATTTTTTTTTATTTTTAATTTGGGTTAATTGTGTATTATTTTTAATTAATTGTATTTATATTTAATTATTGATTGTATTATATTTTTATTGTTTGTTTTAGGATTTTGGCTAGCCTGGACCCATGTCAGACCCTAGTGGACCCATGTCCGACCCAGCCCACACCCTTGTGAGAATTATTTTGGGGCTTAGATTTATTATTTTATTTTTAGGAGGTTAGTTGGAGAGATTTGTAACTAGTTTGAGTGCTTTTGGAACCCGGAACCCAAAACCGAGAGTTATGAGGGCATTTTGGGTATTTTTGAGACTTGTAAACCCTTATTACATGTGAGACCCGACCCCTATTCCTCATTCCCACCCGTGAGCAGCAGGAGCAGCCCTCCCCATTCCCATTTCCTTCTTCTTCTTCATTCTTCTTCTTCTCCACTTCTTCTTTCTTCTTCCTTCTTTCTCCAAGTAAGTTTCTCTTCCATTTTCTTCCTTCTTTCTTCCATTTCTTCTTCTTGATTGAACCCTAACCCTACATTCCTCCCCAACCTAGGTGGGTAGAGCCTAGATTTGGTGTTGGAGCTTGGATTTGAGGCTTGAAAGCTTGGATTGGAGAATTTGGAGCATTTTTGAGACTTTGGCTTGGGATTCCAACTCCCAAGAGGTAAACCCTAATTTTTCCCCTAGTAATTATTTTTATATAGTGTAATTAATAGTTTAGAACCTTCCTAGACCCTTAGGCTACCCGTGGGAGGAAGTTGGAACTAGTTGGGTAGTGTTTGGAGACTTTAACACTAGGTTTTGTGTCAATTTCGGGTGAAATACGAATTTGGCCCAATTTTGGGTGATGCCCTAGGTTAGACGGACCTAGGTAGATGTTGTCGGGTGTCTTGAGGGTGAGTGTGTGTCTCCGTTCGGACACGGGAAGCCGCGTCGCGGAGAAACGGGCGTTTCGGGCGAATTTGGGGCTTTTCGTCGTCGCCGATTCTAAGTGCGTGTGCGTTTCTGCCACGGACCTAGAATCGATGCGGAAGCACATTTTCAAGGATCTAGACATCGTTTAGGATGCGTGGATAAATTTTGGGCCGATTCCGAGTTCGTTTGGTGTGCGTTTCAGGAGGTTTTCCGAGCCGCGCACCACGTGTTCATCGAAATGACCGAACGGCCATTTCGACTTGGTTTCCTCGTTTCGGGCTTGTGCGTGCGTTGGGTTAGTATCGAGGAGTGTGTGCTAGAGTTTTCGAGTTATATTATATATATTTTAGGGTGTTGGTGAGTGTCGGGGTCGTTGGGCGTGTGTGGGGCGTGTGGGTTGTGTGTTGTTGTGTGTTGTGTTGTGTTAGTGTTTGTGTCTATATTTATATATTTATATATATATGTTGGTGTGTGTTTCTATATATATATATATATATATTTCTATTTATATGTGTGTGTATTTATATCTATGTGCTAGTGTATGTGTGTAGGTGAGTGTGTGTGAGTGAGTGCTTGTGTGAGTGTGTAGGTGAGTGTGTGTGAGTGTGAGTGAGTGTTTATAGGTATATATATATATGAGTTTATGTATATTAGTATATATTTTTATATATATATGTATGAGGGTTTGTGTGTGAGGTTGTATGTTTGTGAGAGTGTGTGCTAGTGTGTGTGTGAGTGTGTGTGAGGGTGTGTGAGGTTGAGTGTGTGTGAGTGAGGATATATAGAGATATATATATGTTTAAGAGTGTGAGTGTGTGTGTATATATATATATATATTAGTGTATATATAT
The DNA here is from genome assembly GCA_036927795.1 of Iris macrosiphon. Taxonomy (NCBI): domain Eukaryota; kingdom Viridiplantae; phylum Streptophyta; class Magnoliopsida; order Asparagales; family Iridaceae; genus Iris; species Iris macrosiphon. Next base: position 145,156,130 of record JAYESA010000001.1, on the reverse strand, counting down.
ATATATATATATATATATATATATATATATATATATAGATATATGTGTGTATGTATATATAGATATGTGTGTGTGTGTGTATTTATATGTATCAGTGTGTGTGTGTTTATATGTGTTAATATGTGTCTATATATAAATATGTTAGTAGATATAAGTTAGTGTGTATATATATCTATAGGGTTATATATATATATATATATGTATGTATATGTATGTGTATATATATATAGTGATAGATATATATAGGTGTGTGTGTGTGTGTGTGTGAGATGAGGGGGGAGGGGACAGAATCTGGAACCAGCAGTAGCAGCAGCTGCTAGAGCAGCAGCTGTACATAGCAGCAGCTGCAGCAGCATGTAGAAGCCCAGCAGAACTGGGATCTGCAGCAGCAAATAGGGCAGCAGCAGCAGCAAGTTGAACATCAGCAGCAGCAGCAAGGTTGAAGGCAAGCATGCAGCAGTAGCAGCGAGGCAAGTAGCTAGGTGTGAGAGAGAATAGATAGATAGCTAGAATTATAGATAACTAGATAGCTAATTAGTTAGATAGATAGATAGATGGTTAAATAGATTATTAGATAGTTATCTAGCTAGATTAATAGATTAGATATAAGATATATAGATGGTTTAATAGTTAGAATAGATAGTTAGATAGATGGGTTAATAGATAGATAGTTAAATGGTTAGATAGATACTAGATAAACAGGTAATTAGTTAGATTGTTAAATATGTAAGATAGATAGTATTATAGATGGATAAGTTATTATATGGATAGAAAAATAGGTAGATAAGATAAATAGATAGTTAGATAGCTAGGTATTTAGATAGATTAGATAGATAGATAGTTACCAAGATAATAGGTAGATAGTTAGATGGCTAGATACTAGATAGGTAGATAGCTAGATACTTAGATATATCTATCTAGGAGATAGATATCTATTTACCTATACTTATATATATATATATCTATAGATATCTTGATAGGTAATTTATATATATATATATATATGTTATGTTTGGTAAGGTAAATGGGTAATGGGTATATATGTGTGGATATATATGTATATAGGTAGATACCTATTTAGATATATATAAATATGATAGGTATCTATATTACCTAGCCTAGATTAATATCTAGGTATGTAATTATTAGTTAGATAGCTAGTTAGAGGGGTTTGAGAGCGGTATCTCAATACCTTGAGATACCGAGGTATCTCAATACCTTGAGATAACCAAGGTATTGAGTTTCGAGCGGGGTTTTTGAGCATTAGCCTAGAAAATGTCTTGGAGTGATTTTTATATGCTTATGTGTATATATTTACGCATGCTAGCATAGGTTTTAGAGGGTATAGGCGGGGTATATAGCCTAGGTTGAGGTATCGAATACCGAGGGTATCCCGGTATCTCAAGGAGGCGAGTTTGTGAGTTTTCTAGCTTAATGAGCTCGATTTGACCTAGAATTTCAGGAGCACCCTAGTTTGACCCAGACTTGACCGTAGTTGACTCGGTTGACCGCCAAAGTTAACTTTTGACCTAGTTTTGACCTAGAGTTAACTTTTTGGACCCAGAGTTGACTTTTTGACCCAGATTTCACCGGTTTGACCCATTTGACCTAGAACGACCCTAGAAACCTATTTTTAGTTATTTTATATCTGTTTAACTCATTAGAACCCTGTTTAACCTTGCTTTTCGCATTAGGTCCTTGCGACACCAGTTCGGATCGCCAGTTGCTCAGGACGTCAGGCGAGTACATTCTCTGATAGTTTTTATTATTTGATGATTATTATGATTCAGCTTCTAGTATAGTATCATCTGATTATTCTGGCACAACACGGGACACTGATTGATATTTCTAGATTTATTTACTTGCGACACGTACATTTCATGTTTCTGGCCTCTATTCTGGAATTACTACTGGCATCACCTACTGGCATCACCTACAGGCATCATTCATGTTCAGGCTGGACTCATCTTGATTTGCGTGTCGGGTCTTGGATCCACTTGTATTAGTCGGGGCAGAGAAATACTCGAGTAGACATGTAAACATTCCTATCTAGCATCATCAGGAATCACTCCCTCTGGTCTAATCTGGAATGATAGCAGCCGCGCACCCAGTGCGCGGTGAGCCGTACTTACCCCTAGCCGTTTACATATCGAAACAAGTATTTCAAAGACACCGAGTTCATTCTTTATAATCTGGACTCTCATGCATTTCTTGACTTGTCTCACTTACATGTTTCTGGACTTGACTCACTACATGTTTTTCATACTGGACTCACTACACGTTCATGTGCACGGACTTGATCTTAGCTTAGATTTCCTGTATCTTACAGTTATTACTATTTTGCTCTGATATCCATGCATCTTTACCTTATGCACCAGTAACATATGTATATTTCTTGCTCCATACTGTATTTTATTCTTCTTGCTACTTGCTATAACTGTTTTATAGTTTTTATCATTTAAATGGAACTGCTGTTAGAGATGTACTTGCTCCAGTCCTGACTGGACATATTTTTTCAGAGTATCCGGAGGAGTGGTATCCGACGTTTTATGGACCTGAGCCTGTCGACGGTGCAGATAGGGATCCTCTAGTTTAGGAGTGATTTTTGGGTTGGTAGCCGGGATCACTAGGACCTTGTTGTTTTTATTAGCCTTAGCACCGGATTTGTCTCCGGTTTTGGATAGAGACCTTGTTTGTATATTATTTTGGATATTGTTGTATTATTATTGATGTTGTGGTTGTTGTAGTAGTTGTTGTTGGTTAGACTTTATAGTTGTTAGATCTCTGTGTTATCTTATCGTGCTTAGATTCGTGATTGAGTATATTGTGATTATCATTTGTTATTTGCTCCTCCGTTTGGAGTTGAGATCTTGACAGGTTTATATTGTTTGTGTGGTTGCCCTCCTTTTGGAGAGGTCATGGCCGATTTTTGTGTGAGATTATTATTTAGTTAGTTGACCTAGACAGCGTTCTACCGCCGATGCTGCGGCGTAGGCTGGACGTACCCACGACTCATGCCCGATTTTCTGGGTGCGGGTCGTGACACATTTTTGGTGGCGGCCCCATGCAGGTCTCGATTCGCAATTAGTGCGATATCGTGGTGGTACAACAACTTAGTTGTACTGCTGCGAGCCTGCTATAGGATCTAGGATCTAGGATGAGAGTGTACTCAATCACGACTAGGAACAATTCTCATCTAATTATTCTGAAATTGTTTCTTTTGAAATATTACTGTCCTTCTTTGATGATATCGTATCTTGCGCCGTATTGACATCTTTTGATCTGTGTTCAGGATGCCTCCGAAGACACGATCCCATCGTACCGTTCCAGCAGTTGCCTCGGAGAGGTCTGCTACCTCTCGTCCAGCTCGTATTCAGGCAGCTGCTACCGCTCCACTCACCACTCCTGCGGTTGAGGGAGCATCTGCTTCTCTCGGGGATCCTCCTTCACCTGTCGATCCGAGGACTACCCCAGTCGTTCCGGTGGTTCCTCCACCACTTCCTGCTCCAGTAGATGCCGTACAGTTGTTTGCGTTCTTCAGGAAGATGTTGGATGCGCAGCACCGTCAGGTGGATGTGATGAGGCTGGACATTGAGAACGCCCACCAGGTGGCCATGACAGCAGTGGATAGGGTGGCACAGATTCAGCCACAGGCAGATCAGATTCAGCATCCGAGGCCAGGTAGTATCATTGATTTTCAGAGGATACGGCCCAAGGAGTTCCGTGGTACAGAAGGGATCCTATACGCGGATGACTGGATAGAGCAGATTGAGGGCATCTTCAGGCTGGCGCAGATTCCAGACAGCATGCAGATAGAGGCAGCGGGCAATCAGATATTCGACCTCGCTTTGACGTGGTATCGCACAGATACGAGGATCGCAGCGCCAGGGCTTACTTGGGAGGCTTTCAAGAGGCTTTTTAAGGAGAAGTTTTTCCCAGATGTGGCGCTCAGTGCTTTGGAGAGCCAGTTTGAGGCACTCGTCCAAGGGAGCAAGACAGTGGACGAGTACGCAGCGGAGTTCTGCCGTCTGGACAGATTTGTAGATGGCTTGAGTGAGGCAGCAAAGGCGAGGAAGTTTCGCAAGGGCTTGATCCTGACCCAGTTTGAGGCGGTCAAGTCTTTGACCAGGAGCGACCGCGAGGCGACTTTTGAGCAGATAGTAGAAGATGCTCAGAGAGCAGAGGATGACTTGGAGCTCAAGTCCAAGAGAGGCAGGGATGATTCAGGCAGTGCCAGTGGTAGTGCGGGACCAGCTAAGCGTCCCTATGTGCAGAAGGCAGCGCAACAGGGTCAGGATCAGAGGTTGCCCACTTGTGCCTACTGTAGGAAGGCAGGACACACTTGGGATATTTGTAGGAGGAGGCTGAAGCTGTGTTTGTTCTGTGGATCCGCTGCTCACCAGATGCGAGATTGCCCTACTGCACCTCCATTGGGTGGAGCACAGGATCAGAGAGTTGGAGCTAGGCCATCTGTGGCACAGCATCATGCCCCGCACCAGCAGAGGGATACACCCCAGCAGGGCAGGGCTTATGCGTTGACGGTCGAGGAGGCCGATGCTACGGATGTCGGGTTAGCAGGTCTGTCTCTTATTTCTTCTTCCTATCCTTTTCCATTCCTGTGGTGTGCTTCATTAGTACCTGTTAGATTTTCTTTGTGCTGTGGTAGATAGTGTAGTGACCCCGATTGAGACTGTAATAACACGACCAGTAGGACCCTGATCTTGTATGTTGTTTAGGTAGAATTTCTTGACTGTGATTGTTGGGGGTTTGACCTAGAGGAGTGTGATTGACTTAAAATTTCGAGGACAAAATTTTCTAAGGAGGATAGGCTTGTCACCACCCCATTTCCAGAGTCGGGCATTTTTTTTATTTTTAATTTGGGTTAATTGTGTATTATTTTTAATTAATTGTATTTATATTTAATTATTGATTGTATTATATTTTTATTGTTTGTTTTAGGATTTTGGCTAGCCTGGACCCATGTCAGACCCTAGTGGACCCATGTCCGACCCAGCCCACACCCTTGTGAGAATTATTTTGGGGCTTAGATTTATTATTTTATTTTTAGGAGGTTAGTTGGAGAGATTTGGAACTAGTTTGAGTGCTTTTGGAACCCGGAACCCAAAACCGAGAGTTATGAGGGCATTTTGGGTATTTTTGCGACTTGTAAACCCTTATTACATGTGAGACCCGACCCCTATTCCCCATTCCCACCCGTGAGCAGCAGGAGCAGCCCTCCCCATTCCCATTTCCTTCTTCTTCTTCATTCTTCTTCTTCTCCACTTCTTCTTTCTTCTTCCTTCCTTCTCCAAGTAAGTTTCTCTTCCATTTTCTTCCTTCTTTCTTCCATTTCTTCTTCTTGATTGAACCCTAACCCTACATTCCTCCCCAACCTAGGTGGGTAGAGCCTAGATTTGGTGTTGGAGCTTGGATTTGAGGCTTGGAAGCTTGGATTGGAGGATTTGGAGCATTTTTGAGACTTTGGCTTGGGATTCCAACTGCCAAGAGGTAAACCCTAATTTTTCCCCTAGTAATTATTTTTATATAGTGTAATTAATAGTTTAGAACCTTCCTAGACCCATAGGCTACCCGTGGGAGGAAGTTGGAACTAGTTGGGTAGTGTTTGGAGACTTTAACACTAGGTTTTGTGTCAATTTCGGGTGAAATCCGAATTTGGCCCAATTTTGGGTGATGCCCTAGGTTAGACGGACCTAGGTAGACGTTGTCGGGTGTCTTGAGGGTGAGTGCGTGTCTCCGTTCGGACACGGGAAGCCGCGTCGCGGAGAAACGGGCGTTTCGGGCGAATTTGGGGCTTTTTGTCGTCGCCGATTCTAAGTACGTGTGCGTTTCCGCCACGGACCTAGAATCGATGCGGGAGCGCATTTTCTAGGATCTAAACATCGTTTAGGACGCGTGGGTAAATTTTGGGCCGATTCCGAGTTCGTTTTGTGTGCGTTTCAGGAGGTTTTCCGAGCCGCGCACCACGTGTTCGTCGAAATGACCGAACGGCCATTTCGACTTGATTTCCTCGTTTCGGGCTTGTGCGCGCGTTAGGTTAGTATCGAGGAGTGTGTGCTAGAGTTTTCGAGTTATATTATATATATTTTAGGGTGTTGGTGAGTGTCGGGGTCGTTGGGCGTGTGTGGGGCGTGTGGGTTGTGTGTTGTTGTGTGTTGTGTTGTGTTAGTGTTTGTGTCTATATTTATATATTTATATATATATGTTGGTGTGTGTTTCTATATATATATATATATATATATTTCTATTTATATGTATGTGTATTTATATCTATGTGCTAGTGTATGTGTGTAGGTGAGTGTGTGTGAGTGAGTGCTTGTGTGAGTGTGTGTGTGAGTGTGAGTGAGTGTTTATAGGTATATATATATGAGTTTATGTATATTAGTATATATTTTTATATATATATGTATGAGGGTTTGTGTGTAAGGTTGTGTGTTTGTGAGAGTGTGTGCTAGTGTGTGTGTGAGTGTGTGTGAGGGTGTGTGAGGTTGAGTGTGTGTGAGTGAGGATATATAGAGATATATATATGTTTAAGAGTGTGAGTGTGTGTGTATATATATATATATTAGTGTATATATATATATATATATATATATATAGATATATGTGTGTATGTATATATAGATATGTGTGTGTGTGTATTTATATGTATCAGTGTGTGTGTGTTTATATGTGTTAATATGTGTGTATATATAAATATGTTAGTAGATATAAGTTAGTGTGTATATATATCTATAGGGTTATATATATATATATATATATGTATGTATATGTATGTGTATATATATATAGTGATAGACATATATAGGTGTGTGTGTGTGTGTGTGTGAGATGAGGGGGGGGGACAGAATCTGGAACCGGCAGCAGCAGCAGCTGCTAGAGCAGCAGCAGTACATAGCAGCAGCTACAGCAGCATGTAGAAGCCCAGCAGAACTGGGATCTGCAACAGCAAACAGGGCAGCAGCAGCAGCAAATTGAACATCAGCAGCAGCAGCAAGGTTGAAGGCAAGCATGCAGCAGTAGCAGCGAGGCAAGTAGCTAGGTGTGAGAGAGAATAGATAGATAGCTAGAATTATAGATAACTAGATAGCTAATTAGTTAGATAGATAGATAGATGGTTAAATAGATTATTAGATAGTTATCTAGCTAGATTAATAGATTAGATATAAGATATATAGATGGTTTAATAGTTAGAATAGATAGTTAGATAGATGGGTTAATAGATAGATAGTTAAATAGTTAGATAGATACTAGATAAATAGGTAATTAGTTAGATTGTTAAATAGGTAAGATAGATTGTATTATAGATGGATAAGTTATTAGATACATAGATAGATAGATATATCTATGGATAGAAAAATAGGTAGATAAGATAAATAGATAGTTAGATAGCTAGGTATTTAGATAGATTAGATAGTTAGATAGTTACCTAGATAATAGGTAGATAGTTAGATGGCTAGATACTAGATAGGTAGATAGCTAGATACTTAGATATATCTATCTAGGAGATAGATATCTATTTACCTATACTTATATATATATATCTATAGATATCTTGATAGGTAATTTATATATATATATATATATGTTATGTTTGGTAAGGTAAATGGGTAATGGGTATATATGTGTGGATATATATGTATATAGGTAGATACCTATTTAGATATATATAAATATGATAGGTATCTATATTACCTAACCTAGATTAATATCTAGGTATGTAATTATTAGTTAGATAGCTAGTTAGAGGGGTTTGAGAGCGGTATCTCAATACCTTGAGATACCGAGGTATCTCAATACCTTGAGATAACCAAGGTATTGAGTTTCGAGCAAGGTTTTTGAGCATTAGCCTAGAAAATGTCTTGGAGTGATTTTTATATGCTTATGTGTATATATTTACGCGTGCTAGCATAGGTTTTAGAGGGTATAGGCGGGGTATATAGCCTAGGTTGAGGTATCGGATACCGAGGGTATCCCGGTATCTCAAGGAGGCGAGTTTGTGATTTTTGTAGCTTAATGAGCTCGGTTTGACCTAGAATTTCAGGAGCACCCTAGTTTAACCCAGACTTGACCGTAGTTGACTCGGTTGACCGCCAAAGTCAACTTTTGATCTAGATTTGACCTAGAGTTGACTTTTTGGACCCAGTGTTGACTTTTTGACCCAGATTTCACCGGTTTGACCCGTTTGACCTAGAACGACCCTAGAAACCTATTTTTAGTTATTTTATATTTGTTTAACTCATTAGAACCCTGTTTAACCTTGCTTTTCATATTAGGTCCTTGCGACACCAGTTCGGATCGCCAGTTGCTCAGGACGTCAGGCGAGTACATTCTCTGATAGTTTTCATTATTTGATGATTATTATGATTCAGCTTCTAGTATAGTATCATCTGATTATTCTGGCACAACACGGGACACTGATTGATATTTTTGGATTTATTTACTTGCGACACGTACATTTCATGTTTCTGGCCTCTATTCTGGAATTACTACTGGCATCACCTACTGGCATCACCTACAGGCATCATTCATGTTCAGGCTGGACTCATTTTGATTTGCGTGTCGGGTCTTGGATCCACTTGTATTAGTCGGGGCAGGGAAATACTCGAGTAGACATGTAAACATTCCTATCTGGCATCATCAGGAATCACTCCCTCTGGTCTAATCTGGAATGATAGCAGCCGCGCACCCAGTGCACGGTGAGCCGTACTTACCCCTAGCCGTTTACATGTCGAAACAAGTATTTCAAAGACACCGAGTTCATTCTTTATAGTCTGGACTCTCATGCATTTCTTGACTTGTCTCACTTACATGTTTCTGGACTTGACCCACTACATATTTTTCATGCTGGACTCACTACACGTTCATGTGCACGGACTTGATCTTAGCTTAGATTTCCTGTATCTTGCAGTTATTACTATTTTGCTCTGATATCCATGCATCTTTACCTTATGCACCAGTGACATATGTATATTTCTTGCTCCATACTTTATTTTATTCTTCTTGCTACTTGCTATAACTGTTTTATAGTTTTTATCATTTAAATGGAACTGCTGTTAGAGATGTACTTGCTCCAGTCCTGACTGGACATATTTTTTCAGAGTATCCGGAGGAGTGGTGTCCGACGTTTTATGGACCTGAGCCTGTCGACGGTGCAGACAGGGATCCTCTAGTTTAGGAGTGATTTTCGGGTTGGTAGCCGGGATCACTAGGACCTTGTTATTTTTATTAGCCTTAGCACCGAATTTATCTCCGATTTTGGATAGAGACCCTGTTTGTATATTATTTTGGATATTGTTGTATTATTATTGATGTTGTGGTTGTTATAGTAGTTGTTGTTGGTTAGACTTTATAGTTGTTAGATCACTGTGTTATCTTATCGTGCTTAGATTCGTGATTGAGTATATTGTGATTATCATTTATTATTTGCTCCTCCGTTTGGAGTTGAGATCTTGACAGGTTTATATTGTTTGTGTGGTTGCCCTCCTTTTGGGAGGTCATGGCCGATTTTTGTGTGAGATTATTATTTAGTTAGTTGACCTAGACAGCGTTCTACCGCCGATGCTGCGGCGTAGGCTGGACGTACCCACGACTCATGCCCGATTTTTCGGGTGCGGGTCGTGACAAATGTGGCAGCCAGTCTGCATAAGAGATAGAAATGGCGGCCTGACCGCACAGATACAAGAGACAGAAAGTATAGAGATTGAATATGTGCTTGTTATAGAACTGCTGCATCCATATAGAGTTTATCTTATAGAGCTACATTCATGCATTGGTCTTAGACAACTTGTGCACAAGGAAAGATCCCACGAATGGTTTTCTGGGATGCTGGGGACCGTTCGCCTTGGAGGGATTAGAGGAATACCTGAGGCAAAGAAGTCCTCACGATCAGGGGGTGTTCATGTCTATTAGATAGCTGGTTCATGTGTCAAAGCAGCTATATATTATGAGCGAGTATACATAGTGCAGTGCTAAAATGTGATAACATCACTGCTAATCTTGAACAAGGAGACTCATGGACCATCATATAGTTAGGTCGCATGCAAGGATTCGGCCTTCTTGCATACCTAACTGTATGATGCAGAGACGGACAGGGAAATGGAGCCTTATTTATATATTTGCATATGTTTCTAACTCGTATATCTGCTGCAGGATAACCGCTCGACGAAAGGGTAAGAACCACTGAATAAGTGATATGCATGTTATCGATTATGCTCTTCTATATTAAATGCTTGTATAGAGAAGTCTATTTTTCGTGTATGCTCCTATCTTATTCACATGATAAGATATTATTAATAAGAGAAAGATAAAGATGCTAAGAGAGAGGTGCTAAGATGATAGTCCACTAGATGCTTGCTAGAGTCCTCAAAGAAATGCATATGATTCACGAGACACGCTGCACACCAGAGATAGTATATAAATCTTCTTATCGTATATGAACTGCTTGTCTTTCCTGCTTGCTTATATCGAATATGAACTCCATTTTCAAAGATGTTTCCAAAAAAAAGAAGTAATATGACTATGTTCTTGTGCTGCATGTAACGAACATAGGTAAAACTAGAAAGATCACTAGTAATAAAATATTTTATAACATGATTACTTAGTGTGGTTTTCAGGGGATAAAGCTTCTGTTCAGTTGATTTTAGACTCACCAGTACTTTCTCCAAAGTGCTGACCCACCAACAGTTTGCTTGTTCGCAGGTGCTGGACCGTCCGAGGAAGCGATAGCCGTGCCTTATCCCAGGGACCCAAAAATCTAGAGTGGATGCCTTGAGACGTATGGAGATTGCTTGGAGATACTTTTGTATAGAGGGACATAATGTATGGAACGGTGTTATTATAATCGAGAGAAAGAGAGTGCTTGAGAGAACTGTAACCTCGGCCAAGCGCCGCTTGTAACACTTATGAATATCAATAAAGAGCTTATTTTTATATGTCATTGTGTTCTTTACTTTTCTGTAATATATGTGCCGCTGCTCCTGTCTTGAATAGCTTAATTGCCCTCGTTTAAAGCTTTGGCCTTGTGCAAGCGCATTTTAGGCTTGCACGATATCACGCCCGTGCGAGGACGATCGGTTCCGTAGGAACCAAGCGAGGACGAACGACCCCTGCGGGATCGGGGCGTGACATAATGGTATCAGAGCGACTCGATTCTTTGCCCATTTCGTTGCTATGACTCTGAGATGTGCCCGATGTTGTATTGCAATAGAGCGTTCCATACAATAAGTCCATAGATATTCTCAAAGATGCTAGCAAATTTTTTCTGGATTTGATTTCTTGCCTAGAGTTGTGCTTTCGTGCTTGTTAGAGATTGCTAGAGTTTTTGATTAAGGATGGTAAGGGATGAGGACTATCGCTGCTCGGGATATCGAAAGTTTCTCCTTAAGTTTCGAGGACGAAACTCTTTATTGGTGGATAAGTATGTAGTGCCCCGCTCCGCGTAGGTACTATGTATAAGAGATATCGCTTTTCTGGCTCGAGCGGAAGCCTTCTCGGAGAGTTTCCGATCGAAACAAAAGAAGGTTAATATAGGTGAGTGGGCAGAACTTTATTCTCTGATTCTTGCATGCCTTAATAATGAATCTTAGTTTTTGAATGCTTGTATTGCTTAAGAAGATTGTTCATAAGAAGAATGGTAGAACCTGTCTCAGCATGCTTAATAAGAGAACTCACATAGCTTGCCATTGAAATGAATCTACTTGTTTGCTTGCCTAACTAGAGAACTTGTATGCATGTCTAAAGAGAAAGAGATAGAACCATTGCCATACTAGTTAAAGATAGAAATGTGCATGCGCACAGGTATTTCACCAGAGACAACGACAGTTTGGTCAGCGAAGACATCCTCATGACAGAGTTCCTGTAGCACCGAGACATGAGCAAGCGGAGTTTGGTGTGTTAGAGCAGGTATTGGCCGAGGTCGGTCAAATCGAGGATAAGTTTTGAGATTCTTTCAGTCATATCTTTTGGGTTTCGTATATTCGATGAGTGGAGATAATCTTTCATCTCATTCTTCTGCCTTCGTATCTCGTGATACATGATGTATGTTATATGTCCCGACTATGATACGTCCTAGGCAGAGTTATGTTCTTGACTAAGTCTTTGGTACCGATTTATCTCGAGACTTGATCCTTGTCCATTTTTGGGAGTCAGCATAGGCCAGCGAGAATGAGTTCCTATTTTGACTAACTCAGGAGACATATGTATCTGTATGCCTCCAGTTCTTTCTCTTTTCTTTTGATTATGTGGATTGCTTGCGCCTTTGTTTATATTGCTATTGCTTTTATTCCATGCCTATTTTAATATGCTTGGTATTTAGTTAGCTGTAGTTCATGAGATTTGGTAGTTCATGAGATTTTCTGGATCATGAGTTTCCTGATAGGATCATAAGTCTTTTGCTTAGTCTATGAGTTTTCTTGCTTGGTGATCAGCTCGAATAGCCTAACAAATTTTGAGGACTGGATTTTTTTAAGGTAGGTAGAGATGTCACACCTGTTCCCAGATTTGGTATTCTTGAATTTATGATATTTAAAATTTTCTCTATGGATGTATTCATGATGTATTTTACATATTGATTCTTGTTAATTATGATATATTTTATTTAATTATATTCCTATTTATTATAGGAGACTACCCGAGACCTGTAGTGAACACCTTGGCAATTGCCATGAATCAATGCTAGAACCCGTATGTATGATGGATATCTGACCCGGTTCACTCTTGGAACCACTAAGCCTATTATGGATGGTTATGATTGCATGAGGATTAGTCATGACTAGAATGCCATTTTCCCTTCTTGTGTATATATACTCCTATTTCTCTCTCCTCTATTTTATTTTTCATTTTTTTCCTTTACTTGTTCATTCCTTTTCCTTCTTCCCTCAAGAGCTCCCAATCAAAACCCTAAGCCCTAGCCCTAGACTTGGATCTAGGAAGAGGTTTGTTAGTCCACCAAGGTAAGTACATCTTGCTCAAAGTGGCGAAGCCATAATTTTTTAGATTTTTTATATGATTAGTAAATTAAAATATGTTTGATGGAAAATGTTCTCCTTGATGTCCTCATTATTTTTAGTTCTTGGAGTTTTTGGTTTTGATGAACAATTTTGAGTAGATATGAGTTTCAAAGTTAGGATTTTTATGGCTTCCAAAAGTTTTCTTGGTTTTGATCTATTAAAACATGGCATTTTAGAAAAATAGTTTTTGTGGTTGATGGAGCACTTCATTTTGAGCATTTTGGCTTTTAGTTCACTTGATTCGGAGTTAAAATAAAGTTTTTACAAAGAAAGTAATTTTTGGGTTTTGGTAGCTTTTTCTTTGTCGGGAGAAGACGGAGTTCTTATGAGGCCAGTGCAATATGCTACCGAGACTTTCATGCGGCATGATCCTTATGCGGCTGGATTCTTTGGCGCATAGCCTACCAGTATGCATTCATTTTGTTGAAAGAATAACTGACCATAACACAAAGTGTTCTGGAGTTAAGTGACAGAACACCTTGTATTATGTTTGCTAGACGAATAAAAATTTCTTTAAGTCCAAGAGACCTCCATGCGGCATGAAACTCCATACGGCACCGACCCATATGCGGCAAGCAGGCATATGCTGCAAGTAGAGTATGTGGCCATTTTTTCTTGGATGCGTGACTCTCAACCCTTTTCCTTGTTTGGTTGTAAGGTTGCGCCAATGTGTCATAATAGGTCATGTACCAAAGCTGCATATTACACCTATACCTTATCTTGTATTGTGGTATGTGTATTCTGGATTATATTAATGTATTGTATCTTTGTCATGTTCATAATTGGTGAGTCGTACCCTGTTTCGGAGTAGTGTAATACCTTTTGTCCTTGTTTGGTTGTAGAGGTATCCTACTGCTCCGATAAAAAGTCATATGCTTGCAGTTGTGGCACGGATTTCTATTTTATGCACTTTATTAATTTTTTTTCTTCATTCACTTGTCCTCCTTTGTGGTACTTGCTCTCGGGGCCTGACCCCGCTGGTTTTGCTTGGCCAAGTTTAGTAGCAAAGCCCGAGGATCATATCATGTATCTAACTGATGGCGCACACCAGGAGGATGTCCGTCGAGAAACTTGAGTGGGTTTCTTCTCCCCCACTATGAGCATCATTTTGTATTACCTTTTGGCATTTAGCCGATGGCACTTGTTAGCCGATTTATCTGAACATTAGTTTCTCTACATGATTGTATATTATTCAGATAGTGGCTGACTTACAGTTATGTACTCTTGGCAATGTACTAGTGTACCATCCTGTATAACTAGTTTCATGATCATTCTGATAGAGTGTCATGGGCGCCTAACTGCTTTATCTTATATGCTCATTCTACTGTTTCTCGGTTGATGATTGAGACATAGAGATCCTTGACCCTAGGTGACTTGATTATAGTATGCACCCCCTTGTCTCTAGACAACCTTAGTATATTGCGGGTTACTTTGGTATTTCGCAAGGTATGGTTGGCTGAGTTACTCCCCCTCTCTCCAGTATTCTGGTTCTTGGGCGTGACAGAGATAGAATAATCGAAGATGCGATCAGGAGTGTAGCACAAACGAAGGATAACACAAATAGAAAATTGGGATTGAGTATGATATCGCTCGATAGAATTTAGCTTGAGTATGGATGTTATGATTTTGAATTTGGAAGACTTAATATGATATCGATAAGTTGGAAGATAGCATGGATTGATACAAGTTAGCAAATTTGTGGCTCAATGATTGAGATAAACGATAACGGACTTAATCTTGATTTGGACGAACGATCTTGAATCTAGTTCGAAAGATAACACTCGACATCAGACCTAGATGAGAAAGATTATCCCGTGGGAGCATTGGAGTGGTAATTTTACGTCCAGCGAGGATGATCGAACTCGCGGGAATATGTCCGATGATTATTCAGACGAACTCGATGAAATAGAATATAACGAAGGTGGATAGACTTTGTCTTGAGGATTTAAACTTAGTTGTTTGAGGAATGCTAGAAGTAGACTACGGATTGATCGAACGGTAACATTGAAGTTGGACGATTTGGCTAGACGAATTATAATCACGGTATGAATGGTCATTAGATTAACATGGCTTGGTGGATTAATATGTAACTTGGATAAAACAAAGTATAATGATACGGTATCTTGATCATTTTGATATAACTATAATATTAATGTTCTTGTCTTATACGAGCGTAACTCCTTGCTCATATATGCGTCATGCCCGGATTATAACGATTATCCCACGGGAGCGTTGGCGTGGTGATCTCACATCCAGCGGGGATGATTGAACTTGCGGGAGACCAGATCATGATAATTGAAGGATTATGTTAACTTGTGGTTCGACACGATAAGACGAGTTTAAGGATACAAGTAAATCGAAAGTGTTTCGAGGAGGAGTTAGTCTAGAACGTTAAGTAAATTATGCTTGATGGTTTCGTGAACGGATACGTAATTCATATTGGATGACTTAGAGTTTATGATTGAGATCAAAGATTTAGAAATTGAATCATGACTTGGTGGTCTAGACTTAGAAAAGATTGGATATATGGAGTCTATCAAAACGTATTCGAGAAGATAGACTATACGAGTCATTAGGTTTGGATGTGCGACATGGATATATCGTAAATTCGGTTGAACAAACGTGTCTTAGGAACGGCTTTGCTAAACGGACTCGGACCCTGTGCATTGAACGTGTTGATATGGATAGGATGATCTGTGCTCGATGTTTAGAAATCTAAGTAAAACAAGCTTGGATAGAATACCTCATATAAATAAACAATAGTTTGACCTTAGGAATTTGTGCGAGCATCGTGCAACAAATTTGTACGATAAGAATAGTATGCTTGAACTTGTACCTATGGCCTTGTGAGCTGACCTAGTAATTAGGCAGACGACCATATGTCGAGTGAAAGAATTTGTATGACTGACTTTAGAGTATTACTTGGGCAATCCATAGAACTAGGGGCAACAAGACTTAGAGTTAGGCTTGGAATGGTAAGTGTGTGCTATATTTGACACAAATGGAATGGATGATAGGACATAGACGTTAGTCGATAGATCGGATAGATCGTGCTTGATGGTAGTGCAATGCTTGGTTTGAGTGGGATTAAAAATGACTTAGATTTTAATTGACCCCGTTGGTGGTATCATCATGATTCATAAGACGAGAACACTTAGACTTTCCGAAGTCACTCCTCCGACTTCGCTATCGCTAAGCTTGGTTGATATATATATTTTTTTAGAATGCCTGAAATATGTGTACGATCCAAACTCGGTGATGTGCTAATGTCGAATGCTAGTGTAAGTGAATATGTTAGATTCACATGGACGAGTATAACAATCTGGGTAAGTTAGCCTTAGCCTAAGATCTTCGTACACAATAGATCATATCCCGTGTTAAGCTATATATATTTTTCGCTAAGGCGCACTAGAGACCGAGTCAGAGAACACGATGGTCAAGTGATATAGCTAGCTCGAATTGAGTGATATAGTCATTCAA
Source organism: Iris macrosiphon (assembly GCA_036927795.1). Lineage (NCBI taxonomy): Eukaryota > Viridiplantae > Streptophyta > Magnoliopsida > Asparagales > Iridaceae > Iris > Iris macrosiphon. The sequence goes on along the minus strand of JAYESA010000001.1, from coordinate 145,139,622 downwards.
TAGAATCTTGGTAAGAACAAATGTGACACAAAACGAGAAAAATGAGTTGGAACTTGTATTCGAAAGGGGTCTAAAGATACAGAGTAATAAACTTGAGTTAGATTCGATAGTACATAATAGAACGTGTTTCGCTCAAAAAGTCTCGAGGATGAGACTTGTTCTGAGTGGTGTATAATATAACGATCCACTCTACATCAATGGGGATAGCCGTTTCAAAATGGCACAGATATGATGACCCGTCCCACTTTGCTCAGGGAGAAGACTCGCTTGGGGAAAAGGATTCAACTTGGCCCTTCAGGAGTTTCAGACTTAGAATTTTAAAGCTCGGAGTATCGTTCGACCGATGCGAATCATCGCTAAGGTAGGTGGCTACGATGAACCTATTTTTTCTTAGCCTGCACACTTAAAAATAATGATGATACATGCTAGTCAATAGGCAAAATCACCTCTTGCATGCTAATAAAGAATACAACGCACTTAGGTAAGGGATTAATCCCATCTTGTATTGCTTATGTTAGAATATGAAAATAAAACTGGGCTTATAGTTAGACCCTCGCATGCTACCTTAGCTTCGTGTAAATAGACTCCGTTTTATTGTCTAGAACTGGTCGAGTTGATGTCTTTATGCTATATATATTATATGCAATGCTTGTCACAGAGATAATGCCACGGTATGAAAGCACAATACAAAACATGGTTCACTTACCTGAGGCAGGAAGACTATCAAAATAGTCGTTCCGAACCAAGTAACAAAAATATTGAAAGTATTCGGGACCATAAGGTCGCCAAGACGGTTTTTCGTAACGGGGACTACATAATGAAAGACTAGAAGAAGTGATAAGAAAGTAATAGAATTATTAAGTAAATGATCTAAATTGCACTGATAAGTAAAGAGAACAGGAATCGTTTCAGATGGCTCATAGCAGGCTCGTACCGCACTACCACCATCGTCGTTCGGGATGGCTTATATTGAGCTCACGCCACGTTACCACTATCGTCGTTCGGGTTGGCTTATAGCATGCTCGTGTCGCGCTACCACCATCGCCTTTTAAGAACAAGAAGTAAAAAGATAAGTGAACAAGGACAAATAAAAGAGACTTGCATCGTCGCGGACAACTTGTGTACAAGGTTTTGGGTTATTGGTTCCTGCGAACGGTCGCGGATGCATCGGGCCCATGTCGCCCTAGTCTGGAACAATCGGGTAGTCAACTAGCCAAATTAGCATGGAAGAGTCGGCCGCTCGCAATAGGGCTAGCTACTCGTGCTGCCATAAACATCGTCTGCCCGGACTACTATCCACAATAACTTGTAGGCCAGCGACTTTTGTTCATATTGATTAAGTTAAACTCGATCGCAGTAATCTGTTTGCGAGTCACTTGCATTAAAATAAGTAATCTGAATATAACACACTTGAACGACCTGAGTATCATGTATTTGAACAATCAAAGTAACAAAATAACCTGGGTATCACCTATCTTAGTATATCATTTTCCTGAGTCAGAAATATGCTCGTGACACTTATGTTTGCTTATATGTTTCCTTGGATTTCATTGTATATAATTGTGCTTGGTTTAACTTGGTTTTATTATTAAACAGGAAAGGACGAATGGTAAGTTGGTAAGTCTCGTCGTGTTACTCTTATATTGCACAGTGCACTGTCACACGAGTTAGATTTTATATCATTGCCATAAAACTGATCATAAGGCAAGACTAGAAAGTTAACTTAATAGTTGGTGCACGGAACTAATACAACGTTTTAGATTTGTCGAGCGGGCGAGAAGCCACCCCACCAGTGCATTCATGTATTGATAGCCCACCAGATTGCGTGCAGGACACGGAAGAACCTCGTTCGGTACAGAGTATCCCCTCGTGCGCGCTAAGGCATGGAGTTTGCTTGGAGCCTTGGAGTATTGCATCCGGAGTGGAGGCACATATACATGACATAATGTTGGAACATCGCCTATGTATCATCCCATGTTGTAAGCCGCTTGGCACATCTTTATTTTTTGGAGAGAGAGAGCTTGAGCGACTTGTAATCTCGGCCTAGCGACACTTGTAATATTTCTTGATTATAAATAAAGAGCTTGTTATTGTATCATACTTGTGTTTATTCAATATTTCTGCTATAATAACTTTGTAAACTAGCTATCGAACTATCGTTTACTCGTATCGTTTAATTTTTTACTGTGATAGAGACTATTTGTGCGACTCTGTGGCTTAGCTATTTCTTTATCGGTTCAGATCATGGCCTTATGCAAGCGCAGGTTGTGCTCGTGCGATATCACTTCTTGATGGGAATGATCGTCCTGCGGGAGCGCTGGTACAGTAATTCGCACCCAGCGGGGACAGTCGATCTTGCGGAAGATCGGGACATGACATGGGCTACCCGTACATGGGCTTGGTATTCCTCGAACGAGATGAATCGGACCCAGTATACCCGGGGCATGGCCAAAATCGTATAGGCCTAGGAGAAATTTGAGAGTGCTCTCCTATCACGGTATATCGAGGCATTCAAGCAGGCTTGCTACCTGGGCGCTGAAATGACGCTCACATATCAAGAAACGTGCTTCGATACGGGATATGACAAGACTTCCAACAGGCTTGCTACGTAAAGTTGGAACGATCTCGCATACTCAAGTAACGTGCTTCGACACGGGATATATTGGGACCTCAGGTCGACTCAGACTGAGAGGGTACGCACCAATGTTATGGCATTGCGGGACCTTCCGCAGGTATCATACTCTGGGCTGATGGGGCACACCATTTAATATAATGAGAGCCCAATATGACGCTATTTTTGTCAGTGGGTTGCATATAGATAAGAGACGGTAGGCTATCGAACGTTTGAGCTCGGAGGATGAATGTCATCTTGCGTCGAGCAAGAGTGTGCATATCGGCTATAGATCCAGAGTCTCTATTGAGGGAGGTGATTCAACGTGTTTTATGCATTTCATAAGCGAAACAAGTATCGCTTGAATAGTTAACGACGCGATCCGAATATAACATGCTTAAAGATCGAGGTGACCAAATATAACAAGTTTGCTTAGTGATGCAATCGAAAATAACATGCTTGTCTGCTTAATGGAATTCAATGCTATATGCGTATATACTTTGTTAACTTCAAAGTTTACATGCGAGCATAATTTACTGCTTTTGAGGCATGCTTCAACATGAACTAAAATTCATCTAGTTCAAATAGAAAGATCACCAAATATTCTGCATGATTTACATGATCACTTAGTGTCGGTTTAGGCGAGTGAGTTATCCCGTTTACCAGTACAGCTGAGTACTGACCCTCATTTGTGGGCACCCTATTTCAGGTACTCAGGTGCGAGATTTTAGCTTGGATATATGAAGAAATGATGGATGAATGGTGGATATCATTTGTGAGAAAGAGATATCAACGTGTGTTGTAAGCCAACTTGGCATATTCATTGGGGCTATTCAAGCCTTTGTAACCACTGCAATTATTAATAAAAGAGATTCACTTCACATACTCTAAATTTTTTATATGACTCTATATATCTTTCGATGTGACTCGGTGTTCTATATGAAAACCATTATATTTTATCTTCTTGTCTTATGCGTTGCGCAACCTAGGCACGCACGACATCACGCCCGGGGGACGATTATCGACTTTACGGAGTCGGGACATGACAAAGTGGTATATGAGCACCCGGTTAACTTTCTTGGATAATCATTCATTGTGTACAAATTCAAAGTTGCTTACGCGTATGGAACGACTCTTGACTTTACTTGATGCTACACTGGATGTTCCATATAATGAGTCTATATAAACTAAAAATATTATGTGTTTGCTGCATGTATAGTTTCTATCGATCGTAACACCGAGTAACACCATGCGGCTTTGTTGTATAGCGTACGGCAAGTCCAATCGAGCGATATTTGTTGCATCAGTGCAACAAGTCGATCTCTCGAACAATATCATATACGTGGTTACATCGGAACAATAACGGAAGGGTTGAATGGTTTGAGTAATAGCTTAAAATATTGGGAAGAAAATATTGCACGAGATGCAACATAAGGACGAGATCAACAGAAATAGTAAGTGATGGTGTATTTTGGTTGGATTTTATGTCAGACTTTGAGGAAGCAAACGTCAGGTTCGTAGTCGGTAGGATCACACGGGATGAAAAATTCAGAATAAATGTTAGTTCGAGGCAGTGGAAGTGCGATACGAATAGTGACTCGATTTCTGAGTGTTATATGACATACCACAAAGTAATCGACACGTCAGGACATTCAAATCGATAGCGATAAAATTACCCGCAATGGATGGGATAGTGTCGAGAGTCATTTAGAAAATTTTAGGACAATATATGACTCGAGTATTATTTGATGCATTATGTTCGAACGGCCGAGAATAAACTCTCAAGTCAAAAAAAATTTACGTCGAACAAGAATTCAAAAAGTGTTAGACCGACAGTTGGCCGAGAATAGCGAAGGAAAACGATAGCGGCCAGTTGCGCACAAGTGTACGAAGGATCGATGCAAATCTAGGAATAACAAGCATAGTCCATAGATTTATAAACGCAAGGGTATTGTTGGCTGGGCAGATGGACTCGTTTGGGAATGAAAGATTCAAAAATAGTTTATGTCACATAAAACATCAAGGACTTGATCGTTATTTCTTGTGACTCATGATTGCTAACTAGGTTACGCGACTGAGACATTGACGGATGCAAATATTTATGAGATGGTGTGATGATTGTGGCGTATCGAAATGGATATAGTTAGAATGACCCTACCGAATGGATTGGTGCACAAGTCATCGGAACTATTCGGCACAAATAAAATACGAAGGAAATTGACATAGAGATGGGAATATCAAAATGGGAGCAAGGATCATAAGGGATGGACCATGGAGGAAACTCGACGGGACTTGACGTTGAAATGATTTACAATATTGCTCAAGTGAAATAGTTACGCAGGTGAACTTAAGCAGAATGTAGGGAAACAGAACGGAGCAAGGGTACGATTCAGAATGTTCATGAGTAACGATAGAGAAGTCGTATCGATCGATCGAGAATTTCTTGATAATTAGGGGCAGAACGATAGAGTTAGTGGGATAAGCTAGCAGGTTTGGCGGTTCAATTAAGGATTATTTCACCGAGTATAGAATATCTCGGATATCGATAAAAGGGTAGATTGAGTTAGAACCTAAGATGGCTAGACGTTTTCTGGCTAGCGAATATGTTGGAAGGTAGTGCATACATTTTAGAATTTGAAACGTACTCTCATATTTACGTAAAATCCCATTAGACATGTCAAAATTGGTTTGGCTTCGGAATAAGATATTGTATGGTTCTTAGTAACTGTCCATCATTGATGATCCACAATTATCGAGCGTAGCTTCGGAGCAGATGACCCTAGAGACTTGATCGTCGAATCAAAGTAATCGTTGGAGGCCCATAAGATGACCCGATAGATAACACATAAGAGATTGTATCGAGGATAAATATTGAGTGGTGCATATTGAGGATAAGTCCAGGTGATCGAATATTAATTTGAGAATTTGATAGAATAGACTTTGGCTGAAAGTAACATAGCAGAATTTTGATGATTGGTGATTTCATTCTCGATTGAGTATTTAACATCAGATGTGTCGGGTAAAACGTTAGTGCCAGATGGAGTGATGCCTTTGAGAATCATCAATTTTATAGCGAGGACCGAAGGATAGTTAGCGTTGGTTATCGATTCGATCAACACTAGCGATATATGTTGAGTGCGATAGCAGATCGAAGCATTTCAAGAAATGAGATAGACGGGAATAGTTGATTTAAGTTAGTCCCTTGCATCTGGAAGACTTAGTACGTTGTCTGGGTAAGTCGCCTAGCGGGGTAAACCTAGACGTAGATGCGTCGATAATTAAGAAAGGATGGTCGTGAGAAATAGATGTCGCGAACAAAAGTGTGATTGAGGCAGAGAATGCTTATATATGTTGGACAGAGTCTATATCAAGCAAGAGTTCAGAAATAGTTGGACAAGATGTGGCTAATAGTTGGATGAAAGTATGTTATGGAAAACCCATAGCAATACAACGCATACGAAAAATTTTGATACAAAATATTTGAGTAACGAAAAGGTATTGCGGAGACTCGTTGCATTCGGATTACGCGATGGCTTGATGTAACGCGCATGTCAGATTTTTAGTTTGAAACATTTAAAGATGGAAATGTGGTATGAATCATGATATGAGGAGAGGTTGTGGCAAAAAAATTAGGCGTTCAGAAATAGTGCATATGCAAAAAGTTATGGGAATGGACTTTAAGGAAATTTTAGTCGGGAGTATGAAACAGTTGGTATTCTGGGAACGAAGTCGCACCAGCAACTTGTCTAATTTTGCTATCACTAAAAATGTATATATTTTGGGGACGCCTAAAATATATCTATGAATCCAAACTAAGGGATATATTGAACTCGAATGAAACTGTAGGGAAGCAATATAGAGTTAAGAAAATTGTGTGAGCGTTGCACATGAAATATAGTTAGTAAATTTGAGGCATTGTTTGAAATAGAGTATCAGTATTATCGAAAAGGAACGAGCATGGGTTTTGGTTCAAGGACGAACCTTATTTTGAGTGGTACATTATGTAATGTCCTACTCCGTATGATGTATTATGCTGAGTCAGATTAAAATAAGATATTTGGATTGGTTACATAATATAATTTGGAATAGAAACGAGGCATTGAGTTGCTTGCATTACGATAATACGGATTCGGAAACAAGTATTGATTCAGGTTCTAGTTTCATTTGCAGGCTTTTATACGGATCTTTCTGAGGTCGATTTATCGTTTTGATGCAAAAAGAAGCATGTAGTTAAGTATCGTGCAGCAAAATCAATGGTTTAGTTCAGAGCAGTACAGAGATAATGGGACTTAAGCGATGGTACAGTCTTCCTTGAATCCGCTCTGGTCGGATGATTGAGAAGCACGACCTGCTCGCATGGTTATACTAGTTAAGTAAATTATGCTTCGCATCAAACCACAAAAATTATTGATAGGCTGTATCGACTCAGGTGGAGTGATAGGCTATGTTGGCTCGGCAGAACTTTGAAGCAGATAAGTAAAGGTGGGCGGGCCTGACCCTTCTCCTATACTTCTTCATGCTTAATAAAATACATCAGTTGCGTGGTAGTGATATCATAAGATTCATCGAGCGTGGTTCGGAGAACATAAGTTATAACATAAGTTGAATACTAAGATAGAATATTAAAACAAAATGTATCAAGGCATGCATCAATGCGCACGAGTATCGAACGAGAACCATAAGATAGCTTCGTTAAATAAAACCGGCAGTTATAGTTCAAACTACGGAACTTTCAAGTCTGGATGCGATATCTCAAGAAAGGATACGATCTCAAGAATTGAATGGGGAATGGTGCCACGAAACTATTGATCAGGGATAGGGCTACATGGAACACTGTGTCGAGAAGCGGCATGGTAACTTAGTTGTAATGCCCCACAACCGTACGGTACATTATGCTGAGTCAGATTAAATGAGGCAATGGTTGGTTATATTTTAATTTTATGGATTTGGGAGCAAGTATTGATTTGAGTTAGTTTCATGTGTAGATCGCATGCGGAGTTTAATGGAATCAGATGTTCGTTCAGAGTAGTACTAGGATAGCAGGATTGGAGAGATAATATCGTCTTCCTTAGTCCGATCGGTCGGATGATTTGGAGAACATGGTCTGCTTGCACGGTCATACCAATTAAGTATATCATGCTTTATATTGGACCACAGATTCAAAAGATTGGCCGTATAGGCAAGACAGGGTGCTTAGCGGATTCAGACTTAGTGAGTGGGCTCTCTCCCTATTCCTCTACACCTTCATACCTAATAATATGGAATACACGTAATATTTTGAATACTTGGACTAGAATATTGGAATCATCGTACTGTGGCGTGCATAGAGTGTGCGTCGTTTGGTTGGATAGGATTTGGGGCTTAAGTTGGTCTTATGTTGGGCAGTTGGAGCTTTTAGTGGATTATCTTGGTTGGAACATCGAGGAACTTCGGGCGAGGGAGCGAGCATCCGTGCATAAGTATAAATTAGAATATTTTTTCAAGAAAAGCGTGCAGTTGTGGTTCAAAACTGGACAATTGCATCGGAGAGAACATTGTGCCACTGTTGGGATATTGTGCCACAGAGCTTTCGGAACGAGGGGTGTAGCACCAATCGGAGCATTGTGTCGAGAAGCGGCATAGTGCCTATGGAGATAACTTGAGATGATGCCTTGGGCTATAGTTAGAGAATGGTTATGGTGCATTGGATGGATCGAGAAGAGTATCATTTGGTGGGGTGAGAAGGCTCGATTCTCTCATAGTACCTACTATTGGAGTATTGTATTGGTCACGGATAATCTGTTGTGCATAGAATTTGGTTTCCTCGAACGGGATAGGCTCCGGGGCACCGGGACCATTCGGCCATGGAGGAAATAAATGGTAATGTGCCTTGGATATGGTACTGGCAGTTTAAGACGACCAGGCAGGCTAGCTACTAGGTGTTGGATCGGGTCAAACTCCAGTTGAATTAGTCCTTTAAGGCTTGGCTAGTGATTACATATAGATATGAGTTGGTTCAGTTTGGTTTGTGCATTCGTGCAGGCGGCGGCGCCACCTTGCCTCGGGCGAGAGTGTGCGCATCGATGTTTGGGTTACGAGGCTTAGATTGTAGCGTGATTCGATAGATTGGAGGCTTGGAGTGCGATGTGGTTCGATAGGTTCACGCTTGCTTCGGGTTTGAGTAGAATGGATTATATGCTTAGTTTCCTGAGTTTGGTTATAACTACTATTATATTTGCTTGAGTTGAATGCTTGCATTCTTAACCTACTTTACTGCTTTCCTTAACATATCATACCCCAGCCATGAAATGAATCTAGGATTCAAGTAGAAATATCAACATATAACTGTTTGCATTCACTATCTACTTAGTGTCGGTTTAGATGAGTGGGTTATCCCGCTCACCAGTACGGTTGTGTACTGACCCACGTTTGTGGCTATTATATCCAAGTACGCAGATGTAATGGCTTAGCTTGGATATACGGGATATGATGTATAGAACAGTAAGTAACTTTATAGGCAAGAGAAAGAGCAAGAGTATTGTATCGTCTTTGTGGCATTCTCCTTTGCAAAAAATTTCATTTGGACCCTTCGAGAGCTTCGCTGCGTATACTCTGATGTGTGCTTCGTATACAATACTTGACTTCCGCTGCAACTTGGTCATTTTGAAAACGATTATCCCGCGGGAGCACTGCAACATGGTGATTAACGTTTAGCAGGGACGATCGAACTTGCGGAAGATTGGGGCGTGACAAACTGGTTTCAGAGCGTCCGTTTTATTTTCTCGAACTTTGTCTTTTGGTTCATCACAAACTCTAAATAGCTTTCGTGTATCGTTTGGCTCTTGGCTCTACTTGGTGCCGCATTGGATATTTTATGCAATAAGTCTATATATTTATTGGTTGTGGGTGCATATTGTTCTTCGTTGCGTTGGTTGTCGTTGGTTTTTTGATAGAATCATGTAGAATCGTTTGGCGTTGTTGCATTTGTGTAGCAAGTTATGTGGAGTCATTATATTTGTGCAGCAAATTGAGAGGTATCGTTGCGTTGGTTTGGCTTGTCGTTCGGGAAGATTCTAGTTGCCTCAGTGGAGCAATTGGTTGTCAGACAAGATTGGTTATGTGGCATGTTGTGAGTAGAAACAACGGATGAGAATTGAACATTGCACGAGTTGCTCGTGTAGGGAAGGTGTTGGACGGAGTTTAAGTTTTGGGTAGAAATATCAGAAAGAGCGTTGCACGAGGTGCTCGTGTAGCGAGTGTGTAGAACAGTTGGGTATTGGCTTAGATTATTTGGATGAGATCGTTGCACGGGTTGCCCGTATAAAAAAATGTTAGACGGTTTGAGAAATAGTTGAAAGTATTGAGAATAGAACATGGCAAAAGTTGCATCGAGCAAGATCGACAAAAGAGTTAGATGGTTCATGTATTGGCTGAGTTTTGTGTCAAACTTTGAGTTGGGAATGACAAGATCACGCAGAATGGATGGTTCGAACGGATCTTGGATCAGTACAAAGAATAATGACGTGAGAATTGACTTAATTCGGAGTGGTATATGGTATACCACGTAGTTAAGTGGCATTAGAATATTTGGATGAACAACAGTAAAATTGTCACGACGAACGCGGTTAACAGGAATATAAGTTGGTTAGTGCACATCGGCTGAGTTATGTATCATAATATGGAGCAAGCGAATGTTCAGTTGCGATCGACATGATAGTCACGGGATAGTTGGTTCAGAATAGACGTTCATCAACGTAGAGTAAATCTGGACAGAGAGTGACTCTATTTCTAAGTGGTATATGTGTGCTACGGAGAGGTGTACATATTGGAAATATTCGAAATAAGATAAGCGATAGGTTTGCTCACAACAGATGGGCTATTGCAAAATTGTGTCAAAATTGGTTTAATAGGTTTGACACAGGTATTCTTCGATGCGTTGGATTTGAGTGATCAGGAACGAACTTGTGTAAATAGAACTTTTGTTGGATGAGAACGAAACAAGCAATGGAAGGAGTGTTTGGAATTCGAAGGAGTGATGCGGACCAAGTATTGGAAACAAGATAAGATCGATCAAGATGAAAAGCTGAATATCAGATATCTCTAGCGTAATTTGGAAGTTTAGTGGAGCATTCATTGATATAAAAAGAGAGTTGAGCATAAGGAATAAACAGTTGGGGCATGCATGCGCGAGCGATGGTTGTATCAAAGAGTAGCGAGCATAAATTATAGATTTTGGAAACGCAAGTGAGCAGTTGGTTGAGCAGATAGAACATGATTAGGTTTTGGAGGAGCAATATGATGGATTCGCACGAGCTTGAAGGATTTTGGATATTGGCGCTCGAGAAGTTTGACTCAGAGTTTAGCGGAAGTAAAATTTGGCGAAATGGTACAACGATGGTGGACATATTCTCTAGAAGACGTGAATGGGCATGAGACAAATCTAGTTGATATTAAGTCACATTGAAAGTTAACACTTGCAGTACTGAGACGGATTGAGGCAACAAGTAAAGGCGATATGAATTTGAGATTGTGTTGGAACTTGTACATGAGTCATCGAGAGCGTGTGGATGAATCGGAACACGAAGAAATCAAGATGGGCTAAGGAAGGGAAAAAGGACAAGGATTGTGGGGGATAAACTTTTGAAGATAGCTAAACGAGAGAGCAAGAGAGCAACATTGAAGCAAATTATTGTACTGCTCAAGCAAGTTGTACGTGCAGTGTAAAGCTTGCGAACGGATAAGAAACGGAGCAAGTCTATGGTTTCGGAAATAGTTGCAAGTGGTGGTGCAAGAAGTCGAATAAGGCGGATCAAATTTTTGATGGATTCAGGGCAGAACGACGGATTGATGGAATATGGTTTCAACGAGTGCAGATCGACGATTGGTGGCAGGGATAGATAGTAAGACTCTAGGTAGTTAGGTGGTATTTTATTGACAGATACGTCAAAGGTAGTACATGAAGTGCTCGAATTCAGAAGTTTGTTCAGATCGAATTATTGGGTTATGGCTTAGATTTGCAAAGAAGAATAGTATGGTTCATAGTAACTGTCCATCATGATGACTTATAATTATCGAGCGTAGCTTCGGGATAGCTGACCCTAGAGACTTGACCGCTAAATCAAAATAAATATTGTAGACCCATAGAACGACCCTTGCGGTGGCGCATTTGAGAATGCGTTGAGGGTAGATGTGAGTGGTGTATGTTGAAGATAGGCCTAAGTAACTGAGCGTTGGATTTGAGAGATCCTTGGGATATCTTTAAGCTGAAGATGCAGCCAGAAGATCAAAGCGCAGATTTTTGAAGATGGTATCGCCTCTGAATCGTCGTGTCCTAAAAGGGAATAGCATTCATATGAATTGACGATTGTATAACTAGCTTTAAGAAGTTAAAGTTGCAGCTCGTTCAGATCAAATTCTTGTACTACCGGATGGGACAGATATACCTTAGATCTACAAGATAAAATTGAACTTGGTTTGCAGTACACGCTCATACAGAGGGCGAAGGTGATATCCTGTGCTTCGAGACAGTAGAAGCAGCACGAAGAACTATTTCATGCGCGACCTAGGAATTATGGCGAGTGTGTCCACGTTAAAATCTTGGCGACACTATCCCTATAGCGTGGCGATAAAATCTTCGTAGATCACATGAACCTCAATATAGATATTCATCCAGAGAGGTATTAAGAGTGAGGCAGAGGTGTTGGGCCGAGCTGATCTAAGAGCATAGTTCGATGTTTGGGTAAGTCGCCTAGCTGGGGTAGTATTAGTTGTTATGATCGTTCGGAGCATGAGATGATAGTTGGAGATGGCGCATGTAAAACATGGTATGATTGGAGTTATGCTAGAGTTTAGTGGGTTGAGCTTGGACGGTGCCAATAAGAATTCAGATTGGACGATAGGGCCTTGCAGCGCAAGGACTTAGACAGTTTGTTGGATCTTGCTAGAAAATGGATTGAGTCAAAACACGAACTGATTTGAGTCATATGGAGAGATCGTCAGAGGGGAATCATCATGTTTGAGAATAGTGCTTGTGCGAATGAGTTATGGGATGAACGTCAAGATCGGTTCAGTCGAGAATGAAGCGATAAATTTCTCGGACATGAAGATACCCTTATAACTTGTCCAAATTTGATATCGCTAAGGTCGGCTAAAATATATATATTTCAGGGATGCCTTAAATATGTGTATGATCCAAACTAAGCGATATATTGAATTCGAATTGAGCTAAAAGGAGAATGTGGGAATATGAAAATTGTGCGAGCATTCAGCGCGAAGCGAGATGTTGAGTCTGGATCAGGAGAATATGAGTTGCACAGAGCGGAGTTATGAAATGGTCAAGCGGCATACGAGAAAGGAATGAATACTAGTTTGGTTTGTGGACGAACATTATTCTAAGTGGTATATTATGTAATGCCCTACAACCGCATGGTACATTACGCTGAGTCGGATTAAACGAGATAATGGTTGGTTATATTTTGATTTATTGGATTTGGAAGAAAGTATTGATTTGAGTTGGTTTCGTGTGCAGATAGCAAGCGGAGTTTGATGGAATCAGATGTTCATTCAGAGAAGTACTGGGATATCAACATTGGAGCGATAATGCCGTATTTCTTAGTCCGATCGGTAGGATAATTTGGAGAGCACAGCCTGCTCGTACGGTCATACTAATTGAGTAGATCGTGCTTTATATCGGACCACAGATTCAAGGGATAGGACGTATCGATAAGGCATGGTGCTTAGCAGATTCAGACTTGGTGAGTGGGCTCTGTCTTTTCTCCTATACTCCTCCATGCCAAATAATATGGAACACACGTAATGGTTTGAATACTTGGACTGGAATATTGGAATCACATCACTGCAGCATGCATAAAGTGTGCACTGTTTGGTTGGATAGGATTTGTGGCTTGAATTGGTCTTACATTGGGCAGTTGGAGCTTTAAGTGAATTATCTTGGTGGGAACATCGAGGCACTTTGGGCGAGCAATTTTTAAAGATGGCATCGCCTCTGACTCGTCGTGTCCCAAAAGGGAATTACATTCATATGAATTGACGACTGTATAACTAGCTTCAAGAAGTTAAAATCGTGGCTCGTTCAGATCAAATCCTTGTACTACTGGATGGGACAGATATACCTTAGATCTATAAGATAAAATCGAACTTGGTTTGCAGAACGTGCTTATACAGAGGGAGAAGGTAATATCTGTACTTTGAGGCAGTAGAAGCAGCACTAAGAACTATTTTATGTGCGACCTAGGAATTATGGCGAGTATATCCGCATTGAAATCGTGGCGACACTATCCCTATGGCATGGCGATAAAATCTTCGTGGATCACATGAACCTCAATATAGATGTTCACCCAGAGAGGTATTAAGAGTGAGGCAGAGGTGTTGGGCCGAGCTAATCTAAGAGCATAGTTCGATGTTTAGGTAAGTCGCCTAGCTGGGGTAGTATCAGTTGTGATGATCGTTCGGATCATGAGATGATAGTTGGAGATGGTACATGAAAATCATGGTATGATTGGAGTTATGCTAGAGTTTAGTGGGTTGAGCTTGGACAGTGCCAATAAGAATTCAGAAATAGTTGAACGATAGGGCCTTGCAGCGCAAGGACTTAGTGCGTATGTTGGATCTTGCTAGAAAATGGATTGAGTCAAAACACGAACTGATTTGAGTCAGGTGGAGAGATCGTCATAGGGGAATCATCATATTTGAGAATAGCGCTTGTACGAATGAGTTATGGGATGAACGTCAGGATCGGTTCATTCGAGAGTGAAGCGATAAATTTCTCGGATATGAAGATACCCTTATAACTTGTCCAAATTTGCTATCGCTAAGCTCGGCTGAAATACATGTATTTCAGGGATGCCTTAAATATGTGTATGATCCAAACTAAGTGATATATTGAATTCGAATTGAGCTATAAGAAGGATATGGGAATATGGAAATTGTGCGAGCATTCAGCGCGAAGCGAGATGTTGAGTCTGGATCAAGAGAATGTGAGTTGCATGGAGCAGAGTTATGAAATGGTCAAGCGGCATACGAGAAAGGAATGAATACTAGTTTGGTTCGTGGACGAACCTTATTCTAAGGGGTATATTATGTAATGCCCCATAATCGCACGGTACATTACGCTGAGTCGGATTAAACGAGATAATGGTTGGTTATATTTTAATTTATTGGATTTGGGAGAAAGTATTGATTTGAGTTAGTTTTGTGTGCAGATAGCAAGCAGAGTTTGATGGAATCAGGTGTTCATTTAGAGCAGTACTGGGATATCGAGATTGGAGCGTTAATGCCGTCTTTCTTAGTCCGATCGATCGGATAATTTGGAGAGCACAGCCTGCTCGTACGGTAATACCAATTGAGTAGATCGTGCTTTGTATCGGACCACAGATTCAAGGGATAGGCCGTATCAATAAGGCATGGTGCTTAGCGGATTCAGACTTGGTGAGTGGGCTCTGTCCTTTCTCCTCTACTCCTTCATGCCAAATAATATGGAACACACGTAATGGTTTGAATACTTGGACTGGAATATTAGAATCACAGTACTGTGACATGCATAGAGTGTGCACCATTTGGTTGGATAGGATTTATGGTTTGAATTGGTCTTGCGTTGGGCAGTTAGAGCTTTGAGTGGATCATCTTGGTGGGAACATCGGGGCACTTTGGGCGAGCGAGCTAGCGTACATCCGTGCACGAGTCTCAGTTGGAACATTTTGTCAAGCAAAGCGTACAGTTTTGGTTCAAAATCGAACAACTGCATCAGAGAGGGCATTGTGCCACTGTTGGGGCATTGTGCCACAGAGCTTTCGGAGCGAAGGGTGTTGCACCAATCGGAGCATTGTGTCGAGAAGAGGCATAGTGCCTACGGGAATAACTTTAGATGATGCCTTGGGCTATAGTTGGAGAATGGTTATGTTGCATTGGATGGATCGAGGCGAGTATCGTTTGATGGGGCGAGAAGGCTCGATTCTCTCGTCGTACCTACTATTGGAGTATTGCATTGGTCACGGACAACCTGTTGCGCACATGGTTTGGTTTCGTCGAACGGGATAGGCTCCGGGGCACTGGAACCATTCTACTATGGAGGAAGCAAATGGTAACGTTCCTTGGATACGGTACTGGCAGTTCAAGACAACCAGATAGGCTAGCTACTCAGCGCTGGATCAGGTCGAACTGCAGTTGGATTAGTCCTTTATGGCTTGGCCAGTGACTTCATATAGATAAGAGTTGGTTCAGTTTGGTTTGTGCATTCATGTAGGCGACGGTGCCACATTGCCTCAGGCGAGAGTATGCGCATCGATGTTTGGGTTATGAGGCTTGGATTATGGTATAATTCAATAGATTGGAGGCTTGATGTGTTTCGATAGGTTCACGCTTGCTTCGGGTTTGAGTAAAACGGATTGCATGCATAGTTTTCTTGAGTTTGGTTATAACTGCTATTATATTTGCTTGAGTTGAATGCTTGCATGCTTAACCTGCCTTACTGCTTTCCTTAACATGTCATACCCCTGCCATAAAATAAATCTAGGATTCAAGTAGAAAGATCACATATAACTGTTTGCATTCACTATCTACTTAGTGTCGGTTTAGACGAGCGGGTTACACTGCTCACCAGTACGGCTGTGCATTGACCCACATCTGTAGCCATTATTTCCAGGTACGTAGGTGTAGTACCTCAGCTTGGATATATGCGACATGATATATGGAATAGTAAGTACCTTTGTGGGCAAGAGAATGAGCAAGAGTGTTGTATCGCCTTTGTGGCATTCACCTTTGTGGAAATTTTTATTTGGACCCTTCGAGAGCTTCGTTGCATATACTTTGATGTATGCTTGGTATACAATACTTGACTTCTGTAGTGCCCCGCTCCGCGTTGGCACTATGTACAAGTGATATCATTTTGCTTGCTCGAGTGAAAGCCTTCTCAGAGAGTTTTCGACCGAACCACAAGACGATTGATCTAGGTGAGTGGGCAGAACTGCATTATCTGATTCTTGCATGCCTTAATAATGAATCTGAGTTTTCTACTGCTTGTTCTAAGAAGATAGTTTTATAAGAAGAATGATAGAACCTGACTCTGCATGCTTAATAAGAGAACTCGTATTGCTTGTCATTGAAATGAATCTGCTTGCCTAACTAGAGTACTTGAATGCTTGTCTAAGAAAGATAGAACGATGCCATTATATTCAGAGAACCTCGTGCCTTGTGATTTGTCCCATTTACTCATATGGATTTATTGTTTGTAATATTGTCCCTCCACTGCATACTCAATCATTTTGATGATAGACACAACTTTAAAGATGTTGCCTTATGTGGGCGCAACCCCAGGCTCGCACGACATCATATCCCAATGGAAACGATCGTTCCGCGGGAGCCCTGGCACGATGATTCGCGCCCAGCAAGGGCGGCCGATTCCTGCTGGAGATCGGGGCGTGACATAAAGGTGTCAGAGAAACTCAATCGTCTGGCCTTACGCCCATTTTGCTGTTGTTCTTAGATAACGATTCCTTGTGCATTGATATCGTTACTCAGTAGAGCGTTCCATACAATAAGTCCATAGATATTCTTAAAGTTGCCGGCAAAAGTTTTCTGGATTTGATTTATTGCTTAGAGTGTGCTTTTGTGCTTGTAGATGTCTAGAGTTTTATTGAGTTCTTGATTGCTAGAGTTTTTGATTTAGGATGGTGAAGGATGAGGACTATCTCTGCTCTAGATATCTAAAGTTTCTCTTTGAAGTTTCGAGGATAAAACTTTTATTGGTGGGTAAGTATGTAGTACCCCGCTCCGCGTTGGCACTATGTACAAGTGATATCGCTTTGCTTGCTCGAGTGGAAGCCTTCTCGGAGAGTTTTTGACCGAACCAAAAGACGATTGATCTAGGTGAGTAGGCAGAATTGCATTATCTGATTCTTGCATGCCTTAATAATGAATTTGAGTTTTCTACTGCTTGTTCTAAGAAGATAGTTTTATAAGAAGAATGATAGAACCTGACTCTGCATGCTTAATAAGAGAACTAGTATTGCTTGTCATTGAAACGAATCTGCTTGCCTTACTAGAGTACTTGAATGCTTGTCTAAGAAAGATAAAACGATGTCATTGTATTCAGAGAACCTCATGCCTTGTAATTTGCCCCATTTACTTAGATGGATTTATTATTTGCAACATTGTCCCTCCGCTGCATACTCGATCATTTCGATGATAGCCACAACTTTAACGATGTTGCCATATACGGGCACAACCTCAGGCTCGCACGGCATCACGTCCCGATGGAAACGATCGTCCCGCGGGAGCGCTGGCGCGGTGATTTGTGCCCAGCAGGGGCGGCCAATTCCTGTGGCAGATCAGGGCGTGACATAATGGTACCAGAGCAAATCAATCTTCTGGCCTTACGCCCATTTTGCTGCTGTCCTTAGATGACGATTCTTTGTGCATTGATATCGTTACTGAGTAGAGCATTCCATACAATAAGTCCATAGATATTCTCAAAATTATCGACAAAAGTTTTCTGGATTTGATTTGTTGCTTAGAGTTGTGCTTTCGTGCTTGTAGATGGCTAGAGTTTTATTGAGTTCTTGATTGCTAGACTTTTTGATTGAGGATGGTGAGGGATGAGGACTATCGCTGCTCTGGATATCGAAAGTTTCTCCTTGAAGTTTCGAGGACAAAATTTTTTATTGGTGGATAAGTATGTAGTGTCCCGCTCTGCGTTAGCACTATGTACAAGTGATATCGCTTGGCTTGCTCGAGTGAAAGCCTTCTCGGAGAGTTTTTGCCCGAACCACAAGACGATTGATCTAGGTGAGTGGGCAGAACTGCATTCTTTGATTCTTGCACGCCTTAATAATGAATCTGAGTTTTCTACTGCTTGTTCTAAGAAGATAGTTTCATAAGAAGAATGATATAACCTGACTCTGCATGCTTAATAAGAGAACTCGTATTGCTTGTCATTGAAATGAATCTGCTTGCCTAACTAGAGTACTTGAATGCTTGTCTAAGAAAGATAGAACGATGCCATTGTATTAAGAGAACCTCGTGCCTTATGATTTTCCCCATTAACTCAGATGGATTTATTGTTTGCAACACTGTCCCTCCGCTGCATACTCGATCAATTCGATGATAGCCACAACTTTAAAGATGTTGTCTTGTGCGGGCGGAACCCCAGGCTCGTACGGCATCATATCCCGATGGAAACGATTGTCCCGCGAGAGCGCTGGCGCGGTGATGCGTGCCCAGCTGGGGCGACCAATTTCTGCGGAAGATTGGGGCGTAACAACTTTCGCTGTAACTTGGTCTTTTTGGTGATAATTATGACGTTTGATGTCATCTCCTTATGCGAGCACAACTCTAGGCTTGCATGACTTCACGTCCCAATGAGAACGGTTGTATCTGGGGCATGGTCAGAATCGTATTGGCCTAGGAATAATTTGAGAGCGCTCTTCTAGTACGGTATAGAGAGGCCTTCATGAGGGCTTGCTACCTGGACGTTGACATGACACTCGGATATCAAGAAATGTGGTTCAGAGTGGGGTATGGCGAGACTTTCAGCGGGCTTGCTATCTAGAGTTGGAACGATCTCGCATACTCAAGTAATTTGCTTCGGCACAGAACATATGGGGACCTCAGGTCGACTCGGACTGAGAGGAAACACCCCAATATTGTCATGGTATTGCAGGACCTTCAATAGGATTCGCACTCCAGACTGGTAGGGCACGTCATTTAATCTAATGAGAGCCCAATATGACACTCGTGTCATCAGTGACCTGAATATAGATAAGAGATGGTGGGCTATCGAACATTTGAGTCAGGAGGATGAATGTCACCTTGCGTCGAGCAAGAGTGTGCACATCGATTATAGATTCAGTATCACTATTGAGCGAGGAAATTCAATGTATTTCATGCATTTCATAAGCAATAGAAGTATTGCTTGCTTAGTTAACAGCACGGTCAGAATATAACATGCTTAGAGATCGAGGCGACCAAATATAACAAGTTTACTTAGCGATGCAATCGAATATAACATGCTTGTCTGCTTAATGGAATTCAATGTTATATGCGTATATACTTTTATAACTTCAAAGTTTACATACGAGCATGATTTACTACTTTTGAGGTGTGCCTCAACATGAATTGAAATTCATCTAGTTCAAATTGAAAGATCACCAAATAATCTGCATGTGTCACTCCCCTTTCCAGGTATACGTACTTGAAACGTATTATTTCTTGCTTGCATGATAATTATGTTGCATGTAATAGAGACTAGAGCCATTCTTCGGTTTAATTTTAATTTGGCTCATGGTTTATTTTATGGATTGGGTTGTTCATGGTTTGAACCCATGGTCGAAACCTCAACCCTCTTCATATATAACCCAAAAAACATCTATTTCTCTCTCTCTCTCTCTTCATAACTTTATTTCATTTCTTTTTCTTCCTTAGGTCTTCTCTCATATTCCATAGGCAAGTACGTCTTGCATGTGAAATAGAGAATCCCTCTATATTATTAGTCTATTATGCTTGTTGTGTGTTTCTTAATATGTTTAGAACTTGATATTTTTGGATTTGGTGGATGGATTAGTGTATATCTACATTTTTAAGTTATAATTTTTTATGGGTTTTATGAGTTTTTCTTGTTTTGATCTATTAAAACTTGTTATTTTCGAAAACTAGTTGTACTAAATGTTTGAGCTTTTCATTTCATGCATTTTTGGCTTTTGAATCACCTCATTTGGAGTTAAAATGAAGATTTTATGAAGGAAACAAATTCTGAAGCTTTGTTCTCGAACATGTCTGGCAGGGACAATGAATAGTTGTTGCGCTCAATGCGCCGTGCACAAAAATCTAGCTGAGCGTAATGTGCTGTACATGAATTTCTTGCTGCCTCATGTGCCGCACGCATCGATGCGCCAAGTCCATCATTCCCTCGTCGCGAGAAATACGCCGTGCATGGAATTCTTATTGCGCGCAGTGCACCGCGTGCATCAACCCTCGTCACGCTCATTGATGCGTCGTGCACATCAATCCTTACCGCGCAGCAGTGCACTGCACATAGAATTCTAGCCACGCACTATGCGTCGTGCACAGAATTCTTATCGTGCACAGTGTGTCGTGCGCATGATGACCCGGATGGCTATTTTTGCCTATTTAACTGATTTTCTATCTATAATCTTGTAAAACTCAAAACATAAAAGTTGTAGATCTTTGTCTTGCCTTTCCAAATCTTTTTTATTTATCTTATTTGGATTTTGGATGAGCGAGTTATGCCTAGTTTTCTAAACTGTATCAAATCTTGTTTTTAGAAATTTTATTGGACCTTGTGATTTCATGTGTTGATCTTGGTAATTGCAAGTGTATATGGATTAAGTGTAACTATGTGATTAAATTAACAATGTATTAGACCCAACCATGTGAAGACTTAGACCATGCGCCAAGTGGCTATACTACCTATGTGCATGGCATATACATGTGTTGAACAAGACTTTACATGAACTAGACTATGTGATAAGTGACTTACCAGCCATGTGCATGACATGAGCTACCTATACAAGTGATAATGATTCATGTGACCAACTGTTAAGTTTGGTAACCGCGACTCAATTTCTCGTATCCGTGCTGTTACAATTATTGCGTGTTAAGTGTACATGATCTAAATGTGCACTAAGGTGCGACATAAAGTGTTACGTGTTAAGTGATTCCATGTTTAGGTTGTGCATCAAGAATGGTTCCTATAATTCGTGAACATGTGATTCTATAATATTTTTCCCAGCAACGGCATGATGTGTGAGTCAAGTACCAAAGCGTGGCTAGGATATTAATTTCTGAATGTTGCATACATGTTCGAGGGAATCCAGACTGAACTTCTAATCCTTATATAGATTCGTATCTAGTGTGCCCGTACTTTGTACGATATCTTAAGGAAAATTCTCATATGACCACGCCTTGAGACTTTAATGCAATGTAGGGTTAATTAGCCAACAAAAATTTGTAGATCATGGTGAGGGAAAGGTATCCAGAGATCGTTACAATGAACCTTCTGGCGTCGAGTGGCCACCACAGATACTTTATATCATCCGCCTTAGTGGAGTGGAGTATCTGACTTATTATAAATATGCCGAGCCATTATCTCCCTAAAGGATCATTGGAACTGCTAATATCGTGACCTAGCGCAGTGGCCCTATGGGGAACTGGTGCAATTCGTAAAGTGCGTGTATAATAACTTATTGGCTCGGTTAGCCCATGTTCTACAATAGCGTAATCTAAGGATACCTATTATGCATTATTTCTGAGATAGCCTTAGGCTCCACAATAGCAAGCTATACAATTGATTGGCCGTTTATAATAACCGAACATGGTTGTGATTGTATAATTCTGTTAGTAGTCTAGGGACATTGACTATCATAGTGTGATGGTTCAACCATTGTCCTTGTTTTCTTGTAGGGTTATGACGTTGTGCTAGGATAGGCTGTACACCGAGTTCACGACACAGAACTTATATATATATATATATATATATATATATATATATATATATATATATATATATATATATATATATATATATATATATATATATATATATATATATATATATATTTCTTGGGTTTTTGTTTCTCTATTTCGTGCCTCCTTTGTGGTACTTGTTATTTGGGGTCTAACCCCACTGGTTTTGCATGGCCAGGTTTCGAGCCTGCACCCGAGTATACAGCGTACTTTCCTCCGACTCATGGTGCACACCAGGAGCATGGCCACCAAGGATAACGAGTAAGTTTCTTCTTTCCTGCTCGTCATTATATATTTTACTCTTTTGGGCCTTTAGTTACCGGCACCTGTTAGCTGGCATATCTAGACATTTAGTTTCCTTTTCATGACTGTATATAAATCAGACTATAGCTGTAATACTGTCGTATACTTTTTTTATTCTACCAGCTTCTTATTTTGTACAGCTGGTCTCCAGAATATTTTAATAGAGCGTTGGAGACGCCTTATTGCTTTATTATATATGTTATATGATTTTTGTTTCTTGTTTGATTGATTGAGACATAGATGTTCGTGTCACCCTAAGTGGCCTGATTGTAGCATTCACCCCTTTGTCTTATTACAGCCGTGATCGTCGTACGACGTATAGTACCTTGTACGGGGTATCTAGCCGTATCCATCTCTGTATTCCGGTACTGGGGCATGACATCATGTTTTACATGATCACTTAGTGTCAGATTAGGCGAGTAGGTTATCCCGCTCATCAGTACAGCTGAGTACTAACCTACGTTTGTGGGCGCCCTATTTCAAGTACTCAGGTTCGAGATTTTAGCTTGGATATACGAAGACATGATGTATGAAACGGTGGATATCATTTGTGAGCAAGAAAGATCAACGAGTGTTGTAAGCCAACTTGGCATATTCAATGGGGCTATTCAAGCCTTTATAACCGCTACAATTATCAATAAAAAAGCTTTGCTTCGCATACTCTGAATGTTTTATATGACTCTATATATCTTCTGTTATGACTCTGTGTTTTCTATGAAAATTAATATGTTTTATCTTCTGGCCTTGTGCGTTGTGCAACCTAGGCACGCAATGATTATTGATTTTACGGAGTCGGGACGTGACAACAGTTACACACAGATCGAGAAGACGTCAACATCATTATTTTTTTAAATAACAGGTACACATGGCACTATGTGCAATCGCTCGGCCAAATGCGCATAAGGATACATGCGTATGTAATCCTTGGAGTTCTATCTCCTCATCATACGCAGCTGAACAGTTATAAATATGAGAGGATAATGCGCATTAAATGTGCATATTAATGTGCATACGTTCAGTTACGTATTGAATATGCATACGTTTCAGATAATATCAGTCATATTAATGTGGACTTTTAAATTTTATAACGCATGTCTTGTGTCGGGTAGACCGTGATGCGCACATACGTTCAGATCCACTATATGTGCTAGAGTAATTGTAGGACCCTATGCATAGACAGTTATTATGCTCATGGAACCAAAAAATAGTATCTTTATAGTATTATGCTAGCCATTATGGTGTGAATGGCTATAAATAGCTAGGACGTGCATCCCAAACCATCTTTTGCATTCAGTGACACTACCAAAATATGGCATATTAGTAACATTTTTAGCGATATCATATGTAAATGTCGCTAACTTATATTAATTTAGCGATGAATTAAACTGACGTCGCTAAACGTCGTTGTTTGCGACGAATTACTATGATTAACGACTACAATTAGGTACTGAAAGAAAACGTCGTTATAAGTCGTTAGACGTCGCTAATTTTTTTTTATTTTGCGACGTAGAGCGACAAAGAAAATTGATACGTCGTTAATTTATTTTCTATTTACGACGTTCAGTGACGTTAGTATAAGACGTCGCTAACATTTTACATATGGCCCGAATGTTTTCACTTCCCCCATTTCAAACTTTTTCCAAATCGAAAATTTTCTCCCTCCCCTCCTCCACTATGACGACCGACCCTCGTGCGGCCCCTCCCCTCCTCGCCTCCGGTGACCCTCGCGCGGCTCCTCTCCTCCGTCGCATTTGCTCCCCTCCTCATCCTCTCATCCCTTTGACGTAGTCCTCATCCCCTCTTCCCTCCGGCACGTCTCTTCTCCTCCGGCGCGACTGTTCCCCTTCGACGCGGTCCCTCTGGTCGACCCCTCCCTCAGGCACTCCTCCTCCCCGCTCGATAAACCCTAACCCTGACCCGGACACAACCAGGACACACACAGAGAGGATACAACCAGGACACATGGACAGATACACACACACACACACACATGACACAACCCTAACACTGACACATATGGTACATGGACCAACACACATACCGGACACAACCCTAACCCTGACACATGGACAAACACACACACAGGACGCAACCATTTTAATTAGTAAAATTAGATAAGAATATATTTAGAAGAAAAAAAATACGGTAAAGTTATTTTTTAATTATATAGTAGTAGAGATACATATTAAAGTTCCTACCATTATTCAAATACTCCGAACTCATATTTATATTAGTATAAAATTTTAATTTATTTTTTATATGATCCATTTGCCGTGCTCAAAGCGAACAAATTGGAAATGTTCCTCGTGGTTAGAGGGAGAGACATTAGTACATTATTAGTCATGTTCACTTGCGCATCGCACTAAAAATAAAACAAAAATCTATGATATTATTAAAAAATTAGATAAAAATTTAAATTATACTAAAATAGTTTAAACATAATTTTAATATATTTTAATTAAAATTTGTTATAGATATATTTTAGAACTTTGGATATATGTTTAGATAATACCTTGTAGTTTGTGATATGATACTATGGTACTCAAGTATCAATGAGTAAGTTTGTGCGTAAGTAAGTATAGGTATTGAGTTACCAATGTAAATTTGTGGGTAAGTAAGTATAGGTATTGAGTTACCAATGCAAGTTACTAAGATATTTGATAAGGGTAAGAGATAATTTTTTAGTTAAGATACCAAGTATGGGTTAAGGCATTGGAGTTGAGGGCAAGGTAATAGGTAAGTGTTTAGGTAATGGGTTAAGATAATCGTAATAGCTAAGGTATTCGAAGATAAATTTGTTGGTGAGTATCAGTATGTGTTGGGTCTGAATAATGGATTTTGATCCAATTATATCCCTGCACTTGGAAACTAAATTTATAATATTTTAATTTATAGTAATCTTAATTTGTAGCTAGGTCAAGATATTGTAATGTATTATTAGGGAGATATAGATATTTGGTTAAAGTAACACATTGATGTGTTAGTATATAGCTAGCTAATAGGTATTAGGCTAAGATATTGTAAGATATTTATTATATATAATCTATATTAAGTATATGATACATAATATAATATATTAGCTAGTATAGTCTATATTAACTAGTATAACTTAGAAACCTAGTATAGCAAGGTATTGACCTATAATGACTTGATAAAATCCTCTGGCACGGCTGCTCCCCTCGCACGGCTCCTCTCCTCCGTCGTCCATTTACTGGAGTTTAAAATCTAGCTCTACTTTTCACTCTAGTACCAGAAGCCATGAGACATAAGTCTTTTCTTCTCTTTCATATTTCAGTCTCATGGCTTTCGACACCAGAACGTAAGGTAGAGCCAAAGGTCTCATGGCTTCTAGGTTTATTTACCTATTTCTTATTAGGTTTTTATCTAGGTCAATATACAAGTGAGTATATTGAGTATGTAAGTGTCCACGTGTTCCTTGTGAGTCATATATCTGAAAAGAAATTTTACTTCTACAAGCCTTTTTGAGGCTTTTCGAGTTTGACTTAAATAACCAAATTTTAACCTAGAGACCGAGTTTTAAGTTAGTGTCATGGGCATTTAAAACTGTGTCCTAGTGTCAAGATACAAGAAAGTATCAATATGTGATATTGTGTAACATGGTATGCGATATCCACATGAATGGATCACAAGAAATACGTGACGACATTCATATCCTCAAATCAGAGTAGTCCACATGTCTACTAGATTTGAAAATCAATATCAAACTTATCTATTTACTTATTTTACGGATACTCATGAGTCACGATATGGATACTCATGTATCACAACACGAATACTAACGATATGACCTAAATATTCACTTTGATGAACATTTGGATAATATACTTGAATGATGTATATTTATCTTTGTAGAAAAATCTAAAAATGGATCTGAATTACTACATGCATCATAGTTCGTGGATGTACAATTGTCATCCTGATGACATGTGCAGTTTGCGGGATGAATACATAGAGGGAGTAGAGCAGTTCCTACAGTTCGTCAAGGCATCCCTGAGTACATGGACGGCACAAAAATTAAGTGTTCGTGTATGAAATATAGTAACTTGAAATATCATCTAGAAGTGGATGTGACATATCATTTGTACTTGAGGGATTTTACTCCGAATTACTATCAGTGGACCTCACACAGAGAGCTTGTGACTTTAGCATCAGAGCATGAGCCTTATGTGGAGCTATATATGAATGCCCACGAGCATGCTGATTTCGACGATGGGTACGTGAACATAGTTTTCGATGCTGCGGGGCCTAGTTTTGATTCGGACAATCATGAAGCAGCTGAGGACGCATCTAATGCCAATGCTGCAAAGTTTATGGAGTTGTTGGAGAATGCAACATTGTATCCTGGTTGTGAGGAACATTCACCGTTAGAGGTAGTCACTAGGATGTTGAGCATAAAGTCTGAGTTTAACATGTCACAAGAATGCTACAACCGACTGGTCGAGTTGATTATAGAGTTCTTGTCGGAGGGTGCCAAGTTACCTACCGACTTCTACCGATATAAAAGAATGGTTAGATCGCTATGGATGGGATATGAGAAAATTAATTCTTGTCACAACGGGTGCATGATGTACTATAAATAAGAAAATGATGAAGCAGTGTACAGATTATGTGGTGTTGATCGCTACAAGGCAACTGGTACAAGAAAGACTCTCGTTGTAAGGAAGCCGACCAATTCAATGTACTACCTTCCTTTGACGCCACGGTTGCATAGGTTATTTATGGTGAAGGAGACTGCCGAAAATATGAGTGGGCAAAGGCGAAAACAGATCGAATGAGTGTTGGATCATCCATCCGATAGAGAAGCATATAAGTACTTTGATCGAGAGTATCCCAATTTTGCTTTAGATTCGCGTAATGTCAGATTGGGGCTCTTCTCAGACGATTTTACCCCATTTGGACTTTCGGGCTCCCAGTATTCGTATTGGCCTATGATTGTCATCCCGTACAACTTACCGCCTTGGATGTGCATTAAGGCTCCATATATATTTCTAACCTTTATCATTCTGGGTCTGAACAATCCTATGAGGAACATGATGTTTACTTACAGCCATTGATAGATGATTTGAATCAGCTCTGGGAAGTAGGCACCAACACGTATGATGTTTCCAAAAAGCAAAATTTTCAGATGAGGGCAGCACTTATGTGGACCATCAACGACTTTCTGGCCTATGGAATATTATCTGAATGGAGCACTCATGGTCGTCTTTCATGTCCGTATTGCATGGACCTTACTAAGGCTTTCCGTTTAAAATACGAAAAAAAACCGTGTTTCTTTGATTGTCATCGACAGTTCCTGCCGAAAGATCATCTGTTCCGGAGAAACAGGAATGTGTTCCATGTCGGCGTTGTAGAGAAGACCGATCCACCGCCAAGGTTGTCCGAAGACACAATTTGGAAGGAGGTCAGAGATTTTTAAGTTCTATCGAAGATCTTAGAAGGGGTATAAGTGTGATGGATTTGGTCGAACTTATAACTAGACGACGAGGAGCATATTTTGGGAGATGCCATATTGGAGCACCAATATGTTCAGACATAACATTGATGTCATGCATATCGAGAAAAATGTATTTGACAACATAATTAATATTGTAATGGACGTAAAGGGAAAGACGAAAGGCAATCCTAAGGCCAGGTTGGACTTAGAAGAAATATGCAGATGTCCTGCATTGCATTTGATAGAGGAAGGAAATGGGAAGGTGATAAAGCCTAAGTCAATTTTCTCATTGGACAAGGAAGAAAAAGGGAGACTTTGTAGGTGGATCCAGGGCCTAAAATTTTCAGACGGGTACGTATCGAATCTTAGAAGATGCGTCGACCCGAAGGAGAACAAACTGACGGGTATGAAGAGCCACGATTGTCACATATTTATGGAGAGGTTAATTTTGGTTGTATTTAGGAAATTCTTACCGCATGTAGTTTGGGATCCATTGACATAGCTTAGCGTATTCTTCAGAGATCTTTGTTCTACTAAGTTGCTCGTCGATCGTCTAGAAAAGCAGGAGAATGACATTGCGATAACACTTTGCAAGCTTGAGAGAGTGTTTCCTCCTGGATTCTTTGACTCCATGGAGCATTTATCGATTTATTTTTCCTATGAGGCACGTGTTGGTGGACTTGTCGATTATCGGTGGATGTACCCGTTCAAGCGGCATCTGAACCACCTCAAGAGGAAGGTAAAACATAAGGCACGGGTGGACGATTCTATTTATGAAGCCTATGTTCTCGAAAAGATTATAAACTTTTGTTCGATGTATTTCAAGCCTCATGCTGCTACTAATAGAACGAGAGATCCCAAAAATGACGATGGATATCAAGAATCTAATGATGCATTACTCAAAGTATTCAATGCTTTTAGGAAGCCCTCGAGTAAAATAAAGAAGAGATATCTGAATGACGAAGAGCTTAGGGCCACTCAGTTGTATGTATTACTCAACTACGACGAGGATGGGGTAGAGAAGCTAGAGGGGTAAGTAATTAATACGTCGACGTTTAAGTTATCTCAATATAATTATTACACTAATCTGACTATGCTTCGTTGTGTTTCAACATATATAATGATACGGTAAGGTCGAGTAGACCATACATAACAGATGAAGAAGTATAACAGGAAATGAGACTTTATTTTCCTTTATGGTTGACAACATATGTGAGGATCTCGGTAATTACTTTTTGTGTATGTATACTTGTACAATAATTAACGATAAACTTAATATCGCTTATTTGATATTTAGGTCGATCGTCCAGAGGCAACACTTGAGAATGAATCTATTAGAACTCTAGCGAATGGACCAATTTATACCGTCAAGATCGCAGCCCATACAGAAAGAGGGGGTAGTTCCTCGGAACCCCCGACCCACCCAGCTCCTTCGGATGACGAGCTGTGGATGAGAGTCGTTGGTGGTCTACATAGGGGCACGTACTACAGTACGAGATCCTACGGTGCCTATGTTGTGTCACAGTCCTTTAGGACACCCTCTGCCGATATGCGTACCCCACAGCCCTTTGAGGAGTCGCAGCGAGCCCAGGAGAGAGTTGACCTTCAGATTGCATCTCTGCGTGATGAATTGTTGCAGAGGATTATGATGCAAACGCAGCCGCAGATGGACGATGCGACGCTCATAGCATATTTTGAATCACTGGAGCGTACATCATGGAGCTGAGGGATCTAGCTAAGTCGATAGAGTGCAATGTGACGTCGCTGTAGGAGTCGCAGTTGACCGTGGGCGCTACACTACCGAGGATGCAGGACTCACGTATTAAGATGAGCAAGCTAGTGGAGACCGTGGGTGCTTCACTATCGAGGATGCCGGCGTCACATCTTCAGATAGGCGAGCGACTGGAGCATAGTACTAGGAGGTTGTTATCTGTCATGGATACTTGAGAAGCTCGACTGATAGAGTTGGAGCAGCGACGTCCTCCTGGTCCACCTGCATTGTCATCTACATCAACTCCTGTATCGGGTTCCGTGACGCTTACACAGGAGCAGTTTGATGCGTTATTATCTCAGATTCGACGCGGCTCCTCCTCCTGATCAGTAGTAGTTTTTTTTGACATGTGTGTATTGGCCCATTCATGGGAGTTTGTACTTATTCTTACACTTTTATTGTATGACTTATTTGTACATTTTTGTTGTGTGACTGGATATTGTGTGACTACATTCGGGCCTTAGAGTCGTCTTTTTATTGATTTATTTTATAGTTGTTATTGTGTGATTGTACCGGTGTTGAGTGTTCCACCGAAGGGGTCGGCAAAACCAGGAAATTCAAATGAGGGTTGCTCCGGGTCTGTCTATTTATTTGAAATATGATACTGCAAGCATATTATACTGTGATATTGCAGGCATTCATTTATTTCAGATTTTTATTTTTTAATATTAGCGATGTTTAGTGACATTCAGTGACGTCCTTATGCGTCGTCAATGACGTTCCTAAACTGTCTCATTTTTTTATTTTTCAATATTAGCGACGTTTATCGACGTTTAGTAACGGTTAGTGATGTCCTCACACGTCGCTAAATTGTCTTATGGCGTCGCTGACCGTCACTATATGTCGCTAAATATTGCTGACATGACAATTTTGGCCATGTCAGCTATTCGTCGCTGATTCTATCGCAGGTAATCGCTAAATTTAACGACAATTATCGACCAAATTTTAACGTCACAAATTTGGCGACACTCGACACTAACAGTCGCCATTTTTACGACTTTGTAATGTCACTAAATTAAGTCGTTATAGCGACATTTTTTGACATTGTTTTGATCAACGACTAGTTTTTTTGCGACTAAGTCCAAACGTCACTAAATATGTCGCTACTCGATAATAGCGACATATTTTTGACATTTGGCGACGCTTTCCTACGTCGCTAATTTGCCTTATTCTGGTAGTGTGAGATCAAAACCTTCCAATGTTGAACCTTCTTGCTGCCCGTTTATGACCAAGTACTAGAGGTAGCAAATTTTTTAATATGTTCTCGGATCGTCAACGAAGTAGAGAAATCGACCACAGACCTGATCTCTACTGCTATGCTTTTTCAGATTCTTAATTGTACTTAGAACTCCTTGTATTAGTATTATTTTGTACTTTAATCAAATAAATTATGTAAAAAAGTATTCTTTTTTTGTAATGGAAATAGAAACACCAATTTGTTGGTATACAACCGACATACCAATACCGGTATATCGGTATCGCAGTTGAAGATAAAAATATGTATTTTATTTACAATATGTAATCAAATAAATGGTCCATAATGCTTCAAAATTATAGGGCTTTAATTAGGTTGTTCCTAACCCTAATTCCTATCAACATCTACTAGAGAGAGATCATAAGGAAAGAGTTCTCAAGTTTGTAACTTTCAAAGAGAAAGTAGGGATCGGTGGCTATTTCGAAGGGAGATCGGTTCGGGTGATTATTTATCATCATCTCCGTCTTCGGTAATCGCTTGTAATCTTTTTTATTACTTTGATTATTTGTGATGATCCGGTTGGATCGGTGGAGAAGTTTGTAGAGGGTGTATTCTTATAATTCATTAGTGAAGATTTTTCTAGGGTTGGACTCCAATCATCCTTTAGTTCAAGGGTTTTCTACATAAATTATTGATTGTGTTTGTGTTTGGCGTTCTTTGTAATTTTGATAAGTTGATTTTAAGCACTTTATTCAATTCTCTCACAGTCTCTTGGTTTGAGGGAACGGTATCCATATTTTGTTTCCAACAGAGTGGTATAAATCAAAGCTTTGGATTTTTAGTAAAATTTTATGACAAAAGTTGTCAAGTGTCAGAGTTTACAGTTAAATCAAGTAGAAGAGATAGATGTGAAGCCGATGCACATGGTAAATCTAAACGGTTATAATTATCATGATTGGCGGAGTAAGATAAAAGACTTATTTTTCGTCAAATAGTTGTATATTTTTGTATTTGCTTTCGAGAAGCCTAGTAATAAATTCGATGATGATTGAAATTTTTTAGTATATACTAGTATGGGTATATCAGGTAATTTGTGGACGAGAATGTGTATAATCACATCGCCAATATTGAGCACGGCAGGATATTATGGGAGAAGTTGGAATCCTTGTTTGTGAAGATGATCAAGGTAAATAAAATGTTCCTCGTCCGACATATAATGGGTCTCGAGTACAAGGATGGTTCGTCCATACTTATCACTTCAGTAAGTTTTAGGGAATGGTTGACCAGTTATCCTCTATTGGAGTGAAGTTCGACGATGGAGTACATGGACTTTGGTTGATATATATATTGCCAGACTCATGGAAGACCGCACGGTTGTCAATGATCACTTCTGCTCCAAATGACATGGTTAGTCTGGAGTTTGCTAAAAGCGGGTGTTGAATGAGAGATTCGGAGAAAATCTTAAGATACGTCATTTATATCCCATTCAGAGGCACTTATTTTAGAGATTCGGGGAAAGAGTAAAAGCAAAGGTCGGACAGTGACAGACAAGAGAAGAGGGAAGTCAAAGATTCGATACAAGAACTTCGAGTGCTACCATCATAGCAAGAAGTCTCACATCAAGCAAAACTGTTTCGTTTGGAAGAGAGAAGAAGGGCAACATTAAAAAGCAGAGTGAGAACACAACAACGAACGCCTCAACACATGGAGACGATGTCATTATTGTGGGTTATGAGGATGTCATAAGCCTCGCATGCAATAACAATTCTTGGTTGGTGGATTCAGGAACTTCAGCTAATGCCCATATCTCACAAAAGGGCACCATTTGCCACATACCCAACAGAAGATTATGGAGTGTTGAAGACGAACAACGAAAATGTATCAAAGGCTGTTGCTATTGGAGATATAGATTTAAAGACAAATATAAGAGCAACTATTGTACTCAAAGGTGTTTATCATGTCTCCGATATCCGTTTCAACTTTGGTGGCAATTGGAAGTTTGCAGGATTCGGTTCATGAACCCTCCTACCTCCCACCTTCGCATGTCCAAAGAGGATCGCATTAAAAGACCCCAACAAGAAGCAGAAGCATGTTGTTGCCAATGTCAGAACTAACCTGGATGATATCCACCCAGAGCTGAAGACATTTTTTGCGATCATTGTTCATGTAAACGACCCCTACCACAACATCCAAAAGCGAGCCATATATTGCACAGGTCAAGGTTATGCAATGACTTCCAGAAGGCAGGGCTCGTCGCACCCGCTTCATGGGAGATTTATCTTCGTTTATATAAGGGAAACAAGGGAACATTGGAATTTATTTATATAATCATGAATCTCGCATCACAACCAGATTGAGTTTTCCCAACAAACATTCCAAGTAATAATAGACTCTCCCTCGAGGGTTGGGAGAGAACCACTTGTTTATTACCAACCTTCAACCTCCACAAACATAATAAGGATATGCAAAAATTGGTATCATGACACTCCAAAATTAATGTTATGTCCATAGGGTTTGTGTCAGACACGGGCATCGAACACACCAGGAACACTTCAAAATATATTAGAACGGACCAAAAAAAGATGTCAAGTTTGTGTCGATGTATCTTGAACATGTTATGTTGAATCTATGGCCATGCAACATAGGTTGTCATGTATTGATCATACGAGCATGTTTCATTATCTCCGGATCCTATCCGGATTAATAGCAAGCGACCAATATTTTGATAATTAGTAGAAGTTGATGCTTAACAAAATTGGTAATTATTCTGAGTTTTTTACTTATTTCTATATATTGTTTGAATTTCTAATCTTGTGATTATGAATTCTACCATGTCAGTAGTCAATGTCATGTTTAAGAAAAAAAATAGCGTTCTCATTGTTTACTAACTCTCTTTAATTATTTTCATCCAGTGACTGAATTTGTGTTATGCTATATTGTCTTTTTTAGTAGATTCTAGTGGATTTCAATTTTATTATTTATAAAAAATTCCAATTTTAACATTAGATGTGTTGAATCTCTACAACTAAAGGGAAATAAATGCCGACCGGATCCGAAGATGCCACTCGTCTCGGATGAGCTGTCGAGGGGACCGGCCACGATGATGCCACTAGTCTCGTGCAAGAGGACGAGAGGATCCGGTGGCGACGATGATCGATGATGAAGATGCATGTGCGGATGTGCGGATGGGGCTCCCACAATTCCATAACCATCAGAGGCCTGATGAATGTGACATTAATATTAGCTCGAAAGGGGGGGGAATCTCTACAACTAAAGAAGATTAAGGATCCTTTGTGCTGTTATTAGTTTAACTCGAAGTAATCAGCAATGTTAAGGTAGTATATATATACAGATGACTCAACACATCCAATATAAGAGGACTTGACCCATTATTTAGTCCCAAATAATTTGTGGTCCATAAAATGGAGAAATAGAAAATATGTTAACAAACTCTATTTCAACCTTGGGCTTTTCAGCCTCTACACTTTGTTTAGTTAGTCTACTCATGCAAGTGCATGGGCTTTTTGAGCTCAATATCAAATCAAATCAAATTAGATTGTATCTATCAATGAGTCGATTATTAATCCTTATTGTTTGGTTCCATAGATATAGAGCTCATTTACTGAAAATTACAGAGCTGCGAAGAAGGACTTCAAACTTCTAATTTTGCATACGAAATTGTAAAGGGAAGAGCCTACCAATAACAAAAAAAGAACAACATGATAAAACAAACCACTAATACACAAGATAAGTTTGAAAAATAAACTAAAATAGCGAACGGAGTATTGTATGAACTAAACCTAATGAGCAATTTCTTTTTTATAGAAAGCCCAACGAGAATTAGATTTATGTTTCATTTATTAGCTTTATTTAAAATTGAAAAATAAAAGTAAGCAAGCAAACATTAGAAAATAAGAGGAAAACAAAGGGTTGTTATAGTCAATTAATGATAAGATGGAGAGATGAATTCAAGTGTTAAGTGTTTTTCATATACTTCTATTTATAACAACATTATGGCTTAAAAACTAGTACAATAGTATCTTTATGTATTACAATAGATACGGATCTCTATATGTTGGCTGAGCACAAGCTATCAGTTTGATACAACCAACTAAAATATTCCTCCTTTAGTGTGCATAACTCAATAATCACTATGTATCAATCTTAAGAAATTATCAGCATTAATCTTCAGAGATGATCAAATCAGTCTTTAAGTAACATATTAATCCGATTTTATCGGTATATATTGATGTAAAGACTATACCAAAATCTTGATTCGGAAAACCAATTGAAAAAAACTTTAATCGAAGAAAAAAGTGAAATATCGGTACATCTTTAGGATGTAAAAATATCTAGAGGTATGATCAACCTGATGTTGGTTCCTCATTAAAAGCTTCTTAGAGTGTCAAAAATCCAGTGAAAAATGCCCTAAGCAAGCAAAAAGTATACTTCGGGATATTACTCCAGATTTTGACACTATACCGAACTATAAGTGTTTCAATGTAGATAGCCTCCGCAATCTGATATCATTCGACTAGACTTTGTGAACATATCGATTGAGTTATCCTGAGATCGAATATGCTTAACTTTAATCTTTTTATTGTTGTTGTTGTTGATATGAGAAGACAAACTTCGTTACAATATGTTTGGTATTGTCTCCATTGATTTAGCCCTTCTTTATTTGGTTAATGAATGCGACATTGTCTTCATATATTTCATTTGATAGCTTGCGATCTAAATATGTTTAATGACTGTATGAAATCACGTATGGCATCATGAAGGGCGATGAGCTCAAAAAGACTTCAAAGATATTGTAGTATGTTAAATGGTATAACCACTTTATGATATCGTTTTGTGCAGGTCAAATAAATAACCAGATCTGGCATGGCGAACAAGGCATGCATCATTCTGATGATCAAGCAATTTTGATCCATTTTGATATGCATAAGGATAGAATAAGCCCATGTACATGTCTTTATGTCATTCTAGTGAGCATGTTGGCAAAGCACTAAATCAAGCCAAGAGATTCACAGCAAATAAGATGTCAGGCTTAGTGCATTTAGTTAAGTACAATAATGTACATATTGCGCCTAGATATGGAACTTCATTTACCAATACCTCTTCACCGTCTTCCATAGACGTAATAGGTCTCGTTTGGCATCTAGAGAACGAATGATCATAAGTGTACTCGAGGATTTTTTTTGTCCATATTAAAATGACATAACACCTTCTGGGTGTAACTTGATTGGTGAACAAAAACAACATCGGTACAATACTCAAGCTACAAGCATAAGCATAATCGAGTTTTCTCTAGATTCTTGATCTCAAATCCTGACTTTAGATACAAGGCAATTATCTAAAGCTCTTCACGAGTCCCAATGAGATTTATGTCATCAACATAGACTGCTACAATCGATCTGGAATATAATTTCTTGATGACTCCTAATGTTCCTCGGCCATGGATTTATGAAGCATGACAGTACAAAAACTAAAAACTAAAAACTAAAAACAAACAAACAAAACAAAACAAAACAACAATCTAGAAAATAGGTAATCACTACTTCACATCATGTCCAAATTTGTAAGCAATCCAAAAAAAGGGAAACAATAGATGTTATATATATATATATATATATATATATATATATATATATATATATATATATATATATATATATATATATATATATGTTAAAAATAGTGATTTGAGAAAAAAAATTGTACAAAATACATACTAGTTCTATTTGTATTAATAATTTTGGCTGTCCTTTAGGTCTACAGGCAGGACGACCGTCCAGGACCTACGGACTAAGAGAGCCCAAAAAAATTAGTTTATATATATATATATATATATATATATATATAAAATTTTATATCTAAAATAGATTTAGTATGTACCATAAACTTTTCTTAATATAAAATAATTGTAGTGTAGTGGTTATTATGTTAGCCTTGTGTATTAGAAGTCTTATATTCAAGTCTTGGTGGAACCATTTTTTTTTAATTTTTAATTTTAATTTTAATTTTAATTTTAATTTTTTAATTTTTTATTGGATAGAAATCTATTTTG
The DNA here is from genome assembly GCA_036927795.1 of Iris macrosiphon. Classification (NCBI taxonomy): domain Eukaryota; kingdom Viridiplantae; phylum Streptophyta; class Magnoliopsida; order Asparagales; family Iridaceae; genus Iris; species Iris macrosiphon. The sequence goes on along the minus strand of JAYESA010000001.1, from coordinate 145,102,741 downwards.
ATAATACGTCTAGGACTCCCCTAGGCCCATGGCCAGCCCAGCAAATAGAGAGAAAAAGAAATGCAATGCAATAGTCTATATCGAGCCCCGGGTCAAATCATGCAGTAGTAAATTATTTCTGTGCTGTTGGGTCTGATGTACTGTTCTGAGCAAGTCTAATCAGTTGTCATTGCAATTATAATTATTTTGGGATTTATTTTGATGAGGAGAGAGGGTCTCATGTGAGGTCAGTGTAGGGGACGCTGAAGTCAATGACCCATCCTATTCATTTTTTTATTTTTGAATTTTGGGATCATATGCTAAGTGTTAGAGCCTTAGAGGGGTCCCAATTTAGCCTCTCTCTTCTTCTTTTTTTCAACCCCACCCACCCAATCGCCAAAACCAAACTTGCAGATCCCAACACACTGTCACAAATGCACCAGCATTTTAAAATCTTCCCTCTTTCTTCCACATGGTACGAGTATTATAATGTGTGGAAAACTTTGCAAAGGTCTACCCAATATTTTACTTTTTTGGCACCGGTCCCTCGTGATTATCGCCTAATTAGAGTATATATCTTAAAACTAATCTTCTTACTTAATAGCTGATTATTCTAAATTAATATATTAAAATTAGTCTATCTAATTAGTAATTTTAAATCTAAGTCAATTTAGGTCAAATTAGCAATTTTAAATCTACTCTATCCTATCTAGGTTAAAATATAATATAATATCTCCTTTGTAATGTAAATATGTTCTAATCCAATTAGTCCTATATAATTTAAATATAATTTTATCTAATATAATTATTATTTTTAATTCTTTAAATATTTATTTCCTAAACTTTTATTTACCTATAGTAATTTAATTGTACAAACCGAATCTATTAACTTTATCAACTTGTACAAATTTTATTTCACTTCGCATCATTGTTCTCTTATAATTTCTAGGATATAACTTAGAATTAGGATTAAAAATCATGTAAATATTCTTAGAAATTTAAAAGTTAACACTAGCAATAGTTACTAGATTAATAATTGACTTTAGTGTTTTTTTTATCTTTATTTACATGATAAAAATCACCACCGACAATAATTACTTATCATAATTACTACTAACAATATAACACTATTTAATTATATAAATATCTAAAATTACCACTAACAATAACTACTTATCATAATTACTACTAGCAACTAATTAACTACTACGAAAGTTCTATTTATCAGCTTTGGTTTGTGAACCACTACCATGTCGTTTCATTTCAACTCTAACTGATTAATCGAATATTACTGTTTAAATTCCATCATACAAATTTTATATATATTAAAAAGAATATGAGAAGGCCAACGCAAATGCAAGAAAAAAAAATGTTCTAAACACTCCTTTGCATCTCCTCCTCTTCTCTTCTATTCGCTCACTTGCTCTCACTTCTCAAATGACAAAAACCTTTTTTTTTTTTTGTTTCCTTTTTTTTATATCTCTTCCACTCACAAAGTCGCTAAGCATGTTATTCTCCCACTCCCCTTCCCCAACTTTCTTTCTCCTCCCTCCCCTTTCCTCCTTCGATCTCTCTCCACTTTCTTTCTTTCTTTCTTTGCATCAGCAAACACAATGGAAGAGCCCCCAACTCCCACCACCCCCACCCCCCTTCCCTCCCCAAGAGTACCAGACCCCACCCAGTTCCCCACCACCTTCGTCCAGGCCGACACCGCCTCCTTCAAGCAGATCGTCCAGATGCTCACCGGCACGGCCGACACCGCCTCCACCGCCGCCGCAGCAGCGAAGCCCCACCCGATCCCCCCGAAGCCCAACGGGCCCAAGAAGCCGGCCTTCAAGCTCTACGAGCGCCGCAACAGCGGGCTCAAGAACACCGCCCACCACCTCAACATCGTCAGCCCGGCCCAACACCTGCAGCACCACTATCACCAGCATTTCCACCAGCAGCAGCAGCAGCGGCAGAGGAGCGAGATTCCGTCGCCGAGCGCCCTCGACTTCCCCTCGCTCGTCCTGAGCCCGGTCACGCCTCTCGTGTTCGATCCCGAGGACAAGGCCATCGCGGAGAAGAAGGGATTCTATCTCATCCCTTCGCCGAGGAGCGCCAGCTCCCCCGAGCCGCCGAGGCTGCTGCCGCTGTTTCCCTTGACGTCCCCGAGAGCTACCAACGACTCCGGCAGCTCAGCTTCTTGATGACATGCATCATGAGTTAGTGCTTTCGTCTTCTACTTATGTTTCTATGTTTCTATGTTGTTGTTGCTGTTGTTGTGCCTCATGAACTATGGTTGTTGTCCATCTATCTATGTCGCGTATGTATGCCTCTATTTGGACTGTGGTGATGAGCTTGGAGGAAGGTGGTGGAGCCTACTAATCCACTCTTTATGAGACACCATTACTTGCGAACATATTCTATTCTTACTATTGTGGTGGTGGACTAAGTATAGACACCATTACTTGCGAACATATTCTATTCTTACTATTGTGGTGGTGGACTAAGTACTATATATAGCCATTTAATTGTAACTCAAAATGCACTATCAGAAACAGGCATTCAGCTAAATGTGTGTTCGGAACGGTCGTTCGTTTATAAGTCTACGTAGCTGAACTGTCCCTGTGATCGACATTGCCTATGTTATCAAATAATATGAGAGTATAAAGTAAGATTTTTTGCAAATCACCTTCCGACAAAAAGTGTAGCTACAATGTACTTCCATGTCGAGGATTAAGACTTTAGTTTACATTATACTTTGGGGATGGATGTTGCTCAAAGTATCCCATTAATTTTCTGGCATATTTGTTGGATTAGCGTCCATTTTAGCTTCACTGAACTCAACTGAGTCTCGTGGTTACGGTGAAAAAGGTATAAAATTTTGACTGGGTGGCAGAAAATTAGTGAATCAAGTCACGAAAATGTATTATTTATTTTTATAATAAAATTGTGGGAGTTGGAGAACAGTGGGTCCAAAGACATGCAATACGGTGTACACAAAGTCCCGAATGTTACGTCGACTCTCGAACATAATGTCGAAAAAAAAAAACACATCCATTTTAGCTTCTAAATCAATTTTTTTCGTATAAAGTAATAAAATTATATAAAATTATAAAAAAAGGAAAAAGTTTGGAGGATTTGAAGAGAGGAGGACTACTCGCCAACTGAGTTGGCGGGGCGCACTCCTCGAGAGGCCGCTCGCCAACTCAGTTGGCGGGGCGCAGTCCACGAGAGACTGCTCGCCAATTGAGTTGGCGGGGCGCAGTCTACGAGAGACCGCTCGCCAACTCAGTTGGCGGGCCTCTCTCTTCCCTCCCTGACGCCTCCCCTTCCTCGGAGACCACCCACCCACGACCGCTCCCCTTCCCTCGGAGACCCCCCCATCCCCTCAACTTCCCCCCATCCCCTCCCCTTCCCTCCTTATAAACACCCCCCACTACCGAGAGAAGCTCCTCACAACACATTCTTCTCCTCCTCCTCCTCCTCCTCCTCCTCCTCCTCCTCATGTTTTCACAACAATCCTCTTCCTCCTCCTTAATCACAGCAATCCTCTTCCTCCTCCTCCTCCTACTCACATATTATAATCAACATTTTTGGAGATGCCTACCCACAATGACAGTCGTATTCCTGGCGGACCGACTACCCAGCTTATTATTAAGTAACGTGAAGACCACATTTCTAGTCAGATATTTACTGGCGAGGTAATTTTTGAAATTACAAGTTTTCAACTTTAGTAATTTACACACAAAATATAATGTATATATTTTTTTATAGTTATACGACCATGATCTTGGTTTACGAACCCGGATCCATGTACATTGGCGGACCGAAAGAAATTATCGTACGTGGGAGCTAAATTCGGTCCAAAAGGCATTGGTGGAATCCTTTGGATTCCACTATATAGATCGTGTTAGATATTTAATCCACGATCTTCATTTAGTTGTAAGTCTTGCGGAGCGTTGGTGGCCCGAACGCAACACTTTTCAACTCCCATTCGGCGAGATGACGATCACCCTTTTTGATGTGGCAAATATACTAGGGTTACCTATTAAAGGTAACGCTATATATTTTGATCCGCACTTAAAGGGATCTGATCTGATCAGGAGGTATCTCGGTGTTAGCCCTCCATCAGGTATAAAAGACGACAATTTTGTGAAGTTTACATGGCTCCGTGGCAACTTCATGGACCTACATCACACTATTGACGGGGTGGTTGATGTAGATAAAATACGGGTATGTATTTTTATTAGTAAATTTGTTTATGACTTAATTTAGTGGTGCAATTCTATATAACACTTAATATATCAAGGTCATTCGTTGCACTAGAGCGTATCTGCTATGTTTATGTGGTGCAATTCTATTTCCCGATGCATCAGAAAATATGGTAAATATGCAGCTTCTATCATTCTTGGATGATTTGACAAAACCTACTGAGCATGCGTGGGGAGCTGCTACTCTTGCCTTTTTATACGCCAATCTGACAGAATTTGTGAGATCAAATTGCAAGAGTATTTGTGGATATATTTCACTGATTCAGGTACGAATGAAAGACCTTAAAAAGTTAGAGTAATTTTATACACAAATTTTGTTTGTACTAATGTCATATTTTTGTTTTATAGTTCTGGTCCTACGAGCACTTCTATATTGGTAGGCATGTTACCAGCATTCTCAGTGATGTTGGAGTATTTCCAGTTGCTATGCGCTGGCCTACAGATGTAGTGGATTATCAACACTACCAATACAGGAGTGTATCACTTTATCGTAGCCAATTTGATACACTGCAGTATCATGAGGTAATCTTTAAATATGCAATAAATATCTTTAAATCATTTAAGTTTTGATCGTAGATAAACATCACATCTAATTGATACAATATCTTTAAACATGTTACCTGGTTACCTTACTCACTTGAACCTGATGCTCCAGAAATCAAGAGGACATCATATGCATTTACTTTACACAGATCTCATATTATATATGATCGGTTCACCATGTACCATCCGGCAGACCGTGTTCTTCGGCAATTCGGAATGAGTCCAATAATTTCCGATGATCCACCGACCGTCGGTTATGAGGCATCAAATGCATTACAACGAATCCTTGGTCTCGTTGCTGACTGGAATAATCGGTTCGAGAATTATAGTGTGAGAGACATGTCTCCCAGACTAAATTCTGCTGAGGAATGTAAGTTATAAGTTACTCATTATTCGTATTGATTTAGTGTAAATAGTTTGCTAAAATTTTGTTTACATTTTGCAGACATGGGTAGCCTGGACTATAGGCAATGGTGGGGATGCCCTCTTATGAGCAACCGAGTATACCACTATGAGGAGCAAAGGTTCAAGAGTAGATCCGTAGACGATTCTACTCTGCGTGCTTTTGCCGATGGAATGGATGATTTGGTATGACTTCATTATACTTTCAAAAATACATATACATAGACATGATAAATATATTAATTTACAAGTTTTAAATTTCAGAGTGGTGTATACCGACAACATTTACAACGACCTCATATGGAGGAAGTTGTGACTCGTCGTCTTATGGAGGAACTTGTGACTCGTGTTGAGCATCTGGGTATTGGACGGGAACCGGAAATGCCTCCAGTACAATCACGTCTTCCACCGGACTATCCGACCGGCTTAGTACGACAGAGACACTCTCGTCGTCGTCGGAGGGATACTGTAGAGGACCATTATGCTGGAGCAGGCCCGAGTGACCAGTATGCTGGAGGGAGCCCGAGTGACCAGTATGCTGGAGCGGGCCCGAGTGACCAGTATGCTGGAGCGGGCCCGAGTGACCAGTATGCTGGAGCGAGCCCGAGTTACCAGTATGCTGGAGCGGGTCCGAATTACCAGACTGCTGGAGATGAAAGCTACCAGATATTTACACAATTTTTTCGACTCCATCAGTACCGCTGCCTACCCAAAGTCAACAAGACGAGGACGAGGATGAGTAGATAATTCGCAACATTGTATGATTGCAATATTTGTATGATTTGTAATAGTTTTTTATTACAATATTTGGGTATTGAACAATTCTATTTTACTCTCTCGGTTGACTAGTACATCTTCTTCGGTTGTGTCCCATAGCACCACAATTACTACAACGTAGATCTCTTGTCGATGAATCCCGGGGTTTGATGCGGTTCTTCTTTGGTCTTCCGGTTTTGCGTCTTACATTTGGCACCCCAATTTTTCCTCTTACCAAAGGAGCTTGGATCTTGTAGGGAACTGGAATTGGCTCCATTTTTTGTGCGTATACACTTTTCAAGATTTCCGTCGAAAATACTGCAGGATAAAAATTATCAATACTAATATTGCAATATCTACAAACAAAACATGCATGTATACATGGTATATAAGTATGGTACCATCTAAAACATGTACAAGATCTGTCAGTTATATTAACAACATAGGTTCTACTTGTTGCCCGGTTTATTATTTCAAACTTATAACTATCAATAGTTAATATTTCTAGGTGATTCTTCTCTTTGATAATAGAAGCCATGTTCTTTAACATCTTCGGACAATAATCTGTGTCTATATTTTCAGCATTCTTTCTACGATTGTCATGAAGTGTAATAATCTTGGCTCTAATACCATCGAGAAGTATTGTTATTGGCTTATCTCGTAATTTCTTAATCCAGCTATTGAAACATTCAGCAAGATTAGAAGTGTACATATCTAATCTAGGACAAGTAGCATACGCTGTTATCCTATGTTCAAATCGACGACTTTCATCGTTTACACCAATAAGCCAATCGTACAAAATTATGTTCTCGGCTTTAATTATATCAAACACACTCTCTGCATCCGTTTTATTATATGATCTAGCAAGCGAGTCTAACAAGTGTTGAAATACTTGTTCTTTGGTAACTTTTTTCATGTTTTGTTTAAAATATTGAATACAAAAAAATAAGGAGATGCAGGAAAAATAGCACGAACAGCATTTATTAATCTCTTTTGCTTGTCAGATATAAATGAAATTATACTCCAATCATTAAAACAACTTTCAAAAGATATTTTAAGAGAATTTAAAAACCAAGACCATGAATCACTATTCTCACCTTCAGCAACAACATAAGCTATAGGATATAATTGATAGTTAGGATCGTGAGCACAAGCAATAAATAAGATACCTTGATATTTAGACGAAAGAAATGTAGCATCAGTACTAATAATTGGTAAAAATCCATCAATACATGACTTAAAACAAATAAAAATTTGTTGGAAGCTATTTTTTCGGCAGTTTTAATAAAACATGTACTACCTGGATTTGTCTCCATAATTCTATAACAATACTCCTCAAGACTAGCGTATGCCTCATCATAACTACCATTAATTTCAGCTAATGCTGTCTCTCGGGCTCTCCATGCTTTGGAGTCACTAACTTGTATACGGTGCTCCCTATATATATCTTTAACAATTTGTGATGGACTGTATGACTGGTTATCTCTAATAATGTCAATTATCATGGTCTTAATCCATGAAGTGGTAGCTAGTCGATGACGTCCTGTACTAAGTCTTCCTAAACAAGAATGACGATTTTCTAATGTACTAACTTTAACTATATCGCCATTTCCAATAGATTTGACATATACTCTCCAATTACAATTCGGTTGATCACAACTATATATAATTCCATGAGCATTATTCATAACACTAGCTGAACAACTAAAATTATATTTAATTGCTAAATTACTTATAAAGCTTCTAAAGTGAGAACGACTAGGAAATGATTGTCCCTTAAATACTTCATCAGTGATAGCTTTTACAACATCATCATCTACCGTATAATCAATATTTTCAACTAAATCATCACTATTTCCATCGTCGTTGTCACTATCATCATAAAGGTTAGATTCATCTGATGAATGACCTTCTTGGATAAATGAAACTATTTGTTGAGAAGAACTAGCACCCGAACTAACATGCTGATATTCAAAAAATTATTCATTATTTCTACTATCTAAGGTTGCTGCTACTTTAATAACATATATTTTTATATACCGTGATTGTGAATTAATCTCATGAATATAATTTCATGCATCTTCACTATCTATCAAAAAATAATTAGAACAAAATATAGACTTCAGAATAAAATCATAATGAATAGAACAACGTTCAATAATATGATTACGTATATCTTCAAAACTAATATTCGGATAAGTTGAAAAATTATACTTTCTCCTCCTTCGTAATTTAACCCATTTACTTTACCGCCGTGCGAGCATATAATTCTTACGCTACGATCCATGACGATTGAGAACTTTTGCTACAGAAAACTCAAATGAACTTTAGCTGCAGGCAAAACTTTGACTGAAGCTTTGCTAGTGGCAGAGAGACAAAGAGAGTGTTGGAGACTTTGCTAGAGTGAAGAGAGAAAATAGAGTGAGTGTGAGATGATTTGGTTGAGATAGGAAATATATAGAGGGAGAGTGTTGAATGTAATAGCCGTTGTGCAACAGCTAAGTGTGGGAACGGATCCTTACTCGCCAACTGAGTTGGCGAGCAGAGTGCAACGGTCACTGAGTTGGTGGGCTGAGAGTCCAACTCAGCATCACTCGCCAACTGAGTTGGCGAGCGGCCTCTCGAGGAGTGCGCCCCGCCAACTTCGTTGGCGAGCTACTCTCGGCCATTGCACACCGCCAACTGAGTTGGCGGGTCCTCCTCCCCCTTACAAATTCCGCAAACATTTCCCTTTTCCTATAATTTTATATAAATTTATTACTTTATACGAAAAAATCCGCTTCTAAATTAATGAATGATACATTTGACTATATGTCATTTCTTAAGAGATGTTTGGATAGATGTAACAAACATAAAGTATGAAAGTGATTTCTTGTCTGCTAAAAGTGAAATGTTTATGCTTTTGAGTTTCATGTGCTAATTTTTGTCTACTGAAAGTAACTTTAGTTCGGATACGTAATATTTTTTTGTGGAAGTAGATAAATTCACACTACCGCGTATATGGATCTTAAATATGAAAGAGGTAGAAATTTTAAAAAAAAATACGCATCGATCATAATCACAAAAATTATCAATTATGTTACTAAAGTGGTAATAATTTACTAATAGTAATTATTTAACTTTTTAATTTAAGTACTAAGAACTAATATCGCCAAAAATAAAATTTATTAGTTAACAATAATATATTAAATAATAATATTATTATGTTTTATTTTTACTTTTTTAATTATTTAATATCAGCTAAAAATTAATACTAATTATTTTAATAGTAATATTAATAAAATTAATTAGTATTAATTATTTAATAATAATTAAATAATTAGTCTAATTTATTTGAATAATTAGTATAAATTATTTAATATTTTTAATTTATATTATTAATTTTTATTAAAGCTAAATAAAAGATTCAATTAATTAGTTAAATAATAATTATTAATTATTTTATTTAATAGTATTTTTTTATTAATACTAAACATAAAATCATTTAGTTAGAAAAATAATTACTATTAATTATTTTATTTAATATTAATTCTCACATTTTATTTAGTACTAAAAAAATTATTACTATAAGTACTAATTATTTTATTTTATTTAATATTATAATTAATTTTTTAATTAGTTAAATAATTCATACTAATTTAACTAATCTTAAATTTGTACTATTTATTTAATAATAATTAAAACTACTAAAAATAAATTAATACAAAATACTAATTATTTTATTTAAAATTAGTACTCATTATTTATCTAATATCAAATTAGTATAAAAGTGTCATTCGTTCACTTTTACTCAAAATTGGGTGAAAGTGGGAAGACCTCTTTTCAATATAAGTCAAGAGGGGACAAGAACTAGAAAGTAATGATAACTTCAAGTTCTTGTCCCCTCTTTCATTTCTAACCAAACATTGAAAGTGTCAAAGTGACTCACAATCTCTCCACTTTCATGCCACACACTACCAGAATAAGGCAAATTAGTGACGCAGTAAAGCGTCGCCAAATGGCTAAATTACGTCGCTAATACTGAGTAGCGACGTATTTAGCGAAGTTTGGACTTAGTCGCAAAAAATCTAGTCGATGATCAAAACAACATCGAAAAATGTCACTGTAGCGACGTAATTTAGCCACGTTACAAAGTCGCAAAAATGGTGACTCTTAGCGTCGAGTGTCGCCAAATTTTTGACGTTGAATTTTGGTCGGTAATTGTCGTTAAATTTAGCGACTACATGCGACATAATCAGCGACGAAAAGCTAACATGGCCAAAATTACCATGTCAGCAATATTTAGCGACGTGTAGTGACGATCAACGACGTGAAGTCAATGAACGTCACTAAACGTCGCTAAAATTTGCTAATATTGACAGTTTAGCGACGTTATTATCGACGTGTATGAACATCGCTAAACGTCACTGAACGTTACTAATATTGAAAAAATAGAAATAAATGAATGCCTGTAATATCACAGTATAACATGCCTGCAGTATGATCACATTCCAAATAAATAGACAGACCCGGAGAAACCCTCCATTGAATTTTCTGGGTTTGCTGACCCCTTCTGTCATGCCCTGATCTTCCGCAGGGATCGGCCTCCCCGCTAGGCACGAATCACAGCGCCAGCGCTCCCGCAGGACGATCGTTTCCATCGGGATATGATGCCGTGCGAGCCTGAGGTTGCGCCCACACAAGGCAACATCGTTAAAGTTGTGGCTATCGTCGAATCGATCGAGTAAGCAGCAGAGGGACAGTGTTACAAACAATAATCCATCTGAGTATACGGAGCAGAGATCAAGGCACGAGGTTCTCTGAATACAATGTTATCGTTCCATACATTATGTCGCTCTATACAAAAGCAACTCAAAATAATCGATACAGCTCAAGGCATCAAAACCAGATTTTCAGGTCCTGGGGATGAGGCACGACTATCGCTTCCTCGGACGATCCAGCACCTGTGAACAAGTAAACTGTTGGTGGGTCAGCACTTTGGAGAAAGTAATGGTGAGTATAAAATCAACGAACAGAAGCAACAGTCAATAAAACCAACACTAAATAATTATGTTATAAAATATTATATTACTAGTGATCTTTCTAGTTTTACCTAGGTTCGTTACATGCAGTACATGAACGGAGTCATATTACATCTTTTGGAAACATATTTGAAATCAGAGTTCAGTTCAATAAAACCAAGCATACAAGGCGAACAGTTCAAGCACGATACACCAATAAGGGTGTGCGCAACGTGTCACGTGAGCTATACTCAAAGACTCTAGGGACAATGCAGCATCAAGGGACTATCATTCTCTCAAGCAAACAAGATAAACTATCTATAAGATGTCGGTCCCCGAGAAACTCAGGATCAGTAGCGATAATCCAGCTAACTAATAACTCTTTTATCTGATGCTATTAGCTGTTGTGACTCATGGTTGCTCTTCACTAAAATATGCTCAAAATAGCAACCGGAACCAAGGTTCAGCTCTGCACTAATAGTCATTGTCCGACCGATGCAAATGCATGAAACACTATCAGATAAACTCTAAGATGCATATAATCTGAACAAGCAGGCTATATATATATATATATATATATATATATATATATATATATATATATATATATATATATATATATATATATATATATATATATATATACTCTTCGTGTTTCTTACCCCTTGCCGAATGGTTATCCCTGCAGCTGACATACAAGTTAGCAACATATGCATATATAAAAAAGATTTCCTTTCCTGTCCATCTCTGCATCAAACAGTTAGGTATGCAAGAAGGCTAGCCAAGCATGCGCCCTAACTACCTGAATGCAGCTATCTCCATGAACAAGCTAACTTCTCTAACACAAACTCAAACTCTTCCCAACAGAAGCACCGCCTCCCATCTAATAGCCATGTCCCCCTAGATCCCGTAGGATCGGAACATCAGGACGCACTATTAGTCTCACCCCATCAATCTCCATCCACCATTCTAATAGCCACACCCCCTAGATCCCGTAGGACCGGAATATAGGGACGCACTTTTAGTCTCTAAACTTGTCATTTAGCCTCCATCCTCCCCAAAATCCACGATAACAAGCATATCACAAGCACAACACAATGTGATAATACAAGCTTTCAATCCATCTATCTCTTATATAATAGCTGCACCCCCCTAGATCTCGTATGACCGGAATATCATGACGGGCTACTAGTCTCTTCTCTAACAAGATAAGCCATTTACTCTTTATAACCAAACAAGCATACATTCAATCTAGGTCTTGCATCAAAGACAAGCAATTATAAATACGACGACAAGCAAACAAACGAACGATATTTAATTTAGGCAAGCATGGCATGGGTCTATTTATCTCTTCTAGTTAGCAAGCAGTTCTACTCTTTCTTTAGCATGGCAATGTTCGTTCGATAGCTATGTCAGTGTAACTAGCATGCAACATTTCTTTCATATACTTAGCATGGCAATGGTTCTATCTCTTTTTAGACAAGAAGGTTCTCATTCTATCATTCTTCATGTGAACATTATCTTATTAAGCAAACAAGCATTTTAAAAACTCAGATTCATTATTAAGGAGTGCAAGAATCAGAAAATAAAGTTCTACCCACTCGCCTAGATCAGTCATCTTCTGGTTCAGTAAGGAGCTTTTCAATAAGGTATCATTTTTGAGTCAGTAAACCGATATCTCTTGTACATAGTGCCAACGCGGAGCAGGGCACTACACCTTGGTGGAATACTTAACACCGGTATAATCACACAACAATAATGATAAAATAAATAAATAAATAAAAGCTCTAAGGCCCGAATGTAGTCACATAATATCTAGTCACACAATAAAAGTGTACAAATAATAAGTACAAACTCCCATGAATGGACAAATACACACATGTCGAAAAAAAAACTACTACTGATCAGGAGGAGGAGCCGCGTCGAATCTGAGATAATAGCGCATCAAACTGCTCTTGTGCAAGCGTCACAAAACCCAATGAAGGAGTCGATATAGATGATGATGTAGGCGAACCAGTAGGACGTTGCTGCTCCAACTCTGTCAGTCGAGCATCGCAAGTATCCTTGACAGATAACAACCTCCTAGTACTATGCTCCACTAGCTCGCCAATCTGAAGATGTGACGCCTGCATCCCCGATAGTGAAGCGCCCAAGGTCTACACTAGCTCTCTCATCTCAATATGTGATGCCTGCATCCTCGATAGTGTAGCGCCCACGGTCAACTACCACTCCTGCAGCGATGTCACATTTCGCTCTGTCGACGTGGCCAGATCCCTCAGCTCCATGATGCTACACTCCAGCGATTCAAAAAATGCTATGAGCGTCGCATCGTCCGTCTGTGGCTGCGGCTGTACCATAATCCTCTGCATCAGCTCGTTATGCAGAGATGCGATCTGAATGTCAACTCTCTCATGGGCTCGCTGCGACTCCTGGGAGGGCTGTAGGGTATGCACATCGGCAGAGGGTGTCCTAGAGGACTGTGACGCAACATAGGCGTCGTAGGATCCTGCTGTAATACGTATCCCTATGTTGACCACCAACGCTCTCATCCACAGCTCGTCATCCGACGGATCTTGGTGGGCCAGGGGTTTCGAGGAACTACCCCCCTCTCCCTGTGTGGGCTAGGTCAACTTTTCACGAAGCCTCATATACTCATCCTAGAAAAATACGTATCTATCGATAAGCGTACTACTTACTATATATCTTAGGTACTTATTACTAATTACATGTATTTTTGCTAAATTATATCAAAATGTTCAAATCATAAGAGTAATACTTACGTAACTCTGTGTCGCCCTATCATCGATAAGTTGTCTCCCCTTCCTATGAGTGGCGATGAACACTGTCACCATGTTCGCGTCCTCACCCCTCTGGACCTGTTAAGAAGTATATTATTTTTTATTAAAGTAAAAAAAAATTAGGCCACGATGATTAAAAATTGTACGTATACAATGAAAGACGTACCAAGCGACGAAAATGTTCCGTCATCGGAATTGACCCACAACATCACTTTCCCGCCCTCTGCTGAGCCACCTTGGCCTTCTCCGACTTTTTCTTATACCTATCCTCGTTGAATCTAGTCCTCATCACAGTCCACTACTCATGCATGATCCAACCTTGGATCTATTTTTTTTCACGATCACGAGCCTTCTGGTCATCCATAACATCACGAATCAGCTTGGTGGCGACGGAAGGAAACTACTGCTCGATCTGTGCGGCCCGGTGTGGTGGATAGAAATATGTTCTCTATAAGAAGTACAATAGTAAGTTATAGAATATTAACATAAAAATATTACTGATCTTAAAATTAAATATACTTTTATCTTGAAGTACCCAAACCAAAACGTCTTTCTCTCTTCCGAGGCATCCAAGTAGTTTATCTATGGCCCACCATAATTTTTCCTCAAAAAAATGTCCCAGTGCTCTCCGTACCTTCGGAAGACGATATCCATATATACATTGATAATTAAACTCATTAAAAAGTGAATATATATATATATATATATATATATATATATATATATATATATATATATATATATATAAGAAATAAATAATTAACTTACTTTGTAGGGCCATCGGCCCAAATCTCCATTCTCGTCTCATCCGTTGAGCGCACGGAGGATCGCTCTGATATGGAGACAGAGTCGGCTCAACCGCCATCTCCTCCTCTGCCTCTGTGGTACCGTCTGTAGTAGGAACACTGGACGGAGCAGGAACACTAGACGGGATACTCCCGGGCCTGGAACTGCTGGTCCCAAGAGTATTGTTGGTCCCAGGAGTACTGCCACGTGCGGTAGTCGCAGTCACAGTCTGAGGTACTGCTGGTCGATAGTATGGAGTACTCAGGGACGAGGATCAGAAAGGAGTATCTGTGTCCTTAAGAGGACTACGTCTAGAGGATCTACAACGAAAATATGATTCGCGTCGTCCAGACATATCTGAGAACAACATATAATGATAAAATAAATATACAGAGATATTTAGATTACATGACAGAAAAAAATATACAAAGTTGTGAACTATGCCACAATAAAAGTCTAAATAATAAAAGTGTCAGCATCACAAAACATAAGGATCACAGAACTAGGACGCAAATACACAGAGATATGTATGTATAACCATCACAAGCATAAGTATCACAGAACTAGGCCACAAAAAATGTGTCACCATCAAAAAACTTGGCCACGATAATTGTATTAAAAAATTAGGCCACCATGTTACAAGTCTAAATAAATTTTATTTAATTTTCAATCATCATCTGAAAATTATTTTGTTCGTCTTCCTCCTCATCTTCCTATTCATCTTTACTTTCAACTAGTTCTTCATCATCTTCTGATACTTTTACCTCTTAAACTTGATGAAACATGTCATGAGTAACTTTTCTTGAGTCAACATCTACAATATTTGCAACAAGAGGTAGGTCGTCTTCCTGATAAGCTATTTCGTCAACGTCAAAGGTATTTCTAGCTTTAGTCTTACAGACTGTCCACCAATTCGACCTTCCGGTTTCTCATTTAGGATAACTTGTGAAGTACACTAGCTGAGCCTAACTTGATAGAACAAATGGTTCATATCCTTAATATCGATGCTGGTAGTTTATATCCACGGGACCATGCTTGTCAATTTTCTAACCTTGATCTTGGATCGGATCGAACCACTCACACTTGAATAACACGATCTTAGCAGGATCTGTGGCATAATTATATGTCAACTCCATAATCTCTCGTAAGATGCCAAAGAAATTAGTGCCTGGATTGACGTCTTTGTAGTTCGAAGATTTGATACACAAACAACTATTTTTCATAGAATCGAGATCCAGGAAGTTGTCTCTTATTAGGGCATTTATTGACTTGAACCTAAACCCATTCACACAGTAAGTTGGCCAGATCTTGACGGCATAAATTGGTCCCTTCGCTCGAGTTCTAATAGATTTATTTTCCGTTCTATTTCTTCATCTGTTATGTATGGTCTACTCGACCTTACCGAATCATTATATGTGCTGAAACACAATGAAGCATAGGAGAATTAGTGTAATAATTATATTGAGATGACGTAAACTTCAATGTATTAATTACTTACCCCTCTAGCTTCTCTACCTCATTCTCATCGCCGTTGAGTAATACATACAACTGAGCGGCCCTAAGCTCGTCGTCATTCAAATATCTCTTCTTTATTTTATTCGAGGGCTTTCCGAAAGCATTGAATACTTTCAATATTGCCTCATTAGATTCCTGATACCCGACATCATTTTTGGGAGCTCTCGTTCTATTAGTAGCAATATGAGGCTTAAAATACATCGAACAAAAATTTATAATCTCTTCGAGAACATAGGCTTCACAAATAGAACCCTCCATCCGTGCCTTATTTTTTACCTTCCTCTTGAGATGGTTCAGATGCCACTCGAACGGGTACATCCATCGATAACCGACAGGTCCACCAATGCGTGCCTCATAGGAAAGAGAATCGGCAAATGCTCCATGGAGTCGAAGAATCCAGGAGGGAACACTCTCTCAAGCTTGCAAAGTGTTACCGCAATGTCATTCTCCTGCTTTTCTAGACGATTGAAGAGCAACTTAGTAGAACAAAGATCTCTAAAGAATATGCTAAGCTCTCTCAATGGATCCCAAACTACCTGCGGTAAGAATTCCTGAAATACAATCGGAATTAACCTCTCCATAAATACGTGACAATCATGGCTCTTCATACCCGTCAGTTTGTTCTCCTTCGGGTCGACGTATCTTCTCAGATTTGACACATACCCGTCTGAAAAAATTAGGCCATGGATCCACCTACAAAGTCTCTCTTTATCCTCCTTGTCCAATAAGAAAATTGACTTAGGCTGCATCACATTCTCATTCCCTTACTCTAACAAATGCAACGTAGGGCGTCTACATATTTCTTCTAAGTCTAACCTTGCCTTAGGATTGGCTTTCGTCTTTTTTTTTACGTTCATCACAATATTAATTATGTTGTCAAACACATTCTTCTTGATATGTATGACATAAAGGTTATGTCTGATCATATTGGTGCTCCAATATGGCAGGTCCTAGAATATGCTCATCTTCGTCCAGTTATGAGTTTGACCTAATCCATCACACTTGTACCCCCTTGTAGGATCTTTGATAGCACTTGGAAAATCTTCGACCTTCTCCCATATCGTGTCTCCGGACCACCTTGGCGGTGGACCGGCCATCTCCACAATACCGGCACGGAACGCATTCATGTTCCTCCGGAACAGATAATCTTTCGGCAGGAACTATCGATGATAATCAAAGAAGCACGATTTTTCTTCGTGTTTCAAGTGGAAAGCCTTCGTATGGCCTATGCAATACAGACATGAGAGACGACCATGAGTGCTCCATCCTGATAATATTCCTTAGGCCTAAAAGTCATTGATGGTCCACATAAGTGCTGCACTCATCTAAAAATTCTGCTTTCTGGAAACATCATACGTGTTAGCGCCTACTTCCCACAGCTGATTCAACTCATCTATCAACGGCTGTAAGTACACATCAATATTCCTCTGGGATAGTTTGGACCCAGAATGATAACAATTAGAAACATATAAGGAGACTTCATGCACATCCAAGATGGTAAGTTATACGGGGTGAGAATCACAGGCACTGGGAGCCCGAAAGTCTAAATAGGGTAAAACCGTCAGAGGAGAGCCCCAATCTGACATTAAGCGGATCCAAAGCAAAATTGGGATACTCTCGATCAAAGTTTTCCCATACTTCTCTATCGGATGGATGATCCAACACTCCTTCGATCTGTTTCCGCCTGTGCCAACTCATATTTTTGGCAGTCTCCCTCACCATAAATAACCTCTGCAACCGCAACGTCAAATAAAGGTAGTGCATCGAATCGATCATCTTTCTTGTACCGGGAGTCTTTCAAGTACCAGTTGCCTTGTAGCGATCAACACCACATAATCTGTACACTGCTTCATCTTTGTCTTCTTTATAGTACATTATGTACCCATTTTAACATGAATCAATTTTCTCATATCCCATCCATAGCGATCTAACCATTCTCTTAGATCGGTAGAAGTCTGTAGGTAACTTGGCACCCTCCGACAAGATCTCTATAATCAACTCGATTAGTCGGTTGTAGCATTCTTGCGACATGTTAAAATCAGACTTTATGATCAACAGTCTGCTGAGAATACTCAATCTCATCTATGAAAAACTCTGTTGATTCAATTCAACTGTCTTCCTTGATATTGATATTTGATCTTTAACTGTCATTTCTTTGAATGTCTTATATCATGTGCCATATTGACTCTTTCCTTTCGGTTTGCCTCAAGATGCCGCCTAAGGCTAGATCACAGCAGGGGATAGCAGCTTCTGAGAGATCTGCGACTTCCCGAGGGCCTACACCAGTCACTTCTCTGGTGATTGGCGTATCAGTTGCATTCGGGGGTCCACCTCTAACTCAGAGGACCGTTCCGGCTGTATCTGAGGGACTTTCACCTACACCTTCTGCGCCGACAGATGCGACACAGATGTTCACACTATTTTACGAGATATCGGAGGTACAGAGGGCTCAGTCCGAGGTACACCAAAGGCAGACCAACGTATTATGGCAGAGCATTAAGAGTGCTCATCAGCTTGCTTTTGCCATAGTAGAGAGAGGAGTTTTGGTCCAACAGCAGGTTGCTCCGCAGGTTACCCAGCTTCGGCCAGGCAACATTCAGGACTTCAAGAAGCTGGAACCTCGGGTCTTCAAAGGGACGGAGGGAATTGTCTACGTTGATGATTGGCTCGAGGATATGGAGCATCTCATGAGGGTGTCCCTTCTTTCTGAGGATCTGAAGGTTGAGGCAGTAGGACTTTAGCTGTTCGATGTCGCCCGCACTTGGTTCAGGAATGAGCCACTTCTTGCTGATGTAGGGCAGTCTTGGGAGGTATTCAAGGACCTCTTCAAGGAAAAGTTATTTGCTCGGGCAGACATATTAGACTTGGGGAGGCAGTTTGAGAGCCTTATTCAGGGGATCATGTTTATGGAGGAATATGCCGCAGAGTTCGGTAGGCTGAGCCGATTTGCAGAGTATTTAGTGAGAGAGACGGAGGTTGGAGCTATTCAGTTTTACGAGGGTCTAAACTAGGAAGTGAAGATCCTTATTCCTTCTTTTATGAGACCTACTTGGAAATACTTGCGGAGGCACGCAAGGTTGAGCGGGAGTTAGGTTTGAAGCCCAAGAGAGATCACGATTCTTTTCTGGGGGCTAATAATAGACAGTGACTGCTAAGCGTCCTCATTTCCAGTCCAGGCCTTTTCAGCAGCCGCAACAGCACCACACTCCAGCTAGGGCGTCGTTTCACCAGGCACCGCAGCAGGAGAGACAGTTACAACAAGCTTTTGCCACTTCTGCAAGAAGCCCGATCACATATGGGAAGTTTGCAAGAAGAGGTTGGGAGTTTATTTGTATTGTGGTGCCGAGGGGCATCAGCTGAGAGAGTGTCCTTCCAATCATCGTCGTGCAGTTCAAGGAGCAGCTCCAGCTCAGAGGACACAAGCGAGGCCACCTGCAGTACAGCCGAGGGGATCGCAGCTTCCGACCCAGTAGCAGTATTATGCCCAGCACCAACATCAGGGAGGTGCACGTCAGGGACGAGCGTTCACTATGACAGTCGAGGAGGTCGAGCCCACCGGAGATATCATCACAGGTTCTGTTCTTTTTGATTCTATTCCAGCTTTAGCTTTATTTGATAGTGGTGCTTTCCATAGTTTTGTATCTATTATTTTTGCTCTGAAGCATCATTTGGTAGCTGAGTCTTTGCTTAGGACTTGCAAGATCATGGTCGGGGGAGGCATTATCCTGGTTAATGATATTTGTAAGGATCAGAGAGTTACTCTGGGAGGCTGGGAGCTGAGTGCATGCATACTTGTAATGCCACTTTTGAGCTACGATATTGTACTCGGGATGGATTGGTTGAGTAGGTAATATGCTAGTATAGATTGTAGATGAGGTAGAGTTTTGTTTGGTCCGCCAGGAGAGATAGAGTTTGAGTTTGCTAGAGGAGCTACAGAGTATGAAGAAGGCATTATCTGTGGAGCTATGGTGGAAGACAAGGAGTTGCCACATCCGTTGATAGCAGAATTCTTGGATGTGTTTCCTGAGGAATTGCCAAGATTGTCGCTAGATCAAGATATTGAATTCTCTATAGACTTGGTGCCAGGTGCAGAACCAATTTCACAACATGTCTATAGAGTAAACAACAGCGAGCTGGTTGAGTTGAAGAAGCAGGTGGACGTGTTGCAGGATAAGAGATTTATCAGATCGAGTTTTTCACCATGGGGAGTCCCGATATTGTTTGTACCGAAGAAGGATGGATTGGTGTGCATGTACATTGATTACAGGGCATTGAATAATCTCACTATCAAGAATAAATACCCTTTGCCACAGATTGATGACCTGTTCGATTAGTTGAGTGGAGCCAAGGTATTTTCCAAGATAGACTCGAGATCAGGCTACCACCAGGTGAAAGTAAAGCCGGAGGACATACCGAAGACTGCTTTTAGAACTCGGTATGGCCAGTATGAGTTTATGGTTATATCGTTTGGATTGACTATTGCCCCGACAGTATTTATGAATTTGATGAACAAGATGTTCCACCAGTACCTTGACAAGTTTATGGTGGTGTTCATCGATGACATACTCATATACTCGAAGAAACTGGAGGAGCACAAGAAGCATTTGCGGATTGTGTTGGATGTGCTGAGAAAGGAGAAGTTGTATGGGAAAGTGTCCAAGTGTGAGTTATTGCTGTACAAGGTAGAATTCTTGGGACATGTTGTGACTGGCGATAGAATTTCAGTGGATCCGAAGAAGATAGTAGCAGTGGAGTCTTGGAAGACCCCGAGTTCAATAGCAGAGATCAGGAGTTTCTTGGGTTGGCAGGCTACTACAGGAAGTTTGTGCAAGATTTTTCGAGAATTGCCGAGCCGATGACCAGACTCACTAGGAAGGATGTAGAGTTTGTTTGGACAGAGGAGTACCAAATTGCTTTTGAGGAATTGAAGAAGAGATTGACGTCTGCTATTATTTTGACGTTGCCATCAGGGTCTGGAGATTTTACTATTTATAGTGATGCATCGAAAAAAGGTCTGGGTTGTGTTCTTCAGCAGAATAGAAAAGTGATTGCCTATTCATCCAGGGAATTGCGTCCTCATGAGAAGAACTATCCTACCCACGATTTGGAGTTAGCAGCAGTCATCTTTGCCCTGAAGTTGTGGAAACATTATTTGTACGGAGAGCGTGTGGAGATCTTCACAGACCACAAGAGCTTAAAGTACGTTTTCACTCAGAAGGAGTTGAACATGAGGAAGCATCAGTGGTTGGAACTGATGAAGTATTTTGATATATATTTGCAGTATTATCCTGGGAAAGCTAATATAGTTGCCGATGCCTTGAGCAGGTGTCCGATAGCTATGTTGTTGACGCAGGATCGGTATTTGTTGGAGGACTTGGAGAGCTTGGGCATTGAGATGATAGTTTCTGGTTTTGCTATACAAATATGGGGTTGCAGATACACTCAGAGTTGATGGACATGATCAAGGTATCCCAGTATGAGGATGTATCTCTGAGGAGCATCAGAGCTCAGGTGAGAGCTTGATTGGAGGATGATTTCACAATTGCTGAGGATGGTTCTTTGTGGCTTGGTGTTAGATTGTATATGCCTAGTGGGGAGTTGTGTAATGAGGTATTACAGGAAGCGCATTGCTATCAGTATTACATACATCCAGGTGACAACAAGATGTATGAGAATATGCGAGAGAGTGTGTGGTGGTATGGCATAAAGAGGAAAGTGGCACAGTTTGTATCCAGATGCTTAGTGTGCCAGCAGGTGAAAGATGAGAGACAGAGGCCAGGTGGTTTACTTCAGCCATTACCCATTCCAGAGTGGAAGTGGAAGAACATTATTATGGATTTTGTGTCCAAAATTCCACGATCTTTAGGAGGGAAAGACGCAATTTGGGTCATCGTTGACAGGTTGACCAAGTCGGCCCAATTTTTGCCTTTCAAGGTGGGTTTGTCTACGAAGAAGCTGGCAGAGATGTATGTGAGGCAGATCGTTAGGATACATGGGGTTCCCGTCAGCATAGTCTCGAATCGGGATAATCATTTTACTTCTCATTTCTGGAGGAGTTTGTAGGCGAGTTTGGACACCCAGCTTAAGTTCAGTACTGTATATATAATCCCCAGACAGATGGAAAGTCAGAGAGGACTATTCAGACTCTCAAGGATATGCTGCACACTTGTGTACTTGATTTCGGAAGATCTTGGGAGGACCATCTCTATTTGGTAGAGTCTGCTTACAACAACAGCTATCAGGCTAGTATAGAGATGTCACCATTTGAGGCTCTGTATGGGCGAATATGTCGTACTCCTTTATCATGGGATGATATTGGAGAGAGAGCTTTGCTGGGCCATAGATGGTTGTAGATGCACCAGAGAAGGTTAAGCTGATCAGAGACAGACTTCGAGTGGCGCAGTACAAACAACGGCATTGGGACGATAGCCACTGGAGACATTTGGAGTTTGAGGTAAAGTTTTAGATTTTTGTTTTGTGCTTGGTATTGGTTGTTTGTTATAGATTAAGTTCTTAAGGTTGTGTTTTATTTTAGGTTGGTAGTTTGGTGTTTCTGAGGATTTCTTCGACACGAGGCATGATTCGTTTGGTGGAGACGGGAAGCCTAGTCGGCGATTCATCGGACCTTTCACTATTCTAGAAAAGGTCGGTGTAGTTGTTTATAAACTAGACTTGCCACCTGCATTGGAGGAAGTGCACAACGTATTTCTTGTGTCATAGTTGAGACGGTACGTGGCGGATCCTAGTCACGTATTTGATCACTCAGAGATAGAGGTGGGCCCTACTTTTAGCTATCTAGAGCAGCCAGTTGAGATTCTGGATCGGAGAGAGAAGGCGCTGAGGAACCAGACTATTTCCTTGTTACGCGTCGCATGGAGGCATCATTCTCCGAGGGAGTCTACCTGGGAGAGAGAGAGAGGATGAAATGCGAGAGCGTTACCCATATTTGTTTGTGCCTTGAGGTATGTTCTCTTCTTTTCTTTTCTGTTCTGTTCTGTTTTTATTTTCTGGGGGTAGTTTCGTCTTTGAATTTCGAAGACGAAATTATTTTAAGGGAGGTAGACTTGTCACTACCACATTTTCTAGGAAAGGATATTTTGGTCATTTTATAATTAATTAAATATCGTGTATGTTGTATAATTATTTATTGTGTTATTTAATTATTATTAGATGTTAGTTTATTATTTTGGACTTGTGTTAGTGGACCTAACTAGTTTAGATTAGATTCATGGACCAACATTTATATTTAGTTAGAATTGAGCCCAATTATAAGCCTATTCATTAGGAGGATGATTAATTAAATTAAATCCATTAGGCTAGAACCTTTCCTCCTTAATTATTTCTTTATGAGATGCCCCAAGGGATATTTTAGACATTGTATAGTAGCTTAGGGAGGGGGCTAAGATGGCCGGCCTATTTAAATTAGGAGGAAAATTTCTCTCTCCTTATTTTTATTATAAATCTAGATCTAGAATTCTCTCTTCCCAATTTCTTCATATCCACACCAAATTTCTTTCCAATTCCTTCCCAAATCATCATTGAAGGCTATTGAAGCAAAGATCTACAAGGAGAAAGCAATGATCTACAAGGAGGAGCAAGGATCTACAAGTTGAAGGCTTATTTTACCCAATTTAGAAGTTTTATTATGAATTCATCTCCCAATAGGTATAATTCAATTTTTTCTCTTTGATTAGACTCTAAATCTGTGTTTTAATCATTAGAAACTACCCCATATGCTAAGGCTATCCATAGGAATTAGAATTTGGTTCATAGGAGACCTATGGAGGAAGTTATGGTGCATTTTTGTCAATTTTGTGGGAATTTCGAGATTGACACATGTTGTATTTGTCAATTGGTCAATTAGACCAAATTGACATGTGTTTGTTTGTGTATGGCTAGTGTCGTATCCACAATTGGATACGTATAGGCCGTATCCCAATAATTGGGAGATACGGGTTGATTTGGGTATTTTCCTCCGATACGGAGGGTTTGTACATGTCATATTTTGACACAAACACGTAGAGGTGTATTTGACTCTTCGTATTATTTATAAATACTATTTTAGACTTGCTCGTGTACTTCGGGGTACGTTTGGTTGTGTGGTGGACTCATATCGCAAGCGTATCATAGATCTAGTATGATACGGGTGCGATGCACTCCACATGTTTGTTTTATTGCATTCTTAGATTCATTTTGCCATGTAATAGCTATATTTATCATTGTTATATAGTATATGTGTGTGTTATATTGTTCTATGTTTATTTATAGTGATTGGTTTATATATATATATATATATATATATATATATATATATATATATATATATATATATATATATATATGATATACATAGAGAGTGTTATACTAATGAGCTCGAGGCAGTGCTGCAGTAGCATGTGTAGCGGCAGCACCAAGTGCCCAGCAACTACAGCAAACACAGCAGCAGCTTCGAACATCAGGGTATCAAGCTTCAGAGCTAGGAAAGTTATTAGTTAGTTAGTTCCTAGTAGCTCATTAGTAGTTTAGTTAATAGTTAGCTAGTTTATTTGATAGTTATCTAGTTAGTTTAATTAATAGTTTAGTAAGTAGTTTAGCTAATTAAGTTACTTGTTAGTTAGTTACTTGTTATAGTTATATGTATAGATACTTATTGTTAGTAATAGTTGGATAGTTAGTGATATGTGTGTATGTATATATATATATATATATATATATATATATATATATATATATATATATATATATATATTAGTAGTTGGTAGTTAGTATAGCTAGTAGTATTTGTATTAGATAAAGCATATATGTTAGTTATAATTAGAGTTTGGGTAGTTAACTATATGCTAGAGTGACATTACCTTGAGATACCAAGGTAAATGTCAAGGTTTTGGGTTGATACTCAAGGTATTGGATTTGAGTATCAAGATGGGGGTGTAGTGGTGCGATACCGCATTATTTCAAAGCTAAGATATCCACTTAGCATTAGTTTAGTTAAGAATATTATATAATATTGATTGTATATACATATTATAATATTATCCTCTCTAATTATTTGCGTATCTTACGATACGGTATCCTATTGATTTTCTAGTATCCTAGTATAACTAGTGTCACCTAGTTATATAGTGTATGGACCCAATATCCTAGAGATAGACTCATACAACCTAGAAATAGCTAGTTTGACTTATAGTTGACCTAGTTTGACTATTTTGACTTAGAAATGGCTTTTTCACCTAGAAGTTGACTAGTTTAACTTATTTTTATTCTAAAATCTTGTATTGATATAATATTCCATATTTAGTCTTCGAGGTACCGTATCGGACATCTATGATACTGTTCACCGGATTTTAGGCGAGTACATTCTCTGATAGTTTCTCATTTATGATATACTCTATGTCTCTTGTATCTAGTAGATATCCTTGATTTCTTGACACGATGGTTACACAGATTGGTATATCCAAATCTCATCATGAGATATATGTATGGTGTATTTTGTGCAAGCCGTGTTTCCTTTTTCTTCTTGTACATATGCAGACATTAATTCTTGGGGAGACTAGCTACCTACCCAGTGAATCCCATGTCATAAT
Organism: Iris macrosiphon; assembly: GCA_036927795.1. NCBI lineage: Eukaryota > Viridiplantae > Streptophyta > Magnoliopsida > Asparagales > Iridaceae > Iris > Iris macrosiphon. The sequence goes on along the minus strand of JAYESA010000001.1, from coordinate 145,077,122 downwards.
GTACCATGGTTGAATCTACTATACCAGTTTTGGGCGGAGAGTATTTAGTGTAGATATGTGATCATACCCTCCTTGTGCATGTCTTGTTCCTTGTGAGTGTTAATCATACACCGCACATATGATTAACCAGGCCATTATCCTTGTGCAAGTTTCTTGTGCAAGTTTCCAAGCTGATCACATGTTAAAGCTGATACTCACTCACTTAGTTGTAGTATTTCTTGTTCATTTCATATTGTTCATTCTTGTATTTATTTCCAGTATTTTCTTTATTGTATATCCCTTGTATCTATATATTGCATCTTGTATATTCACATCTATTTACTGTTACATAGTTTATATCATTTATTAGAACTGCTGTTAGAGATGTACTATGTTCCTTTCCTGACTGGATATTTTTTTCAGATGACACTGAGGAGTGGTACCCCACTCACTACGGGCCTCAGGACATGGTTGGCTTAGAGAAAAAGACCTTGGCTCGGGAGGGTCTCATCCCGACTGAGACATACGACCCATGACTTATAGGTTCCTAGTTAGTTTCCCTTTTGTACTGGATTTGTCTCCAGCATATTATTTTAGTATTTCTCTGACTCATTAGATATTATTTTGTCTCATGAGTTTTATTGTGACTCTTCTATTCTTTTATCATATTCGTGCTTATTTCCATCTTAGATCTGTGATTGAATATATTCATATTGTTGGTGGCATATTTATATTGATATATAGTTTACCCAAACAGCGTTCTATCATCGATGTTGTGGCGTAGGCTGAGCGTTGTTCACTACTTGCATCCCTACACCGGGTGGGGGTCGTGACAGTCATTGTTGGGACGAAACTCAGAACGCATCAGAATAATATTATTTTTTTACTAGAAGGGATACATGAGAACTGAACTAAATTGTAATAGCCTATAATTGCATAATACCACATCATAATACCATAATTGCAACATTCCACAACTAAACACAATTTGTTTTACGTGGAGACCCAAATTAGAAGAAAATCAGATAATGATTGTAGTCAAACACACAAAATATCTACTACTAAATTAGAAGAGATGCACTGACTCATCTAGAACTTCTCCCACCAATCAGAACACGAATCTCCATAACTTCACATCGAATGAAAATAAAAATAATTGAGATTACAACAAAATATTAAAACCAAGAACTCGAAGGCAAACTGATGTGGTCTTCCCGGACGACCTCCTCCAAAGTAAATCACGAACTCTCTCGATCCCTTCTTCTTGTTCTGGCAAATTGCAACAATATCTCTTTTGAAAACTCTCACACCAATATTATGTATCTCAATTAGGTCATAACATAACCCGCCTTCCACTGATCAAAACACTAATCCCATACTCGACTTCAGCTCAGCCCAGATGGGACGGTATATCACTGGTATATCAGTTCCTATTTTGTACCAAATCTAGCTACTCTCGAGAAAATAAAAAAAATGTACCAATATATTGAGTGGTATGTCGTCAGTACCCTGGTTGCTTCGATACTCCCCAAAATTAATAATCTTTTGGCTCCTATACAAGTCATACTTTGCCGTATTTGAATCTTTAAGCTTGTCCTGCATACAAATGTCGTTCATCACACTCTTGGGTATTCTCTAGCTACATAGGAAGGGAATCCAACCCAATAAATACCACAAAGTTGATTTCCATTAATGACTACTGAAACATCAATTGATAAACCACAACTACTGTCACGCCCCAGTCCCAAAATACTTAGGACTTTGACACTTAAGCATGCCAGCCGCATGTATATGGTAACTCCAATATATGGAAACCATAACACATTCGTACACTGTATCATAAACAATAAGTGGTATATATTTATCACAAGTCACAGGGCAAAACTAAACCTCATCCACAGAAATCAAATAGACATAAATAATCAATATCTATGAAACTAGATCTCAATATAAAGTATCTAATGATGGTAGTCGGATGGAAACAAATCCACTGCCGAACTAGAATATAGAATAAACAAGATAAATACAATATAAGTACAACATCTAATAATTACGAGGCTCGAAAGGAAGACCTCCTCGAAATATAAGTAGCCAGTCCAGGTCTGCGCTCCTGCGAATACTCATGAACATCTACACCTGGAAAGGGACCAGGTCCTCAGAGGGACATAGCAAGATACATAGAAGCATAACATAAAGTAAATACTGAATAAATAAGTGGTGCGCTAACCATCTAAGTAAATGCAATTTGAGGACAACTTTGAGTGTATGGGAAAGTGTAGGCTAGACATATGCTGACGTAATTCACCAATCGTGACAACTGGCTAGTATATGCCACATATGCCCCCATACAAGGGCACTGTATAATAACGTCCATCTCCGAAGAGCATGGCAGCCGTATAATATATCGTCCATATTGCTCCGAAGAACATGGCAGCAGTAAAGTATATTGTCCATATCGCTTTGAAGAACGTGGCAGCAGTACATTATATCGTCCATATCGCTCCGAAGAACGTGGCAGCAGTATAGTATATATTGTACATATCACTCCGTCGAGTGTGGCAGCAGTGTAAAGGAAGTGGATGTCCCATATGCCTACTAGTCGTCCTCCCCGCCCAATGATCTATGCATGTTGTATCCACAACACGCTGTAGCTACTACACCGAGACAGAGTGCAAGTATCGGTGTCGTAACTCTGGCTCATAGTCTATTGTTAGAATAATAGTCCAACCTTACAACCAAACAAGGACAAGGATTGGACCTTTGTACTATAATAGCCTATGCTCTGATTACTAATAACTGCTAAGTCTTCTAACATGCATCACTATTAGCAGTTATACCCTATCCGTCGCACGACCTACACGTACAGGTGGCCAACCGCATACGTAAGTCCGTGCCCTACATGAGACTCACAACACGTGTAAGAAATATGTCAAGGCATGGGAGTCATACCGATAACTCCACAACTTTAGGTGGGTATACTAGACACTAGGTCAAACACAAGTCCTAACGTCAACGCCTTCGTTGACTGCACTCGAGTCTCTCTCGGACGCGCACAATTATTTAATCTAAAACAATAAACATACAACTAAAATAATAACTGAATTTAAACAGTACAACAAGGCAAGGTATACTTGCCTGGCAAGGAAGCTGCATAGTATCAATAATCTGCTCCTGAAGTCGCATAGATAATCCAATCGGTCCTCTAGGGATACGGGCACGGGAATGACGGTGACGGCGATGAGGTTGACGATGATGATAGTTAAGGTAATGATGATAGAGATGATGATGATGACTAGGACGATGATGCGGACGATGATAATGACTAGGACGATGAAGTGGATGATGGTGATGATGAGGAAGATGATGTGGACGATTAGGGTTAAGGTGTTGGTGATGATGATGATGAGATAGTGATGATCATGGTGGGGATGATGGTAATGGTGGTGATGATGATAATGTTGATGGGGATGATGATGTGTCGACGGTGCTACTGTTCTGGCCAGGGGAGGGGGAGGTCCGTCCAGAAGGAGGAGGAGGAGAGGACAGGGAGATGGAAGAGGAGGAGGAGCTCAGGCCAGGGGGAGGGGAGGTCCGGCAGTTTATAATTCAGGTGGTGGTGGTGTTGCTGGTGATGTTGCTGGTGGTCGATGGTAGGATCTCGGCGGGCAGTGCAAGCGATCGACGGGAGGAGTCGGGGTCTCAAGCAGAGAGAGGGTGACAGGGAAGTGGTGGTGCTGGTGGAGGCCTCTGGCGGTCGGGGGGGTCGTTTAGTCAAGGGGGTGCGGCGGAGGAGATCAGGGAAGAGAGGAGGAGAAGTCGGGGTGGAGGTCGATCGGGAATAGGAGAAGAGGTGGTGATGATGCTGGAGAGGGAGGTCGACGTGGTCGACCAGGCTAGGCGGAGGACGAGGCGGGTCGAGGGGAGGCTCCGGTGAAGTCTGGCAGCGGGGGACGGTGCGGAGGAGGTGATGCAGGCGGTTGGGTTCAGCGGTTCAGAGGTTCGGCGGGTGTCCTCAGGCCGAGGAGGGAAGTGGAGGATGAAGAGGAGGTTGATGAGAGGGACAGGGAAGGTGCAGGGAGGAACCCGACGGCTCGACGGAGGAGGATGGCCGGCGGTCGAGCAGCGGGTTGGGGATGGGTTGAAGGAGATGAATAGTGTCGGCTGAGAAGTCATTTTAGGTTTTGGTTTTGAGAAATAAAGAAAAAGGAAGGAAGGGTTATATTTATATACATGTAAGGGGGGTTGGTTTGACCTAGGAAAATTTGACTTTGGTCAACATCCTCTTGGGTTGGGCCTTGGGCTCACATGGGGATGTTTGGGAGGGCTATAATTGCATTGTTTAAATGCAAGGATAGGTTTAAAATAAAGGGGACGATGTTTGCGCGTTGCACATTCCGAAAATTATGAAAAAATTCCTATGAAGAAAAAAGTTGGATTTCTTCATGTATTGTCCAATGGTGTGGACACCTTAATGCATTTTTGCATAAAAGCGCTCAACAATTAGAAAATTGCACAATGATAGAAATTGGATTTAAATTAATTAAAATAAATGCGCAAGGTGTTCTCGAATTAATTAGAAGTACATGGAAATAATATTTGGTGGGACACAATTGTCATGGACATAGGAGACTCAGAATAGAATATTATCATAAATTAGGTTGCACAAAACGGGTCAACATCATGTCTCCAATTTCAATTGGAACGCACAAGGGCACAAAGTTGAATTTATATGGAATTTAATATAAACGTCCGCGACGAATGTTGTGTGACTAAAATATAGTACAAGAAAGCATAATTATAAGTTACACAAAGGTTAGAATAGTAGGTGGGCATGTCTAGGATAAGGTTGTGAAATTTGTAGGAAGGCATTGGCTAGCGTAGTGCTCCAATTATCGAAGCAACGGTAAGGTGTGCTATGAGATATAAATATTGTATAATTACACAAAATACCTTGTTCTATTTCTAATTGGATTCTAATTAGCCCTAGTGTCACTATCTAAGCCAAGTAGGCCTAATTTTGGGTGAGGGGGTTTACAACTACTTAATGAACGCGACTAAATATAACAAAGAGAAATATGACTTATCGAAGAACAAGAATCAGAAGGATGATTCGATATGGGAAGTCTCCTCAAACAATCTCCTTTGAATCTCTAAATTACCTTCTCCCTCTTCCTTTGAAACTTGTGAATCTCCTTGCATAATTAGTCACCAAAATTTGCTTGAAACTTATTAAATCCCCTCTCAAAACCCTCAAAGATGTTTCAAAACTAACAATCCAAAATGAGCACACAAAAAAAAACTATAGCAGCCCGCACATGATAAGCATGCCATCGACATAGATCGGTTCATGTAATTGTTGTTGCAAGAAAAAATTGGAAAGTTGGCACCTTTTCAAAGGTCCATTTAGGATAACATGGTATGTTATTGGTATATTGGTTGACTACTTTCAGGTCCGCTTTGACTTCATTGAGCCCTCGTGGAATCTCTCGACTATCTTGAGTTTCCTCGAAACACGAGCGGAGCTGTCGCCTTTCAAGATGACCGCCACATAGACGGTAACCCATCCTAGCAATATCTTGGTGAGTATATCAGCTGTATTATTATCCATATGAACCTTCTCAAGCTTAGTGTCCTTCACCTCAAATATGTTTCGTATCTAATGATACCAAGTCGTTATATGCTTGGACCTTCTATGAAACATCGAGTTCTTATCGAGGTGAATTGTACTCTAACTATTTCATAGTAAAATCTATTGGTCTTGCTTTAGTCACAACTCCTTCATAAACTTCTTCTGCCACAACAGTTTCTTGCATGCCTCCTTGCTGCAATGTACTCCGCTTCCTTTGTAGACAAAGAAGCATATTTTTGCAACCGTGAATACTACGATACCACTCCCCCCACGAACATCATCAAATAGTCCGATATTGATCTTCTATTATCCCCTACACAATAAGTTTGGCTCGTCCCTCCCAAAGGAAAGCTTCTAACTAGAATTTTCCTAGAGATATCATAAGATTCTTTTGACTAGGGTTAGAGAGATACTTGTTAACTGATCCAAACCGCATGTGCAATCTTTGGCCTTGTATAAATTATGACATACATTAAGTTGCCTACCCGTTGAAGCATAAGGTACCCTTTCTATACATTTTCTTCTTCTTAGTCGATGGACTCTGCTAGGTGCTAAGCTTGTAATGAGATGTAAGATGTGTGCTTACTTTATTTGACCCAACATGTACTTCTCCTAGGATAACCACAATATTTTAGAACTCTTCTCTAGGTAGATTTTTATCTTAGAATAGTCTTTTTACCTACAAATCCGTCATAGAGAAAGTTGTGCTTAACTGATGCTTTAACTCCACTATCCTAGTAGAATTTTGATCCACCATTTTCATGCTAGAATAGTCATTTCTACGTACAAATCCTTCATAGAGAAAGCTGCGCTTAATTGATGCTTCAACTCCACTATCCTAGTAGGATTTTTATCCACCACTACCATGTCGTCTATATATAACAAAGGAATAATGAAGTCATCCTTGGCAAAGTTATTTATAAATACATAGTAGTATGACATCGTCTAAGCATAAGCATGTTCTCCCATTAAAGGCTCAAACTTCTTCTACCACTATCGTGGAGCCTGCTTAAACCATAAAGGCTCTTCTTTCAACGATATACCATATGCTCCTTGCCCTTCTCACTGAAACCCTGTAGTTGCTCTATGTACAAGTCCTCTTCCAAATTATCGTAGAAGATTATCATCTTCATATCAATTTGCTCAACCTCCAAATTGAGCTTAGCTGCCAAACCCAGCACTACAGTTGTGGACGACATCTTGACGATTAGCAAGAATATTTTATCAAAATCCACACATTTGTAGCCCTTGACTACAAATTATACCAAATATCTTGTTACGCCCCAATCTCCTGCAGGTAATCGACCGTCTCCGCTAGGCGCGAATCACCGCGTCAGCGCTCCCGCGGGACGATCGTTCCCATCTGGGTGTGATGCCATACGAGCGTAAGTCGCGCCTATTAAGGCCCTGATCCAAATAGACGGTAGGAGGTCTAAGCCACAGAGTCGCACAGATAGTCTGAGTGTAGCAGAATAATAAACGCACAGGCAATTGGTAACAAGTTCACATAGTCGTCAATAGTGGAAGCATTGAATAACACAAGTATAGAAGTAAAATAAGCTTTTTATTGATATTGAACAAGTATTACTAGCGATGCTAGACCGAGATTACAAGTCGCTCAAGCCTCTCTCTCTTGAAACAGTAAAAGCGTGCCAAGTGGCTACATTTGTGGAATGATACATAGGCGATGTTCTAACATTATGTCTTATATACGTGCTTCAGTTCCGGATGCAATGCCCCAAGGCTCCTGAGTGAACTCCATGCCTTAGCTCGCACGAAGGAGGCATCCGCACCGAACGAGGTTCTCCTGCACCCTGCAAGCAATCTGGGAGGCTTCTTGCCCGCTCGATAAATCCAAACATGTTATATAGGTTCCGTGCACCATCTATTAAGTTATCTTTCTATTCTTGCCTCAGGATCAATTTTATGGCAATGATGAATAGCTTAATTCGTGTGGCAGTGCACCGTGCGATATATGAGTAACACGACGATACTTACTAACTTACCATCTGTCCTTCCCTATCCAAGGCAAACCAAGTTAAATCAAGCACATGCATATATAATAAAATCTAGGGTAATATCATAAGCAAACTCAAGTATCATGAACGAGGTCCTGTTTTAGTTGCACGAGTTATACAGATTATCCAGGCATGTTGCAAAGGATGTTCAAGTGTTCAATGGATTGCTCAGGTTGTTCAATTTATGTATAGATGTCTTATACTCATATCGTTCAGGTGTTTTAGATTATTGGATGCAATACAATGACTCGCACGCTGATTGCCGCTAAGAGAGGATGACTTATCTATATGAACATGAGGTCACTGGATTAGCCATAAAGGATGACGTATAGTCTCGGGCGGAGATGAGGCATAACAAAAGAGTCATTGGGCGTTACCCATCATCCTGACCAAACATGGTGAGACTACTGTAGATCATGGAGTGAGATGGGTTATCTGTGTGTAGGATGCACTACCAAGGGCCCGACCACTGTATATAGTGCGTCACCCCAAACCGAAGAGCATCCTACCGATTTGGTCATGTAATATCCATATTCCTTCTAGGACGGTACGATCCTGGTGCCCCAATGATCGTCCAAGGAATCTATGTTATTACCTCGTGCACGAGTTGTCCGTGACCATGCAAGTCTCTAAGGTTTCAAATTTTATGGGATTCATGACATGTTGATTCTTGGAATCTTTGATTCTTGGATTCATGATTCCTGATTCTTGTTTAGAACGAGTATGTTTCACAAGCTGTGATTCTTGGATTCATTAATATGGTATAAATCCCCTGGTTCAGGAACTGCCTTGTCGACCTAACGGTCCTGGATACTTTCAGGTTCATACTTGCACGGAACGACTATTAGATAATCTTACAGGGAGAACTAGATGAATGCATGACATGGATAGTGTTACACGGTCGTGGCATCGATTAGGTGACAAGCATTGAAATGAGGCAATGAGTACAAGTTAACATATAAGCAGGCAAGCATTATATTTATATGAGACATAAGCATTTACGTTGGCACGGGTCTAAAGGTAAAGTGAGGAGTAAAATCGTAAAAGGACATACCGAGCGACATAATCTAGGGTCGTACAGTATAAATAAGTGAATAGTGCACTACGAAGAGTATATATATATATATATATATATATATATATATATATCGTATTACTCGAGGCATAGCGGGGTCTAGTTGCACAAGGCAAAGGTAGCATGTGATGGTCCATTTATAAGCAAAGTTTTATTTTCATGTTCTAACACAAGCAATACAAGTTAGGATTATTCTCTTAGCTAGGTGTGTTGGATTCTTTATTAGCATTCATGGGGTGATTCACCTAGTGACTAGCATGTATCGTCCATATTTTAAGTGTGCTGGCTAAGCAAAGTCAAGTTCATCGTAGCCACCCACCTTAGCGATGTTTTGCCTTGGTCGAGCGATACTCCGAGCGAGCCTTTGAAAGTCTAAGTTTGAACTCCTAAAAGGCAAAGTTTGGAAAATTTTTGCCTCAAACGAGTCTCCTCGCTGAGCAAAACTGGTCGGTTCATTGCACTTGTGCCATTTGAATCGGCTGTCCGCTTAAGCAGAATGGGTCATCACATTATACACCACTCAGAAAAAGTCTCATCCTCGAGACTTCCTGAGTGCAAGCCGTTCAATCGTATACTGTTATATCTATCTCAAGCATAACAATCGGTACCACTAGATCCGTTCGAACATAATTTTCTACTCGTTCCTTATACCATATTGCGTGTATGCTGGGTCGATCTTATTAAATAATTCTATTTTAATTCAAGTTCTGACTTAGTCTCTATTGCGCCTTAGCGCGGAACATATATTGCTTAACACGGGGTACGTTATAATCTATCTTGTACAATGATCTAAGGCTGAGGTAAACTTATATAAGTTATTATACTTGTCCACGTGTGTTTAACATATTCACTTATACTAGCATTCGTAGCATTCTAGATCAGCATATCGCGAGTCTGGATCGTGCACATATTCAAAGCATCCTTCACCATATGCATGCCAACCAACTTAGCGATAGCGAACTCTTTGCACTCGAGTTTAACATATCGCTGATTCTTGGATAGTGCACACGTTCAAGGCGTCCCTCAAACATATGCATTCAACCAAACTTAGCAGTAGTGAAAACGGACAAGCTACTTGCGAAAATCTCAAGGGTTCTCGTTTTATAAATCAGAATGATACTTCCGACAGGGTCAATAAAATCCAAGTCATTTTCTATTCCAACTCAAATCAAGTTTTGCACTACCGTTAAGCATAATCTATCCAATCAACCGAGTAGCGTTCAACCGTTCGGGTCAAACACAATGTAAACTCTCTCACTCAAAATAGGTATTTTGTGTATATTTTATATTATTATATTTATTATAGATGTTGAATTTATTTAGAGTATTCTCTTAGTTAATTAGAAAATAATTTTTTTAGTATATTTACTTATATAAATATTTATTTAGAATTATTTTTAGGCTATTTTAGATTATTGGGATTTTTCCATAATTTTTAGTTAATTAAAAACTAGTAACACTAATTTTCTAGGACTTTAAAGAATTTATTTTATGTTCAAACTTAATTAAAAATATTCCAAAATTTTATTTTAGGTTCTAAATAATAAAATATATTTTCTAGAATTTTTTGGGAATTTTTTGATTATTTTTAGCATTTATTTTGAGTTAATTATGAAAAACTGAATTAAAAACTAATTTCTGAAAAAGAAAACCTAAAAAAGTAATTAATTCTGCCCAGTCAGCAAACAGTGGGCCCACCTGTCAGCCTCCCGCAGCGAACAGTGCTGGGCCCGCCTGTCAGTGACCGCGGGGTGGGTGCGAGCCGAGCCGAGCCGAGCCGCGTCAGTTTCAGACCGTCCGATTTGGGCGGGGCAGCATGGATGGCTGCCACGTGGCGCTTTCCGAGCCGCGGCTGCACTCTCTCTCCTCTATATATATATAATAGTTTAAGTTATTTTCTAGGGTTTTTCTTGAGCCGATTTTTGGAGAATTGCCATCTAGGGTTCCTTCATATTCCAGAAGCCATTGCGCATAGCTCCGGACTCCAAATGAGGCCTAGTTTTTTTTTGTTAGAACGATATTTAGGTTAGTTTTCTAATTATATAAATTGTTTTACGAAATTATGTGTATTAAATTCTGGAAAATTTGTAGAGCACAGCATGTCCGAAAATAGACGTGTTTTAATGTTTTCGCGATTTCGGGAGAACCAGGAATCAGAATCATGAACCGTTTGAAGTTTCGGAAATCTAATGTCTAGATAATTGACATATATTTTTCCCAGAATTTATTTTGAATTATTTATATACTGTTAATTCTGTAGAACTTCTAGGTTAGAATTTAACCATCGGTGCACAATACAAAATTTGTATGTGCCATAATTCCCAAACGAATTTGAATTCGGACGAGCCATAAATTCCAGCATGTTTTTGACGCTGAAACCTACAAGAAATCATGCATGAAAGTTGAGTTTGTGTCGGTTGACTTTTCGATCAACAGATCGCCTCGATTTGCGTGCCATGAGTCTCGAGTTGATAAAATTTAGTTTCTTTGGACAAAATTAGATCTTAACAATAAAATCAGATTATAATAAGATTAAAATACTATTTTAGTTTATTTTATTCAGAATTAAAATAGATTAAAATGGAGGAACCTATTCACCCACTTTTGTAACCTAACTTATTTAATTTATGTGACGGGTAGGTCGGACGACGCCTTGAGTTGGGACTTCATTCTTTTTCAGATCAGGCAAGATATCTTGCCAAATTACTTACAGTATTTTGCATGCTTAGTATATTTCTGTATATTTATTGTATTTCTGTTTATTTATTGCATGTGTAGTTTCTTTCAGTCATACTATATATTAGATATGTTGATACACACATGGCACCTAGTATCATGAGAGGACAATCATTAGGCGTATGGGCTTTTAACCACTCTGGTAAACCGTAGTATATAGCTCGCACTACGGACGTGTGTCGCGCTGGTCGCTACCCCCGCGGTATGTCGATTTCTGGAGTCTCGCTGGTCGCTACCCCCACGGTATGTCGATTTCTGATGTCCATTGACGTGTGTGTGAGTTGTGAGGTAGATCGAGTAGCCTACCCTTGTCCATACGTCGAAAAGTTGTCCTTATTTGCATTCATATAGATTATCTTGTACAGCGTACTTATTTATTTTCAAATTATATGTATGTTTACTGTATTCAAGTTGGCTCGCTTTTTTGTATCTTGTTACGTCCCTCTGAGGACCTGGTCCTCTGCCAGGTGTATCTGCTCTTGAGTATTTACAGGAGTACGGGCCTGGACCTGATGCATTACTTTCTGCCGAGGAGGTCTTACCTTCTGAGCATCGTTGATTATCTAGCGATGGATTCTTTTAGCTAATACACTTCTGTCTTCACATTATTTTATATTGGAGATTTTATACTCCTCTCTCATTTTAGTTTTGGATATAGTCCTTGGTAGTGGATTTGTCTCCACCCGACTATTATTTTGGATATTTCAGACTCCTTATTCTAGTTTAGTATTTCTTTTCTATGACTTGTTGTGTGGATGAGATTAGCATATCTGTGACTTGTGACATTATATATACCACATGTGAGTTTATATTCATATTACAGCGTACGTATGGTTATGGTTTCCATATATTAGAGTTGCCATATCCATGCGGCTGGCATGCTTACGTGTCCTAGTCCTGCGTATATTGGGACTGGGACGTGACACACAACATACGTTATCATTCCCAATCTAACTCTAAGTCTTGCTGTCCCAGTTCTATGCTTTGTTCAAGCAATGTTCTAAAGTCGGTTACACAAGTTCTTTAACTCGGCACAGAGTCGTTTGCCTAATTACTAGGTCAGCTCACAAGGTCATAGGTACAATTTCATGCACACGATTCATCGTGCAAATTTGTCGCACAATGTTCGTCCCAATTTCTAAGGTCAAACCATTGTTCATTTGCACGAGATATTCTATTCAAGCTCGTTTCACTCATATTTCTAAATATCGAGCACGTATCATCCTACTCTCATTAACATGTTCGTTCGTACATGGTTCGAGTCTGTCCAGTAAAATCTATGATATATCCAAGTCGCATGACAAGCCTAGCAATTTGTATAGTCTATCTCCTTAAGCATGTTCGATAGAACCCATATATCCATTCTAAGTCTAGACCACCAAGCCATTATTCTTTTCTAAAACCTTTATTATAACTCCAAGTCATCCAACAAGATTTATGTATCCATTAATGAAACCATCAAACGTGATTTACTCCAGGTTCTAGGCTAACTTATCCCTGAAATACTTCTGATTCACTTTCATTCCCAATTTTGTCTTAACGTATTGAACCAAAAGTCAAGACGATCCATTAGTTGTCATGCTCCAGTCTCTCGCAAGTTCGATCATCCTAGTTGGGCATGAGATCACCATGCCAACGCTCCCGCTGGATAATCATCCTAATCCGACGTGATGTATGTACGAGCATAGAGTTACGCTCGCATAAGAAAAGAACGTCGAACGTTATGGTTATCTTCAAAATGATCGAGACACCTTATCAATTTTACTTTCCTATATCCAAGTTATATATAAAATCCATCAAGTCATATCCATTCATGCCGTGATTATAATTCGTCTAGCAAAATTATCCAACTTTAATGTTACCGTTTGATAATTCTATAGTCTACTTTTCAGCATTCCTCAAACACTAAGTTTCAAATACTCAAGCCTAAGTCTATCCATTTTTGATACGTTCCATTCATCGAGTTTGTTTGGAATAATCACCGAACATGTTCTTATGAGTTCGATTATCCCCGCCGTACGTGAAATTACCATGCCGGCGCTCCTGTAGGACAATCATTCTAGGTGGGACTGATTGTCGAGAGTTATCTTCCCGAACTAGATTCAAGATTGTTCTTCCAAACTCTAGGTCAAATTTGTTATCGTTTACCTCTTTCATCGAACCATAATATTTTTTTCTTGGGGCTAACTTTTATTCGAGCGATATATTTTAATCTATTTGCTTCAATCCAAAATCGTACGCACAATCCTCTAAGTTTTTAACAAGTTTTCTTGACCAAGATATTGATTTCCATGAATCCCTATTCGATATAAGCCTTACCACTTGTTGAAGACATTCCCAAATCATTCAAACCAATTATCGCATGAGACCTATGAATTCGTTTGGATATTTCTAAATGATCCATACACCACTCAGGAATTGAGTCACCCAATTAAATCCACAAGTGTATTCACATCAATCGCTTGCATATTCACCAAGTCATTCCTTAGAATTACTACACGATACCTAAGCATCGCCTGATAAATCTTAGTCTCGTATATATTCCTGTTGATAGTCATCCAAGTAAACTATATCTGATGTATATCTTCCGACACCGAAATACCGTCCGAGCTATTTCCCAAAATCCAAGCACGATTCTATATATTCGCCTTAGCGATAATATGATAATGTTTCTGTCGGTTGTCATTCTAAGTCTGACTTGTCTTTTTCAGAACGATATCCCAATTTTGTTTGCAACTAGCTTGCAGCAAAAGGGACTTGGCACGCGATACTCAACACAATTTAGCCGAAAGGTTGTGTGCATAGATAACCGTTCGAACGATATTTTATTTTGCACATCAACCAGTTGGGTAATCACGTATAGGTATTTGAGTTCGCATATAACTTGCAAATTCTAGCACGAGTCTATTCCCACAAAGTCTAACACAGGTCGGCACGAAGGCCTTTGCATCATAATTCATACAAGCAATCATATCATTCACATGCACTTTTGAAATTATTTAGACTCATTGTGTTGAACATCCCATCGGGTCAATGAGAGTGAGAGAGAGAGAGTATGCACATAACCTATAAACGAGCTTTTAAAACTGAGAAAATTGAAATAAAGTCCAAAGGCGTAAAGCCACGCTATGATACCAATATGTCACGCCCCGATCTCCCACAGGTAATCGACCATCCCTGCTTGATACGAATCACCACACCAGCGCTCCCGTGGGACGATCGATCCCATCTGGGCGTGATGCCACACGAACGTAAGTCGCACCCGTGCAAGGCCATGATCCAAACAGGCGATAAGAGGTCTAAGCCACAGAGTCGCATAGAATAGTCCAAGTACAGCAAAATAATAAGTGCACAGATAATTTGTAACAAGTTCACAGATTCATCAATAGCAGAAGCATTGAATAACACAAGTATAGAAGTAAAACAGGATTTTTATTGATATTTAAAAAGTGTTACTAGCGGCGCAAGGCCGAGATTACAAGTCGCTCAAGCCTCTCTCTCTCTCTTAAAACAGTAAAAGCGTGCCAAGTAGCTATATTTGTGGAATGATACATAGGCAATATTCCAATTATGTCTTGTATATGTGCTTCAGTTTCGGACGCAACGCTCCAAGGCTCCAGAGTGAACTCCATGCCTTAGCACGCATGAAGGAGGCATCTGCACCAAATGAGGTTCTCCCTCAACCTGCAAGCAATCTAGTGGGTTATCCGTACATGAATGCACTAGGGGAGGCTTCTTGCCCGCTCGATAAATTCAAACACGTTATATAGGTTTCGTGCACCATCTATTAAGTTGTATTTCTAGTCTTTTCTTAGGATCAGTTTTATGGCAATGATGAATAGCCTAATTCGTATGGCAGTGCATCGTACGATATATGAGTAACACGACGATACTTACCAACTAACCATCCATCCTTCCCTGTACAAGGAAAACCAAGTTAAATCAAGCACGGGGCTATATAATAAAATCCAGGGCAATAGCATAAGCAAACTCAAGTGCCGTGAACGAGGTCCCGTTTCGGTTGCACGAGTTATATAGATTATCCAGGCATGCTGCAAAGGATGTTCAATGGATTGCTCAGGTTGTTCAATTTATGTATAGATGTCTTATACTCATATCGTTCAGGTGTTTTAGATTATTGGATGTGATGCGGATTGCCGCTAAGCGAGGATGACTTATCTATATAAACATGAGGTCACTGGCTTAGCCATAAAGGACGACGCATAGTCTCGGACGGAGATGAGACATAACAAAAGAGTCATTGGGCATTACCCATCATCCCGACCAAACATGGTAAGACTACCGTAGATCATGGAGTGAGACAGGTTATCTGTGTGTAGAATGCACTACCAAGGGTCCGACCACTGTATATATTATGTCGCCCCAAACCGGAGAGCATCATACCGATTTGGTCATGCAATACCTCTATTCCTTGTAGGACGGTACAATCCCGGTGTCCCGATGATCGTCCAAAAAATCCATGTTATTACCTCGTGCACGAGTTGTCCGTGACCATGCAAGTCTCCAAGGTTTCAGAATTTACGGGATTCATGACATGTTGATTCTTGGATTCTTTGATTCTTGGATTCATGATTCTTGATTCTTGTTCAGAACGAGTATGCTCCATGAGCTGTGATTCTTGGATTCATTAACATGGTACAAATCCTTTGGTTTGAAAACTCCCTTGGCAACCTAACGGTCCCAGATACTTTCAGATTCATACTTGCACGAAACGACTATTAGATAGTCTTCCAGGGAGAACTAGATGAATGCATAACATGGATAGTGTTACACGATCATGGCATGGATTAGGTGACAAGCATTGAAATGAGACAACGAGTACAAGTTAACATATAAGAAGGCAAGCATTATATTTATATGAGATATAAGCATTTACGTTGGCACGGGTCTAAGGATAAAGCGAGGAGTGAAACCGTAAAGGGACATACCGAGTGACATAATCTAGGGTCGTGCAGTATAAATAAGTGAATAGTGCACTAAGAAGAGTATATATATATATCGTTCTACTCGAGGCATAGCGGGGTTTAGTTGCACAAGGCAAAGGTAGCATAAGATGGTCCATTTATAAGCAAAGTTTTATTTTCATGTTCTAACACAAGCTAAAAAAGTTGGGATTATTCCCTTAGCTAGGTGCGTTGGATTGTTTATTAGCATGCAGGGGATGATTCACCTAGCGACTAGCATGTATCGTCTATATTTTAAGTGTGCTACCTAAGCAAAGTCAAGTTTATCGTAGCCACCCAACTTAGCGATATTTTACCTCGGTCGAGCGATGCTCCGAGCGAGCCTTTAAAAGTCTAAGTCTGAACTCTTGAAGGGCCAAGTCTAAAAATTCTTTACCTCAAACGAGTCTCCTCGCTGAGCAAAATGGGTCGGGTCGTTGCACTTACGCCATTTGAATCGGCTGTCCACTTGAACGAAATAGGTCATCACATATCGCAGGTAAGTAGAATTGTCTACTTGTATCACTCAAATCACCCAATAATTCTTTAAGGCCTCTTACCCTTTGGTAACCGCACCATATCATAGGTATGATTGGTATGCAAAGAACTTGTATTTCCATGCATTATATGCACCACACTTCTATTTGTTCTTGTCCTCCATTGCCTCTTAAAAGAATTGGTATTCTCCTCGTCAGTCGATAACACATAATCATTAGCAGAGTACCTCCTTGACAGTTGATGGTTGACGCTCTCTAGTACTTTTCCTCAACAGAGCTTCTGGTACTTGTTGTTCATCACCAACGAGCTCTTCTTCCCTAGAAATTGCCTCATCGACATGATTATCCTCCTAAATATTTCCATGATCATCCTTGGCAAGTTGATAATCAAGGTTGGGGAAATATTCATGTAATGGATCCCTCTGGTTTGGCATATTTGCAATAAGACTGAGAATTAGCTCAAGGTGAACTAACTCAAACTCGTGCAAATCCTGAATCTGAGAAAGCATCTTGGATTCTCGAATATTAGTCATTGTTTGATCCTAGACGAAAACCATGTCTCGACTTTTGTAGAACTTCTTTCCCACTGGGTCGTAGAGCATATACTCGAACTCATCTCAATTATATCTGACGAAGCCTTACTATATCGTCTTCACTTAAAGTTTAGTAGTTTGGACCTCTCATCCTTCGGTACATGTACGAAGGCCCCACATTCAAATACTACACCCTCTCCATTAGCGTCTTATTCATCTGAATAACTGTCTGACAAGTTTGCTTTTGACAGCAAATGTAACACCCCGTTCCGCTCAAGCGGACTGCCGACTCAATCGGCAATAGTGCAACTGTCCCGACCCGCTTTGCCTCGACCAAGAAGCAAAGGATATCCAGACTTGCCCCTACAGGAATCCGGCTTGGACTTTCAGAGGCTCGCTCAGACGTATCGCTCTACCGAGGTGAATCATCGCTAAGGTGGGTGGCTACGGTGAACTTGTCTTTGCTTAGCCAGCACACATAAAAATCTGGAATTTTCATGCTAGTCGCTAGGTGAATTACCCCCTGCATACTAATAAATCCAACGCACCTAGCTAAGGGAATAATCCCAACTTGTATTGCTTGCTAGAACATGGAAATTGAGATACTACTTATGTTCAGACCCTCGCATGCTAAGTCCCTAAACGGTTTCAACTCTCGGCTTACCTTCGGGTCCGAGCAACGTGCCTGCTTATGTTCCTTAGAAATGCATGCTTGTCTGCTTGAATGTTGCCTTGTTTTTATCCAACTCCGGGAGACTATTTAGTAGTCGTTCCGTGTATGTTTGACCCTGCAAGCATCCTGGACCGTTAGGTCATCTGGCAGCCCCGAACCAGGGGAATGCATCAAGCAAGTTATTCACTGTACAGATCCAAGTATCCCGTGTACTCGTGTACTCGTGTTCCCGTGTACTCGTATTCTCGTGTTCTTTTGTTCAAAGTGCACGCGTGTTCTCGTGTTCTCGTGTATCTCGTGATAATTGAATGACCCAAAAAGAAAGTGCATGTCGCGGACAACTCGAAAACGAGGTATAGTTCCACGGACGGTCACCGGGGCACTGGGGCCGATCCGATCCGGATGGAACTCTTGTGTGGTCCCTCGTGTTCGGGCGAGTGGTTTGTAGCACCTCGTGTACTTACGTTGCATTCCACTTTCCCGGGACCACATCACGTGTGTAGTCCATCGTGTGCGGACAAGATGGTTTGTAGCGCATCGTGTACTTGTTGCATTCCATCTTGGCCTTGGACTACTTCATGTACAATCCATCGTGTACGGGCGAGATAGTTCGTAGCGCATCGTGTGCCCTCGTTGCATTCCACTCTCGTCTGGGATTAGTCCTTTATGGCTATGCCAGCGACTCATGTTCATATAGATAAGTCATCCTCGCTTAGCGGCTATCCGCGTGTGAGTCAATGCATCAAGAACAACTGAGCACACCAAATACTGTCCCGTTCAATGACTCTCATGTTTGCATGTTGCATATGCTTGCCTCCTAAATGCTTATACTTGCCCGTACTTGAATTAATCATGTTTGCCTTGGACAGGGAAGGAGAAATGGTAAGTTGGTAAGTCTCACCGTGTTTCCTCAAACATCGCACGGCGCACTGCCCGACACGATAAGCTATTCAATGTTTGCATGAAACTGATCCTAAGGCAACTAGAAAGACAACTTAATAGTTGTGCACGGAACCTGTATTACGTGTTTGGATTACTCGAGCGGGCGAGTAGCTTCCCCACCAGTGCATTCAATGTACTGATAATCCACCAGTTTGATATGCAGGGTGCGGGAGAACCTCGTGCGGTGCGAACGCCTCCTTCATGCGTGCTAAGGCCAGGAGTTCCCTCTGAAGCCTTGCAACGGTGCGTCCGGGACTGAAGCACATATACAAGACATAAGTTGTGAACATCGCCTGACCATCGTCTGTACAAATCATTCCACGGTTGTAGCCACTTTGCACGCTTTTACCGTTTCAGAGAGAGGCTTGAGCGACTTGTAATCTCGGCTATACGCCGCCTGTAACACAAGTTTATATCAATAAAAGAGCTTGCTTTATTTCAACTTGTGTTTCTATGCTTCCGCTATATTGTCGACTCAGTGAACCTGTTACCGATCGCCTATGCGTTCATGACTCCGCTGCACTCGGACAATCTGTGCGACTCTGTGGCTTAGAACTCTTGCCGCCAGCCAATGAACCATGGCCTTGCACGGGCGTGGCTCACGCTCGTGCGGCATCACGCCCAGATGGGTTAAGCGATCGTTCCGCGGGAGCGCTGACGAGGGTGATTCCTGCCTAGCGGGAACGGTCGATTGCCAGCGGGAGATCGGGGCATGACAGGTTGGTATCAGAGCCTGGCTTCTACGCCTTTGGACTTCAATTCGATATCTCTGTTTCGAAAGCTCGTTCGTGGGTTATGTGCACGCTCTCTCTCAATGCCTCGATGGGATGTTCCAACAATAAGTCTAAATACTTTCAAAATACATTTTGAATAATATGCTTGCTTGTCTGGTTGTATGCTGCGAGTGGCCTTTGTGCCAACCTGTGCGAACCACTTGAGAGTATCGCTAGTAGCTTGTCCGAGATTTTCACTAACTCTAAGTTTGGTTGAATGCATCTATTCGAGGGACGCCTTGAACTAGTGCACCATCCAAGACTTAAGAAAAGGTAAAACTCGAGTGCTAAGACTTCGCTATCACTGAGATGGTTGACGTGTTCACGCTAGAAGTGCACTTCGAAAGTGCGCACGATCCAGTCTAAGCGATATGCTGATTTCGAAGCTTGTACAAGTGAATATCCAAATGAAACAAGTACAAATGACTTGTCTAGGATTACCTCAACCCTAGATTACTGCTTGTCCTTAGTAAGTCTCGAGGACGAGACTTTTCCTAAGTTGGGTAGGATGTAACACCCCGTTCCGCTCAAGTGGACTGCCGACTCAATCGGCAATAGTGCAACTGTCCCGACCCGCTTTGCCTCGACCAAGAAGCAAAGGATATCCAGACTTGCCCCTACAGGAATCCGGCTTGGACTTTCAGAGGCTCGCTCAGACGTATCGCTCTACCGAGGTGAATCATCGCTAAGGTGGGTGGCTACGGTGAACTTGTCTTTGCTTAGCCAGCACACATAAAAATCTGGAATTTTTATGCTAGTCGCTAGGTGAATTATCCCCTGCATGCTAATAAATCCAACGCACCTAGCTAAGGGAATAATCCCAACTTGTATTGCTTGCTAGAACATGGAAATTGAGATACTACTTATGTTCAGACCCTCGCATGCTAAGTCCCTAAACGGTTTCAACTCTCGGCTTACCTTCGGGTCCGAGCAACGTGCCTGCTTATGTTCCTTAGAAATGCATGCTTGTCTGCTTGAATGTTGCCTTGTTTTCATCCAACTCCGGGAGACTATTTAGTAGTCGTTCCGTGTATGTTTGACCCTGCAAGCATCCTGGACCGTTAGGTCATCTGGCAGCCCCGAACCAGGGGAATGCATCAAGCAAGTTATTCACTGTACAGATCCAAGTATCCCGTGTACTCGTGTACTCGTGTTCCCGTGCACTCGTGTTCTCATGTTCTCTTGTTCAAAGTGCACGCGTGTTCTCGTGTTCTCGTGTATCTCGTGATAATTGAATGACCCAAAAAGAAAGTGCATGTCGCGGACAACTCGGAAACGAGGTATAGTTCCATGGACGGTCACCGGAGCACTGGGGCCGATCCGATCCGGATGGAACTCTTGTGTGGTCCCTCGTGTTCGGGCGAGTGGTTTGTAGCACCTCGTGTACTTACGTTGCATTCCACTTTCCCGGGACCACATCACGTGTGTAGTCCATCGTGTGCGGACAAGATGGTTTGTAGCGCATCGTGTACTTGTTGCATTCCATCTTGGCCTTGGACTACTTCATGTACAATCCATCGTGTACGGGCGAGATGGTTCGTAGCGCATCGTGTGCTCTCATTGCGTTCCACTCTCGTCTGGGATTAGTCCTTTATGGCTATGCCAGCGACTCATGTTCATATAGATAAGTCATCCTCGCTTAGCGGCTATCCGCGTGCGAGTCAGTGCATCAAGAACAATTGAGCACACCAAATATTGTCCCGTTCAATGACTCTCATGTTTGCATGTTGCATATGCTTGCCTCCTGAATGCTTATACTTGCCCGTGCTTGAATTAATCATGTTTGCCTTGGACAGGGAAGGAGAAATGGTAAGTTGGTAAGTCTCGCCGTGTTTCCTCAAACATCGCACGGCGCACTGCCCGACACGATAAGCTATTCAATGTTTGCATAAAACTGATCCTAAGGCAACTAGAAAGACAACTTAATAGTTGTGCACGGAACCTGTATTACGTGTTTGGATTACTCGAGC
This sequence comes from Iris macrosiphon, assembly GCA_036927795.1. Classification (NCBI taxonomy): domain Eukaryota; kingdom Viridiplantae; phylum Streptophyta; class Magnoliopsida; order Asparagales; family Iridaceae; genus Iris; species Iris macrosiphon. The sequence continues at coordinate 145,055,333 of JAYESA010000001.1, read as the reverse complement.
GGACGAGTAGCTTCCCCACCAGTGCATTCAATGTACTGATAATCCACCAGTTTGATATGCAGTGTGCGGGAGAACCTCGTGCGGTGCGAACGTCTCCTTCGTGCGTGCTAAGGCCAGGAGTTCCCTCTGAAGCCTTGCAACGGTGCGTCCGGGACTGAAGCACATATACAAGACATAAGTTGTGAACATCGCCTGACCATCGTCTGTACAAATCATTCCACGGTTGTAGCCACTTTGCACGCTTTTACCGTTTCAGAGAGAGGCTTGAGCGACTTGTAATCTCGGCTATACGCCGCCTGTAACACAAGTTTATATCAATAAAAGAGCTTGCTTTATTTCAACTTGTATTTCTATGCTTCCGCTATATTGTCGACTCAGTGAACCTGTTATCGATCGCCTATGCGTTCATGACTCCGCTGCACTCGGACAATCTGTGCGACTCTGTGGCTTAGAACTCTTGCCGTCAGCCAATGAACCATGGCCTTGCACGGGCGTGGCTCACGCTCGTGCGGTATCACGCCCAGATGGGTTAAGCGATCGTTCCGCGGGAGCGCTGGCGAGGGTGATTCCCGCCTAGCGGGAACGATCGATTGCCTGCGGGAGATCGGGGCGTGACAGCAAATACTGCACCCTTTCTACTAGCATCTTGTTTGTCCTCTCTATTATTGTCATTAAGAGGATGATCTTTGACGGAGTCTTATGGTGTCGTATCTTTTTTTTATGGTAAGCATAAAATCGACCTATGTACTCATGCCCATTATTTCGAGCGAATGCACTTCACCTTCCTACCAATTTTTGTCACCTCCCAGTTCCACAGACCCGATTAGTCGCCACTAGGCGTGATATATTATAAGTTTAAATTATACTTTACAAGCCATAGATGTGCATAGTGACAAATGATCATAAAATAAGTTTATTACAATAAAAAAATACATATTGAATCACAATAGGTATAATAAAAGTAATATCTTTATTGATAAGCTTTGTAGCAGAATGCAACTCTCAATAGCATATTGAAATGCCAAACTTAGCTTACAACTCACGAATACAAAAAATTATAATATTTTACACATTATGCCCTTTATTAACTTTGGTTTGCAAAACGATGCTCTGATGCCTCGAAAATATCCACATTATTCTCCACACCTGTATGGGCGAGGGTCGACATATTAGAGAATGAATTGATGAGCAATATTAACTCGATTCACTTAAACTAACACAATAATCATATGGAAGGATGTTATATTATTATGTGACCTTTCTACTTCCTAATTAGGGTCTTGTTAACAATTCATAAGGTGCATAAACATAGACAATAAATATCGCTTAATATTAATTTTACCATCATCTAAATCTTCTTCCCTGTTAAAAAGGATTATGATGCTATATGGGTTTCATATTTTTTAACTCTATAAAACAAGATTAGAGACCACAATATAGGTGTCACTAGTCTATTCTTGCATCAATTGGTTAGGCCTATAAAACAGTGGCATTTGGTTATATGATAATTACTAGTGACACACCATCTTAGACTATTTATTTGAGAAGATTGTGTCCCTTCCAGTGCGGGTAGCTAGCTCCACTAAAGGTTAAATCTATGTGCTTGTACCTCAGCACTATACAGACATGTTCCTCCTAGGCCAAATCACTTTCTTGGTCACATATACCGTTCAATAAAACTAAATTTTGTGCACAAGTTGTCCATGGCAATGCATGCATATGCAACTTAGCTATAAAATATAATATGTATGATAATATAAACTTGAATAAATCTATGTAACACATTCTCATTCTTTATTTCACATTCCTCGAGTCGCAGCTCGTAACTCATGCTCCTATTCCAGGGTTATCACAGCTAGCGGCACAACGATTGCAAAACATTACTAGCGATCCAACGATCCCAAAATTTTAACTTGTCTTATTGCCAATATCAAGGCTTGGAATACTACTTGAAGCATACTTTATCCATTCAGCTACTTCACTCTTGTATATCAACATGATGTAACAATTTTACCAGTCTTATAATTACCATTCTACCATAACAATATTTTCCATCATCACAAGAATTAAAATCATGCATGTGATCTCTTTGTCTAGATTCTTTTCATTTATGAATGCATTAACGTTCATAGGGACATGGCAAGTAAAATAGGAAGATTTCTTCTACTAAGGAGTGGAGATATAGGAAAGCAACATCAAAGCCACTCATGTGTTTGATAAACTTTCTTTTTATCTCAATCATATAGATACCAAAATGATCCCCTGCACAAGTTTCGAATTCAACTAGGCTCTTCAAGCCAACAAGCCAACATAATACCATCGCACATAGTGGGGCATTATAGTTTTTCTTTCAACGAAGGCCCTTGAAAGTGGCAAAATACCTAATCCCTAGTCTTTATGTCAAAAAATTTCCTAGAATAATCATCAATAAATGTTAGAAAGTAAGAAGCACCACTAATAGTTTTTATCTTCAATGGACCACAAACGTCCGAGCTAATCAACTCGATCAGCAACGGCTTCCTCGAAGATGTGACTCTAAAATGATACCATGCGTTACTTTTTAGCAATACAATATGCACATATCTTCAACTTTGCAAGAATCAAACTTGGAAGCACCTTCTAATTCATGAGGTATATCATTCTCTTCTTATTAATATTAGTGAGTCGCATGTGCAACAACTCGGTAGATGCATCATCCCTGACAATATTTAAAGGTTGTACAATCTGTGCACTCCCCTCCATAAATAGAGTCCATATTTCTTGCTTCTCCTGACAACAACCATCGACCCCTTTGTAATCTTTCACTGGTTATTCCCTAAAAAATTGAAGAACCCTTTATCATCCAGGTTTCGAATCGATACAAACTTGAACCAGATCTCAGGGATATGATAAAACTCCCCTGAGAACAAATGTAGCTCATGTGTTGGTCTCAAATGCACATCTCCAATAACAATCACCTTCGACACATTCCCGTTGTCCATCTTTGACAACCCAAAATTATATGCTGTGTAAGTGGCAAATAGTGTCATATTTTGAGACACATGTGCTAAAGTCCCGGAGTACACCAGCCATCTACTGGCATCACATGTGAGGTTCATTGTCACCTATCTCCTACAATAAGTATATCACCTCCATGTCATGAATTTGTTATGTAGTGTTCTCGATTTGGTTCACTAACAAAATACAGAGTTCTAGCGATGAAATTTTTCGTCGCTAAAATGGCAATTTTTGTCGCTATTTTAATATAGTGACGGACTAACGACAAAAATGTGGCATCACTAATTTAAATGTCGCTGTCAATTTTTTGTCGCTAATTTGTTGCCATGTCGACGGATTAGCGACGGAAACTCAGCGACGGATTAGTGACATATTATTTACGTCGTTGTATTTGGTGACGGATTAGCGATGGAAACTGTGAGCCCATTTTACCAAATTTTCCAGAATCTCATCGACTGAATTTTTGTCACTAATCCATCGCTAACAACGACGGACATAGCAACAAATGTAGCGACTATTTCTGATACATATTTTTCACATTTTTGATACCATACATATTTAGCGACGGAGCTTTTCGTCGCTAATCCGTCGCTAACCTGGAATTTTCTAGTTTTTCATCGCTAATCCATCGCTAGTACGTCGCTAAACATAAATATTTTTTTCCCAGAATAGAATCACTTACTTTCTGCTCCTGTACCATTATACAAAATCAAATAGAGATTTAAACACATAAAATACAATCAATATAATAGAATGTATTAAATACAAGTGCATAGACATAAATTATTATACACTACCATAATCCAAACATATAAAGTTATACAACCAATACATCCATCAAACTGTCAAATTATCTAAAAACAAAAATATATCAAGTCGACGGTGGAGGCGGAGCCGGCGACGGCGGCTAGCCCTGTACTGCGTCATAAACGCATCGATGATCTATTATAGATCCTCAAAAATGACAGGCAGAGCAGCAAAAAAAATCGGAGAAAGAGCCGGATGAGCCATTAGAGGAGCTGTAGTAGCCATCGTTGGAGCCGTCGGAGGAGCAGGAGCTGTAGGATTATGAGACTCTGTCGCTTATCTAACCTGCCTCTGTACCTCTAACAGAGTCATCGTTATCTGTTCAAAACTCATAGCACCAGAAGGAACGTCGGGACCGGGCTCTAATGGAGCAGGAGGAGCCGTCAGAGAAGCTCTGGAAAGAACTAACGGGTGGGATGCCAACGATCCAGTCCCGTACACGCTGTCATATTTTTCTCTCCCGACAGCTTGTACCCACCGATCGTTTCTCTCAGTCGGCGTACTGCTCTCAGCCCCACCCTCCAACGTCTCATACGTCTCCAATATTTATTTATGTAAATAGGTCTAGATATCGTAGGTTAGAATTAATCTTTTTTATTGACTACAACTAAGGTTAGGTTTAGAGTTAAGTTTAGATATCGTAGGTTAGGTTTAGAGTTAAGGTTTTTAGATATTCAAGGTAACAATATTAAAGTTAATGTTAGATTTTTAGGTTAAACAAATATAGTTAAATTATAAAAAGAATGTAATTAAATTTTGTTGACAAAATTTTATAAACGCAACTTACGTATGCTTTTGCTACCCGCTCATCTACGAGCTTCCCGTCCCTTTTTTTTTATTTGTGCGTCCGCTGGAAGATTGCGAGGAAGTCGACGATCTTTAGGTCTCCCCCGGCTCCGATTGCCTCCTCATATTATAAAAATTAAGTAATTAATTAATAAAAATAAATAAGAATTACCAAAAATTGATCTAGAAAAAAATTATAATACTAACAATCCGTCAAAAATGCTCGATGGTCGGAATGGATCCAACCGTGTGGAGACCACCCTTAGCACGGGACACTCCCACCTTCTCGTACTTGGACTTATAGGCCGGGGCCTCCATCTTCTCCTTCATTTTCTCCCAGAACTCCTTCTTGAGCCACTCCTTGCGAAGATCCCCTGAATGTGACGCCAGCGCCTTCGGATCATTGATCATATCCATGAACCTTTTGCTGGAGACGGTCTTGTAGCACTTTCGGATCGCAGACTCTCTATGATCCGGCCACCAATACTTCTTCTGCAAATTAAAAAAATATTTTTTAGCATTTTAATCAAAAAATTATATATTATTCTAAATAAAAATCTTATACATACCCGCAACATATCCAGCTAAATGAATCGTCGATCCAGCGGAACGTCACTGAAGTTGATATAAGGGCCATAAAAGTTCTCCTGCATGACGTCCCCCAGATCAGTGCCAGCCTTGGTCGAGAAGAACCTGAAATAAGAAAACAATATACAATTAGAATAAAAATGAATAAATATGTGAATTGACAATAAGTACTTACGTCGCTCCATCGGCCCACCGCTCGGGACGATCGATATTGGCTGGCCGCTCTGGTAGAGTAGGGGGATCTGTAAATCCTGGACGATGGACATATACTATGTGCTCCACCAGGAGGCCTGGATATGAATTTGCTCTAGTAGGAGCAACTAGTGGAGTAGCCGATGTACTAGTAGTCATAGTAATCGCATGAGTAGTGACAGGGGTAGAACTGAGAGAATCCTGGGATATGTAGTAGATCCCCCTACTGATGAACGAGTATATAGCGGGGATAAACCATCCTCGACATCTATGAACTCGTGCTCTGATGGTCATGTGCGACCTGCATCTGGAGTAGCTGGAGGATGCTGGGAAGAAGATCCTCTATGAACTGGTCGTCCTCTAACTACTATTTCATTCAATTTCAAAAATACTAAGAAATAACACTAGAAATACTTAAATTATGCCTAAAGTAAAAATTTCTATATTTTCTAAAAATTAATAATTTACTAACAGTTATTTGTTTCCGATACCAAATAATCTGATACTCCTGTCCGATACTACCGATATTACTGATATCGTCGATACCGATACTCATAGTAATGGTCCGATACCGATCTATGATTAGTGAGATTTATGTGTAATATAATACTATGAATTTAAGATAGAGAAATTCAAACACCCCAAAGCATGTCATGTCATATATATCACATTACATATATGTCACCTCATAATTTCTCAAAATCTTCTTTCTATTTTTTGCAAGTCCATATTTGCTTTGTTCATTTTATTGGTTATATATATATAAGGCAACATATCTAAAACCTCTTCTAGTATTCAAGCACACAATAATTTACTCACACACTCAAATCTAATACTTTTTATATAACTAAGGCTATAATTTGTCTATGTCGGGTGTCGTGTCTGTGTCCGTGTCAAAATCCATATACCCAAATATAATAATAAATTTATATAGTGTTGTGTCTGTATCAAGGAAGAGAGGGGTCAGATTTTTAGAAGGGCATTATCGACGGTTGAGCCGAGAATAAGGGGATGCTGGAGATGAAGGAGGAGGAGTAGTGGCTGTCGGAGAGGCGGAGGGATGACTCAGCCGTCGCCGTCGATCGACGAAGGAGAAGGAGGGGGTGGTAGGTGAGGAAGAGGGGGGACCCTCCCAGCCATCGATGTACGGAGGAGTAGGAGGAGGGGGTTTTGGTCGGGGAGAAGATCGAAGGAGGAGGAGGAGGATGGGGGTTTGGGGGTCGCCGGAGAGGGAATTGAGGAGGAGGCAAAGAAGGAGGTCGGGGTCAGAGAGGAGGAGAGGAGGGAGAGGAGAGGCGGTCGCCAGTGTAGGGGAGAGGGGTTCGCCAGAGTAAGGGAGAGAGAGAGAGAGTAAAAAATTACGAATTGGGGAAAATGAAACGCGCTCTGAAATTTTATGTTTTCGCAGCGATGGATATTTTCGTCACTATTCCGTCGCTGAAGGAACAACAACGGATTAGCGACGGACTAGTGATTAAAAATAATATAATTTGTATACATAAATAAATTAGTCGTGATTCCATCGAATATCTGTCGGTAAGATTCGTCGCTATTTAACAGTATTTTTGTAGTGCTTCTTATCTTTCTTCCAAGCAAAATAGTTCCTCTTTAAATAACTAATCCTTCCATTGGTAGAATTCGGAGTCTTCATACCAATCCTTGGACTTTCCTCTTCTCTATCTTTGTCGTGGGGACCCCTACTTTTGCTCCTCCGTCGACTCTCTAACGCAAACATCGTTTTATGAAGAAGACATGTCCAAAGATTTTCAGTGAATCTCCTCATTCAATACCCTACTCTTGGTCCATATTCACGATACCTTCACAAAAAGAAATGATCATAGGCACTCATATAATTTTTTACGAGTTTGACAAAGTAACAAGCAACTAAATTCCTCGAATCTTGTCATAAAATATGACTCCATTGTTGACAGTTGATCATACATCTATCATATGTCGGATTAGAAACAACATGTTGGTACATGTTCTCTTAGGGTATAAGGACTCTAGCTTCTGCCATAACATTTTTGTATGATCTATATTTGTAATATAAGTGTATATATTGTCATCTATGAACTGTCAAACAATATAAATGCATACCTATTTATGCTCGAACGACTAGTCTTCCTCTAATTTATCGATGGCCTTCTCGGAAGCAAACACTGATAAGTGTAACTTCTTGAAGAAAAGTAGATCTTTCATCTAGCTCCATCAATAATGATAATTTGTGTCATTTAGGTTAACAATATAAACTAGTTTCACATCTATCTTTCTTGTTGGTCAATCTGTCAAACACCTGACACCCTTAGCTCGACGCTGATACCACTCTGTTGGAAATGGAGCTCAGATAGTACATTTCGACCAAAAGGAATACATTAGGACTAAAATAAAATTATGAAACCTACGAAGTCATACTCACAACAAATATAATTATACAACAACACAAATGCAAGCATAACGAGTTTTTATGTGGAAACCCAATGCGTAGAAAAATTATGGTATAATCAGAGTCCAATCCGAAAAATCTTCACTTCTGGATTAAAAGAATATACTTGACTCCTCTGTATGATTCGTTGATGGATAATACCAGATCTACTCAATGAATGGAAATAAATACAACGAAGAGAAATACGAGCTACCAAAGAACGACAATCACGAGGACGATTCGATGTGGGTCTTCTCGAATGATCTCCTTAGAATCTCGTAAAGATCTCTCTTTCTCTCTCTCTCTCTATATATATATATATATATATATGTGTGTGTGTGTGTGTGTGTGTGTGTATGTATAGAAGTTGTAAATTTTCTAGCATGATTACCCATTAAAATTAGGTTGAGAAACCTTATTAAACCCCCTCTCAAAAACCTCAAAGATTGAGCAAATGTAACTATCCAAACTGACAAAAAAAACTGGCCCACACTAGAGAAGCCCTCGCAGGTCTGGTATGTTGGTGGCATACCGGTTCTTGCAATTGTTGTTGCTAGGAATAGCCAGTATGACAACGACATACATGTCCTCTGCAACTGTGGAGTCACGATAACTCGGTATGCCGTCGGCATACTAGTTTATTGCTCTAGGCTCCAATTTGATCCCTCGTCGATAGCCCCGTTCGATTCTCTTGACCTTTCTGAGCTTCCTCAACATACAAGTGACACTCATCGCCTTTCGATATAACCTCTACATAGATGGGAACCTATCCGAACATACTTTATTTTGTCTCGATGGTATGTTTATGGTTCAATTTTTCTTTGTGAGTGGTGGCCGACGCTCAGTGCTGCACACCTCTGATCCCTACATAATTTTGGTTACACAGATATTTGAACCAATATCTACTCCTCCCTTCACTTACCAATGTTACCACTAAACAACCCCATTGGCGGTTGCTTTGTTATAAGTTGTAATGTGTTATTGGACTGTCTATTTCTATCATCTTAGGTTTCTTATTCTATGCCTTCTGCCTTTTTCTAAGTCATAGTGCCATACAAGTTGCTCAAGTCCATGTCTCTCTATCAAATGCCTAGTGTGTTGTTAAAGAAGGAGGTTCATATATTCATATAACTCAATATGTATGTTGGGAATCGGATACACCTTGCAAGTGTTATGACACCGTGTCTGAGAGTGCCCGCAACAAAAACTTTAGGCCAACCTACCTGAGATAATCAACCAATATCTAACAAATACCAAGCACAAATAAAGACAAGTATATGGCGGTGACTACGTCACCTGGATAAATTCTAACCTTTATAACTCAAGTGAAATTACAAGATTGACAAAATCAATGTTGAACCCTTTGTCCTAATAGATTCAACCCTCTCACCACACTCAAGAAGAAAAAAAAGAAATTATAATTGAAATCACTCATCAACCCATAGCAATCTTCCTGAGCGAAGACGATGAATCCTCGATCAGATCTCTTTCTTCCTTCTGTCTTGGATGACGAAGTCATAAGAGCAAAGCACGGGCTTTCTCTTAGATTTTCTGTGGACGAGCACCCTGAATCTCTATATTATGCTATACTTTGTGACTCCACCCTCGTCCTATATTTATAGGATGAGAAATCCAATTTTAGGTCATAATAGGATTTTCTAAATAGAAAACCTTAAAATAAGAATCATATTCCACCTAAAATAGCCCAACACCAATTATGGACATCTAAATATAGGTCAGATTAAATATTTGATACAAATTTAAAATCAAATCAAATCTTATATTTAATGTAGATGTCCAAATCATATCAAATCAAATCTTTAACCATATTTGGGCTCCAAAATTTACCAAATCCTGACTGGACCCCAACAATCTCCTCCTCCAATCTGATGAGATGATGTTGACCCCATGGCTTCTCAACTGGACTCCATGGATGTCACCTCGCGACATAGTTCCTGCTCCCACATGCCACCGATCTCCGATCCCTCGAGCTGTCTTACATCTTCTGTCGTCTCCAGCTCCTTGACCATCACGTTGACACTAGCTGTCATGCGTAGCACCTCCTGCACCACTGGGATCCTGTCGATATCGATGACATGGCCAAGATCGAAGTTCCTAACTATCAGCCTCTTCGTGAGTCTCGGCTGCCTATCCCCGACTTCTGTCTTCCACCAAAATGTGTTAACATTCCAACGAGCTTCTTCACCCTTGGCTGGCCCAACCAAGCGGAAGTTATAATTTTTTCGAGATTCGAACTCCTGAATCTTTCCACCTTTATGTTCGAACTTGAAGTTCCCCCATACACATACGTCCTCGAGCTGAATATCACGCACTGTGCATGTCGTCGATGATCCACAGCTCCCCTGAAATAGTGTGAATGGTGACGCTCCTGCCTCAGATTGAGTTTCCTGCAAACCGTGATCTCCTCCCTGGCCTCGAACTATTGAAACCAATGTCGCTCTGTGAAGCTTTGGCAAACCACCCATCGCCACAACCAGATCCGTGAAACAACCCCCACTTAGAGACCGACCAGTTGTCATAGGCCCGACATACCGACCCTCAATATTTGGTTCATCACCATTCGTCGCTTTGTCTCGACGAACCGAATCCTCCGTAATCCTCAAAGTACTCGAAGCCCCTCCTCAGTAAGTTATCGATGATCCAACTCCTGTCGAATATCGCTCGGGCCTCAATCCGATGTATGTAGCCTGCCTGTACAACTCAGTGGCCTGAGCCTGTAAATGTCATAACATAAATCTCCTTGAGCCAGCTGTTGGAAACCCTTCGTAAGCATCCAATCTTTGTTCCCAAACAAACTGTGATAGCCATCATCCGCCAACCTCCCTACCAAAATCAAGTTATAGTGCAAACTCGGTACATGCCGCACATCCTTGACAATGAGCTTCTCACCATGCTCCGTTGTCAAGTGCACATCACCGATGCCTATAACTGCGATCGTTCCCTTGTTGCCCATCTTCACATGTCCAAATCTGTCATCGTGGTATGACGTGAACATCCTTTAAGGAGTGGCATGATACGATGCCCCCATGTCCATGACCCAATCACCATTATGACACATGTCAGAAGGTTCATTTGCGTCGGTTGCTGCGATGATGATATCTTCTATAGCCATGAGATCCTCCTGATCAATATTTTATTTGGCCTTTTCAGCTTTGAGCTTCATGCAGTTCCTCTTGATATGACATATTTTTCCACAATGATAGCATCCCTACTTGCGGTCCACAGTCACAAGATCCTGAGAAATCCCCCATGTTCTCGCCTGTGACTTGGGTCTTCCCTTCTCATAGGAAACCACCAGAGCGAACTCCTGCGACATTCTATTTCCTTACGTCGGACCTCCTTATTCAACAAGATACTTTTGACTGCTGTAAACCCCCAGATTTTGCAAGAATTTTAAATTGGGATTTTTCATAATTTTCTAGAATTTTCTGGGATTTTTCTGTAATTACAATCAGGATTTCTAATTATTGAATGATTTTTAATTGTTAGTAAATAATATTAAAATATTATGGAAATAATATTTTTGGACGTAAAATAGAAAACTGGACTTAGGGTAATTTTCCTAGAATTTATCGGACCCCGGACATATTTTTAAAACACCTAAAACTATTTATTTAATTAATTATATTATTTATTATTTATTATTATTATTATTATTATTATTATTATTATTATATTTTTATATAATAACCCAGCCCGAGGCCCGCTGGACCCGGCCCACCGGGCCCAGCCCCGAATCCAGCCCAGCCCTACCGGGTCGGGTCGGGTCTGCCCGCCACCCGACCCGCCCGTGCCCGAACCCGCACCCCCCCACGACCCTCTCCCTCTCCCCGCGTCCTGCGCCGCCCGGCGCGCCGCCCGCTCCGGCCGGCCACCTCACCCCCTCGCCCCCACGTCCACCCCTCTCCCCGCCCGTCTCGGCCTCCCCAACCGCCGCCACCGCCTATAAAGCCCTCCTCCTCCTTCGATCCCCCGACCACTACTCCACCACCGGCTCCTCTCCGCCACCGCCACCACCGGACAGCCACCGCCCGCAGCGCCGTCAGCCTCTCCCCCGGCCTCCCTCTTCCTCCCCTCCTCTTCTTCTTCTCCGGCGAGCGCCGCCGGTAGCGCCCGCAGCAGCTCCGGCAGCCTCCAGCGCCGCCGCGAGCCCCGGCCGTCGCCTCGCCGCAGAGCCCCCAGCCCCCTCTGCCTCAGCGCCGCCTCAGCGCCGCCCTGAGCCGCCGGCCATCGTGTCCTAACCCTAACCCTAATTCCTGTACCCGACACGTGTCAGACACGTGTCAGACACGACTCGGACCCCGGTTTTCGGGTCCCATTCAGGTGCGTGTATCTTCTTGCTCGTAGCTCGGATTTCGATTCCGCAAATTGCGTTGCGAAGCCTGTATGACCCTCTCGGTGTCCGGATAAACAGCTCGGGGCATCGCATCCTGTGGTGATCGCACACCGTGTAAAACCCCCTTCCTACAAAATCGTATATACCTTTTATTTATTTATTAATTAAATTATAGTAATTAGGTCTAAATAGGAGAAATAGATTTTTAATAATTTTTATGATAGGTGTTCGGGCACTTAGAGGACTTGTGGGACCATCAGGAATTTTTTCGGAATTTATTCCATGTAGGAGATCCCTTGAGCTGTTGCTAGCCTAACGATGTGCAATACCCTAATCTATAAATTTCTTATGAGTATATATATATATATATATATATATATATGTATATGCAAATATATATATATATGTATATATATTTTTTATTTAGAAAAGAAAGGAAAAGAAAAGAAAATAAATAAGTTACTATTCATAATAATATAATAATAATATAGTAATAATAATAACAATGCAACTTTACTTATCCCTCTTCAGCCACTGATCCCTCTTCAGCCACTTGTTGTTCCTAGGAACCCCTTCAATTCAGCGGCTAAACCACAGAGAAGCCCGCCCTATTCAATTCAGCCATTTGCATAAGACCCGACCCTTTCCTTCACGCGATCCATCCAACCCGCCTCCATCTCCCTCTCTCTCTCTTAATATATAATATATATATAGTTAGCTCTCTAAAACCCTAACCTAAAACTCCAGACTTTCTCTTCCCATCTAGAGCTGTCACCGCAGCCAGAGAAGCCTCCCCAAGCCATCCAACCATCCCGTCGACGCCGACATCGCGAACTGCAGTCTCCCACTCGAGGTACCTTCGCTCCGGCATGATTTTCCGTTGACTCGCTCGACCAAACGCTGTTCCGTTTTCATAGGTATGATCTTCCCTCAACCCTCTCCAATATTTGTTTTATAGTAAACCTCGGAAAACGTGTGCCCCTAGGCGAAAAATAGCGCCCAAGTCAGAGCGAGCAGACATAATTCTGCAATCGCAGAATTCCAGAATGACCGCCCATATTGCCGAGTTCGTATCTCCCACCACAGAGATCCGAATTCGGTGATTCTTTTTGATACCTGTAGATTACATGACCTAGTTTATTTTTTGTATAATAACTTTGTGTTATTAGTTGTTGTGGACAAAATTGTAGTCGTCACAAAACTGCGCACACCCACTTTTTTTAGAGTTCCAAAAGTTGGAGATCGGAGCGCGCCCCGCCAAACGGGACTGCCCTGCCGTGTGCCAAGTGTACCTAACGGTACACACAGCGTAATCGGACACATGAAAATTCGTGGGGACTGATTCGGACGCGTGTGCGCACCGGAATCAGACCGTATCCGCGGACACATTTCGTGTCGCCACTTTTATGGAACTCGTGCGTATTTTATGCACGCTTGTCAGATTGCGACGAAACTTGCGCTACTGGACTCGTGGTAACGCGCTGGTCCTGTGACCCAATTTTCACGCATTTCTGAGACGGTTGACCAGATCGCCAATTGGCGGGCCCCATAGTTGACTTTTTGGACCAAATTTTGTTCGGCTCATCGGAATCCAAATTTGGACATACCGTTGGGTTCGTATTGACATTTAGAGTTGTTTGACCCATAATTTATCCCATTTAGAGACTGTTACCCTCGACACGTTTCTCGGTACAAAGTGGGCTACACGTGGACCCCACTTTTGCCCGAAATTACCGTTTTACCCCTGTGTCCAAATTGGACGACAGGGATGTCATTTTTAGCTCTTTTGCTCATTCCTGAAACGTTGGTGATGTTTATTTCAGCATCCGGAGACGTTTATTCGGAGTCCTTAGTTCCAGGTTCAGTGTCCTTGACATTTGGGCGCGTACACTTTACAGATTTCTTGCCAGGCAAGTATACCTTGCCATTGTACTGTATTTACATTCCATATGAGGCATGCATGTTTATTTTCTGTTTATTTAGTTCATTTATTTTAACTGCTATATAAACTGTGCGTCCAAGGAAACTTGGGTGCAACGACGGTGTCGTCGTACTATATTTTTATTTATGTATATGCATTGGACCTACTTTATGAGACTACCCCATTTTCATGAGGCATTTATGTTTCATTGGCCATGACACTATTCTTACACGAGTGTGAGTCACATGTAGGACACGGACTTGCGTACTCGGCTGGCCCCCGGTACGTATAGGTCGTGCGACCGATAGGGATAACTGCCAATAGAAACTTTGTATGCTAGTAGACCTGGCGGTTATTAGAGGTTTATTGTGTCATGGACATGACATGCTTAGAGCATTGGGTGGGGAGAACAACAAGTACCGCATTTGAGCTCCTTTGCACTTTTTCTGTGACGCCCAGATTCTCCGCTGGAGATACGGGTGGTGATGACCCTTATATATTATGTACTATCAGGCGGGCCACCGGCGTTCAAAAGACGACGTGCCTTTTAGGCCCCTGGATCTTCAAAAGAGAACCATGCCAAATCCCAGTTTTCAGCCAGATAGCTCACTTGTGGGGAAAGGTGTTCTTAACTGCATTCACATAGATGGTTAGGCGACCCCAATGGATGTTTACTTTCAGTACTTTATTGGCATGTACCATTTGTATCTTGTTACGTCCCTCTGAGGACCTGGTCCATTTTCCAGATATAGATGAGCAGAAGTATCCGCAGGAGTACGGACCTGGACCTGACGCTACCTATCAGTCTGAGACAATCTTATCTTCTGATTATATGTGATTCATTTGCAGCTGTTTAGATATTCTAGTTGCTATTCTTTCTAGACATTTATTCTTATATTAGAGTTTATTCTCTTCTCTCTTTAGTAGTTATTATAGTCGATTTGCAGTGGATTTGTTTCCACCCGACTATTGCACTTTGAGATTACTATTTGAGACTACTTCTTTGATATTCAGTTATTGATTTCCATTATTCTATTATTTGTGCTGTGGATGAGATATAGAACTGCGTGTGACTTGTTGTGACATATATTTACCACTGTGGATTGGATATTCATGTATAGCGTACGTGTGTATATGGTTTCCATATATAGGAGTTCGTATACATACGGCTGGCGTGTTACGTATTCCTAGTCCTACGTATTTTGGGACTGGGGCGTGACATATTTTTGTGGTGGCCCATGCAGGTCTAGAAAATATTGTCTCGGTTACGTAGCTGTACCGAACAAGCCTGCGTAATAGGAATAGAGTATAAGGATCTCATCCACGCTTGATTGAAATTCATCCTTCCTATTTAATACTTGCATCATGTTTGATTCCTGTACTTTTTCTAATCGTTTCGTACATCAACTGCAGAGAAATGGATTCGCAGAATGGATGTACTGCCGCCAATGGCGACGCAACTTCTGGAGTCAATGGTCAGACTCAAGGAGGGACCCCAACGATTCCTAGGCTTCCGGGGCCAGATGGACAGACTCACACCCCAGTTCCATCTGATCTTCCCGCTTCACCTATTGGGAACCCTCCACCTGTCCCAGTACCGCAAGATGGCCAAGCGCAGATGTTCCAATTCTTTCAGATGATGATACAGGAACAGAGGCAGCAGGCAGCCGAGCAGAGGCAGCAGGCAGTCGAGCAGAGGCAAGAATTTTTGGCAGCACTGGAGAGGATGGCTGCACATGCTACTGTACCAGCCCAAGCACTAGCTCCAGTACCTCGAGCTAGGGTTGGATCAGTAAAGAATTTTGTTCAGATGGGTGCAAGGCAGTACAAGGGCACTGAGAGCCCGGAGGAGACTACCAACTGGATCACTCACACGCAGAAGCTACTGGAGGCATCGCAGTTACCTACGGACCTATGGATGACGGGTGTACGAACGCTTCTAGATGGTAATGCTCATCACTGGTGGGAATCCATGGAGCGCCAGTTGGGTACTTACCAGACTTGGGAGCAGTTCTTGAAGTGCTTCGAGGGAAAGTACTTTTCGGACACTGTCAAGGATACCTTGTATGATCAGTTTCTTCACTTAAAGCAGGGGAACCGAACCGTGGACAAGTATGATGCCGAGTTTAGTCGACTCAGCAAATATGGCGCTGCTTTGATACCAAATAATTTGGCTAAGGCTAAGAGATTTCATCGAGGACTGACCCAGGAGCTACAACATTATACAAGCTCGCAGTCCCGAGTCTCTTACGCTGAACTACTGACAGAGGCCAGATTTCAGGAAACCATTAGCAGAGGAAAGGGAGGTCAGCTGAGGACACAACAAGGATCAGGAAGGATACAGCAGGGACCAGCCAGGACACAACAGGGAGGACCTATCAGACGTCCCTTGGCACAGCAGCATCAGCAACACAGAGCCGGACCGTACCAGATTCCGGAAAAACCCTAATATAATTATTGTGGGAGGATCAGACATGTTGAGAGAGATTGTCGGACCCGCTTGGGTCAGTGTAGGAGATGTGGCTCTGGACAGCACATGGTGAAAGACTGCCCCATACAGCAGGCACTTCCGCCGCCAGTTCAGAGATTAGCGCTTCCAGCACCGAAGCCAGCACAGCAGATGACTGGACCGGGAGCACCTTGACCCCCAGCAATAGGAGGATTTCAGAGAGGACCACCGCTACCTACTCAGGAGGAGCAGTATATGAGGACTGGACATGGACAGCCGCAGAGGAACGGACGAGCTTTTGTATTGGAGGTAGATGACCTGGATCATGAGGTGGATGTCATAGCAGGTATTACCCTTGCTTTTACTTTTCCTGCTGTGACATTATTTGATATGGGAGCCACCCACTCATTCATATCATCTAGTTTTATTGCCAAACATAACATTGCTTCTACACCATTATCTAGTTGTGTTAGAATTCTTACCGGAGGAGGAGTTGTACCAGTTAGTCGAGTTTGTAGATCGGGCCCTATAGTGATACGTGGCAGGGAGATGAATGCCCAACTCTTAGTCCTTCCTATGCCATCTTTTGATATTGTGCTTGGAATGGACTGGCTGAGCAAGAACCACGCTTTCTTCGATTGCTTTGGGGGAAGCATTCTTTTTAAGGTACCAGGCCAGCCTGAACTTGAGTTTGCCCGAGGATCCACAGAAATCCTTGATGGTATGCAGCTCGTAATGGACGATGTTGTCTATCACCCTATTATTTTGGAATTTCTAGACGTCTTTCCAGAAGATTTGCCAGGACTACCCCCAGACAGAGACGTAGAGTTTTCAATTGAACTAGCACCCGGAGCAGCAACTATAGCATCGCATGTTTACAGACTGGCGAAGAAGGAGATGGACGAGCTGAAGGCACAGTTAAAAGAGCTAGAGGAGAAAAGTTTCATCCGACCGAGTGCATCACCCTGGGGAGCACCAGTGTTGTTTGTACCGAAGAAGGATGGGTCAGTGCGTATGTGCATTGACTACAGGGCCTTGAATGCAGTGACAGTGAAGAACAAATATCCATTGCCACGCATTGATGACCTGTTTGATCAACTCAGTGGAGCTAAGGTATTCTCGAAGATAGATTTGAGATCGGGATATCACCAAGTGAAGGTACGGAAGCAGGACATTTCGAAGACCGCATTCAGAACAAGATATGGGCACTACAAGTTTTTGGTCATGCCATTTGGATTGACCAATGCTCCAGCGATCTTCATGGACTTGATGAATCGAGTCTTCCACCAGTACTTGGACCAGTTCGTGGTCGTCTTCATAGATGATATACTTGTCTATTCGAAGAGCCACGAGGAGCACGAGGAGCACCTGCGGATTGTTCTAGAGACTTTGAGGAGAGAGCAGTTATATGCTAAACTCAGCAAATGTGAGTTCTTCTTGGACAGAGTTTCATTTCTTGGACATGTTGTTACTGGAGATGGTATTTCTGTTGATCCAGAGAAGATCTCAGCAGTTGAGACATGGCATGTTCCTAAATCAGCAGCAGAGGTGAGGAGTTTCCTTGGACTTACGGGATATTACCGACGGTTCGTGGAAAACTTCTCAAGGATAGTGGCACCTATGACTCGTCTGACTTGTAAGGATCAAGAATTTATATGGACCGACGAGTGTCAAGCAACCTTTGAAGAGTTGAAGAAGCGACTGACTACAGCACCAGTATTGACGATTCCATCAGGCTCAGGAGGATATGTGATCTACAGTGACGCATCAGGGAAAGGCTTAGGATGCGTATTGATGCAGCATGGCAAGGTGATTGCATATGCATCTAGGCAGTTACGAGTACATGAGAAGAATTATCCAACTCATGACTTGGAACTTGCAGCCGTTGTATTTGCTCTGAAGCTATGGAGACATTACTTATATGGGGAACGAGTGGAAATCTATACAGACCACAAAAGCCTCAAGTACGTCTTCACGCAGAAGGAGTTAAATATGAGGCAACGTCGATGGCTCGAGTTGATGAAAGATTTTGAGATAGAGCTACATTATCATCCAGGCAAGGCTAACGTGGTAGCAGACGCGTTAAGCCGGAAGCCAGCAGCTTACTTCTTGACAGCACAGAGGGAACTTTTGGAGGACTTACAAGAGCTTGGCATTGAAGTGATACTACCCAGAGCAGATGGGACACTAGCCAACTTGCAAGTACAATCATCATTGGTAGAGAGGATTAAGGCAGCTTTGCCTACAGATGCCAGATTCAGGAGACTAAAGGAAAGGACAGAGGCCGGGGAGCAGACTGAATTGCGCATTCATGAGGATGGGACATTACGATGTGGTGATCGTCTTTATGTTCCAAATGGAGAGATTCGACAGGAGCTGATGACAGAGGCTCATAGTTCGATCTATTCTATACATCCTGGAGGCACCAAGATGTATCGTGACTTACGACAGCACTTTTGGTGGCATGGAATGAAGAGAGAGATAGCTCGCTTTGTAGCTAAATGTCTGGTATGTCAACAAGTGAAGGCGGAGCACCAGAGGACAGCAGGATTATTACAACCACTTTCGATTCCAGAGTGGAAGTGGGAGCACATCACTATGGAATTCGTCACGGGTTTTCCCAAGAGTCCAAGTGGGAGAGATGCAGTGTGGGTAATAGTGGACCGACTCACCAAGTCAGCCCATTTTATACCTTTTAGAGTGGGCCAGTCGACAGAAGCTTTAGCTGACTTATATATGAGGCAGATCGTGAGATTGCACGACATACCAGTCAGCATTGTATCGGACAGAGATTCGCGCTTCATATCGCACTTTTGGAGGAGCATGCAAGAAAGTCTTGGTACTCGTCTGAAGTTCAGTACATCTTACCACCCACAGACAGATGGGCAGTCGGAGCGTACTATTCAGACCTTGGAGGATATGTTGAGAGCTTGCATGTTAGACTTCGGAGGATCATGGGAGGACCACCTACATCTTGTAGAGTTTTCTTACAACAATAGCTATCAAGCGAGTATTCAGATGGCTCCGTTTGAAGCATTGTATGGAAGAAAATGTAGGTCTCCTGTGTGTTGGAGTGACGTGGAAGAACATCAGATTTTGGGACCCGAGTTGGTAGTCAACACCGTAGAGAGAGTCAAGAAGATTCAGGGACACTTGCGAGCAGCGTAAGACAGGCAGAAGCAGTGGGCAGACCTTCATCGTCGTCCCTTGGAGTTCAAAGAGGGCGATCACGTCTTCTTGAGGATATCACCGACCAGAGGCACCATCCGATTCGGAGGGCGCGACAAGTTGAGTCCAAGGTATATTGGACCATTTGACGTGCTCGAGAGAATTGGAGAGGTAGCATATCGACTTGCGCTACCACCTTCACTGGAGGGAGTACATGACGTATTCCATGTGTCGCAGCTCAGGCGATATGTGGCAGACAGCAGTCATGTTCTCGACCATTCAGAGATCACCATTGGGCCAAGCTTGTCATACCAAGAGCAACCCGTGGGAATCCTTGATCGTCGAGAGAAGGTATTGAGGAACCAGTCTATTCTCTTGGTTCGCGTAGCATGGAGGCATGGCGCGCCAGGAGAATCAACTTGGGAGCGCGAGGACGACATGCGCAAGCGTTTTCCAAACCTATTCGCAGACCAAGGTATGAAATTACATTGTTAATTTATATCTTATACCATCCTTGCATTCTATCGTGGCTTAATTTTAATTTTGAGGACGAAAATTTACAAGTTGGGTAGAAGGTAAAACCCCCTTCCTAGAAAATCGTATATACCTTTTATTTATTTATTTATTAATTAAATTATAGTAATTAGGTCTAAATAGGAGAAATAGATTTTTAATAATTTTTATGTTAGGTGTTCGGGCACTTAGAGGACTTGTGGGACCATCAGGAATTTTTTTGGAATTTATTCCATGTAGGAGACCCCTTGAGCTGTTGCTAGCCTAACGATGTGCAATACCCTAATCTATAAATTTCTTATGAGTATATATATATATATATATATATGTATATGCAAATATATATATATGTATATATATTTTTTATTTAGAAAAGAAAGGAAAAGAAAAGAAAATAAATAAGTTACTATTCATAATAATATAATAATAATATAGTAATAATAATAACAATGCAACTTTACTTATCCCTCTTCAGCCACTGATCCCTCTTCAGCCACATGTTTTTCCTAGGAACCCCTTCAATTCAGCGGCTAAACTACAGAGAAGCCCGCCCTATTCAATTCAGCCATTTGCATAAGACCCGACCCTTTCCTTCACGCGATCCATCCAACCCGCCTCCATCTCCCTCTCTCTCTCTTAATATATAATATATATATATATATATAGTTAGCTCTCTAAAATCCTAACCTAAAACTCCAGACTTCCTCTTCCCATCTAGAGCCGTCACCGCAGCCAGAGAAGCCTCCCCAAGCCATCCAACCATCCCGTCGACGCCGACATCGCGAACTGCAGTCTCCCACTCGAGGCACCTTCGCTCCGGCATGATTTCCCGTTGACTCGCTCGACCAAACGCTGTTCCGTTTTCATAGGTATGATCGTCCCTCAACCCTCTCCAATATTTGTTTTATAGTAAACCTCGGAAAATGTGTGCCCCTAGGCGAAAAACAGCGCCCAAGTCAGCGCGAGCAGATATAATTCTGCAATCGCAGAATTCCAGAATGACCGCCCATATTGCCGAGTTCGTATCTCCCACCACAGAGATTCGAATTCGGTGATTCTTTTTGATACCTGTAGATTACATGACCTAGTTTATTTTCTGTATAATAACTTTGTGCTATTAGTTGCTGTGGACAAAATTGTAGTCGTCACAAAACTGCGCGCACCTACTTTTTTTCCAAAGTTCCAAAAGTTGGAGATCAGAGCACGCCCCGCCAAACGGGACCGCCCTGCCGTGTGCCAAGTGTACCGAACGGTACACACAGCGTAATCGGACACATAAAAATTCGTGGGGACTGATTCGGACGCGTGTGCGCGCCGGAATCAGACCGTATCCGCAGACACATTTCGTGTCGCCACTTTTGTGGAACTCGCGCGTATTTTGTGCACGCTTGTCAGATTGCGACGAAACTTGCGCCACTGGACTCGTGGTAACGCGCTGGTCCTGTGACCCAATTTTTACGCATTTCTGAGACGGTTGACCAGATCGCCAATTGGCGGGCCCCATAGTTGACTTTTTAGACCAAATTTTGTTCGGCTCATCGGAATCCAAATTTGGACATACCATTGGGTTCGTATTGACATTTAGAGTTGTTTGACCCATAGTTTATCCCATTTAGAGACTGTTACCCTCGACACGTTTCTCGGTGCAAAGTGGGCCACACGTGGACCCCACTTTTGTCCGAAATTACCGTTTTGCCCCTGTGTCCAAATTGGACGAAAGGGATGTGCGTTTTAGCTATTTTGCTCATTTCGGAAACGTTGGTGATATTTATTTCAGCATCCGGAGACGTTTGTTCGGAGTCCTTAGTTTCAGGTTCAGTGTCATTGATATTTGGGCGCGTACACTTTACAGATTTCTTGCCAGGCAAGTATACCTTGCCATTGTACTGTATTTACATTCCATATGAGGCATGCATATTTATTTTCTGTTTATTTAGTTTATTTATTTTAACTGCTATATAAACTGTGCGTCTAAGGAAACTTGGGTGCAACGACGGTGTCGTCGTACTATATTTTTATTTATGTATATGCATTGGACCTACTTTATGAGACTACCTCATTTTTATGAGGCATTTATGTTTCATTGGCCATGACACTATTCTTACACGAGTGTGAGTCACATGTAGGACACGGACTTGCGTACTCGGCTGGCCCCCGGTACGTATAGGTCGTGCGACGGATAGGGATAACTGCCAATAGAAACTTTGCATGCTAGTAGACCTGGCGGTTATTAGAGGTTTATTGTGTCATGGACATGACATGCTTAGAGCATTGGGTGGGGAGAACAACAAGTACCACATTTGAGCTCCTTTGCACTTTTTCTGTGACGCCCAGATTCTCCGCTGGAGATACGGGTGGTGATGACCCTTATATATTATGTACTATCAGGCGGGCCACCGGCGTTCAAAAGACGATGTGCCTTTTAGGCCCCTGGATCTTCAAAAGAGAACCATGCCAAATTCCAGTTTTCAGCCAGATAGCTCACTTGTGGGGAAAGGTCTTCTCAACTTCATTCACATAGATGGTTAGGCGACCCCAATGGATGTTTACTTTCAGTACTTTATTGGCATGTACCATTTGTATCTTGTTACGTCCCTCTGAGGACCTGGTCCATTTTCCAGATATAGATGAGCATGAGTATCCGCAGGAGTACGGACCTGGACCTGACGCTACCTATCAGTCTGAGACAATCTTATCTTCTGATTATATGTGATTCATTTGCAGCTGTTTAGATATTCTAGTTGCTATTCTTTCTAGACATTTATTCTTATATTAGAGTTTATTCTCTTCTCTCTTTAGTATTTATTATAGTCGATTTGCAGTGGATTTGTTTCCACCCGACTATTGCACTTTGAGATTACTATTTGAGACTACTTCTTTGATATTCAGTTATTGATTTCCATTATTCTATTATTTGCGCTGTGGATGAGATATAGAACTGCGTGTGACTTGTTGTGACATATATTTACCACTGTGGATTGGATATTCATGTACAGCGTACGTGTGTATATGGTTTCCATATATAGGAGTTCGTATACATATGGCTGGCGTGTTATGTATTCCTAGTCCTACGTATTTTGGGACTGGGGCGTGACACACCGCGATCCAAAAACAGGAAAAAACCAGACCCTATTTCACCCCGGAACTGAGTACGCCCCGCCAAACGGGACGACTTGGTCGCGTGCGATCTTCACAGATACGTGCGCAGCGTCGATACGGACGTGCAGGATTTCGCAGAAGTCGATTCGGGTGTGCGTGCACACCGGGATCAACGCGTATCCACGGACATCGCCCCGTATCCGACTTTTCTGCATTTTGCCCTAACTTCCTGTACACACGTCGGATCGAAACAAAACTTGCGCCATCAGACTCGTAGTGATACGCTGGTCCTGTGGGTCAAGTTTGGTTCGATTCTGAGAACGTTGACGAAATCGCGTGTCGTGGGCCCCACAGGCCTCGCTCGACGGGCAATTTTGTGATCGGCTCATCAGAATCCAATTCTGGAAGTTCCGTTGGGTTCGTATCATCGTTCCTGACCTGTTGACACTAAGTTTGGTGAATTTGGAGACCGTTGACCCGGACACATTTTTCGGTGCAAAGCGGGCCCACATGCGGACCCCGTTTTGACCCGAAACTGCCGTTTTTGCCCTTGTCTCCAAATTGGACTCAAGGACAGGCGTTTCTAGCTATTTGATATCTTCTGAGCATGATGGTAATGTTTATTTCAGCATCTGGACACATTTCTGGAATTTTCCCCGAGAACATAACTATAATTGGATCCAAACAACAGGCAAGTACCTGCACTTCAAGTTTAATCTTTATATTGTGATAATTAATTTCCTTGCTCTACCAGTACCATTGATGATTACACGTAGTACTAGAACACTGGATTTCATGTCTTGAATACTGGTTTTTCATGTCTTGCTTTCATGTCGGGTGAGAGAATACTAGAAGGCATGTAGTTTACCCTTCCCCGTGCCGTGACGAATAGCTGTTGGTACACGACTGTCCATCAGCCGGATCTCGATTATTCATGTTTAATAGCCGTCTATGACGGCCGGATTAGCCTTATAAGCCCCTACATGCCAACTATGTATTCTAAATACACGTGTTCACACACAATAGTTCTTGTCGTGTTGCAGTTTTTGTTGCCTGGTTACAGTTACATTCCCTGTCACATTTTATTCCTGTTTTACCCTTATTTCTGGTTTATAGAAATTAATCATGTTTTACTTATAGTCCTGATTTATAGCATTAATTCTCAGTTAATCTTTACTATTTATTATGCATACTCTGATCATGATACTTAGTCAGTCTTTTTCCTACTTGTCACAAATATTTAGTTTAGATCTTGTTGTGCATTGTGTACTTTGCTCCTTTCCTGACTGGATCCGTTGTTTTAGGCAATGATGAGAACTTTGCCCCTACCTATTATGGTCCCTATGAGGTAGCAGGTGATACAGTTGAGAAGCCGGTTCCCACTCAGGAGACTACCTTTGAGGAGTAGTTAGCAGTTAGTTATCCTTTTTCTTTCAGCACAGCAATCGAATTTGTCCCCGATTTATCTTCTGGATTCTGTATTAAACCATGGATTTGTATATCACATTTTGTTTATGAAATCTTATCATTTCTATTTCCCTGTCATTTTCCTTGTCTATTTACTTTACTGTGGATGAGATAGATTATAAATTACCTGTAAATATGACCTAGACAGCGTACTACCGCCGACACTGCGGCGTAGGCTGGACGTACCCACGTACTCGTGCCCGAATATCCGGGTGCGGGTCGTGACAACTGCCTCCATCGTGACAACTCCACCAGGCGCGGAGTTGCTCACCGACAACACCAACTCTTCCAGCTTTTCGGCAGAGAACTCAAAAGCAAAAGGGCCTAAAGCTCATCATCAATCACCATCTTTATCGCAGACAGCTAATTGATAATGCCCTGAACCTCGTTCAGCATATGTGCCACTGGGGCACCCTTCGTGTACTTCGAGTTGACGAATTGCGAATCAGAAATGCCTTGTTGCCAATCGTCTTTCTTTCGTACAACGAATGCAGCTTCTCCCATAATGCTTTTGCCGAACTCTCCATGGACACGTGGTGAAACACCGAGTCGTCCAGCCATTGGCGGATGAATCCAACGGCCTTTTGATCCAGTCATTTCCAGTCTTCAGCAGCTTTGTCCGATGGCTTAGCGTTGTCGCCCTCTAACGGACCATGCAAGTCCTTGCACCATAGTAGATCCTCCATCCTTGGCTTCCAAATCGCCCAATTCTCCCTATGAGGGTGTCCATACGAGTGTTCATCTGCTCCGTAGACATAGTTGACAGAACCAAAACTAGTAGCTCTGATACCAGATGTTGGTATCAGACTAACAGGCCAGGGTTCTGATACCAGATGTTGGAAATCAGACACGCCCTGTAAGCGTTCCAACACTGTGTCTGAGAGTGCCCGCAACAAAAACTTTAGGCCTACCCACCTGAGATGACCAACCCATGTCTAAAGAACACCAAGCACAGATAAAGACAAGTATATGGTGGTGACTACGTCACCTGGACAAATCTCAACCTTTATAACTTAGGTGAAATTACAAGATTGACAAAATCAATGTTGAACCATTTGCCCTAATAGATTCAACCCCCTCACCACACTCAAGAAGAAAAGAAAGAGATTACAATTGAAATCACTCACCAACCTGTAGCAATCATCCTGAGTGAAGACGACAACTCCTCGATCAGATCTCTTTTTTTCTTCTGTCTTAGATGGCGAAGTCCTAAGAGCAAAGAACGAACTTTCTCTTAGATTTTCTGTGGACGAGCACCATGAATCTCTACATTGTGCTATGCTTTGTGCCTCCACCCTCCTCCTATATTTATAGGATGAGAAATCTAATTTGAGGTCATAATAGGATTTCCTAAATATAAAACATTAAAATAAGAATCATATTCCACCTAAAATAGTCCAACACAAATTATGGACGTCCAAATATGGATCAGATTAAATATTTGATACAAATTTGAAATCTAATTAAATCTTACATTTAATGTAGATGTCCAAATCATATCAAATCAAATCTTTGGCTATATTTGGACTCCAAAATTTATCAAATCTAGACTGAATTTCAACAATGTACGTCTTCGCCGTTGTTAAAACCAATCTTTTACGGGTTGAGGAATGAGAGGATTGTATTCATCAAGCAAGTTGTACTTATTCATCTGTATGATTCTTTTATAAAATCAACCACATTTGATTGCTTCCCTACCATGTTAAAATTCATGGTGGTATTTCTACATTTGTATTAAACACCATGTGGTATAATCAGGTATGTGGAACTATAGTAGGGCTTGAGGGTTCATGGTCTCTCTTAACTTTTGAAATCTTTGAAAATTTGTAGTCATACATGTAATCTTTAAATTCATTCAATCTCGGTTCCTTCTCAGGGTGGTTCATGGTATTACAAAGTTTACTAGTACAATACAAGGTTAAAACAAGTAGGTGTTGGCTGCTTCTTTCTTATTAGTATGGGGGGCCAAACTGCCAAAGAGGTGGGGGTCACACATCATGTCTCTCTTAAATTGGGGCATTCGGTAAGGATGGGGGATCACCTGCAAGTTAACTGTGCCCCCTAGCTAGCACAACAGTACTTGGCCCTGGGGAAACGGATTGGACCCAAAATTTTGATGTCCCAATCCCAGTGCACTTCACAGTCTTTCTGCTATCTATTTATTTCTCTTACGTATGTTTTTGTGTTTGTGACAAACCAATTCACTTGTGAAACATGGCTCGGTGGGGATCACCGTGTCCATCATACGGATGTTTGCAACTATTGGAGTGGAAGCCCATTAAGGTTGCGGCCAAGTTGGATGTCTTTTGGACACTAGTGTCCTAGATCTTTCGTCCTTGGCATGCATGTATGTCATTTATAGGATTCTTTCTTTCATGGTAAAATTATTTGCACTTTTGTGGTTTTGCAACTTGGTTCCGTAAATTATCTTTTATTGTTGTAATCGGAGGAGAGCGACAATACCGTGAGGTGAGTATCGACTGAAGATCATGGATTATATCTTTATTCTGTTGAATTTTATATTGTACTAGGCATATAAGATAGAGAGAGAGAGGGTGAGAGAGAGAAAAATTGAACTCATCTGGCTTTTGTAGTCAGTAAAAAAATGAATAACTTTTCTGGTTAAACGGACGGTCTTGGAATCAAATCACGAAAAAGATGTGAAACAGTGGATCCAAATGACATGCAATATAACTTGCACAAAGTTTCGTACGCATCGTCTGACATCTCACAAAGATATATATATATATATATATATATATATATATATATATATATATATATAGAGAGAGAGAGAGAGAGAGAGAGAGAGAGAGAGAGAGAGAGAGAGAGAGGTAATCAAATTCTATAGTGTTAAGCCACCTTATGATGTTATTTTACAAATAGAAATTGTAAAATTCTAATATTAAGTTCTAGTCGATCGAGCAAAAAAGAGTTTGATGGTTTATACTCGAGTGATAATAATTGACTGATTAATCATTTTGACAAGTTAGAATATTAAAATTCAGGATAAACGAATTTGGAAATTTGAGTTCTATAGTAGGTTTGAATATTTGTATCTAAACAAGGTAGTTCTTCAGACATTGAATTAATCTCTTATTGTATTCATAATCACGTACTAAATTGTTTACATCTCAATCTATGGATTAGAGGTAAAATCCTCTCGTATAAGATCAACCTTTTTGAATAAATTGTTGGCTGTGTGTTACACAAACATAGCTAGCAAAAACCAATTTCCTAAAGCCATGCCACTTGATCCATTTTCTCCATGACCTATTCTTCCGATGGAGCAATTCTCAGCCACTTGTTTTGCACGTTGGCTTCTTCATGGGAGGGTGACTCATGAATTTGTTGCTCAAGTTTAGCTTTTAGTTGATGTTGGCAACCTATTTATACCATCCTCCTCTCAATTGATTAGTTAGAGAGATAGAAAAAAGCATTCATAAAGTTCACTCTTCCTTTGATCCTACAATCAAAAGCAAATCTCTGTTCCACCTCCATTCTCTTCTGCGTTTTGTTCTGGATAAGGCTAAGTTCGGGTCGCATCTCTCGAAGTTGTGTGCGACAACGAGAAGTCGGTAGTACCAGAGGTTTTACCACTAGGAGCATCTGAGAACAGTCTGCACATAGACCTCGAATCAACTCTTAGGGCAATGCGTTCAGCACGACTTTCCCATAGGTCGGTAACTCTGAACTCCTTTTTATTTTGGTTGCAGATTTGCTGAAAGATAAAATATAAGGTTTAATTATTGCTAACAATCTAAGAGTTGACCATATACATCATTATTTCATGTTGTTGTTCTAATATTCTGCTAATAAACTTTCCTACAGTAGTATTAGCAACCGTAAGAAAATAGCTAATGTGAGTAACCTTATTATTATTTTAAGTACACACACAAACTTTTGATCTTATTTTATAAAGACAAGTTCCAAACTTCTTACTGTTAGTGTTTGTATATATTTTTGTCTCTTTAGCCTTTTCCCACATCCAGTTTATAAAAAAAAAAAAAAATTTACTGTTGTTGTTGTTACAAATTTACTAATCTTATTGACAAAACTTCTGATCTTATATCTTTGTCCAAAAAAAAAACTATAAATATTGACAAAAACTTCTGATCTTATATTTTTGCCCAAAAACAGTAAGTATTACCAAAGTACTAAGTTGTTGTTACAAATTTACACAACTATTTGTTCATTATTTAGATCAATACTGCTGGTGTTGTTTGCTGCATTAAGAATTAGAGTATACAAATCATTGTCAGCTTTAATTATTGATCAGTATATTCTATTTAATATAGTTCATTTATTCTGTTGGAACATAGAACCTAACATTTAATCCCGTGTCATTAGATTTTCTTTTGATACATTCAATATTTTAAGTTAAGAATTAGTTTATTGACCTTGCAAATTCTTTTAAATCTAAAGTTCTAAAAAGTAGAGATAAGCTTGGGAACAAACCGAAAGGGTCCTTCTGTCAAAAGGGTGTAAATAGCCCTAAGTGACACGGTATTTAAGTGTCTTCGGACCACTGCTAGCGGAAAACCGACCCTTACAGCTAATCCAAGTTAATCAAAACTTGATAGACTAAAGATTTATTAAGGTTGATTAGCAAGATCACTGAACTAGTATTTTAGAGCCTCAGGCACCCTCATTGAGTAGCAACATTATTCTTGCAGACTTTAGACTGCCATACTAGTTACCATGACTGGCAAAGACGAGATTTCGACTGCTAAGCCAGCTAAGTTTGATGGCTCTCACTTCAAGAGGTGGCAAAGTCAGATAAAATTTTGGCTCACCACTTTAGGACTGATCTCAGCTATTGATGGGTCCACACCCATCTCAAATGATTCTGATGACACTGAGTCTGACATAGAAGTGTCCAAACCCTCTAGTTCCTTAAAACCAAAAACTCCTAAGGAAATAGACTTTTATTACTTCCATCGAATTTTAAGCGCTTTATCTGATTCTCTTTATGATATATTCTTTGAATATAAGAGCGCTAAAGAACTTTGGGATGCTTTGGAAGATGAATATGGCTGTGATAATGCCAGAATTGAAAGATTCAATTCTTCCTCATTTAATAGGTATTTCATGGTAGATAATAAACCAATGAATGACCAGATCCATGAATCACTACCAGAAAAAGTCAAATTAGTGACGTCTAAAAACGTCGCTAAATGACCAAAAAACGTCGCTAAGTAAGTTTAGCGATGTAATTAGCGACGTTTTATAGAAGTCGGAAAAAAGCAAGTCGCTAAAACAAAAAACGTCGCTAAACGTCGCTATGCTGACATTTTTTAGCGACTTTAATGTGTCGCTACATTTAGCGACGTTTAGCGACGCAGCGTCACTAATTAGCGACGTTTAATAAAGTCGCTAAACGTCGCTAATTAGCGACTTATATAGTGACGTTACACCGACGTCTTTAATGACCTGGCATTACTGCCACGTCAGCATTTTGCGACATACAGCGACGATTTTAGCGACTTCTTTAGCGACGTCATTAGCGACGTGTAACAGCATCGCTAATTAGCGACGTAGTTAGCAACGTATATGAACGTCGCTAAACGTCGCTAAACGTTGCTAAAAACGTCGCTAATTTTACAAAAAAAATAAAAAATAATAATACTGAATTGCATTTCTGGGTTTGCCAACCCCCTTGGGTTCATTATCAGGTATATGATGGTAGTAGAAATAATTGAATAAGGGACACAATAGCAGCAACAAGGGGAAAAATTCTAGTGCACTGGGTAAATACAGGCCAAGTATCAGTCATCAGTTGTAAACCAAAATATATTAGGAACTGTGTGAATATCAGTGAATTAAGACATTACTATATGTGTTGTGTGTTGGCCTTAATGTACTCAGAGATAGGGAGAGTGTGTGTATTATAATTTAGTGTATTTGAGTTTGTACAGGGACTGTGTATTATATTGCAACTTGTATCATTGAACTGGAAAAAAATAGGGAAAAATAGGCACTGAACACTCAACACCGGTAAAATAACATATTTAATATGAATAATATAATAAAATTTGAAGAAAAGAAAGCATCCAGCATATCTCATCGTAAAGAATATGGCAAATTTATATCCATACAATCGCATCCTAAATAAAAAAATATAAATATTCAGCAACTAGCTATACTACTGTGGATCTGCAGGAGCCTGACCACCGGCGCGCTTGAAGGATAAGAACTGCTCATACTCGTCCCGTGGAATCGACACCGATGTCGATGGAGAAGGCAGTGACGTCGGTGGAGTCTGTGTCGATGTAGGCATACCAGGAGGCCGTACCCGCTCCAAGTTTGCGAGTTGCTGGTTGTAAGAATCCATGGTAGATAACAGCCTCGTACTGCTATGAACCATTGAATCCTGCATCATCATCAGCCTCTCGCCCATCGATAGTTGTGACGCCTGCAGCTCCATGATGTTGCGGTCTGTCGAGGCTCTAATATTATTTGTCAAATCCTGGAGCTCCGTCATGCTGCGGTCGAGCATATCGAGTCGTGCGATGAGCGTCGGATCGTCCGCCTGCGGCTGTGACCGGGGCTGCGCCTCCATCCTTCGTAGCAACTCGTCACGGAGAGACGTAATCTGACGGTCAACGGCCTCCTGGACTCTGGCCGACGACTGCGAGGGGTGCGACTGCGAGGGCTGTGTGGAATGTGCAGCTGTCGGGGAGGCCCTAGATGACTGTGTCGCAACCAGGTTGCCATAGGAGTCCGTACCGTAGTACGTACCCCTCTGGAGACCACCAGCTGCGGTCACTAGCAGTCGCCCTCTGGAGACCACCTCTGGAGACCCCTCTGGAGACCACCAGCGACGAAGTACCAGCCTCTCCAGGTGTAGGTGCACTAGCAGTCGCCCGCTCACGCAGCCTAAGATACTCGGCCTAGAAAGGTTTGGAAACTCAATAATTGCCTAAGTTATATTAAAATTAACACAAAGTAAAGTAATACTTACATAGGTCTGCGAGGTCCTCTCATTAATGAGATTTCCGTCCTTGCGATGGGTGGCCAAGAAGACGGTCACCATGTTTGCATCCTCACCCCTCTGTACTTGTTAAAAATATATTATTTAGTACTAAACTTAAACATTTTTTCCAAGTACCTTTTTATGGTACTTACATTAAAATAATATATTTTAAAAAAAAACATACCAAACGACGAAAATGTTCCGTCATCGGAATCGAGCCACCACACCACTTGGCAGCATTTCGCCTAGCCGCCTTGGCCTTCTCAGAGCTTTCCTTGTAGCTCGGATCATCGAATCTAGCCCTCATCGTACTCCACTGCTCAGGCGTGATCCAACCTTGGATCAGTTTTCCAGCACGATCATGAGCCTTCTGGTCATCCAGAGCATCTCGGATAAGCTTGGCGGCAACGGTAGGAAAGAGCCGCTCGATCAACTCGGCCCGGTGCGGAGGATAGAAATATGTTTGCTACAATAAATAATTTAGTAAGTGAGTATCACAGATAAGTTATATAATATGCATAAATTAGAGAATTTATTTAATATACTTTTACCTGGAAGTGCGCAAACCAGAATGCCTTCCTCTCCTCCGGAGTCTCAGAGTAGTTGATCCAAGGGCCACCGTAGTTGTTCCTCAGAAATTGGCCCAGGCATCTCTGAACCGACGATGGACGATATCTATACAGAGATAATTATTTAGAATACTAAAAAAGTCAATATACGATGAAGAAGAAATACACGATATATATTATACTAAACCATCTAATTGACTTACTTTGTACCGTCAGCCCAAATCTCTGTCCTCGTCTCCTCCGGAGGTGCGCATGGAGGATCTTGCTGATGTTGGGACAACGTGGGCACGACCTCCTCGACATGCTCATCTGTCCCCATGGTTCCGTCAGCAGGAGGAACGCTGGACGAGGGTGTACTATCATGCCTGGAACTACTCGTCCCAACAGTCGGAGATGTGAGTGATCGATATACTGGAGTACTGGACGACGATGATCCGGAACCAATAGTAGGCAGTACCGGAGGAGCACTCTGTCTACCTCGGGACCTGCCGAATCCTCCATGTCGTCCTGTCATATCTGATAACAACATATGATGAATATAGAGAAACACAAATATATAGTACATTCTACAGTCGAAATATGATGCATATCTCAAAGCATTCTACAGTCAAAATATAATACATATATTCGTTAAAATATTACATCTACTTCATTAATTTTCCAACCTTGATCTATATTCTACAGTCAAAATATAGTTACATTCTACAGGCAATATATTTTATTTTTAATCATCTTCATAAAATTTATCTTGTTCGCCTTCCTCGTCCTCCTCTTCCTCTTTCTCCTCCTCGTCTTCACTTTTATCTACTTCGTCTTCCTCTTCGGATAATTCTACATCTTCTACATTATTACTCGTGTAATGAGTAACTTCCGTTGAGTCCACATCTACAATATTTGTTACAAGAGGTAGTTCGTCCTCCTGATAAGCTATTTCGTCAATGGCAAAGGTATTTCTAGCTTTAGTCTTGCATATTGTCCACCAATCCGACCTCGCTGTCCCCCGTCTAGGATAAGTTGTGAAGTACACGAGCTGAGCCTGACTTGATAGGACAAATGGTTCGTAGCCTTGATATTTACGCTTGTAGTTTATATCCACAAGGCCATGCTTGTCAATTTTCCAACCTTGATCTTGAATCGGATCAAACCATTCACACTTGAATAGCACGATATTAGCAGGTTATGTGCCATAATTATATGTCAACTCCACAATCTCTCGTAAGATGCCAAAAAAATTATTGCCCGGATTGACGACTTTGTAGTTCGAAGATTTGATACACAAACAACTGTTTTTCGTGGAATCAAGATCCAGAAAGTTGTCTCTGATAGGAGCATTTGTTGACTTGAACCTGAACCTATTCACACAGAAACTTGGCCATATTTTTACGGCAGTAATTGGTCCCTTGGCTAGAGTTCTAATAGATTCAGTCTCGGGTGTTATTAGACGATCGACCTAAATACCAAAGTAGCGATAGTAAGTTATTTGTTTTGCAAGTACAGAAATAAAAATTAATTACCAAGCATCTTACATATGCGCTCAACCAAGAAGGAAAATGGCATCTCATATCTTTTTCTACTTCTTCGTCTGTTATGTAGGGTCTAACCGACCTCAACTCATCATTATATGTGCTGAAAAATAATGAAGCAACTGCTGATTAGTAGCATAATAGTATCTTATACTATTACATTGAGATGGACGTATTAATTACTTACCCCTCTAGCTTCTCCACTTCATCCTCGTCGCAATTGAGTAATATATACAATTGAGCAGCCCTTAGCTCGTCGTCATTCAAATATCTCTTCTTCATTTTTCCCGAAGGCTTTCCGGACGCATTGAATACTTTGAGTATTGCATCATTAGATTCCTGATATGCGTCATCGTTTCTCGGAGCTTTCGTCCTATTAGTAGCAACATGCGATTTGAAATACGTCGAGCAAAAGTTTATAATCTCCTCGAGAACATAAGCTTCACAAATAGAGACCTCAACCCATGCCTTATTTTTCACCTTTCTCTTTAGGTGATTCAGATGCCGCTCGAAGGGGTACATCCACCGATAACCGACAGGACCACCAACACGTGCCTCATAGGAAAGATGAATTAGCAAATGCTCCATAGAGTCAAAGAATCCAGGAGGAAACACCTTCTCGAGCTTACATAGTGTTACCGCAATGTCCTTCTCTTGCTTTTCTAGACGATCGACGAGCAACTTAGTACAACATGATCTCTAAAGAATATGCTCAGCTCTGTCAATGGGTCCCAAATGACCTGCGGTAAGAATTCCCGAAATGCAATCGTAATTAACCTTTCCATGAATACGTGACAATCGTGGCTCTTCATACCCACCAGTTTGTTCTCCTTGAGGTCGACGCATCTTCTCAAGTTCGACAAGTACCCGTCTGGAAACTTTAGACCCTGAATCCACCTACAAAGTCTACCTTTATCCTCTTTCTCCAGTGTGAAAACTGACTTAGGTTGCTTTAACTTTCCATTCCCCTCCTCTATCAAATGCAATGCAGGACGTCTGCATATTTCTTCTAAGTCCAACCTGGCCTTCGGATTATCTTTCATCTTCCCCTTTACCTCCATTACAGTATTAATTATGTTATCAAACACATTCTTCTTGATATGCATGACATCAAGGTTATGTTTGATCAGATTGGTGCTCCAATATGGCAGATCCCAGAATATACTCCTCTTCGTCCAGTTATGGGTGTGACCAAATCCGTCACACTTGTACCCCTTAGCAGGCTCTTCGATAGCACTTGGTAAATCTTTTACCTCTTCCCATATCGTGTATCCGGGCCACCTTGGCGGTGGATTGGCCTTCTCCACAACTCTCGCACGAAAAGCATTCCGGTTCCTCCGGTACGGATGATCCTTCGGCAAAAATTGTCGATGACAATCGAAGAAGCACGATTTGCCTCCGTATTTCAAACGGAAAGTCTGAGTACGGTCCATACAATACGGACATGAGAGACGACCATGGGTGCTCTATCCCGATAATATTCCATAGGCCGGAAAGTCGTTGATGGTCCACATAAGTGCTGCCCACATCTGAAAATTCTGCTTTCTAGAAACATCGTACGTGTTGGCACCTACTTCCCACAGCTGATTCAACTCATCTATCAAAGGCTGTAAATACACATCGATGTTCCTCTTTGGATTGTTCGAACCCAGGATAATAACGGTTAGGAACATATACGGAGTCTTCATGCACATCCAAGGCGGTAGATTGTACGGAGTGACGATCACAGGCTAACACGAATACTGGAGCCCGAAAGTCTGAATAGGGTAAAACCGTCAGAGGAGAGCCCCAATCTGACATTATGCACTTCCTCGACAAAATGTGGATACTCTCGATCAAAGTGCTTCCATACTTCTCCATCGGATGGATGATCCAATACTCCTTCGATCTGTTTTCGCCTGTGCCAACTCATATTTTCTGCAGTCTCCTTAACCATAAACAATCTCTGTAACCGCGGCGTCAAAGGCAAGTAGTGCATCGAATCGGTAGGCTTCCTTGCACCGACAGACTTTCCTCTAACAGTGGCCTTGTAGCGATCAACACCACAGAATCTGCACGCATCTTCATCCTTATCGTCTTTGTAGTACAACATGCACCCGTTATGACATGTATCGATTTTCTCGTATCCCATCCAAAGCGATCTCACCATCCTCTTAGATCGATAGAAGTCTTTAGGCAACTTTGCACCCTCGGGCAAGATCTCTATAATCAAATCGATCAGTCGATTATAGCATTCTTGCGACATGTTAAAATCGGACTTGATGCTCAATAATCTTGTAACCACCTCCAACGGTTAATGATCCTCACAACCAGGATATAGTGGAGTCCTTGCATTCTCCAGCAACTCCATAAACTTTGCAGCATCGACATTCGGTGCCTCCTCAGCTGCATCATAATTGTCCGGATTGAAACTAGGTCCCGTCGCATCATAATTGTCTATATTGAAACTAGGCCCCGCCACATCATAAACCATGTTTACCAACCCATCGTCGTAAGCATCATGGTCGTGGACATCCATATACGGCTCCACATAGGGCTCCGACTCCGATGCTAGAGATACAAGTTCTCCGTGCGCGGTCCACTGATAGTAATTTGGCGTGAAGCCCTTCGAGTAAAAATGATATGTAACTTCCACTTCTGGATGATATTTCCTGTTGCGACATCTCACACACGGACACTTAATTTTGGTACCGTCCATGTACTGAGGGAACGCCTTGGCAAACTGCATGAACTGCCGTACACCCTCAATGAATTCATCCCGCACACCGCACATATCATCAGGATGACGGTTGTACATCCACGAACGATGACGTAGATAGTAATTCATATCCATTTCTAGATACTTCTGCAAAAATGACAGTATGTATCATATAAATCATTACATACAGTGGTTTATCACCTAACTTCATAACTTAACCGTACTATAAAAATCATAACTGATATAATACATACTTTCATTTATCAAAGTCTAAAATAAGCAATATTCAAAACAACTGACCATTTATCAAAGTCTAAAATAAGCAATACTTTCATTTCATAACTGATATAATACATACTTTCATTTATCAAAGTCCAAAAGCCCTAGATATGGAATATAAATGTTAATGAGTGTTTTGAAATGATAAACATGGTTAACTAGTTAATGGTGATATTTCTAAGCCACTTCTAGATCCATACTAGTTTATACTAGTCAATACTAGGTTAATACCTTGCTACACTATGTCTTCTAGGTCGTACTCAGGTATTCTAGTTTATACTAGTTAATGCCTAGCTAATACTAGTTATTACTAAGTATACTAGTTAATATTAGATATACTAAATACTACTAGTATAACTTAACTAATATCCTACCTTACCCCAACTCACATCTTAGCTCATAAATGTATGTCACAATAATACCTTGGTCCCAGTCACTTGTTACTCCCACTTGATACTGGACTACTAGGATATTCTGCTTTGATATTAATTACTCTACTATCCACACTGAGGGCCTCTTACCTGAATACTCTGCACTCCCAAACTGCAACCCCTTGGCCTGGCACCTTGCACTTCATCCTTATACTTGCTCACTGGACTACAACCCATAGCAGTCACTCCTCCCTGATACCACAGTATCAGTTCACTTCACAGCACTGTTGTGCTCTAATTGAACTGCACTGCACTGATCACTCTTGCCAATTAAATCATTTATCACACAGGTCTGTACTCTACTTGTTGCCGAAATGTCTCTGTACCCACAGACATCTTCACACCACTGATTATCTATCTATGCCATTAACATTACACTCCTCAATACTTGTGTCCCCAAGTCATGCAACACCTACATCCCCTATTACCAGTTAAATGATTATATATATAGATGATTCTCAAATAGCGGAACTGATACTTTAGTATCAGTTAAGGGCTGTATTGGCATGCAACAAGTGACTTATGAACACCTACCCGATACTTGGCTATACCTTAACCCAAACACATGCCTGCAGACCCTACCTAAGTCTGCAACCTCTGATACTTTGCACTGCTGCTGTAGTGGCTAAATCTTTCCTTCACTTAGTTGTTTCCAACTGCCCTTAGCTACTGCCATGGCTCACAGCAGTGCTTGCTGCTGCCTTGCCATTGCTCAAGCATGCATGTGTTTGATGATGCTCAAGTGTGCACCAACACTCTCCCACTGCAGAAGATGACAGGAACCAATCCCCTCCTCACAGTGCCAACCCGACACCACTGCAACACATTGCCAGCTTGCCTAATGCACTAGGCCAAACTGAATTAAGTTCAGTTCCTGAAGCCTCATAGTTCAGTAGTGACACCCACATATAACTCGACTCTTCTACCCTCTCCCACATCAAGCACAGCTAGAAGACACTATGAACACCAACACAGATAATAGTAGCTATATACTTATCTATATATATATATATATCGAGATACACCTATATATGCATATACTCTCTCATATGCAAATAGATAATACACCAATTTATATATACATATCATATGATACTCTAAGGCATAAATAGACACACACACACAACCACTAGTCCAATTCACAAATATTTGGTGTGCAACACCAAGATACTCTAGGATACATCCTCCATATACCACACCACCATGATACCAACCCTCAATTCACATGGACACATCCAATAGATCAAATATTGTATGAATAAACTAATAGTTGACAATATTGAATAAAATAGATGTATAAGAATCAATCCTGATCAAAAACCCTAACCCTAACCCCGGGTCAAAAAACCTAACCCTAACCCTAGGTCCTGATCAGTGTTTGTGTCAGTGTGTGTGTGTGTGTGTGTGTGTGTGTGTGTCTGTGTGTGTGTGTCGTGTCTGTCAAGTGTGTGTTGTGTCAGTGTCACATGTGTGTCCTGTGAGAGAGAGAGAGAGAGAGAGAGAGAGAGAGAGAGAGAGAGAGAAAGAGAGTTAGGGCTTACCTATAGCTCGAGGAGGAGGAGGGGGATGCCGGAGTAGCCGCAGCCATGGAGAGCCGGTCGCCGGAGAGGGGGGTGGGGGAAATCGAAAGTTTTTTAAAACTTTCAAAAATTTCGACAGATGGGGGAAAAGAAAACTGATCCCTAATTAACCAAAATTTAGTGACGTTTAGCGACGTCAAATAAAAATATCGCTAAAATAAATTTAGCGACGTCACAAACGTCGCCAAACACGTTGCTAAATATTTTTAATATATACGTCGCTAAATACGTCGCTAAACGTCGCTAAATTAGACATATTAGCGACATTTAGCGACCTTAATTGAACTTATAGCGACTAATCTTTTAAAATCTTAATAAAAGTCGCTAAACGTCGCTAAATATCGTCATTTAGCGACGTCTAGCAACGTTTTTACATGGAGTCGCTAATTTATCTTTCATTAGCGACGTGTTTACATGGAGTCGCTAAAATGTGTCGCTAATCCCGCTTTTTCTAGTAGTGAATTCCAAGAATATGTGAGACATATCCAAGCCAAAGGCTCAACTTTTACTACTGAATATAAGATAGCTTGCCTGATAGATAAGCTTCCTCCTTCTTGGTCTGATGTTAAAAAGGAGCTTATTCATACACAAGGTGACCTTACCTTTGCTCAAGTCTTAAAGAAAATCAGAACAGAAGAAGAGATTAGGCTAAGGTCTAATCCTAAGACTGAGTCTAAGGCTAAGGTAAACCTAGTAGAAACATCCCAAGGCAAACCCAAGTCTAATAATCCTCACAAACCCAAGAAGAATTTCTTCAAGAAGAAGAAGAACTTTCAGCCTCATCATCAGAATCATCAACACCAGCAAAACCATAGACCTAGAAATTTCAGTCAGACTCAGGATCAACAGAAAAAAAATTTGGTGTGTGGGAGAACAAATCAACTATCCTTCAACTATTTCCAAAGAAAGAAGGAACCTATCAAGACTCCTTATAAGGGGAAAGGTCTATCCAAACCAGAAGCTAACATGATTTTGAATGGGTCAACTACTTCCTTCAGGTCAGTGTCTTATCAACCTTTAGTTAATATTTCTTACCATTCTGATGACTGGTGGTTGGATTCTGGAGCTAATGTTCATATTTTATTTGATCGCTCTAATTTTTTAAACTATCAGGAATCATGTGGAGGGGGCATAACCCTAGGAGATGGCTCTTCGG
The DNA here is from genome assembly GCA_036927795.1 of Iris macrosiphon. Taxonomy (NCBI): domain Eukaryota; kingdom Viridiplantae; phylum Streptophyta; class Magnoliopsida; order Asparagales; family Iridaceae; genus Iris; species Iris macrosiphon. The sequence continues at coordinate 145,015,355 of JAYESA010000001.1, read as the reverse complement.
ACCAGATTGTAGGAAAAGGAAGAATAGATCTAAAGATGACATCAGAAAAAATTCTGCCTCTTCATGATGTTCTTCACGTGCCGTCAGTTAGGAAAAATTTAGTTAGTGGATCCCTTCTTGTAGCATCTGGATACAAGATTGTAATGGAAGCCAATAAAGTTGTATTTTCTAAGAATGAGTCCTTTATTGAAAAAGAATTTGTAAAGGATGGTCTTTTTATTCTCAGTACTATAAACAAAGTGTCAGATCATTCTCTTGTTGTTTCCAATGTAGAATCTTCAAATGTTTGGCATGATAGACTAGGTCATGTGAATCTAGGTTCCCTTAGAAGGATGATGAACTTAGATCTTATTCCCAAGTCTCTTGTAGATAATAAACACAAATATGAGATTTGTGTTTAAGCAAAACATACTAGACAACCTTTCAAATCTGTAGAAAGGAATTCTGACCTTCTAGAACTAGTTCATAGTGATGTTTGTGATTCTAATAAAATCTTGACCCGAGGAGGTAGGAAATACTTTGTCACTTTTATAGATGATTATTCAAAGTATTGCTATACCTACCTTCTCAAAACCAAAGATGAAGTTCTAGATAGATTCAAGGTTTACAAATCTGAAGTTGAGAACCAATTAGAGAAAAAGATCAAGATTATTAGATCTGATCGTGGCAGAGAGTATACCTCAAACGATATGACTAACTTCTGTGAAGAACACGAAATAATTCATGAGGTGATTGCTCCTTATTCACCACAGTCTAACAGAGTTACTGAAAGAAAGAATCGCACTCTGTTAGACATGGTGAATGCCATGCTTCTCAGCTCAGGTGCTCCTGATAATTTGTGGGGAGAAGCCTTATTAACAGCCTGCTACATCCTAAATAGGATCCCTAGTAAATCAAAGGATAAGACTCCCTATGAACTATGGAAAGGTAGAACTCCTATAGTCCATTATCTCAAAGTGTGGGGATGTCTAACAAAAGTAGGAATTCCTGAACCTAAAAAGAGAAAGATTGGACCTAAGACAGTAGATTCTGTGTTTATAGGATATGCCTCAGATAGCAATGTCAATAGATTTCTAGTGACTCATTCTGAAGTAAATAAAATCTCTAACAATACCATTATAGAAGCTAGAGATATAGTTTACTTTGAGAATATATTTTCTTTTAAGAATAGAATTTTCTCCAACCCCTCCAGCTCTTTTCTTGCTCCTTCTACTAGTACAATTTTCAGCCATATAGTTCACAACATGAACAAGACTTAGAACCTAGAAGAAGTAAAAGAGGAAGGATTGAAAGGAATTTAGGGGAAGGTTTTTTTACTTATTTGATAGAGGGTGATCCCTCAACTTACGAAGAAGCAATATCTTCTCCTGATGCACCTTTCTGGAAAGAAGCCATCTACAATGAGTACAACTCCATCATGGAGAACAGTACTTGGCTTTTAGCAGACCTACCCTTAGGTAGTAAACCAATAGGTTGTAAGTGGATCTTCAAAAGAAAACTTAGAGCTGACGGTACTATAGAGAAATACAAAGCTAGATTAGTAGCCAAGGGTTTCACTCAGAAAAAGGGATTATATTACTTTGATACCTACTCTCCTGTAGCTAGGATTGCCTCTATCAGAACACTTCTAGCTTTAGCATCCATTCATAACATGCTAATCCATCAAATGGATATAAAAATAGCCTTTTTGAATAGAGATCTAGAGAAAAAAATCTACATAGAGCAACCTGAAGATTTTATTGCTAAGGGTCAAGAAAAAAAAGTTTGCAGATTAGTAAAATTACTTTATGGCCTAAAGCAAGCTCTCAAGCAATGGCACAGCAAATTTGATAAAGTGATTCTAGAATTTGGTTTCTTGCCAAATGAGTATGACAAATGTATATACTCTAAAAATGTTGATGAAAGTTGTGTCATTTTATGCTTGTATGTAGATGACATCCTCATTTTAGGATCAACACTTGAGTTAATAAATAATACTAAAGATTATTTATCTAGCAAGTTTGATATGAAAGACCTAGGTAAAGCCAACCTGATTCTAGGAATACAAGTGTCCAATTCCAAAGAGGGTTATACTCTATCCTTAGTACACTCTATTGAGAAAATACTGAGAAAATTTGAGTACTTTGATAAGAAACCTGCTCCTACTCCTTTTGACAGCAGAATCATTCTCAAGAAGAATGAAGGTTCACCTGTAGAATAACATAAATACTCTCAGATGATAGGTTCTCTTATGTATATAACGAATAGAACCCGACCTGATATCGCATTTGTTGTTGGAAGACTGAGTAGATATAGCAGTAACCCAAACCAGTCACATTGGTCAGCATTAGAAAGAGTATTTAGATATCTTAAGGGTACTATAGATTATAGACTTTATTATACTAGACACCCTGATATCATAGAAGGTTATTCAAATACAAACTGGGTAATTAATTCACATGATATAAAATTCACTACTGAATATGTGTTTACTCTAGGAGGAGCTGCAATATCCTGGGGTTTATGTAAATAAACTATCATAGCTAGGAGTATAATGAATTCTGAAATGATAGCTTTTGATACTACTTGTACAGAAATTGAATGGCTTACAAATCTGATTATGCAAATACTTGTTGCTCATATTCCTGTTCCTGTTATTTCTATAAATTGTGATAATAAATCTGTTATAGAACTACTCAAACATGATTCTATGAATGCTAAGATGAACAGGCACCTACAACTGCATTTTAAGTCAATCAAGTGCCTATTAGGCAAATATGTGGTTCTTGACTATATAAAGTCAAAAAAGAACCTTGCAGACCACTTGACAAAGGGTCTGTCTAGGATATTGATTCTAGAATCATCGAGGGGGGTGGGGTTAAACCCATAAGTAAATCACCAACAGTGGCAACCCAACCGAGTCTGACTGAAGATCCCAAGAAGCCGGTTCAATGGGTAAAACAAGCTGAACTTCGGTGACTAGTATGGAATACTGACTCATAGATTAAATTATCATAAACTAATGCCCATGTGGCTGTACGAGGTTGTACAATGATATCCTATCCCTATGGTGATAGTGTTCCAGTGTGGTATGGTCAGGATGAGTTTCAAACTCTTAATAAGTCCAAGCATTATATGCAGGGTTGATACCTATCACCAACCCTTGAGGACTTACCTATATGATAGATCGTGAAGGCCGTGACTATGGGTCAGGGCGACCCCAGACAACTCTCATGAATATGGAAAAAGTGCGCATGGTCAATCAAAAGTGCCGTCCTGATAGACCCAAGAACCTCTAGCGTACTATGTGTGCTATTCTCTGAATCTGGTTCAAGAAGTCTGATTCAAGGCATGGTCCATCAAGCACTTCTTCAGACAAAGACAATAGTCACTACGTGAGATTTAAGGCTGTAGTCTATCTCATCTATGCATAGTATATACTTGCCCAAAAATTCTCTATTCCATTCCTTTGTTATCTATGTTTTCCGAACTTGGTTTTGGGGGGGATTGTTGGTTGTGTGTTACACACACATAGCTAGCAAAAACCAATTTCATAAAGCCATGCCACTTGATCCATTTTCTCCATGACCTATTCTTCCGATGGATCAATTCTCAGCCACTTGTTTTGCACGTTGGCTCCTTCATGGGAGGGTGACTCATGAATTTGTTGCTCAAGTTTAGCTTTTAGTTGAGGTTGGCAACCTATTTATACCATCCTCCTCTCAATTGATTAGTTAGAGAGATAGAAAAAGCATTCATAAAGTTCACTCTTCCTTTGATCCTACAATCAAAAGAAAATCTCTGTTCCACCTCCATTCTCTTCCGTGTTTCGTTCTGGGCAAGGCTAAGTTCGGGTCGCATCTTTCAAAGTTGTGTGCGACAACGAGAAGCTGGTAGTACCGAGAGTTTTACCACTAGGAGCATCTGAGAACAGTCTGCACATAGACCTCGGATCAACTCTTAGGGCAGTGCGTTCAGCATGACTTTTTCATAGGCCGGTAACTCTGAAATCCTTTTTATTTTGGTTACAGATTTGCTGAAAGATAAAATAGAAGGTTTAATTATTGCTAACATAAATCTGAGTTCAAATTTGGCTACCTTTAAGTAAATTAACAAATATTTTGTTACACAAACAGTAATAAAATTATTAGTCCGAGAATGCTACAAAAACAACACCAACCGACATGAAGATAACAATTCCAGTTTGTCTCATGCGAACACCATAATAGATCAAACATAGTATATACTCGGTGACTATGTCACCTGGACAAATCTTAATATTTATATTCAATAATACAATATTGATCACTACAATATATGTTGAACCATTTGCCCCACAAGTTTAATCCCTCGCCAATCTTAAGAAGAAAGAAGAAGATACATAATGAAATTACTCACCCAACCCTGTGTTGATCTCCCTGAACAAAGAAGACAACTCTCCGAACAGATATTCCCTTCCAACTGTCTTGAAGAGCGTGCCCTAAGAGCAAAGTACATAGTTTATCTCAAAATTTTGTGGACTTGTTCCCTCGAATCTCTCGTATGAGCTTCTCCTCACCAACCAACCTTAATATCATTTATATAGGTTAAAAAATCTAATTTAGAGTTAAAAAAATCATAAAATAGCCCAATAATATTCATGACCATCCAGATTTGATCACACAATCAAAATTACATGTTGACTTGGGTCCACATCTGAACCAATTTTCGAAAGGGGTATACCACCGATATACCGCGGTGTACCGCCATACCCTCAAAAATGGGTTCTGGAATGAATTGTCAAAAATGGTATATTATCGGTATACCGCCACCGGTATATTATCTTTGCTGTTTTTGCTCAGTTTGAGCCCTGGTTCAGCTATCAATCCTCCGTCATCTTCGCTGCAACACCAGTGAATGTCCAAATTATTCATCCATACACCTCAAATTAATCGAGGTTGGAATTCCATCAAACTCCTCCTACAGTCTGATAAGAGGTGTTGACCTGTTGTCTCCTCAATTGGACTCTATGCTTGTCGACCCACGACCGATCCCGATCCCCTTGTCATTAATCTCGAATCTCCTGGGCTATTTTGCATCTTCTTTTGTCTTCAGCTCCTCGGCCAAGACCGAAGTCCCTAACCGTCAGACTCACTATAAGTCTTGGTTGCTTATTTTTGACTTTCGTCTTCTACTAGAACGTACTCTTGTTCCGTCGAGCTTCTTCACCCTTGGATGACCCAACCAAGCAATCGATTTAGTTCCCTTGAGATTCAAGCTCCTGAACCTTCCCACCTTCGTGTCCCACACATAAGTTTCCTTGTACATACTACTAAAATAAGTCAAATTAGCGATGTCTGGAAACGTCGCTAAATAACATCAAAACGTCGCTAGAAATTTTTAGCGACGTTTCAGTAACGTTACATTTTAGCTAGTCGCTGACAGGAAAAATGTCGCTATAGCGACGTTTATTAGCAACGTCTATTCATCGCTAATTTTTAAAATTAGCGACGTTTAGCGATGTTACGTCGCTAAATCAGCGATATTTTGTAACACATTTAGCGATATTTTGATGACCTGGTAAAAAACTGTCATATCAGCAATTTAGCGACGTTTAAGAACATAATTAGCATCGTATTTAGCAACATAATTAGCGACATATTTAGCAACGTAGTTAGTAAAGTATTTAGCGATGTATATAAACATCGCTAAATGTCACTAAACGTTGCTAAATGACAAAAAAAAATTTATATGAAAAAAAATGTATGCTTGCAATTTGTCATATAATTAGTCATATATCCTTGCAATATCACAATTCATAAAAATAGACAGACCCGGAGCAACCCTTCGTTGAATTTTCTAGGTTCGTCGACCTCTTTTGGAGGAGGATAAGTTAGAACACAATAACCAGTAAACTGTCCTAACTAGGACTACTGCGAATCTGGAGGAGGATGAGCACCGGCGCGCACCAGGGATAAGAATAACTCATACTGCTACCGTAAAAATGACACAAATGTCGATGAAGAAGGCAGTGACGTCGATGAAGTCGGTGTCGATGAAGACGCACCAGGAGGACGTATCTACTCCAACAATACTAGTCGATGGTTGTATAATTCCATGGTAGATAACAGCCTTGTACTGCTAGCAGCCATTGAATCATGCATCATCGTCAGCCTCTCGTCCATAGACAACTGTTATGCCTGCAGCTCCATCACGCTGTGCTCCATCGACGCTCTAAGATCAGTAACGCCATGCTCCGTCCTCTCGGTTATATCCCTGAGCTCCATGATGCTACGTTCGAGTATATCAAATTGTGTGATGAATATCACATCATCCGGCTGCGGCTGAGACAGTGGATGCTCCTCCATCCTTTGCAGCAACTCATCACGGAGAGACACAATCTGACGGTCAATGATCTCTTGAATTCGGGCAGATGCCTATGAGAACTGTAGAGAATGCACACTTACAGCGGAGGCCCTAAAGGACTACGTCGCAACAAGGACGCCATAGGATCTCATACCATAGTATGTTTTCCTCTGGAGACCACTAGCGGCGGTCACCCATAGCTCGTCCGCTGACAAAGCTGGAGAGGGCTGTGAGGAAGTACCAGCCTCTCCCGTTGTAGCTGCACTAGCAGTCGTCCGCTCATGGAGCCTAAGATACTCGGCCTAGAAAAGTATGAATACTTGATAATTGCTAACGTCTAAGGTATTTATTACTAACTACATGAATATTTATTTGCATATTTCCTAAGTTATATTAAAATTAACACAAAGTATAGTAATACTTACATGGGTCTACGAGGCTCTCTCATCAATGAGATTTCTACTCTTTCGATGGGTAGCCAGGAAGACGGTCACCATGTTGACGTCCTCACCCCTCTGTACTTGTTAAAAATATATTATTTAGTACTAAAATTAAATATTTTATCCTACCATTTTATCGTACTTGCATTAAAATAATATATTTGAAATAAAAAATATACCAAACGACAAAAATGTTTTGTCATCAAAATCGAGCCACCAAACCAATCTGTTGCCTTCTTCCTAGCCGCCTTGGCCTTCTCAGACCTTTAATTGTACCTCGGATCATCGAATCTAGCCTTCATCGTAGTCTACTGCTCAGGCGTGATCCAACCTTGGATCAGTTTTCCTTCGCGATCACGAGCCTTCTGGTCATCTAGAGCATCACAGATCAGCTTAGCGGCGACAATAGGAAACATCTGCTCGATAAACTCGGTTCGGTGCGGTGGATAGAAATATGTTTGCTACAAGAAGTAATTTAGTAAGTTATATAATATGCATAAATTAGATGATTGATATTAAAACCAAATATACTTTTACCTTGAAGTGCGCAAACCAGAACGCCTTCCTCGCGTCCGGAGCATCAGAGTAGTTAATCCAAGGGCCACCATAGTTGTACCTCAAAAAGTGGCCCAGGCGTCTCTCTACCGACGAGGGACGATATCTATACAGTATAATTATATTCATGAAAAAGTGAATATATGATGAATAAAAAAATACACGATATATATGATGATAAACCAACTAATTGACTTACTTTTTACCGTCAGCCCAAATCTCCGTCTTCGTCTTGTCCGGAGGTGCGCATGGAGGATCTCGCTGATACTGGGACGACGTCGGCTCAACCTCCGCCATCTTCTCATTTGTCTCCATGGTTTCGTCAATAGGAGGAACGCTGGACTTGGGAGTAGTCTCAGGCCTGAAACTACTCGTCCTAGGAGTGCTTCCACGTAACATCGTCGTAGTCGGGAGATGTGACTGGTTGATATACTGGAGTACTTGGCGACGAGGATCCAGAACCAGCAGTAGGCAGTACTTGAGGAGCACTCTGTCTACCTCGAGGCCTGCCTATGATCAGAGCATTTGAACCTAAACCCATTCACACAGTAACTTGGCCATATTTTGACGACAGTAATTGGTCCCTTGGCTAGAGTTCAAATAGATTCAGTTCGAATATTATTAGACAATCGACCTAAATACCAAAGAAGCAATAGTAAGTTATTTATTATGCAAGTGCATATAGAAAAAGTAATTACTGAGCTCCTTACATATGCGCTCAACCAAGAAGAAAAATAATGTCTCATTTCTTATTCTACTTCTTCGTCTGTTATGTAGGGTCTAACTGACCTCATCTTATCATTATATGTGCTGAATAATAACGAAGCAATCGCCGATTAGTAGCATTGAGTAATATATACAACCGTCGATTAGTAGCATTATACTATTATATTGAGATGACGTAAACATGGATGTATTAATTACTTACCCCTCTAGCTTCTCCATTTTATTATCGTCGCAATTGAGTAATATATACAACTGAGCAGCCATTAGCTCGTCGTCATTCAAATATCTCGTTCAAGTATATTATCCATGTATCTTGGTATATTGATACATACTCAAGTATCTTGGGATACTAAACCAAAACTCAAATATCCTTAGATACTCAAACCTAATATACATACCCTCACTCAATACTTAAACACTTAACCTATACTAACTCACTAACACTCACTCGCTAAACACACTCAAACACACACATGTATACAATGTGCACTCACTTGCACATGGTGCAAGTTGCTGCTGCTGTTATTGCTATTGCTTTTTATTGCTATTACGCACGCACGTACACACACACACACACACATACATCACTAGTACAACCTAGATACACAATTCACTTATGACACTCACTCTAAATATAGGTTACATGTCCCTCTGACCGAGGAGGGGGGTCATCGGGGTTGAGGGGAGCGAGGGGGGTTATCGGGGCCGAGGGGGACGTTGTGTCCTTGGTTACACGATACATATACCAATGTCGTGCCACAATCACCCAAACATGAACTCTTGTGTCAAGGATAGGTTTGACACTACTCTAACCCAAGTTGGATACGATTTCTAGAAGAAGCCAATACCTTATCGTGTCTCAGCTTTGAAGAGTCATTCCCATGTCCGTGTATACGACTCTCCTTGATTCAAGATCTATTTCGTATTGTATATGATGCCGATACCCAAGGCTGTGTCTAATTAACTCAGACAACTAACTAGAAGAGCGATAGGTTTAGGGTCTATGTTATATCCCGTGTCGTGTCAATGTATGTGTCTATATCGTATCTGTGTTTGTGTCGCCTTCGTACAAGCCCTAACCGTAGTTTTGTGTCACTAATTTGTGTCCATGTCATTTCTATGTTTGTGTGCCCATGTCATGTCAGTGTGTGTGTATGTTATATTATATGTCGTGTCAGTGTGTCTGTGTCGTATTAGTGTGTCCGAACCCTAACCCTAATTTCGTGTCAATGTTATGTGTCATGTCAATATGTTTGTGTCATGTCAGCAAGAGGAAGATAGGGTTAGGGTTACCTGATGCTCTGAGCGAGAAGGGGGGTCGTCGGGGTCGAGGGGGGTCGTCGGGGCCGAGGGTCGCCAGGGCAGGGGGGCGAGGGGGTCGTCGAGGCCGAGGGGCGCCGGGGCAGGGGGACGTTGGGGGTTGCCAGAGTCGAGAGGGGTCGAGGTCGCTGGAGCAGGGGGGTCACTGGAGTCAAGAGGGGTCGGGATCGCCGGGGAGGCAGGGGGTGGGGGTCGAGGGGTGCAGAAGGGAGAAGGGGAGATCGAGAGAATGGAGGAAAATAAAAACTCAAAACCTATATTAACTTTTTAGCGACGTCTAAATTGAACGTTGGTAAACGTCACTAATTGAAAATTTTAGCGACGTTAGCGACGTCGTAAGTTAAAAAAGAACCAACGTCGCTAAAATCGCTGAATCGAAAAAATCAGCGATGTTTAGCGACGTTAAAGAAGCTTATAGCGACTATTCTTTAAAAAAATTCAAGTACAGTCGGTAAACGTCAACAACGACGTATAACGACATTTATTTTTGGAGTCGCTAAAGTCTTTAACATTAGCGACGTTTTATTATGTCGTTGCTACAAATGTCACTATTTTATCATATTTTTGTAGTAACATTGCATATGTGAGCAGAGTATATTGTACTGTGTATGCCATTGATGACCCACTGTCCCTCCTGAATTGTGTAAATGGAGATATCTCCATCTCAGCTTGAATTTGCTACACTCCTTGATCTTCTTCCTGGTTTCAAACTGCTGACACCAATGTCGTTTCTTATGCTTTGGCAAACCACCATTCACCAAAATCGGATTCATGGAACACCTCTCACCTACAGACAGACCCGCTATCATGTGACTGACATACTGATCCTCAATCTTTGATACACCTCCGTTCGTCACTTTGTCTCAACAAATTGAATCCTCATTATCCCTCAAATTATCTGGAAGACTCCCTTGACAAGTTCTCGAAGATGCACAAACTCCTATCGAATATCCCTTAATTCTTCATCCGATGTTTGTGATTTGCATGTACACCTCAACAGCTTGAGCGTGTACATACCATAATATATATTTTCTTGAGCCAATAGTTGGAAATGATTAGTAAGATTCCATTCTTTGTTCCCAAATATACTACGACAACCATCATCTGTAAACTTTTCTATTGCTACCAAGTTGTAGCGCAAACTCGGTACATAGTGACTCCCTTGAGAATGAACTTCTCGCTAAGCTCCGTAGTGATGTATACATTACTGATGCCCACAACTGCAGCCATCCCTTTGTCATCCATCTTCACACGTCCAAACTACCACCTCGGTATGACGTAAAGATCCTCCTCTATGTAATGGCATAATACGATTCTTCCATGTCCAAAATCCAATCAATGTCATGACAAATGCCATAAGGTTCATTTGTGTCGGTTGCTGTGATAATGAGCTCTCATAGCCGCATAAAATTTACCTGATCATTCTTGCATTTAGCCTTATTATCTTTGAGCTTCATGCGATCCCTTTTAAATGACCACTTTCATCACAGTGATAGCAACTCTCCTTATTGTCCACTCTCGTAAGAACTCAAAAAATCCCTCATATTCTCAACTGTAACCTGATCCTTTCCTTTTCGTAAGAAAAAAATCTCACTCCTCGTTCCTGAAATATATATTTTGGAATATATTTATTTCTTGCTTGTATTTATTTCTGCTTGGAGTATTTCTTGCTCACATGATCACTATGTTGCATGCATGGAGACTAGACCCATTCTTTGGTTTAGCATAGTTTATGATTTATTTGTGGGTTGGTTTATTCATGAATTTGAACCCATGATCTAAACCTCAAACCCTAGCTATATAAGCTAACTTATTTATCTGTCTTCCCACATTCTTTATTTCCCCTCTTTCTTTTATTTCTAGGCAAGTACACCTTGCACTACATGAAGAAATCTTTTGATTTTTGTTTCTTATTCTTTTCTTATATTTTATTTGTTTATTATGTGCTTATGATGATTCTGACAGCTTTTAATACTTTGAGTTCTCGGTTTTGATAGATAGATTTGTTTAGATCTACTTTTCTAACTTAGGGTTTCATGGGTTTCTTGAGTTGTTGTTGGTTTTGATCTACTAAAACATAGTATTTTTGAAAAATAGTTTTTGGGAAGGATGGAGCACTTCATTTTGAACGTTTTGGCTTTTGGTTCACTCAATTCGAAGTTAAAATATAGTTTTTATGAAGAAATAAATTTTAGATTTTGGAGCTTTTTCGCCATAGCCGAACCTACTGTTGGAGAAGACAAAGTCTTCATGCGGCTAGCGAGCTATGCGGCTGAGAGTGCTATGCGCCCCGGGAGGGTTATACGGCCAAAGCTATTGCCGTATATTGACCAGCATGAGTCCATCTTGTTGGACGCATGACTGCCATACAAGTGTTCTTGAACACTTGTGTTCACTCGCTGAACGAATGAGAATTTTGCTAAGTCCAAACATTCCATGCGGCATCGAACCCCATGTGACACCGACACTTATGCGGCAAAGCAGAGTATGCAGCCACCATCCTTGGATGCATGACTCTGAAACCGTGGCACATCTTTTCTTGGTTTTATCTTTTCTTCCTGTCACACTTTTTGTCACATCACTGACACTTTATTCCTCTTCGCCTTATCACTTATCCTGAGGATCAAGCGTACTTTCCCTGAATAATAGCACGCAGCAGGCGGATGGCCACTGAGAGAAACGAGTGGGTCTCTTCTTTCCTGCTCGTTATTTCATATTTTACTCATTTTTGGTGTTTAGCCACCGGCACTTGTTAGCCATAAATATGGATATTTAGTTCCCTACATGATTATAATTAATCAGACTACAGCTGATCATGATCATGTACTCTTGTTACTCTGCCAGCCTTCTTATTTTTGCACAGCTAGTTTCTTGAATGTTGTGGCAGAAATTTAGGATGTCTTTCTTCCTTGTCATATATGTTCTATGTTTACTGTTCTTATTTGACTGATTGAGAAAATAGATGTTCTATGTGACCCTAAGTGACTTGCTTGTAGTATGTACCCTCTTGTCTAGTTACAGCCGCGACCACCGTACGACGTTCTATACCTTGTAAGGGGAGTTGGCCATGTCCGTCTCCGTATTTCGGTACTGGGGCATGACAAGGTTTTAGTGGTGGCCCATGCAGATCCGTATTTTCAGACTTTTGGGGTGTTATGGTCATAGGAGTCTTAATCAAAATTTGGCCCCCTTAATATCTTGCTTCATCTTCCTCGATACCACCGCTTGAACTGTTAAACTACTTGCCTACTTGATCATTCCCGTCCTGTTTTTGATGGTTCTTGTCCTTTCCTTTAGGGCTTCTTCAGTTGCTGGAGCAGCAGGCATGGCAGGACAGGGTTCCCTTGGGCAACAATGGGAGGTAGTACCTGTTCAGAGTCAAATTCGAATAGAGCCAGAAATTAAACAAGCTGGTACAGTGGAACCAGAAGTGGAACATATCGAGCAACCAGCCCCTGAAATACCCGTACCCCCAGTAGTACCAGTAGTACCAGTAGTACTTGACACCCGGCATTGTTGGAGATCCTTCGGGGAATGATGGCTATACAGCAACCCTAAATGGCGGTGCAACAGCATCAGCAGTTTCAACAGCAAGAACATAATGTCTTGTTGAGTCAGGGATTGCAGACGGCCCTGAAAAGAGGAGAAAGGACTGATTCGGGAGCATCGGTTAGATTTTTTGACTTAACCTAAGGTACTTCAATGGCACGGTGGACACCATCACAACAGATGCCTAATTACAGGATATTGAGGTCATTATGGTAGCAGCAAGGGTTTCGGCTGATGAACAAGTCGATCAAGTTCGATTGCAACTTCAAGACCTTGCCCATGACTGGTGGGCGTCAGTAGAGGATGGATTGAGGCATCCCATATCTTGGGATAGTTTCAGGGCTCAATTCAGGGCTAAATATTTTGGAGTCGTAGCGCAGTATGAGCTCCAACAGAGATTTATCAGTCTCAAGCAGGTCGGTAGAATAGTGGATGAATATGCAGCCGAGTATTGCAGGCTTAGTAAATTTGCTCCAACTATGGTGGCTATGGAGTCGGATAGAGCAATGAGGTTCCAGCAAGGACTTCATCTGGAGATCTTACAACTGGTAGAAGGACACGACTACCAGAATTATGAAGAGGTACTGATAGCAGCTCGAAGGCACGAGCTCATTATGCAAAAGTTATCGGCAAGGACATGAGGCCAGAAGAGGTCTCATGCTCAGAGTAGAGGAGGAGGTCCTCGGACGTCAGCACCATCACCTGGCATTCGCATCCATGATTCAGCGCCAAGGAGGGTGACAGTTTCGACGGTGATAGTAACGGTTCTGCAGCAGCCGAGACAACAACAACAGCAACAGCGTTAGGGAGCACCGGTAGGTTGCACTTACTTTGGCAAGGAAGGCCATACTAGAGATGTATGTAGGACAGGTAATAGTTTGTGTATAAGGTGTGGCAGTCCAGATTACCGGATTGCCAATTGTCCGATGGTGCAGAGGCTAGGAGGGCCAGTTCAACAGTTACCAACACTGCCAGCACCAGGGGTAGTCCAGCAGAGAAGGCCAGCAATAGCAGTAAGGCCATTATCTCAGCGTCCATTACTGACGCAAGCTGAGATATACCAGCAGAACCAGCAGCAGGGCCAGCAGAGGCCACAATAGCGTCACTAAGGAAGATAGCAGCGATGAGCACAACAAGGCCAAGGGCAGGCATTTACCTTGTCTTTGGATGAGACTTTAGCATCGGGCAATATGGTGGCAGGTAACATTTTTGTCATATCCTTTCCTGTTGTAGCATTATTTGATTCAGACGCATCTCATTCATTTGTATCTGCACGATTTACGATACGTATTGGATTGGAATTCACGGCATTGCCAGAGAGGTTGAATATACTCACTGGTAATGGGCTCATAGGAGTTAGTATAATATGTATAGCGTGTTCGGTCATAGTATGCGGGCGATCACTAACAACATGATTGATCAAGTTTCCTATGGGTAACTTTGACGTTATCTTAGGCATGGACTGGCTGAGAGACGGTCATGCTACGATAGATTGTCATAAGGGTAAGGTATTATTTAGTATCCCGGGCACGAAAGGTTTTACCTTCAATAAATCTGTGGAAGACCAACATAAAGAGAGGATCGCAGCGACAGTGTTAGTAGAAGAACAACTCCCTGAGATAGTTAAGGAGTTCTTAGACATCTTTTTGGAAGAACCACCAAGGTTACCCCCAATAAGAGATGTTGAATTTTGTATAGAATTAATCCCTGGGGCAGGGCCAATATCTTGTAAAGTTTACCAAATGGCACCATCAGAGCTAGACATACTGTACCAACATATAGAGGAACTGAAGTCAAAGAAGTTTATTCGAGCCAGTGGATCACCTTGGGAAGCGCCAGTGGTTCTAGTGAACAAGAAGGATGGATCATCACGGTTATGTATCGACTACAGACAATTGAAGGCTGTAATAGTAAAGAACAAGTATCAATTACCAAGGATCGATGATTGATCAATTGAGTAAAGCCAAGGTTTTCTTGAAGATCGATCTTCGATCAGGGTATCATCAAGTAAGAGTTCGAGAGCAAGACATACCCAAAATAGCATTTAGGTCACGATATGGGCATTATGAATTCTTAGATATGCCATTCGGACTGACTAATGCTCCAGCGATATTTATGGATTTGATGAACCACATTTTCATGCCATACCTAGATCAGTTCGTGGTGGTTTTCATAGACGATATTTTTGTTTATTCCAGTAGGGAAGAGGAACATGAGGGGGATCTTCAGAAGGTCTTACAGATTCTAAGATAATACTAATTATACACAAAGCTCAGTAACTGTGAGTTTTTGTTGGATCACGTGTCATTCTTAGGTCACATTATCTCTGGAGCAGGAGTCACAGTAGATTCGAAGAAAGTTGAGGCTGTAGAGAGTTGGCCAGTTCCTAAGACAGTAGTTGAAGTGCATAGTTTCCTGAGATTGGCGGGATACTACAGAAGGTTCGTAGCAAACTTTGAAAAAATTTAGCACCGCTGACTCGATTAACGCGCAAGGAGGCTAAGTTCGACTGGTCAGCAGAGTGCCAGACATCATTTAAAGAATTGAAGAGAAGATTGATTTCAGCTCCGATTCTCATGCTTCCAGTAGGTTCTGGAGGGTTTACAGTGTATTACGATGCGTCAGGCAAAGGACTTAGGTATGTATTGATGCAATACGAAAGAGTGATAGCTTATGCATCGCGGCAGCTTCGAGATCACGAGAAAAATTATCTGACTCACGATTTGGAGTTGGCGGCGATAGTATTTGCACTTAAGCTATGGAGGCATTACTTGTATGGTGATCGGATAAAAATATTTACAGATTACAAGAGCTTAAAATATGTATTCACCTAGAAGGACTTGAACATGAGGCATATGAGGTAGTTAGAATTGATAAAGTTCTATGATGTGGAACTTCAGTACCATCCAGGTAAGACAAATGTGGTAGCGGATGCTCTTAGCAGGAGAGGTAGTACATTTATATTGACATCACAGTAGCATATCTTAGAAGATCTTCGAGAATTAGGGATTGAGATAGTACTTCCACAAGACGTAGGAGTATTAGCTAGTTTACGGGTACAATCTACCATTACAGAGAGGAATAAGGCAGCTAAGGCAGAGGATTCGAAAGTTCAAAAGCTTCGGACGAAATGTGAATATGATCTCAAAATATAGTTGACTATTCATGAAGATGGAACTCTTAGGTTCAGAAACCGTCTCTGTATACCAAGTGGAGATATCCGACAAGAAGTAATGACCGAGGTGCACAGTTTTTATTATTTAATTCATCCAGAAGGTACCAAGATGTATCAAGACATCAAACAATATTTCTGGTGGAATGGGATGAAGAGGGATATAGCACGATTCGTTTCTCGATGTTTGGTATGTCAGCAAGTGAAGGCCGACCAGCATAGACCAGCAGGATTATTGCAGCCGCTTCCTATTTCGGAGTAGAAATGGGAACACATCATGATGGACTTTTTGACTGATTTACCTAGATCTTCGACTGGTCGTGATGCAGTTTGGGTAATAGTAGATTGTCTCACAAAAGTAGCTCACTTTCTTTTCTTCTGAGTGGGGCAAACCACAGAGCAATTAGCGAAAATGTACATGCGATAGATAGTAAGACAGCACGGCGTCCCAGTGAGTATCGTATCAGATCGAGACACTTGGTTCACTTTAAATTTTTTGAAGAGTTTTCACCAGAGTTTGGGTACTAAGTTGAGATTTAGTACCGCTTACCACCCTCAGACAGACGAGAAATCAGAGAGAACCATCCAGACATTGGAGGATATGTTACGAGCTTGTACTTTGGACTTTGGTGGGTCTTGGAAAGATCACCTACATCTCGTCGAGTTCTCGTACAACAACAGTTATCAGGCCAGCATCCAGATGGAACCCTTCGAAGCATTGTATGGGAGAAAGTGTAGGTCACCATTGGCATGGGATGCCATTGGCGAGCGAAAGATGTTAGGCCCTGAAATGATCACGCAGACAGTAGAAGTTGTCAAGCAAATCAAAGAGTGACTTCGGGTTACGTAAGATAGGCATCGGCATTGGGCAGATCAGCATAGTAGGCCATTAGAGTTTTGTGTCAGCGACCACGTGTTCTTGCGAATTTTTCCAACCCATGGAGTCATTAGATTCGGGATTCGTGGGAAGCTTAGTCCGTGATACGTCGGTCCGTTCGATATTCTCGAGCGGGTAGGCGATGTTGCTTATCGTCTTGCCCTTTTGCCTTTGCTATATGAGGTACACGATGTATTTCATGAATCTCAGTTGCGTAGGTATGTCCCGGATCTGAGTCATATCCTCGACCATTCTGAGCTAGTCGTTGGTACCGACTTGTCTTACAAGGAGCAGCCCGTACCCATTTTGGACCAAAGGGATAAGGTGCTCAAGAATCAGACTATTCATCTTGTCCGAGTTGCTTGGGGTCATCACCCTTTGGGAGAGTCGACGTGGGAGCGCGATGATGATATTCGGTCTTGGTATCCGCACCTATTCGACTTGGAAGGTATATTTGTTCTTATGTCTTTGTATCTCGAATCCCGTGATTCGTTTATCCATGCTATATGACATTGTTTCTTCATATGCTTGAATTTGATTGCATAATCTTGTAGTTAGCGTAGTGCTTATTCTGATTTCTCTAGTTAGCATTGGGTTTGAATTTCGAGGACATAATTTTTCTAAGGTGGGTAGAGATGTCATTCCCCGTTCCTGAAATACGTATTTTGGGATATATTTATTTTTTGCTTGTAACTATTTTTGCTTAGAGTATTTCTTGCTCACATGATCATTATGTTGCATGAATGGAGACTAGACCCATTCTTTGGTTTAGCATGGTTCATGGACGGAGGTCTCGGGATCAAACCGCTGAGGATGTGTGAGGAACAGTGGGCCCAAATGACATGCAGCGCAGCGTGCGTAAAGTCCCGTACGTATTACCGGATATCTCAAAAAAAAAAGATAAATTTTATTGACAAATACTATAATGGTTTTTCAAAATTTTAATTTACTATATTTTGTTACACATTTTTTTAGTTTACTTTAAAATTTAATTTACTTATAAAAAAATATTTTTTCACTCTTGTGCAACCAAATGTCTAAACTTTCCATTTTTCCTCCCCAATTCCTCCAATTTTTTTTGGAGGTGAAAAATGACATTTTCTCAACCAATGTGAAACTGAAAATGATCAAATAGAAAATTACTTTCCCTTTATTGCAACCAAACGAAAAAAAATGGATCATTTTCGCTCACTTTTTGGTCAATCAAGAGAGATGAAACAGTCCGCGGTCATATAAAAAAAGTCACTTTTTTCTCATTGCAACTAAACATGGAAACTCAGCCGACAGGAAACTACAGACGGAGAAGGGCTGCAGTTTCACCCACAACCAAACAGGTCTTCAATGTAATTTTTTGACATGTCAGACTATCTGGAGCCTTGAATTTAATGCCTCAACTTTGTTCTATCTGGTAGTAAAAAAAAAGTTCATATAATCTGACATGTCAAAATTTAATCTTTTGATTCTTTAAAGGAGAAAAAAGGTTCTTCCGTATAGGTTGTTCCCTTATTCCTTCATGTATAGTATTGTTAGAAGAGCTGCTAAAAAACAAGATTTGCTTTATCAAAGAGTTGTAGTCGTGTAAATTGTAGTAATTTAATATAAATAGGCCCCTTTAAAAATAAAAAAAATAAAAAAAACATATGTACCGGTCCGCAAGCATGCGTATATGCGTGATTTTCTTTTGTTAGGCATGTACAGTGTTTTTTTTAATTTTTATATCGTCTTACAACAAAAAAATAAAATAAAATACTTGGATCTTTCAAAAACTCTACTATCCTACGATGATAGTTTGCGTCCATCACCCACAAAATAGAAGCCAATTCTGCTGGCAATAATGCACTTCAGCAGCAGAATCTTGACTAAAGGCTTACACGCTCACGCAAATTTTGACACGTCAAATTTTGGAGCTTAGTTAAGCAGGGACATACTGCAGAGCCTCCAAACCAATCAGTCAGGCATTCAGCTTCAAGCTGTCTGCTATATTAGACAAAGATGCACACAGAGGCATCATCTACTCACCCATGTGACACAACCTTCTAAAATCACCTCTAGCAAGTAGCAATAATAGAAAAAACAATAATGAGTCCAAGAGTATCCAATACTAAAATTTGTTGTCCCATGTAATATGTAATGTTAGAATAGATGCATTTGGAAGTGTTATAGTCAACAACTCATTATTTACAACTTGCAAACATGTGGAGCATGCATCATCAACCATATGGATGAGTGAGACATCGATTTTATCTACCAAAAATCATGAAAATAACCAATGGTCTTGAAGGGCTCTGTAGCATACCGACAAATATCGTCAAAAGAAAATCTCAATGGTAATTACATTTCAAAGAAAATCTGTGTTGATTATGTAAACAAAGAAAATGACAAAACAGAGCTTTTCTACTCAAAACTAGAAAACTTCACAACAGTCACTAAGAAGCACTGACAAACGTTTGATAGCAACGCAGGAACCAAAAACTACCACACTAAGTGTGCTAAGCATCCACAAATACAGTGGAATATTGATCAAGAATTTATACAAATTGTGCAAGAGTTGCAGTTGGAGAATACAGCATTATTGGAAACAAAATAACTAGGGACTTCAGTGAACTTCATGATCAAACGTCAGCTCAACTATGCGATCTCATTCTTTCTTTCCTATTCCATGAGACATGTTGTAGATGCCACGCCCCTGGGTCATCAGAAACGAAAGTGTTTATACAGGGCACAACCAAATCTATTAACATAAAAAAGCAAACTGAAATTTGGTTCCTCACGATGAGAAATAGGGAGGTTCCTGCCAACGCGAGGGGGATAGCAACAGACGTTATCTTATCAAAACGTCCTTTCAGGTACGTGTGTTTCTGAGTGGTCTGGAAAATCTGCTGATACTTCAGAATCCTCTCCCTGGGTGTGAAAGGCGGCTCTGTAACTTCCGTCATCCTGCAATAAGGAAACAATGAAATCAATTCTCAGAACAAAGCAGTATGTTCCATTTAGACATCAAGACTAGAGAACCTCAAAAAGAACATGAAGACAGATCTACATTTGTCAGGAATAGATGAAATCCTAGAAGGAAGAAAGGTAATTCAAACTTGCAATGGAAATGCTTCCATAAGCAAATGACCTCAACCAAATAGAAGGTAAACAAGGAAGAGCTTTCCTTTTCTCTGGCACACAAGACAAACAGACACCTAAGACAAAACAGACACCTAACATGATCTTCAAAATATAATTTGGTTGCACCATAGTAACAGTAAGTCATAATACTCTAAAAATATGTTGGAAACGTGAAATACACTAAAAATATACTTGGCCAAGCCAAAATCAATGTTGTGTTTGTGCCACCGTGTACGCATCATGTTATGTCTTATTTGTCCATTCGACAAAGATTTTATACCATATGTTAAGGTTCGAATTATCGGTATCGGAATCAATATCAAACCCTTCCTACAACAAGTTATCGTGATTGGTGGTATCGACAATATAGGAAAATAAATAATTATTAATAAATTATTTAAAACTTAGAAAAAAAATATTTTATACATTTAGGCACACAATTTTAAGTATTTTATGTGTTCTCTCTTAGTATTTTTGAAATTGAATGAAATAATAGGCACCTTTGTTGATTGATTTGTCTGCGATAAATAAGTTTTCTTCATTTACATGCTTTTACAACCTTAATATGCTTTTACACTCTTGTTGTTTGGTCTTTTTCGTTTAATTTTTTATGTCAAATTGACAGGAAAAGAGACCCACAATGACACTATCGGCCAGTATCTATAGAGGTAGTATCGGACTGGGACATAGCAAACCATATCGGTATTAGTCAATACTGCAAACTATAGTTATTAGGTAAGCTAATTTAGATAGAAAGTTCTAGGTTATATTGCTATTGTCGTAAAATTAAGATTTTTGAATTTAAGGATACTTTAAAGAAATGAAAAATGAAAAAACGGTAAGATTTTATGGTATTCCTGTCGAGGTTTGAAATTTTTAGATGAAAAAATACTCAAGATGTTACTAATTTATTGAACCAAATCTTAAGGACTAGGGTAAATGGTGTAGTATTATAGCATTGTTCTAAAAGGCGGCCGCTTAGGCCACCTAGACGGCGTCTAGGCGCTTGGCGGCCGGTGTCCACCCGATGCCAGCCTAGGCATCCACCTAGTCCCCCGGACACCCGACTATGCATGTTATGGGCTTTTATGGACTTTCTATGCAATTTTCATTAGGTTTTTTTGAATTTTTTTAATATCTTTTGAACCACCCACATCTAGGCAGCCGCCTAGGCAGACTAGGAACTAGGCGGCGGGTACCTGTCCGACTAGCGCCTAGCGCTTTTCACAACCTTGTATTATAGTACTCATATATTTAAAAAAAAAGATATACAAAGTTGTACTTGCTATTTATGAATTAGGTTTTGGAGGAAAAAAACACCGTTGGCTTACATCAAGAATCAACATTAAGTCCTTTCCCTTTTTGGTGGCTTACATCAAGGATCAAAATTTAAGCCCTTACCTATATGCACTAGTTATGGATAAAATTACTACACATTCATGAGCAGTTTGTATGGACTGATGTTTGTTGACCATATTATGTTGTTAAACAACCTGCTGCTACACCAATGAGGATTGAGGATTAAATATGTATATTATTTCTAACACGTCTTTGTAGATTGAAAGTCCATATTTTGGCATAGAGCGGAATTACGCACCAGTATCTCTTTTTTATAAAATTTGCTTAAAATATGCGCCAGAAGAGATACAAACCTGGGTAGCTTTGGTACCATGTTATAAACCCTACCACTACATCAAAACTGTAGAGTTGTACTGAAGTTTGAGGGTTAAATATTTAAATTCTAACAGTATTGAGAAGGGTTAGATGCTAAAATATAAGTACATAGAGAAATGTTATAATTTGAATTTTAAGTGTTTTAAAATGATTAGGACAAGAAGAGAGTATATGAAATGCAACTTAAACCAAAAGTGAAAGAGAACTACGGGATTATACGAGGCAAGAGATATCTAAGAGTCATTGTTTTTGATACTTTAGAATTAACCATTCATCGTAATGGAGAGAAATATGTCGTGCATAGAACACAAAACATGGTGATTGAAATGGAATGCTTATAGAATACTTTGTTATCGGAGGATCTTTGTAGTTTGTAGTTGAAAGAAAATTATATCAGATTGGCAAACTGCTATAAGACCAACCATATTTTATGAATCTGAGTGTTTGGCAACTAATAAACAACATACATAAACAACATAGCCAAAATAAGAATGCTAAGTGAGATTAGAGAAAAAATATTAAAAGATAGGATGAACGGATGAGCGCTTATAGAGTACTTTTTTATTAGTGATACCTTTGAAGTTGAAAGGAAACTATATAAGACTAGCAGACTACTATAAACACCAACTATGCTTTATGTATGTTTGGCAATTAATAAACAACATACATAAATATTGTAGCCAAAATAAGAAAGCTAAGACATATGAGAGGTAATATATAAAAGATAGGATAAGAAATGATTTTATTCGTGGAATGTTCGAGGTGGCGTTAATCAAGGTTTTGAAAAGCGCTAGGTGCTAGTCGGACGGGTACCCGCCGCCTGGCGCCTAGCCCGCCTAGATATAGACGGTTCAAAAGATATAAAAAAAAATTAAAAAATTAATAAAAATTGCATAGTCGAGCATCGGGAGGACTAGGCGGACATCGGGCGGACATGAGCTGCCTAGCGCCTAGGCAGCTGCATTTTAGAACAGTGGCGTTAATTGAGACCAAGATGAGAGAAAAAATTCTCTTGGGTGGTTCCGAGACTTTCAATATATGCAAAGCATATTAGCGAACGTGTCGGTGCCGGTAGGAAGAAATAAGATAGTTAAAAGGAGCTGCTAGGACTAGAAGTGGGCCTAAAGGAATATCAATTGAAATTATAAAGAAGTATATGGTTTTGTTAGTGTTAAAAAGACCAAGGCCCTTCACAAAGCTGAATGGAATAAAAGGATTCAAACAATCTACTCCGAAATTTTGGGGGAAAGACTTGTGGTTGTAATTTACAAAACACAACTTAAACTAATTTAATGCCTTGTCTTAGAATATGTAGATGAGCATGTGAGAAGAGTGAATTTGACTTAGATTTGATTGGAGTTAAGCTAAGCCTTTGATATAATCCTATAAGATCAATCTTACAAGGATTACATCCATTATCTTAACTCTAATTTCTTTTTCCAATTTATACTCGCTTTTTAACCATAAAACACTTCGGTCCCGCTTACATGGGATATATAACTCTTTCTGTTATGCATCATGATGTATCTATATTCTCCCTTAAAACTCACCACAAAAATCTATGACAAATTGAAGCCTAGTTGGTATGCATGGCATGCTCACGATGTCATAACTTGCTTCCTCTTTCCTTGGTTCATTGTTTTACGAGTGTACCAATAATAAAATCTAATCTTGGTGGTTTACCTATAGGGTCTGCTTGGTTACGGTGTTTTCATCGGTTTTGGGGTGTTTTTGAACCGATCGTTTATGAAAACCTCTGCTTGGTAATTTTTATGATAATTTTTATGAAGCACTAGTTTTGGTCGGCTCAAAACCCCCCCAAAACCGGTGTAATATAATTTTTGGTGGCTTTATAAACACCTCAAATCGGTGAATTTTTAACGGTTTTATTAATTTTATTTTATTTATTCTTGTCAAAACCTTTCAAAACCGCTCATTACCGGGCATGGATTGGATTGGTTTAAAAGCTGCTACTTAAAACCACTCAAAACCGGGCCTCTCATAACCGTTCATAACCGATACTATAAAAATACCTCATAACTGCTACTCCCATAATTGCCAAGCAGACCCATAAAGAACTATAAAGAATGTTTATGTTATGAGCTTTTGGCATGTCTATTACATGAAAACCTCCACCATTTACGAAAACTCACATCAATTGAAAGATAACTAATAAAATCTAGTCTTCTCAGAGGTTACCGCAATCAAAATAGTGTTGATTAAATACAATAAAAAGTACATCAATAGAAAGTCTACACAAGTTCAATTTCCATTTTGTACCTCTTTGTTAATGAGGGAATGCATACAAAAAAGTATATAACCATATATTACCTAAAATTTATCAAGTAGGTACACTGGAGAAATAGGCAGGAGGTATCTTGAGTCATTTGAAGATAGGAATCTTACTAATATAGTTTTCTGATAGGAGATTTTGTGTTATTTAGGGAAAGGTTATAGAAAAACCGAGAGAGAATAATGTTCCATAGCAAGTGTAGATATACACATGGTGAGCTATCCAAAATAGTGACCTATGATCCTACACCATTCATCTTGATCTCCATGTTCTTTAACGAAAATGGATAAAGTTCATTAGGTTTGGAGATTTTTTTCCCATAGATCAAGTGGTCTCATTTATTCTATCGTCCAGAAATCCTTAAAACAGATCTTGATTGTTCCATAAGTTAGATTCGTTAGAAGTCCCAAGATCGTAAGATTCTCAACCAATACATGATTTAGAACATGTCATGGAGATTAAGATGAATAGTGCAGATTAATATTTTGAGTGGCCCAACACACATACATAAAGTTCCTGAACAAGTGTTATGGTGAGCTATCCAAAATAGTGACCTACGATCATACGTCATTCATCATGATCTCCATGTTCTATAACAAAAAGGTTCATGTGGTTTCGAGATCACTAATCCATTGATCAGATGTCAGTTACTCCATCGTCCGGAACCCTTAAAACATATATTGATTGATCCATAAGTTAGAAATCCCAGATCGCATGATTCTCAACTCATACACATTTTATAACATGGAATGGAGAGTAAGAGGAACATTGTGGATTAATATTTTGGATGGCCTAATATAGATACTTTTAGCGCGCGCGCGCACATATATAAATCACAAATTAATTTCCCAATGACCTAGGTATACCAATCCCAGTGGGAAACTTTGCACTGGGATAGTGGTAGACAAAGGTCTCCATTGAACAACTAACAAAACTAACATGGTTGCCAACTTGATATAAAACCTTTAAACTAATGTCCAAATCTACCCAAGACAAGTACAAAACCCTAAAGAGTGAATATAAGCTGCTAAATAACCTACCCCAATAATAATGTAGTTTGAGCTCAGCAAGGATGAGAGTACCATAAAGAACTTCATGCATGAATAAGGAATAACCTAAAAGGCTACAACTCAAACTAAAATCTCATGTCACATTCAACAAAAGCAATCAAGACACATACCAATATATACAAAATGGGGAAACAATATCAGCTAAGTTTTATCTCTAAAAGAAATATCAGCTGAGTAAATTTAACAGAGCATCATTTATATCTAAACTTGATCAAATAAAAAAATTGTGATATAGAGATTTGAAAATAGTAAATTATTTAGCTATGCTACTCGATATCAATTGAGAAAACCTTCTCTTGCAAATGATCACCAAATTTCATTCTTATATACTGCTGCAAACATAAAATTAAAGATTTGACAACAGATCCACAATATTATTCTTTTCGAAGAAACTTTTCATATTTCCTTCTGTAACCTATAGGTCCATTTAATGTGCTGGTTCAGTAAACTAGAGTGGAATATACTGATGGGACGACGGTAAAAAATTTACACATGTTTTAGGCTCTAAATAACTGAATATAGCATGCTCAGGTCATTCTATATAAGAAAATCATTCCTCTTACTTCCCTCACTGATTGGTATGAGCTTTGTTTGTACAAGAACATAGACAATACTTATCCCATTTTGGCAATCTATTTGTTTATTTTTGGGTGCTTGGGTCTTATGTGTACAACCTAGTTAAACAATTTGGCAAGTTGAACAAATAATGGAGCACATGCAACCCGAATATGGCTCATGTCCTGGCAAGCACACGGTTAGAGGTGTGGCATTTACCTATAACACATTGATGTAGGTAATGTAGGACAAATTAAAGGAAAACCTAGATGGCGCGATGTAGATGGCCCCAACCAATCACGCAAATGTAAAATCCTAGACAAGATGCTAGACGAAACTATGTCAGTGCACAGGTAACAATGTGTATATGCAATTCTAAATCCTAAATAGTGATATAATGACACATGAGATCCACATAAACCAAACGATGGTACCAATAATAATTACTATTATGGAACAAACAATCTAGAAAGTTAAAAAGTATGAAAATGGTGAAGTGATGCTAGCAGCTGGTGCCCTATAGTTATGTTAGAGTCGACTTGAGGATTGGTGCAGTAAGCCTCGCATTTGAACTTGCCCAAGCCATGTGACATTCGTCAACCGGAAAGTCTTCGCTCTCTAACAATCAACCTTAATTGCAATTTTTTGACTGACTTGTATGTATATGGCTAGAGTACTAGATGAAGATAAGGGAATATTTGGAGAGTGGTTTTTTGGTTGATGTTGTCGTGCAAAGTGCAAACAGAGGGTGAAATAGGGATCAAATAAAAAAAAATTGTGATATAGGGATTTGAAGTATAGTAAATTATTTTGCTATGCTACTCGATATCAATTGAGAAAACCTTCTCTTGCAAATGAGCTCCAAATTTCATTCTTATATACTGCTGCAACATAAAATTAAAGATTTGACAACAGATCCACAATATTATTCTTTTCGAAGAAACTTTTCATATTTTCTTCTGTAACCTATAGGTCCATTTAATGTGCTGGTTCAGTAAACTAGAGTGGAATATACTGATGGGATGACGGTAAAAAATTTACACATGTTTTAGGATCTACCAAGGTAGTCAAAGGCTCAAGGCGCACTCGAGGCGCAAAGTGTCCATATCGCCCAAGGTACAAGGCGCACTTAAGGCGCGCGTCCGAGCGATGCGAGACGCAAATATATATATATATATATATATATATATATATATATACCCTTTGAACTGAAATTTTAAGTTATTCTTCAACTGCTTTGTAAGGATAATTCAAATTAATAGGACTTTCATTTCATCAAAAGATGGAAATGATATTAAAAAACAGTATACAAAATAAACACTATACAAAACAGTAAAAAAGTAAATAAAAAACAGTATAAAATAACATTATACAAAACAGTATAAGAAAACAGAAAGAAAAAAAACCCAGAAAAAAAAACAGTATAAAAATAACATTATACAAAAAAGTATAAGAAAAAAGAAAAAGAAAAAGAGTATAAAAATAACATTATACAAAACAGTATACAAAAATAGAAAAAAAACAAAAAAAAATATTATACAAAATAAAGTATTAAAGAAACAGTAAAAAAAGAGTATATAAGCTTTTTTTCCTGAATATTTTCCAGGCGCGCCTTAACCATCCCGCGCATGAGGAAAAGGCGTGTCTAAGGCACTCCTTAGACGCGCCTTACGAAACGCGTCTCGCTTTGACTACAATGAGGCGTTGTCCCTGCGCCTAGGAGTAAGGCGCACTTTTGACTACACTGGGATCTACATAACTGAATATAGCATGTTCAGGTCATTCTATATAAGAAAATCATTCCTCTTACTTCCCTCACTAATTGGTATGAGCTTTGTTTGTACAAGAACATAGACAATACTTATACCATTTTGGCAATCTATTTGTTTATTTTTGGGTGCTTAGGTCTTATGTGTACAACCTAGTTAAACATTTTGGTAAGTTGAACAAATAACGGAGCACATGTGACCCGAATATGGCTCATGTCCTGGCAAGCACGCGGTTAGAGGTGTGGCATTTACCTATAACACATTGATGTAGTTGATGTAGGACAAATTAAAGGAAAACCTAGATGGCGCGATGTAGATGGCCCCAACCAATCACGCAAATGTAAAATCCTAGACAAGATGCCAGACGAAACTATGCCAGTGCACAGGTAGCAATGTGTATATGCAGTTCTAAATCCTAAATAGTGATATAATGACACATGAGATCCGCATAAATCAAATGGTGGTACCAATAATAATTACTATTATGGAACAAACAATCAAGAAAGTTAAGAAGTATGCTTTAAATCAAGAGTTATGTTAGAGTCGACTTGAGGATTGGTGCAGTAAGCCTCGCATTTGAACTTGCCCAAGCCATGTGACATTCGTCAACCGGAAAGCCTTCGCTCCCTAACAATCAACCTTAATTACAATTTTTGGACTTTGACTTGTATGTATATGGCTAGAGTACTAGATGAAGATAAGGGACTATTTGAAGAGTGGTTTTTCGGTTGATGTGGTGGTGCAAAGTGCAAACAGAGGTGAAATAGGGGGTATTTTGTGTTTTCAAGTACTGGAAATTGGGGTTTTCTTATCTTGCAAGGAAATGAAGGAAGTCTACTTATATGCAACAGCCAATAGAAGCAAAGGGGCGGCAGTCTTTGGTAATGGCAGCAAAAAATGGGAAGGGAGGGAAGGGAGGGAAGTGGTCCAGACGGGAAAAGGATGAGGTGGTTTTGTGGTTGGATGGCAATATAGAAGCGCAGAGGAGGTCGGGCCTGGCACCAAGCAGCAATACAACACAACATGGGAGGTGGGTAGCTCGGCTTCTTATGCAGGCAGGTGGGACCTGTAGGTGACAACAGCAATGCAAAAAAGAAGGGGATGTTGATGCGGCAATAAAAATAGGGAAAGGGGTCCAGGTCCTGCTTCCTGGTATCAGGCAATGAGGGGAAAGGGTTTTGGCTGTCGATTACATAGTAGATTAGGGAAGAAGAAAAGTTAGAATTAACGTCTTTTAGGCTTCATACCTAGTTTCCGTTTTCGGCACGCGGTTAGCTTCATACCAATTTGTAATTTGTGTGCATCTCTTAAATAAAATCTCAAATCAATGATTCATTCAATCAAAGTTAGATTAAAGTACATCGATATTTATAGATTGTAGATTTGGTAAACGACTGTGAATAAAACAAAACTCCAAGCTAACTAAAACATGAGCCAACTAAACAATGAGTTAAATAGACCTAAATAGTTCCACTCCCAAACTCAACTAAAAGCAAAAGTCAAAAGAAATAAACTAAATAAATAAAAACAACTCAACTACGCTGAAACTCGAACCAGATCTCCATCACACAGAATGCCAACAATGCAATCAACCATAATCTTCTATTAAATAATGCAGAAATTGGTCAGTCAACTCTATCAAGGAGGATAATCAACCACACAGGCCAACGAAACCCCTCTTAGAAACCAGTTATCTGTTAATATAGAAGAAATATAGGATAAACTATCAATTCATAGCAGCGACCTTGGTCTATCGATTTTGTACAACACACAATAAACAAATAAATTATATTTCATCATATGTGTCACCGACAACTTTGATCAAACAGTACAAACGCAAGTTCTACCAACACAAATATGACGCAAAAGCAACATATAGAAACGGATTGGTTCTGCAAAAAAAACAAAAAAAAAAACAAATTGGAGTGTTTGTGTCAATTTCCAACACGTCCGACATGATGCAACATGAGCACGGGCACGAAATTCTAAGTGTCCGTGCTTCCAAGGCTCCAGATATAATTCTAGAGAAACTGTAGACATTAAACTGACCACAATCTATCTTGATTTTCTTATTAGGACATGATATACTAATTGCATACATCCTAATATTTCCCATAACTGAACAATTAGTTGCATCTTCTATGTTGTGGACTGGTTTCTATAAAGAAAAGCTTGTAAAAATCTTCAAATGGAAACCTAGATTGGAACATAGCTTCCACTAAAGTTACAACTAAATTTTGTTTACTATTGTATAATGAATCAACATTTCTGGAAATGGAAGCCCTAAATTCAAGATCCAAAAGTTAGAAGAGGGTTGGGGTATTTTACCTGGCGCTAGCTAGGGCTAAGCAAAGAAAACCAAGTGAGGCTGATGAGGGAGAAATAAAATATTGAAAGACTATAGCCTCTCATATTGGAATGATAATCTGCCGGGCAAGGTATGACCGGGTCGATCGAGATTCAAACCCGGCCCAATAATATTTGGGAAATTGAAAATCGGTCCGGCAGGGTCCCAGTCCTACAAAACCTAGACAGAAACCTGGCCCGTCGGGCTTGGGGCCGGCCTTCCAACCAGTATAAATTAGAGATAATTAGTGTTTAGACCCAGGATTTTATACCAGCTTAGAGTTTAAGCTTAACGTCCAATTAGAAAGTTTGGACCTTGATTTTTTTTTTTTACATTATATCCTCCCTCCTATGCTTACAATGAAAGTCTATGGAGGGTATAATGAAAAAAATAAAACAAAAAATAAAAATTCAGATTCTAAACTTTCCAATTGGACATGACATAGCTTAAATTCTAAGTTGATATAAAATACAGCATCTAAACTATAATTAGTCATATAAATTAAGCTAACAAATCATATCAGAGACACACATAAATCCAAGTCTATGGGTCTCATCGAATTCCTAACAAGTTTGGGATCAGAGCCACGATTGTTAATCGTGCTACTCAAGCATGGAGACATATTTAAAGGCTGTTTGGTTAGCGGTAACTGACATATGAAGTGTGAAAATAACTTCTTTTATGATGAAAATAGATTGCGTATGTTTTTAAGTTTTATACTAGTTCTTATCTTGAACTACTTTCAATGTTTAGATAGATAATATATTTTTGGATGTCCAGGACAAAAATTAAAATTGTGCTCATCATTAAAAAATGAAAAAATAAAGGAAAAAAACTGTAACAAGAACAACACCACTAGCCCTTGAACTCATACAATTTTACATAAGAGGCGTAAATAAAAATAAACTTTGTTAAGTGTGCAACACTAGTATTAAAATACTACAAAAAATTATACTTTTAAATAAAAGGAACCGTTTTTTTTCAGTGCCCTTCATAATTTTGGGTCATAGACGGTTGTCTGGTTTGCACTGGATCATGGCAAGCCATGCCATACAGGCCTTTACATGAATAGCAACTTTATTGTCTAATTATATTTTACTAAAGAGTAGGTTAGTTGCATAAGAGCATCTACAACCCTATTGTGAGTTTGGAAAAAGAAAAAGAAAAAATCGTTGCCACATAGGAATGACAAAGTTTTCATTTAAAAAGTCCATGCAAATGTCAAATAAATTATGAAGACGACATGGCATGACATGGTAAAGATATTGTGAAATTGATTGTCTAGTTCTAGACAATGTACTTGACAATGACTTTACTTTCTCATCATCAATTATGAATAACAATATTTATAATAAAGAAGAAAGAGGAAAAATTATCTTGAAAGTTGAAAAAAAAAATTGTCTTCTCAACTCTTTTGCATTGGAGAAGACTTTTCTATCTCATTGTCTTTTTGTGAATATATATAATTTTATCACATATAAAAGATACTGTCTTATATCTTGTATCACCTAAGAATTATAATACATAACAACACAATATCGTCGGAGATGCCCTAAGGGGCTGTTTGGATAGGAGTTGGTGGGCTGCAGTTGGCTTGAAACAGCCACGTTTGATGCAAGTGTCGGCAGGATTTGGGGGTTGCGGTGTTTGCATAGTGATTACAAGGGCAGTGTAACGCAAAATGGACGTTTGTCCCCTCCCTCTTTCCACTCTCACCTACAGCCCAAAAGGACGGGAACTCGACTGGGAGTGGTGGGGTTTGCAGTGCTGCAAGTAAATTTTTGGGTTTGGTGCTCTAGTCACCTACGTGTTCAAGCTCTCAACGGGGACGGCGTCCGGAGGCTCGCGGCCAGGAAATGAACAGCGTCGCGGCGAGTCGGGCAGTACAACCTCACGGAGTTCGCCAATGACCATCGGCGGCGTCCGAACAGCGGTGCTTCGCGCCGTCTCCTCCCTTATAAATTTCGGATGCGCCGCATAAGCTCCTGACGCTGACGCCGACGCCGAGAGGTGGAGCCGGTGCCGGAGAACTGTCGAGCCTCGGCGGCGCCAAGTGGAGCAACTCGCCGGAGTGGCAGCGCTCCGCCGTGAGAGTATGGAGAAGGAAAGGAAATGACGGTGGCAACGCTCCGGCGAGGAGATGGCCGCTATATATCATGTGTCTGGATACTAGCTAATATTTTTATGGAAGTACCTGACATTCAAAATTGTTTGAGATTTCAAGCATACTAGCCATTGCTTTGGCTATATTATGTTCGCGGATACTAGGTACTATTCTTAATATTTCGGTCAATTTTTTTTTCTTTGAAGAATTGGAAGATGTGTTCAAAATTTGGAAAATTTTCATGCAATTTTCACCACTTGCTTTTTAAATTTATATGTTCATGTTTGATGAGCAATAAGTATACCCATTTTTGATTTGGTGAATATATCGCTTGCAGGTGAACATCCAAACATTAAAAGTCCACATTTTATTTTTTACCTACACTTTTAAGTGGTCATTCAAACAAATTCTATTCAAACTTCTCACTTGCGGGAGGACAATTTTTTTTTGTATCCAAACATATTTTAAAGATTAGAATACATTAAAAAGTGAAATGATCTACATCATGGTAAAAGTACCATTTTCATACTTTTGCCGGATTATCGCGATACAAAGAAGCCCTAAGAATATACTTTTGTGTGCGGTGTGTTTATTGCGTTTAACTTCTCTCAATCACATTTGAATTAGAATATTTCTTCTCCTTTTCTTTTCAAACCCATATTCAATAACTTGTGGATCCGTTACCGTCTATGATTTAACTCCTTATATTGGTTGGCTCTAAAAGTCTAAGATTCAAGCCTAACACGGAACGACTTCTCAGCTGTGACCAATTGTTTTATTTTCAAACCCATAAATATGATCGATTGATTTCGGAGATTACAAGGGTGTACTTTTGAGTCAGCATAGACGAGTAGATATCTTGGCTAATGAATTAAGGGCTGTTTGATTTATTGTAATTGTAATAATAATAGAATTGAATTTTTAATATAATTCAGTTTGTAATGTAATATAATTATAATTATATTATCATGTTTAGTTGGAACATATAGTTAAATTATGTAATATAATATCAATTGCATTCATATGTTTGGTTTAACAAATAATGTAATTGAGTTTGTAATGTAATAATTTTTTAAAAAATATAATATAAGATTTAAAAAATATATATATATTTTTTAAATATTTGTTTCAGTTTTCTTTTTCTTTTTCTTTTTCTTTTTCTTTTTTTTAGTTTTTTCCTTTTCTTTTTTTCGTTTTTCGTTCTTTTTCTTTTACTTTTTTTCTCATTTTTGTTTCGTTTTTTTCTTTTTTGTATTTTTCATTCTTTTTCCAATTTTTTTATTTTTTCGTTTCAGTTTTTTCAATTTTTTCTTTCATTTTTCATTTTTTCTTTCATTTTTTCATTTTTTTTTCTTTTCGTTTGTTTCATTTTTAGGTTTATTTTTATTTATTTATTTTTAGATTTTTTTTTCTCTGAAATATTTATATAGTCACCAAAATTGAAATATAATTTTTCAAGGCTGCATAGAATTTTTTATACCAAATGTACCCTTAAGTTGTAATGTAATTGTGATTACATGAATTTTATGATATAATTGATTTTAGAAGAAACTGATATAATGTAATGTAATCAAACTTATAATTACGATTATATCACATCAAATTTTTTTTGTCCAATTAAATTAGATTGATAACATAATACTAATTATATTATGTTGTCAAAACGAGCAAACCAAACTAAGTCTCTTAGTCTAGAACGCATCACGCTGGTGTTGTATGCAAATGCAACACACTATTTAAATTGAACAAGTATATGACTTACAGAGAACGTGATATTTTTGTTTTGATAAGTAATAGAGACAAATTTGTCATATTATACTTAGGCTTAATCTTGTCATGATGCTAATTTTCAATGAGTGATAGTTCAAGGTATTAGATAATTTGTCCCAAAACCGTATTATTAGTCTTGGATTTTAAGCAAAATTACACACTTAGAAGTTATTGAGAAAGCAAAATTGTATGTTTTATGTTATTAAGCACGAGATATTTATGAAATTTAGGGTATGTATGTTCACACACAACTTTTTTAATTCAATGGTGTTAGAATAATATAAATATATAATTATTATCTTAGTTCTGCCATGTCATGTGTTTCTGGTCAGAATTCACAGCTACAACAAGAGCAGGGCCGGCCCTGGTCCTGGCCCAGGGCAGCCAGGACGACCGCACAGTACAACGAGTACGACCGTCCGGGGTCCCATATGTGACGATCTGTTCTGCTCAAGCGGAAAAGCTAATTCAAACGGCACAAGTGCAACGACCCGTCATGCCTTGCTCAGTGAGATGACTCGCTTGATGCAAAGGAATTCAGACTTAGCCCTTCGGGAGTTCAGACTTAGACTTTCAAATGCGCGCTCGGAGTATCGTTTGACCGTTGCGAATCATCGCTAAGGTGGGTGGCTACGATGAAACTGTCTTTGCTTAGCCTGGACACATAAAACATGTACGATACATGCTAGTCGCTAGAAAAATCACCTCTTGCATGCTAATAAAGAATACAACGCACCTAGATAAGAGAATAATTTCATCTTGTATTGTTTGTCTAGAACATGAAAAATAAGTAACTTGATAGATTTTCTTATGTGTCGTTCTATATGCCTCCACACGGTTTCAACTATCGCACTAACACATAGACTCGCGCTAGTGTAAAGGCTTATGTTTCTATTGTTTGAATGTTTGTTTGCTTTATGTGCTAACTAGTACCCGCTTGTCTCATTTCAATGCTTGTCACGTAGATTCACGCCACTATCGACATCGCAAAAATAGGTTTTGGGTGGAGGGTGTAAAACTGTTATTTATTATGAATTGACAAAGAGTACAAGAGAATCTCTATAAAAGATGATCTAAGTACAAAAAAGAAAGATCTGGATAAGTGTGACGGTGGAGATCGAGCATTACAGCGGCTCCTTCACTCTGTTGACGATCCGGGACCAAGGAGGTTGACGAGGCTTTGAATGACGCTTATGTCTCCTTCTCCTTCTCTTCCACGTGTGGTCGCTGCCTCTACATGTGTCTCTTTTATGTGTAGCTACGATTGCCTCTTGCATATGGGAGACACCTGTAATGCCCCGCTCCGCGCCGGCGTTATGTATCAGGTGAGTGGGCAGAACTTCGTTCTCTGATTCTTGCACGCCTTAATAATAACCTGAGTTTTTGCTTGCAATATTTTCTTAAGAGAATGATAGAACCTGCCTTGCATGTTAATGAACGAACTCACCTAGCTTGTCTTTGAAACAAAGTCTGCTAAACGAGAATCCTGAACGCTTGCTTAGAATGCATGAACATGTTCACTATCGTCTATGCTTCAAGAGAACCATACTGTGCCTGAACGTGTTCAAGTGATAAGTCGGATTGCCCCGCAACAATGAGTGTATTCTGATGGTTCGTCTCGTCTGCATACTAGAGTTTATTTGATAGTGTTCCATGCATTCGCACGCGGTCGGACAATGGCTATTGGTGGAGAGCCGAACTGCATGTGTCACGGCTGCTACCATGATAGTGAAAAGCAACCATGAGTCACAGCTGCCTCTAGCATCAGATAAAGAGTCATTGGTATGCTGTTCCACCAGCTGCCGATCCTGAGATACTCGGGGACCGCCCTGCATATAGCTAAGTCATTGTGTTGGCTTGGATAGTGACTGCCCCTAAGAATGTGCATTGTGTGTCTAGCTTTGCATCTGACCCTGGAGTCGCACGAGACACGCTGCGCACACCCTGAAACATGAACGGTTTGCTTGCTTGCATATTCAATATGAAACTCTGTTTCCAAACATGTTTCCAAACAAGTAAATCGACTCTGCTAGAACTGCATGAAACGAACCTAGGTAAAACTAGAAAGATCACTAGTAATGTAATATTTTATAACATGATTACTTAGTGCCTGTTTGAGTGAATGCATGTTTCTGTTCAGTTGATTTATCTCACCAGTACTTGTATAAAGTGCTGACCCACCAACAGTTTACTTGCTTGCAGGTACTGGATCGTCCGAGGGAGCGATAGGCGTGCCACAGTCCCCAAGACCCGGAATCCTGGTTTCGATTGATGCCCCGAGAATGCTATCGTATAAGGGGGCATAATGTATGGAACGAACGTGTGCCTTTGCTAAAGGAAACCCAAGTTGCCTCGATTGTTCCGAACACTCAGTTGGCTAATGCATTGCATTGCAACAAGACCCTTTCCGCTGCTTACTCGATTGATGCGATGATAGCCAACTATCAACTTAAACGATTGGCCTTGCACGGGCGCAACCCCAGGCCCGTGCGGCATCACGTCCCCCGAAGGCTCGAACGGGCCATTCGCTTGGCTCTCTTCCTCCCTCGCACCTGCGGGACGGGCACGGTGATTCGCGTCCGGCGCGCCGAGGCACGGTGATACGTGTCCGGTTCGTTAATCTCGGCCGCACGGGGCGGGGCAGGGCGGAGCGGCGGCCCGGGCGGGTCCGGGGCGTGACAGAATGGTATCAGAGCGGAATCGATTCTTTGGCCCAAATCCGTTGCTATGACTCTGAGATATTATCAATATGGTTTTGCAAAGAGCGTTCCATACAATAAGTCCATAAATATTCTCAAAGTGCAAAATATTTCCTGAACTTGAATTGCTTGATTGTTTCGATTGAGTACGGCGAGGGACGGCACTATCGCTACTCGGGATATCGAGAAGTTTATCCTTGAAGTTTCGAGGATGAAACTTTTTGTTGGTTGGTAAGTATGTAACGCCCCGCTCCGCGCCGGCGTTATGTATCAGGTGAGTGGGCAGAACTTCGTTCTCTGATTCTTGCACGCCTTAATAATAACCTGAGTTTTTGCTTGCAATATTTTCTTAAGAGAATGATAGAACCTGCCTTGCATGTTAATGAACGAACTCACCTAGCTTGTCTTTGAAACAAAGTCTGCTAAACGAGAATCCTGAACGCTTGCTTAGAATGCATGAACATGTTCACTATCGTCTATGCTTCGAGAGAACCATACTGTGCCTGAACGTGTTCAAGTGATAAGTCGGATTGCCCCGCAACAATGAGTGTATTCTGATGGTTCGTCTCGTCTGCATACTAGAGTTTATTTGATAGTGTTCCATGCATTCGCACGCGGTCGGACAATGGCTATTGGTGGAGAGCCGAACTGCATGTGTCATGGCTGCTACCATGATAGTGAAAAGCAACCATGAGTCACAACTGCCTCTAGCATCAGATAAAGAGTCATTGGTATGCTGTTCCACCAGCTGCCGATCCTGAGATACTCGGGGACCGCCCTGCATATAGCTAAGTCATTGTGTTGGCTTGGATAGTGACTGCCCCTAAGAATGTGCATTGTGTGTCTAGCTTTGCATCTGACCCTGGAGTCGCACGAGACACGCTGCGCACACCCTGAAACATGAACGGTTTGCTTGCTTGCATATTCAATATGAAACTCTGTTTCCAAATATGTTTCCAAACAAGTAAATCGACTCTGCTAGAACTGCATGAAACGAACCTAGGTAAAACTAGAAAGATCACTAGTAATGTAATGTTTTATAACATGATTACTTAGTGCCTGTTTGAGTGAATGCATGTTTCTGTTCAGTTGATTTATCTCACCAATACTTGTATAAAGTGCTGACCCACCAACAGTTTACTTGCTTGCAGGTACTGGATCGTCCGAGGAAGCGATAGGCGTGCCACAGTCCCCAAGACCCGGAATCCTGGTTTCGATTGATGCCCCGAGAATGCTATCGTATAAGGGGGCATAATGTATGGAACGAACGTGTGCCTTTGCTAAAGGAAACCAAAGTTGCCTCGATTGTCCCGAACACTCAGTTGGCTAATGCATTGCATTGCAACAAGACCCTTTCCGCTGCTTACTCGATTGATGCGATGATAGCCAACTATCAACTTAAACGATTGGCCTTGTACGTACGCAACCCCAGGCCCGTGCGGCATCACGTCCCCCGAAGGCTCGAACGGGCCATTCGCTTGGCTCCCTTCCTCCCTCGCACCCGCAGGACGGGCGCGGTGATTCGCGTCCGGCGCGCCGAGGCACGGTGATACGTGTTCGGTTCGTTAATCCCGGCCGCACGGGGCGGGGCAGGGCGGAGCGGCGGCCCGGGCGGGTCCGGGGCGTGACAGTCGTCTCAAACGACAATAGTACAGCTGTCCCGACCCGCTTTGCCTCGATCAAGAAGCAAAGGATATCCAGACTTGCCCCTGCAGGAATTAAACTTTGGCTTTCAGAGGCTCGCTCAGACGTATCGCTCTACCGAGGCAAATTATCGCTAAGGTGGGTGGCTACGGTGAACTTGTCTTTGCTTAGCTAGCACACATAAAATCTGGAATATTTATGCTAGTCGCTAGGTGATTCACCCCCTGCATGCTAATAAATCCAACGCACCTAGCTAAGGGAATAATCCCAACTTGTATTGCTTGCTAGAACATGGAAATGAAATACTGCTTATATATGTTCAGACCGTCGCATGCTAAGTCCCTAACGGTTTCACCTCTCGGCTTACCTTCGGGCCCGAGCAACGTGCCTGCTTATGTTCCTAGAAACGCATGCTTGTCTGCTTGAATGTTGCCGTGTTTTCATCCAACTCCGGGAGGCTACTCAGTAGTCGTTTCGTGCATGATTGACCCTGCAAGTATCCTGGACCGTTAGGTCACCAAGCAGCCCCGAACCAGGGGAATGCATCAAGGCAAGTTATTGATTGTACAGAATCATGATTCAAGTATCTCTTGTACTCGTGTTCTTGTGTGCACTCGTGTTCTCTTGTTCTAGTGCACTCTTGTTCTCGTGTATCTCGTGATAATTGGAAAGACCCAACGATTGCATGTCGCGTCCAACTCGGAAACGAGGTATAGTTCCACGGACGGTCACCGGGGCACTGGGACCGATCCGATCCGGATGGAACTCACGTTATTGTACAGTCCATTGTGCTGGACGGGATGGCATGTAGCGCCCCTTGTTCTTTCGCTGCATACATTCTCTCCAGTGACTGAACCGTATTGTATAGTCCATTGTGCTGAACGGGATGGCATGTAGCGCTCCTTGTACTTTCGCAGCATACCATTAACCGTCAGTTACTACCGTCCATAATGGCTTTGCCAGCGACTCCTGTTCATATAGATAAGTCATCCTCGCTTAGCGGCTATCTGCGTGCGAGTCACTGCATCGCATAAATGAACAACTGAACACCTGAACGATCATATTAAATGACCCTCCTGTTTGCATATGCTATGCCTCATGAATGTTTATACATGCCTCTGCTCGAATTAACAAGTTGCCTCAATGTTTGCCTTGGACAGGGAAGGATATGGTAAGTTGGTAAGTCTCGCCGTGTTTCCTCTCATGTTGCATGGCGCACTGCCCGACACGTTAGGCTATTCAATATTTGCATGAAACTGATCCTAAGGCAACTAGAAAGACAACTTAATAGTTGTGCACGGAACCTGTATTACGTGTTTGGATTTGTCGAGCGGGCGAGTAGCTTCCCCACCAGTGCATTCAATGTACTGATAATCCACCAGTTTGTGTGCAGGGTGCGGGAGAACCTCGTTCGGTGCGGATGCCTCCTTCGTGCGTGCTAAGGCCAGGAGTTCCCCCTGAAGCCTTGCAACGGTGCGTCCGGAACTGAAGCACATATACAAGACATAAGTTGTGAACATCACCTGAACATCGCCTGTTTTACTGTTTCCGAGAGAGAGGCTTGAGCGACTTGTAATCTCGGCTATACGCCGCCTGTAACACTTGTTCATATCAATAAAGAGATTACTTTACTTTGTTTCAATGCTTCCGCTATATTTGTCGACTCAGTGAACCTGTTACCGATCGCCTATGCGTTCATGACTCCACTGCACTCGGACAATCTGTGCGACTCTGTGGCTTAGAACTCTTGCCGCCAGCCAATGAACCATGGCCATGCACGGGCGTGGCTCACGCTCGTGCGGCATCACGCCCGGATGGGTTAAGCGATCGTTCCGCGGGAGCGCTGGCGAGGGTGATTCCCGCCTAGCGGAAACGGCCGATTGCCTGCGGGAGATCGGGGCATGACAACATCCACTATTTATAGCCTTACGAAGGCTTTACATAGGTGTATGTATGCAGGCTGCATGTCGGCGCATGGCACTATAGGTGCATACATCGTTAAGGCTGGCACGTGTCAAGCCGTGATCTGGGGTTGCTGTCGTCCATAATACTCATGAAATGTGCCCTGCCCTTTTTTGGATAGATGTGACTGCACCTTAGGAATACTTCTACTTGGCGCATGAAGAACAATAAAGGGGTAGTGGCGCATGACACTGCAGGCGCATACTAAGATGCATAGTGGCGCATGGTACTGTCGGCACATGAGACACTAAGATGCGTAGTGGCACATGACACCTTTACGCCCCGATCCCGCAAGGGTCGTTCGTCCAAGCTTGGGGCCTTGCGGAACCGATCGTCCTCGCTTGGGCGTGATGCTGTGCAAGCCTAAGTTGCGCTTGCATAAGGCTAGGGCTTGAACAAGGACAAAATAAGCTATTCAGAGTAAGAAACAGCAGCACAACATAGCAGAAAAGTAAAAAACACAATGTCGTAAGCTCTTTATTGATATTCAAGAAGTGTTACAAGCGACGCTTGGCCGATATTACAAATCGCTCAAGCTCTCTCTCAATTACAATGATGGTGTTCCATATATTACATCCATTTATACAAAAATAGCACAAAATATCTCGATACATCACAAGGTATTGACTCCAGATCTCCGGCTCCTGAGAATGAGGCTCAGCTATCGCTTCTTCGGACGATCCAGTACCTACGAACAGAACTGGTGGGGGGTCAGTACTTTGGGGAAAATATTAGTGAGTATAAATGAAACGAACAGAAGCAACACTCTCTAAAACCAACACTAAGTAAGCATGTGATAAAATATTACATTACTAGTGATCTTACTACTTTTACCTAGGTTCATTTCATGCGGTACAAGATCAGAGTCAGTTTACTTCTTTTGAAAATATATCTTTGAAAATAGTTTTACATATTCAATGCATTCAAGCATACAGTAGGGACAGTGTTCTATCGTGCAGTGCGCAACATATATTGTCACGTCCCAGTCCCAAAATACTAAGGGACTAGCCACGTGGCAATGGCCAGCAGCACAATTCCAATGGGCAAACCCAATTTAATGGACCCGTTAGAGTGCACTTAAGCTGTAACAAATATAAATATAAGTCTGCCACATCTATCATAATATAATTCTAATCTCATGTACAAAAAATAAACATAATTCAATATGATAGACCAGTCAAGATAATAGATAAAGAAAATAGTTCATCAACAAGTCCAAATCAGTATTGTCTCGGGGGACAACCCGACAAAATAAGAAAAGGGAATAACACCAATACATATGTCCATAAGTCCAGATATGAAATAATAATAAGCATAGATAATTGAGTAAGTAACTGAATACTCAAGAGAAATCCTCTGGCACAACCTCGTCCTCTGATGCCAATACCGCTCCAACGTCATCTCCTGTCCCGTAAACCTCGGGGTAATCCTCCTCTATTGTACATGGGGACTTAATCCGGATCCAGGTCCTCAGGGGACATAGCAAGACATAAAAAACACTCAAGCCAAATGAAATACAGTAAATAAAAACAGATCCTCAGGACAAGCTATGTAATGAGAGCATCGCTAGTACTCAGGCTGAGACCACTACAGGCTCTGTGTCGGGGAGCCCATGGCAACAAGTAGTATCATGTAGTAAATGTGCCAAGCTCTGATACAGAGACTAAAGCACATCCAGTAGTATAGTATATATATATAAATAATCAGCATGTAGCTTGTATGTCTCTCCCCATCCAATGTAACCTCACGTCTCATGTCCACAACGTCTCATGTCCATAACACGCAAGATCATGACCTCTAGCTAGTACAACGAGTCATAATGATATCTCTATATATCCAAGTCTCATATCACGAATCCTGTAAGCCTATACAGAATCACCATGAATAACTCAAGAAAGATTTTGTCTCATGAAATAGTGTCAAGTGTCCTACAGTATGACATACTTGGTAAAGCAAGCACACAAAAGTATAGGATCGTGGAATCAACTCTCTAAGTGACGTTACACGACTCCGCGTACGGCATCGAGACCCGAATCATGTTCGGATGCTAAGAAATATCTCACGGTCCTAGGTTGAACAGGTACATCATAGAAGTATATATATAGAAAGAACACAAGAAAATAATATAACAAGATCTCTGCAGGTTTGGCAATGTACACTTGTCTGAATTCTGAACTCTGCCAGTTGCTCCTGTGAAAGTAGAATTTCCAAGTACGCATTCGGATGCTAAAAAAATATCATAATTATTTTCAGAATACTTGAAAAAGTTAGGATTGACTACCCATAAGTCCAATTTGGACACAGGGGCAAAATTGACAGTTTTTTGTCAAAGCGGGGTCCACCTGTGGCCCACTTCGCACCAAAATATGTGCCAAATATAAAGTTATCCAAATCTAGCAAACTTAGTGTTTACGAGTCCAGAGCGATGACACGAACTCAACGAAATGTCCAGAACTGGATTTCGATGAGTCGGTCACGAAATCACCCGTCAAGTGGAACCGTGGGGCCCATGAAACGGTGTTTCGTCAACGTTCTCAGAATCGAACCAAACTTGGGTCACATGAGCAGCGTAATGCTTTGAATTCGATGGTGCAAGTTTCGTTTTAAAATGACAAGCACACACAAAATAATGACAAGTGTCAGAATATGCCGATACGGTATTTTTCGACGGATACGCGTTAATTCCGGTATGTACGTACATCCAAATCAAGTTCGACAAAATCTCACACGTTCGCGTTGACGATACGCGTCTTTCGGTAAAATCCTCACACGATGCATCGTTTGGCTGGACGTACCCCGTATCGAGAATTTTTGGTTTTACGAAATCAAGTTTTTGACGAATTTCAGCAGTAAATAATTTACAGAATAATTCAAATTAAAAGAAAGTGTTTAAAGGGATTAAAACTAGATTATGTCGTCTAAACTATTGTTCAAGTATATTTTTAAAATAATTAATATTCTGGGAGAAAATAGGCTTAAAACATGGGGGTTTGAGACAGTTTTTAACTTATTTTAAAATCAGATTTTTGTCTGACTTTCGAGTCAATTTACACGTGATTTAAAACAGTAAATAAAAATCTAATTAAAGGGTCTTGAAGGGGTTAAGTTATGGTTACAATAAATCAATCAGAACGAAAAATAATAGAGCAAGATGGAAGAAAATTCACCGAGAAAACGGGGTCGCGTGTGGCCTGATGTCCGTGCGAACTCTGTTGCTGTTGCCGTCGGTGGCTGTGAGCGACGGTCCGGCGGTTGCTGGCGGCGGTCATCTGGTCTGAGGGAAAGTGTGGCTGATGGGGTGGTCTGGGGATATATATATAGGGGTGAATGGGGAGTTACTGAAGGGGAAAGGAGCGGTCGTCGGTTTCGGGAGGGGAACAGAGCGGTCAGGGGTTCGAGATTACTGTAGTGGGCAGTTTAGCAAAGAGGAATTAGAGGGGCTGGGTTCTGTTACTGTAGAGGTAGGGGAATGGGTTTTGGGTTGGTTTCGGGTGTGAGTTAGGGTTTAGGGTTTGGGTGCGGGTATGGGTATATAAATAATTTTGAACCCCAAATAATTTCCAGAAAAATTCTACAATATTCTAATAATAGTTGTACACCCAAAAATATATTTTCTGTGTAATATTAGTAATTATTTACATATACAAAAATATCTATCCATGAATATAATATATCTTAATTAGCTAAAAAATAATAAAAAATTCTCTCTTAATTACAATAATTATATAATACCAATATAAATAAAATTTAAAATTTAAATCTAAAAATCAGGGGGTTTACATATATCGTAAGCCATATTCATTAACTCTTAGGAACATAAACTATCTCCAGTGGACTATTCATCTCAATTCAAGGCTGCTGTAACATATACATGCAAAACTGACAAGTCTTATGAGCAATTAGATAAGAAACATAAACAATAACTAGTGATCACTTATACAATGATTCTTACCCTCTGTCAGACGGTTATCCCCGCAACAAACATAAATGTTAGCAATAATTTGCATATATGAATAAGGTTATATTTCCTTTTCGTCTCTGCATCAAACAGTTAGGTATGGCAAGAAGGCTAAAGTCCTAGCATGCGACCTAACTTTATGATGGCCCCCGAGTGTTGGATCTCCGAGATTAGCAATTGGGACGTACAAGCCCATCTCACTAATGACGGATCGGCTAATAGCTGTTGAGACATATGGTTGCTCTGCCCTAAAATACGCTCAAAATAGCAGCCGAGACTCATGGTTCAACACTACACTAATAGCCACCCCCCTAATCGCGAGGATTACAAGCCTTAGGGTGTTCGATTAGTCTCTCCCAGGCCGAACGGTTCCCAGCTTCCCAGGATACCGCTCGAGAGACCCTATA
The DNA here is from genome assembly GCA_036927795.1 of Iris macrosiphon. Lineage (NCBI taxonomy): Eukaryota > Viridiplantae > Streptophyta > Magnoliopsida > Asparagales > Iridaceae > Iris > Iris macrosiphon. The sequence continues at coordinate 144,971,026 of JAYESA010000001.1, read as the reverse complement.
CCTTGTGCATAAGTTGTCAGACCAATGCATGAATATAATTCTATCAGATAAAGACTATATGATGCACATATCCAGAAACAAGCAGAGTTTTCAATCAAGCAATAGAGCCAATAGCTCTTCAATCTCTTCTATTCAATCAATTCGATAGGTTCAATCTTCTTTATTTTTAATCGATCAATAGGTTCAATAGCACACATTACAAGTCATTCATACAATTCTATCTTTTTGTAGTGCGATCAATGAAACATGTTCAAGCAGTTTTCTATTAGCAAGCTTGGCAACAATTATCTATCTCTTTATAAACTAAGCATGTAATTCTATTCTATCTTTAACATACAATAAAGAAACATGTTCAAGCATTCTTTTACTCTTCTTGTTAGCATGGCAATGGTTCGTTCGATAGTGGTGACCGTGTAACTTAGCATACAATATTTCTATCTTGACTTAGCATGGCAATAGTTCTATCTTTTTTAGAAAAGCATATAAGTTCTCTTATTAAGCATAGCAATGGTCATTTATTCTATAAATTAGGCAGGCAAGCATTCTTTTAGCTTATACGGTTCTCTAAGTAAGCATGCAGAGTCAGTTTCTATCACTCTTCTTATGAACACTATCTTCTTAGCACAAGCATTTATAAAACCATATTCTTTATTTGGCATGAAAGAATCAGAGAATGAAGTTATGTCCACTCACCTAGATCAATCGTCCATGTGTTTCGATCGAGAAATTCTTCGAGAAGGCTTCCGCTCGAGCAAGCAAAGTGATATCTCTTGTCCATAGTGCCATCGCGGAGCGGGACACTACATACTTATCCACCGAGAAAAAGTTTTATACTCGAAACTCAAGGAGAAACTTTCGATATCCAGAGCAGCAATAGTCCTCATCCCTCGCCATCCTTAATCGATAAAACTCTAGGAATAAAAAATTATATCTCCCAAGTAATAAAGCAATCCAGAAAACTTTTGTCGAAATCTTTGAGAATATTTACGAATTTATTGTATGGAATGCTCATTGCGGTAAGGATATCAAGTGGCAAGGAAACGTCTTCAGTTAAAGCGAAGCAACAAAATGGCCAAAGCATCGAGTTGCTCTGATACTATTATGTCACGCAACGATCCCGTAAGGGCCGTTTGTCCTAGCTTGGGGCCTTACGGAACCAACGGTCCTCGCTTGGACATGATGTCGTACAAGCCTAAGTTTTTCTTGCACAAGGCCAAGGCTTGAACAAGGACAAAATAAGCTATTCAGAGTAAGAAGCAGCGACATAACATAGCAGAAAAGTAAAAAATACAATGGCATAAGAAAATAAGCTCTTTATCGATATTCAAGAAGTGTTACAAGCGGTGCTTGGCTGAGATTAGAAATCGCTCAACCTCTCTCTCAATTACAATAACAACGTTCCATACAATATATCTCTTTATACAAAAATAGCACAAAATATCTCGATACATCACAAGGTATCGACTCCAGATCTCTGGCTCCTGAGGATGAGGCTCAGTTATCGCTTCTTCGGACGATCCAGTACCTACAAACAGAAATGGTAGGGGTCCAGCACTTTGGGGAATGTACTGGTGAGTATAAAAGCAACGAACTGAAGCAACACTCTCTAAAACCAACACTAAGTAAGCATATGATAAAATATTATATTATTAGTGATCTTGCTACATTTACCTAGGTTCATTTCATGCAGTACAGGATCAGAGTCAGTTTACTTCTTTCAAAAATATTTCTTTGAAAATATTTTTGCATATTCAATACATTCAAGCATACAGTAGGGATATTGTTCTATCGTGCAGTACGCAACATGTATCGTGAGCCATTTTTATTAACTCTTAAGAACATAAGCTATCTCTAATGGACTATTAATCTCAATTCAAGGCAACAGTAACATCTACACTCAAAATAGACAAGTGCTATGAGTAGTTCGATAAGAAACATAAACAATAACTAGTGATCACTTATACAGTGATTCTTACCCTTGGTCAGACGGTTATCCTTGAAACAGACATACAAGTTAGCAATAATTTGCATATATGAATAATGTTCTATTCCCTGTTCGTCTCTAAATCAAACAGTTAGGTATGCAAAAAGTCTAAAGTCCTAGCATGAGTTCTAACTATATGATGGCCCCCGAGTGTTGGATCTCTGGGATTAACAATTGGGACGTACAAGCCCATCTCATTAATGATGGATCGACTAATAGATGCTGAGACACATGGTAGCTCTGCACTAAAATATTCTCAAAATAGCAGTTGGGACTCATGGTTCAGCACTACACTAATAGCCGTACCCTCCTAATTGCGATAACTACAAGGCTCGGGGTGTTCAATTAGTCTCTTCCAAGTCGAACGGTTTTCAGTACCCCAGGATACCGTTCGAGAGACCCTATACCTTGTGCACAAATTGTCAGACCAATGCAGAAATGCAATTCTATCAGATAAAAACTATACGATGTACATGTCCAGAAATAATCAAAGTTTTCAATTAAGCGATAGAGCCAATAGATCTTCAATCTCTTCTATTTAATCAATTTGATAGGTTCAATCTTTTTTTTCTAATCGATCGATAGGTGCAATAGCACATAGAATAAGTCATTTATACAATTCTATCTTTTTATAGTACGATTAATGAAACTTGTTTAAGCAGTTTTCTATTAGCAAACATGGCAACTGTTATCTATCTCTTTATAAAGTAAGCATGTAATTATATTCTATCTTTAGCATAAGATAAAAAAACATGTTCAAGCATTCTTTTACTCTTCTCGTTATCATGGCAATGGTTCATTCGATAGTCGTGACCATGTAACTTAGCATGCAATATTTCTATCTTGACTTAGCATGACAATGGTTCTATCTCTTTTAGACAAGCATATAAGTTCTCTTGTTAAGCATAGAAATGATCATTTATTCTATAAATCAGGCAGGCAAGCATTCTTTTATCATATACGGTTCTCTAAGTAAGCATGCAAAGTCAGGTTCTATCACTCTTCTTATAAACACTATCTTCTTAGCATAAGCAGTTATAAAACCATATTCTTTATTTGGCGTGAAAGAATTAGAGAATGAAGTTCTGCCCACTCACTAAGATCAATCGTCTTGTGTTTCGATCGGGAAACTCTTTGAGAAGGCTTTTGCTCGATCCAGCAAAGTGATATCTCTTGTACATAGGGCCATCACGGAGCGGTCTATTGAAGTTAGACAAGGAAAAGTCAGTCGAGCGGTTCGTTGACCCTCTCCTTATGATAGTCGACCATGCTTCGATCATCGACGAAGGTGAGGAATAGGACTTGTGCTGTTCTTTCCTCCTTCTTTGGTCACTTTGGACATAATATTGGCATTGCGCGTTCATACCGTCCTTGCCACTCCTTGGCCTGACGCGCATGGTCGTTGCTGAAAAGCTTTGTCCTGAGGATGCGCTGACGACGAGGGCTCTATCTTGATAGCATGGGTGAGGTTGTCTCCGGACACACACCTGAAGCATGCGCCTTGAACTGATACGCGACCACACTGTAGAGGCATATTCACCTCCTCATGGCAAAGGTCGCCTTTATACTATGGCGGTGTTGTGCCTGTCTTGCGGGACTTGATGGCAATGCGCAGCTTTCCTGATCACATTAATAATTGGTCCGCTGAACGACGCATGAATCTAATGCACTCTTTTGTATTATTTTGCAATCATTCTGACTTTGGTATGCCCGTTTGTACAAAAACTGTCTCGGATTGCTCTGGTTATGATAAAGCATAAAAGGATATCATAGTCACCATTGTGCGTGGCAAAAAAATATATTACCTGGAGGATTTTCCGTAATCTTCCAACCTAGCTCACTATAGCTTCCCTCCGTATACAATAAGATGTGTTGACTGGATCTTGGGTTGAGTCCCGACGGCCTATCTGAGTGGCAGCGACGGGACTAGTTATCCCAACAGGGATTTCTAGTCGCTTTCTTTCACATGACAGAGTTGGGTCTGGAGCGACTCAGCTCTGAGTTGCAAGCTCCCTTGCTATCCATTAGTATGAATTTTTTTCTTGCTCTATGGCTTGTACTAAGGAGTCTTGCTGAAGTGATAACCCATAATGCGTTGAGCTATTGGCTTCAGACATGTTGGTACCAAAAATAGCACAAATAGGGTCTCATTCTTTTCATATGTACCTATGCTATTGAATATTAATAAAAATCCTTGAATGTAATGGACTTACATATGTACTCATGATCTTGAATATTAATTAAAATTTTGTCTTATTTTATGTTTGGAACTTTTCTTGTTGTTGTGGATATCATGTTAGTATTATACCAGAGGTAATATGGACGTAGTATAACATCATACTAGCAATAACGCTAAGCCCTATCAGAGATAATATGGACGTGGTAGGTTCAATTGATTCCATTAAGGAGGTCCTGGTCGCGGTAGAGCCCGATAGTGGGTTGAGTCGAATAGACGTTGCCGAAATGAAAATTGTGCAACATTTTGGGGGTAATTACAGGGCCAATAAGGGCAATTGAATAGCCTCTATCTCCCTCAAGTAAGTAGGAGAATAAGTCTTCCCTCCTTTTACTGTGTAAGTGTTTTCAGCTATTAATCTTGCCTTCGTCTATTGTGACAGCTACTCCAGTGTTAGTCGGGACTTCATCGACTTTGCCTCCTATGACCCCTCTTTCTTTGGATGATGCATAGGACTACACCTCCCTCCATGTGGTATTTTCTTCCGCATTATGAAGCGGGGAACATCTGGTGTCTTAGAAAGGGACCAAACTTTTATCCAAGCCAAATCTTCCGCGTTATCTCTAATAGAGCTGATCCGAACGTACCCTGGGTATAAGGTCAGGGCAGACATACTAGAAGTGAAAGTAGAGGAGCTTTAGACTCGCCTTACTGAGTTGAAGTCACTTGATGACATCGGTCTTGCGACTCTGGTGATGAAGAGAAGGATCGCTTGATTGTCGCCATAGCTAAGGATATATCTGCTTACCCTCTCCGTAAGAGGATTCTTGATCACAAAGTAGAGGAAGCCAATGCCAAAGAGTTGGAGTTCGTTGCTGCCAGGGAGAATTGTACCCATAGCGAGGAGATGCTGGCTAAACGTCTGATGAACATGCGAGCATAGATCGGGCAACTTCGAGCTGAGGAGGCAAATCTCGAGTCCGATGCTCGTAGAGTGGCGGAGGAAGAACTTACCCTTGCTGAGCAAGCTGATGCCAATGCCCAGTATGTCGCGCACTTGAAGGTTTAGAGGGCGGATTTAGAGGCTTAGCACGAGAAGCTGACCTTTCTTCGGGATGAGGTTGTGGTTCAACAAGAAACTGAACGTCGGGCTAGCGATGGGGTCTGCATTAAAGTAGATCAGCTGAGGCATCAGATCGACAAACTGTGTGTTGATGTCGACGGCTCCCAAGAATCATAGTTTTTCTTTCTTTCTCTTGTATTTTCTTTTCTCGGGGCCTTAATATGCCCCTCGATGTAGTTCCTTTGTTTTTCGAAATAGAAATCTGTCTTCTGCTGATATGATGCAATCTTGTAGTAGTTAAGGACATCCTCTTGGAGATAGACCTATTATTTATGGCGTACCTGGACGTAAATAATATGTTGGACAAAAATTCTCCTAGAGGTGATAGGTTTTGGTGGACTAATCACCGCTAGCGTACTCGTGGTGAAGTACGGGTAATTAGTTTAGGTGGTAACCAAAGTCGGAGGTGACTGTTGATGGTCATATAGGAATAATTTGTTGTGAGGAATATGTTTCAGAGGTAATATGGACATGAACTCATAGTTCCATGATAAAGTTTACTCAGAGATAATATGGACATAGTAAACCATATTGGTGAGAGTGCGGTAGGGAAACATAGTCTCTTGGTAAGGTTTACTCAGAGAAAATATAGACATGGTAAACTGTATTGGTGAAAGTACGGTAATGAACCATAGTCTCATGGTAAGGTTTACTCAGAGGTAATATTGACATGGTAAACTGTGTATATAATGCCGAGAGCATGGTTCAGAGGTAATATAGATGTGAACTATTTATCTTTTTAGAGAAGTTTTTCTTTTTGAGGATTTGTTACCCATTGTATATTCGAGATTCTCGAGTACAGATAACAGATTTGTCTGCTTACTACGGACAGTACATAGAGATAATATGCTAAGGAGGATGCTAACTATAGACATTGTCCTCTCATGTACCTCTAGGGATAGAAGTAATACCTTTAATTTAAAGATAAACCCTTATTGAGAAGATATGGTATCTCTTCTAAGAGAATAACATTATCCCAGGATTCAGTTGTCGGGAAAGTATCGAACTGGAGAGACACCATGTTCGCATTGGCCGTCTTGTCTTCATAGTCCAGAAAGAGAGTTTTGGAGTCAATTAGTCGTTGTATCTGCCTTTTTCATATGTAACTGTCATGTGTGGTGTGGTAGACATATCGATAGTAGTGGCAGTACTTAGGATTGTCGACCCTGCCTGTCTCGTCGGGGTCCCTTATGTCGGATAGCTTGAGCTTGTTACTCTTCATCAATACTTCGAAGAGCTCCATGACATCATTAAAGGAATAAGTCTCATGTACTGTAGGTGGCCCTGCTGGCTTAGCAACAGGTGAGGTCGGTCTTTTTGACAAGTTAACCGTAAGGGCCGGCATTCCTTTACTGTCGTGATTGTTGGTGGCTATAAAATGACGCTTTCCCTTATCTTCAGCATTAGGATCCTGGAATCCTAATAAGCGGGCATCTTTCGCATTCTTCTCTGTAGCAACGACACTTATGATAAATGTTGTACAATCACAGAATGGGCCAGACGCCGTCCTGAGTCTTAGCGCTGGTAGAAGATTCTTTCGGCATATATCCATCAGCGTGGATTTAGGAATGCCCGGAGGTAGTTTCAATGTCGTCTGCCAAAAATGCTCGATGTAATTTTGTACGAGATCCTTTTCCTCTTAGGTGATGTCCTTCAGGGAGTATATAGTCATGTCCATTCCTCTTTTCTAGAACTGTGTAAGGAACAAATACTTCTGGTCCTCGAAGGAGGAGATAAATTTATTTGGGAGGCTACAAAACCACTCAAAGGCAACGTCGGATAGGGCCCCAACGAACAAGTTGGTGATTAAGATATCATCCCGAGGTAAATGGCCTATGATCTACTGGAAGTATCTCATGTATTGACGAGGTGAGGTCTTCCCGTCAAATGAAGCCAGAGATAAGGGCTTATACTTGGGAGGGTATACCACATCGTCCCATTCAGGAGGATAGGGTTACCGGATTTCGAGCTCCTGGAGCCTGTCCTGGTTGTCTCGAGCGTCGATGCGAGCATACAGGTCCTTGAGAGTCTCATGGATATCGTCTGTCAAAAGAGGGGCAGAGGATTGAGTCATTGTATGACTGCTTGTAACCTAAGGAGACGGATCAGGTGCATCAAGTTCCTCGTTTGTTCGTCCCGATGCTTGCGGCTGTGTTGGGTCGATACTTTCTCTGAGCTCTAGTACTGTACTGCATCGAAGTACTCAAAGCTTGTATCATGGCTTCGAGTGTCTTGAGGCATTATTGGTTGCTGGATTCGACGTTATGTTCGTCTCCTGCCATGTACAATAGGATTAAGTGGAAGAAGACAGACGGGAAGGTAGATGCTTCACTTTATGCCTCCGATGTCTGAGTATCATTATCCTCAGGAAGAGTAGATAATGTCGCATCACTTTCATTATTGGAGGGATTGCCACCCCCAGTTAGGCTGTTATCCGTGTGTAAAGGTTCACTATCCTCTTGGAAGGATGGGTTATCATAGAACATCGGGGGACTGCTACCCCCACCTCTGATGGAAGCTTGATTCTGGGAGGCATGACTACCCCCGGTAAGCTATCATTCGTGTGTAGAGGTTCACTGTCCTCTTGGAAGGATGGATTGTTATGGAATACCGGGAGACTGCTACCCCCATCTCAGGCTGAAGCTTGATTCAGGGAGGCATGGCTACCCCTAGTTAAGCTGTCATTCGTGTGTAGAGGTTCACTGTCCTCTTGGAAGATGGATTATTGTGAAACACCGGGGGATTGATACCCCCAGCTCCGATTGCAGCTTGATTCGGGGAGGCACGACTACCCTCGGCCCTTATTCTCGAGCGTGTACCTTGAAATAGCCCCACTGTGGGTACTTGCTTGCTACTCCTTGGACGGCTTCGCGGTGAGCTAACTGACGCCTTTATATTAAGCGAGCTTTTCTTTGAGATATTCTTCACTGGAGAATACCTCCATGTTAAGCAACACGAGGCGACGGGCAGTTACTCGTCACGTAGAGGTCTCTGGGGATGTTATCGGATTGATGTCACGAGATGTAGCCGCTGGAACACCGACTGTCTGTCTACAGGAACTGGTGCCTTGGAGCAACAACAATTAATGATATTGTCACAAGCATGTCTGCGAGAGGACACATCATGTGTGAGGGTCGCCTCTCTCATCTTACGCTTGTGACTAATCACATTGCATAATTCAGACTATAGAAGCTTCACTTTTACCCCCATTTCATGCGCTCGGGCAAGCTTTGCTCATGGAGGAGAGAGTGGAATTTTTCTTCCTGACCCAGCTCTTTTGCAGAAACTGCAACTGAATCATTGATGGAAGACTTAAGGAGAGATGGACCCACTACATGTGCGCAGGTAGACTGGGCGCATAGGTCTGTCATCTCAATGTTTGCTCCCCGACTTGGTTTAGGTGCAACTACGGTATCCAAGTGGGTTCTAGAAGGCTCTAAGGATCGACCCACATTTGACGCGAGAGCACCTGGGCCTGCCCTATAAAGTCTTCCATTAGAAGCGCGTGTCACAGACAATGATGCATGCTTTTGGAGAGCTGACGACACAGCCTCTCGAGCGCGCATGGCTAGGGGTATTTTGGATTTCCTTGTACCAGCGTCCTTGGGCGTATAGTACTTGGAATCTAAGTTAGGACTATACGAGACCTTGTTATTAGCAGCCTTACTTGGAGTAGTTTCCATGTGCCTGTGATCAACGCTTCTTTTCTGGCCTAGACGGTGCTGCATGCGCGCATCGTGGGACTTGGCGTGGCCCTTCTCAAGCGCAACTTTAAAGACGGAGATAAGATGTGCGCTAAACTTATGTGTACTTGAGACGAAGGTCGACAATATTTTTGGAGCGGATTCGAGGTTTAGCACAACGGCCTTGGCAACCCACATCCTTTGAACTTTTTGAGGTCGTGTTGGCCTCGGCAAGGGACTCGTCTTGTCGGCGGAGTACAGGTCAACCGCTGGTGCAACTGCATCGTGGGTTGATGATGCAATGGATATCGACTTCCGGCTTGGCACAACGGCACAAACATCACGAGTTCTGCGAGTCTTACGAGGTCGTACGTGCCTTATTGGAGAGCTCGGCTTATCCAACATATCTCCGAATGCCCGTTGGTCGAAGCGAACTACCAACATCCTCTGAGTTAAACCTAACTTGGTCACCTCAGATTGCATCACCAGCTTCTCATTAGAGGAGAAGCTCTTCCCCAGCAGAGTAGCCATCTTTGTCGACATTGCAAAAATAGGTTTTAGGGTGGAGGGTATAAAATTCTCATTTATTATGAATTAACAAAGAGTACAAGAGAATCCCTATACAAAAGGATCTACGTAAAAAAAGAAGATCTGGGTAAGTGTGACGGTGGAGATCGAGTACTACAATAGCTCCTTTACTCTGTTGACGATCCGGGACCAAGAAGGTTGACGAGGCTTCGAATGGCGCTTCTGTCTCCTTCTCCTCCTCTTTTACGTGTGGTCGCTGCCTCTACGTGTGTCTCTTTTATGTGTGGCTATGACTGCCTCTTGCATGTGGGAGACGCCCACTATTTATAGCCTTAGGAAGGCTTTACATAGGCACATGTACGTGGGCTTCATGTCGACGCATGGAACCTAGGCGCATATAATGTTAAGGCCGCCACATGTCAAGCCAAGATCTGGGGTTGTTGTCGTCCATAATACTCGTGACACGTATCATGCCCTTATTTGGATATTTGTGACTGCAACTTGGGAATACTTTCACTTGGCACATAAAGAACACTGAAGGGGTAGTCGTGCATGACAGTGCATGCGCATAGTAAGATGCATAGTGGCGCATGGCATTGTGGGCACATGTGACACTAAGTTGTGTAGTGGCGCATGGCACTACAGAAACATGAGATACTTCCTGATCGGTTGGTGCATAAAGCGAGGACACTGAAGCGCATGAAGCTGGACCCCTGAGACGCATGGAGCTGAATCACTGAGGTGCATGATGTAGATTTTCCATGCTTCTACAGCCACGATCAAGTAACAAAATCATGTCTTACATTATCTAGTTTCGCCGGAAGACTATCGAATAGTCATTTCGTGCAAGTCTGAACCTAAAAGTATCTGGAACAATTAGGTAGCCAAGGCAGTTCTCGAACTAGGGGACTGCATTATGACAAGTTATGAAACACTCATTTTATACTAAATTTGATGGCTCGGGGAGTCGATATGTTTGTGAACAATCTTGACCTTGAACCTGGATTTGACTTAAATATGTACCTAACAAGAGACCTAAGACTAGAGACATGCATGGTCATGGACAACTCGTGTATGAGGTATTGATTGGATTTCTCGGACGATCACCGGGGCACCAGGATTGTACCGGCCTGGGAGAATCATATGGGTATTGCGCGACCAAAATGGCTATGGTATGCAAACCCGTTTTGGGGAGGCATAATATACGGTATTTGGGCCTTGGTAGGCATACTATACTTGTATCATCCGTCTACCTTCTGATAGTCATTTGAATCAGCAGAATGGTGTGCAATGGCGTTTCTGTATATTCGTGCAATGGTTCTTCTTTATCTAGCGTTGCACCCCATTTCGTCAGAGACTATAATTATTGTATCCTTTATGGCTATGCCAGTGACCCCTTTCATGTCATTATAGTCTCAAGAACTGTGCACGTGGGGCCTAGCGTCCAATAACCATGCGGAGGCTACAACTAACATGTTCATATAGATTAAGTCATCTCGCTTAGCGGCACTCTGCGTGCAAGTCATTGCTTCGAATCAAGTAATTGAACACCTGAATATTCTAATATACACACCTGAGTATTTTGAGTAACTCGTGCACCTGAATCAGAAATACGCTCTTAACACTTGTGTTTTCTATGCGATCCTTGATTTCTTATATATATTCGTGTTGGTTAACTTAACTTTGTCATTGGACAGGGAAGGACGAATGGTAAGGTTGTAAGGCTCACCGTATTACTCTTATATCGTATGGCGCACTGCCACACTAGCTAGATGTCACGACCCACACCCGAATATTCGGGCATGAGTACGTGGTTACATCCAGCCTACGTCACAACATCGACGGTAGAACGATGTCTGGATTATTTCTAACTATCTAACATCTCAACAATATAATATGGTACATGTCAATCATCTCAACTCCAAACGGAGGAATAATATGGTATCTCACAAGTATAACTAATCTCAATCATAAAATAAAATAATGAAGATAAAGCACGAATAAAATAGCGAAGTAAAGAATAAGATATAATCCACAATCTAAAATAATATACAAACTGTGAATCTTAACAAATAGTCTAATAAAAGCCAACACAATAACTAGACCTCCTCGGGATCTGCAACTAAGCCTCCTGGTCTACAAGAGAATCCTCTAAAGGTACGCCGTCCTGCGGCCCGTAGAATGTGGGACACTGCTCTATAAGCCAATCATCTTGAAAAATATATTCAGTCAGTATTGGAGCAAAGTACATACCTCTGAAAGCAGTTTCAATAACATAATCGAGCATATAAAATAGATAATAGAAATGAAATACAAGATCACTAAACATATGAATGAATGAACAATAGGTATACATGTAATATACGAAAATATAGAACAACAATATGAATATCAGCAATATGATGAAATAACTGTAATCTAACTAATGTGCCTCAAAATACAAGTTCATTATGTGATCGGTTTGGGTGAACATGATCAATAAGGTAAGACGATTACAAGTGTGGTATGTAATCAGAATATACACGATGAATAATGGGGCTTTGATCACATAATCAAATCCTACTCTCCCATCCCCAACTAATACCAATGGATCCAATCAAGACACGCTACAAACATGAATATGACCAATAAACACGAGCAGTGGGTGTACACAAATATAATAACCACTGAACAAGAGCAGTGGGTGTACACGAATAAGCACACTGAACTCGAGTAGTGTTTGAACACGAAATATAAATCAATATCCAATATATACGATGAAATACATGTACATGTGTACCCGCTGAATACGGTAGGGGATAACATCTCCTGACGGAATCTATGTAGTACAAGTCCGTAAAATTACTGTGTCGAAATCAAGTATAGAATTCTAGAACATGCATATATACACTATTATGAATTGAAAACTATCAGAGAACTGTACTCGCCTGAAGTCCTGAGCAAGGTGTGTCTCTCGATGCCCAAGCTGGTGTCACATAGACCTATATATGGTATGTTGCATCAATACAAGGTTCAAGAATAAATATAGGTCAAATTGATGCAATGCTAAGTCATAAAGTCATTTCTAGGTCAAATCGATTAATTCTAGATTGCAAGAGTCTAACACTAAGACACTAGGTCGATACACTATAAAACTAAGCTATGCTATCTAATCTACGATACTATGAAATACACCAAAATGTCGTATCCTAAGATACGCAAGTTTAATATAAGAAAATAGTAATTTGTATATATATATATACAAGTCAATAATTATAGTATCTTAACTAAACAATGAAATTAGGATACCTTGGCCTTGCACCAATGCGTATTACACTACCTATCTCGATACTCAAACCCAATACCTTGGTATCAACCCATTACCTTGACTTTACCTTGGTATCCTAAGGTAATTCAAAACCCATTGAGTATAGCTAATATATATGGATAATACCTCAAGTACTAACTATAAATATACTAATATACTAATATCAAACAAATGCCTATTAACTAATAATTTAATACCACATATCTACATAGATACATATAGCTAATCTAACAAGTATATACATACCTATCTAACTACTTAGACTAACAAGTATCTGGGTACATAACTACTAACAGATACTACAAATAGTATATAAATCTATCTAGCTTAATCGATAACTAACTAACTACTCATCTATACCTACACATTGATAACTATCTAACTGATATTAGACTGAAACCTAATAACTAACTGGACTGAACTAAAACTGCTGCACAGTGTGGCTGCTGATACTGCATCTCCTCAAGGTTGCTGTGCAACTGCTCAGGACTACAACTGCTCCCCCTGCATTACACAATTGATGCAGCACGAGCACTGATCTGATACTGAAACTATGCAGTTGGCCACTGCACAGTGCTCCCTGCATATTGGCTCTTATCTCTGATATTGTTCTTTGCAGTGACTGTAGTGCCCGACTGTTGGCTCCCCCTTGCTGAACTGAAAGATACTGAACTATGTTGTGCATGAGCCCTCTCACTCACTCACTAGCTCACTCACTCACATCCACACAACACACACATAGCATATAACCATGTGCACACACCTATATATCTATAGCTATATATCTATATACACTCTCACTAATATATATATATATATATATATATATATATATATAGACACACACACACACACACACACACAATCGCCTATAAACATACATATATATAACATATACTTACACCTAATGTATATACATATAAACATTCACATACACATATAAACCCCCAATACCCTATATGTTAGTATATACCAATCACTATAATAGGTATCAATATAAATATATAACTATCTATAATATAATACATACATATAGATATATATATAGCTATGTACACTTAGATATCACAATATTATATAACATACTCATATACATACAAATACACTATAATATAACTTACATATATAAATATACATGTACACATAGAAAAGAGGACCAAAAATCAAACACGTGAAGTGCACCAAACACGTGGAGTGCACCGCACCTGTATCACACTTATTCTATGATACGCTTGTGATAAGGCTCCATCACACAACCAAACATACCCCGAAGGACACGGGCAAGTCTAATACACTAAATATGAACAATACGTATAATAATTAGATCAACTACGTGTCCGTGTCAAGATATGATATGCACAAGTCCTCGTGTCGGAGGAAAACCTCCAAAAATAATTTGTATCGCCAAATTGACGAGATACGACCTACACGTACCCAATTGTGGATACGACACTTGTCACAAATAAGTAATCATATGTCATATTTATCTATTTGACCAAATGACAAACACCACATGTGCCAATCTCAAAATTATCCCAAAATTGGCACCAAAACACATATAACTTTCACCATAGGTCTCCTATGAACCTAAAACCAATTTCTATGGGTAGCCTATGCATGTGGGTTAGTTTTTTATGGTTAAATCTCATATTTAGAATCTATTACAAGAGTAAAAATTGAAATATATCTATTGGGAGATGGATTCCTAATAAAAAATCTCCATAGTGAAAAGTAGCTCCTCCTTGTAGATCTTGGCCTCCTCCTTATTGCTCCTTGCTTCCTTCTTATAGATCATTGTTGTAGAAGCCTCCAATGAAGAATAGGGAAGAAATTTGTGAAAAAAAATGGTGAAGGAATGGTAAGGGAATGAAGGAAATTAGAAAGGAGAAAAACTAGATCAAAATGCAAATGGAAAATGAAATGAGAGACACACTCTCTCTCATCCTCTAATAGACGACCACTACCCTCTCCCTCAAGCAATGTAAAATATCCTATTTACCCCTGGGTACTCTCATGAAGAAATTAATTAAGGAGGGAAGATTCTAGTCTAATAGTTTCACTAATTAATCCATCCTCCTAATACATGGGCCTAATTCATGGGCTCAATCTAAACTAAACTAAAATGTTGGTTCATGCATATAATTAAATGTTTAGGTGTCACCCCCACTTTTTGGATTAGGGGTATTTTTGTCTTTTCGTAATTTACCACCAAAAATGTGTCACGATCCACACCCGGTGTAAGGGTACTAGTCGGAAACAACGCCCAGCCTACGCCACAGAATGGGCGGTAGAACGCTGTCTAGATAGTCTATCTAACAATGTAATGAACCACCAATAATGATAGTATACTCAATCACAGATCTAAGGTAAAAATGAGCACGAATCAGATAAGAATAGAATAGTCATCAACTCATGAGTTTAAAATAATACATCAATGAGTCTGAAGAGTAACAAAAAATAAGCTGGAGACAAATCCAGTACAAAAGAATACTATCATGCTACAAAGCTACACTCCAGGGTCAACTGTCTCAATTGGGATAAGTCCCTCTTGAGCCAGGGTCTCCGAATCTAAACCCACAATATCCTGGGGTCCATAATAGGTAGGGTACTCCTCAGTGTCATCTGGAAAAATATATCCAGTCAGGAAAGGAGCAGAGTATATCTCTAACAGCAGTTCTAATCCATGATAAAAACTATATAACAGTAAATAGCTGTGGATAAACAGGATGCACAAAATAGATACAAGAGATATATAGACAATAAGGAAATACTGGAAAGAAATACAATAATGAACAATATTCTAATAAAATAATAATACTAATGACTAAGTGTGTGAGTACTAGCTTAACATGTGATCGGCTTGGGCAAGATACAATGCGGCCTGGCTAATCATACGTGCGGTGCATGATCAACACTATTCGCTTACCAATACTTTATTCAATAGGGATTTGATCACATATCTATACTAATACTCCCCACCCCCAACTGGTATAATAGATCCAACCACGGTATGCTATGGCACTAGATTCCCCAAGAAGATAGCTAGTCTCCCCAAGAATCGGTGTCTATACATGTACAAGATAACCAATAAAATAATACTTGCACCATGTACACCATATACCAAGGAATAATATCTCATGACGAGATCCGGATATACCAATCTGTGTAATCATAGTGTCAAGAGAACATGGATATCTATACTAGATACAGTGAACATAGAGGATATCATAAATGAGAAACTATCAGAGAATGTACTCGCCTAAAGTCCAATGAAAAAGTCTCACAGATGTCTGACTCGGTGTCTCGAAGACCTAGATATGGAATACCACATTAATACAAGGTCCCGGAAAGAGAACAAGTCAAACTAGTCAACTTCTAGGTAAATAAATCAATTCTAAGTTAAAAGTCAACTATGGTCAACTCTAAAGTCAACTAGAGTCAAACATGGTCAAACCAAGGTCAACCTCACAAAACCTCTATATAAAATAATATAGAAAATAAATACAATAATTTAGGAATCAAAATTAGATCCCAATAGATACCCACACAAGAATACTAATAATACAAATAATGCACACTCTAAATAATGTATATACAAACCAAATAGAAGAATATATTATTATTAGTATTATACCTCACAAAACACCTATATATATACATATATATATATACAAATATAATATGTAATATATAAATTAAATCTGCCAAAACGTCACTGAAAACAGTGAGATAAAATATAAATTAAATAAAATAGGCTTTCAGTGACAGTTCCTACTGTCACTGAAACCACCGTCGCCAAAGCCGCTGTGCAAACTGCACTGCTGTCACCCATTGGTGGCAGTACTCCACTGTCACAGAAAAATCCGTCGCTGCTGTTGCGAATCCCGCTCACTGCATGGGTTATTAATGACAGTGGCGGCTCTGTCATTAATAGCCCGCCGCCACTGTTACAGCGGCTGCTGCTGAACCGCCTAAAATAATGACAGTTTCACTGTCATAAATCCTACTGTCACTAAAAATACGATAATATATATATAAATATATCAATATATATATATATATATAAAGTAATTAGATAAATATATATACTTATATATATACAAATAAATACTATTAATTACAAAACACATGCACATATTAATGTACGTATTTTACATGGCTAGAAGCACACATAAAAATACATTCATTAATATACAAATAATTATATAATAATTATAAATAATATAATTACTCATTAAACACATAAATATATTTTACAAAACCTTTATTGTATAAAATATTTTAATAACATAAGTACATATATAATTGCATGCAAGAAAGCTACATACATATATTTATACACCACATTAGAACACATAGAAATATCTATAGATCTATGCTACAATAAATACCATAATAAATACACTAAAATAATATATAATATCTATATATATTTACTAATTATAAATGAAGAATTTAAAGCATAATTAATTAGATCTACACATAAATACACCAAATTGGAAAGTTTTACACCGTATCCCACTAGATCTAGGATACGCATGTGACACGAGTCCAACACACAATCAATTGCATCCCGAAGGACACAAACAAGTCACAATTAATATTTATGAATAAATTAAAGTGTCAAAAGTAGATCTATGTGTCCGTGTCAAAATATGACATGTTCAAAGCCCCGTGTCGGAGGAAAAACCCCCAAAATGACACGTATCACCAAATAGTTGGGATACGAACCACAAGTACCCAAATATGGATATGACACAAGCCCCAAACACATAAGCACATGCCCAATTGATCTATAGGATCAATTGACACACACAACAAAATGTAAATTCGGAATTCCAACAAAATTGACACAAAAAGCACCATAACTTTCTCCATGGGTCTCCTATGAACACAAAACAAATTCCTATGGGTAGTACATACATATAGGTTGATTTTACATGATTAAATCTCAGATTTAGAAGCTATTTTAATGGGAAAAACTGAATTATACCTATTGGAAGATGGATTCCCAATGAAACCTCCAATTGAGATGAACTTGCTTCCAAATTGTAGATCCTTGCTCCTCTTTGTAGATCCTTGCTTCCTCCTTCTAGATCCTTGCTTCTCAACTTTCTAATGGTGAATTGGGAAGAATTTGGGATAAATTTGGTAGAGAATTGGAATGGGAATGGAGGGAATTTGGGAGTGGAAAATTCTAGATCTAGATTTGGAATGAGAATGAGAGGAGAGAGAAATTTTTCCCCTCTTTTAATAGGCCGACCTTGCCCCTCTCCCAAGCAATTGTAAAATGTCCAATGTACCCCTTGGGGCCTCTCATGAAGAAATAATTAAGGAAGGAAGCTTCTAGTCTAATCACTTAATTAATTTAATCCATCTCCTTAACCATGAGCTTTCTAAATGGGCCAAATCTAACTATTTAATTCATGTTGGTCCATGGGTCCAATCTAAACTAGTTGGGTCCACTAAAATAAGTCCAAAATAATTAAATAACATCCAACTAACAATTAAATAATGCAACAAAATTATTTACCATGCACAATATTTATTTAAATAGAAAATTACTAAAATACCCTTTTTCCTAAAATGTGGTAGTGACATACACACAATCTGGTACCGTGCCGCAATGATTAATCATCTGTGGTACTGAAGTCTTCTGCCAACCCGATCTGGACCTGTGCTTTAATGCTCCTCAGAGACTCATCCTCGTACTGTTTGGCTCTGTTCTGGTCCGTCAGCTCTGACTGTACCTGAAGTCCCCACATCTGTGCTGCGACTCCAGGAACTAATACCTCAATGCCCAAATGTTACGCCCTAGTCCCAAAATACGTAGGACTAGGACACGTAAGCATGTCAGCCGCATGTATATGGCAACTCTAATATATGGAAACCATAACACATGCGTACGATGTATCATGAACAATAATTCATAAGTGGTATATATTTATCATAAGTCACAGGGCATAACTAAATCTCATCCACATAACTCAAATAGACATAAATAACCAATATCTATGAAACTAGATCTCAATATAAAGTATCTAAAGATGATAGTCGGGTGGAAACAAATCCACTACCAAACTAGAATATATAAGTGCAACACAACAAACATAATATAAGAATATCAGCTAACAATCATGGGCTCGAAGAGAAGACCTCCTCGAAATATATGTAGCAAGTCTGGATCTGCGCTCCTGCAAATACTCATGAACATCTACACATGGAAAGGGACCAGGTCCTCAGAGGGACATAACAAGATACATAGAAGCATGCCATAAAGTCTATAAAAACTCGAGGGTGATCTAACCAGCTAAGTGAAATGCACTTCGAAGACAACCTTGGTAAGTATGGGTAGGTAAAAGGTATAAAGTATAGCGTCGAGCAAGAGGCTAAGTACCTGGCATTAGCTGTAAACTGGATGCCAGGAGTATATGCTGACTACATCACCGATAATGATTGCGCACAGCTAGTAACCTCTGTCGGATGTATCGACAAGCTTATACGCCCATAACCGGGTAACCTGAGCCCATAATCGTGTACCACTGACCCATAACCGGGTAACACTGAGGCTCACGGCCTCGCAGTTTACTCTAAAACTACGACAGCCAAATATCTGTCCCATACGCCTACTAATTGTCTTTCCCGCCAAATGTCAATGTGCAAGTCGCGAACACAACGTGGACATCTCATATTATAATACAAGTCGCTACAGAAATAAACAACTAAGCTAAATGTCGTCACACGTACTGCTCATACTGATGGCCAGTCGGTCATGAAGTATGCGTCCCTACATGAACTCACTCTATGACGTGTAATGATACGTGTTAAGGCCTGGGAAGTCATACCGATAACTCCACAACTTTAGGTGAGTCTACTAGACACTAGGTCAGACACAATCATAACGTCAACGCCTTCGTTGACTGCACCCGAGTCTTCTCGGACGTGCACAGTTATATAATATTAAAATAATAAACATGTACCTAATAATACAGAATTTAAACAATACAACAAGGCAAGGTATACTTGTCTGGCAAGAAGCTATGTAGTCCCAATAACCTGCTCTGGAAGTCGCGTAGAATAATCCAATATCCTCGGGGTCAGCGTGCGCAGGCACGGGAATCGGGGGTGACTGCTACAGGTCGTCTGGCAAGGGTGACGGGTCCATAATGACGATGACAGTAATGATTACGCGGGTGATAATGATGATGATAATTATGATTAGGGTGGCGATTAGGTCAATGATTAGGGTGATAGTGGTGATGATTATGATAATGATTACGTGGTGGTGATAACGATGATAGGGTGATGGTGATAATATGGGTAATGATGGGGATAATGGTGATGACGAGGATGATGATAGGGGTGATGGTGATAACGAGGATGATAATATGGAGGATAGTGATGACGAGGATGATGATATGGATGATAGTGATGACGAGGATGATGATGTGGGTCATGGTGATGACGAGGACGATAATATGGGTGATGGTGATGACGAGGACGATGATGTGGGTGATGGTGATAATGAGGATGATGATGTGGGTGATGGTGATGACGAGGATGATGATGTGGATAATGGTGATAACGAGGACGATGATGTGGATGATGGTGATGACGAGGATGATGATGTGGATGATGGTGATGACGAGGATGATGATGTAGATGATGGTGATGACAAGGACGATGATGATGATGGGGTGATGTTGATGATGATGATGGGTGTTGATGATGATGATGCTGGTGATGGCTGCTGACCGGAGTCCGGCCAGGGGGAGGGGAGGTCCGGCCAGGGGAGGTGGTCGAGCAGGAAGGAGGAGGCTCGGGGATGTTGAGTGTCGGGTGCGGGAAGGTCGAAGAAGAGGAGAGCAGGGAGGAGGCGGAGCTGTGTTTGTCGACGTGGTGGCGGACAGCGGGGTCGAGCTGGCCGGACACGGCTGCTCCGGTCGGTGTTGATAGCAGTTGAGTCCAGGGGGTCAGGGATGATGCAGACGGAGGAGGAGATAAGGTCGATGGGGTCCTTCGATGGTGGAGAGAGGAGGCCGGGGCTGCTGCACGATCGGGGAGGAGATAGGCAGCGAGGCTCGGTCGGCTCCGGCGTTGTGGCGAGGAGGGCCAGGAATAGGAGGAAGGAGAAGAAGAGGGAAGATGGAGGTGGAACGGGTGGTAATGGTGGTATGCTCCGGCGAGGTCGGGGTTGACTCTGACCGACGGGAGGACAGGGAGAAGAGGAGGAGGAAGATGAAGGCAATGGCGGCGTTCCGTTGGTGATGTACGGTACGGCGAGTTCGAGGAGAGGCGGGGTGCAGGTGCAGCGGGGCACGGCGGAGGGAAGGAGACGTCGAAGGGGAAAGGTCCGGCGACGGGTTGGCCGGGGAAGGAGGTGAACAGGGAATAGGGGAGGTGGTTGTCGGCTGTGTAGTTATTTTAGGTTTTGGGTTTTGATGTGGAAGAAAAATAAAGAAAAGAAAAGAAAGAAAATGGTTGTATATATATACATGTGTAAACTAGGGTTTGTGTTGACCTAGTGGTTGGGCTTGGTCAACACCCTTGGGCTTGGGCCTTGGGCTCATATGGGGATATTGGAGGACTATAATTTACATTGTTTAAAATGTAAGGATAGGTTTAAATGAGGGGACGATGTTGCGCGTTGCACATCCCAAAAATTATGGAAAAATTCCTATGAAGGGGAAATTTGGATTTCTTCATATATTGCCCAATGGTGTGGACACCTTAATACAATTTTGCATAAAAGTGCCCAACAATTGAGAAAATTGCACAAAGATAGAAATTGAATTTTAATTAATTAAATTGAATGCGCAGGGTATTCTTGAATTAATTAGAAGTACATGGGGATAAAGTTAGGTGGGACATAAGTGTCATGAATGTAGAGGGCCTAGAATAGAATATTATCCTAAATTGGGTTGCATAAAACGGATCAAGATTGTGTCTCCAATTTCGATTGGAACGCACAAGGATACAAAGTTAAAATTATTTAGAATTAATTAATAACGAATGCAACGAATGTTGTCCGACTAAAATGTAGCACAAGAAAGCATAATTATAAGTTACACAAAGATCATAATAGTAGGCGGGCATGTCTAGGACAAGGTTGTGAAATTTATAGGTAGACAGTGGCTAGTGTAGTGCTCCAATTATCGAAGCAGCGGTAGGGTGCACTGAGTGATTTAATTACTGTAAATTAAATAAAATGTCGTGTCCTATTTCTAATTGGATACAAACTAGCCCTAATTACACTATCTAAGCCAAGTAGGCCTAATTTTGGGTGAGGGGGTTTATACTAAAATATCAAGATCGACCAATAAATGTCTGTCTCTCGTCAAATACATAGTCACGGGATACCTGCTCAAGGCATCCGCGAATACATTAGCCTTCCCTGAATGGTACTGCAAGGAAATATCGAAGTCCTTTATCAACTCCAACCATCGCCGATGCCTCATGTTGAGCTCTTTTTGTGTAAACACATACTTCAAGCCCTTGTGGTCTGTGAAGATCTCTACTCTCTCTCCATACAAGTAGTGTTTCCACAATTTTAGAGCAAAGATAACTGCTACCAACTCTAAGTCATGGGTAGGGTAGTTCTTCTCATGTGGGCATAATTACCTAGAATCATAGGCAATTACCTTCCCGTTCTGCTACAACACACAACCCAAACCCTTACCTGATGCATCACTGTATATAAAAAATCCTCCTACTCCTGATGGAAATGTCAATATTGGAGCTGTAGTCAACCTCTTCTTCAGCTCCTCAAATGCTGACTGACAATCCTCAATCCAGATGAACTCCACGTCCTTCCTGGTTAGTCTAGTCATCGGCTCTACAAGTCTGGAAAAGTCCTGAACAAACCTCCGGTAGTAGCCTGCCAATCCAAGGAAGCTCCTGATCTCTGCTACTGAACTCAGGGTAGACCATGATTCAATTTCTGAAATCTTCTTCGGATCCACTGAGATTCCATCTCCTGTAATAACATGCCCGAGAAATTTAACCTTATCAAGGAAGAACTCACACTTTGACATCTTGCCATACAGCTTCTTCTTCCTTAGGGTCTCAAGAACTATCCTCAAGTGTTGTTCATGCTCCTCTGGGGTCTTCGAATATATCAGAATATCATCTATGAAGACTACAACAAACTGATCCAGGTACTAATGAAATACCTTGTTCATCAGGTTCATGAATACTACCGGGGCATTGGTCAACCCAAATGGTATCACCAAGAACTCGAACTGCCCATAACGAGTCCTGAAAACTGTCTTCGTGATGTCTTCCTTCTTCACTTTTACCTGGTGGTACCCTGACCTTAAGTCTATCTTTGAGAATACCTTTGCTCCGCTCAACTGGTCAAACAAATCATCAATCCGCGGCAACGAATATTTGTTCTTGATAGTGAGGTTGTTAAGTGTCCTATAATTGATACACATACATACCGACCCATCCTTCTTTGGTACAAAAAGTACCGGAGCACCCCATGGTGATGAACTGGAGCGGATAAAGCCCTTGTCTTGCAACTTATCCACCTGCTTCTTCAACTCTGCCAGTTCGATATTGTTTACTCTATAGACATGCAAAGATATTGGCTCTGCACCTGGCACCAAATCTTTAGAGAATTCTACATCTCTGTCCGGTGGCAATCCCAGCAACTCCTCTGGAAAGACATTCATGAACTCTATAATCAACGGATATGGCGGCTCCTGCTCTTCTACCAAATCTCCACAGAAATTACCTTTGCTCTGCCCTACTACTCTCCTGACGAACTCGAACTCCGGTTCTCCTAGCGTCTGAAATTAAACTCTACCTCCACGATAATCGATACTAGCATGATGCCTACTCAACCAATCTATCCCGAGTATTATATCGTAACTCGAAAGTGGCATTACGAGTAAATATACGCTCAACTCTCGGCCTCCCAAATAAACTCTCCGGTTCTTGCAAATATCACTGACGAGAATAATGCCACCCCCGGTGGTGATCTTGCAAGTCTTAGCCAATGGTTCAGACTCAGGACAATGTCTTAAAGCAAAAGATACAGATACAAAACTATGAGAAGCACCGAAATCGAATAAAGTATGAGCTAAAAAAAATTGAAATAAACTGAACCTGAGATGACATCGCCAATTGGCTCCTCCTCCTCCTCGACAGTCAAGGCAAAAGTTTGGCCCTATCGCTGAGCACCTCTCTGCTGTTGATGCTGAGCAAACTGTTGCTGCTGGGGTGGTAGAGGTCCTCTCTGCTATCCCGCTGGTGGTCTAGCGGGTGCTCTCTTTGCCTGACCTCCGCCCTGAGCTGGACGAGTTGGGACTTTAGGACAAGCCCTCAACTGATGATCTCCCGATCCGCAGAATAAGCATTATCCTAGTCTCATCCTGCATGTATCCCATCCGTGTCCTTGCTTCTTACAAAAAGTACAAGGAACTGCTGCCCACTGGATCTAGTGCATCTGTTGTGCCGGCACTCTAGCTGGCCCGTGATACTGCTGCCTCAGATGTTGATAGTTCCTCTGGTGTTGCTGCTGGAAATAAGGCCTCTTTGCTGGACCCGTGTTGGTACTGGATCCTACTGTGTCCCTCGGCCTCTTAGAGCCAAGCTCTAAGTCATCCTCTGCTCGTTGCACCTGTCTGAGAATATCCTCGAAGGTGGCGGTAGGATCTCCTTTTGTGTGGGATTTGACCTCCCGGTTCAGGCCCTTCCTGAACTTCCTGGCTCTACCTCTAGGGTTCTACCCCTCCACGAAGCGACCTAGTCGGCAATACTCTACCGCATACTCGTCCACTGACATACCTCCCTGAACGAGGTACTGGAACTGGCTCTCTAAGGATGCCAGAGCCACGTCTGGGAAGAACTTTTTCTTGAAAAGCACTTTAAAAGCTTCCCAAGTCAGTCATGGTACTGTAATCCTGGGGTCTGTCTTGAACCATGTCAAAGCAATGTCGAACATCATACACCCAGCTGCCTCTATCTGTAACATCTCTGGAATCTGCGCCAGCCGCAGGTTCTGCTCGATATCCTCGATCCAATCATCCATATAAAGGATCCCCTCTGTGCCTCTGAAGTCCTTTGTGCCCATCCTTTTGAAGTCTATGATGGTCCCTGGCCTCGACTGCTGAGGAATAAACTGAGGTGGTACCGTCTGTGGCTGGACTATGGAAGCTCTCTCAACTGTTGCGAGTGCGATGTGGTGAGCATTTATTCTCCACGCTCTGTCGTAGGACCTCTGACTGACGATGTTGTGCCTCCATCATCTGCTGTAAGAGTGCGAATATATGCGTCTGATCAACTACAGGTGGTGGGGGTGGAAGATCCTCGAAAACTGTCTACCCTGTCTTCGGTACCGGAGGTGGAGCACCTCCGTAAGCTGTTGCTGATACGCCCACCTGTACCGGTGAAGCTGACCTCCGGAATGTAGGTGCTAGACCATCGTCTGATGGTACTTCCTTCATGGGTGATGAAGTAACTGAGCGTGCCATTGCAGCACCTGAGCGCTGGGAACGCGTCTTCGGCGGCATCCTGAAGATAGATTAAAATAAGGAATCAATATTGAATATGATACGATATCATCAAAGAAGGACAGAATTTTATTCAAAGTAAAACACAAATATTCAATAGATAAGGATTGCAAAACTGATATTGGAATATTTCCTAGTTGTGATTGAGTAAACTCTCAGCCTAAATTATATTTCCTAAAGCAGGCTCGTAGCAGTACTCTAGGCGAGCACTACTACGATATTGCACTACTTGCGAATCTAGACCTGCATGGGCCACCACTAAAAATATGTCACGATCCGCACCCGAATATTCGGGCACGAGTATGTGGTTACACCTAGCCTACGCCACAACATCGATGGTAGTACGTTGTCTTATTCATTTCTAACTATCTAACATCTCAATAATATAATATGGTACCTATCAATCATCTCAACTCTCACTACAAGAATAAGTCAAATTAGCGACGACTGGAAACGTCGCTAAATGGCCAAAAAATGTTGCTAAATAATTTTAACGACGTCTGTAGCGACGTTACGTTGAAGTCGCCTTTAAGCTAGTCGCTAACCGGAAAAATATCGCAAAACTTCGCTATTTAAACGTTTTCCAGCGACGTAAATATGTCGCTATATTAGCGACATATAGCGACGCAACGTTGCTAAATTAGCGACATTTAGTATGTCGTTATACGTCGCTAATTTTTTTAGCGACGTTATGCGACTCATTTAGCTATGTTATATTGACCTAGCAATACTGCCATGTTAGTAATTTGCGACGGGCAGCGACGTGTTTAGCGACGTGTATAGCGACGGGAATAGCGACAAATATAGCGACGTATTTAGCTACGTAATTAGCGACGTGAGTAAATATCGCTAAACGTCACAAAATGTCGCTAAAGATACAGTGAAAAAATAAAAAAATGAATATTGAATTATTTTCAAACCATTCTTCCTGCAGTTTATGAATTCATAATTTGTACAAATAGACCCGGAGCAACCCTCCGTTGAATTTACTGGATTCGCCGACCTCCTTCGGTTAAACACTCAACACCAGTAAATTAACATACATTTAATATAAATATATAGTAAAATTTAAAGAAAACGAAACATTGAGATTATAAACCGAGTAAGGACAAAATTTGGTCATAATAAATACAATAAATATCCACACAACTGAGTCTGAAAGCCTCATCCTAAAGAATACAAGAAATAATGTCTGAATACCTCAAAAATAAAGAATATTCATAAATGACCAAATATCATAGGTCTGAAACACAAACAATGAATAAACGGTCCTAACTAGGACTACTGCGGATCTGCAGGAGGATGACCATCGGCCCGCATCATGGATAAGAACAGATCTTACTACTCCCGTGAAATCGATACTGATATCGATGGAGAAGGCAGTGACATCGGTGGAGTCTGTGTCGATGAAGGCGCACCAGGAGGACGTATCTGCTCTAACTCTGCTAGTCGATGGTTGTATGAATCCATGATAGATAACAGCCTCGTACTGCTATGAACCATCGAATCCTGCATCATCGTCAGCCTCTCGCCCATGGACAGCTGTGATGCCTGCCGCTCCGTCACATTGCACTTTGTCGATGCTCTAAGATCAGCTGTCATATCTCGGAGCTCCATGATGCTGCGCTCGAACATATTAAATTATGCGATGAGCGTCGCATCGTCCGCCTGCAACTGGGACAGGGGCTGCTCCTCCATCCTTCACAGCAACTCATCACGGAGAGACGCAATCTGACGGTCAACGGTCTCCTGGACTCGAGCCGACGACTGCGAGGGCTGTGGGGAATGCGCACTTACCGGGGAGGCCCTAGATGACTGCGTCACAACCAGGATGCCATAGGATCTCGTACCGTAGTACATAACCCTCTGGAGACCACCAGCGGCGGTCACCCACAACTCATCCACCGATGGAGCTGGAGAGGGCTGCGAGGAAGTACCAGCCTCTCCCGTTGTAGGTGCACTAGCAGTCGTCCGCTCACGCAGCCTAAGATACTCGGCCTAGAAAAGTTTGGATACTCGATAATTGCCTAAGTTATATTAAAATTAACACAAAGTAAAGTAATACTTACATAGGCCTGCGAGGCCCTCTCATCAATGAGATTTTCGTCCTTTCGATGGGTGGCCAGGAAGACGGTCACCATGTTTGCATTCTCACCCCTCTGTACCTGTTAAAGATATATTATTTAGTACTAAAATTAAACATTTTATCCTACTACCATTTTATCGTACTTGTATTAAAATAATATATCTGAAATAAGAAATATACCAAACGACAAAAATATTTTGTCATCGGAATCGAGTCACCATACCACTTTGCTGCCTTTTGCCTAGCCGCCTTGGCCTTCTCAGACCTTTTCTTGTACCTCGGATCGTCGAATCTAGCCCTAATCGAAGTCCACTGCTCAGGCGTGATCCAACCTTGGATCGATTTTTTAATGCGATCACGAGCCTTCTGGTCATCCAGAGCATCACGGAACAGCTTGGCGGCAATGGCAGGAAACATCTGCTCGATCAACTCGGCCCGGTGCAAGGATAGAAATATGTTTGCTACAATAAGTAATTTAGTAAGTTATATAATATGCATAAATTAGATGATTGATATAATATACTTTTACCTTAAAGTGTGTAAACCAAAATACCTTCCTCTCCTCCGGAGCTTCAGAGTAGTTGATCCAAGGGCCACCATAGTTGTTCTTCAGAAAGAGGCCCATACGTCTCTATACCGACGAGGGACGATATCTATACAGAGATAATTATTTTTATCAAAAAATTCAATATATGATGAATAAAGAAATACGTGATATATATGATGCTAAACCATCTAATTGACTTACTTTGTACCGTCGGACCAAATCTCTGTCCTCGTCTCCTCCGGAGGTGCGCATAGAGGATCTAGCTGATGTTGGGACGACGTCGGCTCGACCTCCTTCATATGCTCATCTGTCTCCATGGTTCCGTCAGCGGGAGGAACGCTGGACGAGGGAGTACTATCAGGCCTGGAACTACTTGTCGCAAGAGTGATGCCACGTAACGTCATCGCAGTCGGAGATGTGACTGGTCGATATACTGGAGTACTAGGCGACGAGGATCCAGAACCTACAGTAGGCAGTACCGGAGGAGCACTCCGTCTACCTCGGGACCTGCCGAACCCTCTGCGTCATCCTGTCATACCTGATAACAACATATGATGAATAAAGAAATATACAAATATATAGTACATTCTACAGTTAAAATATTATGCATATCTTACAGCATTCATAGAATTGCACAATAAATAACTAGTAGTGTCACAAGTCTAAATGGATAGTACATTCTACAGTCAAAATATAATATAAATCTTCGTCAAAATAGTACATTCTATAGTCAAAATATAGTATATTTTACAGTTAAAATATTTTATTTTCAATCATCTTCAGAAAATTTATCTTGTTCGCCTTCCTCGTCCTCCTCTTCCTCTTCCTCCTTATCTTCACTTTCATCTACTTCATCTTCGTTTTTGTCTTCCTCTTCGAATAATTCTACATCTTCTACATTATTAGTCGTGTAATGAGTAACTTCCGTTGAGTCAACATCTACAATATTTGTTACAAGAGGTAGCTCGTCCTCTTGATAAACTATTTCGTCAATGTCAAAGGTATTTATAGCTTTAGTCTTGCATACTGCCCACCAATCCGACCTCGCTGTCCCCCGTCTAGGATAAGTTGTGAAGTACACGAGCTAAGCCGGACTTGATAGGACAAATGGTTCATATCCTTGATATCTACGCTTGTAGTTTATATCCACAAGACAATGCTTGTCAATTTTCTAACCTTGATCTTGAATCGGATCAAACCATTCACACTTGAATAGCACGATCTTAGCAGGTTATGTGCCATAATTATATGTTAACTCTATAATCTCTCATAAGATGCCAAAGAAATCATTGTCTGGATTGACGTCTTTGTAGTTCGAAGATTTGATATACAAACAACTGTTTTTCATGGAATCAAGATCCAGAAAGTTGTCTCTGATCGGAGTATTTGTTGACTTGAACCTAAACCCATTCACACAGAAACTTGGCCATATTTTAACGACAGTAATTGCTCCCTTGGCTAAAGTTCTAATAGATTCAGTCTCGGGTGTTATTAGACGATCGACCTAAATACCAAAGTAGCGATAGTAAGTTATTTATTGTGAAAGTGCATACAGAAAAACTAATTACCAAGCTCCTTACATATGCGCTCAACCAAGAAGGAAAATGGTGTCTTATTTCTTATTCTACTTTTTCGTCTGTTATGTAGGGTCTAACCGACCTCAGCTCATCATTATATGTGCTAAAAATAATGAAGCAACCGTTGATTAGTAGCATAATAGTATCTTATACTATTACATTGAGATGACGTAAATATGGAAGTATTAATTACTTACCCCTCTAGCTTCTCTACTTCATCATCGTTGCAATTGAGTAATATATACAACTGAGCTGCCCTGAGCTCGTCGCAATTCAAATATCTCTTCTTTATTTTCTCCAAAGGCTTTCGGACGCATTGAATACTTTGAGTATTACATCATTAGATTCCTGATATTCGTCATCGTTTCTCAGAGCTCTTGTTTTATTAGTAGCAATATGAGGTTTAAAATACGTTGAGTAAAAGTTTGTAATCTTCTCGAGAACATAAGTTTCACAAATAGAGCCCTCAACCCGTGCCTTATTTTTTACCTTTCTCTTCAGGTGGTACAGATACCGCTCGAAGGAGTACATCCACCGATAACCGACAGGACCACCAACACGTGCCTCATAGGAAAGATGAATTGGCAAATGCTCTATAGAGTCGAAGAATCCAAGAGAAAACACACCTTCTTGAGCTTACATAGTGTTCCTGCAATGTCCTTCTCTTGCTTTTCTAGACGATCGACAAGCAACTTAGCAGAACAAAGATCTCTGAAGAATATGATGAGCTCTATCAATGGAATCCAAACGACATGCGGTAAGAATTACCGAAATGCAATCGAAACTAACTCTCCATGAATACGTGACAATAGTGGCTCTTCATACCCGCCAGTTTTTTCTTCTTGAGGTCGACGCATCTTCTCAAGTTTGACACGTACCCGTCTGAAAATTTTAGACCCTGAATCCACCTACAAAGTCTTCCTTTATCCTCCTTCTCCAGTGAGAAAACTGACTTAGGCTGCTTTAACTTTCTATTCCATTCCTCTATAAATACAATACAGGACGTCTACATATTTCTTCTAAGTCCAACCTGGCCTTCGGATTATCTTTTGTCTTCCCTTTTTTCTACATTACAATATTAATTTTATTATCAAACGTATTCTTCTCGATATGCACGACATCAAGGTTATGTCTGATCAGATTGGTGCTCCAATATGATAGATCCCAGAATATACTCCTTTTCGTCCAATTATGGGTGCGACCAAATCCGTCACACTTGTACCCCTTAGCAGGCTCTTCGATAGCACTTGGTAAATCTTTCACCTCTTCCCATATCGTGTATTCGGGCCACCTTGGCGGTGGATTGGCCTTCTCCCCAACGCCCGCACGAAAAGCATTCATGTTCCTCCGGTACGGATGATCCTTCGGCAGAAATTGTCGATGATAATCGAAGAAGCATGGTTTGCCTCCGTATTTTAAACGAAAAGCCTTAGTACGGTCCATTCAATATGGACATGAGAGACGACCATGAGTACTCCATCCTGATAACATTCTATAGGCCAGAAATTCGTTAATGGTCCACATAAGTGTTGCCCTCATCTAAAAATTTTGCTTTCTGGAAATATCGTACGTGTTGGCACCTACTTTCCACAGCTGATTTAACTCATCTATCAAAGGTTGTAAATATTTTGGATTGTTCGAACCCGGGATAATAACGGTTATGAACATATACGGAGTCTTCATGCACATCCAAGGCGGTAGATTGTACGGAGTGACGATCACAGGATAATACGAATACTGGGAGCCCGAAAGTTCGAATGGGGTAAAACCATCGGAGGAGATCCCCAATATGACATTACGCGAATCCGAAGCAAAATCTGGATACTCTCGATCAAAGTGCTTTCATGCTTCTCCATCGGATGGATGATCCAATACTCCTTTGATCTGTTTCCACCTGTGCCAACTCATGTTTTCTGCAGTCTCCTTCACCATAAACAACCTCTGCAACCGCGACGTCAAAGGCAAGTAGTACATCGAATCTGTAGGCTTCTTTGCACCGACAGACTTTTCTCTTCCAGTAGCCTTGTAGCAATCAGCACCACATAATCTGCACACATCTTCATCTTTGTCATCTTTGTAGTATAACATGCACCCGTTGTGACATGCATCGATTTTCTTGTATCCCATCCAGAGCGATCTCACCATCCTCTTAGATCGGTAGAAGTCTTTAGGCAACTTTGCATCCTCTGGTAAGATCTCTATAATCAAATCTATCAGTCGGTTATATCATTCTTGCGACATGTTAAAATTGGACTTGATGCTCAACAATCTTGTAACCACCTCCAATGGTGGATGATCTTCATAACCAGGATATAATGGAGTCCTTGCATTCTCGAGCAACTCTATGAACTTTGCAGCATCGGTATTCGGTGCCTCCTCAGCTGCATCATGATTGTCCGAATCGAAACTAGGCCCCTCCGCATCAAAAACCATGTTCACCCACCCGTCGTCATAAGCAGCGTGGTCATGGACATCTATATACGGCTTCACATAAGGCTCGAACTCCGATGCTAAAACACAAGTTCTCCGTGCGCAATCCACTGATAGTAATTCGGTGTGAAACCCTTCGAGTACAAGTAATATGTGACTTCCACTTCTGGATGATATTTCAAGTTGCGACATCTCATACACGAACACTTAATTTTGGTACCGTCCATGTACTGAGGGAATGCCTTGGCGAACTGTAGGAACTACTGTACACCCTCATTGAATTCATCATGCATACCTCACATGTCATCAGGATGACGGTTGTACATCCATGTATGATGATGCAGATAGTAATTCATATCTATTTTTAGATACTTCTGCAAAAATGAATAGACATCGTTCAAGTATATACTCATCGTTAAATATAGTATATGTACTGATACTCCTAGTCCTAGCATATATACTCATCGTTAAATATAGTGTAATTCTCTAGAGGAAGGTAAGAACTGCTATCTTGATATACAATGCCCTTTGTGATAGTCTGTGTCCTATAAATCAAATTATTACGAAGACTTAAGTCATTTTTGTTGTCAAATTTTACACCCTTTGTGACAGTCTGTGTCATGTCTGTGTCAGTGTGTGTGTGTCGTATCTGTGTCAGTGTCATATGAATCTGTGAAAGAGAGAGAGAGAGAGAGAGAGAGAGAGAGAGAAAGAGATCGAACTAATATTACTACCTTAACTAACACAAGACTCTAGACATTACCTTAATGAGACACTTAAAAGTCATGACTAGACTAATACACCAAGGCCTCTCTTGACTTACTGTTACCTGGATTTGATTTTTTCCTCGTGCTGTACTTATTGCTACTTGATCATATGCAGCTGCTGCTGCTACCTAATGCATGAATATTGGCCTACAGGTACTCACTCCTTGCTATCATTGTGTTGCTGTTGCAGATCTCCTACCTGCACCCAATCTTGTAGTGCACCATTGTGCGTACTGCCTCACTTGAATGCCTGAGCTCTCTCACACTTCCCAACTGAAAGTATTTCCCCACTGAACACACTTTACCTCCTTGATTACACCCAAGTGTTTACTTGCCCTACACCTATCTCTGATATAGAGTGTCAGTTTTTCCAAGCAACTCTTGTTGCTACTGCACAGCATAGGCACTGCACTCACTTGCCACTTGCCACCTGGTACTGTTGTTCTTGAGTGTGTATCAACTGATACCACTCCTCATCATAACAGACCCCCCACAAAGTTTGATACTCTGTATCAGTTCTTTATTGATACATCTAGCTCACAACATAACTCCCTATCAGTTGGACAACTGACACTCTCCCAGTTCTCCATACTGCTGCTACTGCAGTTGCTTACCTGCTCGAGCCCCCTCTCTCACCTTCAACCACTGCTATTACCTTAACCAACATTGTGTACTGTGCACTGCTATCCAACCCAAAATTCCCTCATTCACCTTGTTGCTCACATACTTCCTTTCTTGCAATAATTTAACACAGCACACACACACACCCCCCCACCACATGGACTGAACTCACATGCCCATAGCTAATTGCCAACACACAACACTAACTTATGACAGTGGTGCACAAGTATATGCATCTACTTCCTTACTTATATCACTGCATATATATAATCTCATCAGACACACATTTCATACAGGCACTTAAACATCTGCTGCTGTTGCATTTGTTGCAACTGCCACTAAGGACAGGGCACCCCCAACCTTGCAGTTACTGCTGCTATCTAGTTTCCCCCACACACTCCAAACTGGCCTGCTGTCACTCCACTTAACTTATGTGCACTGCCAACTCCCCATCATCTGTTCACACTCCTTACCACGACCACTAGAATATAGCACATTCGATTTTATAACACAATCCAATCACCACTTCACCATAGTGCTCATGCACTTGTCTGGCACTCCTATATCCCACATTCATACACACATCAAATGCACCTATGTATACACATGTACAACTGAGAAAATTCCCTTCATCAATATAGGTATCTCACACACACACAATACCAAAGTTAATCTATCAAACACCTTTAGTGTCACACGACACACACAAGTACTAAAACCTGTGTATAACATCTCTCTTCCAATAATTCTTATTGCAGTCACTCCTACACCCACACACAGACCACACACATAAATAAGACACACACATCAACTATATAAATATATTTATATGATAGAAATGGAGAATCATTGAAGAATATTTTTGTGTGTGTGAAATTTCTATGTAGAAACTCTATCAACTATAGAAATTTTGGGTTAGGGTTAGTGTCATATCGTGTCTATCACGTGTGTCTGTGTCGTGTCTGTGTCTATGTCTATCATGTGTGTGTGTGTGTCATGTCAGTGTCAGTGTCATGTTGTATCTTGTGAAAAAGAGAGAGAGAGAGAGAGAGAGAGAGAGAGAGAGTTAGGGTTTACCTAGAGGAGGAGGAGGAGGGGGACGCCGGAGTAGGCTGCTGTGGAGGACGTCGGAGTGTGCAGTTTGCCGGAGAGGGGGGAAAGAAGGGGGGGTTTTGAAAAATTGGGGGAAAATTTCGACAGAAGGGGGGAATCGAAACCTATATTAAAATTTTAGAGACGTTTAGCGACGTTAACTTATGATGACACTAATAAAAATAATTTACGACGTTATAAAAGTCGCTAAATATCTAAAAGACTAACATCGCTAAATACGTCGCTAAACGTCGCTAAATCATAAAACTCAGTGACGTTTAGCTACCTTAAATAAACTTATAGCGACTATTCTTTTAAAAAACTGAATTACAGTCGCTAAACGTCACTATATGTCACCAAACAGCGACTTATAGTGACGTTAGTCTTTGGAGTCGCTGAAATCTTTAATATTAGCGACGTTTTACTTTGACGTCGCTAAAAACGTCGCTAATTCTACAATTTTTAGTAGTGTCTAAACGGAGGAATAATATGGTATCTCACAAGTATAACTAATCTTAATCACAAAATAAACTAAGGAAGATAAAACACGAATAGAATAGCGAAGGAAAGAATAAGATACAATCCATAATCTGCAAATAATATACAAACTGTGAATCTCAACAAATAGTCTAATACAAGCCAACACAATAACTAGACCTCCTCGGGCTCTGCAACTAAGTCCTCCTGGTCTACAAAAGAATCCTCTAAAGGTACGCCGTCCTGCGGCCCGTAGAATGTGGGACACTGCTCTATAAGCCAATTATCTGAAAAAAATATCCAGTCATGATTGGAGCGAAGTACATACCTCTGAAAGCAGTTTCAATAACATAATCGAGCATATAAAACAGATAATAGAAATGAAATACAAGATCACTAAACATATGAATGAATGAACAATAGGTATACAGGTAATGTATGAGAATATAGAACAATAATATAAATATCAATAATATAATGAAATAACTGTAATCTAACTAATGTACCTCAGAATACAAGTTCATTATGTGATCGGTTTGGGTGAACATGATCAATAAGGTAAGATGATTACAAGTGTGGTATGTAATCAGAATATACACGATAAAAAATGGTGCTTTGATCATATAATCAAATCCTACTCTCCCATCCCCAACTAATACCAATGCATCCAATCACGACTACGAACACGAATATGACCACTAAACACGAGCAGTGGGTGTAAACGAATATAATAACCACTGAACATGAGTAGTGGGTGTACACGAATAAGCACACTGAACACGAGCAGTGTGTGAACACAAAATATAAATCAATACCTAATATACACGATAAAATATATGTATACGAGTACCCGCTGAACACGGTAGGATATATAGTATAAGTCCGTGAAATAACTGTGTCGAAATTAAGTATACAATTCTAGAACATGCATATATACATTATATGAATTAAAAACTATTAGAAAAATATACTCGCCTGATGTCCTGAGCAAGGTGTGTCTCTCGATGCCCAAGCTGGTGTCACACAGACCTATATATGATATGTTGCATCAATACAAGGTTTAAGAATAAAAATAAGTCAAGTTGATGCAATGCTAAGTATAAAACCATTTCTAGGTCAAACCGATTAATTCTAGATTGCAAGAGTCTAACACTAAAACACTAGGTCAATACACTAAGAAACTAAGCTATGCTAGCTAATCTACGATACCATGAAACACACCAAAATGCCATATCCTAAGATACACAAGTTTAATATAAAAAATAGTAATTTGTATATATATATATACAAGTCAATAATTATATTATCTTAACTAAACAATGAAATTAGGATACATTGGCCTTGCACCAATGCGTATCACACTACCTATCTCGATACTCAAACCCAATACCTTGGTATCGACCCATTACCTTGACTTTATCTTGGTATCCCAAGGTAATTCAAAACCCATTGAGTATAGCTAATATATATGCATAATACCTCAAGTACTAACTACAAATATATAATATACTAATATCAAACATATGCCTATTAACTAACAATTTAATACCATATATCTACATAGATACATATATACATATAGCTAATCTAACAAGTATATACATACCTATCTAACTACTTAGACTAACAAGTATCTGGGTACATAACTACTAACAGATATTATAAATAGTATATAAATCTATCTAGCTTAACCAATAACTAACTAACTACCCATCTATACTTATACCTTGATAACTATCTAACAGATATTAAACTAAAACCTGATAACTAACTGGACTAAAACTAAAACTGAACTCAAGCTGAACTTGCACGATACTATGTTGTGCATATCCTGTACTATGTTGCTGCACAGCGTGGCTGCTGATACTGCATCTCCTCAAGGTTGTTGTGCAACTGCTCAGGACTGTAACTGCTCCCCCTGTATTATACAGTTGATGCTGCACGAGCACTGATCTGATACTAGAATTGTGCAGTTGGCCACTGCACAGTGCTTCCTGCATATTGGCCCTTCTTTCTGCTGCTGTTCTTTGCAGTGACTGCAGTGCTCGACTGTTGGCTCTCCCCTTGCTGAACTGAAAGATACCGAACTGTGTTATGCACGAGCCCTCTCACTCACTC
The DNA here is from genome assembly GCA_036927795.1 of Iris macrosiphon. Taxonomy (NCBI): domain Eukaryota; kingdom Viridiplantae; phylum Streptophyta; class Magnoliopsida; order Asparagales; family Iridaceae; genus Iris; species Iris macrosiphon. The sequence continues at coordinate 144,933,992 of JAYESA010000001.1, read as the reverse complement.
ACTCACTCATATCACACAACACACACATAGCATATATCCATGTGCACACACCTATATATATATATATATATATATATATATATATATATATATATATATATATATATATATATCAACAGTTATATATCTATATACACTCTCATTACTATATATATATATATATATATATATATATATATATATATATATATATATATATATATGCACGATCGCCTATAAACATACATATATATATAACATATACTTACACCTAATGTATATACATATAAACATTCACATACACATATAAACCCCCAATACCCTATATGCTAGTATATACCAATTACTATAATAGGTATCAATACAAATATAGAACTATCTATAATATAATACATACATACATACATACATACATATATATATATATAGAGAGAGAGAATAAGGAGGTGAGATGGCACCTCACTCTAAAAACAAGGGTGGCGGTGACGTGGCACATTCTCAACCACACAAACGAGGGGAGGGGGTTAAGTGCAAATTGCCAATTATCGTTTGTGTGGTTGGAATTGTGCCACGTCACCGCCACCCTTGTTTTTAGAGTGAGGTGCCATCTTACCTCCCTTATTCTATATATATATATATATATATATATATATATATATATATATAGCTATGTACCCTTAGATATCACAATATTATATAACATACTCATATACATACAAATACCCTATAATATAACTTACATATATAAATACACAAGTACATATAGAAAAGAGGACAAAAAACCAAACGCATGGAGTGCACCGCACCCGTATCATACTTATTCTATGATACGATTGCGATACAGCTCCACCACACAACCAAATGCATCCCAAAGGATACGAGCAAGTCTAATCCACTAAATATGAACAATACGTATAATAATTAGATCAACTACGTGTCCGTGTCAAGATATGATATGCACAAGTCCCCGTATCGGAGAAAAACTCCCAAAAATAACTCGTATCGCCAAATTGATGAGATACGGCCTACACGTATCCAATTGTGGACATAATACTAGTCATAAATAAGCAATCATATTGTATATTGCTCTGTTTGACCAAATAACAAATACCACATGTGCTAATCTCGGAATTCTTCCAAAATTGGTACCAAAACACACATAACTTCCACCATAGGTCTCCTATGAACCTAAAATCAATTCCTATGGGTCGTCTATGCATGTGGGTTAGTTTTTCATGGTTAAATATCAGATTTAGAATCTATTACAAGAGGAAAGACTAAAATATACCTATTGGGAGATGGATTCCCAATAAAAATCCCTAAATATGGAAAGTAGATCCTTCTTGTAGATATTGGCCTCCTTCTTGTTGTACCTTGCTTCCTTCTTATAGATCCTTATTGTAGAAGCCTCCAATAAAGAATAAGAAAGGAATTTATGAAGAAATTGGTGAAGGAATGGTGAGGGAATGAAGGAAATTGGAAAGGGGAAAAACTAGATCTAAATGCAAATAAAAAATGAAATGAGAGACACTCTCTCCTCCTCTAATGGTCGGCCACTACCCTCTCCCTCAAGCAATGTAAAATATCCCATTTACCCCTTGGGGCCTTTCATGAAGAAATTAATTAAGGAGGAAAGGTTCTAGTCTAATGGTTTCACTAATTAATCCATCCTCCTAATACATGGGCCTAATTCATGGGCTTAATCTAAACTAAAATATTGGTTCATGTATCTAATTAAATATTTAGGTCCACTATACAAGTCTAAACTAATCTAACATCTAACAATAATTAAATAATATAATAAATAATTAATTATACATGTATAATATTTAAATACAATCAATCCTAAAATAGAAATACCCCTGTCAATTAGCAAACTACCCTTGATTGAAAATGAGAGGGTGACACTAGGCTTATATCATATGCCATAAAACTGATCCTAAGGCAAGACTAGATAGACAACTTAATAGATGGTGCACAAAACTAATATATCATGTTTGGACTTGTTAAGTGGGCGAAAAGCCTTCCCACTAGGGCATTCAATGTACTGATAACCCACCAAGTTGTTTGCAGGGTATGGAAGATCCTCGTTCGGTACGAAAATCTGTCATGTGCGCTAAGGCATGGAGCTAACTATAGGGCTTTGGAGCGTTGCGTCTGGAGCAAAAGCACATATACAAGATATAGTGTTAGAATATCATCTATGTTATCATTCCACGGTTGTAAGCCGCTTGGCATATTTTATTATTTCGAGAGAGACAGAGAGCTTGAGCGACTTGTAATCTCCGCCTAGCACCGCTTGTAACCTTATTTTATTATCAATAAAGAGATTATTTTTGTATAACACTTGTGTTTATTCTATGCTTTCACTATATCGACTTTACGAACTAGTTATTGAACGGCTGTTTACTCGTGTTGTTCAAATATCCGCTGCATTGGATACTATCTGTGCGACTCTGTGCTTAGTTATTTTATCGCCTGTTCGAACCTTAGCCTTGTGCGGGCACAGCTTGTGCTCGTACGACATCTGGTTATGATGGGAACAATTGTCCTGTGGGAGCGTTGGCGTGGTGATTCAAGTCTAGCGGGGATGGTAAATCCTGCAAGAGATCGGGGCCTGATATATTGGTATTAGAGCACGGCTTTACGCCCTTGGACTTTATATCGATTCTCTCAGTTTTGAAAGCTCGTTCGTGGGTTATGTTATAAACGCTCTCTCTCTCATTGTCCCATTAGGATTTTCCATACAATGAATCTAAATATTTTTGAAAGTGCATGAGAATGATACTATTGCTTGAACGGGATAGCTACGCACACAGCCTTTTGGCTTAGTTGTGTTGAGTATCGTGTACCTAGACCCTTTGGTGCAAGCAAGTTTATCAGCGAGATACCTGCCTTAATCACCTCGGACCGCGACAGACGTTCCTTATCTCATTTTTGGACTAGCCTACAGTCCGCTTTGGGCACCAATCTAAAGTTCAGTAGCGCATATCACCCCCAGACTAACAGTCAGACGAAAAGGACAAATCAGATGCTTGAAGATATATTATGGCTGTGTGTGATCGATCTAAAGGCTAGTTGGAACACGTACCTTCCGTTAGCGGAGTTCGCGTACAACAATAATTACCAATCGAGCATCCAGATGGTACCGTATGAAGTATTCTTCGGACGAAAGTGTCGATCTCCAATCTGCTAGGACAAAGTCGGCGAGCGACAGGTACTCGGGCTAGAGCTGTTGGAGCAGGTCGTTGAGAAAGTTTGCATAATTCAGAAAAGACTCTACACTACACAGAGCCGACAAAAGAGCTATGTCGATGCTTATCGAAGACCCTTGGAGTTTATGGTCGGGGATCACGTCTTCTTGAAAGTGACATCAATGCGTGGAGTGATGCACTGGTATTAAGAGAAAATTGAGTCCCAGATTTGTTGGTCCATTTGAAATACTTGAGCGAGTAGAAACTATGGCCTATCGGATTGCACTACCCCCTGTCATGGCTGAAGTGCACGATGTCTTATATGTCTCTCAACTTTGAAAGTATGTGCATGATTCAAGTCATGTGGTTAGCTTCGATCAGTTGGAACTATGCACGGAATTATCGTACTCAGAGGAGCCTGTACAGATTTTGGATCACAAGGAAAAGGTGCTACAGAACCATACAATATCCTTGGTTCGCGAGTTATGGCAGAACCATTCAATAGAAGAATCAATGTGGGAGATAGAGTTAGAGATGAAAGAGAAATATCCTTCATTGTTCGTTCAGTCAGAGGTAAGACCTTATTATTAACTTTCGGGATGAAACTTTTTCTTAGCGGTATATTATGTAGTGCCTCAAATCCTGATCCGACCGGAATACGCACTATATAATTTAGGCTTGTAGCTAGTCTTTCTGATTCGTAGCTTGGTATTTAGAATCTTCAGCATCCTCTTGCCACAGATAAAATGCGATGATCCTTTCCAACTCATGGATAAGCCTCTATTGGAATGAGTCCAATAGTTTTTATGTTTTGTTGCATGGTTTTCTTGATGTCGCTTTGGGATTTTATTTTGGTGTTGCTTTCGATTTGCTTGGTTTTTGCTATTAGCTTTCTCGCTTGGAGCTTTAGTTCTTGGGAAGTTCGGGAGGAAGGATAGGTAAAAGGATTCTAACTCAGTGCTCGTGTTATTGCAGGTCCGCGTAACTGACGCTTGATCGTTGCTAGGCAGGACTCCTTCTTTAAGCACTTTCCTTAATCGGCGGGTGGTTTGGACCCTTCTTTCCTACTTCTTCACGTCCACGTCCCTAATATTTCAAACGTTCAATCGATGATGTCCGGCTGAACGCCTAGAAAATTCTTCATAATGTATGCCAGCCACTAAGAAATGAACATAAAAATTGTAGACTAACTTATATATGAATGTACACGATTTATAATACGAGCTTCGAAATAAAGTGGGTAGTTGTGGTTCGAAACCAAGGAACAGCTTGATGGAATACAACATCTGAATTATTGGTTGTGGCCTAGTGCCTCGGAGAGTTTGGACCCAAGGGACACCAAAATTGGAATACGGCTTTTAGAAAATATGAACTATTGCATAAGTATAGATATTGCTGCTTTACTTCTTCTGTTTTATCCCATGCATTGTATGATAGTTGAACTATTCACGCATTTGCATGGTCTGGGGCAACTTATGCACAAGGTTTAGCATTTCCACTAAACGGTATTCTAGGGCATTGGAACCGTATCGACCCGGGAGGGAATATTTGATCGTGCTAGTTGCGATGCATTGCGGGACCTTCAGCAGGGCTTGCTACTCGGGCTGACAGAGCGTGCCATAATGCCTTGGATAAGTTCTCATGGTGTCGATCACACCAATAATCGTATATAGATAGAACGCATGCTAATCTATTGTCTTGTGCATATGGTTAGTATACTTGTATTTCTGTGCAGAGAATGCACGCATCGGTTAAGTAATTGGCCAATGTGCTATATGGGTTCAACGTTAATTGTTCCTCTAAAACTATGCAACTGATATGAACTAAATTCACTTAGTTCTTAATAGCAAGATTATTTTAATGCATGCTCGCCCCTAATAAGCAAGTGTTGATGTAAGCGAGTGGGTTCGTCCCGCTCACCAGTAAAAGTTGAGTACTGACCCACGTAGTGGACAAATATTTCATTCACTCAGGGTGTGCAACGCTAGTGGATAGATGAGAAGGCGTTAAAAGTTCTTCTATTTTAAAGTATAGTTAAGGCCAGTTCATTTTGGAGGCGTCAATTTTTAATCTATACAAGGGCATAATGTACGGACGACAAGGCTTATCTGATGGAGAGCTCCCTACCTTTTGAGTTTTCTTTTGTAATAAAAATCAAGTAGCCGAGAGACGCATCAAATGTAAACTCTATGTAAATTACTCAGAATTATCAATGAAAAGTATGTTTCTTCCTATACTTTGTGGTCAATCTTTGTGAATGTGTTTTCGAACATGTATTTCAAATGGTTCCCTATCACTGCACGTTCTAGCCTTGTACGAGCGCAACTCCAGACTCGCACGGCATTATGCCCAAGCTAGGACGATCGGTTCTACAAAGGATCCAAGCTAGGATGATCGAACCTTACGGGGTCGGGGCATGACACAACCTTTGGCCAACAACTGACACTTAACCTTTGAAATAATTTGGTTGCCAAAAGCCTTCTGTAAAACCCCTAATTCTAAAAATCGTATTAATCTTTTTAATTAATTATTTAATTAAATTATAGTAATTTGTTAGAAAATTAGGAGAAATAGAATTTTTTTTATTTTTTATTTTTAGGTAATTGTGCATTTAGAGGATTTACGGAGCTATTATAATTTTTTCTAATTATTTACATGTAGGAGACTCTGTGGGCAGTGGATAGCTTAATGGTCTGCACTAATATAATTTCTAAAATTTTCTATGTATATATATATATATATATATATATATATATATATATATATATATATATATATATATATATATACTTAGTAAAAGAATTAGAAAAGAAAAGAAAAAGGAATATGAAATGAAATAGAAATTAGAAATGAAATGAAAAAGAATAAGAAAAAAAATGAAAATCCTTAATGGATCACTATACCCAAGCCCTAAACCCGATTCTAAAACCCATACCTACCTGCTGTGCACCCTATCCCGCTAGCAAAAGAAACAGCAGCTGTAGCGTTCAGCTACCCCCCCCCCCCGGCGTGTAAAACCTCTCCCGCGAGCAATGACCCCCCTCTCTCACCCTCTCTATATATATTATAACACTCTCCACAAACCCTAAACCTAAATCTCTCATCTTCCCTCGACCCTGAGCGCCGACGCCGACCGGAGACCGCCGCAGAACGCCGCCTGGACCGCCCGAGCAGGCCGCCGCATCGCCGTTCGCGCACACATCCGCGACAGCAAATACACTGCAACGAAGCTCTGTTCAAGCCATGTTTCCCGCCTCCTCGCTCGACCAAACTCGACCCCGTCTTTGCAGGTATGATCCCCACCTATCCCTCTCTAAATCATGTGTGTTAGTTTACCTCGAACAACACATAACCCTAGGCGAAAACAACGACCAAGTTGGCAAAAAATGACAACTTTTGGGATCGCAAAAAACTGCGGTAACTACCTATGTTCACGAACTCGTATCTCCCACCACAGAGATCCGAATATAGTTTTTCTTTTGGTATGCGAAGACCACCTAACCTAGTTTAATTTCTGTCATGTACAATAATTTATTAGTTGTTGTGTGTAGAATTAAATCAGATAGAAAATCCAGAAAACCTACTTTTTCTAATTTCCAGAAATTGCGATACGGAGCGCGCTCGGCCAAACGGGACCGCCCCGTCGTGTACCAAGTATACAAAAAGGTGCGCACAGTATACCCAGACATGTGGGCTTTCGCAGAAACTGATTTGGACGCGTGTGCGCGTCGGAATCAGCCCGTATCCACAAAAATTTCTCGTGTCGCGACTTTTGCAAAACCCCACGCCATTTAGTGCACGCTCGTCAGAATACGACTAAACTTGCGCCACTGGACTCGTGGTATTGCGCTGGTCCTGTGATCCAATTTTCACGCAATTCTGGGACGGTTGACCAAGTCGCCTATTGGCGGGTCCCACGGTTGATTTTTTGGGCAAAATTGTGTTCGGCTCACCGGAATCCCCATTTGGATATACAGTTGAGTTCGTACTGACTTTTAGAGTTCGTTTGACCTATAATTTGTCCCTTTTAGAGGCCGTTACCCTTGGCACATTTTTTGGTGCAAAGTGGGCCACACGTGGACCCCACTTTGACCCGAAATTATCGTTTTGTCCCTGTGTCCAAAATTGGATGAAAGGATAGTGATTTCTAGCTATTTTTCTTATTTTGGAAATGTTGGTAATGTTTATTTTAGCATCCGGAGACGTTCATTCTGAGACCGTAGTTTCTGATCCTGTGTGTTTGATATCTGGACGTTACATTTTGCAGCTTCTTGTAAGGCAAGTATACCTTGCCACTGTACTATTATTCATATTTCATATGTTGCATCCGTCTTTATTTTCTGTCATTAGTTCATATATTTTAACTGCTATATATAAAATGTGCGTCCAAGGAAACTTGGGTGCAACGACGGTGTCGTCGTGATTGTTTTTATTTATGTATATGCATTAACCTTGTTTATGAGACCGCCCCATTATCATGAAGCATTATTAGGTTTCATTGGCCATGACACATCTGTTACACGAGTGTGAGTCTCATATAGATCACGGACTGCGTGACAGTTCTGGCCTCCTGTACGTATGGACTGTGCGTTAGGGATAACTGCTGATAGAAACTTTGTATGCTAGAGGACTTAGCAGTTATTAGTGGTCTATGGACATAGCCTATTATAGTATGGTGGTACAATTATTGTCCTTGTTTGGTTGCAGGATTGGACTATAGTACTAAAGATAGGCTATAAACTAAATCGTGTCATGGATGTGACATGCTTAGAGCATGGGTGGAGAGAACAACAAGTAAGGCATTTTGGCTCCTTTGTACTTTTTTTTTCTGTAACCCGGAAGCTCCGCTGGAGATACGGGTGGTGATGACCCTTATATATATATATATTATCAGGCGTCCTCTGCCGTTCAAAAGATGACATATTTTGTAGGCCTCTGATTCTCCGAGAGAATCATGCCAATCCCATTTTTTAGCCAGATAACCCACTTGTTGGAAAGTTGTTCTCAAACTGCATTCACATAGATGGTTAGGTGACCCCATTGGATATTTATTTCAGTACTTATTGGTATTCTTTTATGTATCTTGTTATGTCCCTCTGAGGTCCTGGTCCCTTTCCATGTGTATATGTTCATGAGTATTAGCAGGAGCGCAGATCTGGACTGGTTACCTATATTTCGAGAAGGTCTTCCCTTCGAGCCCTATGATTGTTAGTTGATATTCTTATATTATGTTTGTTGTGTTGCACTTATATATTCGAGTTGGTAGTGGATTTGTTTCCATCCAACTATTATCTTTATATATTTTGTATTGAGATCTAGTTTCATAGATATTGGTTATTATTTATATTTGATTTTCTATGGATGAGATTTAGATTATGCCTGTGACTTGAGATAGTTTATACCACTTGTGGATTTGATATTCATATTACAGCGTACACATGTGTTATAGTTTCCATATATTGGAGTTGTCATATACATGTGGCTGGCATGCTTACGTGTCATAGTCCTATATATTTTAGGATTGGAGCATGACATGTTTTAGTGGTGGCCCATGCAGGTCGAGAGCATATTGTCTCAGTTATATTACTGTACCGAGCAAGCCTGCACCTAGGATTAGAGTATAGGATCTCATCCACAACTGATTATGACTCATATTTCTTCTAATATGTTCTATTTGAATAATTGCATCCTGCTTGATTCATGTGCTTCCCTAATAGTTCTTGAGTATAGCCTCTGCTAGAATATAGGAACCCTTGTTATTATGATAACAATTAGGGTAACATTCCTATTAAGAATACAACTAGAGTATTGACACATCACTAAGTTAGAATATTTAATGAACCTTAGTATGCCACCTTCCTTTAAGAAACCATGATGTTATCTAGAATCTTTCTATTTAAATTCATATCTTGTTCCTCTAAAAACTTAGCGCTCGCCATTTGTGCGACGACTGATTATGCTTTTCTCTTCTTTCTTTCAACTCGTGCCACCTGACATTTTTGATTGTAGGTCAAGTGATTTTATTTTATTTTATGCTAGGATTATAGTTGTAATCTTGAATTTGAAAATGTTGTGCTTGGTAGTTAGAGCTTGATAAGTTTGAGTTGTTCTTGTAGATTGTGACCTGATGATTATCCCTTAGTTTTAAATCGCGTAACTTGTACCATACCTCGATACGAGTTATATTCTCTCTCACTTAAAGGCCAGTAACTTTTCCATTCTTACTATTGACACATGTTCTATGAGCACTATGATTAAGACTTAAGGTGACCATTACCTACATAATGTAATAGGGTACCCTAATAAGTACCAAGACCTTTCCTCGTAACCCTTAAACAGGAGTTTCTATTTCTCCTTAAGGCAGTGTGGTATTAGTTTATTTATTTTAAGTTGGGTAGTATGCCTCACAACCTAGTATCACATAATCTTTTGACCTATTATTGAAGTATAATTGAATGACACTAACTATAGACTTGCATAAGAAGATAATGTTTATTCAAACTGTAGAATTTAGAAACTTATACCCCTACTTGGTCGACTAGCGACTTAGACAAGGAGTTAGTATGACAACTGTAGAGACTGTAGAGTCTTATCTCTTTGTGAACTTGAATTATTTTATAATTTCTCCCATCATAATCTAGCGTACTTATATTTATTGTACTACCTTGACTTATGCTGCTATTATAGCCTAGTTTTGCAAGCTTATTCTTTATCAAGCTTGTTTATGACATATGTATTATTGGAGTGCTACACTAATACATTGTCTAGTCAGAATCAAGTGTATTACGGTCTGATCAACCTTAGTGCATTTGGTTCGCCCTTCGCATGACTACTTTACGTGGATTGAGATACATAGTTGACTAGTAGACGAATGTACTTGCCTCTAGACATGCCTGAGCATATCGTATCGGTTACATAACTGTTCCAATATGAACATGCAAATAGAAATTTACCAAAATAGGATTTCAATCCACAACTGCCCTGACAACTCTCTTTTTGAATTCTTTAACCTCCTTGAACCTCGTACTTGTATTTTATTACCTCCACCTTGAATTCTTTATTATTGCTTTTCGTCTTCCCTTATTTTGGAAAGACGAAACCTCGTGCTTGGTATAAGTTTGATACATTGATAGTACGAGATATACCCCATAGGCCAATCACATTACTTGTTGAATATTTTTCGTAATTATGGGTATATCATAGGTGACACCTTTGGTGTTAAAACTTCGAGGATTGAATAACATGATCAAATAATTTGAGGGATAAGTTTTCGTAGATGTATAGCCTTATATGATAGATGAGTAATTCTAAGTTGGGTAGAAATTGCATTGTTAACTTGAGAAGAATTCTTTTAGATAGTGATCAAGTGAGATTAGATAAAGAGACCCTACCCTATTTTAATTTCGAGGATAAAATTTTTATAAGTTGGGTAGAACGTAAAATTCCTAATTCTAAATATAGTATTAATCTTTCTAATTAATCATTTAATTGAATTATAGTAATTTGTTAGCTAATTAGGAGAAATAGAATTTTTTTTATTTTTTATTTTAGGTAATTGTGCATTTAGAGGATTTACGGAGCCATTATAATTTTTTTCTAACTATTTACATGTAGGAGACCCTGTGGGCAGTGGATAGCTTAATAGTCTGCACTAATATAATTTCTAAAAATTTTTATGTATGTATGTATGTATATATATATATATATATATATATATATATATATATATATATATATATATATATATAAAGTTAGTAAAAGAATTAGAAAAGAAAAGAAAAAGGAATAAGAAATAAAATAGAAATTAGAAATGAAATGAAAAAGAATAAGAATAAGAAAAAAAAATCCTTAATGGATCACTATACCCAAGCCCTAAACCCGATTCTAAAACCCATACCTACCCGCTGTGCAACCCAGCCCGCTAGCAAAAGAAACAGCAGCTGTAGCGTTCAGCTACCCCCCCCGCATGTTTTCCCCCGCGAGCAATGACCCCCCTTTCTCACCTTCTCTATATATATTATAACACTCTCCACAAACCCTAAACCTAAATATCTCATTTTCCCTCGACCCTGAGCGCCGTCGCCGACCGGAGACCGTCTAAGACCGCCGCCTGTACCGCCCGAGCAGGCCACCGCATCGCCGTTCGCGCACACATCCGCGATAGCAAATACACTGCAACGAAGCTCTATTCAAGCCCTGTTTCCGCCTCCTCGCTCGACCAAACTCGACCTCGTCTCCGCCGATATGATACCCACCTATCCCTCTCTAAATCCTATGTGTTAGTTTACCTCGAACAGTGCGTAACCCTAGGCGAAAACAGCGACCAAGTTGGAGAAAAACGACAACTTTTGGGATCGCAAAAAACTACGGTAACTACCTATGTTCACGGACTCATATCTCCCACCACAGAGATCTGAATCTAGTTTTTATTTTAGTATGCGAAGACCACCTAACCTAGTTTAATTTTACTCATATACAATAATTTATTAGTTGTTGTGTGTAGAATTAAATCAGATAGAAAATCCCGAAAACCTAATTTTTCTAACTTCTAGGAATTATGATATGGAGCGCGCTCCGCCAAACGGGACCGCCCCATCGTGTACTAAGTATACCAAAAGGTGCGCACAGTATACCCAGATATGTGGGCCTTCGCGGAAACTGATTTGGATGCGTGTGCGCGTCAAAATCAGCCCGTATCCACAAAAATTTCTCGTGTCAAAACTTTTGCAAAATCCTGCGCCATTTAGTGCACGCTCGTCAGAATACGACAAAACTTGCTCCACTGGACTCGTGGTATCGCACTGGTCCTGTGATCCAATTTTCACTCAATTCTGAGACGATTGACCAAGTTGCCTATTGGTGGGCCCCACGGTTGACTTTTTGGGCAAAATTGTGTTTGGCTCACCGAAATCCACATTTGGACATACCGTTGAGTTCATACTGACTTTTAGAGTTCGTTTGACCTATAATTTGTCCCTTTTAGAGGCCGTTAACCTTGGCACGCTTTTTGGTGCAAAGTGGGCCACACGTGGACCCCACTTTGATTCGAAATTACCGTTTTGCCCTTGTGTCCATAATTGGATGAAAGGATAGTGATTTCTAGCTATTTTTCTTATCCTGGGAACGTTGGTAATATTTATTTCAGCATCCGAAGACGTTCATTCTGAGACCGTAGCTTCTGATCCTGTGTGTTTGACATTTGGACGTTATATTTTGCAGCTTTTTGCAAGACAAGTATACCTTGCCATTGTACTGTTATTCATATTCCATATGTTGCATCCATCTTTATTTTCTGTCATTAGTTCATATATTTTAACTACTATATATAAAATGCGCGTCCAAGGAAACTTGGGTGCAACGTCGGTGTCGTCGTGATTGTTTTTATTTATGTATATGTATTGACCTTGTTTATAAGACCGCCCCATTATTATGAAGCATTATTAGGTTTCATTGGCCATGACACATCTGTTACATGAGTATGAGTCTCATATAGATCACGGACTGCGTGACAGGTCTGGCCTTCTGTACGTATGGACCGTGCGTTAGGGATAACTGTTGATAGAAACTTGGTACGCTAGAGGACTTAGCAGTTATTAGTGGTCTATGGATATAGCCTATTATAGTATGGTGGTGCAATCATTATCCTTGTTTGGTTGCAGGATTGGGCTATGGTACTAAAGATAGGCTATAAACTAAATCGTGTCATGGATGTGACATGCTTAGAGCATGGGGTAGGGAGAACAACAAGTAAGGCAATTGGGCTACTTTGCACTTTTTCCTTCTGTAACCCGGAAGCTCCGCTGAAGATACGGGAGGTGATGACCCTTATATATATATTATCAGGCGGCCTCTGCCGTTCAAAAGACGACATGCTTTGTAGGCCCCTGATTCTCCGAGAGAATCATGCCAATCCCATTTTTTAGCCAGATAGCCCACTTGTTGGAAAGTTGTTCTCAAACTGCATTCACATAGATAGTTAGGTGACCCCATTGGATATTTATTTTAGTACTTTATTGGCATACTTTTATGTATCTTGTTATGTCCCTCTGATGTCCTGGTCCCTTTCTAGGTGTATCTGCTCATGAGTATTAGCAGGAGCGCAGATCTGGACTGGTTACCTATATTTCGAGGAGGTCTTCCCTTCGAGCCCCGTGATTGTTAGTTGATATTCTTATATTGTGTTTGTTGTGTTGCACTTATATATTCGAGTTGGTAGTGGATTTGTTTCCATCCAACTATCATCTTTAGATATTTTGTATTGAGATCTAGTTTTATTTATATTGGTTATTATTTATATTTGATTTTCTATGGATGAGATTTAGATTATGCCTGTGACTTGAGATAGTTTATACCACTTGTGGATTTGATATTCATATTATAGCGTACGCATGTGTTATGGTTTTCATATATTAGAGTTGCCATATACATGCTGCTGGCATGCTTACGTGTCCTAGTCCTACGTATTTTGGGACTGGGGCATAACATGTTTTAGTGGTGGCTCATGCAGGTCGATAGCATATTGTCTCAGTTACGTTACTGTACTGAGCAAGCCTGTACCTAGGATTAGAGTATAGGATCTCATCCACAACTGACTATGACTCATATTTCTTCTAATCTGTTCTATCTGAATAATTGCATCCTGCTGGATTCATGTGTTTCCCAAATAGTTCTTGAGTATAGCCTCTGCTAGAATATAGGAACCCTTGTTATTATGATGACAATTAGGGTAACATTCCTATTAAGAATACAACTAGAGTATTGACACATCACTAAGTTAGAATATTTAATGAACCTTAGTATGCCACCTTCCTTTAAGAAACCATGATGTTATCTAGAATCTTTCTATTTAAATTCATATCTTGTTCCTCTAAAAACTTAGCGCTCGCCATTTGTGCGACGACTGATTATGCTTTTCTCTTCTTTCTTTCAACTCGTGCCACCTGACATTTCTGATTGTAGGCCAAGTGATTTTATTTTATGCTAGGATTATAGTTGTAATCTTGAATTTGAAAATGTTGTGCTTGGTAGTTAGAGCTTGATAAGTTTGAGTTGTTCTTATAGATTGTGACCTGATGATTATCCCTTAGTTTTAAATCGCGTAACTTGTACCACACCTCGATACGAGTTATATCCTCTCTCACTTAAAGGCCAGTAACTTTTTCATTCTTACTATTGACACATGTTCTATGAGCACTATGATTAAGACTTAAGGTGACCATTAACTATATAATGTAATAGGATACCCTAATAAGTACCAACACCTTTCCTCGTAACCCTTAAACAGGAGTTTCTATATAATGTGGTATTAGTTTATTTGTTTTAAGTTGGGTAGTATGCCTCATAACCTAGTATCACATAATCTTTTGACCTATTATTGAAGTGTAATTGAATGACATTAACTATAAACTTGCATAAAAAGATAATATTTATTCAAACTGTAGAATTTAGAAACTCATACCCCTACTTGGTCGACTAGCGACTTAGACAAGGAGTTAGTATGACAACTGTAGAGACTGTAGAGTCTTATCTCTTTGTGAACTTGAATTATTTTGTAATTTCTTCCATCATAATCTAGCGTACTTATATTTGTTGTACTACCTTGACTTATGCTGCTATTATAGCCTAGTTATGCAAGCTTATTCTTTATCAAGCTTGTTCATGACATATGTATTATTGGAGTGCTACACTAATACATTGTCTAATCAGAATCAAGTATATTACGGTCTGATCAACCTTAGTTTATTTGGTTTGCCCTTCGCATGACTACTTTACGTGGATTGAGATACATAGTTGACTAGTAGACGAAGGTACTTGCCTCTAGACATGCCTGAGCATATCGTATCGATTACATAATTGTTCCAATATGAACATACGAATAGGAATTTACCAAAATGGGATTTCAATCCATAACTGCCCTGACAACTCTTTTTTTGAATTCTTTAACCTCCTTGAACCTCGTACTTGTATTTTATTACCTCCACCTTGAATTCTTTATTATTGCTTTCCGTTTTCCCTTATTTCGGAAAGACGAAATCTCGTGCTTGGTATAAGTTTGTTACATTGATAGTACGAGATATACCCCATAGGCCAATCACATTACTTGATGATTATTTTCCGTAATTAAGGGTATATCATAGATGACACCTTTGGTGTTAAAACTGCGAGGATTGAAAAACATGATTAAATAATTTGAAGGATAAGTTTTCGTAGATGTATAGCCTTATATTATAGATGGGTAATTCTACGTTGGGTAGAAATTGTATTGTTAACTTGAGGAGAATGCTTTTAGATAGTGATCAAGTGAGATTAGATAAAGAGACCTTACCCTATTTTAATTTCGAGAACAAAATTTTTATAAGTTGGGTAGAATGTAAAACCCCTAATTCTAAAAATCGTATTAATCTTTTTAATTAATCATTTAATTAAATTATAGTAATTTGTTAGCTAATTAGGAGAAATAGAATTTATTTTCTTTTTTATTTTTAGGTAATTGTGCATTTAGAGGATTTACGGAGCCATTATAATTTTTTTCTAATTATTTACATGTAGGAGACCCTGTGGGCAGTGGATAGCTTAATAGTCTGGACTAATATAATTTCTAGAATTTTCTATGTATATATATATATATATATATATATATATATATATATATATATATATATATATATATATATATATATATATATATATATATATAAAGTTAGCAAAAGAATTAGAAAATAAAAGAAAAAGTAATAAGAAATGAAATATAAATTAGAAATGAAATGAAATAAAAAAAGAATAAGAAATAAAAAAAAGAAATAAAAGAAAATAAAAAATCCTTAATGGATCACTATACCCAAGCCCGAAACACGATTCTAAAACCCATACCTACCCGCTGTGCAACCCAGACCGCTAGCAAAAGAAACAACAGCGGTAGCGTTCAGCTACCCCCCCCCCCCCCCCCCCCCGCGTGTAAAACCTCCCTCGCGAGCAATGACCCCCCTTTCTCAACTTCTCTATATATATTATAACACTCTCCACAAACCTGAAACCTAAATCTCTCATCTTCCCTCGACCCAGAGCGCCGTCGCCGACCGGAGACCGCCGCCTGGACTGTAGCGCCCCGTTCTCCCGGTGCGGAGAGCGCGACAAAGAAACACAAGACGGTTTCGTTCGATCGTGTAAACTCCCTCACCCAAAATAGGTATTTTATGTATATTTTATATTATTATATTTATTATAGATGTTGAATTTATTTAGAGTATTCTCTTAGTTAATTAGAAAATAAAATTTTTTTTAGTATATTTACTTATATAAATATTTATTTAGAATTATTTTTAGGCTATTTTAGATTATTGAGATATTTCCATAATTTTTAGTTAATTAAAAACTAGTAACACTAATTTTCTAGGACTTTGAAGAATTTATTTTATGTTCAACCTTAATTAAAAATATTCCAAAATTTTATTTTAGGTTCTAAATAGTCAAATATATTTTCTAGAATTTTCTGGGAATTTTCTGAATACTTTTAGTATTTATTAGGAGTTATTTAGACTAATAACTAATTTTTAGGACTTGTAGAATTTATTGTGCAAGCCCAGGAATATAGAATGGACCCACGTTATTTTCTAGGGTTTATAATATTATTATATATTTTCTGGAATTATTTCAGAATTTTTGGAATAATATTAGTATTTATTTTTAGTTAAATGGATAAAACTAATATTTAGAGCTTCTCCTAATTATAGTAGAAAACTTATGAATATAAAATTGTCCCAAATATTGTTTTAGGGTTTATAGGTTCAAAATATATTTTATTTAATTTTTTTATATTTTTATGATTATTTTTAATATTTATTTGAAGTTATTTAGATTTAAAATGACTTAAATAATGTTTGGATAAAGGCAAATAAAAAATAAATAATATAACAAAAATCATCCAATCAGATTCTGACACGTGTCAGCCTATAAATATCCATTCAGCCGCAGGTACATCCCTATATATATATATTATTATTATAACCCTAATTATCCCATTATCTTAGAGAGAGTTTTTGGAGAATTGCCATCTAGGGTTACTTCATCTTCCACAAGCCATTGTACATAGCTCCGGACTCCAAACGAGGCCTAGTTTCTTGCGTTAGAAAGACATTGAGGTTAGATTTCTGATTATATAATTTATTTTATGAAATTATGAGTATTAAATTCTAGAAAATTCGTAGAGCACAGCATGTCCAAAAATAGACGTATTTCAATAATTTCGCGATTCCGGGAGAACCAGTAATCAGAATCATGAACCGTTTAAAGTTTTAGAAATCTAATGTCGAGATCATTGACATATATTTTTTCTAGAATTTATTTCGAAGTATTTATATACTGTTAATTCTGTAGAACTTCTAGGTTAGAATTTAACTATCGGTGCACAATACAAAATTTGTATGTGCCATAATTCCCAAACGAATTTGAATTTGGATGAGCCGCAAATTCCAGCATATTTTTGATGCTGAAATCTAAAATAAATCATGCATGAAAGTTGAGTTTGTGTCGGTTGACTTTTCGGTCAACAGATCGCCTCGATTTGCGTGCCATGAGTCTCGAGTTGATAAAATTCAGTTTGTTTGGACAAAATTTAGGAATTAACATAAAAATCAGAATAATAAGATTAAAATAGAATTTTAGAGTAATTATTCTAGAATTAAATAAATTAAAATAAATTATCTTTTGACGTGATAAATTTGTAATACATAGGCTATTTGGACTGTGACTTGGACTCTGATTTATACCAGCAGCAGGACCCCAGGCAAGATACCTTACCAAATTGCTTACAGTATTTTGCATGCTTAGTATATTTCTATATATTTATTGCATTTCTATTTATTTATTGCATGTGCAGTTTCTTTCAGTCATTACTATATATTAGATATGTTGACACACACTTGACACTTAGTATCATGAGAGGACAATCATTAGGTGTATGGGCTTTTAACCACTCTGGTAAACCGTAGTATATAGCTCGCACTACGGACGTATGTCGCGCTGGTCGCTACCCCCACGGTATATCGATTTCTGGAGTCTCGCTGGTCGCTACCCCCGCGAGTATGTCAATTTCTGATGTCCACTGACGTGTGTGTGAGTTGCAAGGTAGATCGAGTAGCCTACCCTTGTCCATACGTCAAAAAGTTGTCCTTATTTGCATTCATATAGATGGTCTTGTACAGCGTACTTATTTATTTTCAAATAATATGCATGTTTACTGTATTCAAATTGGCTCGTATTTTCTGTATCTTGTTACGTCCCTCTGAGGACCTGGTCCTCTGCCAGGTGTATCTGTTCTTGAGTAATTGTAGGAGCACAGATTTGGATAATTACTTGTGTTGCGAGGATGTCTTCTCTTCGAGCCCATGGTCGTTAGCTGGTATTCCTATATTGTATTTGTTGTGTTGTACTTTTCCATTCGAGTTGGTAGTGGATTTGTTTCCATCCAACTATCATCCTTAGATATTTATGTTGAGATCTAGTTATATAGATGCTGGTTATTATTTATATCTGATTTTTGCGGATGAGATTTAGATTATACCCTGTGACTTGTGATATATTTTATACCACTTGTGGATTTGATATTCATATTACAGCGTACGTGTGGATTTTGGTTTCCATATATTGGAGTTGCCATATCCATGCGGCTGGCATGCTTACGTGTCCTACTCCTACGTATTTTTGGGACTGGGGCGTGACATATTTTTGTGGTGGCCCATGCAGGTCGAGAGCATATTGTCTCGGTTACATTACTGTACCGAACAAGCCTGCACCTAGGACTAGAGTATAGGATCTCATCCACAATTGACTATGGCTCATCTTTCTTCTAATCTATTCTATTTGAATAATTGTATCCTACTTGATTCTTGTACTCCCATAATAGTTCCTTTAGTATAGTCTCTCCTAGAATATAGAAGTTCCTGTTGTTAGATGATAAGTAGGGTAACCTTCCTATTAAGAGTACAACTAGAGTGCTGACACACCACTAAGTTTAGGATGTCTAGTGAACCCTAGAATTTCTTATCTCTAGAATTGGTTTACCATTACCCCTGGTGTGTTATGAGGACTTGAGAGTAGTATAGACACTACTAGAATTAGTTAGAAGTTTACCATTATGGTTGCCCCTAGCATTGAGAAACCAATAGAAAACCAAAGTGAATATTAGGACTGAACCTAACCCACGCCGTTAGATGAGTATTGGAGAACCATAAATTTAGATTCTTGTCTTGAGATAAGCAGACAGTACCTTAGAAAGCCAAGAGCAATGCATAGAATATTTTCCTAATCATACCTCAAACACAGAGACTAGCATACCCCTTTTCCTTCGAAAACTATGATGCTATCTAGAGCCCCTCTATTTTCATATATTGTTCTCCTGTGACCATAGCATTCGCTAATTGTGCGACGATCAAAATTACGTTCTTCTTTTCTTTATCTTTCAACTCGTGCCACCTGACACTTCTGTTAGTAGGCCAAGTAATTTATTTCTTTGTTAAGGACACATAGTTTGCTAGGATTATAGTTGTAATCTTGAATTTTGAAATTTTGTGCTTAGTAGTTAGAACTTGATAGTTAAGTTATTCTTGTAGATTGAGACCTGGTGCTTATCCCTTAGTTTTAAATTGCGTAACTTGTACCACACCTCAAAACGAGTTATATTCTATTTTCCTTGAGGCCAGTAACTGTCCCATTCTTACTATTGACACTTGCACTATGACTAAGAGTTAAGATGACCATGACCTATGTAATATAAGAGGATACCCTAACAAGTACCAAGATCCCTTCTCGAAGACCTTAACAGGAGCTTCTACGATACCCTTAAGACTGTCACAGTATTAGTTTATTGTTTTAAGTTGGATAGTATACCTCACAACCTAGTATCACATAGTCTTTTGACCTATTATTGAAGTATGATTGAACAAAATTAATTATATACTAGCATAAGACGACAGTGGTTATTCAGACAATAGAAGTTAGAGGTCCTTGCCCACATTTGGTCGACTAGCGACATAGACAAGGAGGTTGTATGATAACTGTAGGGATTGTAGAGTCTTTTATTATTGTTGCTTAGTTATTTTGTTTTGTGAACTTGAATTAATTTGTACCTCCTTTCATCATCATCTAGCGTACTTATATTTGCTGCACTACCTTGACTCATGTTGCTATTATAGCCTAGTTTTGCAAGCTTACTCTTTTATCGAGCTTGATCATGAGATATGTATTATCGGGGACGCCTACTAATACATTTCAAAATCAGTGTATTAAGGTCTAGCTAACCTTAGTGCGCTTGATTCGCCCTTCGTAATACTACTTTACATGGATTGAGATATGTAGTGATTGGTAGACGAATATACTTGCCCCTAGATATGTCTGAGCGGATCGTATCGGTTACATAACTGTACTAATACGAGCATGCGAACAAAGAATTACCAAAATAGGATTTCAATCCACAACTGCTTTGACAATTCCCATTTGAATTCCTTAAACTCCTTGATCCCGATACTTCTATTCTATTACCTCACCCTTGAACTCTTTATTATTGGTCTCCGTCTTCCCTTATTTCGGAAAGACGAAACCTCGTGCTTGGTATAAGTTTAATACACAGAGAGTACTAGATATACCCTGTAGGCCGATCACATACTTGAGGATTATTCTTTTATAATTAAGGACATATCATATATGATATAATCGGCGTTGAAGTTTTGAGGATTGAATGACATGAGTAAATAAATTAAGGAATATTTTTCTTAAAGTATATAGCCTTCTGTGATAGATGGGTAAATTCTAAGTTGGGTAGCAGTGCATTGCCAACTTGAGAGGAATTTCTTTTAGATTGTGATCAAGTAAGATTAGATTGGGAGATTCAAGTCATTTTAATTTTGAGAAATTTTAAAAGAAGGATTAAGATTATGAGGATTTAACGAATTTTAAAATCTCGAAATTGTGGACCAAATATTTATACTTTGAGCACATGATTTAAATTTTGAATATTGAAGGATGAATCATCGATTTAAATTTTGAGGATAAATATAGAATTTTAGACTTGATCAATTGGTGAATTAGATTTAAATTTTACAATTTGATGATTTGAATTAAAAGTTCAATTTTAATTGTTGGGTCACCTATTTGAAATATTGAGGATGTAAATTGAGTTTAAATATTTGAAGAGTACAAAATTCTTAATTTGAGAATAGGAATAATATTTGATTAGAATTGTTTATTGTTCAAAGTCTATAGGAGATTATGATAGTTGGAAATAGTGATATAAATTTTGATGTGGGATGTCATATAGACTTGAGTTAGATTTGAATGTTGATTATTTAAAAAAAATCGAGAAGAGATTACGACAGGTTGAATTTTGATTTAAACAGTGGTTATCTTAATTTTGAAGTGATCGCGATAGATTTGAATAGATTTTGTTATTTAAATTTTTGGAAGAGATTACGATTGACGTACCTTATGTACGAATGTGAAGGATTTAACAAATTATGCCTTATTTTAATTTCGAGGACGAAATTATTTTAAGTTGGGTAGATTGTAAACTCCCTCACCCAAAATAGGTATTTTATGTATATTTTATATTATTATATTTATTATAGATGTTGAATTTATTTAGAGTATTTTCTTAGTTAATTAGAAAATAAATTTTTTTTAGTATATTTATTTATATAAATATTTATTAAGAATTATTTTTAGGCTATTTTAGATTATTGAGATGTTTCCATAATTTTTAGTTAATTAAAAACTAGTAACACTAATTTTCTAGGACTTTGAAGAATTTATTTTATGTTCAAACTTAAATAAAAATATTTCAAAATTTTATTTTAGGTTCTAAATAGTCAAATATATTTTCTAGAATTTTCTGGGAATTTTCTGAATAATTTTAGTATTTATTAGGAGTTATTTAGACTAATAACTAATTTTTAGGACTTGTAGAATTTATTGTGCAAGCCCAGGAATATAGAATGGATCCACGTTATTTTCTAGGGTTTATAATATTATTATATATATTTTGAAATTATTTTAGAATTTTTGGAATAATGTTAGTATTTATTTTTAGTTAAATGGGTAAAACTAATGTTTAGAGCTTCTCCTAATTATAGTAGTAAACTTATGAATATAAAATTATCCCAAATATTTTTCTAGGGTTTATAGGTTCAAAATATATTTTATGTAATTTTTCCAGATTTTTATGATTATTTTTAATATTTATTTGGAGTTATTTAGATTTAAAATGACTTAAATAATGTTTGGATAAAGGCAAATCAAAAACAAATAATATAACAAAAACCATCCAATCAGATTCTGACATGTGTCAGCCTATAAATATCTATTCAGCCGCAGGTATATCCCTATATATATATTATTATTATTATAACCCTAATTATCCTATTATCTTAGAGAGAGATTTTGGAGAATTGTCATCTAAGGTTCCTTCATCTTCCATAAGCCATTGTACATAGCTTCGGACTCCAAACGAGGCCTAGTTTTTTGCGTTAGAAAGACATTGAGGTTAGCTTTCTGATTATATAATTTTTTTACAAAATTATTAGTATTAAATTCTGAAAAATTTGTAGAGCACAGTATGTCCGAAAATAGACGTATTTTAATATTTTCGCGATTCCGGGAGAACCAGAAATCAGAATCATGAACCGTTTAAAGTTTTGGAAAACTAATGTCGAGATCATTGACATATGTTTTTCCCAGAATTTAATTCGAAGTATTTATATACTGTTAATTCTGTAGAACTTCTAGGTTAGAATTTAACCATCGGTGCACAATACAAAATTTGTATGTGCCATAATTCCCAAACGAATTTGAATTCGGATGAGCCATAAATTCCAGCATATTTTTGACGCTGAAATCTACAGAAAATTATGCATAAAAGTTGAGTTTGTGTCGGTTGACTTTTCGGTCAACAGATTGTCTCGATTTGCGTGCCATGAGTCTCGAGTTGATAAAATTCAGTTTCTTTGGACAAAATTTAGGAATTAACATAAAAATCAGAATAATAAGATTAAAATAGAATTTTAGAGTAATTATTCCAGAATTAAATAAATTAAAATAAATTATCTTTTGACGTGATAAATTTGTAATACATAGGCTCTTTGGACTGTGACTTGGACTCTGATTCATACCAGCAGCAGGACCCCAAGCAAGATACCTTGCCAAACTGCTTACAGTATTTTGCATGCTTAGTATATTTCTGTATATTTATTGTATTTCTATTTATTTATTGCATGTGCAGTTTCTTTCAGTCATTACTATATATTAGATATGTTGACACACACTTGACACTTAGTATCATGAGAGGACAATCATTAGACGTATGGGCTTTTAACCACTCTGGTAAACCGTAGTATATAGCTCGCACTACGGGTGTGTGTCGCGCTGGTCGCTACCCCCGCGGTATGTCGATTTCTGGAGTCTCGCTGGTCGCTACCCCCGCGGTATGTCGATTTCTGATGTCCACTGACGTGTGTGTAAGTTGTAAGGTAGATCGAGTAGCCTACCCTTGCCCATACGTCGAAAAGTTGTCCTCATTTGCATTCATATAGATGGTCTTGTACAGCATACTTATTTATTTTCAAATAATATGCATATTTACTGCATTCAAATTGGCTCGTATTTTCTGTATCTTGTTACGTCCCTCTGAGGACCTGGTCCTCTGCCAGGTGTATCTGTTCTTGAGTAATTGTAGGAGCGCAGATTTGGATAATTACTTGTGTTGCGAGAATGTCTTCTCTTCGAGGCCATGGTTGTTAGCTGGTATTCCTATATTGTATTTGTTGTGTTGTACTTTTCCATTCGAGTTGGTAGTGGATTTGTTTCCATCCGACTATCATCCTTAGATATTTATGTTGAGATCTAGTTATATAGATGCTGGTTATTATTTATATCTGATTTTCGCGGATGAGATTTAGATTATACCCGGTGACTTGTGATACATTTTATACCACTTGTGGATTTGATATTCATATTACAGCGTACGTGTGGATTTTGGTTTCCATATATTGGAGTTGCCATATCCATGCGGCTGGCATGCTTACGTGTCCTAGTCCTACGTATTTTTGGGACTGGGGCATGACAGATCGGGATAGATTGAATTAAGAACTCGTCCTCGTTATGGATTTGTTTCTTCGGAATCGATTCCCATATTCAGTGGACCATGCCCCCGGGATCGATTTAGCGGCAGAGTCAGGAGGGACCTCTCCGCTGCTATCTTTTATTGCCTCCATTTTCAATGTCGCTTGTTGCTTTCGTGCTTTGAGTTGGTTTTGGAATTTGCTTATTTTCCTTGAACGATTTCGTTGGTTTTCATTGTTTTCGTTCATTGAATTGCACTTCAATTTCGAGATTAGAAAAGTGGAAGAGATATTGATCGAGCTGTTTGTAATACAGGTGAACGAGCAGTAGGCGGCTTGCGAGCGGAGTCGTGAAGCGTCTCTTTCCTTTTCTCTTCCAACAATCTAAGTGAGTGGCTACCAACCCGATTAGCTAGCCCTGCTTCCAAGCTTCACACCCTAAAATCTTGCATTCTTCTTTACCCCGATCAAACAATACCAAGTAATAATAAAAGAAACCAAGATTAAAAGGAAATAGACTTGGATTGTATTTCTTGTCAACCAAACTGTGAACTGTTATCATATTGTATGCTAGTTCTTTATAATTGTTCTATAAATCGTGCTAAGTATAGAACACCTTGTATGCGCTAAACTGTTCAAGGAGGGTATGTTTAATGAATCATGCAACACTGACTGTCCCGTACTCTTGTTGCCTCAACTGCATAAACTGTTAACTTAATAAACA
This sequence comes from Iris macrosiphon, assembly GCA_036927795.1. Taxonomy (NCBI): domain Eukaryota; kingdom Viridiplantae; phylum Streptophyta; class Magnoliopsida; order Asparagales; family Iridaceae; genus Iris; species Iris macrosiphon. The sequence goes on along the minus strand of JAYESA010000001.1, from coordinate 144,908,991 downwards.
TATTGTTCGATCATGGACAACTTGTGCAAAAGGTAACTGGTTCCTGCGGACGGTCGCTGGGGCACTGGCATCGATCCGGTCTAGACGGAACTCTACTGTATAGTCAACTATACTAGACGGAATAGCTTGTAGCAACCACTGTACTTTCACTGCAAACCATTCTCGTCTATGACTACTGTCCTCTATGGCATACGCTAGTGATCTATTGTATATTTAAACCTGTTGCAAACTAACTTTTGTCTTCGTGGCAGGGAAGGCATGGTAAGTATTGTGCAGGTAATTCAGACGGGCAGGTAAAATCCACCGAATGGTGGCAAGTTCATTTCAGTATCATACATATATATATACTGTTGCTTGTAAATGAACTAAGGCAAGATAGAAACTCACAAAAACATGCATGCTTCATTAAAATAACGTGTTGATTGGTATAGTTCAGTTAGCTCGCCTTCACCAGTATGTTTCGACATGCTGACCCTCGTTGAAACAGGTTCTCCGCACCAAGGCGAACCGAGCTAGGAGCCGATGTCGTCTTCCCGATCCAGTCCAGCTGTTGGCGCATCTTCACCGCGCCCCTTGAAGCATTTTGAAGAAAGAAGCTTGCAACTCTTCATACACAAATGCAGCTTCGTGGCAAAGCTGTCCTCCAGCCTGGAGGTCTATATCTTTTGAAGTTTAGTAAAGGGATATAATGTACAGGACTGCTATCTCATTTTGAGTCATCTCTTTTGTAAGCCCGTGCGGCATATTAGCTGACTAGTTCAAGAGTTTGTAATAGATGTTCATTATCAATAGAGAGAACTTTTTTATGTTTTAAATCTGTGTTTCAATTTATCTGCGTACTCTGAATATGTGCTTGCTATGCAAATCATTAAAGCCTTGTGAGGACGCAACCCCAGGCCCGCACGGCGGTCACGATTTGGGGGACGCCTCAACGACTCTACAGAATCGGGTCGTGACATAGTGGTATCAGAGCACAGATTCAAAGTTCCTTAGACTTCGTGCTGGAAAAGTTCCTTTAACGATCAAATTCCTGTGCGAACTCTTGAACTCGCTAGGCCAAAATGAGATACGTTCATGTAATAAGTCCATAATACATTATGATCCTAATGTAATTTACCTTCTTTTGAAGGAATGGCTCCAGCGCAATCTGCAGCGCAAGCACCGAACGAAATGCAAGGCCAAAGAAGTAGTTCGGGCACTTCGGGAAGTACAAAGAGCCAGCGAGTCGTGCCAAGCATCGATCCCATCCAGCAAATGTTGCGGATGTTGGAGGCAAACCAACAAAGGGACGAGGCTCGCTATGAACGGGCCGAGAAGCGGGCGGAAGAGAGTCAGCTCAAGTTTCAAGACAATATAGAAGCACGATTCTCAGTCCAACAGAAGCAGGTGGATGCCCTGCAACAGATCGTTCAGACTTTGGCTTCCAACCATTCCACGGCAAGAGCGCCGACTCCGGTGGAACAGCCCGTGCTTGAAGTCGAGATACCGCAAATTCTAAGACCGAGGGAAGTGACTACCTTCAACTTTGGCCACTTCAAGAAAGTCTGCAATACCCCATTCAACGGAACTGAGGACCTAGTCGTAGCTCTAGATTGGTTGACCAAACTTGAAGATCACTTCGCTTTGCTAGAGGTCCCTGAAGAGAAGCGCGTCGCCTGCGCGCAACTACAGCTCTGCCTCAACGCGCACGATTGGTGGAACGTGCATCGACGATCTCTTCAATTTGATCACGGAGAGGAGGCGATCTCGTGGATGACTTTTCGTGCCACGTTCGAAGAGGAGTTTATACCCCCTCCAGTACAACGTTAAATGGAGAATGAGTTCGTGCAACTGAGGCAAGGCAGCATGACTGTTAAACAGTACTCCGCCGAATTCAACCGTCTCTCCAAATTCGCTAGGGCCTATTTACCTGATGCAGCGAGTCGAGCTAGAAGGCTTGAAGGCGGGTTGCGTCCTGCCATTCATGGGCACATAGTCGTTCATAAGTACGGTACAATGCATGAAGTCATGAATCACGCCCTATCTCTTGAACCACACTATCCTCACGTTCCTGCCGCCGCTGTGCATACCTACAATCAGAAATGCCAAAGCAACGAGAGAGGAAACAACACTGTAAAGCGTCACAACGATGGCGGAAAGCAGAAAGCAAACCAGCATTGTCACTTCTGCAGGTGGCCGGGGCACTCATTTGATAAGTGTCGCCTAAGACTTGGGTTATGTTTAGTTTGCGGTGAATCAAACCATGCTATTCGTGACTGTCCATTGAGCCGCCTCAACAACCGTCGCCCGCAACAGAATAATCCCTAACGGTTGGTTCTATTCCTAAGTTTCGGGACGAAACTTCCAATTATTTGGGTAGGATGTAGCACCCCGTTCTTCCGGTACGGAGAGCGCGGCTAAGAAACACAAGACGGTATCGTTCGATCGGGATAGATTGAATTAAGAACTCGTCCTCGTTATGGATTTGTTTCTTCAGAATCGATTCCCATATTCAGTGGACCGTGCCCCCGGGATCGACATAGCGGTAGAGTCATGAGGGACCTCTCCGCTGCTATCTTTTATTGCCTCAGTTTTCGAAGTCGCTTGTTGCTTTCGTGCTTTGAGTTGGTTTTAGAATTTGCTTGTTTTCTTTGAACGGTTTCGATGGTTTTCATTGTTTTTGTTCATTGAATTGTACTTCAATTTCGAGATTGGAAAAGTGGAAGAGGTATTGATCGAGCTGTTCGTAATGCAGGTGAACGAGCAGTAGGCGGCTTGCGAGCGAAGTCGTGAAGCTCCTCTTTCCTTCTCTCTTCCAATAATCTAAGTGAGTGGCTACCAACCCGATTAGCTAGCCCTGCTTCCAAGCTTCACACCCTAAAATTTTGCATTCTTCTTTGTCCCGATCAAACGATACCAAGTAATAATAAAAGAAACCAAGATTAAAAGGGAATAGACTTACTTGGATTGTATTGCTTGTCAACCAAACTGTGAACTGTTATCATACTGTATGCTAGTTCATTTATAATTTTTCTATAAATCGTGCTAAGTATAGAACACCTTGCATGCGCTAAACTGTTCAAAGAGGCTATGTTTAATGAATCATGCAACACTGACTGTCCCGTACTCTTGTTGCCTCAACTGCATGAACTGTTAACTTAGTAAACATATTGTTCGATCACGGACAACTTGTGCACAAGGTAACTGGTTCCTGCGGACTATCGCTGGGGCACTGGCATCGATCCGGTCTGGACGGAACTCTACTGTATAGTCAACTGTACTGGACGGAATGGCTTGTAGCAACCACTGTACTTTCGCTGCAAACCATTCTCGTCTATGACTACTGTCCCCTATGGCATACACCAGTGATCTATTGTATATTTAAATCTGTTGCAACTAACTTGTGTCTTCGTGGCAGGGAAGGCATGGTAAGTATTGTGCAGGTAATTCAGACGGGCAGGTAAAATCCACCGAACGGTGGCAAGTTTATTTCAGTATCATACATATATATACTGTTGCTTGTAAATGAACTAAGGCAAGATAGAAAGTCACAAAAACATGCATGCTTCATTAAAACAACGTGTTGATTGGTATAGTTCAGTTAGCTCGCCTTCACCAGTATGTTTCGACATGCTGACCCTCGTTGAAATAGGTTCTCCGCACCAAGACGAACCGAGCGAGGAGCCGAAGTCGTCTTCCCGATCCAGTCCAGCTGTTGGCGCATCTTTACCGTGCCCCTTGAAGAAATTTGAAGAAAGAAGCTTGCAACTCTTCATACACAAATGCAGCTTCGTGGCAAAGCTGTCCTCCAGCCTGGAGGTCTATATCTTTTGAAGTTTAGTAAAGGGATATAATGTACAGGACTGCTATCTCATTTTGAGTCATCTCTTTTGTAAGCCCGTGCGACATATTAGCTGACTCGTTCAAGAGTTTGTAATAGATGTTCATTATCAATAAAGAGAACTTTTCCATGTTTCAAATCTGTGTTTCAATTTATCTGCGTACTCTGAATATGTGCTTGCTATGCAAATCATTAAAGCCTTGTGCGGGCGCAACCCCAGGCCCGGACGACGGTCACGATTCGGGGGACGCCTCAACGATTTTACGAAATCGGGTCGTGATATAGTGGTATTAGAGCACAGATTCAAAGTTCCTTAGACTTCGTGCTGGAAAAGTTCCTTTAACGATCAAATTCCTGTGCAAACTCTTGAACTCGCTAGGCAAAAATGAGATACATTCATGCAATAAGTCCATAATATATTATGATCCTAATGTAATTTACCTTCTTTTGAAGGAATGGCTCCAGCGCAATCTGCAGCGCAAGCACCGGACGAAATGCAAGGCCAAGGAAGTAGTTCGGGCACTTCGGGAAGTTCAAAGAGCCAGCGAGCCGTGCCAAGCATCGATCCCATCCAGCAAATGTTGCGGATGTTGGAGGCAAACCAACAAAGGGACGAGGCTCGCTATGAACGGGCCGAGAAGCGGGCGGAAGAGAGTCAGCTCAAGTTTCAAGACAATATAGAAGCACGATTCTCAGTCCAACAGAAGTAGGTGGATGTCCTACAACAGATCGTTCAGACTTTGGCTTCCAACCATTCCACGGCAAGAGCGCCGACTCCGGTGGAACAGCCCGTACTTGAAATCGAGATACCACAAATTCCAAGACCGAGGGACGTGACTACCTTCGACTTTGGCCACTTCCTGAAAGTCTGCAACACCCCATTCAACGGGACTGAGGACCTAGTCGTAGCTCTAGATTGGTTGGCCGAACTTGAAGATCACTTCGCTTTGCTAGAGGTCCCCGAAGAGAAGCGCGTCGCCTGCGCGCAATTACAGCTCCGCCTCAACGCGCACGATTGGTGGAACGTGCATCGACGATCTCTTCAATTTGATCACGGAGAGGAGGCGATCTCGTGGATGAATTTTTGTGCCGCGTTCGAAGAGGAGTTTATACCCCCTCCAGTAAAACGTCAAATGGAGAATGAGTTCGTGCAACTGAGGCAAGGCAGCATGACTGTTAAACAGTACTCCGCCGAATTCAACCGTCTCTCCAAATTCGCTAGGGCCTATTTACCTGATGCAGCGAGTCGAGCTAGAAGGCTTGAAGCCGGGTTGCGTCCAACCATTCATAGGCACGTAGTCGTTCATCAGTAAGGTACAATACGTGAAGTCATGAATCATGCCCTATCTCTTGAACCACACTATCCTCACGTTCCTGCCGGCGCTGTGCATACCTACAATCACAAACGCCAAAGCAACGAGAGAGGAAACAACGCTGCAAAGCGTCACAACGATGGCAAAAAGCAGAAAGCAAACCAGCATTGTCACTTCTGCAGGTGGCCGGGGCACTCATTTGATAAGTGTCGCCTAAGACTTGGGTTATGTTTAGTTTACGGTGAATCAACCATACTATTCGTGACTGTCCATTGAGCCGCCTCAACAACCGTCGCCCGTAACAGAATAATCCCTAACGGTTGGTTCTATTCCTAAGTTTTGGGACGAAACTTCCAATTAGTTGGGTAGGATGTAGCGCCCCGTTCTTCCGGTGCGGAGAGCGCGGCTAAGAAACACAAGACGATATCGTTCGATCGGGATAGATTGAATTAAGAACTCGTCCTCGTTATGGATTTGTTTCTTCGGAATCGATTCTCATATTCAGTGGACCTTGCCCCCGGGATCGACTTAGCGGCAGAGTCATGAGGGACCTCTCCGCTGCTATCTTTTATTGCCTCGGTTTTTGATGTCGCTTGTTGCTTTCGTACTTTGAGTTGGTTTTAGGATTTGCTTGTTTTTCTTGAACGATTTTGATGGTTTTCATTGTTTTCGTTCATCGAATTGCACTTCAATTTCGAGATTGGAAAAGTGGAAGAGGTATTGATCGAGTTGTTCGTAATGCAGGTGAACGAGTAGTAGGCGGCTTGCGAGCGGAGTCGTGAAGCGCCTCTTTCCTTCTCCCTTCCAACAATCTAAGTGAGTGGCTACCAACCCGATTAGCTAGCCCTGCTTTCAAGCTTCACACCCTAAAATCTTGCATTCTTCTTTGCCCCGATCAAACGATACCAAGTAATAATAAAAGAAACCAAGATTAAAAGGGAATAGACGTGGATTGTATTGCTTGTCAACCAAACTATGAACTGTTATTATACTGTATGCTAGTTCATTTATAATTGTTCTACAAATCGTGCTAAGTATAGAACACCTTGTATGCGCTAAACTGTTCAAGGAGGCTATGTTTAATGAATCATGTAACACTGACTGTCCCATACTCTTGTTGCCTCAACTGCATGAACTGTTAACTTCGTAAACATATTGTTCGATCACGGACAACTTGTACAGAAGGTAACTGGTTCCTGCGGACGGTCGCTGGGGCACTGGCATCGATCCGGTCCGGACGGAACTCTACTGTATAGTCAACTGTACTGGACGGAATGGCTTCTAGCAACCACTGTACTTTTGCTATAAACCATTCTCGTCTATGACTACTGTCCTCTATGGCATACGCTAGTGATCTATTTTATATTTAAACCTGTTGCAAACTAACTTGTGTCTTCGTGGCAGGGAAGGCATGGTAAGTATTGTGCAGGTAATTCAGACGGGCAGGTAAAATCTATCGAACGATGGCAAGTTCATTTCAGTATCATACATATATATATGTATTGTTGCTTGTAAATAAACTAAGGCAAGATAGAAACTCACAAAAACATGCATGCTTTATTAAAACAACGTGTTGATTGGTATAGTTCGGTTAGCTCGCCTTTACCAGTATGTTTCGACTTGCTGACCCTCGCTGAAACAGGTTCTCCGCACCAAGGCGAACCGAGCTAGGAGCCGATGTCGTCTTCCCGATCCAGTCCAGCTGTTGGCGCATCTTCACCGCGCCCCTTGAAGCATTTTGAAGAAAGAAGCTTGCAACTCTTCATACACAAATGCAGCTTCGTGGCAAAGCTGTCCTCTAGCCTGGAGGTCTATATCTTTTGAAGTTTCGTAAAGGGATATAATGTACAGGACTGCTATCTCATTTTGAGTCATCTCTTTTGTAAGCCCGTGCGGCATATTAGCTGACTCATTCAAGAGTTTGTAATAGATGTTTATTATCAATAAAAAGAACCTTTTCATGTTTCAAATCTGTGTTTCAATTTATCTGCGTACTCTGGATATGTGCTTGCTATGCAAATCATTAAAGCCTTGTGCGGGCGCAACCCCAGGTCCACACGGCAGTCACGATTTGGGGGATGCCTCAACGATTCTACAGAATCGGGTCATGACCGCCCGAGCAAGTCGCCGCATCGTCGTTCGCGCACACATCCACGACAGCAAATACACTGCAACGAAGCTCTGTTCAAGCCCTGTTTCCCGCCTCCTCGTTCGACCAAACTCGACCCCGTCTTCGGCGGTATGATCCCCACCTATCCTTCTCTAAATCCTGTGTGTTATTTACCTCGAACAGCGCGTAACCCTAGGCGAAAACAGCGACCTAGTTGGCAAAAAATGACAACTTTTGGGATCGTAGAAAACTGTTGTAACTACCTATGTTCACGGACTCGTATCTCCCACCACAGAGATCCGAATCTAGTTTTTCTTTTTGGTATGTGAAGACCACCTAACCTAGTTTAATTTTTGTTATATACAATAATTTATTAGTTGCTGTGTGTAGAATTAAATCAGATAAAAAATCCCGAAAACCTACTTTTTCTAATTTCCAGAAATTGTGATACGGAGTGCACCCCGCCAAACGGTACCGCCCCGTCGTGGGCCAAGTATACCAAAAGGTGCACACAGTATACCCAATTGTGTGAGCTTTCGCGGAAACTGATTTGGACGCATGTGCACGTCGAAATCAGCCCGTATCCGCAAAAATTCCCCGTATCGCGACTTTTGCAAAATCCTGCGCCATTTAGTGCACGCTCGTCAGAATCCTGGTCCTGTGAACCAATCTTGCGCCAATGGACTCGAGGTATCGTGTTGGTCCTGTGAACTAATTTTCACGCAATTCTGAGACGGTTGACCAAGTCGCCTATTGGCGGGCCCCACGGTTGACTTTTTGGGCAAAATTGTGTTCGGCTCACCGGAATCCATATTTGGATATACCGTTGAGTTCGTATTGACTTTTAGAGTTCGTTTGACCTATAATTTGTCCCTTTTAGAGGCCGTTACCCTTGGCATGCTTTTTGGTGCTAAGTGGGCCACACGTGGACTCCACTTTACCCAATATTACCGTTTTACCCCTGTGTCCAAAATTGGATGAAAGGATAGTAATTTATAGCTATTTTGCTTATTCTGGGAACGTTGGTGATATTTATTTCAGCATCCGGAGACGTTCATTCTGAGATCGTAGCTTCTGATCATGTGTGTTTGACATCTGGACGTTACATTTTGCAGCTTCTTGCAAGGCAAGTATACATTGCCATTGTACTGTTATTCATATTCAATATGTTGCATCAATCTTTATTTTCTATCATTAGTTCATATATTTTAACTGCTATATATAAAATATGCGTCCAAGGAAACTTGGGTGCAACGACGGTGTCGTCGTGATTATTTTTATTTATGTATATGCATTGACCTTGTTTATGAGACCGTCCCATTATCATGAAGCATTATTAGGTTCCATTGGCCGTGACCCAGATGTTACACGAGTGTGAGTTTTATATAGATCACGGACTGCGTGACAGGTCTGGCCTCCTGTACGTATGGACCGTGCGTTAGGGATAACTGCTGATAGAAACTTTGTATGCTAGAGGACTTAGCAGTTATTAGTGGTCCATGGATATAGCCTATTGTAGTACGGTGGTCCAATCCTTGTCCTTGTTTGGTTGCAGGATTGGGCTATGAACCAAATCGTGTCATAGATGTGACATACTTAGAGCATGGGGTGGGGAGAACAACAAGTAAGGCATTTGGGCTCCTTTGCACTTTTTCCTTCTGTAACCCTGAAGCTCCGCTGGAGATACAGGCGGTGATGACCCTTATATATATTATTAGGCGGCCTCTACCGTTCAAAAGACGACATGCTTTGTAGGTCCCTGTTGGAAAGTTGTTCTCAAACTGCATTCACATAGATGGTTAGGTGACCCCATTGGATATTTATTTTAGTACTTTATTGGCATACTTTTATGTATCTTTTTATGTCCCTCTGAGGACCTAGTCCCTTTCCAGGTGTATCTGTTCATGAGTATTCGCAGGAGCGCAGATCTGGACTGGTTACCTATATTTCGAGGAGGTCTTCCCTTCGAGCCCCGTGATTGTTAGTTGATATTCTTATATTGTGTTTGTTGTGTTGCACTTATATATTCGAGTTGGTAGTGGAGTTATTTCCCCTCTATGTTAGAATCTGGAAACAACTTCTACACCTTACTTCCCACTAATTAATGCACTCCCTGGATTCACAACCCTTTATCCCACACATTACTACCAAACACCTACCTCATGTACTGCTAGTGTAAGCCCCATGATTTTCATGAATTTCTAATTTGGGTTTTTATCAATTTTCTGGAATTTTCCGGGAATCTCTGTAATTAAAACCTAGGCCTTTGGCAATTTAATAATTTTTAATTATGGTTAATTCATATTAAAATATTATGGAAATAATATTTTATGGTGTAAAATAGAAAACTGGACATAGGATAATTTTTTGCGGATTTATTGGACCCCGGAATCATTTTTAAAGCCCTGAAAACCGATGTAGAATTTAACCCGTGCCAACGCCTGACATCCCCATGAGAGCCGAAGCCAAGCCCGAGGAGCGTTGACCCAGCCTAAATCCTAGGTCAAACCCTAGTCCAATTTCTGTATGTATAAATATATACTTTTCCTAGTTTTCTCCATAAAGAAAAAAATAAAAAGAAAAAGATCCCAAATTCCTAATCCCCAAATCCCTAATTACAGAAACCTAACCCTAACCCTAACCCTGGCCGCTCCCCTCTACAACCACCTAGCCAGCCGTGCTCCACCCCGGAATCCTAGCTCAGCCCCCACGTTCTGCCTGAACCCTAGCCGCTGCCCTCGTCATCGCCCCCGCTCCACCGTCGAACCCCTCGAGCAGCCCTCGACCTCACCGTCGATCCACTTCCTCCTCCCCTCATCGTGCCCAGCCCCGTGCTCGCCCAACCGCCCTATCCGCCCTCCAGCACCGACACCCTGCCGCCCTCGCACCTCGATCCTCTCCGCCCTCGACGGACCCCTCGCCATCGACATCCTTCCCCGCAGCCAACTACGGTCATCTTCTTCCTCCCTACATCACGAGCACCCCCTGAACCACCGATCACCCCGATATTGACGTCGGAGCACTCGACCCCGATGGTCCAGCACCGACGAATCCCCCGCCACTGGAGTTGACAGCACCCTCTCCCCTCTCAACCCCCTCAGCCGACGAAGAGCCACCTCCAACGAAGCCCCGTCCGCCTCCGCCGTAGTCACCACCGTCCCAAGCAGCCCTCCCCGGGCCGTGCAGCACCGGCGAGTCTCCAGAACCCAACCGAAAACCTAGATCGAAATAGTACAGCAGACACAGCACCAGACACGGACGCAGGACACGAAGCACGACTCGGACACGGGAAATCAGTCTTCTCGGAGCCCTGTTCATGTATTGTTTTCTCTCACCTTGCAACTCCATTTTCAATTCCGTCAGTTGCTAAGTGTAGACTGTATAACCCTCTCGGTGACCGTGCAACCCGCTCGGTGCATCGCGTCCTGTGGTGATCGTACACCGCGATCCAAAAACAGGAAAACCAACACCCCGTTTTACCCCGGAACTGAGTGCGCCCCGCCAAACGGGATGACTTGGTCGCACGTGGTCTTTACCGAACCGTGCGCGAAGTTGATACGGTCGTGTGGGATTTCGCAGAAGTTGATTCGGATGTGCGTGCACACCGGAATCAACGCATATCCGCTGACGACACCCCGTATCCGTCCTTTCTGGAACACGCTGTAACTTTGTGTACACACGTCGGATCGAGACAAAACTTACGCCATCGGACTCGTAGCGATACGCTGGTCCTGTGAACCAAGTTTGGTTCGATTCTGGGAACGTTGACGAAATCACGTATCGTGGGCCCACAGGCTCCACTTGACGGACGATTTCGTGATCGGCTCACCGGAATCCAATTCTGGAAGTTCCGTTGGGTTCGTATCATCGTTCCTGACTTGTTGACACTAAGTTTGACGAATTTGGAGACCTTTGACCCTGACACGCTTTTCGGTACAAAGTGGCCCACATGTGGACCCCGCTTTGACCCGGAATGTCATTTCTGCCCTTATGTCCAAATTGGACTTAAGGACAGGCGTTTCTAGCTATTTGATATTTTTTGAATCTAATGGTGATGTTTATTTCAGCAACCGGAGTAGTACCTGCAGATCACACTGAGACCAGAGCTACAGTCGGAGCCAGGACCCCAGGCAAGTGTACCTTGCCAAACCCTGCAGCTTTGCTACTTATTCCCTTAGCTTATTTATACATTGTTGAGCAAGTATACCTTGCCACCCTTGCAGTTCTTGTTGCATATTTTTTGGCTTTATTTATATTGTTGTGCATGCTTGACCTAGGACCGTGTGACTTACTTCGCGTCCGATTATTAGTCGGGTGCCAACATCGCACGCGGTATTGTGTATTGTCATCTAGAGATGGACATTTGTGACCCTTTGCATTCTCGTACTTGTCTTATCAAGTACACTATAACCCAGGACACTTGACACTATTCATGAGACAGGATCTTCCTGAGATATTCATGGTGATTCTGTATAGGATACAGGACTTGACATTGATATTATATCCCTAGACATTATATGACTTATGCATTAGATACGATCATACGTGACATGGACATGAGGCATCATGGACATGAGACGTATGATTACATTGGGTGGGGAGAGACACACAGGCTACAGGCTGACCATATATATACACCCCTATTATTGTGAGGCACAAGACTCTGAAGCCCGAGCTTGGCCGATTACTCATTATTACTGCTGCTACCGGCTCCCCGACACAGAGCTTGTAGCGACGTCAGCCTGAGTTCTAGTGCTGCTCTCATCTTGCATATCACTTAGCTGGTTATTTAGTACTCCCCTCTTGTTCCATCTATTGCTGGAGAGACCCACAGGCTACAGGTTGACTATATTATGCCGCTACTCAGTCTCCCGCTGAGCTAGACCACCTTATGATACCACTACTACCAGCTCTCCTACACAGACCTTGTAGTTGTTCAACCTGAGTACTATTGATGTTCTCTCTTGTATTTCACACAGATGATTACATACTTACCCTATTTATTTCATTATTTTGCTGCACTGCATTTATTTTGGCATGAGCTTTCTTGTACCTTGCTATGTCCCCTGAGGACCTGGATCCGGATTATGTCCCTAGGATTTACAGACGAGATCTATCCCGAGGTATACGGGACCGCAGCAGAAGCAGATACAGGAGCTGATACAGGAGCTGTACCGACCTTCGAGGACGAGATCACACCAGAGGACTTTTTCTGAGTATTGTCTGGTGATACCCATTTATTTCTATTTCCAGTTCCTTTATTTTTAGTCTAGTGCATTGCTGTATCAGACTTGTTCTCGGATTGTTCTCCGAGACACTGTTATTGAGATTGTTAGTTATTTCCTTTGTATTTATTCTGGCATTTGATCTATGATTATCTATTTTGGATGAGATTAGTATAGACTGTGGTTTGTATCATTAGACCTACTTATTCTTATATTACAGCTTAAGCATGCCCCGATGGATCCATTAAATTAGGTTTGTCCATCGGTGTGTGCTGCTGGCCATTGCCACGCGTCCGGTCCCTCGGTATTTTGGGACTGGGGCGTGACATGGTTTTTGTGGTGACCCATGCAGGTCAACGACTAAATTGTTCGGTTTTAACTTAGGGACCGAACAAGCCTGCAATAGGAATATGATAAGTTTTTAGGATCTCATCCACTTGCTTGAAACGTTCTTGATATCTATATCAGACTCGTATTTATTTCTTGACTCGCATCCTGCCTTGATTCTTGAGCGCTCTTATAGTTTATTTTGATGCAGAGCAATGGATTCACAAGCACGCGACGAAACTCATCCAGAAACACCACAAGGTGTTGTGGTTACCCACGAAGATGAAGTAACATCAGTTGGTGCAGGTCAATCATCACAACGACGTAGTCCAGCAAGTCAGCATACCTCGAGAATTCAGGAAGATGACGTTCCACCATCGACGCAGTTTACTCCACCGACGCCTACCGTTCCACAAGGGCAGGCTATGGACGAACAACGAATGTTTCGAATGTTCTACGCGATGATGCAAGCCCATCAGAAGGTTCAGGAAGAAGCTTAGCAGATCCAAGCGGAGAAGTTCATCGATAGATTCAGCTCAGAGTTACGAAAGTTAATCAGCCCCGCTGCAACTATCTTAGACGAGGATGTTCTTACTACAGCCAGACCCATGGAGTGCGACACAAGGATAGGGCCCAGCCAGAAGCGGCTGTATACATCAGCACCAGACCAAGCACAACAAGAAAGAGTTGCAAAGCGACCACAGATTAATCCACCACCAAGAGCAGCACCCAGAGCCTCATTCCTTCCTACTTGTTACTATTGTGGCAAGATAGGCCATATTGAAAAAGAATACAGACGCAAGTTAGGATTATGCTTGATTTGCGGAACCAGTCAACACTTCGCTAGGGACTGTTCTCAGCATCAAGAGAAAGCATTGATGATTCATCAACCAGCCACATCAGCACCAGCCGGAGCACCACAAGAAGAAGTTGCAAAGAAGTCTCCTATGTACCAGCCACCAGAAGCATCTCCGCAGGTACTACCTGTCTGTCCATATTGTCGCAGGCGAGGCCATATAGAGAACGAGTGCATACGCAAAAGGAAATTATGCTTAGCTTGCGGATCCAGTCAGCATTTGAAAAAAGAATGCCCCGAACGTCGAGAAAGAGTGCCAATGTCACCAGCAACAACGCCAGCCTCTCCAGCATTGGAAGCACCGCAAACGAGAGTTGAAGGAGTCAGACCACCACCCCAGGAGGGAATCAGCCGAGGCCACCCCTGGCACCACAAGCAACACTCTTCCAGCAGGCTCAACAGCAGCAGAGGAATCAACTGAAAGAACGTGAACAAGCTCCAGCAATGACTTTGGAAGACGCGCAGACCCATAGAGTAGCTAATGCGCAAAATTGTTCGTAGTTATCTGTTTATAGATTGGTTTTAATCTCGTGCCTATTGGTTCGTGACCTCAGCCTTAACCTATGTAATTTTGAACTTGCTTATAATTAATAACTGTAGAGATTATAGAGTCTTTTGTTATTGTGCTTATTTTGTGTTATTTTGTGAACTTGAATTAAGTTGCACCTCCTTCCATCCTCATCTAGCGTACTTATATTTCATATACTACGTTAACTTATGCTGCTATATTATAGCCTAGTTTTTGCAAGCCTATTCTTTATCAAGCTTGTTCAGGACATATGTGTTATTGGGGCCTGATCGACCCCACTAATAAAATTGTCTATTCAGAATCAATGTATTACGGTTTGATCAACCTTAGTGCATTCTGGTTCGCTCTTCGCACGACTAATTCACGTGGATTGAGATATATAGTTGACGAGTATACTTGCCCTGGACATGTCTGACATATCGTATCAGCTACATAACTGTACTAATACAAGCATACGAACAAAGGATTACCAGAATAGGATTTCAATCCACAATTGTCTTGACAAATCCCATTTGAATCCGTTAAACGCCTTGATCCTGATACTTCTATTCTATTACCTCACCCTTGAACTCTTTATTATTGATCTTCGTCTTCCCTTATTTCGGAAAGATAAAACCTCGTGCTTAGTATAAGTTTGATATATAGACAGTACTAGATATACCCCACAGGCCGGTCGCAGTATTTATGACCCTTTTATATATGATTAAAGGAATACCATAGGTGTTATGTTGGTGTTAAGAACTTGAGGATTCAATACCATGATTAAATAAGTTGGGGCATAGCTTTATTAGATGTATAGCCTTAGATGATAGATGGGTAAATTCTAAGTTGGGTAGAGACCGTAAGGTTCACTTGAGGGAAATCCTTTAGACTGTGATCAAGTGAGATTGGATAGAAAGAACCCTACCATATTTTAATTTCGGGACAAAATTTTTAAAAGTTGGGTAGATTGTAAGCCCTCTAATTTTCATGAATTTCTAATTTGGGTTTTTATCAATTTTCTGGAATTTTTCGGGAATCTCTGTAATTAAAACCTAGGCCTTTGGCAATTTAATGATTTTTAATTGCGGTTAATTCATATTAAAATATTATGGAAATAATATTTTATGGTCTAAAATGGAAAATCGGACATAGGGTAATTTTTTGCGAATTTATTGGACCCCGGAATTATTTTTAAAGCCCTGAAAACAGATGTAGAATTTAACCCGTGCCAACGCCAAACATCCCCATGAGAGCCGAAGCCAAGCCCGAGGAGCGTTGACCCAGCCCAAATCCTAGGTCAAACCCTAGTCCAATTTCTGTATGTATAAATATATACTTTTCCTAGTTTTCTCCATAAAGAAAAAAATAAAAAGAAAAAGATCCCAAATTCCTAATCCCCAAATCCCTAATTACAGAAACCTAACCCTAACCCTAACCCTGGCCGCTCCCCTCCACAGCCACCTAGCCAGCCGTGCTCCACCCCGGAACCCTAGCTCAGCCCCCACGTTCTGCCTGAACCCTAGCCGCTGCCCTCGTCATCGCCCCCGCTCCACCGTCGAACCCCTCCAGCAGCCCTCGACCTCACCGTCGATCCACTTCCTCCTCCCCTCGCCGTGCCTAGCCCCGTGCTCGCCCAACCGCCCTATCCGCCCTCTAGCACCGACACCCTGCCGCCCTCGCACCTCGATCCTCTCCGCCCTCGACGGACCCCTCGCCATCGACATCCTTCCCCGCAGCCAACCACGGTCATCTTCTTCCTCCCTACATCCCGAGCACCCCCTGAACCACCGATCACCCCAGACATCGACGCCGGAGCACTCGACCCCGACGGTCCAGCACCGTCGAATCCCCCGCCACTGGAGTCGACAGCACCCTCTCCCCTCTCAACCCCCTCAGCCGACGAAGCGCCACCTCCGGCGAAGCCCCGTCCGCCTCCGCCGTAGTCACCACCGTCCCGAGCAGCCCTCCCCTGGCCGTGCAGCATCGGCGAGTCTCCAGAACCCAACCGAAAACCTAGATCGAAACAGTACAGCAGACACAGCACCAGACACGGACGCAGGACACGAAGCACTACTCGGACACGGGAAATCAGTCTTCTCGGAGCCCTGATCAGGTATTGTTTTCTCTCACCTTGCAACTCCGTTTTCAATTCCGTCAGTTGCTACGCGTAGACTGTATAACCCTCTCGGTGACCGTGCAACCCGTTCGGTGCATCGCGTCCTGTGGTGATCGCACACCGCGATCCAAAAACAGGAAAACCAACGCCCCATTTCATCCCGGAACTGAGTGCGCCCCGCCATACGGGATGACTTGGTCGCACGCGATCTTTACCGAACCATGCGCGACATTGATACGGTCATGTGGGATTTTGCAGAAGTCGATTCGGATGTGCGTGCACACCGGAATCAACGCGTATCCGCTGACGACACCCCGTATCCGTCCTTTCTGGAACATGCTGTAACTTTGTGTACACACGTCGGATCGAGACGAAACTTACGCCATCGGACTCGTAGCGATACGCTGGTCCTGTGACCCAAGTTTGGTTCGATTCTGGGAACGTTGACGAAATCACGTATCGTGGGCCCACAGGCTCTACTTGACGGACGATTTCGTGATCGGCTCACCGGAATCCAATTCTGGAAGTTCCGTTGGGTTTGTATCATCGTTCCTGACTTGTTGACACTAAGTTTGACGAATTTGGAGACCTTTGACCCTGACACGCTTTTTGGTACAAAGTGGCCCACATGTGGACCCCGCTTTGACCCGGAATGTTATTTCTGCCCTTATGTCCAAATTGGACTTAAGGACAGGCGTTTCTAGCTATTTGATATTTTCTGAATCTAATGGTGATGTTTATTTCAGCAACCGGAGTAGTACCTGCAGATCACACTGAGACCAGAGCTACAGTCGGAGCCAGGACCCCAAGCAAGTGTACCTTGCCAAACCCTGCAGCTTTGCTACTTATTCCCTTGGCTTATTTATACATTGTTGAGCAAGTATACCTTGCCACCCTTGCAGTTCTTGTTTCATATTTTCTGGCTTTATTTATATTGTTGTGCATGCTTGACCTAGGACCGTGTGACTTACTTCGCGTTCGATTATTAGTCGGGTGCCAACATCGCACGCGGTATTGTGTATTGTCATCTAGAGATGGACATTCGTAACCCTTTGCATTCTCGTACTTGTCTTATCAAGTACACTATAACCCAGGACACTTGACACTATTCATGAGACAGGATCTTCCTGAGATATTCATGGTGATTCTGTATAGGATACAGGACTTGACATTGATATTATATCCCTAGACATTATATGACTTGTGCATTAGATACGATCGTGCGTGACATGGACATGAGACATCATGGACATGAGACGTATAATTACATTGGGTGGGGAGAGACACACAGGCTACAGGCTGACCATATATATACACCCCTATTATTGTGAGGCACAAGACTCTGAAGCCCGAGCTTGGCCCATTACTCATTATTACTGCTGCTACCGGCTCCCCGACACAGAGCTTGTAGCGGCGTCAGCCTAAGTTCTAGTGCTGCTCTCATCTTGCATATCACTTAGCTGGTTATTTAGTACTCCCCTCTTGTTCCACCTATTGCTGGAGAGACCCACAGGCTACAGGTTGACTATATTATGCCGGCTACTCAGTCTCCCGCTGAGCTAGACCACCTTATGATACCACTACTACCGGCTCCCCTACACAGACCATGTAGTTGTTCAACCTGAGTATTATTGATGTTCTCTCTTGCACTTCACACAGATGATTACATACTTACCCTATTTATTTCATTATTTTGCTGCACTGCATTTATTTTGGCATGAGCTTTCTTGTACCTTGCTATGTCCCCTGAGGACCTGGATCCGGATTATGTCCCCAGGATTTACAGATGAGATCTATCCCGAGGTATACGGGACCGCAGCAGGAGCAGATACAGGAGCTGATACAGGAGCTGTACCGACCTTCGAGGACGAGATCACACCAGAGGACTTCTTCTGAGTATTGTCTGGTGATACCCATTTATTTCTAT
Source organism: Iris macrosiphon (assembly GCA_036927795.1). Taxonomy (NCBI): domain Eukaryota; kingdom Viridiplantae; phylum Streptophyta; class Magnoliopsida; order Asparagales; family Iridaceae; genus Iris; species Iris macrosiphon. The sequence continues at coordinate 144,890,786 of JAYESA010000001.1, read as the reverse complement.
TTCCAGTTCCTTTATTTTTAGTCTAGTGCATTGCTGTATCAGACTTGTTCTCGGATTGTTCTCCGAGACACTGTTATTGAGATTGTTAGTTATTTCCTTTGTATTTATTCTGGCATTTGATCTATGATTATCTGTTTTGGATGAGATTAGTATAGACTGTGGTTTGTATCATTAGACCTACTTATTCTTATATTACAGCTTAAGCATGCCCCGATGGATCCATTAAATTGGGTTTGTCCATCGGTGTGTGCTGTTGGCCATTGCCACGCGTTCGGTCCCTCGGTATTTTGGGACTGGGGCGTGACAGCTAGGTACCTCTCTTATTGCATACAACCCGAGCCTCTAAGCACATATACTTGAACACAGATGTGTGCTCCTACATCACTGCATATGCACCTAGCACCAAAACTGATGCCTCACCCTCCAAACTCCTAAGGACACTAAAATATGTCTTGGATACACAAGTGTTCACTCTTGTGGTGCCCCATTCCCCCTTTTCGGGAAGCGCGGCTAAGAAATACTTTCGGTATCATTCGATCGGGATAGATTGAATCAAGATCTTTTTTCGTCACGAATTTGCATCTTCGAAATCGATTCTCATTCAGTGGATGGTGCCCCAAGGATGGACTTAGCGGCAGAGTCAAGAGGGACCTCTCCGCTGGAAGTTTTTTTGCTTAGTTTTTGTTGTCGTCTTGTTGCTTTCATGCTTTTGAGTTAGTTTTCGGATTTGCATTTTCTTAAAGTGTTTTCGATGGTTTTCATTACTTTCGTTCGTTGAAATATATTTTATTCTAAGCCTAGAAAGATTAGAAGAAGTATTGATCATCTGTTTATGGCAATACATGTGGTCGTATAGTAGACGTCGTACGAACGGAGTCTTGGAGCACCTCTTTCCTTTCCTCTCCCCACCAACTTGTGAGTGTCTATAATT